>OX465599.1:108642500-109892500 GCA_950022295.1 Bromus sterilis
AACAGAAAGGATGTGCGTAGACTATCGCCCGCTAAATCTAGTGACGATAAAGAACAAGTACCCACTGCCCAGGATCAATGATCTTTATGATCAACTTGCTGGATCCTCTGTCTTCTCCAAGATGGATTTGAGATTAGGATATCATCAAATCAAAATCCGAAATGAGGACATTCCCAAAACGGATTTTACTACTCGTTATGGTCTTTACGAGTACACCGTCATGTCCTTTGGTTTAACCAATGCCCCCGCGACTTTCTCGCGCATGATGAATTCGATCTTCATGGAGTACCTAGATAAATTTGTTGTGGTTTATCTCGATGACATTCTCATCTACTCGAAGAACGAAGAAGAACATGCCGAGCACCTAAGGCTGGTATTGATGAAACTTAGAGAGCATCGCCTTTATGCTAAATTCTCCAAGTGTGAATTTTGGCTACCAGAAGTGACCTACTTAGGCCACGTGATTTCTGCAAAAGACATTGCTGTGAATCCCGAGAGAGTTCAGGCCGTCCTTGACTGGACTCCACCTGAATCGGTTAAGCAAGTTAGGAGTTTTCTTGGCCTAGCCAGCTATTGCCGCCGCTTCGTCGAGAACTTTTCTAAAGTTGCAAATCCTCTAACTGAACTCCTCAAGAAAGATAAGAAATACCTATGGACTCCCAAGTGCGAGGAAAGCTTTCAAGAGCTAAAAAGAAGATTGACTTATGCACCTGTACTTGCGCCTCCAGACACCAAGAAGGATTTCGAGATCTTTTGTGACGCCTCACGGCAAGGGTTAGGATGCATACTTATGCAAGATAGACATGTGGTAGCTTATGCTTCACGCCAGTTGCGGCCACATGAAGAGAACTATCCTACCCATGACCTTGAACTCGCTGCCGTAGTTCATGCCCTGACAACTTGGCGACATTACCTCCTTGGTAATCGTTGTGAGATCTATTCCGACCACCAAAGCCTCAAATACATTTTCACCCAGCCAGATCTTAATCTCAGGCAAAGACACTGGATTGAGTTGATAAAATATTATGACTTAGGAATTTCTTACACCCCAGGCAAAGCCAATGTCATGGTTGATGCACTAAGTCGTAAGTCGTATTGTAACAACCTCATGTTACAACAGTATCAACCACTTCTTCATGAGGAATTTTGCAAACTCAATCTTGAGATTGTTCCTCATGGCTATCTTTCTACCTTGGTGGCGAAACCAACTCTTGAGGATCAAATCATAGTTGCCCAAAGGCGTGCATGAGGTGTTCGCCGGATCAAGGAGAACATTGCTAGCGGAGTTGCTAAATTTTTCTCCACAGATAGCAAAGGAACGGTATTCTTTGGAAATCGTTTGGTAGTACCTAAGAATAGGGAACTAAGGCAACTCATCCTCAAGGAAGCCCATGACACACCCCTCTCGATTCATCCCGGTAGCACAAAGATGTACCGAGACCTACGCCAGAGATTTTGGTGGACTAGGATGAAGAGAGAAATTGCTAAGTTTATTGCCGAATGTGATGTTTGTCGTCCCATTAAAGCCGAACACCAAAGACCTGCTGGCACTCTTCAACCATTGCCTATCCCTGAGTGGAAATGGGATAAAGTCGGTATGGATTTCATCACCGGCTTTCCAAAAACCCAGAAAGGAAATGATGCCATCTTTGTTGTCATTGATAGACTGTCCAAAGTTGCACACTTCCTTCCAGTTCGCGAGTCTATAACTGCTAGCCAGTTAGCAGACTTGTATGTCTCTAGAATTGTGTCTCTTCATGGTGTTCCTTTGGAAATCAATTCTGATCGTGGTAGCCTTTTCACCTCTAGATTTTGGGGAAGCTTCCAACATGCTATGGGAACTTATCTCTCCTTTAGTACAGCTTTCCATCCTCAGTCTAGCGGTCAAGTCGAAAGGGTTAACCAAATTCTTGAAGACATGCTCAGAGCTTGTGTTATCTCATTCAGAAAGAATTGGGAGAAGTCTCTTCCATTCGCCGAATTTGCTTATAACAATAGTTTTCAATCTAGTCTGAACATGGCTCCTTTTGAACTCTTATATGGACGACGATGTCGAACACCTTTAAACTGGTCAGAAACCGGTGAAAGACAGTTCTTTGGACCGGATATGATCATGGAAGAAGAAGAGAAAGTTCGCATTGTTCGTGATCAATTGAAAGCCGCCCAGTCTCGTCAGAAAAGCTACTATGATCGTCATCATAGGCAGGAGAGCTACAATCTGGACGAGAAGTCTTACCTTCGGGTTACTCCTCTGAAGGGGACCCAAAGATTTGGTATCAAAGGCAAATTGGCCCCACGTTACATCGGACCTTTCCGCATTCTTTCTAAACGTGGAGAAGTTGCCTACCAACTTGAAGTACCCCCGCACCTTTTCCGAGTACATGATGTATTCCATGTGTCACAACTCAGGCGTTGCTACAAGGACCCCATCCGCGAAGTCGACCATGAAACGCTTGATCTCCAAGGTGACCTTTCTTATCAAGAGTACCCTGTTCGTATTCTTGATTCAGTAGAGCGTGTCACTCGTCGTCAGAAGATCAGGTTTCTGAAAGTTCAATGGTCACATCACTCCGAGAAAGAAGCAACATGGGAAAGAGAAGACCGTCTCAGTGCCGAGTACCCCTCCTTCCTCCCGCAGACTTCTGAATCTCGGGACGAGATTCTTTTGAGTGGGGGCGAGTTGTCACAACCCCAAGTTAGGTATGTGCTAGGGTAAGCTTAGGACTTTGCATCATGTTAATTTTTTTTAAAGAAATTGAAATGGGAGAAGAAAACCCCCCACATGAATTTAATTCAAATGGCCAGATAAAAAGTTGCTCCAAAAATTCCTTTTGTATTTTTGAAAACTCCCATAAATGAGTGTGATCACATATCAAGTGATGTGTGACCAACCCCATGCTCATGGATTTTTCAAATATTCAAACAGGAGCATGGATTTAAATTTAAACCCCTTTTTGATTTAAAGTTCAAATTATTTGAATTTTAAAAATGTCCAAACTTTATAAGTGGATAGATATATATTTATTGAGTCCATATAAGAATTTGGGGCATTTAAAAAAATGTCTAGCTATTTTTTTAACAAGACAAAACAAAAGACAGTAAAGAAAAAACAAAAGGGAAAAAGAAAAGGAAACTTACCTGGCCGAAGAGGCCCAACTTGTCGCCCCGCAGCCCAGCAGTCGGCCCAGCCCGCAGAGTCCCCTATCGTCTACCCCAAGCAGCTCGCTGTCGAGCATGCCGGGGGCAGCGACTGCCACCGCGACGCCGACGACGTTCGACGCCTCCCCGAGCCTCCAAGACGTGCCACGGAGACGCCCAGGACACGCTGCATCCACTCCCCCCCTCTCCTGTTCGTCTCCCCCTCTCCCCGCGTGAGTTCGTCGAGGCCCGAGGAGATCAGCAGCGCGGCCGCCATGGAAACTCGTGGCCGGAGCCCGAGCTAGGCCTCAAGAGCATGTTCTTCGTCTTCACCGTCGTCGTCTACGCCGAGGAGTAGAAGGAATCGAACAGGGATGCTCTAGGATCGCCATCCCCTTCTTCTTCTTCACCTCCGTCCGCCGCACGTCGCCATTCAATTCCGGCCGCCGTGGAGCCTCCCCGACCGCGCCACTGACTCCGTTGAGTTCACGGTGAGCTTACAGTTCTCCCGAACTATTCCATCGCCCCCCTCCTCAACTCTAGCCGGATCCGCCATGAACGCAGGAGCACCTCGCCGTCAGGATGCTCGTCGCCGTGCATCCTTGAACCCTAGAACCCCGAGGCCATGTCTAACTTGCTCCCTGTGCTCCTCTGCTTCGATTGCAACCACGAACGTTTCAGATGGCGCTTCACAGCTAGTTCCACCTCGGGACAGTAGCTCCTCCGCCGCTAGGGCTCGTCGCCGACGATGATGTCGTGCCCCCCAGGCCTTGTTCTTGGTCCAGTTCGAAGCGCGACGCTCAGGGCTTCAAGATGGTGGTCTTGGCGCATCAAGAGGACCACGAGAACGCCGTCACAGAGGACACCGCCGTCTCGGGTGGTCGCCGGAGACACGTCGCCGGCGAGCTGACGTGTCCGGCGAGGTTAACCACCTTGGCCCCACCTGCAGTGTCACTGACCAGTGGGCCCAGCCCCTGTTAATCCCACTGTTAATTAATTTTAAAACGAATTAACTTAACAATGACACTGACAGAGAGGTCCCACCAGTCAGAGCCCCCCCCCCCCCCCACGTCAGCCCCGCGTCAGCATGACGCAATAAACTGTTAAACGATTTAACTAAATACAGAAAATTCCAGAAAAGGCAGAAAAAGGCTGAAACTTTGAAAAATCATAGAAAATTCATTTTAACTCCAAATTGAAAAAATAATATGTCTAAAATTAACAGAAAAATACAAGGTTTCTGAATATGGACTTTGTTTTCATGTTTGACCAATTTAAATTGGGTGAACAGTGGCAAACATCCATATACATTTATTTTGAATTCAAATTTGGAGTGAATTTGCAAATGATTTTGCAACACACTTCTTTTACATGGATTCATCCACACATCAGAGACTTTACCTCAACTATACCACATCACTTCATGCTCAACCTTTTCAAATGAACTTCCATGCATTCAAATGCATTTGAAATTCATCGATAAATCAAATGGAGTTTGAATTTGCAATTCAATTGCAATGTACTCCTTTTAAAAGGAATTGTCCACACAATGCAACCATGAACATCACCATTACAATCTTATTCATGTGATTGTGCATTGTACATTATGTTGATCCTATGATTATCATGTTGCTGATAGAAGTGGAGCCGGAACCCGAGATCACCCCCTTCGTTGAAGACCCCATGACTGAACCTCGTCAGCAAGGAAAGCAAACCCCCATTGATCATGTCTATAAAATCAAAATTCCCTCTCAGTCTCGCTTATGCATGTTTAGGATATCACCTTGTATCGATTATACCGCATAGTTGAACCCATATCCGATGCATGACCTATCATCTTGTCACAGTAGTAAGCAAACCACAATCCTAGCTGACATAGGAGTTGATTGATATCATGTGGCCCCTGCAACTGTTACTGCTTATTGCATGCTTAGTGGTACAATGAGGTTGCTTTTGATGTGAGTCGGGATGATGGTGAACTTGGTGTTGATGAAAGTGAAACTGTGTTGGTGAATCTACCCTAATACAAGGTGAACGATGAGAGGTTGTGTAGGAGTACACAGTGGGTTGTCTCGTTGAACACCGCCTTAAGCCTGAGTTCTTGTGTGGTGATCCAAGAAGAAGAGTACAACCACACATTGGGCTCACTGACCCCTATCATCCTAGTACCTCACCCCATTCGAACCCCAGAAGTCGCAGTAGTTCGGAGTTCTGGTAGGGCTGTGGCACGGTCTGCGAAGTGGATGAACGGCTTTTCAAGACCGGCTTGGGACCCTGCACACATCGTTTGAGGCTGTACTGGAACCTCGGCCGGACTTCCATACGGATACCCCTCAGATAGGCGACTCTCTGGACTAGAACGGAGCTGTGGGCGAAGTGTTGTGGTGAACATCCTCGCCGACACCCCTTGAATGATGTCGAGGCCAAAGGCGGTAACTGATGGTCATGTGTGTGTAGTAGTACACCCCTGCAGGGTTAACAAAAGTATTCGAATAGCCGCGTCCGCGGTTAAGGACTGCTTGGAAAGCTTAGCTTGATTATTAGACAACTTGAACTGGATACTTATAAAAATTACCAAGATAAGCGTGAGTGCTATGGTGTGCTTTCTCGTGGGGAAGTCGAGGAAGGCACCATAGTGGTGTAATTGGTTGGAGATGTAGTGGACTCGTGTACGCTTCTTACCTCAGGTTTGGTACTCGTAGTTCAGGACTAGCCAAGTCAAAGCTGGCACTTCCGCAAGTAAAACCCCACCTTCCTTTACCTTGATACATGTGCATGAGTAGTATAGTTCCTACGTAAGTCTTGCTGAGTACGACTTAGTACTCATGTTTTCTTATTCTATGTTTTAGATGAACCCCCGGACCCTGAAGGTGGAATCTTCCTGAAGCTCGATGACTGATCAAGCTAGTTTAGTCCCAGTCAGACGATTGTTCCCTCGTGGAAGGGCTTGTTTATAGTTAAGGCTTCTCTAAGCCATTTGTTAAACTTGTCTGTACTCAGACCTAGTTTGCTTCCGCATGTTTGATGTAATGTTGGATCACAGACTTGTGATCTCTTGTGACCTCTGTAAGAGTTATCAATAAAGTTGTATACTTTGTAGAGAATTGCAATGATACCTACTGTTCATACAAGGCATGTGTGTTGCGTGTATGTTTATAACATGCATCTCTTTCTATGGGTTTTCGAGATCTTAGTTGTGATTTGGCTGGCGGTCTTTTATACACCAAGTGGCCCTTAGATGTGCGCAGCTTGGGGCATCGCGATGCGATTGTTCGAGACTCTGTCTCGTGCACACTTTGATGTATGATCGAGCCCGCCCTAGACCCCGACTAAGTGATCGGGCTGGAGTAAGTCTATGTAAGAGTTATGAGATAGTCGATAGTATGGTTGAGGCGACTTGTCTGCGAATATGGGAGTTCATCAACCATATCATTAGAATTGTGTGCGGACGATGAGGACCCATCTCAGATGATCATCCGACCTGGATGGGATGCCCCTCACGTACGATGCTTTCCGATAATGTTCTGTGCTTGGCCTTGTCTTCTTAGCCAAGTGGGTACGGTTCTCGGCTCTCGATATGACTATGTCGTAGCGGGACTTGCATACGCTAACCCCGGGTCCCGACAATCTCGGCTGATGAGTCGGATGAACCTACAAGTTACAAAGAAGCAATGCTGGGACCCGAGTCTGAGAAATGTCTTGAAGCCATGAAATACGAAATAGACTCCATGTACACCAACAAAGTATGGACTTTGGTGGATATTCCCGAGGACCGCAAGGCCGTCGAAAATAAATGGATTTTCAAGAAAAAGACTGACGCAGACGGAAACGTATCTGTCTACAAAGCTCGACTTGTCGCGAAGGGGTTCCGACAAATTCAAGGAGTTGACTACGAGGAGACGTTCTCTCCTGTAGCGATGATAAAGTCTATTCGGATCCTACTAGCAATAGCTGCATATCATGATTACGAGATATGGCAGATGGATGTGAAAACTGCATTCCTAAATGGCAACATTGAGGAAGAGTTGTATATGATGCAACCAGAGGGGTTTGTCGATCCAAGGAACGCTGGTAAGATGTGCAAGCTTCAACGGTCCATCTATGGGTTGAAGCAAGCATCTCGGAGCTGGAATCTTCGATTTGATGAGGTCATTAAAGCTTTTGGATTTGTCCAAAACGTCGAAGAGTTCTGCGTCTATAAGAAACTGAGTGGGAGCTCTGTAGCATTCCTTGTGTTATATGTAGATGACATATTACTAATAGGGAACGATAAGAAATTCTTAGAGGAAGTGAAGGAATATCTGAATGGACAATTTTCCATGAAGGACCTAGGTGAAGCTGCGTACATATTGGGGATTAAGATCTATAGAGATAGAACTAATCGATGGTTGGCCTTGAGTGAGAGCACTTATATTGACAAGATATTGAAAAGGTTCAGTATGGGTAACTCCAAGAGAGGCCGCTTGCTAGTTAAAAAGGTGTCAAATTAAGCGTGACTCAATGCCCAACCACAGCAAAAGAGAAGGAGGAGATGTCCTCAAAGCCCTATGCCTCAGCCATAGGTTCTCTCATGTATGCTATGTTATGTACCAGACCGGATTTAGCGCTGGCCATTAGTATGACTAATCGCTACCAGAGTAACCCGGGAATGGATCACTGGACAGGAGTAAAGAACATCCTTAAGTACTTGAGAAGAACCAAGGATATCTTTCTCGTTTATGGAGGAGTTGATGAGGAGCTCACCGTAAAGGGTTACGTTGACGCAAGCCTCGGCTCAGATCTAGATGACTCGAAATCCCAGACGGGATATGTTTTTATGTTGAATGGTGGCGCAATTAGCTGGAGGAGCGGCAAACAGTCAGTCATCGCCCAATCTACAATGGAGTCGGAGTATATTGCCGCTTGCGAAGCGTCTAACGAGGCGCTGTGGCTGAAGAAGTTCATGATCGAGCTTGGCGTCTTTCCCAGCTGCACTAACCCTGTGGGAATCTTCTGCGACAACACGGGTGCCATTGCTAACGCGAAGGAGCCAAGAACTCACTCTACAGCCAAGCACATCCTCCAAAAGTTCCATCTGACGCGAGACTACGTCAGGGATGGACACACTAGGATTCACAAGATACATACGGATCTGAATGCAGCAGACCCGATGACTAAACCTCTTCCACAGGGCAAGTTTGAAGAACATCGAGAGACCAATTGTGTTAGATACATACCTGATGTAAACTAGTGTAATTTGTACTCTAGTGCAAGTGGGAGACTGTTGGATATGTGCCCTAGAGACAAATTAATAAAGATATTTGTCACATATCCGTTTTGTTCATAATACATTTTATACTGTGCTATAACTGTATTACTTGGAAATACTAATACAGGTGTAGTATAAAACATGGTCCGTAGTTTAACTCGGGTAAACTATCTCATTGGGCAATTGATTGATCAAGCTTTCCTGATCATGGCGACACTTAAGTCCATTGAAAATGAGGTCATATCGTTAAGGGGAATGATGTGATGGACGTACACCCACCTAAAGTATTGCAATGTGATCGAGTCACATAGTTCAGCGTTGCTATGACTTTGTAACATATGGCTTAGTCCTTAGACCGTAACGATCATACGTAATTGTCATCTATGAGGAGACTTTGATTTGTATCCCACCGCCTGACTGAAATATGCTGGCTATAACGGTGCACTTTGGGTATTCCGAAATAGATGGTTGATGAGTATGTTAATAGATCAGAGCGGGATTTGTCAGTCCTTGTGACAGGACAGGTACTCTGGGCCCACTCGGTGATATTGCATCAACACCTTGCAAGGACGTGACTAGGTCACAAGAGATGCAATGATCATGGACGAGAGAAGTTATTTGTTGTGAACGAGATGGGAACACGGTATGTAGGATACCGACGATCAAACCTCAGACAAACAAAGCACCGCAGCACAAAGGGATTACGTCGTATCGTTAACGGTTTCCAAAAGCGATCGAAGTTCATTCGATGGAAGCGCAGGGGCTGTCAAGGATTGTAACCAGGTCCAACTGACTAGTCATTGGTCAATGAGAAGAGTCTCGACAATGTCTGTTGTTTCCCGGACCGTTAGGGTGTTACAGACAGTTACGGGATCAATCGGTGAAATAGGAGGAATCACCGGAATAGTTCCGGAGGAGGACGGAATGGTTTCCGGACATTTTGAATAGTTCAAAATAAAGTTTAATTGTTTTAATAATGTTTTATTATTTAATTATCTAAATTAAATATTTAAAACATATTAAAAATAATAAAAAAGGGGAATAAGGCTAAATGGGCCCATGGGCCCCATTAAGGGAGGAGGGGGTCTCCCCCCTTGGGCTTGGCGCCAAGGGTGGGGCCCACCACCCCCCTTGGCCGGCGCACTCCCCCCCCCCTTGGGAGTTTAGTCCCACATGGGGGAGGGGAGGAGGATGACACCCCCCTTGGCCTATATAAGGAGGGGTAGACCCCCCTTTTTCCAACACACCAATATCTCCTTCTTCCTCCTTCTCCTTCCCGGAAGTGGACTCTCCTTGTTTGGAGTCTGCACCTGGATTGGAGTTCTCCACCATAAGGCAGGTCGTCGTTCTGCTGGAGTTGGGATCCGTAGCCGTCTTTCTTTCGCTGCTCGCCTGGTTCGGGGCCCGGGAGGAACATCCATTTTACCGTACGTGTATAATCTCTTCGAGGCACTACACTTGTGGTGTTACTTCGTCGCTGGAGGTTTACCGGGAGTCATCCTCGCCGGTGGTGGTCTTCTACACGACAGGGAGGTCGTAGTTCCGAGTCTACGCCAGCCACGTTCGCAAGAATGTTTCCCTCTTTCGGTCTTCAAAGGTATGAACACCGATTCCCTCCGTTACTTTACATCGCGATAGCATAGATCTTGGGTTCGGGTACCGTAGGTATGAAATATTTGTGTTTTCTGCCCCGTATCCCAACACCATGCTGCTTCGGCCTCTGCTTCAGAGTATTGGGTTACTTGGGGAGCATTATGCTTCAAATCACTCGCAACGATATTGATCTCACGAGAGTTTACTTCTCGCACCTCGTTGGTTACCCAAAGTGGAAGGTTGAGATGTAGACGGCAGCAAATTTCCCGCAGTGAAGATACTGAGGTTTGTCTCCAGTAGGACTCCGACAATGACAGGAAGGTGACAACGGCGCCAGAGATTAGCGGTTGTCGTGTACCTGCACACACAACAGATAACTTTGCTCCCAACGAGTACAAAGGGGTTGTCAATCCCTCCGGCCTTGTTGTTTACAAAGGATAAAACGCACGGGATAATAATGATAGTGATAGCAACGGAAAAGTAAATACTGAAAGTAAATTGAAGGTGTAAACAATATTGGAAATAAGGACGGGGGTCCTATGATGTTCACTAGTGATGTCTCTCTCCCAAAAGGCGATAAAATAGCCATGCGAGGTAAACAAATTACAGCTGGGCAATTGACAGGATTATGTGCGTAAACCAATGCTAATTATGCTATAAAGAAAGAGGCTCAAAAGCATGGCCGGTACGCCAAGACAAGTAGACCGAAATCCATTTGCATCTACCTACTAATCATCCACGTTGAGATATCTATCCAGAACATCTCGCTGGTATTAAGTTGCGAATCCCACCCAAAGTGTAAACTCAAAGCAACAGACAACTGCATTAAAGAACTTTGCGTAAATTAAACAATCCTTGCACCCGCAAGTACAAGCACCGTTGTTTTCCCCCTTGTGGCAACAACACATCCCCTAGACTAATGTTTCTGTCACTCAAGCTAGTCATCAGGGGGCATGAACCCACAATCATGCATAACGCTCCCTCTTGGAGTCACTACCTACTACTTGGCCAAAGCAATAAACAACAACGGAGAACATGAAAGAATTACTCAAGAACATAAATATAAAAGAGGAGAATCAAATATATTACTCAAACACAATATGAACATAATTTCATAATCCATCGGATCCCAGCAAACTCAGCATAGCAACAGCAGAAATATTACATATGTGCCTCGATCATGTAGGGCAGCTCACGAGGTCTAATACATGAAGAACAAAGAGGGGAGGAGAACATCACATAGCTACTGATCATAGACCCATGGTCCAAGGTGGACTACTCACGGTTCATCCGGGAAGCGTCCATGGTGGTGGAGAACCTGCCAGAGGTGGTTCCTCCCTCCGGCAGGGTGCCGAGAAGAGGTTTTCTGGTGCTCCCGATCTTGGAAGCGTGGCGGCGGCGGAACAGAGGAGAGATCGTGAAAAAGGGTTCCCTTCTCGGGGTTTTTTCATCACGGGGAATAAATAAGCGAAGGGGGGCAGCCAGGGGAGCCACCAGGGGTCCAGGCGCCCCCGGGCGCGGCCCCACCCTAGGGCGCCTAGGGCCCTGGTGGGTCCCCTCTGCCCCCCCCCCTCGGTGATTTCCGAAGCTTCCTGTATGCTGATTTTTTATTGGATTTGTCCTGAATTTTTGGAGCACTTTTAATATGGGGGAAACCTGAAATAGAAAAACAGCAGAAAACAGGAACTGGCACTGGGGTGCACTGAGTTAATAGGTTAGTCCAAATATGATCAAAAGTGTATGGAAGTTCATCAATATCATAGCAATATCACACAAAAGAGGCATGGAGCAAGCAGAAATTATAGATACGTTTTGGACGTATCAACATCCCCACGCTTAATACATGCTCGTCCTCGAGTGGGTAAATGATAAAATCATAATTTCTATGGTGACATGCTAACAACCATATAAGAACTTTGTAAGTAAAGTGATCAAGGCATGTAATTCAATTCAAGTCATAACATGCAAGAGTCTATATTTAGTATTGAAACAATCAACATAAGAACATAAAGGTGCAAGAGCTCTCGCTGTCCGTGAGTCAAATGTCTCCAAATGGTGTTTGCGTGCAAGAAAGGGGATAGGGATATACGAGAAAAAAGTATTTTTGTGTTGAGATCTCAATCTACTAAAGTTTCACACTTGGTCTTCTTTGGAATCTTATCTTGACTCATCCCTAGACCACTAGCCAGGTACAAGTCAAAATGATCCACTCCTTTTCGAAATTTTGAGCACTCATGCAATGGATGAGCGTAAGCAATAAAGTTGACACTTAGGATGGCAAAGAGAGAATAAGGTGGAGGAGGAAAAAAAAGGGTGTGAAAGGATCACATCAATGAGGACAATCATAGGCGAGAGAAAGCCAAGTGATAGATATGATGTGAGGAGTAGGGATTGCCATGCAACAGATGGACATATGAGCTAAAAGCTCTCCAATGGACCTAGTGGGGGTGCATCCAACTTGCTTGCTCAAGAAGACCTAGAGCTCATTTGAGGAGGCTCATCATTGGAATATACAAGCCAACTTATATAGTGTAAAGGTCCCCACATAGCTATATGCATGAATGATAATCTCTATGGAGTACAAGATATAAGAGGGAGTACGAGTGTGGATCTCTCAAAAGGAATAGTAGTGTGCCCCTTTCTCTCTTTTTATTTCTTTTTCTCTTTTTTTCTAATTTTTTCTATTTTTTGTGGCCTCAATGGCTCTTTCTATTTCTCTCATTTGTCCTCTTTGGGATCTTTTAATTTTGTCCTCTTTGGGATCTTTTAATTTGTCCACTTTGGGATATTTTCCTCACTTTAGGGGCAACACTCTATATATTACAAAAAGTATAGAAGATCTTTCACACTTTACAAAAGTACTCAAATCATAAAGAAGATGTAACTATCATGATGTATGCAAATGTATGCCTCTGCCAATGTAGCAGGATATGCAATGATACTAGCGCGTCACGTAGCAATGATTAGGGCAAGGCCCAACTAGCATGCAGCTCATCGATCAAGCAAGTAGCATGTATGACATGAAGATCAAGTCATGAGAAGATGGATGTTGCATGGCAATATATCTCGGAAAGGCTATGGAAATGCCTTGATAGGTAGGTATGGTGGCTGTTTCGAGGAAGGATATAAGGAGGTTTATGATGACAAAGCGTATCATGCCAAGGGTTTGGATGTACCGGCGAAGGTGGACGCCAACTCTCGGAGAGAGAAGAAAGCAATGCACGGCACAGGAAAGGCTAGAAAAATATGGGAAGGTGGAAGTGTCAACTTTCGAATACTCACATTAGTCCGAAGAACTCATGCACTTATTATCGGTAACTCTCAATCTAATAAGGAGGTTTCACAAAGAGACAAGTACCCCGAGGAGGAGTGTATGGGGGTTTGGTTATCCTTGCGCATCCTCCACTCATGGTACGTGAGTGTACTCTAATATTCGACACCTTAGAAGAGTAGTGATCCATCTAGTAGCTAAAGTTCTCAACTAATTTTGTAAGTTTTGAAAATAAACACGGATTGCCCAAAATACGACATCTATCACTAATAGGCTAAAGCTCTTGACACCAAAAGTCCAAACATTACTCAAAACAATACCTCAAAACTATTGAAAGTTACTACTGCAAAAGAATAGCAACCTCAATTACCTACTTCAAGTCAAGACACACAACTCAGTGCAACATGAAAAACTCTCTAAACAAGATAAACATGAAAACTCAAGAGAGTTCCTGTAACAAACTAAACAAAATCTCGTTAAAAAGATAAGCATGAAAGCTAAGAGCAAAACATGACAGTAGTTATGAAAAAGATAAAGAACACACACATCAAAGATAAGCATGAAAAGTCCTATGTTGTGTTCTAGATTTTGGAAGTGGAGCGTGTTTATCTCCCACACAAAGAAAGCTGGGTTCTAACTTGTTATGAACAGCAAGCCAAGATAAAGAAAACTAAAAATAAAACCTAAGAGCGAGACGCTCCAAGCATAGCACATAACGCATGAAGTGATAAAAATATAGTGAAACGAGAGACGAACTGATAATTATTGATGGAGAAGGGGATGCACGGGGGCATCCCCAAGCTGAGACGCTTGGGTCTCCTTGAATATTTCTTGGGGGTGCATGGGGGCATCCCCAAGCTTGAGCGCTTGACACTCCTGAATCTTCTTTCATCATCTTCCCTCGCACACTTGAAAACTCCCTTCATACATAACTCATCATAATCTGATTAGCGAGGTTAGTACCCATAATAAAATAATTGTTCTCTACTGTAAATAAATATATTCTTGAAGGGCTGTCGTTTCTCAAGATTTCCAAAAAAATTGCAAATAAAAAGCAAGATTAAGGTTCGCAAAACGAAGAAAAGGCAAAACAGGATAGAACTAGTGAAAAATCGACCACCAGGTAGTAAAGAATTTTTTAGGGATACTTCTGCAACTCAAATCAAAAAAACTCAGAACATACGAAAGTTTCGTAATTGTATAGATCATGTTGTGTAAAAAAATTCAGCTCAAAAAGATGAACTGGGATTTTTTTGTGATTTTTCTAGTCACGAGGACAGAATCTGTTTTCTGGACAGCATGTCACAACTTTCACTTCCCTTGTCATATAAGGCTATAAATGGCACAAAGCTTGAAAAGTAAAGATACAAAGATGTTTCTACAGTAGTAACAATCATCAAGACCACTAAAAACAGAAGAAAAACAAAAAGGAAATCCTAAATTCGTTGTGGGCTGCCTCCCGAAAGCGCTTCTTCAAAGCCATTAGCTAGTCTTAATGCAAATAGATCAAGTTGTATCAATTGAACCATCATCAAGATCATCAAAAAGCTCTTCAATAATACAACCACTCTTAAGAGGTCTTTCAGATAAAGGCCTAATAAAGATAATTCTAGGAATAAAAGCAAAAGGCGGAAGATCAATTGGAGTCTCATTTATTCTATTAAAGAGAGTTATCTCTTCCAAAGTCTTCACAGTTTCAACCCCTTTGGCAATAGATAGATTATTTTTGAAACGAGGAGCCTTTGAAACGTAAACGAACCTAGGTTCCTTCTTTGCCGGGGTTTCCACCTTTTTTGTTTTGATTGAGGAGAAAGTAGTTCCTAGAGTATCAATGATTTGCTCAATCTTATCAATCCTAGAAGGGTCCAAGTCATGGGATTTGATGGTCTCCAAGGTTTTGAAAATTTTATGCATGGAGCTATCTAGTATATTCAAATTCCCTTGAACCTTACAATCCAACTCACTTATCTTATTAATGCTTGGAATCTCTAGCTCTATCTTTTCAAGTTTTTTCATAATATGAGCTAGGGTAATGTCCTCTTGAATGCTAGCAACAGGGAGATTGCCAACAAGATTTTCCATAGCACTAAGAGCTTCCCAAACTGGGGCTTCTATGAAATTCCCATTGTTAGCATTTTGTAGAATAAACCTATTCCAATAAGTAATTCCAACATAAAAGTTTCTAAGCAGAATAGTAGTGGAATGCTTCTTGGTGGCTCTTTTTTGAGAATCATTAATTCTATACCAGGCATCTTCCAGACTTTCACCACCTCTTTGTTTAAAGCTGAGCACTTCTACTTCACCAAAGGCAAAAGGACCAGACATAATGAAAACTACTAGCAAGGTAACTATTTTTTTGATTTTTGATAAAGGACACTAAAGCAAAAACTGACAGGTAAACAAACAAGACTAAAAAGCAAAGATAAAAGATAGTTTGCAACTCCCCCCTATCTTGAAGTGCGGAGTCCCCGGCAACGGTGCCAGAAATTTCTTTGATTTCACGAGTGTTTACTTCTCGCCCCTCGTTGGTTACCCAAAGTGGAAGGATGAGATGTAGACATCAGCAAATTTCCCTCAGTGAAGATACCGAGGTTTGTCTCCAGTAGGACTCCGACAACGACAGGAAGGTGACAACGGCGCCAGAGATTAGCAGTTGTCGTGGACCTGCACACACAACAGATAACTTTGCTCCCAACGAGTACAAAGGGGTTGTCAATCCCTCCAGCCTTGTTGTTTACAAAGGATAAAACGCACGGGATAGTAATGATAGTGATAGCAACGGAAAAGTAAATACTGAAAGTAAATTGAAGGTGTAAACAATATTGGAAATAAGGACCGGGGTCCTATGATGTTCACTAGTGATGTCTCTCTCCCAAAAGACGATAAAATAGCCATGCGAGGTAAACAAATTACAGCTGGGCAATTGACAGGATTATGTGCGCAAACCAATGTTAATTATGCTATAAAGAAAGGAAGAGGCTCAAAAGCATGGGTGGTACGCCAAGACAAGTAGACCGAAATCCATCTGCATCTACCTACTAATCATACACCTTGAGATATCTATCCAGAACATCTCGCTGGTATTAAGTTGCGAATCCCACCCAAAGTGTAAACTCAAAGCAACAGAAAACTGCATTAAAGAACTTTGCGTAAAGTAAACAATCCTTGCACCCGCAAGTACAAGCACCATTGTTTTCCCCCTTGTGGAAACAACACATCCCCTAGACTCATGTTTCTGTCACTCAAGCTAGTCATCATGGGGCATGAACCCACAATCATGCATAATGCTCCCTCTTGGAGTCACTACCTACTACTTGGCCAAAGCAATAAACAACAACGAAGAACATGCAAGAATTACTCAAGAAAATAAATATAAAAGAGGAGAATCAAATATATTACTCAAACACAATCTGAACATAATCTCATAATCCATCGGATCCCACCAAAATCAGCATAGCAACAGCATAAATATTACATATGTGCCTCGATCATGTAGGGCAGCTCACGAGGGCTAATCAATGAAGAACAAAGCGGGGAGGAGAACATCACATAGCTACTGATCATAGACCCATGGTCCAAGGTGGACTACTCACGGTTCATTCGGGAAGCGTCCATGGTGGTGGAGAACCTGCCGGAGGTGGTTCCTCCCTCCGGCAGGGTGCCGGGAAGAGGTCTTCTGGTGCTCCCGATCTTGGAAGCGCAGCGGCGGCGGAACAGAGGAGAGATCGCGAAAAAGGGTTCCCGTCTCGGGGTTTTTGCGTCACGGGGAATAAATAGGCGAAGGGGGGCAGCCAGGGGAGCCACCAGGGGTCCATGTGGCCCCCTGGCGTGACCCCACCCAAGGGAGCGCCGGGAGGGCGCCTGGGGCCCTGGTGGGTCCCCGCTGGCCCCCCTCGGTGATTCCCGAAGCTTCCTGTACGCTGATTTTTATTGGATTTTTCCGAATTTTTGGAGCACTTTTAATATGGGGGAAACCTGAAATAGAAAAACAGCAGAAAACAGGAACTGGCACTGGGGTGCACTGAGTTAATAGGTTAGTCCAAATATGATCAAAAGTGTATGGAAGTTCATCAATATCATAGCAATATCCCAGAAAAGAGGCATGGAGCAAGCAGAAATTATAGATACATTTTGGACGTATCAGATATCTTATGCGCCATCCACCAAAAATAAAGGAGATAACCGAGTAGAGCAATTTTGTGTTGTTCGCAGGCCCCATAAAATCGAGGGAAGTTCATCCACCCAAGCACCTGCTGCTTCTTTCAGTTCCCGAAGTAAGCGTGGCTTGATTCCCTTCAATATCAATCAATTAGCACGCTCGACTTGGCCATTGGACTGAGGATGCGCCACTGAGCCGTAATTCACTTGAATTCCATTGGTCCAACAATAAGCTTTGAATTCAGCTGAGTTAAAATTGGAGCCATTATCTGTAATGATGTCATGGGGGACACCAGAACGATGTATAATGCCCTGAATAAAACTGACCGATGTTGTCGAATCCAAAGATTTTGGTTTTGCTTCTATCCAATTTGTAAACTTGTCTACAACAACCAAAATATGAGTGAGACCATATTTGCCTTTTTTGAGTGGTCCGATCATATCAAGGCCCCAGACAGCAAAAGTCCAAGCTAAAGGAATTGTCTTTAACTCGGAAGCAGGTTTATGCGGTTGACTTGCATAAAATTGGCATCCTTTGCAATGTTCATCAATGTACTTAGAATCAGCTAGTACCTTAGGCCAAAAGAAACCAGATCGGTAAGCTTTTGCCACTAATGTCCGACTTGAAGCATGATGCCCGCAATCGCCCGAGTGGATATCTTGCAATATGAGTCAACCCTCATCTTCTGATATGCATCGCTGTGGAAGTTCCCGCTATTTCTGTATAGCTCATTATTGATTACCGGTTAAGACTTTGATTTGCGAACAATCTGCTTGGCTTCCAGTTCGTCTTCTTGTAATTCTGTTTGCAAATAAGCCAAGATGGGTAATGTCCACTCGGGTTGTGTCACCTCTACATCAAAAACCATATCTATGACCGCAGTTATTTCTTCCTTGTCAGGTAAGTTTTTATCTGGTCACAACTCTGGATCAGCTTCCAAAAAGGGATCTTCTTTGACGGTTGGAGAGTGCAGATGTTCCAGATAAATTCCAGATGGAATCTGACTCCGAGTTGATCCATGTTTATCTAAATCATCAGCTGCTTGATTTCGATTCCTTGGTATATGATGGAGCTCGAGCCCATCAATTTTTTTCTCCAATTTTTGGACAGCTACACAATAAGTTTTCATTGCTGGGCTTCGAATGTCCCATTGCTTTATCACTTGATTTATCACCAAGTCTGAATCTCCGAATACCATCAACCGTCGAATTCCGAGTGAAATGCCCATACGTAATCCATACAAGAGGGCCCCATACTCGGCTTCATTGTTTGTTGCTGGAAAATGGATTTGGAGGACATATCTCATTTCATCTTTTCTTGGTGGGACCAAAACTACACCTGCTCCTGCTCCAATCAAATATTTTAGATCCATCAAAAAACATGGTCCAATGCTCCGGGATTGACTGGGGAGGATGCTGTATCTCTGTCCACATGGCTAGGAAATCAGCCAAAGCCTATGATTTGATTGCTTTCTTAGGCTGGTAATGGATATCATAAGGCAACAGGTCAATTCCCCATTTCGCAATTCTGCCTGTGGCATATCTATTGTTCATGATTTCTGCAAGAGGAGCTTCCGAGACGACTGTGATTGAGTGATCTTGGAAATACTGCGCTAGTTTCTGTGATGCCAAGAAAATTCCCATTGGCAACTTTTGATAATGCGGGTAACGTTGCTTGGATGGTGTATGAACTTCAGAGATAAAATACACAGGTCTCTGAACCTTCTGTGCTTTTCCTTCTTCTTCCCTTTCCACCACAATAGCAACACTGACCACTTGATTTGTGGCTGCAATATATAACAACAAATTCTCTTTTTCTCTCGGAGTGGCGAGAATTGGCCGAGTTGACAACTGCTTCTTTAAATCTTCGAAAGCTGCCTGAGCCTCTTCAGTCCAGGTAAAATTTGGCGATTTTTTCATCAGCTGATAGAGAGGTAAGGCCTTCTCGCCAAGTCTGGAAATAAATCGACTGGGTGCTGCGAGGCACCCTGTTAACTTCTGGACATCTCGGAGCTCTTGTGGCTGTTTAATGTTCTGAATAGCAGCAATCTTTTTTCAGTTGGCTTCGATTCCTCGCTTCGAGACCATGAATCCGAGTAACATCCCTACTGGAACACCAAAAAAACATTTTGTTTGATTTAACTTGATGTTGTAAGCTCGGAGACATTGGAAAGTTTTAGCTAAATCTGCTAGCAAATCATTTCCTTTAGCAGATTTGATGACTTTGTCATCTACATAGACTTCCACATTTCTTCCGATTTTCCATATCAAGCAATTTTGCATCATGCGCTGATATGTTGCCCCGACATTCTTGAGTCTGAATGGCATTGTTGTGTAACAAAAGCATCCGAATGGAGTTATGAATGTTGTTTTAGTTCATCTCGTTCATATAGTGAGATTTGATGATAACCCAAGTATGCATCGAGGAAACAAAGTCTCTCCCAACCTGATGTAGAATCTACAATTTGGTCAATGCGAGGAAGGGGAAATGTTCTTCTGGAATGACTTTGTTGATGTGATGGAAATCAACGCAAGTCCTACAAGTTTTATCCTTCTTCGGAACCATAGCAGGTGTGACGCCCCCAAAATCAGACCGTGTACAGTAATCATACACACAGGGTACACGACTGAGATTAGGGTGCCACGGTGATAATATCACAGCACAACACTAAACCCAAAAGGATAAACAAATATGTTACAATAGAGGGGGGTCACGCGGACCCGAATACATAAGTCATACAAGCCATAATATCTGAGTATAGACATAGTTAGTCAAGTTTTGCCTTAAGAAGGCTAGCACAAATCACAACAGAGATACAGATCGAAAAGGCGAGGCCTCCTGCCTGGGATCCACCGAACTACTCCTGGTCAACGGGGAACTCGACGTCGTAGTAGGCACCTCCGGGGTACTCCTGCTCCTGAGCTCCAACGTCGGCTGCAGCGGCCGATCAGGCAAAACAGTAAAGGAAATAAAGAAGGTGAGTATCTAGTATACCCGCGAGTCTTACGTCCGCTACTAAGCCTTATGCATTGTATCAACGGAAGGGAGAGGTTGTATATAGTGGACTGAAAGACAGAAATGCAGAGCAAGGGTAAGAAGCTAGGCCTATCGAAGACTAGCATCTTCCGACGATGTCTTGCAGCATGAGGTAAGAATCAGCCAACAGTTTATATAAAGCATAAAGTAACAATGCAGCAGAAGTTGCCGCAACATTGTATTATAATAAGTTGTAATAATTAACAATGCCTCCGAGTTCACCTCCTCGACATCCCCGCGAGGAAGAAAACCCGGAACCATACAGTTTAATAATAATAGTTTCTAGTGGTAAGATCCAGCTTCAGCATAAAGCGTCCTGTTACCGTGGACACGGCTACCCAAATAGATTAATCTTCCCTGCAGGGGTGCGCTTGTGTTACGCTACACGCACGGATCTCCAGGGTGGCGGGAACCTTGTTAGGGAACGCTCCACCGAGGCTATCCGACACTTCATAACCCATCTTTCAAACTCAACAGATAGGTCATCCGCCGGACTATATCCTATGTACGCGGGGCTCTGGACCCTAACCCCGACGTACTCCTGCACGGTGCGAGGCTGGCCGGTGAAGTTAAATCAAAGCAAATACAAATCACACTGCCGCGGCAAATAAGACAACACCACTTCCCGGCGCAGGCCCCGGTACTGCTGACGTCTGAAGAGTCCTCGGACGACACTACGAAGCAGAGGAGCCCATAACTCGTAATTCCCACGGGTAGGTAGTGCGTAAATGGCATATAGCCAACTCAAGACATTCACTGAACCATTTAGCATTTTAATTAACCTGCATGACAACCGTTACCGTTGCCTCGACTTAACTGACCCGCGGACAACGACAACAGCCAGGACCACCAGTACATCGGTGCCTGCCCCGTCGTCCCACCAAGTCACTGCGGTTACCAACAAGGTGAACCGTCTCCTTACCTTGTCTCGCGTGTGCTCCTGGAGGAGCTCGACTTTCGTAGTTTGGTAACTCTCGCGGGCAACAGTTGGGTCGTACCCTCCCTGTCGTCCCGTCGTAATACCTCTCGCGGGCACCGTTGGGTCGCTCGACTTTTCACCTGAAGGACAATCGTTTTTCAAGACCCTATGGCGGTAAGACAAAGTCAGCCTCGAGTGGAGTACAAGGATTACTCCTTGATAGCTCACACTTGAGGTGACTAGGCATAACCCAGATAGGGGCCTTAGACGGTGTCTGCATTGTACCGTACCTGTGCAGTTATAATATTTGTATCCGCGTTCACTCCCCTGAGTGATCACGGCCCTCTATCTAATCCTAGCTAACAATGCGCATGGCTCACTGCTGAATAATGCATAATAATAATAGGCAGTATAGGATAAGGGAGGCACATCAAGGGGCGACAAAAACAGGCTATGCAATTGAATAGGATTGTAACGTAGCAGCAGCAGTAACAATTCCTAGTGCAAGAAATGTACGGAAAGATAGGCGATATCTAGGGAAGAGAATGGCTCTGCTTGCCTGGAAGCTCGACGGTAGTAGTAGGGTCGTCGACGAAGTAGTCGTACTCAGCAGCGGTGTAGTCGACGGCAACAGCGGGGTCTATCGGAGATTAAGGGGGGGAAGAAACAGTAAATACACAGCAAGCATATACAAACAGATGCATGACAAGACGGATGAAATGTTAACGGTGTTCAAACGCAGTGCAATGCACGTTGCTCGGAACGGAAATTCATCTGAGTATGAACTACCGGCTCCGGATGATTACCGGACAGGGTGACCGGAGGGGGAAGGATCAAGCCGGAGGTGTCGTGGGTACCGGACAAACATAAGGGAGGTGTATCTGTGCTAGTTGATCTATTCCGAGAAACATTCGTGTTCGGAATAAATTCATCCGGGCACTCTAACAGTACGGGACAATTTATCGGACTGCCGGTCCTGAGGGGGACGGTTCGATGTTCGTTGTGTTAGAGGGGTGTGGTAGACATACGGATAGCGTATTTGTATTCGTTATATTTTTCTGATCAATTTTCATGTATAAAGTTTTTGAATCCGAGTTACGGTTTAAAAGTTATTGAATTTCAAAGTTTTAAGTTATTTAAAGGATTTTCTGAATTTCTTTTATTATTTATTCAACATTATCCAGAACATTATCCAAAACATTATCCAAAACATTATCCAAAACAGTGCCTGACATGTGGGACCCACATGTCCCACATGTCAGCCTCTGTTTATTTATAAAACATTTTATTAAATCAGAAATAGCCTCTGGCCCACATGTCAGTGACTGGATTTTTAATAAACCCTTTTAATAAACAAAATGACAGGTGGGGCCCAGGTGCCATTGACTCCAGTGCTAACTAAACATGTTTAATTAATTTAATGACCAAGGGACCCACATGTCAGTGTTTGTGGGGGTTTATTATTCTCTTAATCTTCTCAGTTAAACTAACAGAGTAATTAGCCGGGGGGGTCCACTGTCAGTGGCCCATTAGGGGTGGGATTAACCCCTAACGATAGATCTGACGAGGGGGGCCCGTCTGTCATCCTCACCGGAGGGCTCACCGGAAGTCCGCCGGCGGCGAGGTCGGGCTAGCTCGCGATTCAAAGCGCCGTTTGAGGCGCCGCTGGTTGCAGTCGACGAAGGACTCGAAACCGCATCGATCTGGAGTGGTCTCGCGGGCTGGGACGCACGGAGGTGAGTGCAGCTTCAACAATGCCCGCGAAGGCGTCGGGCTCCAATGGCAAAACCCAAACGATGGCGAATTGGAGCGAACTGGCGGGCGGGTTCGAGCCTACGGGGTACGGGGAGCACGTGGGTGTCAGTGGCGTGCGCTAGGACGGACCACGTCGACGACTACGACGACGAGCCACGGCGGCCGGAGCAAGCAAAAGGGGGCTTTCGCATTGGGACCCTACGGGCTTCAAAGGGCGGTTGGCGACTACAGAGGTGCTCACCACGAACGCGTCGGGGTTGGCAGCGGGCTCGGGGAGGGGCTGAGGTGGCCGGAATCGACGTTGAGGTCGCAGCGGCCGGAGTAGAGGAAGAAGAAGCGGGCGACGCCTGCGGTGCTTCCCGGGCTCGATTAGTTGCAGTAGTCGACGTAGACGACGACGGCGCAGCTGCGGGACACCACGTCGGGGAGGACCGTGCTCGTTGGCCACGACTGGCCACGACAATGGCGACGGCGGCGCTCGGGAGTTTTTCCCCGAGGCGTGCGAGAAGAGGAGGAGGGGAAAGGGCGGGGGAGGATGTCCAGGAGGGAGGGGGCGTCGCCCTTATCGCGTCGGCGTCGGGAGGGAGCAGGTGGAGGCGGGGCCGGCCTGGCAGCGGCGCGGCAAGCTCGGCCGTACGGGAGCAGGTGGGGGGGGGTGGTTGAAGAAGAAGACAACCATGGGGGTGGGCCTGGGCTAGGTGGGCCGTCGCCCTGAGCGACATTTAGCCTTTATTTTGTTTTGTTTTTCTGTTTGTTATATTTCTTTTCTGTAATTGATTTATTAACCCTAGCATTTTTTGTAAAATGTTATTGGTGTTTGTAAATTGGGGTTACATATTACTGAGGTGCCACAAAAGATTTGGAGTTTTTATAAAATCATTTGATATTTTATTTTATTGAAAATGGAGCAGAACCCACTGTTTTTGCTACTGTTTGAGTTGTTTGGATTTTTCAGTGGCAAAATAAAATACCATAACCACATGGGCATGACCCAATGATTATTAGTGATTTTATAAAAGTGGTCCCATGATTTTAGGGAAAAGTTTAATTGCAACATATTTTTCATAGCAACCCAAAAGGCATTTTGAATATGATCAAGAGGAAATGGATCATGGCAAGGTTTGCATGGTGATTAGCAACAGTGATTAGTCCACAGTAAAAGTGATTACTGTAATAGGCAACAGAGGGTGTTACAAATCTCCCCCACTACAAGAATTCTCGTCCCGAGAATTTAAGTGGTAGCGAGGAAAAGATCAGGGTATTCATCGCGAAGGCGATCTTCGCGTTCCCAAGTGGCTTCATCTTCAGAATGATTCGACCACTGAACCTTGAGGAACCTGACGGTCTTGTTGCGGGTTCTACGTTCAGACTGATCGAGAATGCGGCTCGGATGTTCTCGATAAGTCAAGTCTTGTTGCAGTTCGATCATATCATGCTCCACTTCACGGATAGGGTCCTTGAAGCAGCGATGGAGTTGCGACACGTGGAATACATCATGGACTTGAGAGAGGTTCGGCGACAATTCCAACCGGTATGCCACGGGTCCACTCCTGGAAAGGATACGGAACGGGCCAATGTAGCTAGGAGCCAACTTGCCCTTGATACCGAAGCGATGAGTGCCCCTCATGGGAGTGACACGAAGGTACGCGTATTCACCAGGTTGATACTCCATTTCACGGTGTTTGCGGTCATAGTTTCTCTTCTGACGAGACTGTGCGGCCTTGAGATTTTCTTGCACAATGCGAATTTGTTCTTCAGCTTCTTGGACAAGATCCGGTCCGAAGTAGGGTCGTTCCCCAGTTCCAGACCAATTCAGGGGGGTTCGACATTTACGTCCATATAGAACTTCGAAGGGGGCCATCTTCAAGCTAGCTTGATAGCTATTGTTGTACGAGAATTCCGCGTACGGGAGGGCATCCTCCCATTTCATGCCAAAAGAAAGGACACAAGCACCAAGCATGTCTTCCAGCACTTGATTAACTCGTTCAACTTGGCCTTGAGACTGGGGGTGATAAGCGGTGCTGAGATTCAGACGAGTCCCGAAGGCTTCCATGAAACTATTTCAGTATCGTGAGGTGAAAATGCTGCTACGGTCTGAACTGATCTCCATCGGAATACCGTGGAGTGACACAATTTGGGAGATATACAAGTGTGCCAACGGACTAGCAGTGATCGTCTCCTTGACCGACAGGAAGTGTGCAATCTTGGAGAATCGGTCAATGACGACAAAGATGGCATCGTTACCTTTCTGTGACTTAGGAAAACCGGTGACGAAGTCCATCTCGACTTTGTCCCACTTCCAATCAGGAGGAGGGAGTGGTCGCAACCAACCAGCAGGTTTCTGATGTCCGGCCTTGACGCGACTGCAAACGTCACATTTGGAAACAAAGCGAGCGATATCTTGCTTCATGTAAGGCCACCAGTACCGTTGAAGAAGGTCTTTATACATCTTGGTACTGCCAGGGTGGATTGACAAGGGAGAATTATGGGCTTCTTCCATGATATCCGGACCACAGTTAATGATGGCCGGGCTCACAGGAACTACCAAGCGGCCCTTGAAGTACACAGTATCACCATCATTGGCATCAATGGTAAAAGAGGAGGGCTTTCCTTCTGCGATGTCCTGCTTTATCTTCACAATGTCAGGGGCCAGAGATTGTCTACTCTTGATGAGGGCGTCGATCTTTGACTCGAGAACCAGGTTATTGACGTAACCTTGAGGAACAATCTCGAGATTCAACTTGCGAAACTCTTCATATAGAAGTGGTTGCTGCACCTGAACCTCAAGTTCAGAACAGTAATCTTTGCGGCTCAAGGAATCGGCCATCACATTAGCCTTGCCAGGGGTATACGAAATATCCATGTTGAAGTCGGCTATTGTCTCGAGCCATCATTGTTGACGAAGATTCAGGTCTGGCTGAGTAAACAGGTACTTCAGACTTTGGTGATCGGTGTAGACTTCGCAACGATTACCGACGAGGTAATGTCGCCACAGCTTCAATGCATAAATTACTTCTGCCAATTCAAGGTCATGTGTTGGATATTTGTCTTCGTGAGCACGCAACTGACGAGAGCCATAAGCAATCACTTTGCGCTCTTGCATTAGGACACAGCCTAATCCTTGACGAGACGCGTCGCAATATATCACGAAGTCCTTCTGAGTATCCGGGGGGCGAGCACCGGGGGAGAAGTTAGCTTGTCCTTGAGCGCTTGGAAACTTTCTTGACATTTATCTGTCCACTCAAACTTGACGCCTTTGTGAAGCAGATTAGTCAGAGGCCTGGCAATCTTGGAGAAATTCTCGACGAAACAGCGGCAATAGCTAGCGAGCCCGAGGAAACTGCGGACTTGCTTGACGGTCTTGGGAGGAGTCCAGTCAAGACTAGCCTGGATATGTTCTGGGGTGACGGCAATGCCATCCTTGGAAATCACATGTCCAAGGTAGGTCACCTCGGGAAGCCAGAACTCACACTTAGAATACTTAGCGTAGAGTTTGTGTTCTCGAAGCTTCTCCAGTATAAGACAAAGATGTTCTGCATGTTCTTCTTCATTCTTGGAATATATCAATATATCATCCAAATAAACCACGACGAACTGGTCGAGGTACTCCATGAAAATAGAATTCATCAATCTGGAGAAGGTGGCTGGAGCATTGGTTAAGCCAAAGGACATGACAGTGTACTCGTATGAACCATAGCGAGTAATGAAGGAAGTCTTCGGAATGTCCTCATCACGGACTCAGATTTGGTGATAACCCAACCTCAAGTCGAGTTTAGAAAACACCTTGGATCTGGCAAGTTGATCATACAGATCGTTGATCCGGGGGAGTGGGTATTTGTTCTGGATGGTGGCTTGGTAAATGAGCCGATAATCTTGGACCAATCGGTTTGTCCCATCGCTCTTCTTGACAAAAAGCGAAGGTGCTCCCCAAGCTGAGGAACTGGGGCGAATGAATCCTTTCTGAAGTGCCTTGTCGATTTCCTCCTTAAGTTCAAGGAGTTCATGTGGCGGCATCTTGTAAGGACGCTTGGCAATAGGAACAGTGCCTGGCCTCAAGTCGATGACGAATTCAACTTCTCTTATCGGGGGTATTCCCGGCAGTTCTTCGGGGAAGACGTCGGGAAAATCGCGAACGACCGGAACGTTCTCAATCCCTTCCAGAGGTGAGATATTCAAAGCATTCATCATAAAGATCTGTGTTTCTGCATTACGGGTTACTCGGGGGGTGTGGTTAAAAATCTCGCCGGAGGGGTTAAAAAGTTGGACAGACTTGGTGCCACAATATAGTGCGGCATCGTGAAATTTCAACCAATCCATTCCCAGAATGAAGTCTATGGTGGAAGACTTTAGGAGGATGGGCGAAGCAAAGAATTCAACTCCTTCGATTTCAATGGTGGTGTTTGGCACTAGCATGGTGGTTCGGCATTGGCCAATCGGGGTGCGAACAACCATCGGTGGTTTCATCGTTTCGTACTTGAAGTTATGCGAAAATGCAAATGCTTCCGACATAAATGAATGCGATGCTCCTGTATCAAATAAAACAGTAGCAGGTACAGAATTAACGAGAAGGGTACCCATCACGGTAGCGGGTTGTTGCTGAGCTTCTTCAACATTGACGTTGTTAGAATGTCCACGAGCATAAGCAGCAGACCCAGTATTATAGTTGGGGGTCCTGTTGTTGCCACGACCATTTCCGCGGCCAGCGGGGTGAACTACCAGTTGCTTCTGTTTCTGGGGGCACTCCCTGGAAAAATGCCCCGGTTGGCGGCACGTGAAGCATAATCCATCCTGAGGACGAAGGGGTGTAGCAGTGGGTGGTGCAGGCAGAGCTCTTGGCATCTGCGGTGGCGGAGGCAGACGGGGTGCAGCATAAGACGGCCTTGGAGCAGGGACAGCTGAATGGGTCACACTGGTAGGGAGCCAGATACGACGCTTCTGCGTTGCGCCCGAAGATGAGCCAACGTCACTATAACGCTTCAGAGAGTTCTTGTGATCCATCTGGGCAGTCTCGACGGTGATAGCCTTGTTCACCATGGTGGTGAAGTTGGCGACATCATGAACGGCAAGAGCGAGCCTAAGGTCTGTGTTGAGGCCACGACGGAACTTCTGCTGCCTGCGAGCATCAGTGGTGATCTCTCCCTCCGCATAGCGAGAGAGGTTGAGGAACTCGCGCTGATAGGCTTCAACAGTCATGTCGCCCTGAGTGAGGTTACGGAATTCTTCCGCCTTACGATCCATGATCCCCTGAGGAATGTAGCGGGCGCGGAAGGCAGACTGAAATTCATGCCAAGTGATGACTTCTTCAACTGGCAGGGAACGCTTGTGGGTGCTCCACCACTGAGCAGCGCCGCCTTTCAGATGATAAGACGCAAAGTTCACATAGTCGGCTGGATCGACATTAGCGGACTCCAGCTCGTGCGTGATGTCGCGAAGCCAGTCATCAGCATCCAACGGCTGAACAGTGTTGCGGAACATAGTGGGGTTGAGGCGGGTGAAGTCGTGCAGAGTCACGGTGGCATGCTGATGGTGGTGCCCATTCTGATTCGGCTGGGGCAACTGAGCCATGATATTCTTCATGAACTGACGGTTCATCTCGAACTACTGCATCATCGCGGCCATGTAATCCGGCGGCGGAGGTGGGTCATTGGCAGCGCGACCACGACCACGACCACCACGACCAGCCATCCTGCTAGAATTTAACAGGGGTATTTCAGCGATGAAATTTTTAACGAGATACCAGAATCAAGCCTGAAGTAAAACGACAACAAAAAGGAGGCGCAGATATATATAGGAGTAGTCATATAAGACATACACATTCACACACAGAGTCAATCGAAAATCGGGCAGCGTAACGTCGTAGAAATTAAGGAAAAAGGACACACTAGGCGGCGCGCAGACCACGGTAAGGATTACACGACACGACATAGATTGCACTATGTCAATCACGCCGCAAGAAAACTGTTGGCCACAGGAGTTAATGCCAGAGGACGCGCGGCCTGCCCAGAATGAGAATGGGATCCGCGGTCCGGGACCTGGGGTATGACTCCTGCAACACGACTCAATAAATGGGGAAAGCACCAAAAACGCCGGGTGGAATCAAGAGAATGTGATCCTAATGTCAGATTTTGTAAAACTTACCAGCAAGGATAAGAGAGCAGATTCCCAGAGCATAGGTAAGGAGAAAAGGATCCTAATCCATAGATATCACACGTAGTGACATCGATGTGGGCCCGTAAGCCAAATGTTAAGTTAGCAAAATAGTATTTTCAAAGTCTAGACTCAACTTCGACCAAGTAGTGGTGGGGTGGCTTCCTACAGGCAGTCAGGTCTGATACCAACCTATGACGCCCCCAAAATCAGACCGTGTACAGTAATCATACACACAGGGTACACAATTGAGATTAGGGTGCCACGGTGATAATATCACAGCACAACACTAAACCCAAAAGGATAAACAAATATGTTACAATAGAGGGGGGTCACGCGGACCCGAATACATAAGTCATACAAGCCATAATATCTGAGTACAGACATAGTTAGTCAAGTTTTTCCTTAAGAAGGCTAGCACAAGTCACAACAGAGATACAGATCGAAAAGGCGAGGCCTCCTGCCTGGGATCCACCGAACTACTCCTGATCAACGGGGAACTCGACGTCGTAGTAGGCGCCTCCGGGGTACTCCTGCTCCTGAGCTCCAACGTCGGCTGCAGCGGCCGATCAGACAAAACAGTAAAGGAAATAAAGCAGGTGAGTATCTAGTATACCCGCGAGTCTTACGTCCGCTACTAAGAATTATGCATTGTATCAACGGAAGGGAGAGGCTGTATATAGTGGACTGAAAGATAGAAATGCAGAGCAAGGGTAAGAAGCTATTCCTATCGAAGACTAGCATCTTCCGACGATGTCTTGCAGCATGAGGTAAGAATCAGCCAACAGTTTATATAAAGCATAAAGTAACAATGCAGCAGAAGTTGGTGCAACATTGTATAATAATAAGTTGTAATAATTAACAATGCCTCTGAGTTCACCTCCTCGACATCCCCGCGAGGAAGAAAACCCGGAACCATACAGTTTAATAATAATAGTTTCTAGTGGTAAGATCCAGCTTCAGCATAAAGCGTCCTGTTACCGTGGACACGGCTACTCGAATAGATTAATCTTCCCTGCAGGGGTGCACTTGTGTTACGCTACACGCACGGATCTCCAGGGTGGCGGGAACCTTGTTAGGGAACGCTCCACCGAGGCTATCCGACACTTCATAGCCCATCTTTCAAACTCAACAGAGAGGTCATCCGCCGGACTATATCCTATGTACGCGGGGCTTTGGACCCTAACCCCGACGTACTCCTGCACGGTGCGAGGCTGGCCGGTACACTGGTCGTACCCTCCCTGTCGTTGCCTCGACTTAACTGACCCGCGGACAACGACAGCAGCCAGGACCACCAGTACATCGGTGCCTGCCCCGTCGTCCCACCAAGTCACTGCGGTTACCAACAAGGTGAACCGTCTCCTTACCTTGTCTCGCGTGTGCTTCTGGAGGAGCTCGACTTTCGTAGTTTGGTAACTCTCGCGGCCAACGACCAGGGGCCAAGCACACCGGTACACTGGTCGTACCCTCCCTGTCGTCCCGTCGTAATACCTCTCGCGGGCACCGTTGGGTCGCCCGACTTCTCACCTGAAGGACAACCGTTTTTCAAGACCCTATGGCGGTAAGACAAAGTCAGCCTCGAGTGGAGTACAAGGATTACTCCTTGATAGCTCACACTTGAGGTGACTAGGCATAACCCAGATAGGGGCCTTAGACGGTGTCTGCATTGTACCGTACCTGTGCAGTTATAATATTTGTATCCGCTTTCACTCCCCTGAGTGATCACGGCCCTCTATCTAATCCTAGCTAACAATGCGCAGGGTCACTGCTGAATAATGCATAATAATAATAATAGGCAGCATAGGATAAGGGAGGCACATCAAGGGGCGACAAAAACAGGCTATGCAATTGAATAGGATTGTAACGTAGCAGCAACAGTAACAATGCCTAGTGCAAGAAATGTACGGAAAGATAGGCGATATCTAGGGAAGAGAATGGCTCTGCTTGCCTGGAAGCTCGACGGTAGTAGTAGGGTCGTCGACGAAGTAGTCGTACTCAGCAGCGGTGTAGTCGACGGCAACAGCGGGGTCTATCGGAGATTAAGGGGGGGAAGAAACAGCAAATACATAGCAAGCATATACAAACAGATGCATGACAAGACGGATGAAATGTTAACGGTGTTCAAACGCAGTGCAATGCACGTTGCTCGGAACGGAAATTCATCTGAGTATGAACTACCGGCTCCGGATGATTACCGGACAGGGTGACCGGAGGGGGAAGGATCAAGCCGGAGGTGTCATGGGTACCGGACAAACATAAGGGAGGTGTATCCGTGCTAGTTGATCTATTCCGAGAAACATTCGTGTTCGGAATAAATTCATCCGGGCACTCTAACAGTACCGGACAATTTATCGGACAGCCGGTCCGGAGGTGGACGGTTCGATGTTCGTTGTGTTAGAGGGGTGTGGTAGACATACGGATAGCGTATTTGTATTCGTTATATTTTTCTGATCAATTTTCATGTATAAAGTTTTTGAATCCGAGTTACGGTTTAAAAGTTATTGAATTTCAAAGTTTTAAGTTATTTAAAGGATTTTCTGAATTTCTTTTATTATTTATTCAACATTATCCAGAACATTATCCAAAACATTATCCAAAACATTATCCAAAACAGTGCCTGACATGTGGGACCCACATGTCAGCCTCTGTTTATTTATAAAACATTTTATTAAATCAGAAATAGCCTCTGGCCCACATGTCAGTGACTGGATTTTTAATAAACCCTTTTAATAAACAAAATGACAGGTGGGGCCCAGGTGCCATTGACTCCAGTGCTAACTAAACATGTTTAATTAATTTAATGACCAGGGGACCCACATGTCAGTGTCTGTGGGAGTTTATTATTCTGTTAATCTTCTTAGTTAAACTAACAGAGTAATTAGCCGGGGGGATCCACTGTCAGTGGCCCATTAGGGGTGGCATTAACCCCTAACGATAGATCTGACGAGGGGGGCCCGTCTGTCATCCTCACCGGAGGGCTCACCGGAAGCCCGCCGGCGGCGAGGTCGGGCTAGCTCGCGATTCAAAGCGCCGTTTGAGGCGCCGCTGGTTGCAGACGACGAAGGACTCGAAACCGCATCGATCTGGAGTGGTCTCGCGGGCTGGGACGCACGGAGGTGAGTGCAGCTTCAACAATGCCCGCGATGAATTTGTACCCTTTTGGTTTCCCCGGCTGACTCGAACGATGAAACATTCTTGGGCTGAAGTAACTCGGATGAGTCAACTCCTTTCTTGTACTCTGGTAATTCCACTTCTACCATCTGCTGGTCAGCGATCGATGAACCTCTCTGCAGCAATTCTTCGTCTTGCTTATACTCCCCTGAAACAGTAATAACACAATGTGGGTCGGGCATCTTCAGCTTCAAGTAGACATAACAAGGTATAGCCATGAATATCGCATACGCAGGCCTTCCGAGTAGTGCATGGTATGCACTTCGGAAATCAACAACCTCAAAAGTGATTTTCTCTTTCCGGAAGTTACTCGGAGCACCAAAGACAACATTGAGGGTAATCATTCCCAGCGAGTGTTCCTTCTTTCCTGGAATAATTCCATGAAACTCTAAGTGGCTCTTGTGCAATTTAGACATTGGAATGTTCATGCTTTTCAGAGTGCTTGCATATAGGATGTTTATGCCACTGCCACCATCCATTAGAACATTTCTCAATCTAAAGTTCTCATTTCCTGTCTCCACCAATGGGTCAACAATCAAAGCATGCCTTCCCGGGTGTGGAACGTGGGGGGATGGGATACGCGAGAGATGATAATTGGTTCTCGCCCTTCATTGGTTTCCCCAAGTGGAAGGTGAGATGCAGTGTAGCGGCAAGTTTCCCTTGGTGAAGATACCAAGGTTGAGAGTGTCGACCAGTAGGACTCCGACAATGATAAGTAGGTGGTTCGGCAAGTGGTGCGTCGTTTGAAGAAAATCACTTGCTTTTCCTGGACCTACACACACAAACAAATAAATTTGCTCCCAACGAAGTTCAGAGAGGTTGTCAATCTATCCGGTCTTGTTGTTTACAACGGATCAAAACACAAGGGATGCTCACTAGTGATTTCTCTCTCCCAAAAGACGATAAAACTGCTATGCGAGGTGAACAAATTATAGATGGGCAATTGACAGGATTATAAATGCATCGCAATGCTACCTATGCTACAAAGAAAGGAAGATGATCAAAAGCATGGGCAGTACGCCAACATAAGTAGACCGAAATCCAACTGCATCTACTACTAATCATCCACCTTGAGATATCTATCCAGAACATCTCGCTGGTATTAAGTTGCGAGCCCCACCCAAAGTGTATACCCAAAGCAACAGACAACTGCATAAAAAACGTAAAGTAAACAATCCTTACAACCGCGGTTACAAGCACCATTGTTTTCCCCCTTGTGGCAACATCACATCCCCTAGACTCATGTTTCTATCACTCAAAGCAAGTCATCGGGGGGCATGAACCCACAATCGAGCATAACGTTCACTCTTAGAGTTACTACCTACTACTTGGCCAAAGCAATAAACATCAACGGAGAACATGCAAGAATTACTTAGGAACAAAAATATACACCATAAGAACCAAATATATTACTCTATCACAATCTGAACATAATCTCATAATCCATCAGATCCCATCAAACTCAGCATAGCAACAGTAGAAGATTACATATGTGCCTCGATCATGTAGGGAAGCTCACGAGGTCTAAACCATGAAGAACAAAGAGGGGAGGAGAACATCACATAGCTACTGATCACGGACCCATGGTCCAAAGGAAACTACTCACGGCACAGCCGGGAAGCGTCCATGGTGGAGGGGAAGCTCCCGGAGGTCGATCCTCCCTCGGGCAGGGTTGCCGAGAAGAGGTCTGCTGGCGCTCCCGATCTTGGAAGCGCGGCGGAGGCGGAACAGAGGCGAGATCGTGGAAAAGGGTTCTCTCCTCGGAAGTTTCACGTCACGGGAAATAAATAGGCGAAGGGGGCAGCTAGGGGGGCCACCAGGGGTCTAGGCGACCCCCTGGCGCGGCCAATCCCTAGGCCGCGCCAGGTGGCCGCCTGGGGCCCTGGTAGGTCCCACCTGGTCCTCATTCGGGACTCCAGAAGGTTCCTTCACGCTGATTTTTTATCTGATTTTTCCCGAATTTTTGGAGCACTTTTAATATGGGGGAAAACAGCAATAGAAAAACAGCAGAAAACAGAAACTGGCACTGGGGTGCACTGAGTTAGTAGGTTAGTCCAAATATGATCAAAAGTGTACGAAAGTGTATCTAGATCATAGCAATATCACACAAAACATGCATGGAGCAAGAAGAAATTATAGATACGTTTGGGACGTATCAACATCCCCAAACTTAATTCCTGCTCGTCCTCAAGTAGGTAAATGATAACAAGCAGAATTTCTGTGGTGACATGCTAGCAAGCATATAAGAACTTTGAAAAGAAAGCAATCAAGGTATCTAATTCAATTCAAGTCATAACATGCAAGAGTCTATATTAGCATTGAAACAAGCAACGAAAGAACATTAGGTGAAAGAGCTCTCGATGTCCGTGACTCGAATGTCTCCAAATGGTGTTTGCGTGCAAGAAGGGGGATAGGGAATACGAGAAAAATATGTTGAGAACTCAATCTACTAAAGTTTCACACTTGGTATTCTTTGGAATCTTATCTTGACTCGTCCCCAGACCACTAGCCAGGTACAAGTCAATTTTATCCACTCATTTTCGATATTTTGAGCACTCATGCAATGGATGAACGTAATGATACGCGAGAGATGATAATTGCTTATCGCCCTTTGTTGGTTACCCCAAGTGGAAGGTGGGATGCAGCGTAGCGGCATGTTTCCCTTGGTGAAGATACCAAGGTTGAGAGTGTCGACCAGTAGGACTCCGACAATGATAAGTAGGTGGTTCGGCAAGTGATGCGTCGTTTGAAGAAAATCACTTGCTTCTCCTGGACCTACACACATAAAAAAATAACTTTTCTCCCAACGAAGTTCAGAGAGGTTGTCAATCTATCCGGTCTTGTTGTTTACAAAGGATCAAAACACAAGGGATGCTCACTAGTGATTTCTCTCTCCCAAAAGACGATAAAACTGTTATGCGAGGTGAACAAATTACAGATGGGCAATTGACAGGATTATAAACACACCGCAATGCTAACTATGCTACAAAGAAAGGAAGAGGCTCCAAAGCATGGGCAGTACGCCAAAATAAGTAGACCGAAATCCATCTGCATCTACTACTAATCATCCACCTTGAGATATCTATCCAGAACATCTCGCTGGTATTAAGTTGCGAGCCCCACCCAAAGTGTAAACCCAAAGCAACACACAAATGCATTAATAATCACTTTGCATAAAGTAAACAATCCTTGCAACCGCGGTTGCAAGTACCATTGTTTTCCCCCATGTGGCAACAGCACATCCCCTAGACTCATGTTTCTGTCACTCAAAGCATGTCATCGGGGAGCATGAACCCCCAATCGATTATAACGTTCCCTATTGGAGTTACTATCTACTACTTGGCCAAAGCAATAAACAGCAACGGAGAACATGCAAGAATAACTTAGGAACAAAATATAAAAGATAAGAACCAAATATATTACTCTATCACAATCTGAACATAATCTCATAATCCATCAGATCCCATCAAACTCAGCATAGCAACAGCAGAAAGATTACAAATGTGCCTCGATCATGTAGGGCAGATCACGAGGTCTAAACCATGAAGAACAAAGAGGGGAGGAGAACATTACATATCTACTGATCACGGACCCATGGTCCAATGGAAACTACTCACGGGACATCCGGGAAGCGTCCATGGTGGAGGGGAAGCTCCCGGAGGTCGATGTAGCTATCATGATGTATGCAATGTATGCCTCTGTCAGTGCAGCAGGAACATGTATGACATGAAGATCAAGTCATGAAGAGGTGGATGTTGCATGGCAATATATCTCGGAAAGGCTATGGAAATGCCTTGATAGGTAGGTATGGTGGCTGTTTTGAGTAAAGATATAAGGAGGTTTATGATGACAGAGCGTATCATGCCAAGGTTTTGGATGTACCGGCGAAGGTGGACGCCAAGTCTCGTAGTGATAAGAAGGCAATGCACATCACGGGAGAGGCTAGCAAATATGAGGAGGTGGAAGTGTCAACTTTCAATACTTAGATTAGTCCGAAGAACTCATGCACTTATTATCGGTAACTCTCAATCTAATAAGGAGGTTCACAAAGAGACAAGTACCCCGAGGAGGAGTGTATGGGGGTTTGGTTATCCTTGCGCATCCTCGACTCATACTACGTGAGTGTACTCTAAATACGATCCCTCCAAAGATTAGTGATCCATCTAGTAGCTAGAGTTCTCAACTAGTTTTTGTAGGTTTCGAAAATAAACATGGATTGCCCAAAATACGACACCTATCACTAATAGGCTAGAGCTCTTGACACCAAAAGTTCAAACATTACTCACATCCATACCTAAAAACTATTGCAAACTAAAATTAAATAGCAACCTCAATTACCTACTTTCAAGACAAGACACAACTCAGTGCAACAACCAACTCTCTTAACAAGATAAACATGAAAACTAAAGAAAGTTCTAGCAACAAACTAAACAAAAGCCAAGGCTCTTGCTAAAGACAAACTTAGACTAAAACTAAACATGGCAGTAGCTACGAAAACATAATGAACACACAAAAGCAGAAAGATAAGCATGAAAAATCCTATGATGTGTTCTAGATTGGAGTGGAGCGTGTTTCTCTCCCACACAAAGTAAGTTGGTGTCTAACTTGTTATGAACATGCCGGGACCCGGAATATGCGTATGTAATTCCAGTCACAACTCAATCATATGGAGAGCCGAGAGCCATACCCACTTGTCTAAGCAGACAAGGACAAGTACAAGACATTCTCGGAAAGTTCGAACGTGAGAGCATCCCATCCAGGCCCGGATGATCAACTGAGATGGGTCCTTATCGTCCGCTCACAAGTCGAAATGCTTATGGGTGGTGAAATCCCATACTCATAGACAAGTCGCCTCAACCATATTATCAATTGAATCATAACACTTACATAAACAGACTCCAGCCCGATCACTTAGTCGGGGTCTCGGGCGGGCTCAATCATACAAAAAAGTGTGCCACGTGACAGAGTCACGAGCAATCGGATCACGATGCCCCAAGCTGCGCACATCTAAGGGCCACTTGGTGTATAAAAGACTGCCGGTAAGAACACAACTAAGCTATCAAACCCCACACTAAGACATGCATGTTATAAACATACACGCATCATACATGTCCAGTGTAAACAGCAGGTACACATTGCATGAACTCTACAAAGTATATCTTTATTGACTTACACATAGAGTACATAAAGATCATATGACTATGATCCATCATTAAATCAAACAACGGAAGAAAATTAGGTCTGAGTACAGGAAAGATTAACAAATGGCTTAGAGAAGCCTTGTTCAATATACATGCCCTTCCACGAGGGACCATACTGCTGTCTGGAACTATACTAGCTTAGTCCACGTCGAGCTTCAGGAAGGTGACTCCATCGGGATCTGGGTTCTCATCTAAAACATAGAATAAGCAAACGTGAGTACAAAGTCGTATTCAGCAAGCCTTACATCAGAACTGTACTAATCATGCTCAAGTTTCAAGGTAAAGGGAGGTGGGGTTTCAATGCAGAAGTGCCAGCTTTGACTTGGCTAGTCATGTACTACGAATACCAGAATGAGGTAAGAAGCGTACTCGAGTCCACTACCAAGTGATGGTACAAATTATCGCCCCCTCGGTGGTTACCCAAAGTGGAAGGTTGAGATGTAGACAGCAGCAAATTTCCCTCGGTGAAGATACCAAGGTTTGTCTCCAGTAGGACTCCGACAACGACAGGAAGGTGACAACGCCGCCAGAGATTAGCGGTTGGCGTGGACCTGCACACACAACAGATAACTTTGCTCCCAACGAGTACAAAGAGGTTTTCAATCCCTTTGTCCATGTTGTTTACAAAGGATAAAACGCACGGGATAATAATGATAGTGATAGCAACGGAAAAGTACATAAAGCAGTAAATTGATAGTGGGTGTAAACAGTATTGGAAATATGGACCGGGGTCCCATGATGTTCACTAGTGATGTCTCTCTCCCAAAAGACGATAAAACATCCATGCGAGGTAAACAAATTACAGCTGGGCAATTGACAGGATTATGTGCGCAAACCAATGCTAATTATGCTATAAAGAAAGGAAGAGGCTCAAAAGCATGGGCGATACGCCAAGACAAGTAGAACGAAATCCATCTGCTACTACCTACTAATCATCCACCTTGAGATATCTATCCAGAACATCTTGCTGGTATTAAGTTGCGAATCCCACCCAAAGTGTAAACTCAAAGCAACAGACAACTGCATTAAAGCACTTTGCGTAAAGTAAACAATCCTTGCACCCGCAAGTACAAGCACCGTTGTTTTCCCCCTTGTGGCAACAACACATCCCCCTTGGCCAAAGCAATAAACAGCAATGGAGAACATGCAAAAATTACTTTAGAACATAAATATAAAAGAGGAGAATCAAATATATTACTCAAACACAATCTGAACATAATCTCATAATCCATCGGATCCCAGCAAACTCAGCATAGCAACAGCAGAAATATTAAATATGTGCCTCGATCATGTAGGGCAGCTCACGAGGTCTAATCCATGAAGAAGAAAGAGTGGAGGAGAACATCACATAGCTACTGAACAGACCCATGGTCCAAGGTGGACTACTCAAGGTTCATCCGGGAAGCATCCATGGTGGTGGAGAAGCTCCCGAAGGTGGTTCCTTCCTCCGGCAGGGTGCCGGGAAGAGGTCTTCTGGTGCTCCCGATCTTGGAAGCGCGGTAGCGGTGGAACAGACGAGAGATCGCGAAAAAGGGTTCCCGTCACGGGGGTTTCTCTTCACGAGGAATAAATAGGCGAAGGGGGCAGCCATGGGGGCCACCTGGGGTCCAGGCGGCCCCCTGGCGCGGCCCCACCCTAGGGCGCGCCGGGAGGGCGCTTAGGGCCCTGGTGGGTCCCCTCTGCCCCCCCCTCTCGATGATTCCCTAAGCTTCTTCTACGCTGATTTTTATTGGATTTTCCCGAAACTTTGGAGCACTTTTAATATGGTTGAAACCTGAAATAGAAAAACAGCAGAAAAAGGAACTGGCACTAGAGTGCACTGAGTTAATAGGTTAGTACAAATATGATCAAAAGTGTATGGAAGTTCATCAATATCATAGAAATATCACACAAAAGAGGCATGGAGCAAGAAGAAATTATAGATACGTTTTGGATGTATCACCACGTCTCCAACCAATACACCACTATGGATACTTCCTCGAATTCCCCACGAGAAAGCATGCCACGGCACTCACACTTAGCTTGGCACGTTTTAGAGTTTCCGTTGAAGTTGTATAATAATCAAGCATAGCTTTCCAAGTAGTCCATGACCGCGGACGCGGCTATTCGAATAGTTTATTAACCCTACAGGGGTGTACCACTACACACACATGACCATCAGTTACCGCCATGTACTCGTAACCATTCAAGGGGTGTCGGCGGGGATGTTCACCACGACACTTACCTCACGACATCGTTTTAGTCCAAGGAGTCAACTATCTGAGTTTTAAACCCAACTGGAATTCCGGACGATTTTCCGGTCAGGACTCAAACCATGTAGGCACAACTGACAAGCCCACCTCGACGGATGGTTCTCCGCTTGACAAGCCATGTGCTACAAGACCTACCATGAATGCCACATTTTATTTCCTTTATATTTCTATGCATATGCCGAATGGAAATCCCGAACTAGGTGTGACTCCTGGACTTGGATCGGGGTGAGTTAATAGGTCGAGAGGGTTCAGTGAGCCCAATGTGTGGTTGTACTCTTTGTGTCGAATTACCATACAAGAACTCAGGCTTAAGGCGGTGCTCAACGAGACAACCCACTGTGTACTACACAGCCTCTCATCGTTCACCTTGTTTAGGGTAGATTCACCAACACATTTCCACCATCATCATCATGATCACTACCATCTCGACTCACAAGAAAGTAACCTCATTGTAACACTAAGCAAAAATAAGCAGTAACAGTTGCAGGGGCCACATGATAACAACCAACTACTATATCTGCTAGGATTGTGGTTTTCTTACTACTATGACAAAATGATAGGTCATGCAAAGGAATGGGTTCAACTATGCGGTAGAAACGTATCATGGTAATCATCCTAAACAATGCATAAGCGAGACTGAGAGGGAAGTGGGATTTTATCGACATGATCAATGGCGGTTTGCTTTCCTTGCTGACGATACACTGGTTTATCAAACTTCTGCTTCAGGGGGTGACCTCCGTCTCGGATACACTGTTACCGGAACAATTATCACAAAGGGGGACAACATTGAAATAAAATGCACAAGCACATGATAAGGTTGTCCATGATGTATATGGTACTAGTTTGTTGATAATTCAATTTAATTGAAGTGTATTGCAAAGGATTTGCAAATTCAAACTCCAAATTCAAATTCAAATTAAGCCATATGCACATTTGCAACTGTTGCCCCATTTTAAAATGTTCAAACATGAAAACGAATTACATATTCTTAATCCTTGCATTTTTCTGGTAATTCTTCATATATTATTTGTCCAATTTGGAGTTAGTATGAATTTTCTATGATTTTTCAAAGTTTATACTATTTTCTGGATTTCTTTAAATGGAAAAAAGTATTTACTGCGTCATGTTGACGCCATCATGACGTGGGGGGGTCTGACTGCTGGATCCGGCTGGTCAGTGACTCAGTGATTAAATCCCGGTTTAATTTAAAACCCTGGTGTAAGTAAGGGCTATGGGGCCCACTGCCAGTGGCTAAAGGGGGTCATTAGCGGGGTGTTTAGGTCCTAATGACCGGGGCCATGTCATCTTCTCACCGGCGGCGACCTTAGTGCGCGGCGGAGGATCGCCGAAGGGCATTCCGACCACGGTTTGGCACGCGGAGAGCACGAGACTACTCCCCGGCCTTTTCCGCGTCGCCTCGTGCCCATGGGCTGTCCTGGGTGGCGCCGGAGCCTCGCCGGCGTCAAGTTTTGCGGCGGCCAGAGCTCTGCAAAAGGAAAACGGCGACCGGGGCGACCACTGGGACCACGGAGAGAGGGGAAAGACGGCTAGCCTCACCCTGAGACTGTAGAGGAGCACGGCGGGGTCGGAGGAGCTGTGACAGGAACGAATTCGGCAAAGATTTCCACGACGGCTGGAGGCGGCTCGACGAAGGGGAAGGCGTGCTCGGGGCTCCCGGGGCCGATTCCTTCCGCACGGTGACGTAGACGAAGTTGTGGAGCTTCTGGACAAGGTGGTTGGGGTTGTGGAGCTCGTTGGCCGCGCGTGCACACGGCCGTGCTCCGGAGAGCCTTCGGGCGGTGACAAAATCGGCGAGGGCGGAGCGGGAGGATGAACCAGAGGAGGGGGAATGACCATGGGGGGGTTCTGGGCGTCTCCGTGGCATGGAGACGTGGCCAGGGGAGGCCTAGATGCCTCGCCGGTGTCGCGGTGGTGGTCATCGCCCCCCGCATCCTCGACAGCGAGCTGCTTGGGGTAGACGACAAGGGTCCAGGTGGGCTTGGGCTAGGCCAGGCCGGTGGGGGGTTAGTTGGCTGCTTCCAAGTGAGTTTTCCTCTTTTCCTTTTTCTTTTCTATTTCTTTTCTGCTATTTTTTTGTCTTGGCTAAAAAAGAGCTAGAATTTTTTATAAAATGCCCAAATCTTTTATATGGCATTACATGACCAGTAGCTAGTCATATTCAGAGTTTGAACATTTTTTAAATTCAAAATATTTGAATTCAAATTCAAATAGGGGTATTTAATTAATTCCAAGCCCTTTGTGGAATTTTTTACAAATCTTTGAGCATGGGTTTGATTCCACATCACTTGATATGTGATCACACTCATTTATAGGACTTTAAAAAAATTCTAGAGGAATTTTTGGAAGCACTTTTTGTCTGGCCATTTAATTAAATTCATCTGCGGGGTGTTCCTTCTCCCATTTCAATTTCTTTTTGAATTTTTTTGACATGATGCAAGATTACTTGCTAACCCTAGCACATACCTAAAAGAGGGTTGTGACTGAACAGCAAGCAAAGCTAAATAAAACTAAAAATGAAACCTAAGAGTGAGACGCTCCAAGCATAGCACATAACGCATGAAGTGATAAAAAATATAGTGAGACGAAGGACGAACTGATGATTGTTGATGGAGAAGGGGATACGCGGGGGCATCCCCAAGCTTAGATAGTTGAGTCTCCTTGAATATTTATTGGGGGTGCATGGGGGCATCCCCAAGCTTGAGAGCTTGACACTCCCGGATCTTCTTTCATCATCTTCCATCGCACACTTGAAAACTCCCTTCATACATAACTCATCATAAGCTGATTAGAGAGGTTAGTACCCTTAATAAAATAAATTTTTACCACTGGATATAAATATATTCTTGAAGAGATATTTTTTCTCAAGATTGCCAAAATGTTTTTGCAAAGAAAAAGCAAGCTTAAGGTCTGCAAAAGTAAGGAAAGGCAAAACGTGGCAGAATCTGTGAAAAACAGAACAACAGGTAGTAAATAATTTTTTTGGGGCACTTCTGCAACTCAAATCAAAAACCTCAGAACATACGGAAGTTTCACAATTGTATAGAGCATGCTGTATAAAACTTTCAGCTCAAAAATATGAACTGGTGATTTGTTCCGAATTTTTCCGTCAAGAAGACAAAATCTGTTTTCTGGACAACATGTCACAACTTTTGCTTCCCTTATCATAAGAGGCTATAACTTGGCACAAAGCTTGAAAATAAAGATACAATGATGTTTCTATAGTAAAAACAATCATCAATGCAACTAAAAACAGAAATAAAAACATCTTGGGTTGCCTCCCAACAAGCGCTTTATTTTACGCCTTTATGCTAGGCATAATGCAAAAGAAGAATCAAGTTTTATCAAGAGAAAGAGAATAGCTAGCCCGTGTAACGGACTCAAATGGTAACTTGATTTTATTTCTAGGGAAGTGTTCCATCCCCTTTTTGAGAGGGTATTGAAATTTTATATTCCCTCTTTCATGTCAATAAATGCACCTACGGTGCGAAGAAAAGGACGTCCCAAAATAATTGGACATAAAGGTTCACACTCTATATCCATAATAATAAAATCAACGGGAACATAGTTGTCATTGACAATGATAAGAACATCGTCGATATTCCCCAAAGGTTTCTTTACAGAAGAATCAACAAGAAGAATACCAAAAGAACAAGAATCAAAAGGTTTCAATTCAAACATATCATACATTCCTTTGGGCATGACGAAGGTACTAGCTCCAACGTCACATAAAGCATAGCAAGAGAAGTTATTTAATTTAATTTTAATCATAGGATCCCAACCATCATCTAGCTTCATAGGTATGGAGGCTTCTATCCTAAGCTTATCCTCCCTAGCTTTGATAAGAGCATTTGTGATATGCTCCGTGAAGGCAAGATTAAGTGTGCTAGTGTGGGGGCCTCTAGACATTTTGTGTAGCAAGCTAATAACTTCCGAGAGCGTGCAACTATCAAAATCTATATCACTACTATCAAAGGTGGTAGTAGTGTCATCTAGGCTCACTTGTTTGAAACCCTCTATGTTCATAGGAGTTTATTCTTCTACGGTTGAGGTATTAGCATCACCATTAATAGGTCCAATGGGACCAGGAGTGCATTGGGTGCTAATAGTTTCGGTATCCTCAACAATTTGGATAGTGGCAACTGTGTGGTGTGTAGGAAGGCTCTTAATTCTATCCTCCTCCATATGAAAAACTTCTGGTTTGGCTGCCATTTTATTTATCAAAGTACATTGGGTGTGGGACATATTTGAAATGTAGGTTTCAGTAGCTGTAAGTCTAGTTTGGAGATTAGAAATCTCACTGTTCGCTAATGTTTTGCAGAATGGCAGTGTGATCACCTAATTGCATAGAGAAGGCTTTGTTTTGTTCGAACTGGGTATGCATATAATTCTTAGTAGACTTTTCTATTTCTACCAGTTTCTCATAGCTAGGTACGTCTGTTTCTTTGTAAGTTGGGTTATAGGAGTTGTTTCCAGGATAAGTGTTGTTGTTCCCATAGTTGGATGGAAACGGTCTAGGATTGCTAGAAAAATTGTCCCTATACACGTTGTTGCTGAAGTTGTTTCTAGCAATAAAGTTCACACTACTTGTTCCTAAGCAACCAAAGAATTGAAAGGAACATCATGAGGATCAATAGAGGGTTGCTTGGTAAGTAGAGACATAATTAAGTCAACTCTTTCATTTAGGGAGGCAATCTCCTCGATAGAGTTTACCTTCGTACCTGGTGGAGCGCGTTCGGTGTGCCATTGGGAATAATTGGTCATCATCTCGTCGAGAAGCTTTGTGGCAGCACCAAGTGTAGTTGACATAAAGGTTACTCCCGCGGCCGAATCTAATAGGTTCTGCGAGGTAGAGTTCAAGCCTGCATAAAAAGTCTGGATAACCATCCAGGTAGTCAAACCATGTGTAGGGCATTTCTTAACAAGAGATTTCATACGTTCCCAAGCTTGGGCAATGTGTTCATTATCCAATTTCTTAAAATTTATAATGTTACTTCTTAATTGGATAAATTTAGCAGGTGGGTAGTACTTCCCAATAAAAGCATCTTTGCACTTATCCCAAGAATCTATGCTATTCCTAGGGAAAGATTGAAACCAGATTTTAGCTCCTTCCCGCAAAGAGAAAGGAAAAAGCTTGAGCTTAACAACATCACCTTCTACTTCTTTATACTTTTGCAAATCATATAATTCAACAAAATTATTCAAGTATAAAGCAACATCATCTCCAGCACCAGAGAATTGATCTCTCATAACAAGGTTTAGCAAAGCAGGTTTAATTTCATAAGAAGTAGCTGAAGTGGCAGGTGTGGAAATAGGAGTGCAGATAAAGTCTTTGTTGTTGTGACTAGTGAAGTCACACAACTTGGTGTTTTCAGCGGAACCCATAGTAGCAGCAAGTGTGACAGATTTTTTTTAATTTTTGATATAAGACACAAAGATAAAAACTGAAAGGTAAACTAAGACTAAAAAGTAAAGGTAAAAGGTAGTGGGAAACTCCCCTATCTTATCACTCGGAGTCCCCGGAAACGGCGCCATAAATTTTCTTGATACGCGAGAGATGATAATTTCTTCTCGCCCTTCGTTGGTTACCCCAAGTGGAAGGTGAGATGCAGCGCAGCGGCAAGTTTGCCTTGGTGAAGATACCGAGGTTGAGATGGACCAGTAGGACTCCGATAATGATAAGTAGGTGGTTTGGCAAGTGATTCGCCATTTGAATATAATCACTGGCTTCTCCTGGACCTGCACACAGAAACAAATAACTTTGCTCCCAACGAAGTTCAGAGAGGTTGTCAATCTCTCCAGTCTTGTTGTTTACAAAGGATCAAAATACAAGGGATAATGATAATGATACCAACTGAAAGTAAAAAAAGAAAAGTAAATAAGCGTGTAAACAATGATGAGAATATGGACCGGGATCCCGTGATGTTCACTAGTGTTGTCTCTCTCCCAAAAGACGATAAAACTGCTATGCGAGGTAAACAAATTACATATGGGCAATTGACAGGATTATAAATGCACCGCAATGCTAACTATGCTACAAAAGAAAGGAAGAGGCTCAAAAGCATGGGCAGTACGCCAAAATAAGTAGACCGAAATCGACTGCATCTACTACTAATCATCCACCTTGAGATATCTATCCAGAACATCTCGCTGGTATTAAGTTGCGAGCCCCACCCAAAGTGTAAACCCAAAGCAACAAACAAGTGCATTAAAAAGCACTTTGCGTAAAGTAAACAATCCTTGCAACCGCGGTTACAAGCACCGTTGTTTTCCCCCTTGTGGAAACAACAAATCCCCTAGACTCATGTTTCTGTCACTCAAAGCATGACATCGGGGGGCATGAACCCACAATCGAGCATAACGTTCCCTCTTGGAGTTACTACCTACTACTTGGCCAAAGCAATAAACAACAACGGAGAACATGCAAGAATTACTTAGGAACAAAAATATAAAAGATAAGAACCAAATATATTACTCTATCACAATCTGAACATAATCTCATAATCCATCAGATCCAATCAAACTCAGCATAGCAACAGCAGAAAGATTACATATGTTTCTCGATCATATAGGGCAGCTCACAAGGTCTAAACCATGAAGAACAAAAAGGGGAGGAGAACATCACATAGCTACTGATCACGTACCCATGGTCCAAAGGAAACAACTCACGGCACATTCGGGAAGCCTCCATGGCGGAGGGGAAGCTCTCGGAAGTCGATCCTCCCTCCGGCAGGGTGCTGAGAAGAGTTTGTTGGCGCTCCCGATCTTGCAAGCGCGGCGGCAGCGGAACAAAGGCGAGTTCTCAAAAAGGGGTTCTCTTTTCGGAAGTTTTATGTCACGGGGAATATATAGGCGAAGGGGGGCAGCCAGGGGGCCCACCAGTAGTCCGGGCACCTGTAACAACCCATGTGCAATAAGTAGAAATCATCATGAGGTTGTACTTTGCCTGTTGACTTTGTAACTTGGCATGGTGCTAAAGATTATAATTTCATGTGATGATTTAATTTGCCAAGTGGTTTTGGATCCATTTGTTTTCAATTTGAGTTCAAACAGAAGGGCTCAAGAGAGGTGTTTGATGGTTTGCTCCATTTACAATTGTGCTCCCCTTAACCACAAACTTGGCATAGCCATTTCTTTTTCTTTGGGAAGGGTTTTACAATCCTCAACTTATTTTTTCCATCACCAAGAATGTGGGGTGTAGTTCAAAGTGATTTCGAATTCCAAAAGTGGCCCACATTTTTGTTGTTGCATAAATGCCCAAACCAATTTTAGAAATTGGCCAATATTGCAAGGGTCAATCTACATATTTTTATGTATTTTTAAACCTTGTGAATATTTCTGGAAAACCCTAAATCCTTCCCTGTTTTTGTTTAAATGGAAAAGGTCAACAGGGGCTGGGTTTTTCTCTTTTCTTCCTTTTTTGGCGCAGGCCCAGCCCACCTGGGCCTCTCACCCGCAGCCCAGCCGGCCTTGCCACCGAAGCGGTACGCGAGAGACACGCCAGCCATTGGATTCTAATCCCAGCGCCCCCCCCCTTCGTCGCCTTTCCACGCTGTCGCTGGTCCCCCTTCCTCCTCTCTCACACCGGCGAGGAGCGTCGGCGTCGATGCGGCCGACGTGGCCAGGAGGGCTCCCCTCCTTATATTCCGAGCCCCCGAGCCCCCCAGGAGCCCTAGGGTTCCATTCCTCCCTCCGTTTTCCCCTCGCCGCCGTCGGACGATCTCCCTTCCTCTGTTCTTCTCCGCCTGACGCCGGTGAGCCCCGCAGCAATTCGTCGCCGTCTCGCCATCTCTTTGATCGTGCGCTTGCTAGCTGGGATCTCGTGCTCATCTTGTTCCATTCCCGTGTCCAGATCGACGCCCGGTGAAGCGAATTGCCCCCGCAACGGAGCCGGCCGCCGCAGACCCCTTCTGCCCCGTCGACGGCCACGAGCCTCTCCTTCCTCTACGTCTAGGTTGGGACATACCTTGCGACCCATGAGGTGAGCTGCCGCCCGCACCCTTGCCCATAGCTCCGTGTAGCGCTCTGTCGCCGATAGCAGTAGAAGTTCCGCCGCGCATGCTCGTCGCCAGCGAGGAATTCGTACACACCGTGTCGTGGCGTGTCTCGGATGTCTTTTCGCGCACTCCAGGGCTGTTTAGAGCATGCCTTTGGCAGCCAAGGGCTAACCTTTTTCCGCATAGAGGAGCGACGACGCCCGCGTCTGAACCGTGTTGCAATCGAGTTGCAGTGCCGCCGTGAAGTTCAGGTCAAGGTGGCCTACACTCCGGCGAGGTTCCGACCAGGGCAGGGGTACCCACGGCTTCGTGGAGGTGCCCTCTAAGCGTTGGAGGCGCTCCCGTGGCCCGAGACGCCGTGTGCACAACGCACAGGTCGACGGAAGGTGGTGCCTTCTCTCTGTCAGTCTGAAGATTTTGGAACCTCGCCGCTATGCTGTTCCCGTGAGGATTTCGACGATATGGAGAGGAATTGGAGAGCATGGCCTGCATGCCTGTGTAGGTGGATGTGCCATGCGTCGCTTGGTAGCAGTGGAAGGGCGGTTGCCGACACGAGCTCGCCGAAATCGTCGCCGGTTCAGGTGTCGCGTGCTCGGGTGCTGGTGACTGAACCCGTGGCCGCCACCATGTTCAGAGAAGCGTGGCGTGAGCAGCAGCAAGCCGGAGCTGGATGTACCAGCTCTCGATTCCAAGTGTCCATGGGGCTGCCGGAGTTGTGACGGCGAGGCCAGCGTCGCGGCAAGTTGTCGCCGTCGTCTGGTTGTTCGCGGTTTCAGAAGAGGAGGACAGATAGAGCTTCAGTGTTGGTCTGGGCTTTGTGTTCTAACGGCAGCCGTGGCGCAGTGGTGTGGGCAGAGAGAGAGAAGAGGGAGGTCTCCGGCTCGAACCCCCCCCCCCCGGGGTGGCACTTTGCCCCCTTTTCTTTTTGTTTGTTTTTTTCAGCAGATCTGGGCCTGGCCCAAGAGGCCACTGCCCGGTGGGCTTGCAGGCTGGAGATAGAGGAGAGGAGAAGTTTGGCATTTCGACCGAGGCTAGCCCAGTGGGGCTGAGCCCTTTTCTTTTTCTTTCTTTTCCTTTTCTTTTTCTGTTTAAATCCAATTTGAGTTTGAATTCAAATTCAAATTGAATTTGAACTTTCGAGTTCACCTACCTCAAATAGGGCATCCCATATATTTTGGGTTGAGTTGCCCACTGATCCCAATGATGAGGTCCAATTTGTAGTTTTCCCCCTCTATTTTTGGAGTGATGGTAACTTTGCATTTAAGCCCCCTCTTTTCTTTTGAATTTGCAATCTGCTTTACAAATTCAAAGTGGGGCATACCATATATGGTTTTGGGGTAGTTTTCCCCAAGGATCAGCATGGTGATAATGGTTTTGCCATTTGGGATTTTCCCAAAATGAAAGTAGTGTACTTTGCACTCAGATCCATGTGGCCTTGGAATTTGCACATTGTGCTTTGTAAATTCAAAGGTGTCTTGTCCTTTTGATAATTCAGCTCCAGTTCATGTCACCATTAATCTGTGCATCTATGGACCAGCCCCTAGCATATTTTCATATGCAAGTGGCTGGGAATCTTTTCACCTGCTAAAACCTCTCTTGGTGTCAGCTTCACCGACACTTATCCGTCTCCGGAATTGTTAGTTTAATTTTATGTTGCATTTAATTTTGGTAACTTGTTTTGTTGTTCATGCCATGCCATGTTGCCATGTTATTTACACCAAAAACTAAGGCTATGACCAAAGCCATAAAAATATAAGAAGTTACATATGAAGTTGTTGACGTGTCGTCAACACCTCCATTTAAATTTGACTAGATAAGGTCACACCATGTCTATTAAACTTGATCATCTCATCCATGCTTGAGCATTATGGGTCCCGATGTTTACTTGTATGATTTCCTTGTCGGTACCTTATGTTAGCACCTGAGACTGCCGAGGAGACTTACGTGGAGATTTCCGACACCGAGCCCGAGGACCCTGCTACGTCTGCTCCGTCGACCGATTACCCAGGCAAGGGGAAGATCTATACCATTACTTTATACCTTTCTGCCTACCTGCGTAGCTGTAGTCTACAATGTTTCTTTGATCCTATCCACTTTGCTTATGCCTCAATCAAAACCTAACAACCATGATCTCCACATCCCAGCAAAACATTGTATTGTTAAGTTACCGCTGCTCAACCACTGCTTAGTATGATTAGTAAAACTTGCTGCTTTACCCTATACTATGGTTGGGATATCATGTTAACAAAGAAGTTGGTTGATATTTATTATTATGATGTTAATTTATACTCGACGAAGGATGGGAGACCAGGCTATTCCCGCCAGGTGTTTTGTTCCATTCGAGTGACCTAGGTCCCGAGTTCCGGGTATTGTGTTTCTTGGCGAGTGTGCCTAATCGTGTGTGGGATTCTATGGGGTCCCCTTGTCTTACCTACCTAGCTCCAAACAATTCTAGTGGTGGCCCGAACTGATTTACATTTCCAACGTGTGTGTGCTAGTGGTACCCCAGTTGTTTACAAACCACCCTGGGCAAGGAGGACATGTTCCTTGGCTGGCCCACCTTGACCGGCTGAGGACCCGGTCTCATGTGAGATTAACCGATAATCCAAACCTGGAGTCATACGGTAGAGACCGATTCGAGAGCGCGGCCGGCTTTTGAGTTGGGTGTCGACTCACCGGGGGCCACCCGGGATTGTGTGTTGTTAGTTAGAGGGACTGTGACGTTCTGAAGTTTCATGCGTTTACCTAGCCAAGTGGAAACTGGGCGTACATGTGAAGCCTATGATGGGCAGTTGGTACACCCCTGTAGGGTTAAATCTTTTCGAAAAGCCGTGTCCGCGGTTATGGACGACTTGAGACCTACTCCTTGTTCATAGAATAATATCAACTTGGATCATAATTAAAACTTTCCTACAGTGTGTGTGCCTTGGCAGCTTTTCTTCATCCAGGGGGACCGAGAGAAGATCAAGGTTGTGTTATGTTTGCCGTAAGTAGGTGGTTAGCAGACTTATGACACGATGTCACGTGCATTCTTAGACCTTACCTCCGCTCTAATAGAACGTTAGCCACCATATAAACTAGTTCAGCTGCAACCTTTCCAAATACTTTGTCTTATCCATAGGAAGTTAGTTATCCTGTAATGATATAATCGCACCCCTTGTTTCCTTTCTGTTTTACTGTTTTGCTTGATCGGCCGCTGCAGTTAATTACTACCTTGACCCGAGCACTGGACGTTACTTCGTGGAGGTGCCACCGGAGGAGGATGACGAGGAGGACTTCGCTCAGTAGATCCTATAGTTGGGTTCTCACGTTCCGTGGGTGGACTTTTTATGTGTAGCCCTCTCTAGGGCCATTTGGATTTTGACCATACTCGGTCTTGTTTGTCTTCCGCTTGTTGCATGATGTACTGTTGGGGCTATGGACCTCTGAGATGATGTAATAAATACCAGCGGCGATGTATGCCCTGGACTCTATATTTATGTCTTAGTATAAAGTTCATTGTTCTTATATCTGTTGTCGAGAACCCGACAGCGACACGAGTGCGAGTGTCGTGCGTCGGTGGCCTTTTATGCGCTACTAACTCGAGCGGGACGCGAAAGCGACTAACTTGAGTTAGCACCACATCGGGGGCCTTACAGCACCCCCCTGGCGCGGCCAAGCCCTAGGCCGCGCCAGGTGGCCGCCTGGGCACCTGGTGGTGGCCCTCCGGCCCTCCTTCTGGGTTCTGGAGGCTTCCGATGCGCTGATTTTTTATCCGATTTTTCCCGGATTTTTGGAGCACTTTGAATATATGGGAAACCTGGAACAAAAAAACAGCAGAAAAAAGAAATTGTCACTGGGGTGCACTGAGTTAACAGGTTAGTGCAAATATGATGAAAAGTGTATGAAAGTGTATCTAGATCATAGCAATATCACACAAAACATGCATGGAGCAATCAGAAATTATCGATACATTTGGGACGTATCAATACCTAAGGTAGGGGAATAAGATGCTGGAAATCTTTGTACGCTGGATATCCCTTGTCTCCTAGCTACAAAGAGAGTCGAAGAGAGTCCTCAACTCGGAGGGTTGAGTGTGCATCCTTGCTGTCTGTCCAACGTTCGGCACACCTATTATATCACAAAATCTTGCCAACGACATGGTCAGAAGCTCACTGTAAATTTTAAACTCAATAACCCCAGCATCATGATTATATCTGAAACTATTAATAAAGCAGGAGGTGATTTTTTTATACTATAGAACACGGCACAGTGCCAGTCGTGTCAAACCTGCATTGGCACAAAGTCCGTAAAATTCCTCCTTAATTCCTGCAGCTTCGAGGAAATCATGGCACAGATACATCATTGCGTGTGCTGGACTCGTTTCTTCCAACAATTCTAGGGGCACATGATCTTCGTTGTAGCTCACCCTAGCAGCTAAGGGTGAAGCTGCAGCTATAGTAACTCGATCGGAGTGCTCGGCTTCTTCTTCCCAAGCCACCTCTTTGCTTTTCCTAGCAAAGTCATTTCTGAAATTTTTGACAATTCACAAAAACAACGATTTAAACAAAGTGAGTTGAGGCAAACTACTCTAGTCACTTACCTAAGGCATAAACTTGCATTAAAACGTAGAAAATAAATTTCTACACATGCATGCAAGCTCATATGAACAGCACCAAGAACGACTAAATACTCACAAATGAAGCTACCAACCAGAAATCTAATTGGAGGGGTGGAGGAGTTATATACCAGAGAGTATTTTCCCAAAATCTTAGCTCAAATGATGGGTTGTAGAGAGAGATCAAAAATCCCCTCGAAGAACAGCAAGAACGCGAACACAGGAGCAGAACTCGTGTTTTTGGAAGAGAAAGGGAGAGAGAGGAAGAAGTACCTGGAGGTGGGGTCTGTGGGCCCCAGGCGCCCACTGGGCGCGGACAGGTCGCTGGCCGCGCCAACTGGCCGCTTGGGCCACTTGTGGCCCCCTGGTCAGCCACAGGTGCCCCTGGTTCACTCTCGCCGTGGAAATTTTTATTTTTATTTTTCTATAATTTTTTTGAAAACTTCACTATTGAAAAAATTTCGAAATTCAAAAAGCTGCGAAACTTTCTGAAAACTTGAAGCAGTGATTAGAATTGTGAAGCTTCAAAAACATAAAAACTTGGTACATCAAAGAGAACAAAAGCTAAGGCAAATGAAAACATAACAAGCTCCACTTTTTACCTATATAAAACATGCTAGCCAGCAAGGTTTATCAAGTGTAGAGGTGGAAGCAATGGTGCCGCATCCTCATGCTAGCCGCTGCACTTGGACGTAGCCAAGGAGGGCATTGAGAGGGCTGGGTTTTATCGTAGAGTGCGTTTTCTTCTAGAGGAGAGACGTAGATTTGAGAGGATTTTTTTTTCGAAGGTGTGTTGAATAATTTCGTGAGACGAAACTGGTGGACAATTATTCAGCTTTAAAGTTAATGTAATGATTGTGTTTATTGTGCCATATAACATGTGAAGGCAGATTTTATACACATACGTGAAGCTAGCTTGGCCGTACTTGGGGCCGATTGATTGTTTTTTCTGTGGGGCTTTTTTTGTAGAAGGGTGTTGAACTGATTGATCTAGCAACTTTTTTTCATGTACGTGAAGCTAGCTTGAACGTACTTCGTCTGATCCATCTTTGTGCATGGAGGCTGGTCAGTCAAGGCTGAGGTAGTTGAGCGATTGAGCATTTATTTTATGGGAGTGGGCGCTGATGCTGCTGATCAATCTAGTATGATTAAAAAAGTCAGGCGTTTGAAGACATATATTTATGTAATGGCAATGGTGGGTAATTTTTGTAACTTTAACGTAAATCTAAAGGTTGTCTTTTAATGATATGCAAAATTAATGGTCGGATCTGTCTGATTTTTGTGGGATTTTCTAGCCTATTTTTCCTTTTTCTGGTTAGCCCTTCAAGCACTTTTAATATATAATAGATGGACATTGTTTTCACCATAATGGTTTGTATTTGTGGTGCACATGTAGAGGACAATCCCATTCTCCAATCTTCACGGTCTCGATATTCTATATAGAGTTAAGGCCAGGCCTTTTGTCGATCTTTTTCGGAAAATACACCGTGTGTTCTTTATCATCTACGTTGAAGGTGACCTTTCCTTTATTGCAATCAATAATAGCACCTGCGGTGTTAAGAAAAGGTCTATCTAGAAAAATGGACATGCTCCCATCCTCGGACATGTCAAGCACAACAAAATCTGTAAGAATTAAGCAATTAGCAACTTCAACAGGAACATCCTCACAAATATCAATCGGGGCGGTTTTTGACTTGTCAGCCATCTGAAAAGAGATATCTGTAGGGATTAGTTTTTCTAAACATAGCCTCTTATAAAGAGAAAAATACATAACACTCACTCCTGCTCCAAGGTCACATAAGACAGTTTTAACATAATTATTTTTTATGGAGCAAGGAATGGTGGGTATACCTGGATCACCAAGCTTCTTAGGAATCTTTCCACTGAAAGAGTAGTTACCAAGCATAGTAGATATTGCCTCATTAGGGACTTTTCTTTTATTAGTAACAATATCTTTCATATATTTTGAATAAGGAGGTAACTTGCTAGCATCAGTCAAAAGAATTTGAAGAAAAAGAGGTTTCATCCATTCACAAAATTTATTATAATGCTCTTCTTCTTTGGTTTTGAGAGGCTTACCTAGAAAGGGCATGGGTTTCTGTACCCATGGTTCTCTTTCCTTCCCGTGTCTTCTTGAGATGAAGTCTTCTCTAGTATACTTCTTGCGTTTATCGGGTGCTTCTTCTTCCCGCACCTCAGGAGGATCATTCTTCTCCTTATCTTCTTCGGGCTCAGCACCGTCTTCAATTTCAGCATCGGAGGTAGATATGTTGTTAGGATCAACAGCGGGTTCTTCACTTTTAATAGGATCATTGGAGTTGTCAGCTTCCTTATGTTTCTTCTTATTCTTTTTCTTCTTTGGAGTGCTAACAATCTTGTCTTTTACTTGCACTTGAGAATCTTGCTCGATCCTCTTCGGATGCCCCTTGGGATAGAGAGGGTCCTGGGTGTGTGTTCCATCCCGAGTTTTTATACCATAATCATGTATATCCTGTTTGGCATTACTAGCAAGCAAATCTTTTTTCACATTAAAATTTTGTTCAAGCTGAGTTTGAACCATATGAAAATGCTTAACAAGACATTTAACATCATTAACTGTTCTATCTAGAACATGAAGTAAACTTTTGATAGCAAGAGTATTATCATGCAATTGACTTTGTATCCTCATATTAAAGTAGTTTTGCTTCATAATAAAATTATCGAGATCATCTAAACATTGGTTGGGAGGCTTACCTTTAGGGATGTCACTTTCCTTGAAATGTAAAAGAGAGTGTACCTCTACCAAGGGAGGGTGAGTAGTAAGCTCACAAAACTTCTCAATAGGAGGTAGATTATTTACGTCTTCGACTTTAATGCCTTTCTCCTTTATAGAATTCTTTGCTTCTTGCATGATTTCGGGGCTTAGAACAAGCATGCCCCTCTTCTTCGGTGGTGGAGGTGTTTCAGGGACGGACCAATCTTCATGGTTCTTGGCAATCTTGCCCATTAATTATTCAGCATCGTCCGGTGTTCTTTCCCTGAAAACACAACCAACACAACTATCCAAATGATCTGGATTCATCGGTTAGACCATCATAAAATATATCAAGTAATTCATTCTTTGGGACTTCATGTCCCGGTCTAGCCTTAATTAAACTGCAATACCTCCCCCAAGATTTAGGGAGGTGCTCATCCTGCAACTGTTTAAAGTTATAAATTCTTTGTAAAGCAGCATGTTGCATATGAGCAGGAAAATATTTATCAACAAAAGTTTGAGCTAAGTCCTGAGGACTCTTAATGGAACCATAGGGTAGTGCATCATACCATGATTTAGCGTCTTCCTTCAAAGAAAAATGAAAAAAGCTTAGCCACATAAAAGTTTCGTGTCCTCTCATCAGTAGTAAATAAGCCACCCAACTCAGTGGGTTTGGTCAGGTGTGCTATAGCATCATCATTTTCTCTGCTATAAAAGGGGTCATCTTCGGCTGTAGATATAAGTGAAAGATCAACAGAGAAATCATAATCAGCATCAGTGATGCATATAGGAGATGTAGAAAATTCAGGATCAGGAGTAATCTTGTTCTTCAGAGAGTGCTTTTCAAGCAGCTTCTTAACAGCTCTAGGGTCAGAGTCGGCACACTCTGTAAGTTCCCTGCAGAAATCATCATCAAGAATAATATAATCATCCTCAAGGATACTCTCCTTGAGTTTATCTAAGTCTGGGTAACCAAAGGTTTTTCAAGTAGGAAAATAGGTAGCAGGAGTTTCAGTCTCGAACTGTGCTGCAACCTTAGCAATTTGAGTTTCAAGAAAGTGACCAAGAAAACCAGTTTCATCAAGGGTAGTGGAAGCATCATCAAAAGTATCGGACATAGTAACAGACTCAGTGGAAGTAGCATGTGGTGGAGGTGGTGAAGCAAACTTACTTATAACTGAAGGTGATCAAGCGTAGCACTAGTTCTCAGAACGGTACCTTTTCTTGTAGTGGATGGTAAGATCGGAACCTTGGGGTCTCCTTTTTTACCCATAGTGGATGAAGTGCAGCAGACAGAATACTTCAAGTAGACATGTAAATAAAGCTATGGTTCCTGGCAACGGCGCTAGAAAACAGTACTTGATGACCATCAACTTTAGGGGATCGAGATAATCTTTGCGGGTAAGCTAACCCAATTTATTGATTCGGCACAAGGGGAGCCAAAGAATATTTATAAGCTTTGACAGTTGAGTTATCAATTCAACCACACCTGAAATATACTTGCTTGCAACAAAATATTAATAGCAACTATGATATGATAGTGGTAGTGGCAACAGCGAAAATAAAACAGCAAAAGTAAACTAGTAGTAACCAGTAGGATTAAAGCACTGCAGGCTAGGGAGATGGATGGTTGGGCGCTTCTTGGATACGAGTGAACATGTAATAGATTTTAACACGGGGCAAGGCACACGGAAAATAAAGGATCATCTAGGCAAATATCAAACATTAGGCATGTATCCCGTAGGTAGTTGTGCGTGCTTGCAATAAGAACTTGCACAACATCTTTTTTCCAACCATCCCGCTATGAACGGGGCCAAAAGTAACTTATGGAGATTAAGGTGCTCCTGTCAAAGAGCACCGGAACAAAGAAATAAACTCAATGGATATATGGAATCCTCAAATTATGGACCATCCCCTTTGGTGTCCCAAGCTGTCACCTTTGGGATCGCCGGTTCCGGTGTAGGGAATGTGCCCTAGAGGCAAATAAAATATGTTTATTGGCGTATTCCATTAGTTCATAATAAGTTTTATACTGTGCTATAACTGTATTAAGCGGAAACATTAATACACGTGTGGTATACAAACAACCAGGTCCCTAGTTAACTCTAGTAAACTAGTCCATTGGGAAATTGATGATCAAGGTTTCCTGGTCATGAGATGTGAACAGTCTATTGACAATGGGGTCATGTCATTGGGAGAATGACATGATGGACACACACCCACCAGAAGTGTTGCAATGTGATCCAGTCACATAGTTCAACATTGCGATAACTATAAACGTAGTGACCCAATCCTTAAGACTGTGATGATCATACATAATTGCTATCTACCAGGATGCTTTGAGTGCATTAACCGTTACACTGAAACATGGTAACCATAAAGGTGTATCTTGGGTATTCCGAAGTATATATGTTGATGAGTATGCAAATAGATCAAAACGGGATTTGTCCATCCGAGTGACGGATAGGTACTCTGGGCCCACTCGGTGATATTACATCATAAAGATTGCGCAATCATGTGACTAGGTCACGGGGTTGTAATATCACGGGAACGAGTAAACATGTTTGTCGGTAACGAGAATGAACTAGGTATATTGGATACCGACGATCAAACCTCGGACAAACAAAGTACCGTATGAAAAAGGGATCAGGACTCAACGTTAACGGTTCAAACGATGAAGTTAATTCGATGGAAGCGCCGGGGCTCATCAAGGATTGTAACCAGATCCCACATGATGGTCATTGGTCAGAGAGTGTCTGATCATGTCTGTTGTTTCCCGAACCGTAGGGTGTCACGCTTAAGGGTATTCGACGCAATAAGGATTGATTCGGGATCATTGGTGAAATAAAAGAGAACACCGGAATTGTTCCGGGAGGAGCCGGAAGTTTTTCTGGATATTTTGAAAGGTTCAAAATAATGTTTAATAATGTTTAAATATGTTTATTATTTAATTAATAGAATTAAATATTAAAATATGATTAAATATAATTAAAAATGAATTAAAAGGCATATGGGCCTAAAGAGGCCCATTAGGGGAAGGAGGGAGCTCCCCCTTGGGCCAAGGCGCCAAGGGAGGGAGCCCACCTCCCCTAGTCGCACCAAACCCCCCCCCTCCCTAGGGTTTAGTCCCACATGGGAAGGGGAGGGCGGGTGGCACCCCTCCTTGGCCCATATAAGGAGGGGTGGGGGTGCCTTTTTTCTACACACAATTTGATTTGAGACAAGTTTCTCAGATCTCTCTTCTCTCTCTTTCTCCCTCCTTGAGTGGACTCCCCTTGTTTGGAGTCTACACATTGTTGGGGTTTCTCCACCATACGCACGCATTCGTGCTGCTGGAATCGGGATCCGAATCCATCTTCTTTCCGATGCTCTTCTGGTTCGGAGCCCGGAGGGAACGTCGGGTACACCGTATGCGTGTAATCCCGCGAGGCGCTACACTTGTGGTGCTCCTTCATCGTTGAGGCCGTGTCGCGACGTCTTCACCGACAACGTTCCGACGGGGACGTAATCCCATCATCGGTCTTCAAGGACAGGGTGGCCTCAGGAGTCATCGTGGATCTACGCGGCATCGGGGATTGCCGGTACGACTACATCAACCACATTCACGCGGGAAAGTTTCCCGCTTAACGGACTACATACTGGTATGTGACCAATTCCCTTCGTTACTTGCATCGCCATAGCATAGGTCTTGGGTTCGGGACGCGTAGGTCATGAAAAAATATTGTTTTCTGCCCCGTTCCCCAACAGTGGTATCAGAGCAAGGCTATGCGTAGATGTATTGTACGTATAGAACACATCTAGTATGTGGCATCAATTCTCCAATTGTTACCCTCCCACGTGTACTCGTTTAGCATTGCGGCAATGTCCTGATGAAGCGGCCCCGACCGACCTTATGCGTTTACGCGTGACTGGTTCCACGCTTGACATATGGCTTGTACCATATAAGTGGATGGGGGTGTCTGTCTCTCTAACATTAGCGATGCGAAGACGTTTGCAACGGAGGGCCCCGACAGGGGTGTAATAGAGACAATTGCGGGATTGGTGTTGTGGTTGTATGTTCGTAGGCATAGAAACAGTTCTATCTCGAAAGCCCTATCAGCCACGTAAAACTTGCAAAAGATAAAGTAGAGGCGTCTAAACTTTAATTTGCAGGGGGCATCATAGTTAGTATGATTTATACTGTTGCATCCTGTTTTTCTTGTATTAGATATATGACGGTAGCATTATAGGATGATCCCTCACTAATCCAACAAAGTGTCCTTCCTTAGTGAAGAACCATCTGGAAAGATCTCCATTATGGAGGCATCGCGTGTCACACGGGTGTCAAACATATTAGCGTTCAAATGAGATGGGTGGAGCAAGCCTAGCAAGTCCAGAAACATGGCCTTGCATACGCGGCATATAATCACTAAGGTTATTGTGGCGAGCCTAGCATATGCAGATATGGCCTCGGGACACAGTGATCGAAAGATCGAGCATGAGTCACATGGATGATGTGATTGGCATGATGGCCTACCTTGAGAATATAGTGATGGTCATGTCACACGGGGGAGGTATAGTTCTCAAGGATTGTGTAATCACTTAGAATAAACTATGAGGGATGTTTGTCTGAGTGGGAGTTCTAGAATTGTTTAAAACATGAACTCTTATTATGAACTTAATCTTCATGTCTTAGCAAATATCATTGTAGATAATGTCATAACTAATGTTTATAACCATGGCTCTTTAGTGTGATGTAGAACTTAAGGAAAATGGGTCTTACTTCATTGATTTGTACCAACACTGTTAGAGACATACTCATTACTAATGACTTGTTAAAACATAATACGAGAACTGCTAGGAGATACACCGGATAACTCCGTAATTGAGGAAGATGATGAGTATCGTATTCATCGTCTCTTATTCAATGACGGTCCGATACACCATACTTCATTCTATGGAATCTGAATTGTGAATGCATGATTAAGACACCAACACGTATGACGTGCTAGGTGATCTTAAAAGCACTAAGTCACAAATCAGAGTAATGGAATATGAGTATACGAACGGGGTTTCTTTAAACCATGGTGGAAGGAACAACCTGCTGAGAAAGTCACTTGGAAAATGTATAAGATACATGAACACCTTGTGTACAACTTGGACTACAGAATGACTGGTTACTTTGCGATAACTGGGGAGTTGCATCCGCTTTCTCCCACCTACAAAGACCACGTCTAGAATGTGTCATGAAAGAGAATTGTTCACCATTCATGAGGTCATGGTTAAAGTTGTGAACTTTAAAGGTAGAACCAATGCAGGAATAGTCATTGACGGAGAAATTATATTTGATACACGGGTTATAAATGTCTTTCCTCACAAAACACTCATTGTGGTTGATTAAGTATTCGATGCTTGAACTCACTGCTTAAAGAGTGGCTTGGAAGGGATAAGGTGAAAATGTGTGCTGACGGTAATCAAGATAGTTGATGGTCGACAACACTCTCCCTCTACATCTATCATTTGATTAGTATATGAATAAATTTATGATCGTTTGAGTGTGAACCTTATTAGTGTGTCTTGCATCTCACGAAGACAATTATTCACAAATCAGTTGAGTGAGAACCTTATTAGTGTGTCTTGCAGTCGTCTTGAGGGGATATCAATCTCCACAGCAACACCATCTCCAAGGAAGAAGAAGGGGCCAAGGGCCGCTGCCCCCCAAGGGTCGGGCTCGTGGCCGTGGCCGCCGCCGTGGCCGCCGTCGGGCTGCACCTCTCCATCAAAAACTCTCTCTCTCTCTCACCATGTCCATGTGTGAGTAGTTACTCCTCGGGGCTAAGGTTTCTACCAGTAGCTATGTGGTCAATTCTCTCTCCCATGATGTGATCTTCGTGGTGATCATAGGCTATGTTAATCTAGGATGATCCCATGATATTTCCCCTTCCTTTATGCATTGGATTGATGTACTCACTTGATCTTATCTAGTATAATCCCCGAGACCATGGTGACAACGGTCTATTGGACATGGGTTAGAAGAATATTTTCATGAGTGATTTCCTCTTTTGTGTGTTGATTAAAGATTGAGAGTCTCTTGGTGCTTGTCTTTGACTATCCATGAGATATGTTGTGGTGATTGTGGTACTCTCTTTGGATGGCCGCGGTGACATTGGGAAATCCATAGATTGAGAACTACGAACTCGGAGGTGTGCTTTTGTAGCCCTACATAATTCTCGTCCTCTCTTGACCACAAAGGAATGACCTCCGAGTACATATCCATTGCATGTTTTATGGGAAATATCATGTGATTAGACTATGTTAATGTTGTTGGGAGTTGCCACTAGTGAAAGTATGAAGCCTAGGCCTTGTTTGCCACTAGGGATTTTTTTCCGGTGGATCTAGACATAAAATTCGGCCCAATCGGAGTTCGGATGCTCCCTGGAGGCCCGAAATACCGAAGACGTAATCTGGATGACGGGAATCCGAGAGTCTATATACAGAGAGGAAACCTAGGTCAAAGGGCACCACGAAATTTCCTCCCCCTTGTCAGCCGTCTTGAGGGGGAGATCAATCTCCACAACAGAACCATCTCCAAGGAAGAAGAAGGGGGCCAAGGGCTGCTGTCCCCAAGGGCCGTGGCCACCGCCGTGGCCCTGGCCGTGGGCGCCGCAGCCGCCGTGGCCGTCTCCTTCATCTCCTCCGGGCTGCACCTCTCCATCAACAACTCTCCCTCTTGCCATGTACATGTGTGAGTAGTTCCCCCTCGGGGCTAAGGCTTGTATCTTGATCTATGTGGTTTCTCTCTCTCTCCCATGATGTGATCTTTGTTGTGTTCATTGGCTATGTTAATCTAGGGTGATCCCATGATGTTTCCCCTTCTTCTATGTACTGGATTTGATCTACTCACTTGATCCTATCTAGTATAATCCCTGAGACCATGGTGACAGCGGTCTATTGGACATGGGTTAGAAGAATATTTTCATGAGTGATTTCCTCTTTTGTGTGTTGATTAAAGATTTAGAGTCTCTTGGTGCTTGTCTTTGACTATCCTTGAGATAAGTTGTGGTGATTGTGGTACTCTCTTTGGATGGCCGCGGTGACATTGGGAAATCCATAGATTGAGAACTATGAACTTTGAGGTGTGCTTTTGTAGCCCTACATAATTCTCGTCCTCTCTCGATCACAAAGGAATGACCTCCGAGTGCGTCTCCATTGCATGTTTTATGGGAAATATCATGTGATTAGACTATGTTAATGTTGTTGGGAGTTTCCACTAGTGAAAGTATGAAGCCTAGGCCTTGTTTCCACCATTGGTACACCGTTTGTGCTCACTTTTGTCATATGTTTGCTTGCTGCACTTTTTATTACAGATTTATATTACTTTGTTTTGCCGCACCTATCACCCATATTTTACCATATCTTCGCCGAACTAGTGCACCTATACAACTCCTAGTTGTATTAGGTGTGTTGGGGACACAAGAGACCTCTTGTATCTTAATTGCAGGGTTGCTTGAGAGAGACCATCTTCAACCTCTACTTCCGTGAGTTCGATAAACCTTAGGTCATCCACTTGAGGGAAATTGCTGCTGTACTACAAACCTCTGCGCTTGGAGGCCCAACATAGTCTACAAGAATAGAAGCGTGTGTAGACATCAAGCTATTTCTGGCGCCGTTGCCGGGGAGGTAAGCGTTGAAGGTATATCTTTAGATCTTTCAATTAAATCTTTTTGTTTCTTGTTTTTAGTTTCACTAGTTAGGCTTATGGAAAACAACAACAAAATTATGAGAGAGCTTTATGAGATCTATCTTGAGTTAGGACATGAAGTGTTTGAGGAGGAGATGAAAAAGCCTATGGAGCTTTATTATTTGAACAACACTCATGATAGTAGTACTGTTATTAGCATGTCTTCTTTGAATACTTTTGATACTAATGATATGCAAAACCATAAGCTTGGGGATGCTACGTTTTATGAAGATGATCTTTTTAGCCCCCCAAGTTTTGATGAGGAAATTTATTTTGATGATACTTTGCCTCCTATCTATGATGATTATTGTGATGACACTTATGCTATAAAGAATAAATTTTTACAAGTGCACCATGATAAGAATGATTCATGTGATAGCTATTTTCTTGAGTTTGCTTCCACTATTACTAATGAGAAGGATTTTGCTTATGTGGAGAGTAACAAATTTTCTATGCTTGTGGATCATGATAAGAATTTTTTATGTGATACTTATATTGTTGAGTTTATTCATGATCCCACTGGAAATTATTATGAGAGGGGAACATATGCTTATTGATATTTCAATAATATCAAGTTCCCTCTCTTTATGTTGAAGGTTTTGAAGTTGCACATTTTTTGCCTTCCTATGCTAATATATTTATGCTTCAATGAGTTATTTCTCTACAAGATCCCTTTGAATAGGAAGCATGTTAGACTTAAATGGGTTTGGTATTTGCTTCTTTATGCTCTCTTTTGTGCTTCAACTCTTATTCCTATGAGAGCATCACTAAAATCTTAAGCCTATATTTATGGCTATAAAGAAAGAGCTCTAGGGAGACAACCCTTGTTATCTTTACTTTGAGTTTTTACTTTCTGTTTTTAGTGGTCTTGATGATTGTTACTACTGTAGCAATATCATTGTATCTTTATTTTCAAGCTTTGTGCCAAGTTATAGCCTCATATGACAAGGTAAGTGAAAGTTGTGACATGCTGTCCAGAAAACAGATTCTGTCCTCGTGACAGGGAAAATAAGATCAAATCACCAGTTCATTATTTTGAGCTGAGTTTTTTACAAAGCATGCTCTATACAATCACGGAACTTTCGTATGTTCTGAGTTTTTCGATTTGAGTTGCAGAAGTACCCCTAAAAAATTATTTACCACCTGTTGTTCTGTTTTTCACAGATTCTGCCACGTTTTGTCTCTCCTAACTTTTGCAAACCTTAAGCTTGCTTTTTCTTTGCAAAAACCTTTTGGAAATCTTGAGTAATAGTAGCTCTTCAATAATATCTTTATATCCAGTGGGGGAAAATTATTTATTAAGGGTACTAACCTCTCTAATCAGCTTATGATGAGTTATGTATGAAGGGAGTTTTCAAGTGTGCGATGGAAGATGATGAAAGAAGATTCCGGAGTGTCAAGCGCTCAAGCTTGGGGATGCACTCATGCATCCACAATAAATATTCAAGGAGACTCAAGCGTCTAAGCTTGGGGATGCCCCCATGCATCCCCTTCTCCATCAACAATCATCAGTTCGTCCTTCGTCTCACTATATTTTTATCACTTTATGCGTTATGTGTTATGCTTGGAGCGTCTCGCTCTTAGGTTTTATTTTTAGTTTCCTTTAGCTTTTCTTGCTGTTCATAACAAGTTAGATCCCGTCCACTTTAAAAATCTAGAACACATCATATGATTTTTCATGCTTATCTTTTTGCTGTTATGTGTTCTTTATCTTTTCGTAGCTACTGTCATGTCTAGTTTTAGTCTTAGTTTGTCTTACCAAGAGCCTTGGCTTTTGTTTAGTTTGTCGCTGGAACTCTCTTTACTTTTCATGTTTATCTTGTTAAGAGAGTTGGTTGTTGCACTGAGTTATGTCTTGTTTTTGAGAAGTAGGTGATTGAGATTGCTATTTAATTTCAGTAGTAACTTGCAACAGTTTTGAGGCACAGGTTGGACGATAGCTCATCGGCAAACAGGAAGGCAAGCTCCTGCTCGATATTATTGATGGGGGAGATGCGATTACAGGGGAAGGCAAGGCTGGAGCGCTCAAGGCTAGGGTTACAGATGATATTGGTTGTCCTTTTTGTCGCCCCTCCTAGCCCTTATATACTGGGCTAGGTCTCGGGGAGTTCATCTACGTTTACAGGTAAGCTTTCCTAACCCTAGCTTGCTCCGTACGGCAGGTTCTCGCACCTTCCTTGTGAGTCGCAGACTCCTACGTCGGTGCCAATTAGCGGGCCGAGGCTGTATCTTCATGGGCCTTCTGTCTTCAGGGACACCAGGTAGGCTTATCCGTAGGAGTCGCGGGGTCACCCCCTCGTCAGTAGCCTCGAGTGCCTGGGGGACTCGAAGAGTCGCGCAGGGACTCGAGTACATCCATTTGTCAGTTATTTGTATGCGCGGTGGAACCGCGGGTCGCTGGCAGTCTGGTGGCCATGAAAAAACCTGTTTCGAGGGATGCTAAGCTGAAAGGGCCCAAGGAGTCGACTGGTCGAACCTTGGTGAATTGCACTAGGGAAAATACCTCAGTAGCCCAATCAAACCCACGTCCCTCGACGTGAGCTTGGAACACTAGTGTAGAGCAAAAGTCCTACCTCTTCAGGTCTTACGGTGTTCATTTGCCGCCAGTAATGTGCATAGCCTAAGGCGCGTCCGCACGGCTTTTTCTATCATGCGCAGCGCATGGAAAAGGTTGGGAGTGAAATCACTCTTCGGCAAGTCCCAGCCCGAACGAACTTCGCAACGGGGTCTTACCTAGACGCTAATCTTGCGTGGCATTTGGGCACAGTGTATCGTGTTCCAGGACTGTGTGTTTTTGAGGCGCGGAGCCTTATAGCATTGCACCCACTTGGAACAAAACATCAAGCGAGATGTTCACTCATTCACCCGTGGAGCTTGTTTCGAGTGCTCAGACGGGGGAGGGGGGGTTCGGTTGTTGAGGTGAGGGAGCACCTGAGACTCTTAGCGTCGTATGATCTTGGCGAATGCATGTTTGTCTTGCGTCAGGTTGAGGGAGCACCCGAGACTCTCGAGAGTGCGAGTGATCACTCGAGCACATTGTTGACCTTTGGGTGAGGGAGCACCCGGGACTCTCATGATGTGCTCTCCCGATGGGAGTAAGATGTTTTTCTTCATCGGGAAAAAGATCTGAAAGATAGAATCTCAGCGCCTTGATGGCGTACTCAGTACGCCTTACTGTGATATGACGTTGGCGTGGTCTTCTGGAATTTTTTGACCGCTGCGGCCTGCCGGGGGAAATGACTTGGCGCTGTTCCGCCAAAATTTTCGCGCCAGGCGATCATGGTCCTCTTTTTGTGCGCGTAGTGGGCGGTGTTGTTATTGCGCCGGTTGGATTTTCCATACTTTTTGCCTCTGTATGGGGTCGTTCCACGTTTTACTGGGCGAAGAGGTTGGATGGTGGCCCTTCTTGCTAGGCTCTTGAGTTAAATATCATGCGGCTGGGTAAATTGTAGGTTTTACCCAGCAATTGCCTTCCTCCTCTTTCTCTGCTTCCTTCGTGTTCCTGAGCCTTCATCTTTTCTCCTCTGCGGGCTGCTGCGAGATCAATGACCAAGCGCCCCCGTGCCGCTGTAGAGTCGGCCAAGATGTCCGGCAAGTGGGAGCGGTCCACGTTCGGGGCTGGAGATCTGGATGCGCTGGTTGCTGATGGCGTGGTGGTGGAGGGCGATGTGCGTCTACCTGGTGATGAGTCGATTCCAGCGCCGGCGGCGGTCGAGCGTGTATGCTTCCAGGCTTTCTTCCACCGCGAGTTTGCTCTTCCGCTGCATCCTTTCGTTCGGGGCTTGCTGTATTCCTATCGGCTCCAGTTGCATGACCTGACTCCCAACGGGATTTTGCACATTGCGTGTTTCATCACTCTTTGTGAGGCCTTTCCTGGGGATTTACCCCCATTGGGGACTTTGGAGGCGCCTTTTTAGTATAAAAGGACGAACTCTGAGAACGCCGTCGGTCGAGTGGGTATCTCCATTGGGGATAAACATTCATATTTTGACTTGGATAAGATTGATTCCGTTAGTGGCTGGCGAAGAGGCTGGTTTTATCTGAAGGATCACTTTGTTGTTGGTCAGCAATTTGGTCTTGCTTCTTTCAATCCGGGAACGCGGGTGGTCAGACAACCTTCATGGTCTCATTCTTTGACCTCGTCCAAGATGACTCAGTTTTTGGAGAGGATTGTTGTGTTGAAGGATAACTTGACTGGTGATCAGCTCATCTCTGTTTTTGTGGGGAGGCGAGTTCAACCGTTGCAGCATCGAACTCGCCCTATGTGGCAGTACGTGGGACTCGGTGACTCGACGAGATGCTCGCCTGAAGATCTAGAACCTGAAGCCTTGCTGGCTCGTATCCAACATGTGATCAAGTGCTCGAGTATTTCCAAAATGCGCCTTGTCCTTCCATATGCTTCTGATCATTCTCCGCCGCCGGTTGGTTCCCGTGTTCATTCATTTGTTTGGACGAGTACCTAGTTTTGCTTTGTTGTTGACATTGCTTGCCTCGCAGGGCCATGCTCCGGCACCGTGTAATCCTTCGCAGCCGGAGGACGCCAATATTCTTGAGGAACCTGGTGCTTCCGCAGCTGATGATGCTGCGCCAACTGTTGATGCTGAAATTGTGCTGGTGGAAACTGGAGATAGTGAAGATTCCAGTCCCTTTCGCGTGAAGCGGTCACGCCCCTTGAACACTGAAGATCATGAGGCATTGGGTGATGCTATCCCACCAGCTGCTCCGTTTGCTGGGCCCTTCCCCTTCGGCTGGCCGCTGCTACGAAGAGGGTCAGGCTTGGGAGGCTGGGGCGCCCTCGTGCTGCGCGTGTCGGGTAAGAATCTGTTGGGTTTTTGCCCGTTCCCTTTTCCTTGTTCCTGCGTCTGATAATGTTTATCCTGTAGTGTTGCGCCTGCTCCGGCTACTTCGTGCACCAGCGCAGCTACTACTGACTTGAAGTCGACGGGCTTTGGGGCGGCAGCCAAGCATCTTGAGGACCTCTCGGCTGCTGCTGGTCAATCTGGGCCGATGGCGACTCCTGCCGTTCCGCCCGCGGGTGTGGTTCCTGGTGCGCCCTCGTCTGAAGCGCTTGGAGTTGTTGCTCCTGAGTCCAAGCCAACTGAGCTTGGTCCTCCGTACTTTGGTCGGCTTGATCTGGCGATTGAAGACAAGGCTCGTGTTTTCGACCACGTCTCCAGGCTGGTGAGTTGATTCGTGCCTGTGCGACTTTATCATTGGGGGCACGGCAGTGCTCCCGATGGGAGTAGCCCCCGAGGCTAGAAGTAACTGCTTGCAGTTGCTTGTAGTCTTGTCTTTCCTTATCATTTGATTGTCTGGATTTTGCAGCCTGTTTTCCAACACTGTGAGCGTTTGGTGATTGATGCTGAGTGTTAGCAACGGGCCCATGATTCTTCCCAGGATGCTTTGTCAGCTATGGATGGTGAGTTTGCATTCTTGCGTTGCTGAGCTGGCCGCTGCGTCTTTTGTTCTGAGTACTATCTTGCCTTGCAGACCGTCGCCAGGCTGCCAAGAAGCAGGCCAAGAAGGCGGGAAAGACGGTTTCTGTTCTCAAGGCTACCTTGGCTTCCAAGGAGGCGGAGTTGCACGGTCAGCACGAGGAGCTGGTTCGCCTTCGCCAGGCTGAGGACGTGCGTGCGTGGGTGGAAGCAGTCGAGGGCAAACGTCTTCGCGCCTTGGCGGACTCGCTTGTGTGTAAGTTTGGTATTCAACCATTGGTCTTGTTGTTCCTACTGTCTTCCCGTGATGACGTTTCTTTGCTTGGTGCAACTGCTATAGGTGCAAAGCCGATGGAGGCTACTGCGTTAGGATCTAGAATTCTCCAAGGTGTTGTAGATGCTGTTGCAGATGTTGTTGCGGTGGTCGGGGACGTCTGCGCCCGGGCTTCCGATCTTGTGGGTCTTGCGCACGAGCACCTTATGCCGGAGGGTTCAAAGGTGCCTGATGGCCTGGGCGCTCGGGTGGCTGCATTCGGCCCGGATGGGAAACGTATGGTGGTGCTAGTTGCGGAGAGTGTGGTGAGTGGTTCTTCCACGGCCCTTGTCGTACTTATGGGGCATGGGATTTATATTGATGATTCCTTGGTTGAGACCATCCCGGACTATTCTGAGGAGCAGGACGACCGATCCGATACACTGGCTCGTCGCCTGCAGCAGGTTGTAGATGCTCAGGATCCCCTGTCGTAGGTGAGGGGGCGGCACAGTAGTGCTGCGTCGCTTTGAAACTTTGTCTGTAATTCGTGACTCCGTTGTGATGGTTGATCTTTTGCTACCTTTATCTGAGTGACTGCTTGGCTGTTCCTGTAAGAGAAAGTTTTGGCCCCGAAGGTTTTGGACATTGTTGGACAAAGCAGAAGTGGAACTAATATTGTTTTCGAGTATAAACAGATACTTAGGTTCCGAAAGAATGGAGTTTGCAAGTAGAAGGTCGAAGGACCTTTCACTGCAGCGAAGCTGCAGTCATCTACCGAAACCTTTGAAGGAAGACGACCCCTAAAAATGTCGTCGAAGAAGAAGTCTCTCTCGAGCAAAAGCGCAACGAGGAAAAGGCTGAAGTTGGTCGAAGACTTAGTCTTTTTACTAGTTTCTCTTTATTTTCTTGAGTCGTAGGAAAAGCCGTACTATCAAGAGGGGTTTGCTAGTTGAGATCTTAGTCAAAGTGGATTTGCTCTGCTCAACCAAAACCCACTAAAGCCTACCGAGAGAAATCTTACTGAGTCGAGTGAATAGCTCGAAGGCAAAGTCATCGCACTTCGTTCCTTCGAGAGAGAACTCGCTCGGTAAGTCAGCTTACTTATTCCTCAAGTAAAGTTGCGCATTGATTGGAATCCGACCGTTGTGGACACGCGTCAAGCTGTCGCATCAGGTCACTTCAGTCATTTTACCCATCGGGATCGCCAACTATAAATACCCCGCACCTACCCGCCATTTCGGGTTGGCTGCTCCACTGAAGATTCTAAGACAGAAGTCTGTGATCATCCCAAGAGAGATTCATCGAGAGAAAACCAAAAACCCAAGTCTGAACTGAGTTGAGCAATTCACAGAGACTTAGGTTGAGATTAGCCGATCTTTTTATCTTGGAGAACTGCAAGTCTCCTAGACGGTTAGGCGTCGCCTGTCAAGCAGTCGAAGAGCAATTGTCACTGCTGAAGGAAGTTTGTAAAGGTCTCGGAGATGTCCTGAATCATCTACCACGAGTGAAAACTTGACAAGCTCGAGGAGTTTGTTGTAGTGGAGAATAGGACGGAGAGATTTTTGCTCCAGGTGTTCAATCACCAGTCCCTCCAACCAGACGTAGGACTTTGCAGAGTGTGAACTGGTTTACCAAACATAGTCGTGTCAGGCTCGTTTTCCTTCATGCTTTTACATTAAGTATTTACTCGTTGCATGTTTGTCTTCGATGTTTTCCTTCGCTTCCAATCCTTTCGAGCTATGCATTACCTTCGATACTGTATTTCCTTCGAGATGTTCTTAGTCCTTCGCAGTTTGCATGAATTCCTTCTAAGTTCCTTAGAATTTTTAGAAGTGATCATTCACCCCCTCCCCCTCTGATCATTTTTGAGCTTTCAATTGGTATCAGAGCTAGGCACTCCCTACGCTCTGCGTATTTTGGTCTAACAACCTGGAGTGTTGTCAAGAATGTCGTTTGCAGCTGTTCGCTCGGGGGAACCAATCCCTATCTTCAATGGGAAGGACTATCCCTATTGGAAGGACAAAATGAAGAGGAATATCATGGCTATCAACTCTGACGCTTGGGAAGTTGTCAAAAATGGTGTAACTGTGAAAGACACAAATGCTATCACTCCTGAAGAGGCAAAGAAGATAAAGCTAGATGTTGAAGTCTAGGTCTTCATTACAAATCATCTGATTCCAGAAAAATATCATGAGGTCAAGAATATTTCTTCGGCCAAAGGTGTTTGGGACTATCTCGAAAAGATTGGTGAAGGTGTCTCTACTCAGAAAGATGCTCGTATTGACACCCTTCGAAGCAAGTTCTATCGTTTCAAGAGGCACGAGGGAGAAAAAGTTAGCTCCATATACAGCAGACTCACTGCGCTGTCAAATGAACTGATTTCCCTCGGTATCGAAGACATTACCAATCGGATTATTGTCAGAACTTTGCTCCGTCCCCTTGATGATTCCTTCAATCACATTGTGCTGATGATTAAGGAAAGGACTGATTTCAAGGATCTAGTTGCCGCTGATATTCTCGAGGGACTTAATACCTTCGAGATGGAAGAAGATGAAAAACGAGATGTTAATGGGACACAAAGAAAATCTCATGCACTGAAGGCCAGAGCTTCACATCACTCCTCTCCTGAAGCTAGTTCTGAATCGGGTTGTGCCTCAGATGACCCCGAGAATATTGGAAAAGATTTGACACTGATAATGAGAAGGTTCAATCGCTTTCAGAGAAGGAACTCCTCTTCACCGAAGAAAAACTACTCTTCAAGACATTCAAGCAATTCATCACAGCATCGATCATCATCCAGAAACTCACAAGCAAAAGATAACTGTTGCTATAAGTGCAAGAAGCCAGGTCACTTCATTGCTGATTGTCCTCTCTGTGAAATTGAACATAGATCAAAGCATTCTCATAGCAATTCTTCGAGCAAGTCTCACAGATCGAGCAAAAACTATGAGTCGAAGAGATATGATTCAAAGTCCAGAAAAGACAAGAAAGACGGTTCTGATGATGACAAGAAGAAGAAGTATCACAAGCATCGAGAGGCTTCTTCCTCGAAATCACATTCCTCTCGACGAAAGAATTCCCACCGTGCCAAAGCCTATCTGGGTAAAGAGATGAACTCTGAAGATGAAGCATCCGGTTCCGAAGCTGAATCAAACCCAAGATCTGGTTCTGGTTCTGGCTCAGAATCTGATGGTGTTGCTGGTTTAGCATTTGCTTCGAGCAAGACTTCAAGTTCATTCTTCACCAACCAAAGCAGCGAAGATGAATCTCCAGCTTACTGCTTCATGGCCAAGGCTAAGGTATCCTCATCTAAGAATTCCTACGATACTTCTGATGGATCTGCTTATGAAAGTAACTCTAGGATAAGTTATGCTAAACTTGCCAAAATTGCTTCTATCCAACAAGATGAGCTAGATTCTCTAAGTGAAACTATTCAAAAATCTGAGACTTTGTTGATTGATGAGATTGAGAAGGGTCAAACTTTGACGAATGAGCATGCTGCTCTGAAGGAAAAGTATGATGAGCTTTCCTCTCGGCATGATCTTCTCTCAGTGGACTACGATTAGCTAACCTATGAATTCCTTCAAAGGAAAATGGCTCTCGAGAAACTAAGAGAGGCTAATGAAGAGTTGGAAAGTGTCAATCTACTTCACCTTGCTTAACTTGTTTGGAACGAAGTAAAACTGAGTCTATTTCTGAGAGATTGAAAGGAAAGCAACCTATTGTTATTGATGATGCTAACCCCTCGAACGAGGAAACCATTACCGAGGAACTCCTCAGGTTGAAAAATTTATTTGAAACAGGCATGTTCAAAAGTGTGCAGGGACACCAGTACCTATGTGATATCCTACGAAAGGCTCTTCTTCACAGAATCCACGAAACGAAGGAGTTGGCTTCGAAAGGAAAATCAACCCTGATGGAACCTACTGGGAACCCGAGCAGTATCCTAAAACTGTCTGGGTTCTTGCGAAAGAAAATCCCATTGATATTGCTAACCTTTCAGGTTTCAGTTGCAAAATTGATAAAGCCATTGTTGATGAATCACTTGATTCTGACTACAAGCTTATCAAAGATCAGGAAGGAAAGGTGTCGGCTGAATTCATTGGTACTCCTCCAAAGAATGGTTTCTATAAGCAACAGATTTGGGTTCGCAAATCTCTCGCAGAAAAACTGCCCCCTAACCATTCTATGCAGGGAAAATCCTCGGTACCATCGAATCACTACTATTCTCTCAAGGATAAAAATGAACCCTTGGTGCTTGCTTCAAATGTTCCCCAGAAGGAATACTATCGTGTCGATAGAAATGTTTATCGTCATCGTAACAATAACACCAAAGTTGTTGTTACCCATCAGTACTCTAACCCCTCATCGAGAAATTATATTTATGGTGTGCTTGATGGTCCAGATAGACAATGCAATCATGTTCGCTATAATATTTCTGCCCCATCTAGCTCTTACGTGCCTTCTAAGTCACCTGCTCGTTTGTGGGTGGTTAAGAAGAACTAATTCTTCTGCAGGGCTATGTCTCCGGTGGATCTGAATGGGTCATGGATAGTGGATGTACAAATCATATGACCGGAGACAAAGATTTGTTCACCGAAGACAAACTCACTGAATCTTCACAGAAATACATTACCTTCGGTGACAACAACAAAGGAAAAGTACTTGGTTTGGGTAAGGTTTCTATATCGAAGGATAAGCATATTGATAAGGTTATGCTTGTTCAATCACTTGGATATAATCTTATGTCTATCTCAAAACTTTGTGATATGGGTATGCTTGTACTGTTTTCTGCTTCTCGTTGTGTTGTCTTTTCACAGGACGATTATTCCTTCGTGTTCGAAGGATATCGCAAAGGTGATCTTTATGTCGTTGATTTTTCTTCGGGGCCTGCTGTGTCCACATGTTTAATGGCCAAAGCCACTTCTGGCTGGTTATGGCACCGAAGACTTGGTCATGCAGGAATGAAAAATCTTCAAACTCTTATCTCGAAGAAGAACATCGTTGGAATTGATAATGTTAAATTCGATAAAGATCGTTTATGCAGTGCCTGTGAAGCAGAAAAGATTGCCAAGAAACATCACTCAGCAAAAACTATAATGACTACTACTCGTCCTCTTGAATTACTTCATATGGATTTATTCGGTCCTCAAAATTATGCTAGTCTTGGAGGTAACAAGTATGGTCTGGTTATTGTTGATGATTTCTCTCGATATACTTGGGTTTTCTTTCTAGATGACAAAAGCAAGGTTGTTGAAATCTTCAAAACCTTCGCAAAGAGAGCTCAGACTGAATATAAATTATCTCTCAAGCATATCAGAAGTGATAATGGTACAGAATTCAAAAACACTCATATCGAAGAATTTCTTGATGAATATGGCTTTACTCATGAATTCTCGGTTGCTTATACACCGCAACAAAATGGTGTGGTCGAGAGAAAGAATCGAACACTTATTGAAATGGCCAGAACAATGCTTGATGAATACAAGACTCCTATCAGGTTCTGGGCCGAAGCAATCAATATTGCATGTCATATCATCAACAAGGTTTATCTGCACAAGTTTCTGAAGAAAACTTCACATGAACTCATCATTGTTAAAAAGCCAAATGTTTCATATCTCAGGGTTTTTGGTGCTCCATGTTATATAAAAGATATGAATCACAGCTCCAAGTTTGCCCCAAAGGCTCACGAAGGTTTTCTCCTAGGTTATGGTTCAAATTCTCACACTTACAGAGTTTACAACTCACATCTTGGAGAAGTTGTAGAAACTGTAAATGTTCGATTTGATGAAACTAACGGCTCTCAAAAGGAGCAATTACCTCTTAACCTGGATGAACCACCATTGGATGAAGTTATCAGGTACATGGCTATTGGAGATATTTGACCTGTCGAAGGAAATGCACGTCAAGTCAACAAGGATGATGATGGTCCAATGTTCCCACACATAGCCCGGGGCACTGGAGATCAACATCCTGAAGCAAATGATGTACAGGTCGAAGGAGAACAAGTAATCGAAGAAAATGTCCAACCCGAAGGAGAAGCTGAACCCGAAGGAAATGATCCCGAAGGTCAAGCTGATCCCGAAGAACAACCGGATCCACAAGACGATGAAGGAGTTTTACCTCGTGTTCGAAGAAGAGTGAACGTCGACTCAATTCTCGAAGAGATTCGTTTACCAGGTCATCCCACCACTCGTTCTCTGACTCGATTAGCTAACTTCTGTGGAAATTTCTCGTTTGTATGCATGCTAGAACCATCGAAATTTGATGAAGCCATGTGTAACAGCCCAGTTTTTGCAAAAATTAAATAATTTGTTTTCGGTGTGAATTATTTGATTGTCTGAGTTGTTTGCAGTGTTTGCTTCACCGAAATAATAATCGGTGAATATTTTTTCCCTTCTTATCTCGTATCGGACGGAGACCGACCCTTGCCACCCTGACAATCGACCTTTGCGACACCGGGTTTCACCCGATCACCGTCGCGAAAACCGCACGAGACCAGCCGCAGCCAACGGAACAAAAAACCCCGTTTAATAATTAAACGGGATATTTGATAGCGCGCCGGAAAGTGTTTTCGGAACAGTTCCAGCGCGAGGTGAACGCCTCCGGCTCGACGCGCTGATTGCGCAATTCGAAGTTTTACCCGGATCGGAGGTACTGCGGACCCCCGGCGGTCAGAAATGTGAGCACCGCGCGCGCGAGAGAAAAACCGGGGATGTTTTTGCAAACTGCCAGCCACCGGGGCTATATAAAGACCACCACACTCCCACCCATTTCTAGGGTTTCCCTAGCACAATTTTGCAGCCACACCCCCAATTTTGCTCAATTTTTTCCCAATGAGTTATGGACCGTCAGATCCGGAGATCCGACGGCCCAGATCGGATCTAGCCCCCACCACTCCATCTCTCTCCTCTAGCAGCAGCAGCCGCCGCCGCCAAGGGAGGCCGAGCCACGCAGGACCCCGCCGGCCAGCAGGCCGCAACCCCGCCGCCGGCACCTCTCCATCTCCCCCGTTCCCTCCTCTCTCTCTCCTCACCTCGGCCTCACCATCCTCTCCTCTGTCCTTGCAGGCCGGCCACCACGAGCCCCAAGGCCGCCGCGCCATGAACAGCCGTCGGCCGAGCCGAGGAGCTCGCCGCGCCGCCCGGTGCTGCTCACGCCGGCGCCTCCAGCCGCCGAAGGCCGCCACCCGAGGCCCCCCTGCACCGCCTGCCCCGCCGCCTGCCGCCGGTGGCCGGCGCCGCCACCGGGGCTGCTGCCGCCGCCGCTGGTGCACCCGCTCGGGAGCGAGCTCGGGAGCGGCCAGCCCAGCCGCCACAGCCACGTGGGCCGAGCCCAGCCGGCCAGCCCGCAAGGCCCAGCCAGCCAGGCCGGCTCCTCCCCTCTCCAGCGGCCACATGGGCAGAGCCCAATTGGGTGAGGCCCGAGCCTTTTTTTTCTGTCAAGTATTTTCCTTTTTTCCAAATTTTTGCTAAGTCTGATTAAAAACTGTGTGCTGATGCTGTTTTGCGTTGATGTTTGCGAGTAATCCGTAGCTCCGATGAACGTGCCCCCAAAACGAAAGTTGCTCAGTTTTGCGTGCTCTAGCATTCGTATGTAGAAAGTTTTTCCGTTTGAGGTCGTCTTCATTGTGTAATTGTGTGCTAAAGTGGGCATCAGGCCGTTAAACTGCTACTTTTTCCTGTTAATGTGCTGCTCTTATTATTTTGTTGCAACTTTGCATGATGATTGTAACAAATCCATGAGGCCTATTACATTGATTCTTTTTGCGTTGCGTTAAGAAATGTTTCTACTTCAGTTTCATGCATTCACATGCCATATTTGCTTGCTGCATCATGTTTAAATCTTGCTCCAAAGTGGTGATCCTGATGTTATTGTGTTGTTGTTGCTGAAACTGTTATTTTGTTGCAACTTCGGTCGACGAGTGTGTCGCGACCGTTTATCGGAATTGAGTGATTCCAATTGCATATTGTTAAGCATGATGTGTACTTTCATTACATGTATTGCATCTTCATGTTAGAATTTCTGGTCATATAGTTATTAAGCTCTAAAGTTGCTATGCTTCTGTTTTTGACAGCCACCTCTGTTTTTCTCTAAGTCTGTTACTTTGCGATGCCATGTTGTTTGCTTAATATCTTTTGATCTATGATGCCTATTTGCATGATTCTTTTTGCCATGCCTTCCATGTCATGTCTACTTTAATTGCAAGTCATTTGTGAGCATGTTTGCATTGATTAACCTGTTTGTGCATTGCTCTAAAGTGTGCTTCGCGATGTTGGCAGTTTGTGCCCGTAACTTGTTTTGCTTGTATCTTTTTAACCGTAACTCCGTTTGGAGTGTGCCTTATATGTAACTTGATTAGTTTTTCGTGTACTTTGTGTTTATGCTATTGTTTTCTGTTGTTAACTAACCTAAAATATGGTTTAGGACAGAACAGTACCAATTATTTTAATCATCGTGCGGCACTTAGTGTTATGCCATGTTTAGGATTGTGCCTCACTAAAATTGACTAGTATAGATAGTTTACTTTGTGCTTCACCTCTTGACATGTTTGTGTGCTATGCCATGCTTGCTTGAGTTGCCATGTTAATAGCCGTTGGTTGATCACCTGTAGCTAAGCAACTTGAACCACCGTAAACGTGCGGTATTCGTCGTGTGTGACCGATACCCCACTTAAATTGTTAGTAACCGTTCTCGACGATAGATCCGTATCGCGTTGTCGTGCCTTGTGTTGTCTCTTTGATCTTGTATTGCGCTGTACTAATAGTGGTGCACCGTTGATTGCTTTCCAGTGTTTCCTTCTTGTGTGCTTCCGCGGGTACCTCTCGGAGACGATGCGAGCTTGCGATCGACTACACCTTCGGAACCCGACTTATCAACAGGGCAAGGACTATACATTACTTATGATCCATTCTATTTCAACCAGCAGTTTGCATGCTAGTATAGGTTAGGTTCGATGTTTGATCGTACCACATGTTTACAGCCTCTTTCAAACCGATACAGCCATGTCCCCTCCCAGCAAACCATGTACTGCTATGTTACTTTTGCTCGTTGCTCAGCCCCTGCTTAGTATGCATGCTTAGGATGCTACGATGTTACCTGTTACCCCTGGGTTTGGGATATCACCTTATTATATTGTTGTTGATGATATGATTATTATAATGTTGAATATATTCGACGAAGGATGGAAGGTCTAGGCTATCCCGCCGCGACGCTTTGTTCCATTCGAGTCACCTAGGACCCGAGTTCCGGGTATTGGTTTTAAGACTGAGCGTGCCTAACCGCGTGTGGGATTTTATGGGGTCCCCTTTTCTTACCTATCTAGCTTCAAACATTTCTAGTGGTGGCCCAAGCTGATTTACCATTTGAAACTGTGTGCGTAACTGGTCTGCAGCCAGTGGTTTTCAAACTACTCGGGCCAGCGGAGACATAGTTCCTTTGTTGGTCCACACCTGGGAGCTAGGGGGTTGTCCACGTCTGTTTGGGCAACTAACCCGACCTCATCCAGACGGTAGCGGCCGATTCGAGAGCGCGGCCGGCTTTTGAGTTGGGTGTCGACTCACCGGGGGCCACCCGGATTTGTTCGTTGTTAGCTAGAGGGACTTGTTGTTTCGGATCTCTTGGAACTAAATCATAAAATGGTTGCCTGTGATGGGTAGCAACTGAGAGAGATGGGCGTGCGTGCGGAGCCTTGTAATGGGCAGTTGGTACACCCCTTCAGGGTTAAATCTTTTCGAGAAGCCGTGTCCATGGTTATGGACGACTTGAGACCTACTCCTTGTTCATAGACAACAACAACTGAGATAATCTTAACTTAACTTGATCAACGTGTGTGTGCCTTGACTGCTTCTTCTTCGTCGGGATGCGAAGAGGAGGACAAGGATAGGATAGGTGTTATGTTTGCGTAGTAGGTGGATAGCAAGACTTGTTGGAGGCGATTCCTCATCGAATGCTTGGCTTCTTATCTTACTCTCTAGATCGTTAGCCACTTCATAAATGCTAGTGCGGCAGCAACCTCACCACTTACCCCTTCCTTACCGTAAACTACTAGTTGTCCTAGAATGACGAGTGATGAAGTCCTTGCTGGGTCAGATGACCACTACAGTTGGATGCTGAGTACCTCTGTACTCATGATACTACCCCCAAACTCTTTTCAGGGTTCTGATCGACAACAGGTATGGTGATCGACATTTCACGTGGAGACTCGACGACGACTAGTTAGGCGGATCCCGGCGGAGGGCCTGGACCCGTGTGGTTATGGGATCGATGTTTTTCTCTTTGCCACTAGGCATTTGATTGTAGTCTGTACTCAGACATGTGTCTTCCGCTGTTGTATTGTATTTGAGGCAGTTGTATGCCGATTGTATGAGATGTTGTATCCTTGTATCTGTAATGTTGTGATATCATGTTGGATCTCCGGGGCATATGACTTCGTCATATGTCGCGGTGGGACCGATATGTGCTTCGTCCCCGGATCTGGATGGAAACATCTAGATCTGGAACAGTACCGCATATCGGGCCTTACAACTTGGTATCAGAGCCTTACCGACCGTAGGATCCCCTCTCTGGCCGAAGTCGAGTCTAGACAAAACTATTTTGTAGTTACTAAGTTAGTTATCGAAGAGTAGGAATCTTTTTACTCCTTACCTTTGCTCTGGTGAGGACAAGTGTCGTAAGTGTTTTAATTCTTTCCTTAGCCCTTTTCAAACTTTAGGATCTCGAGTGTGTGGAGTATCGAAATCGTTACAATGCCTTGCTTGCAGCGTATTGTCTCGATTCCGAGCTTAGGTGGGAAATCCTGTAGTACCTTTAGTTCTTCCGACTCTGGTTAAACATCTTGGTCGTCTATTGACTTCAGTTCTCTTGCCAGTATTTTTACTATTCCAGTGAGAATGCTTCCCTTGATCGTCGCTTTGAATTGTCGTTTCTCCACTTGACACCGACGGTTTCTTATTTTCGACGATGTCGTCTCTCTGTGGAAATTTATCTCAACCGAAGTTCGACGTCGACATGGAGCAGGGTCCCTTGTTGGTGGTCTTGAAGATCGTCGTCTCTCTTTTCTCTTCCCCCCCTCCCCCGGATCGTCCTAGATCTCGGGACGAGATTCATTTTTGGTGGTGTTGTTTTGTAACAGCCCAGTTTTTGCAAAAATTAAAGAATTTGTTTTCGGTGTGAATTATTTGATTGTATGAGTTCTTTGCAGTGTTTGCTTCACCAAAATAATAATCAATGAATATTTTTCCCCTCTTATCTCGTATCGGACGGAGACCGACCCTTGCCACCCTGACACTCGACCTTTGCGACACCGGGTTTCACCCGATCACCGTCGCGAAAACCGCACGAGACCAGCCGCAGCCAACGGAACAAAAAAACCCCGTTTAATAATTAAACGGGATATTTTATAGCGCGCCGGAAAGTGTTTTAGGAACGGTTCCAGCACGAGGTGAACGCCTCCGGCTCAACGCGCTGATTGCGCAGTTCGAAGTTTTACCCGAATCGGAGGTACTGCGGACCCCCGACGGTCAGAAACGTGAGCACCGCGCGCGTGAGAGAAAAACCGGGGATGTTTTTGCAAACTGCCAGCCACCGGGGCTATATAAAGACCACCACACTCCCACCCATTTCTAGGGTTTCCCTAGCACAATTTTGCAGCCACACCCCCAATTTTGCTCAATTTTTGCCCAATGAGTTATGGACCGTCAGATCCGGAGATCCGACGGCCCAGATCGGATCTAGCCCCCACCACTCCATCTCTCTCCTCTAGCAGCAGCAGCCGCCGCCGCCAAGGGAGGCCGAGCCACGCAGGACCCCGCCGGCCAGCAGGCCGCAACCCCGCCGCCGGCACCTCTCCATCTCCCCCGTTCCCTCCTCTCTCTCTCCTCACCTCGGCCTCACCCTCCTCTCCTCTGTCCTTGCAGGCCGGCCACCACGAGCCCCAAGGCCGCCGCGCCATGAACAGCCGTCGGCCGAGCCGAGGAGCCCGCCGCGCCGCCCGGTGCTGCTCACGCCGGCGCCTCCAGCCGCCGAAGGCCGCCACCCGAGGTCCCCCTGCACCGCCTGCCCCGCCACCTGCGGCCGGTGGCCGGCGCCGCCACCGGGGCTGCTGCCGCCGCCGCTGGTGCACCCGCTCGGGAGCGAGCTCGGGAACGGCCAGCCCAGCCGCCACAGCCACGTGGGCTGAGCCCAGCGGGCCAGCCCGCAAGGCCCAGCCAGCCAGGCCGGCTCCTCCCCTCTCCAGCGGCCACATGGGCAGAGCCCAATTGGGTGAGGCCCGAGCCTTTTTTTTCTGTCAAGTATTTTCCTTTTTTCCAAATTTTTGCTAAGTCTGATTAAAAACTGTGTGCTGATGCTGTTTTGCATTGATGTTTGCGAGTAATCCGTAGCTCCGATGAACGTTCCCCCAAAACGAAAGTTGCTCAGTTTTGCGTGCTCTAGCATTCGTATGTAGAAATTTTTTCCGTTTGAGGTCGTCTTGATTGTGTAATTGTGTGCTAAAGTGGGCATCAGGCCGTTAAACTGCTACTTTTTCCTGTTAATGTGCTGCTGTTATTATTTTGTTGCAACTTTGCATGATGATTGTAACAAATCCATGAGGCCTATTACATTGATTCCTTTTGCGGTGCGTTAAGCAATGTTTCTACTTCAGTTTCATGCATTCACATGCCATATTTGCTTGGTGCATCATGTTTAAATCTTGCTCCAAAGTGGTGATCCTGATGTTATTGTGTTGTTGTTGCTGAAACTGTTATTTTGTTGCAACTTCGGTCGATGAGTGTGTCGCGACCGTTTATTGGAATTGAGTGATTCCAATTGCATATTGTTAAGCATGATGTGTAATTTCATTACATGTATTGCATCTTCATGTTAGAATTTCTGGTCATATAGTTATTAAGCTCTAAAGTTGTTATGCTTCTGTTTTTGACAGCCACCTCTGTTTTTCTCTAAGTCTGTTACTTTGCGATGCCATGTTGTTTGCCTAATATCTTTTGATCTATGATGCCTATTTGCATGATTCTTTTTGCCATGCCTTCCATGTCATGTCTACTTTAATTGCAAGTCATTTGTGAGCATGTTTGAATTGATTAACCTATTTGTGCATTGCTCTAAAGTGTGCTTCGCGATGTTGGCAGTTTGTGCCCGTAACTTGTTTTTCTTGTATCTTCTTAACCGTAACTCCGTTTGGAGTGTGCCTTATATGTAACTTGATTAGTTTTTCGTGTACTTTGTCTTTATGCTATTTTTTTCTGTTGTTAACTAACCTAAAATATGGTTTAGGACAGAACAGTACCAATTATTTTAATCATCGTGCGGCACTTAGTGTTATGCCATGTTTAGGATTGTGCCTCACTAAAATTGACTAGTATAGATAGTTTACTTTGTGCTTCACCTCTTGACATGTTTGTGTGCTATGCCATGCTTGCTTGAGTTGCCATGTTAATAGCCGTTGGTTGATCACCTGTAGCTAAGCAACTTGAACCACCGTAAACGTGCGGTATTCGTCGTGTGTGACCGATACCCCACTTAAATTGTTAGTAACCGTTCTCGACGATAGATCCGTATCGCGTTGCCGTGCCTTGTGTTGTCTCTTTGATCTTGTATTGCTCCGTAGTAATAGTGGTGCACCGTTGATTGCTTTCCAGTGTTTCCTTCTTGTGTGCTTCCGCGGGTACCTCTCGGAGACGATGCGAGCTTGCGATCGACTACACCTTCGGAACCCGACTTATCAACAGGCAAGGACTATACATTACTTATGATCCATTCTATTTCAACCAGCGGTTTGCATGCTAGTATAGGTTAGGTTCGATGTTTGATCCTACCACATGTTTACAGCCTCTTTCAAACCGATACAGCCATGTCCCCTCCCAGCAAACCATGTACTGCTATGTTACTTTTGCTCGTTGCTCAGCCCCTGCTTAGTATGCATGCTTAGGATGCTACGATGTTACCTGTTACCTCTGGGTTTGGGATATCACCTTATTATATTGTTGTTGATGATATGATTATTATAATGTTGAATATATTCGACGAAGGATGGAAGGTCTAGGCTATCCCGCCCCGACGCTTTGTTCCATTCGAGTCACCTAGGACCCGAGTTCTGGGTATTGGTTTTAAGACTGAGCGTGCCTAACCTCGTGTGGGATTTTATGGGGTCCCCTTTTCTTACCTATCTAGCTTCAAACATTTCTAGTGGTGGCCCAAGCTGATTTACCATTTGAAACCGTGTGCGTAACTGGTCTGCAGCCAGTGGTTTTAAAACAACTCGGGCCAGCGGAGACATAGTTCCTTTGTTGGTCCACACCTGGGAGCTAGGGGGTTGTCCACATCAGTTTGGGCAACTAACCCGACCTCATCCAGACGGTAGAGGCCGATTCGAGAGCGCGGCCGGCTTTTGAGTTGGGTGTCGACTCACCGGGGGCCACCCGGATTTGTTTGTTGTTAGCTAGAGGGACTTGTCGTTTCGGATCTCTTGGAACTAAATCATAAAATGGTTGCCTGTGATGGGTAGAAACCGAGAGATATGGGCGTGCGTGCGGAGCCTTGTAATGGGCAGTTGGTACACCCCTGCAGGGTTAAATCTTTTCGAGAAGCCGTGTCCACGGTTATGGACGACTTGAGACCTACTCCTTGTTCATAGACAACAACAACTGAGATAATCTTAACTTAACTTGATCAACGTGTGTGTGCCTTGACTGCTTCTTCTTCGTCGGGATGCGAAGAGGAGGACAAGGATAGGATAGGTGTTATGTTTGCGTAGTAGGTGGATAGCAAGACTTGTTGGAGGCGATTCCTCATCGAATGCTTGGCTTCTTATCTTACTCTCTAGATCGTTAGCCACTTCATAAATGCTAGTGCGGCAGCAACCTCACCACTTACCCCTTCCTTACCGTAAACTACTAGTTGTCCTAGAATGACGAGTGATGAAGTCCTTGCTGGGTCAGATGACCACTACAGTTGGATGCTGAGTACCTCTATACTCATGATACTACCCCCAAACTCTTTTCAGGGTTCTGATCGACAACAGGTATGGTGATCGACATTTCACGTGGAGACTCGACGACGACTAGTTAAGCGGATCCCAGCGGAGGGCCTGGACCCGTGTGGTTTTGGGATCGATGTTTTTCTCTTTGCCACTAGGCATTTGATTGTAGTCTGTACTCAGACATGTGTCTTCCGCTATTGTATTGTATTTGAGGCAGTTGTATGCCGATTGTATGAGATTTTGTATCCTTGTATCTGTAATGTTGTTATATCATGTTGGAAATCCGGGGCATATGACTTCGTCATATGTCGCGGTGGGACCGATTTGTGCTTCGTCCCCGGATCTGGATGGAAACATCTAGATCTGGAACAGTACCGCATATCGGGCCTTACACCATGAAGGACTCAGACTGGATGACTCAATGCTCGAAGAACTTAATCAGTTCGAGAGAAACAAAGTCTGGTCTCTTGTCGATAGACCTGATCCCAAGAAGTATAATATCATTGGTACGAAGTGGATCTTTCGCAACAAGCAAGATCAAGATTGCATTGTGGTAAGGAATAAAGCTCGACTGGTTGCTCAAGGCTACACCCAAATCGAAGGTATTGATTTCGGTGAGACTTATGCTCCAGTTGCTCGACTTGAATCCATTCGTGTCATGCTTTCTTTTGCCAATTACAATGGTATATTGCTATATCAAATGGATGTGAAAAGTGCATTTCTTAACGGTGAAATCAAAGAAGAAGTATATGTTATGCAGCCACCAGGTTTTGAAGACCCGAAGAATCCTGATAAGGTGTACAGGTTGCACAAGGCCCTATATGGGTTAAAGCAAGCACCTCATGCTTGGTATGAAACTCTGAAGGATTTTCTTCTGAAGAAGGGCTTCAAACCAGGAAGAACTGATCCGACTCTTTTTACTCGTGCATACAAAAATGATCTTTTTGTGTGTCAAATTTATGTCGATGATATTATTTTTGGCTGCACTAACCCTGATATCAGCGAAGAATTTGCTCGTATGATGTTGAAGAAATATGAAATGTCCATGATGGGTGCTTGAAGTTCTTTCTCGGGCTGCAAATCCGTCAACAGCGGAATGGGACTTTCATATCTCAAGAGAAGTATCTCAGAGATTGCCTGAAGAAGTTTGATCTTGTCAGTTGCAAAACTATCAAGAATCCAATACCTATGAATGTTCATCTAGATGCAGATGAGAAGGGCAAACCTTTCGATCAGAAGAAATATCGCTCGATGATCGGTTCGCTTCTTTACCTTTGTGCATCTAGACCTGACATTATGCTATCAGTTTGTATGTGTGCTCGTTTTCAGGAAAACCCGAAAGAATCACATCATATTGCTGTCAAGCGAATTCTTCGATATCTGGCTCACACACCATCTTTGGGACATTGGTATCCCAAGGGTGCCCAGTTTGATCTCGTTGGATATTCTGATTCTGACTGGGCTGGTGATTGAGTCGACAGGAAATCTACCTCAGGCACATGTCATTTTCTCGGTAGATCTCTTGTCTGTTGGGCTTCGAAGAAACAGAATTGCGTATCTATTTCTACGGCTGAAGCCGAGTATATTGCTGCCGGTTCATGCTGCACTCAGATTCTGTGGCTCAAGCAAACACTGAAAGATTATGGTATTCTTCTGAAGAAAATTCCATTGCTATGTGATAACGAGAGTGCTATCAAGATTGCCCATAACCCTGTGCAACACTCTCGAACGAAGCATATTGACATTCGTCATCATTTTTTGGAGATCACGTTCAGCGAGAAGATATTGTTATCAGCCATGTACGCACCGAAGACCAATTGGCTGATATCTTTACGAAGCCCTTGGATTATAAAAGGTTATGTGCACTAAGGTGTGAGTTAAACATATTGGACTCATGCAATGTGCAGTAAGATCTTAACTATCGGTACTTTGTATTATATGTTTTCTTTCTATGATTGTTTACTTACGTTAGTTTTCTATCGTGTTTCTTTTTTGTTTGTTTTTGTTCATTTGGTGTTGTCCTATACACTTACCACTCCGAGTTTTATCACTGTTTTCCCCTCGGATTGATTAAGCATCGGACCCTGTTTTCCCTCTATTCTATCCCTACCCCATCTGTGCTTTTCTCTCGTGAACATGTATATATGTACTCGATCAAGATTCTCTTCGAATGTCATTGATTCCGAAGGTAAATCTATCGAACGTTTATCTACTTTATACTCGATGTTCGATGAGTTTGGTCTCGGACGTGGACCAACTTTCTTTCGGTTCGTTGGGATTTTCCCGCCATTACCGCCACAAAATCCGTCCGTTGAATGCGGAGAGACGCGAAATCTGCGCCGTTGGATCAGATCTGACAGTTATGTCAGACCCCCCTCCCCTATAAATACTGATCCACCCCACCGGCTCAGCCATCGCAATTTCCTCGACTTCTTCTCTCCGCTCCCTAAGTTCTCTCTCGCATGCCGCCGTGCTGCTCGTCGCCGTCGACTCCCTCGCCGCTTTGCTACCGGAAGGAAGCCGCCGGAGACCTTCCCGTCGACGAGGAACTTCATCCGCGTCGCCGTAGTCGCCGCACATCGCCAAGTTAGGGTATGTGTGGATCTGGACACGATTCCAATCTCATCTGTTCATCGTATCCAGATTTATTCATGTTTTTCCCTCTTTTTTCTTAGGTCTGTTTGATCCGTTTGGATCATTGATTCTTGGGAAATCTGTTTCTAGCTTTTTCTGTCGATGCCCATCTGAGCTAGGTAAGAAATCCCTCGGATTCTCTCACTTAAACAATTTCCTCATAAACGTATCAATAGACTTGGTTGTGCAATTCGTTCATACAAGTTCTTCGTTAGATTTGCACCCGATGGAAATCTATCCTAGCACTTGCTTGAAAAACTTGCTGCAAGACATGCTAATCGATAAGTTTACTGCATTCAAAAAAAATTTCCTCGAAAACCGCTGGTACTTGTTCACAACTTTCCTATATTCCCTCGTACCTATCTTTTTCGCAGGAAAATGTCTGGGATCGAAGGAAATGTCAGAGCACCCAAGCGTGTGGGAGGCCGAACAAGAATCACCAACAACTCTGAAGGATTATCAGAGGATTTGATCATCAAAAAGAAGTTAAGAACGCCTGAAGGTTCTGAGGATGAACGTACGAGAGAAAACCGTCTGCAAGAGATTCGAAGACTTCAAGCGCTTCGTTGGTATGAGTACAAGTCTCTTATGCCACGCTGGGAGAGGCTGTTTGCAATGAAAAATCCTTGGTCTGATGTCAAAGCTTTAAGGCCAAAGTGGACGAAAGATAATCGACCACCTCCTCCAGCTGATGCTCATCCATCCTCTCTAAAAACCCATGCCGATTTTCAAGATCTGGTTGATGCTCGGGAAGCACGAGAACAGAAAATAAAAGAAGCCAAAGCTAAAAAGGAGGCTGCTGCTGCTGAAGGTACCGTGGAAGTTGGCCCAAGTGCCAAATCGAAGGCTGGCAAGAAATCAGCCAAGCGAAAGAAAAGGGTGGTAATTGTCTCGCCACCAGATGCAAGCTCCAATGAAGAAGCAAATTCAGATGATCAAGACCCTGGTACAGAGGCTGATGTCGAGGACATTCCTCTGAAAAAGAAACCTAGCAATAAAGGCATTAGGATCCAGGAGTCAGCTGTACAGGCTCCTCGAGCAAACATTGACTTGACCAACTTGGTCACTGATCCGCCCATTTCATCTGCTCCACCAGTTCAAGCTCGCCAACCAAAACCTTCGGCCAAATCGAAGGGAAAGCAAGCTCAAGTTGCTGAGGATGAAGATACACTTGTTCAACGTAGAGAAAGGCTGGCAAAACAAAAAGAACAAGAAGTAAAGGACTTGACAAATTCCAAGCTCCTGAACTTTCACTGCCAGCCCGAGCATAAAAAGGCCCAGGTTGCTCAACAACTAGGCATTTTACATTTGGTCAGTGATAAGTATCGTCGACAAATTGCTGAAGGAAAAATTACTGATGCCCCGAAAGAAAAGGTCGTGGCCCCCAGCGCCATCGAGAAAGTTGTGACTCCCACAGTCACGAAGGAAAAGGTTGCAGCCACAAGTGCTGCGAAGAAAAATGCTGAGGCCCCTAGCGCCTCGAAGGATAAAGCTGCGGCCCCTAGTGTCGTAACAAAACCCATTGTTGCTGCCAAGGCCACCAAGGAGGCCGAGAAGAAAACCAAGGAGGCTAGACAAAAAGCTCAGGTTGTTCCAGTTCCTCGAGCCGCACCTGCTCCTGCACTTGCACCTGCTGCACCTGTTGTTTCCGGCCCTCGTGCCGATGAAGAGAGCTCCAACGAAGGAGATTCGGGTGCCCATACTCCTTGGGATGCTGCTAATATTTCTCATATCCTATGGAAGATGGCTACCACACTGAGCAAAGTCACTGCCGAGGATGATGTCCCTGCTGAAATCCAAGAGCATGTTGCTCGATACATGATTCGTTGGGAAGGGTATATCACCCAGGATCGCAAGGACAAGGAGCAAGTGAATTTTTACTCCAGGCAACTTCAAGAAGAAACCGAGGACATGGAGTCCCGAAAGTTTTTCAAATCCAAGATTGCCACCGCTGAAGCATCCAGAAGGGCTCAGAAGGAAAACCTAACTGCTGTGTATGAAAAGGTTCGACAAATTGTGTCGGCCGTATGCAAAGAGCATAATGATGCCATGTACAAGGAACAATCTCGTAAGAGAAAATCAGCTGCCCCAACCTCTGCGCGTGGGACGCCAGAGATCGAGAAGAATGCCAAGAAGGCAAAGTCTACCGAGGTCGTTGCTGCTCCAGCACGACAGGAAACTGCACCACCCCCTCGCCAAGCAACACCTCCACCTCGCCAACAAACACCTCCACCTCGTCAACCATCACCACCAAAAGCCTCGTCGCCACCACCAAAACCATCATCACCACCGAACATTATTCCATCAACCACCCCATCCATCGAGACCCGAGCCCAAGAAGAGACCGAGCAACTTGCTCAGGTCGAGAAAGAAACTCTAGCCCCCATCTCCTCTGCTCAGAAAGATTACTCCTCTGCCCAGACTCTACATGAAGGAGAATACGCTGATGTTGATATCACGACAGTTTCCTCTCGTCAAGATGTCATCGAAGGAAACAGTTCTGGAGATGATGGTTCTAGTGACAATTCTTCCTCCTCATCATCAAGTTCCTCGAACGAAGAAATGGTTGATGCTTTCTCACAACTAGACGAAGATTTGGAGGCCATGGAGAATGAAGAGGCCGCTCAGAATGCTAATGCCGACGTAGGAGTTGTCGTCGAAGCGCAGGCCGAGGAAAATGCTCCTGCGGCCATCCCAGCTCAGGACATTGTAAACGTTCCTTCTTCAATTCCTTGCCCTGCTGACCCAGTTTTCCAGATTCCGGATAATGTTGCCGAAGTTTTTCCTGTTGATGAGTTCCTCCATTCTGCTCATCCGAGAGAAATGTTGCCTCTGTTCCGCTCAGATGTTCCTCGAGGAGGCCCCATCTTCAAAAGGCGCGAACACAAGCCATTTTTCTTCGGGACCAATCCCTACGAGAAGCCCAGAAGTGCATATTCTCTTCGGTTTTGGACCCAAGAGCAAGCCATCTATTATACTCGTGTGCTTTACAACAAGGCTATAGTTGTCCAACATCAATACCTTGATATGCCTTCGGTGTACTCCACTTCATGTTTCGAGAATGTTGCCGAGACAATTGATGGTCTTCACGCTCACAAGATGTTTGCTCTCGATTGTGGCTACAATCCCGAGCTTATCAAGCAATTCTATGCAACGCTCTATGTAACTGGTAATCCCGAGAACTCGAAGACGTGGAAATTTGATTACATGATCCAAGGCCAAGTATTTCACATGACTGTCGACCAATTTCTGGCCATCATCAATTTACCTCGGTTCGAAGGATTACCACACAAGCTTCATGACTTACCTGCTCCAACTCCTGCTGAATTTTCTACGATCATGAATCCAGATGTCGTAGGAGATAACTACCCGGCTGAGCCCAAGCCAAGACACTTGGTTTTTGAAGCAAAGGCATGGTTTTATATTCTTTCGAAGACCTTGATGCCAATGCTCGATGTGCACGATGATTTTCCTATTCCCAATGACGTATTTCAACTTGCTCTGTTGAAGTTAGTCCATGGTCATCCTTTCGATTTTGAAGACTACTTCATCAGAACTTTGGTGTCTTGTGTAGATGATCACAATTCCCACAAGCCGTATGCACCATGGCTGATGGCTATCTGCAATTACTCTCGGGACGTGCCATTCCCCGTGTCAGTTTTCCAGAAGATTTTCACTCCACCAGTTAGGGAAGTGTTGCCGATTGTTGCTCGACCCAACGATCATTATGCTGAGCACACTGACATCCGCGCCCATTTAACTGAGCGTAATGTTCGCTCGAAGTTCATCAAGACAGTGCATCACATGGAAGTTTCTCTTCGGTCCCAGCAAATGCTTCAACATCACATCGACCAAGATTTCATTCAGAAGCAAGCTTTGATGGACGAGCTTAATCATTTGCGCAATATTACCATGAACAACAATCAGATGCTGCATGAATGCCTTCTCCGAGATTGGAAAGGACTGCGGAAATTCAATTCCCTCGGTCAACTTCAACGATGTGGCTTCGAAGAATATCCTCCCCATATGAACAGAAATTGGACTAATGATGATCGAGTAGATCACCCGGATCCCAATATCCCTCGGCTACCGAAGAACAGAGATGTACTCAGTGTCAATGACTATTATCACATCACTGTGAACACCTTCTCCTCCGACTCCGAGAAAGATGAAGCCCCTCAACGTCTAGCAAGAGTTTACTCTCCACATCCTCGAAGCCCCAGGACCCCGCCGGGATCGCAGCTGGAATCTTCTGGAGATCAACACTCCTTCCGCACGAAGATCACTCCTCCAGGCGCTCGCCCAATTCGTCGTTCTCCAACGCTCGCCAAATCTTCTCGACGTCGCCGGAGCCGCCACAGCGAGTAGGAATTTCTTTCGACCCCATTCTCTCGACTTTTTGTACGTTGTGACAAAAAGGGGGAGATGTAGTGGCATCAAAGAAATTAGTTTGCCTACGGGGTTAAGGGCTTTGCTTTTCATTCGATAAACTTTTGAACTTTGAGGTTTTTGAGTAGTTTCAACAAACTTTCGATTCATATTCGATCTGGTTGTAACTAAATCTAAGTAGGTGTGTGAACTGCTATCCTTTTCGTAAGATATCTATCTGCTGCTTGCGATACTTAACCTTTTTGCAGGAAGTTATCTTTCATATAAGTTCACAGGTCATTCGAGGAGATTGCATATTTCTTATTGGATATTATCTGGAATGCAATTTCACTTGCTAAGATTTTTTATGTTTTCCCTTGACTCTACTTGTCAAATATGCACTTCACAGGAAACTCTTATCTTCCGTGCATACATCAAGGGGGGGTATTTCATCAATCTTAGCACTAGTTTATCATCGAAAACTCAAAACCTTCTAAATTATTTATCGATGCCTGTTTTGTCAACAATTGTCCAAAAAGGGGGAGATTGTAAGAGCAAGTTTTTCCCCCGAAGGTTTTGGACATTGTTGGACAAAGCAGAAGTGGAACTAGTATTGTTTTCGAGTATAAACAGATACTTAGGTTCCGAAAGAATGGAGTTTGCAAGTAGAAGGTCGAAGGACAATTCACTGCAGCGAAGCTGCAGTCATCTACCGAAACCTTTGAAGGAAGACGACCCCTAAAAATTTCGTCGAAGAAGAAGTCTCTCTCGAGCAAAAGCGCAACGAGGAGAAAGCTGAAGCTGGTCGAAGACTTAGTCTTTTTACTAGTTTCTCTTTATTTTCTTGAGTCATAGGAAAAACCGTACTATCAAGAGGGGTTTGCTAGTTGAGATCTTAGTCGAAGTGAATTTGCTCTGCTCAACCAAAACCCACTAAATCCTACCGAGAGAAATCTTACTGAGTCGAGTGAATAGCTCGAAGGAAAAGTCATCGCACTTCGTGCCTTCGAGAGAGAACTTGCTCGGTAAGTCAGCTTACTTGTTCCTCAAGTAAAGTTGCGCATTGATTGGAATCCGACCGTTGTGGACACGCGTCAAGTTGTCGCATCGGGTCACTTCACTCATTTTACCCATCGGGATCGCCAACTATAAATACCCCGCACCTACCCACCATTTCGGGTTGGCTGCTCCACTGAAGATTCTAAGACAGAAGTCTGCGAGCATCCCAAGAGAGATTCATCGAGAGAAAACCAAAAACCCAAGTCTGAACTGAGTTGAGAAATTCACAGAGACTTAGGTTGAGATTAGCCGATCTTTTTATCTTGGAGAACTGCAAGTCTCCTAGACGGTTAGGCGTCGCCTGTCAAGCAGTCGAAGAGCAATTGTCACTACTGAAGGAAGTTTGTAAAGGTCTCAGAGATGTCCTGAATCATCTACCACGAGTGAAAACTGGACAAGCTCGAGGAGTTTGTTGCAGTGGAGAATAGGACGGAGAGAGTTTTGCTCCAGGTGTTCAATCACCAGTCCCTCCAACCAGACGTAGCACTTTGCAGAGTGTGAACTGGTTTACCAAACATCGTCATGTCGGGCTCGTTTTTCTTCATGCTTTTACATTAAGTATTTACTCGTTCCATGTTTGTCTTCGATGTTTTCCTTCGCTCCCAATCCTTTCGAGCTATGCATTACCTTCGATACTGTATTTCCTTCGAGATGTTCTTAGTCCTTCGCAGTTTGCATGAATTCCTTCTAAGTTCCTTAGAATTTTTAGAAGTGATCATTCACCCCCTCCCCCTCTGATCATTCTTGAGATTTCAGTTCCTCTTGTTGTTTTTGATTTCTTTGTTTTGTTCATCCTGCGGTAGGCCACTCCGGGTGTTCTTCGTCCTTGGAATTCGCTGAAGGATGGCGCTCGCGAGGGTGTGTACGAGTCCGTTTGCTTGCGACTGAAGGAAACTAAGCGGGAGATTGTTCAACTGAAGGGATCCGTAGCCGTTCAGCATACTCGGCGCGAGCGTGCCGAGGCCGTGGTTGAGAGCCTTGCTTCGTGGGTGGTGTTGTCCGACCTCCTGCAGGGTGAGTCTTGTCTCTGCTTGGTTGCTTGATTCCGCTTAGTAGGTTTCGCCGTCTCTGTCTTCATCGTAGTTTTTGACTTTCGAAGTGCTGGCAGGGCGAACTCGTGATGAAGAGAGGGCCGTTCAGTCGGAGATGTCTTGGCTTGATGATCCCAGAGTGCAGGCGAGCAATCCTTTTTGGGCGGATGGGGCTCGTGCTCGAGCATTTTCTTTGCTTCGTCTCCGAGTTGAGCGGGTACCGGATGCTCTCAAATACTGTCAGCGGGTATTGGGTGGTATCCATGCTGAGTTCTATCTGTTGGAGGTGGTTCCTTCGTCCCTTGAGAGGCTTTGTCGCATATTTTCTCAGCCTGCCGAGTTACGTCATGTGATGGATCATCAGATTCGTGCTGGAGCCCGAGCTACTTTGGGTTTGGTCCATAGTCATTGGCCGGGGGTGGATTTTGCTCAGGTGGTGGCGGGTCCTCTAGGCAGTAGGGATCATCCGATGAATGAGCACTACATGGCTGTAGATGAACCTGCGCGCCAGGTTGTGAGGCGGGTTTGCGAAGAGAACGACCGCCATCTGGGTGCACTTATTAAAGCGAAGTTGGAGCCTAAAGATTAGGTGCTTCCCTTCGTTGTATATGCTTCTTCCTGGTTGTATATATTCCATGCTGTCTTGGGGGGTCATCTGCGTTTGTAGTTGCGGGGGACGTTCCAGAGTGTTGCCGCGGCAAGCCCCCGAGTGTAAAAGTTTTTATGTGTCGCGGTTGCGAGAAGCGCCTCGGGGGGTGGCAGTTTCGGCGAGCCCCCAAGTACCAAGTTTAATGTACCGCGATTGCGGAGGACGCCTCGGGGGGTGGCTGCTTTGGCGGGCCCCCGAGTTCCAAGTTGATGTGTCGCGATTGCGGAGGACGCCTCGGGGGGTGGCTGCTTTGGCGAGCCCCGAGTGCCAAGTTGATGTGCCGCGATCGCGGAGGACGCCTCGGGGGGTGGCTGCTTTGGCGAGCCCCCGAGTGCCAAGTTGATGTGCCGCGATCGCGGAGGACGCCTCGGGGGGTGGCTGCTTTGGCGAGCCCCCGAGTGCCAAGTTGATGTGCCGCGATTGCGGAGGACGCCTCGGGGGGTGGCTGCTTTGGCGAGCCCCCGAGTGCCAAGTTTATGTGCCGCGATTGCGGAGGACGCCTCGGGGGATGGCTGCTTTGGCGAGCCCCCGAGTGTCAAGTTGATGTGCCGCGATTGCGGAGGACGCCTCGGGGGGTGGCTGCTTTGGCGAGCCCCCGAGTGCCAAGTTGATGTGCCGCGATTGCGGAGGACGCCTCGGGGGGTGGCTTCTTTGGCGAGCCCCCGGGTGCCAAGTTGATGTGTCGCGATTGCGGAGGACTCCTCGGGGGGTGGCTGCTTTGGAGAGCCCCCGAGTGCCATCAGATTTTGGGGAAAAAACTATTTATGTAATACTTTTCCTGCTGTCTCTTACAAAGAGTAGGGGGGTTCTATTGAAGACAGATCCCTTTTATTTAGAATGATGATGTAGTGGCCTTAAAGGCCTGGTAACTTTATCTCCGAGTGCCTGGGTTCTTCGGCGATTTTCCTTTCCTTCTACGGGAGCGCTTCTTCTGCGATTCCCGTGGTCCTGCTGCCTTGGTGGGCTACAAAGGCTTCTTCTATCTCATGGAATTCCTTGTCACAGCGGTCGGCTCTGACGAAACTGGCGCTGATTGTGATGACCCCGTGTGGACCTGGCATCTTCAGCTTGAGGTAGGCGTAATGGGGTACGGCCATGAAGCGAGCGAAAGCTGGTCGCCCGAGAATTGCGTGGTATTGCGACTTCCAGTCGACCACTTCAAAGTCAAGCATTTCCTTGCGGAAGTTTGTCGTGTTCCCAAAGACTACCTCCAGTCTTATCCTTCCGAGGGGGTAGACTGCTTTTCCTGGTACGATCCCGTGGAAGGTTGTGCCTGAGGACTTGAGTGCATTGTTTTGGATGAGCATGTCGTCGAGTGTTCGGGTGAAGATGATGTTGATCCCACTGCCGCCGTCCATGAATACTCGCGACATGTCGTAATTTCCGATTCTGGCCTCGAGTACTAGCGCGGCGTGCCCTGGTTGGGGAATGACTGGCGGGTGGTCGTCCCGGGAGAAGGCGATTTCTGTCTCCGACCCACGCAGGTACTCTGGGACGGCCGGGTGTGCGGAGGTTGCCAGGAAGACTTGTCTGGTGAATTGTTTCTGCTGCCTGTTGGAAGGCCTGCCTTCTTGTATCATGTAGATCCTCCCGTGGGCTTCTGGGTACTGGTTTTCCTCTACTGGTGTCCTTTGCCGTTCCTGGATGGTGGCCACCTGTCTTGTTGGCAGAGGGGGGCTGGTGGCGCGCTGTGGGCGACTGGCCCAACTGCTATGCTTGCGAGTGGTCGTACTATTGCGGCCGCGGTGCAGCTTTTCTCCTCGGCCAACTCGTTGAAGCTTCTACAATTCCTGAGGGTGTGGGACGATCTGAGCTCTCCTCGCTCGTTTCTGAATCCGCGTATAGAACACGGTCCGTCGAGTTGTTCTTTGGCGGAGTGGAATGCGCGAGTGCCGTCGCGTGGCTGCCTTGTCCTCCATTCTCGTTTCTGAGCCTAGGGCTCATATTCTAGGTTGTCTCATCACTGTGGTCTGTTGTCATCGCGGTGCCTGCCGTTCCGATCGTCCGAGAAACCGGCGGCGACCATGTCAGGTCCTCTGTCATCGTAGAAGTTCCGTCTGGGTCGCTTCCTTCTTCTGTCTGCTCCTCTATCTCCGCTGAATTCTTGAGTATCGCTGGATGTATGCTCGCAGGGTCTCCCTCGTTCCTTGTTTGCATGCCCGCAGTTCCTCGAGTGAGGCTGGTCGCTTGTATATGGATTTGAAGTTTTCTATGAAGGCTCCTCGAAACTGGCTCCAGGAGCTGATGGATCCGCGCCGAAGATTCTTCAGCCAATGTCGAGCGGAGCTCTCGAGCATGAGTTGCACGTACTGCATTGCCGTGATGTTGGTTCCTCTCTGAAATTTGACTGTTGTTAGGTAGTCGTCGAGCCATGCCTCCGGCTCCTCGAGTCCGTTGTACTTTAGTGTCGTGGAGTTCAGTTTGAACCCGTTTGGCATACGCGTCTCATGTATGGCACGTGTGAAGCATAGTGCTCCACATGGCTCGATTTCCTCGTCGGAAGCCTCTTCGTCCGAGTACTCCTCGCGTGCTGCACGTCTTCGTCTGCTGCGGTTGACTCTGTTCTGCGTGATATCATCTCGCACATCTCGTCGAGTGTTGCGGCGCCTGTTGTTGTCGTCGTTGTCATGTTTCTTGTACTTGACGGGGCGCCTGCGCCTGTCGTCATTACTGTCGTCGTCGTCGTCCTCGTCTCGTGAACTGGGGTCCCTGTCCGGTGTCCGCTCGCGAGTCTGCCGTTTTGTCTAGATTTCTTAGGTACCGAGGCATCGATGGCGTCCTTCATTATCTGCAAAGCAATGGAAGTGTAGCGATCCGTCTTGCCCTTTCTTCTTTTCTGGGCATGGGACAGGTAGTCCTGGGCGCTTATGAGTGCTTCTGCCGGAGTGAGGGGCTCTTCTTCGTCATCGTCTTCCTCTAATCAGAAGTCGTCTTGCAGTTTCCGCACCACTCTCGCCCTTTCTGTCTTCCGCAGGTTGTTGAGTTTTGATCTGTTGCGAGTGGGGGAGTCGTGGCCTGGTGAGTCACTTCTGGGAGGTTGTCTGCGACTGCTTTTCTTTTCGAGTTCCGCCTTTTCTTGCTTCTCCATGGCTAGGCGCCACTGTCTCGTCTGCTGGGTTAGCTCGCCCGCTAGCTTGTTGTATGCCCTTAGCTCGTCCCTTGAGGCATCTGATGGTAGTAACCTGTTGCGGGCGACTTCTTCCTTTACCATTGCCATTGATTCCTTGGACAAGTATATTTTTTCTTTGGGTGGTTCGTCTTCCGCTGCAACCGGGGTTTGCTCCCTGTTGCGTGATGGCTGCCTGCCTTGGCCGGGTGCTTGCTGCTTGCTGCTTGGCGGCTGACTGCTTTTTTGATTGCTGGGTCCTTGTTCCACCTGGACTTTCCTTGGTATGGTCCCCGGTTCTCCTAGCTGTACGACCATCTGACTGGTGTTGCCGGGACCTGCCGCCCTGTTGGTGGTTGGGGTGTCTTGACGAGTGCCTGGGTCGTCGACTCATCTATTGTTACCTGATGCTAGTGCGCCAACTTCTGCCATGAACACCTGCGATGGTGTCCTTGCCGCCTCCTTGCTGATACGTGTGATGGTTCTTTTCCATGTTGGGGCTCCACTCGGGCGGTCGCGAGTGGCGTGGAGCCTTGAGTTGGGTGGGTAGCTACGGCTGCCAGATAGGTTGGCCGTGCGGGCAGCGTCCGCTCCAGTCACTGCTGCAGGTGTTGCCGTGGGTGCGCGGGTGCCGTCGGTGAGGTGAAGAGTCCCCCAATGGTTGATGTAGATCTGATACGCTCCGAAGATCAGATTGACGCCGGAGTGTAGATTGGTAAAGACTGGCTGGAGGGCCGGGAGGTGGTCCGTGAATCCGAGGGACTCGAACAGATTGGATCTTGTCGGAGCCGTCGAGTCGATGAGTGCTGATGATGATGAGGCCGCCGAGATCGCGTTCCCAACCTGCGCGGTTCCCACAGACGGCGCCAATTGACGCGGATCAACCCCGGAAAATCCCATGGTCAGGGACCCTGGGTTAGTCATGAGAGGCACGGGTTGGACGATAGCTCATCGGCAAACGGGAAGGCAAGCTCCTGCTCGATATTATTGAGGGGGGAGATGCGATTACAGGGGAAGCCAAGGTTGGAGCGCTCAAGGCTAGGGTTACAGATGATATTAGTTTTCCTTTTCGTCGCCCCTCCTAGCCCTTATATACTGGGCTAGGTCTCGGGGAGTTCATCTACGTTTACAGGTAAGCTTTCCTAACCCTAGCTTGCTCCGTACGGCAGGTTCTCGCACCTTCCTTGTGAGTCGCAGACTCCTACGTCGGTGCCAATTAGCGGGCCGAGGTTGTATCTTCATGCGCCTTCTGTCTTCAGGGACACCAGGTAGGCTCATCCGTAGGAGTCGCGGGGTCACCCTCTCGTCAGTGTTTATTTTCAAAACCTAAAAAACTAGTTGAGAACTCGAGGTACTAGATGGATCATTAATCTTTGGAGGGATCGGATATTAGAGTACACTCACGTACCATGAGTTGAGGATGCGCAAGGATAACCAAACCCCCATACACTCCTCCTCGGGGTACTTGTCTCTTTGTGAACCTCCTTATTAGATTGAGAGTTACCGATAATAAGTGCATGAGTTCTTCGGACTAATGTAAGTATTGAAAGTTGACACTTCCAACTCCTCATATTTTCTAGCCTCTCATGTGACGTGCATTGCCTTCTTGTCACTTCGAGAGTTGGTGTCCACATTAGCCGGTGCATCCAAACCCTTGGCATGATACGCTCTGTCATCATAAACCTCCTTATATATTTCCTCAAAACAGCCACCATACCTACCTATCAAGGCATTTCCATAGCCTTTCCGAGATATATTGCCATGCAACAACCACCTCTTCATGACTTGATCTTCATGTCATACATGTTCCTGCTACACTGGCAGAGGCATACATCATGATAGCTACATCTTCTTTATGTTTTGATTACCTTGTAAAGTGTGAAAGATCTTCTATACCTTCTTGTAAAATAGAGTGTTGCCCTTAAAGTGAGGAAAAGATCCCAAAGTGGAAAAAATAAAAGATCTCAAAGAGGACAAATAAGAGTTAAATAGAAAGAGCCATTGAGGCCACCAAAAAATACAAAAAAATACAAAAAAGAGAAAAATAAATAAAAAGAGAGAAAAGGGAAAAACTTCTATCCTTTTGAAAGATCCACACTAGTACTCCCTCTATATCTTTGTACTCCATAGAGATGATCATTTATGCATATAGCTATGTGGGAACCTTCAGACTATAGACCTTGGCTTGCATATTCCAAGGATGAGCCTCCTCAAACGAGCTTTAGGTGTTCATGAGCAAGCAAGTTTGATGCACCCCCACTAGTTCCATTGAAGAGCTTTTCTTAGCTCATATGTGCATCCGTTGCATGGCAATCCCTACTCCTCACATCATATATATCATTTGGCATTCTCGCATATGATTGTCCTCATTGATGTGAGCCTTTCTCACCTTTTTGTCTTCCTCCACCATATTTCTCTCTTTGCCATCCTAAGTGTCAACTTTCGTGCTTACGCTAATCCATTGCATGACTGCTCAAAATATCGAAAAGGAGTGGATCAAATTGAATTGTACCTGGCTAGTGGTCTGGGGACGAGTCAAGATAAGATTCCAAAGAAGACCAAGTGTTAAATTTTAGTAGATTGAGTTATCAACAAGTATATTTTTCTCTCGTATTCCCATATCCCCCTTCTTGCACGCAAACACCATTTGGAGACATTCGAGTCACGGACAGCTAAGAGCTCTTGCACCTAATTTTCTTTCGTTGCTTGTTTCCATGCTAATATAGACTTTTGCATGTTATGACTTGAATTGAATTACATTCGTTGATTGCTTTACTTTCAAATTTCTTATATGGTTCCTAGCATGTCACCACAGAAATTATGCTTGTTATCATTTACCTACTCGAGGACGAGCAGGAATTAAGCTTGGGGATGTTGATACGTCCCAAACGTATCTATAATTTCTGCTTGCTCCATGCATGTGTTTGTGAGATATTGCTATGCTTTTGATACACTTTCATATCTTTTTATAACATATTTTGGAACTAACCTATTAATGGTTGCAAGAGTGCACAGGTTCTTGTTTTTCTACTTTATGTGTAGGAATTACTTGGATAAAGAAAAGATCACAAAAAATAGCCTTGTAAGAGTTGGACTCTAACTTTCCCGAAATCTGTCCCCGCCAAACAGGTTTTAAAGATCGCCTCGGAAACGCTAGAAGATGTCCTCAAACGGAAAAACTTAAAACTACAAAGTTGTAGGGATTTTTTTCCGGTGGATCTAGACATAAAATTTGGCCCAATCGGAGTTCGGATGCTCCCTGGAGGCCCGAAATACCGAAGACGTAATCTGGATGACGGGAATCCGAGAGTCTATATAAATAGAGGAAACCTAGGTCAAAGGGCACCAAGAAATTTCCTCCCCCTTGGCAGCTGTCTTGAGGGGGAGATCAATCACCACAATAGAACCATCTCCAAGGAAGAAGAAGGGGGCCAAGGGCCGCTGCCCCAAAGGGTCGTGGCCACCGCCGTGGCCCTGGCTGTGGGCGCCGCCGCCGCCGTGGCCGTCTCCTTCATCTCCTCCGGGCTGCACCTCTCCATCAACAACTCTCCCTCTCACCATGTCCATGTGTGATTAGTTCCCCCACTACTGGAATTCTCTTGTTTGTCGTCTTCCTTGGAAGACGGCAAACACACCTTTAGCGATCAGCAAAGATGTTTGCCGCCTGCCCCCGGTCGGCACAGCTCATGTCAACAGTTTCTTCGGCAAAGAGGTGCTTTGCCGTCTGCACAAAATCGACGGACGGCAAAGCCCTTTGCCGACCGTATATTGGCAAGTAGACGACAACGACAGCCTGACGTCAAAAAGGTTAGAAGCCCCTCCATCAGGCCGTTAACGGCGAGGTGTGTCGTCTACCGACAGACGGCAAATATATGGTGACATCATCAAGATGTCACCTCTCATCAGATCTTTGCCGTCTGCCGGGCAGACGGCATAGTAATGTTCTTTGCCGTCTACCTTGTATATGCAGACGGCATACGGACCAAATGGCACCCAGTCTGTTCCCAGATTGCACAGCTGGGTGCCATGTGTCACCTTTGCCGACCGAATGCAGACGGCAAAGGCCGTTGCCGACTGCCGACAGACGGCAAAGAGCCTGGATAGACACTGTTTTTTCTGTTTTCTTTTAAATCCCTGGATTTGACAAAAATATAGCAATATGGACATATACATGTTCTCCAACAGCAGTATAAGAACCCACACATGTTGATCAACCAAAACTATGCATATATGTTCATCAATTCCATCATATATAGTCTCAAACACACAAGTGATCAAACACATGTTCTCCAAACACAATATATACATAGTACATAGTAAACCAGCAACTATCAAACACACAAGTGACAAAAATAGTTTATAAAACTAAGCTACAAGTCCAAATGCAGCACTCCATCATAGCATGACTACTCCCTTGAAGAAAATCTGCAAAATGAAGCTAAGAAAGTTATAAGAAGAACAAGTAGAAGAAGAAGTAAAATGAGAAGAAGAAGAAGAAGAAGAAGAAGAAAAAGGAGAAGGAGAAGAAGAAAAGATCCTCTCCTTCTTATTCTGTTTTCTTCTTTTCTTTTGAGAAAACAAAGCTAACATAAGCAATGGTGATCAAATTAAGCTAGATTTAGCATAATTTGAGGAAATTGAGCTAACTTCAGCATTTTTGAGCAACTAAGCAAACTTTAACAATTGTTGAGCCAATTTAAGCTATCTTTAGCATTTTTTGACCCAATTAAGATAACTTTGAGATTTTGTGAGCAAACTAAGTTGACTATGTTAGTTTTGGAACTAACTAAGCTAAATATGTCATTTTTGTGTAAAATAGGCAAAGTATGCATTTTCAAACTAACTAAGCATTTATAAAGCAAAATATAGAACAAAAATTACCGAAGTGTAGCCCTCAAGGCTGAGGTGGCTGATAAGCATCAGTCGGGTTGCCCGAGGTTGACGGGGGAGAAGGGATGCAGCCCGAGAGTTATGCTGCACGAAAAGATCAACTAGCGGTTAGCATGACACCACGCAATAAGGTATTGATGATCATTGAAAGATACTCACCGTCCCCACAGGAGAGATGATCGGCATCGGTGGAGCGGCCTGGCCAGTCTTCTCGCACATAGTCTACACATTTGTTTTCCACGAGTCAATCATATTAGTTCCTAATATAAACAAACATTATAACATGTGTTCTTTGGGTGAATATGAACAAGTGACTTACCACGATGAGCTCGTACAAGGCCCGGTTCGACGCATCGTGGCGTGCCGCGGCCTCCTCAAGAGCCTTCGCCGTCCTCTCCTCCGCCAACCGCTCTCTCTGCTGCCTTCTCCTCCTTCAACCGCTCCTTCTCCTCGAGTAGCCGCTGGGTATTCTGTCGCTCTCTCTCAAGAGCTTCCTGCAACCCCACTCCTGTAGTTAGCACTGTAATATTCGATGAGAGAACACAAGAATGCAAGAGTCCTTATGGCTAACCTCAATATCGAGATCGATTGGCCGCGCACGAGTCCTTATAGAAGGAGAAGAGCACGTTTGGCGCGCCTTGATCTCAGGAAGAGTCCTATTGCACCGAATCAACTTATCTCCAATGGCCATGGCGCCATGGCGCCTTCCGCCACCAGAGATCATCACCAGCTCCGAGTCTATGGGCTTCCCAACCGGGGTATAATCCTGCCCGTGCTTCTCCTTCGCCACCTCGGTAGAAGCCTTCATCTTACCGTAGGCGGCAACGTTGGTGAAAGTCGACGGAGTGGCAATATCCGACTCTGAGAGTGCCTTGGCCTTCTTGTACGACGTTGTATGGGCCATGCCATAATTGCCGAACACACCAAGCGGCTCTGTTTTATTATGCTCCGCCTAAAAGACAAAGCAAAGCACAATATTAGTAAACTATTAAGTTGTGGGTCCGTAAAAGACAATATTAGCAAAACACACATACCCATTTTTGCCCGTAACCAGCTAAGTTGCGGCTGCCTTGATGGTGTGGCACACCAACCATCTGGGCGCGCCGGTCCTTGGCATTGTTGTGGGCGGCCAACCAGGCTTCTGAGCACCACTGGTCCACAATGACCTCCCAACAATCCATCTTATCCGCACACCATCTCGGTTGCGCCTAAGTTAGTAAACATGAAGATTAGCAATTATATAGGACTAGCTAGCTAGGAATGAAATCAACGAAACTAAAAGAAGCAAGAAGGGGTTACCATCATGTACTGGTCCCTCGAAAGATACTTCTTTCGGCATTCCGACTTGCTACGCTTAAGGCCACGCTTGGCGTAGTAGTCACGGACCGCCTGCACTCGCATCTCGTGCCTTGTGTTCTGCAAGAGGTGCCTGCACTCTTGGATGAGCACCTTTCCCGCCTCCTCCTCCATGGACTCTTAGACCTTGTAATAGACCTGATATTAATAGCACGAGACAACACTGATGAGTGCACAAATTGTCTAGCTATTCTCAAGTTCTCATTGTGTGAAAGAGAAATTACCCAAAAGCCGTTCAACACCATGTCCGCTCTAGTGTGGCATTCGACCCCGTTGACGGTCGTATTTGACGGGGCCTAGGCAGCTATATAGTGCTCCCAAAAGAGTCCAGGCTGCGGAGGCGAATCATCATCAGGCAACTGAACCAACCCCGGGAAATTCTTCCTGATGAGCACACCAAGGATGCCGTTGGGATTGCGAACACCCGAGGCGTATGCCCAACCCCTGCAATACAAAAAAGTAAAAAAAAAAGCCATCATATATTTGCATAAACCTCGGCGTACTGAAACAAAGTAATTAAGTGCACTTACGTCTCTCCATCAGGCGTAATCAACGACCTATGGGCGGGAGTCACCGGCTCAGACGGGAGCCGTGTACCCCCATGCTAGTACATGGTGTTACCCTCAGCCCCCTAAGCCTAATCATCAGTGTGAACCACCTCCTCTTCACCAACCTGCCTCTCTTAACCAACCTCCCCCTCGGGCGTATCCACCTCAGGCCACGGACCCCAGGACGTGCGCCCGGATGTAGCCTCCTCCTCCACCACGGGACTCTCCGAGGAGGGAACCACCCTGTGCTCTGGTGAATCAGCCAGAGGTGGTGGCGAGGAAGGCGCAACTGTCCGCCTCCCTCTCGTGCGGCCACCACCTGCTCTGCCTCCTCTCCCTCCCCTCTTCGTCCGACCTCCTCTCCCCTTGGGCACCTCAGAAGTAGGAGGCGAGGACATACTCTCGAGCAAAGACTTCCGTAGAGTCCCTGGTGCGAGCGTAGTACCCCGGCCCCTACCTCATGACGAAGAACCACCCGCGGAGGTCTCGCCCTCCATATCTGTCACGAACCTGCCAGAAGGCATAGTAAAAGAAATTAGTACAAATGAGAAAAATAAATAATACTACTACAAAAGAAAAAAAATTAATTACTATAATGAGAATATATATGAATATATTTAAATTTGGGATTCATACAACTAACAATAGTCGGGATCATCCGTCTCTTCTCCGGGATCAATTGATGGATCACCATCACTATCACGCGTGTCGTCGTAAATGACGGCATCGTCGGGTTCAACAACACCAACATTTGGAAGGCCTTTCTGTAAACGGTCAAGCATTGACAAGTCATCTGGAGCAGTAACCTTTTCTTCTTCAGGAGGCTCTTGCACATCATGGGTATGGGCTTCTTCCTCATCATCGGTATCGGGTTCACTCTCATTGTCTTGTTCCATGTTCTCGGGTTTTGTAGAGTGGTTTCGGAAACGTTTTTTCAGGCTCCGGGTTTCTTGGAAGAATTCTCCTTCATATGTCTCCGGGTTAATGTGAGGCTCATAATAATATTCATTGGGGGAGGTGGTCTAAGATGTGGCGGCACATCATAAACGACATCCCAACCTTTCAGGTTTTCAACCGTTTGGCAGGGGTATGATAGATAGAAAACCTGGGTGGCCTATTGAGCCGTAATATAGACATCATGGGCATTGAAATGTGTGTCTTGTCGAATTTCGATTAGACCTACATGTTCATGAGTCCGTCTAGTTTCCGACGGAAGAAACCAATGACATTTGAAGACAACGACGTTCGGAGGATTTTCACCATAGAATAGAAGTTTGTATATTGCTTCAACTCTTCCATAATATTCGATACCTCCTTCGCCAACAGCCGACACACCCAAATTTGTAGATGTTCGATTGGGCATTATTTGTTCTTTACCAACGGAACGAAAGAGATACCCGTTGATATTGTATTTCTCAAATGTACGGACCTTAAAGTCAAAACCATTAGCGACTTGTCTCAATTCGGCGTCTATAGGCTCGTCAGGTAAATTTGCCTATAAGTTTAATAGGAAAAGATTGGTATATTAGTCGGAAATATGAACAACAAATGAAACCCTTTATGAATGGTAGTTACCGTTCGTTTGAACCAAGAGATCAAACCGCAATTGCCGTGTCCATGTTTGGTGAGAAGCTCATACTCTGCGATGGAATCCCTTTCAATAACCGCTCCATTCGAGTATTGGGCGACGTATCGACTGTACCAATTGATGTGAATAAGACACCAGAATTATAAGTTGCAAAACATTTTACGTACCGAGCACTTACTCGATGTACGGACGCACTTCTGTTAGGTTGGTAAAGATATACAACGTAAGGGTCCTCCATTCTTCGAGATCCAAAATCATATTTCTCGAAGCACCAACAGATCCAAGCTTCCCTTTGAATAGGCTGAGGTTGGATTGACGTCGTTCGGGGTCGCCTGTATTGTATCGAGGCTTTGGATTATGCAAATGGCGATTTTTGGCTTCATAGTGTGCTGTCACGAAGTTTGCCGCCTCCTCGGTAATGAATGCCTCGTCCATGGATGCTTCAATTCTACGTTTATTTTTACATTTTGCTCGAAGCGTCTTCTGCATTCTCTCGGTTGAATAGCACCAACGGTTTTGCACAGGGCCACCCAATCTTGCCGCGGTCGGGAGATGCCATATCAAATGCTGCATCGGATTAAAAAAAACGGTGGAAAGATCTTTTCTAACTTGCAGAGCAACTCCGCCGCCGTCTCTTCCATGTCTTCTAGCACGCCATCGGATAGTTCTTTAGCACAAAGAACACGGAATAAATAGCTCAGTTATGCCAATACTAGCCATTCTTCCTCGGGGATATAGCCGCGCAACATCACCGGCATTACCCGCTCAAGCCATATGTGCCAATCATGACTCTTGAGCCCAAATATTTTCAATTTTTGTGGACTAGCTCCCCTCCTCAGATTCTCTACATACCCATCGGGGAACATCAAACGGTTTTGCACCCACAAGAGAATTTCCCTCATATGCCCCTTTCAAGATTGAACCAGGCCCTTGGCTTCGACCAATTCTTCCTTCCTTTCGGCTGTCGCATGTTCTGTAAAGGTCTATCACATAGAGTCTCCTGGTCGACTCTAGCTTTAGGATTATCCTTTGAATTCCCATCTATGCCAAAAATGTACCAAATAGGGCCTCACCGATATTCTTTTCAGTGTGCATCGCATCAATGTTGTGTGGAAGTTCGAGGTCTTTGAAGTAGGGGAGATCCCAGAAGCATGTCTTGTGAGTCCATGCGTGTTCCGAATTATATCCCTTGAAATACCCGGGACGTTCTAGATCAGGCTCGAGAGAGTTCAACTGAGCCAGGACATGTTCACCCGTTATCGTAGGTGCTGCCAGGTTTTTGACAGATTTGCCTTTGATGAAGTTCTTCCTGTCTCTTCTGAAAGGATGCTTAGGAGGCAGAAACTGTCTATGCAAGTCGAAGCAGGAAAACTTCCCACCCGCCTTCAGCCAATGAAACTGAAGAGCAACATTGCATGTTGGGCATGCGAACCTTCCATGAACACACATGCCAGAGATAAGCGCATACGCCGGAAGGTCATGCATCGAGTACTGATACCACACATCCATTATGAAGGTCGTTTTGCTAGCTGCATCGTATGTCTTGAACCCTTCATCAAAAGCTTGTTGCAATTCCTCCTTAAGCGGTTGCATGTACACATCCATATTCTTCCCCGGATATTTGGGCCCTGGTATTATCAATGTCAGGAAAATGTTCTTCCTTTTCATAATCTCTGAGGGGGGAAGATTGAGTGGCATGACAAATACAGGCCAACAACTATATGAGGTTGCCATCAGACCGAAAGGATTGAACCCATCCGTGCCGACGGCTATTCGGCAATGCTTTGGCTCCTTAGCTTTTTGCACATGTTTTTCATCGAAGTGCTTCCATGCTAAACCATCTGATGGGTGAGTCAACATCGGCTTCCCATCTGCATCAAATTCCGTTCTCTTCCCATATTTGTGCCATGTCATCTGTCTGGCTGTCTCTTCCATCATGTAAAGGCGTTGAATTCTTGGTATCACTAGAAGATACCGAAGAACATTTACGGGTATTTTGGTCTGCGTCTTCTCACCTTGACCATTGTCTACCACAACATACCTGGATGACTTGCATTTGGGACAATAGTCTTCCTGCGCATACTCTTTCCTAAATAAAGCACATCCATTCTCACAAGCATATATCTGCTCATAGGGCATCTTAAGTACCTTGAGGATCTTATCCGATTGGTACAGGTTCGCAGGCATAACATGATCTTTTGGTAGAAACCGCCCAAATAGGGTCATGATTGCATTGTAGCATTTTGTGCCCAAGTTGAATTGTGCCTTCAGAGCCATCACTTGTGCGATGGCATCGAGCTGACAAAGCTCAGTGTGAGCGTGGAGAGGAAGTTTTGAGGACTCCAACATCTCATAGAAGGCCTTCGCAGTTTCCTCCATCTCATCGTCCTCATCCCGCGCATCGTCAAAGTCCTGCACCATGTCTTCGATCCCGGTTCCGTACTTGTCCGTGCGCTGGCGGACCACCTCCTCTCTCCTGCGTCCGGCAGACTCACCATGGAAAGTCCACACCGTATAATCAGGCTTAAAACCCCACTTCTGCAAGTGTTTACCCATATCCACCTCTATCGCATGTTTATAGTTGTCGCACCTAACACAGGGGCACCAGGTTTTTCTCTGTCCATTTGCAAACGCTGCTCTCAGAAAGTCCTTGGTTTTCATTGCCCATTCAGTGCTGATCTCTTTCTGATTAGGGCGACCGGTGTACATCCAGGCACGATCATCGCTCATCTTGTCACTAGCTAGCTACTAAATAACAAATATACAAATTTGTCAATTTTATTACGTCCACTTTTTATTGCTTTTATACATAGCTACGGCATATGCAATTAATTAACCTACACACTAATAGGTAAAGATAGGTCCTAATCCCACCCGAGTATGTCTAGATTGGGTTCGTTTTCCCATGCTCTGCTCCCGACCCGACGCAGAATTTCGGCAGCACATCCCCGCTGTTCTCCTAATACACGTCTCGACAACAAGCCGAGAGGTTGTGTATCCGGAGAACAACAGGGATGCGCTGACGAAATTTCACGTCGGATCAGGAACAGAGCATGGAAAAACGACCCAATCTACACATACTCGGGATGTCCATGGATAACGTTGGACAATTCGAAAGAATTATTGTTACAAATATGAAAATGAATGAATATTTATACTGTAATCCCTTCGAACGGGAGACGCATACTGGTTACACGACTGACCTAGCTAGTGTCATCGGCACGAAGGCCGGAACAGATCAAAAGGAAGGGGAGAGGAGGATAGGACTTTTTTTACTCACCCTCGAACGAAGGGAGGTTGTCGAATGGAGGGGGCGGAGGTCGTCGAACACCGGACCCACACAGCAGGAAAAGTCCTACACATTAAAATGCACCCAATCAACACGGACACTCGGTCCCGGTAATTACATTTATTTCATTTGTTTTTGTTTTGTTTTTCCTATTATTTACATTTATTTCATTTTCTCTTTTTTTTTCTCCTACTCCTCCTCCTTATCCTTCTACTTCTCCTTCTACTTCTCCTTCTACTTCTCCTTCTCCTTCTCCGCCTTTTCCTTCTACTTCTCCTTCTACTTCTCCTTCTCCTTCTCCGCCTTCTCCTTCTTCTTCTTCTTCTTCTTCTTCTTGGTTTTCTTATTCTTCTTCTTTTATTACCTATATTTTTTCTCTTCATCTTTTCCTATTCTACTTCTTCTAACTGATCTAATATAAAAAAACATCTAATTCTTCTTTTTCTTATTCTTCTTCTTCTTATTCTCCTCCTTCTCCTTCTTCTTCTTCTTCTTCTTTTATTTTCTATATTTTTTCTCTTCATCTTTTCCTATTTTACTTCTTCTAACTGAACTAATATAAACAAAAACAAAATCTAATTAAACCTAAATAGAATATTTTTATAATATTTTCTAACTAAAACAGAGAACAAACCCTAAGTAAATCTAATAAATAAACCTACATCTAAATTATCTAACAAATCCTAACTAAATCTAATTAACAAAGGCTTAATACTAATATTCTAACAATACATAGAAAAAATGAGTAAAAAAATACTAAAATAAAAATATAAAATGAAAACAGAGGGGGGGAGGTGGCTCACCGTGGAGGAGGTGGCGGCCGGGGGGGAGGAGGTGGCGCCGGCGACGACGACAACTGTGGGTGGCACCAGCGACGATGGCGGCGGCGGCGAACTGCAGTGAGGGGCGGCGGCTGTTGTTAGAGGATTAGAGGAGAGAGGAGGGGAGGAGAGAGAGGAGGGAGGAGGAGAGGGGCGGGCGGCGGGCCTAACCGGCAGCAGGCGGCGAGGGCGGCGGCGGGCGGGTCGGGCACGGCGACGGTGAGGGGCGCGGCGGCGGTGAGGGTGTGGTGTCAGTGGAAGGGATGTGGGGGAGAGTGGGGGAGAGAGAGAGGCCCCACGGGCAGTTAACGGCCCACGGCTTTGCCGTCTGCAGACAGATGGCAAAGGTTGTTATGTCGTCTGTCGGCAGACGGCAAAGCCGTGGGCCATTAGCCAGGCCGCGCCTCTCGCTTGAGTGGGCCCCCTAGGTTGTTTGCCGTCTGCCTCTGGACGGCGTAGGAACCTTTGTCGTCTGTGTTGGCCAACGCAGACGGCAAAGTAGTTGTTTGTCGTATGTCTGCGGTTTGCCATCTGTATCTAGGGAAACAGACGGCATACCCCTTCTTTTTCGTCTGCCCCGACGAAAAACAGACGGCAAAGGCCCTGGCACATGGCAAACTTGTGAATTCCAGTAGTGCCCCTCGGGGCTAAGGATTGTATCTTGATCTATGTGGTTTCTCTCTCTCCCCCTGATGTGATCTTTGTTGTGATCATTGGCTATGTTAATCTAGGGTGATCCCATGATGTTTCCCCTTCTTCTATGTATTTGATTTGATGTACTCACTTGATCCTATCTAATATAATCCCCGAGACCATGGTGACAGCGGTCTATTGGACATGGGTTAGAAGAACATTTTCATGAGTGATTTCCTCTTTTGTGTGTTGATTTAAGATTGAGAGTCTCTTGGTGCTTGTCTTTGACTATCCTTGAGATATGTTGTGGTGATTGTGGTACTCTCTTTGGATGGCCGCGGTGACATTGGGAAATCCATAGATTGAGAACTATGAACTTTGAGGTGTGCTTTTGTAGCCCTACATAATTCTCGTCCTCTCTTGACCACAAAGGAATGACCTCCGAGTGCGTCTCCATTGCATGTTTTATGGGAAATATCATGTGATTAGACTATATTAGTGTTGTTAGGAGTTGCCACTAGTGAAAGTATGAAGCCTAGGCCTTGTTTCCACCATTGTTACACCGTTTGTGCTCACTTTTTTCATATGTTTTCTTGCTGCACTTTTTATTACAGATTTATATTACTTTGTTTTGCCGCACCTATCACCCATATTTTACCATATCTTCGCCGAACTAGTGCACCTATACAACTCCTAGTTGTATTAGGTGTGTTGGGGACATATGAGACTTCTTGTATCTTAATTGCAGGGTTGCTTGAGAGAGACCATCTTCAACCTCTACTTCCCTGAGTTCGAGAAACCTTAGGTCATCCACTTGAGGGAAATTGATGATGTACTACAAACCTCTGCGCTTTGAGGCCCAACGTAGTCTACAAGAATAGAAGCGTGCGTAGACATCAAAAGTCATGGAGGGAGGATGGAGTGGTGATGATGATGACGATGGCGATGATCTCCCCTTTCCGGAGGCCAAATCAGCCTCCAGATTAGCCCTCCCAAAGAAGAACAGAGGGTGGCGGCGGCTCAGCGACGGAAACAGGGAAAATGAGTCCTCAGCTCGGAGGGCTGAGAGTTCATCCTTGCCGTATGTCCATCGTTCGGCATACCTATTATTTCACAAAATCTCGCCAAAGACATGGTCAAAAGATCATTGTAAATTCTAAACTCAACAGTACCAACATCATGATTATATTTGAAGCTATTAATAAAACAGGAGGTACTTTTTGATACTGAGCAACACGGCATGTTGCAAGCCGTGTCAAACCTGCATTGGCACAAAGACCGTAAAATTCCTCCTTGATTTCTGCAGCTTCGAGGAAAGCATTGCACGGATACATCATCGCACGTGCTGGACTCGTGTCTTCCAACAATGCTAGGGGCACATGATCTTCGTTGTAGCTCACCCTAGCAGCTGAGGATGAAGCTGCAGCTCTAGTAACTCGATCGGAGCGCTTGGGCTTCTTCTTCCCAAGCCACACCTTTGCTTTTCCTAGAAAACTCATTTTTTAAATTTTTGACAATTCACAAAACAAGGATTTAAACAAAGTGAGTTGAGGAAAACTACTCTACTCACTTACCTAAGGCATAAACTTGCATCAAAATTTGGAAAATAAATTTCTACACATGCATGCAAGCTCATAAGAACAGCACCAAGAACTACTAAATACTCACAAATGAAGCCGCCAATCAAAAATCTAATTGGAGGGGTGGAGGAGTCACATACCAGGGAGTATTTTCTCAAAATCTCAGCTCAAATGATGGGTTGTAGAGGGAGATCAAAAATCTGGACGAAGGGAAGCTAGAACGCAAGTTCCAGGTGAAGAACTCGTGTTTTGGGGAAGAAAGAGAGAGAGGAGGAAGACATACCTGGAAATGGGGCCTGTGGGCCCCAGGCGACCTGTGGGCGCGTCCAGGGGGCAGGCCGCGCAAGCTGGCCGCCTAGGCCACTGGTGGCCCCCCTGGTCTGCCCCAGGTGCCCTTGTGTAACACCCTCACTGTCAGTGAACAGTAATCACTGTTGCTAATGATGGTTACTGTTCCAAAATTCTTAGTTTGATCAACCATGATAATCTTGGACCAATGCAAAGTCAAATTTCCCTTTTATTGAATATTGAAATTTTTTGCAAAATAAAACTTGGTCCAAAAATTTTGCAACAACTTTTGTTAAATCCAAAAGATTCAGTGGATCACTTCCATATGTGCCTTGGAATTTATTGAGCTCTAAAATAAATCAAACAAATTAAACAGTTGGTGGAAAACCCTCCTTTTACCATTTAATATTTAAATGAAATATAAAATGATTTTATAATAAGCCCAAACTTCTTGTGGGCCTCTGGTAATGTTAGTGGCTAATTATGGAGCACATATCAGGCATTTCAAAAATGTCTAAGTAACTAAAACAAATACAAAAGAAAATTTAACAGAAAAAGAAATGAAACAATTAAAGAAAAGGAGAAAACCTAATCTACTGCCCCCTGGCCCATCTCCCCCTCTCCCTCACTGGGCCAATCCAGCCCACCCCACCCACCTAGCCCACCTAGCCCCATCCCCTGTTCACCCCGTACGTGGACGCCATCCATGGCGCCACGGCCATGGCCGTCGCCGTGGGAGCCATCCGGCGAAGCCCGGGCGAGTTAAGTGCCCCCCTCGCCCCGTCTTCCCCCGTGGAACCCTAACCCTAGCCCGCCACCCGTTCCCCCCAGAACCACTCGCCCTCGCCGTCTTCCGCCACGGACCCGAGCCCCTCGTCACCGCCGGCATGAAACACCGCGGCCAGTGACCACAACAGCCCCAACCACCGTGTCCAGGATGTGCGCAAACGTCGTCTTCGTCGCCCTCCAGAAGAACCCGAGCTGGGACGCCATACAAGCGCGGAATCGCGCTCGTCGTCTACCTCCAGCCCGCCGGCGACCCCGTGCAATTCCGGCGCCACCGAGCCCTTCCCCGAGCCCGCTTGAAGGCTACACCCCCACTGTGAGCACCCCTACCACTGTTGTGACCCCGTTGAGCCTCCCTCTTCCCGTAGACGTCTGCGCCATTAGAATCGTGGCCGCGCTGCCGCCGACGAGCTCCCCCTCGCGTCCTGGAGCACGCGTTTGGCACGCCTTGCGCGTCACGTTGCTCCCCGTCCCCTTAGTTGTCAAGTGCACTAGCTCGCACTCGTCGAAACCCTCCGTAACCGCGTCCTCGTCGTCGCCCGCACTGACCGCCGCCTGACCTCGACGCAGACGTGCTTTCCGGCCACCACCAGCGCCACCACCACCACCGCTCGCCACCCCGTTACCCCTGAGTGGAGCGAGCCCGCCCACGCAGCCTCCCATGCGCCACAGCGATGGCAGCGTCAAGCTCGTCAGAGCCCAGTCGCCGGCGAGGTCCTCCTGCCACTGACCACTAGGCCCGCCACGTCAGGGGATTAGTTTAGCACTAATCACCGACTGACAGTGGGCCAGACCCCCCTCTAATCTCTCTCTCTGTTAACTAAAACAGAGGTAAACCCCCCACCGTATGACATGTGGGACCAGTGCTTAGATAACTATCTGAATTAATTAAAATGCTTAATTAGGCCCATGTGTCACTGACCAGTGGGCCCCATCCCTGATTAATTAGATTAAACTGTTTTATTAAATTGCAGTGTATGACATGTGGGTCCCCCATGTCAGTACACTGTTTTGGATAAGGTTGTGGATAATGTTAGATTAATTAATTAAAGGAATTCAGAAATTCATTTAAATTTTGATTTAAACTTTAAAAATTGAATATCTTTTAAACCATAAATCAAATGAAAATAATTTATACATGAAAATTGATCAGCAAAATACAATGAATACGGATACACTATTCGTATGTCTACCACACCCCTCTAACACAACGAACATCGACACCCCCTCCTCTGGGCCGTCTGTCCGATAATTGCCCGATGCCGTAAAACTCTCCGGATGAATTTATTCCGAACACGAAAGTTGTTCAGAATGGATCAACTAACACGGATACACCCTCCGTATGTTTGTACGATGTCCACGACACCTCCGGCATGGTACCTTCCCCCTCCGGACACCCTGTGCAGTAATCACCCGGAGCTGGCAGTTCATCCACGGATGAATTCTCGCTCCGAGCTTATTGCATCGTACTACATTAGAGCACCGATAACATTTCATCTATCATGCCATGCATTTGATTGCTATGTTTGCTTTATATTTACTTTTTCTCCCCCCCCTTTATTCTCCGGTACACCCCGCTGCTGTCGCCGACTACACCGCCACTGAGTACAACTACTAGTTGACGACCCTACCCCTACCGTCGAGCTTCCAGGCAAGCAGAGCCATTCTCTTCCCCAGATATCGCCTATCTTTCCGTACATTTCTTGCACTAGGCATTGCTGCTACTGCTACGTTACAATCCAATCAACTGCATAGCTTATCATTGTCGCCCCTTGATTACCTTTCCGCTATCCTATGCTTCCATGTACATATATATATATATATATATATATATAATATATATATATATCTTATAATCAGCAGTTAGCCATGCGCCTTGTTAGTCAATAGGATTAGATAGCGGGCCGTAAGCACTCTGGGAGTGATTGTGGAAACGATACATTATAAACTGCTACAGGTACGGTTCAGAGCAGACACCGATACAGGCCCCTACCCCGGCTCTGCCGAGCTACCTCAAGTGTGAGATATCGAGGAGTAATCCTTGTACTCCACTCGAGGCTGACTTTGTATAGCGTACTGATCCACAGGTGTCCTTAAAGGTAAGGAGTCGGGTGACCCAATGGTGCCCGCGCAGGGTATCGTATCGGAACGACGGGTCAGGTGTATTCCACCAGTGTGCGGCGGGCCTGATACTTGTTCGTGGCCGAGAGATACTCTGTTGTACAAAAGTCGAGCTCTTCCAAGAGAAAACGCGAGACAAGGTAAGGAGACGGTTCACCTTTTTGGTAGCCACACGAATTGGTGGGACGATAGGGCAGGCAGCCACTGGCTCTGGTAATGGGGGTGGGCCTGACTTCTGTCGTTGTCCGCGACTCACCTAAATAAGGACAACGATAACGGTTGTTCCGATAGAAAATTAATAAAATGCTTAATGGGTTCGGCGGATGACTTGAGTGCCTATATGCCTATACGCACTGCCTCCACGTGGGATTATGGTGTGGGCCCTCTGCGTTGTAGCCTCGTTCGAGGGCTCTTCAGACGTTAGCTTTACCTCGGTCTGATTGTCGGGCTTGGACCGCCTACTCCGGTAGTGGGAGGTGGGTCTCCTTCACCGGCCAGTCGCGTACCGTGCAGGAGTACAAAGGACAGGGGTCCAAAGTTCCCTTGTACTTAGGATTTAGACCGGCGGATGGCCTCTCTGTTGAGCTCGAAGGATGGACTTCGGCGTATCGGATAGCCTCGGTGGGGCATTCCCTAACAACGTGTACGCCACCCTGGAGATCCGAGCGTGCGGTATTACACTAGTGCACCCCTGCAGGGATGATCATCTATTCGGATAGCTGTGTCCACGGTAACAGGACGCTTTATGCTGAAGCCAGACTCTAGTACTACAAACTACTACTACTACTAAACTGATTGGTTCCGGGTTTTCTTCCTCGCAGGGAAGTTGAGGAGGGATTCTCAGAGGCATTGTTAATTGTTATATAATACAACTTACTATTATACAATGTTGCAGCAACTTCTGATGCATTGTTACTTTATGCTTTCATTGAACTGTTGGATATTCTCTCCTCATGCTGCAAGACTCGTCGAAAGATGCTAGTCTTCGTTAGGCCTAGCTTCTCTTCCTTATTCTGGATTTCTGCAACTCAGTCCACTATATATAGCCTCCCCTTTCCATTTGATACAAATGCATAATTGCTTAGTAGCGGACGTAAGACTCGTGGGTATGCTAGATACTCACCCTTGCTTTATTTCCCCCTTTTCTTGTTTTCCCTGATCGGCCGTTGCAGTCGACGCTGGAGCCCAGGAGCAGGAGTACCCCGGAGGTGACTACTACGACGTCGAGTTCCCCGTTGACCAAGAGTAGTTCGGTGGATCCCAGGCAGGAGGCCTCGCATGTTCGATCTGTATCTCTGATGCTATTTGTGCTAGCCTTCTTAAGGCAAAACTTGACCAACTATGTCTGTACTCAGATAGTATGATTGTATAACTTATGTATTCGGATCCTCGTGATATCTGGTATTGTAACTTATTGGTTTGTCCTTTCGTGTTTAGTGTTGTGCTGTGATATTCTCACCGTGGCACCCTAATCTCAGCCGTGTACCCTGCATGTATAATTACTGTACACAGATTGATTTTGGGGGCGTCACACCCTGGGTCACTTTTCACGTCAAAATTTTCATTTTGATTTTTCTAGAATTTTTCTGACAACTTCACTGTTGAAAAAATTTCGAGGTTCAAAATGCTACGAAACTTTCTGAAAACTTGAAACAATGGTTAGAAATGTGAAGCTTCAAAAACATAAAAACTTGGTATAGCAAGGAGAACAAAAGCTAAAGCAAATGAAAACATAACAAGCTCCACTTTTTACCTATATAAAACATGCTAGCTAGCAAGGTTGATCAAGTCTTACCAACAAACCGGCGATATATAGAGCAAAAAGTCTCACCCCTTATGAAATGATCATTGCACCTTTACTTTAGTGGACACTGTCCCCACCATAATGGTTCTGTATTTGTGGTGCACGTGTAGAGGACAATCCCATTCTCCAATCTTCACGGTCTCGATATTCTCTATGGAGTTAAGTCCATGCCTTTTGTCGATCTTCTTTGGAAAATACACCGTGTGTTCTTTATCATCAACGTTGAATGTAACTTTTCCTTTATTGCAATCAATAATATCACCTTCGGTGTTAAGAAAAGGTCTACCTAGAACAATGGACATACGCCCATCCTCGGGCATGTCAAGCACAACAAAATCTGTAAGAATTAAACAATTAGCAACTTCAACGGGGACATCCTCACAAATACCAATCGGGACGGCTGTTGACTTGTCAGCCATCGGAAGAGAGATATCTGTAGGGATTAGTTTCTCTAAAGATAGCCTCTTATAAAGAGAAAAAGGCATAACACTCACTCCTGCTCCAAGATCACATAAGGCGGTTTTGACATAATTATTTTTTATGGAGCAAGTAATGGTGGGTATACCTGGATCAACAAGCTTCTTAGGAATCTTGCCACTGAAAGAGTAGTTAGCAAGCATAGTATATATTGCCTCATTAGGAACTTTTCTTTTATTAGTAACAATATCTTTCATATATTTTGAATAAGGAGGTAATTTGATAGCATCAGTCAAAGGAATTTGAAGAAAAAGAGGTTTCATCCATTCACAAAATTTATTATAATGCTCTTATTCTTTAGTTTTGAGAGACTTACCTGGAAAAGGCATGGGTTTTTGTACCCATGGTTCTCTTTCCTTCCCGTGTCTTCTTGCGATGAAGTCTTCTCTAGCATACTTCTTGTGTTTATCGAGTGCTTCTTCTTCTCACACCTCGGAGGGGTCATTCTTCTCCTTATCTTCTTCGGGCTCGACACCGTCTTCAGTTTCAGCATCGGAGGTAGATATGTTGGTAGGATCAACAGTCGGTTCTTCACTTGTAATAGGATCATTGGAGTTGTCAGCTTCGTTATGTTTATTTTTCTTCTTTTTCTTATTTAGAGAGCTAACAATCTCGTCTTCTACCTGTACTTGAGAATCTTGCTCGATCCTCTTCGGATGCCCCTCGGGATAGAGAGGGTCCTGGGTGTGTGTTCCTCCCCTAGTCTTTATACCATAGGCTTGTATATCCTGTTTGGAATTATTAGCAAGCAAATAATTTCGCACATTAGAAATCTGTTCAATCTAAGTTTGAACCATATGAAAATGCTTAACAAGACATTTAACATCATTAACTGTTCTACCTAGAACATCAAGTAAACTTTTGATAGAAAGAGTATTATCATGCAATTGACTTTGCATCCTCATATTAAAGTGGTTTTGCTTCATAATAAAATTATCAAGCTCATCTAAACATTGGTCGGGAGGCTTACCTTTAGGGAGGTCACTTTCATTGAAATCTAAAAGAGAGTGTACCTCTACCAAGGGAGGGTGAGTAGTAGGCTCACACAACTTCTCAATAGGAGATAGATTCTTTACGTCTTCGGCTTTAATGCCTTTCTACTTTGTAGACTTCTTTGCGTCTTGCATATCTTCGGGGCTCAGGAAAAGCATGCCCCTCTTCTTTGGTGGTGGAGGTTGTTCAAGTACGGACCATTCTTCGTGGTTTTTGGCAATCTTGCCCATTAGTTCTTCAGCATCGTCCGGCGTTCTTTCCCTGAAAACACAACGAGCACAACTATCCAAATGGGATCTAGATTCATCGTTAGACCAGCATAAAATATATCAAGTAATTCATTCTTTGGGACTTCGTGTCCCGGTCTAGCCATAATTAAACTGCAATACCTCCCCCAAGATTTAGGGAGGTGCTCATCCTCCAACTGTTTAAAGTTATAAATTCTTTGTAAAGCAGCATGTTGCATATGAGCAGGAAAATACTTATCAACAAAAGATTGAGCTAAGTCCTGAGAATTCTTAATGGAACCATAGGGTAGTGCATCATACCATGTTTTAGCGTCTTCCTTCAAAGAGAAAGGAAAAAAGCTCAGCCACATACAAGTTTCATATTCTCTCATCAGTAGTAAATAAGCCACCCAACTCAATGAGTTTGGTCAAGTGGTCTATAGGATCATCATTTTCTCTGCCATAAAAGGGGTCAGCTTAAACTTTAGATATAAGTGAAAGATCAACAGAGAAATCATAATCAGGATCAGTGATGCAAATAGGAGATGTAGCAAATTCAGGATCAGGAGTAATCTTGTTCTTCATGGAGTGCTTTTCAAGCAGCTTCTTAATAGCACCAGGGTCAGAGTTGGGACACTCTCTAAGTTCCCTGCATAAATCATCATTAAGAATAATATAATCATCCTCAATAAGTCTCTTCTTCAGGTCACTCAGGTCAGGATAATCATAAGTAGCACCAATAGGGTAGCGAGTAATAGGATATTCAATTCCATATTGTTTAGCAGCAGCAGCGATCTGTTTCTCAAGAGCGTAACCAAGTGAACCAATATCATCAAGAGTAGTGGAAGCATCATCAAAAGTATCGGACATAGTAAGAGACTCAGTAGAAGTACCATGTGGTGGTGGTCGTGAAGCAAACTTACTTATAACGGAAGGTGAATCAAGCGTAGCACTACTGCTCAGAACGGTACCTTTTCTTGTAGTGGATGGTAAGATCGGAACCTTGGGGTCTCCTCTCTTACCCATAGTGGATGAAGTGCAGCAGGCAAAAATACTTCAAGTAGACCTGTAAATAAATCTATGCTCCCCGGCAACGGCGCCAGAAAACAGTACTTGATGACCCTCAACTGTAGTGATCAAGATAGTCTTCGCGGGTAAGATAACCCAATTTATTGATTCGACACAAGGGGAGACAAAGAATATTTATAAGCTTTGACAGTTGAGTTGTCAATTCAACCGCACCAGAAATATACTTGCTTGCAACAAAATAGCAATGGTGATATGATAGTGGTAGTGGCAACAGCGAAAGTAAAACAGTGAAAGTAACAACTAGTAACCAGCAAGATTAAAACACTGTAGGTTAGGGAGATGGATGGTTGGGAACTGCTTGGATGAGAGTGAACATGTAATAGGTTTTAACATGGGGCAAGGCACACAGAAAAGCAATGGTCATCTAGGCAAAAATCAAACATCAGGCATGTATCCCGTAGGTAGTTGTACGTGCTTGCAATAAGAACTTGCACACCATCTTTTGTCCTACCATCCTTCTACGAACGGGGCCAAAAGGAACTTATAGAGATTAAGCTGCTCCTGTCAAAGAGCACCTGAACAAAGCAATAAACTCAATGGATACATGAAATACTAAAATTATGGACCATCCCCTTTGGTGTCCCAAGCTGTCACCTTTGGGATCGCCGGTTCCGGACCATAATAGGTGCATACAACTCATAGATAGGATCAAGAACATAAATATACTCATGAAAACACAAGTGGTTCAGATCTGAAAACATGGCACTCGGGCCCAAAGTGACAAGCATTAAGATAATAAGTTGTAGCAAAGATGATAAACACCAAAGAAGATGATAGGCAACATGCCCCCAAAAATCTGACGAACTATTACATGACCTAACTCATCCAATCCCTACCATCCCCTTTGCCTACAGCAGGGAATTACTCCCACATGTGAAGAGAAGTCATGGAGGGAGGATGGAGTGGTGATGATGATGATGATGATGGCGATGATCTCCCCTCACTAGAGGCCAAATCAGCCTCCAGATTAGTCCTCCCAAGGAAGAATAGAGGGTGGCCACGGCTCTGCGACGGAAACTGGGAAAACGACTTCTGTTCTTGGGTTTTCGCGTCACGGGAATAAATAGGGGGCCAGGTAGGGCACCAGAGGAGGTGGGACCCCCCCCCCAGGAGGCCTCCTGGCTAGGCCAGGAACGGGGTCGCGCCAGCAGGGCGCCTGGGGCCCGTCTTGCCCCACTTCTGGCTCGTGGAAGATTCGGGTGCATGGTTTTTTTGTGAATTTTCCTGGAATTTTCTGAGGCACCTAAAAATCCATTTTCATGCACACAATATAAACATACAGGCAGCTCTGCTGAAAACAACGTCAGTCCGGGTTAGTTTTGTTCAAATCATGCAAGGATGAGGTCAAAACAATAGAAAAATTGTTTGGAAAAGTAGATACGTTTGAGATGTATCATTTGTCCACCTTTTTCTTACCGTTATTCTTAACCTCCTGAGACCCTGCCTTTGCATTTTGAGATGCCCTTTTGATCAAGCGACACTGCCCAGCTGTATGCTTTGGGAGAATCAACTTTCCTTCAGCATGTCGGGTTGTATGAAGAGGGCATGGTTGGTCTAGAACATCATCATCGTTTGCTGGGGTTTTTTACGAGGTTGCCAGTCTTTCTTGGGATGCACCGTGGCATATATGCCCGAGGCGTTTCCAGCTGCCACTAACTCCGCGTCAGTAGGACCATCCTCTGCCTTTCGGTTGTTATTTCCTCCAGATTTTGGCTCTGGATTTGGTGCCAAGTTGCTCCCACCTCGGTGCTGCTGATTCTTTTGGCGTATCTCTTCCTCACCATTGGTGTATTTATTAGCAATCTCCATCAATCTTCTGAGTGAGGTGACATGTGGGGATCGAGCCAGCGTGTATTGCCTGGAACTCGGAGACCCCTTCTACCGAGTTGTGAAGTGTAATCAACTGCTAAAAGTAATACCGAGTAGACTTAGTGTTCCCTTGAACGCAGAGCAGCAACTCGGTGAGGCCTCCGGGTCTCTTGTAGGTTCCTTCAAAAAAATTGTTGAAAACTCTTTCTAAATCTTCCCAAATCCAAATACTAATGGGGGGTAGCTGATTCAACCATGTCCTAGCTGACCCCTCCAACATCAATGGGAGATGCATCATAGCTATTTCATCTCCTCCTCCTTCAATTTGTACCACAATTCGGTAATCATCTAGCCCTCGATATTTATCTACCCCCTGCGCTATTCAGAAGTGAGGAGGGATAGGGGCGGAACGAATCCTCTCACTGAAACACACATGCCCCATAGCCATTGAGGGACGAGCCTGATCTTGCCGTTGGAACCTAGCTCGATCAACTCGGCTCTGGACGAGGTGACTACGGGCATCATCATCATCAAAATTTGTGTATCGGTCACCTTGGTATCTGACTTTGTCCTGATGAAAATCCTCTCTCCTCGTAACGCCACGATCAGACCTATGGGTTCCGGCATAATTATCCTATCTCCGCTGCTCTGGACGCCGATACTGGTCATGACAATATCCTCTATGGTGGTCATTCCTACGCCACGGAGAAATGTTTCTGTGCGGTGTGTGTACGGATTGTGAAGTTCCAATTGGGGGGCTGAGAGTGCACACGCTGCAGTGATTGACTAACTGAGGCATTCTGCTCTACTGCCTTCTGTAACAAAAATGCCAAGTGTTGTATTCCTTCTGCTGCCGAACCACTCTGTTGCAGAGAATTGGCAATCCGAGTTGTCGCTACAAGTTTTCCATTGGAGTATTAAGCGCTCGGAAAGGCTCTCCCTCTCCTGGGCCTCGCAACTGCCAACTGGTTCTACTTTGCTTGAGGCGAGCGACTTCCCGAGCCTGACGCTGCAAAGTGCCTTCTAACTCGGCCAATCATGCTCTTTCAGAGAGGTTGGTTAATCTGGCTGCTTATAGGCATCGACCCGCCGGTGTAGCTATGTCAATGGGAGTATGCAACATCTTCTCTGCTTCTTCTAGGCATCGAACCGCTGATGTAGTTTTGTTAATGGGGGTATGCGACGGCTGCTCTGCTGCTTCCTCGTCCTCCTACTCCTCCCAAGTAAGCGGTCTCGGCTAGCGACTTGGCTCTCCGAGTTCCAGCGTCCAGAAAGCAGATACGCGCCGGACTGGTTCTTGATGACTGTTGCTAGGTGGTTCTTGATGCTTAGTGTCTTCTCTACCCAAATCCGCTCTTGCAGGTGATGGTTGGGGTGGTGGGGTCCCAGCCATGCATACTTCTGCGACAGCGATGGGTGATCCACTGCTGCCCTCTTCCTCGTCGCCCTCTAGGTCGTAACCTTGCATATCCTCGTCTCCAGCCGAGTTGAAGAGATGCATGATTGACGTTGTTGGACCTTCTCTTGTCATCAAATCATAAAGAGCTTGTTGAACAGACTCAACAGAATCTATGACTGCTACTTGCTGCACCGTGATCTTGCCGCGGTGCGGAACTCAGAGATGACCCAAGCGCTTCTTGTTGCGATGAACTGTTGATGAGCGAGATGATGATAATGGTTTCTCGCCCTTCATTGGTTACCCCAAGTGGGAGGTGAGATGTAGGATAGCAGCAAATTTCCCCTATGTAGAGGATAGGGTTTGTCTCCAGTAGGACTCCGGTAATGTTAAGTAGGTGGTGAGGTGAACAATGGCGCCGTTCACAACCTCAGGGTTGCTTACTTCACCTGGACTTTCACACACACAAATAACTTTGCTCCCAACGAAGTTCAGAGAGGTTGTAAATCTCTCCGGCCTTGTTGTTTACAAAGGGTCAAACGCAAGGGGTAATGACAATGGTGATAGCAACTAGAAAGTAAAAGCAGAAAATAAATTAATCATGTAAACAATGATGAGAATATGGACTGGGGTCCTGTGATGTTCACTAGTGATGTCTCTCTCCCAAAAGACGATAAAACTACTATGCGAGGTAAACAAATCACAGCTGGGCAATTTACAGGATTAAAAATGCACCGCAATGCTAACTATGCTACAAAGATAGGACGAGGCTCAAATGCATGGGCGGTACGCCAAACTAAGTAGATCGAAATCCAACTGCATCTACTACTAATCATCCACCTTGAGATATCTATCCAGAACATCTCGCTGGTATTAAGTTGCGAGTCCCACCCAAAGTGTAAACCCAAAGCAACAGACAACTATATTAAAAGAACTTTGCGTAAAGTAAACAATCTTTGCAACCTCGGTTACAAGCATCGTTGTTTTCCCCCTTGTGGCAACAGCACATCCCCTAGACTCATTTTTCTGTCACTCTAGCTAGTCATCAGGGGCATGAACCCACAATCGAGCATAACATTCCCTCTTGGAGTCACTACCTACTACTTGGCCAAAGCAATAAACAACAACAGAGAACATGCAAGAATTACTCAAGAACATAAATATAAAAGAAGAGAATTAAATATATAACTCAATCACAATCTGAACATAATCTCATAATCCATCGGATCCCAGCAAACTCAGCGTAGCAACAGCAGAAAGATTACATAGGTGCCTCGATCATGTAGGGAAGCTCACGAGGTCTAATCCATGAAGAACAAAGAGGGGAGGAGAACATCACATAGCTACTGATCATAGACCCATGGTCCAAGGTGGACTACTCACGGTTCATCCGGGAAGCATCCATGGTGGTGGAGAAGCTCCCGGAGGTGATTCCTCCCTCCGGCACGGTGCCGGGAAGAGGTCTTCTAGTGCTCCCAATCTTGGAAGCGCGGCGGCGGCGGAACAGAGGAGAGATCGCGAAAAAGGGTTCCGTCCCCGAGGGTTTCTCGCCACGGGGAATAAATAGGCGAAAGGGGGCAGCCAGAGGTGGGCCAGGGGCTCCTAGGGCCCCCCTGGCCCCTCTCGGGCTCTTCGTGAAGCTTCCGGTACGCTGATTTTTCCTATAATCTTCCCGGAATTTTTCTGGTACTTTTAATAAGGGGGAAACGTGAAATAGAAAAACAGCAGAAAACAGGAACTGGCACTGGGGTGCACTGAGTTAATAGGTTAGTCCAAATATGATCAAAAGTGTATGGAAGTTCATCAATATCATAGCAATATCACACAAAAGAGGCATGGAGCAAGTAGAAATTATAGATACGTTTTGGACGTATCATGATGATAATGGTTTCTCGCCCTTCGTTGTTTATCCCAAGTGGAAGGTGACATGTAGGATAGCAGCAAATTTCCCCTATGTAGAGGATAGGGTTTGTCTCTAGTAGGACTTCGGTAATGAAAAGTAGGTGGTGAAGTGAACAATGGCGCCGTTCACAACCTCAGGGTTGCTTACTTCACCTGGACCTGCACACACCCAAATAACTTTGCTCCCAACGAATTTCAGAGAGGTTGTCAATCTCTCCAGCCTTGTTGTTTACAAAGGGTCAAACACAAGGGATAATGATAATGGTGATAGCAACTAGAAAGTAAAAGCAGAAAATAAATTAAGCGTGTAAACAGAGATGGGAATATGGACCGCGGTCCAGTGATGTTCACTAGTGATGTCTCTCTCTCCCAAAAGACGATAAAACTGCTATGCGATGTAAGCAAATCACAACTGGGCAATTGAAAGAATTAAAAACGCACCGCAATGCTAACTATGCTACAAAGAAAGGACGAGTCTCAAAAGCATGGGCGGTACGCCAAAATAAGTAGACCGAAATCCAACTGCATCTACTACTAATCATCCACCTTGAGATATCTATCCAGAACATCTCGCTGGTATTAAGTTGCGATTCCCACGCAAAGTGTAAACCCAAAGCAACAGACAGCTGCATTAAAAGAACTTTGCGTAAAGTAAACAATCCTTGCAACCGCGGTTACAAGCACCGTTGTTTTCCCCCTTGTGGCAACAACACATCCCCTAGACTCATGTTTCTGTCACTCAAGCTAGTCATCAGGGAGCATGAACCCACAATCGAGCATAACGTTCCCTCTTGGAGTCACTACCTACTACTTGGCCAAAGCAATAAATAGTAACAGAGAACATGCAAGAATTACTCAAGAACATAAATATAAAAGATAAGAACCAAATATATTACTCAATCACAAACTGAACATGGTCTCATAATCCATCAGATCCTAGCAAACTCAGCATAGCAACAGCAGAAAATTACATATGTGCCTCAATCATGTAGTGCAGCTCATGAGGTCTAATCCATGAAGAACAAAGAGGGGAGGAGAACATCACATAGCTACTGATCACGGACCCATGGTCCAAAGGAAACTACTCATGACACATCCGGGAAGCGTCCATGGTGAAAGGGAAGCTCCCGGAGGTCAACCCTCCCTTCTGCAGGGTGCCGGGAAGAGGTCTGCTGGCGCTCCCGATCTCGGAAGCGCGGCGACGATGGAACAGAGGCGAGATCGTGAAAAGGGTTTCTGTCCTCGGAGGTTTCGCGTCACGGAGAATATATAGGCTAAAGGGGGGAGCCAGGGGGCCACCAGGGGTCCAGGCGCCCCCCTGGCGCGGTCCCCTCCAGCCGCTCCTAGGTGTTTCCGGAAGCTTCTGGTACGCTGATTTTTTATCTGATTTTCCCGAATTTTTGGAGCACTTTTAATATGGGGAAACCTGAAATAGAAAAACGGCAGAAAATAGGAACTGGCACTATGGTGCACTGAGTTAATAAGTTAGTCCAAATATGATCAAAAGAGTATGAAAGTGTATCTAGATCATAGCAATATCACAAAAAACATGCATGGAGCAAGCATAAATTATAGATACGTTTAGTTTCAGAGCATATGATAATTGTACCGGGGAAGTCTTGGATCATCTGGAATGGTTTTCTGGATAATCGTTGGGCACCCGGAACAGGTCACGGTTATCAGATATTTTAGAATTTAACTCGAATGGTCCTCGAACCTATTCACATGGTTATGATAAGTTCAAAAAGACCCTGAATGTTCCCAGAACTATTCCTAAAGGTCCCAAAAGTGTTGCAAAATATCATGTAATGGCTGAGAATGGTCTTGGAAGGTTTCGTAAGCTTCCATAAGTTTTCAAACAATACCATATGGTTCGAATCCCCTTGCCTTGGGGGGAAAGGCATCCCAAGTGGGGTTAGCATAAATTTTCCCCAGGTCCTACTAGGGTTCCTCCCCAATATGGAAAGTCCTAGGAGGACGGCTCTCCTGGTTCAGCCGACCTAAGGTCTGATGTCTACGCACGCTTCTATTCTTGTAGACTATGTTGGGCCTCCAAGCGTAGAGGTTTGTAGGACAGCAGCAATTTCCCTCAAGTGGATGACCTAAGGTTTATACAACTCAGGGAAGTTGAGGTTGAAGATGGTCTCTCTCCAACAACCCTGCAATTAAGATACAAGAAGTCTCTTGTGTCCCCAACACACCTAATACAACTAGGAGTTGTATAGGTGCACTAGTTCGGCGAAGAGATGGTAAAATATGGGTAATAGGAGTGGCAAAACAAAGTAATATAAATCTGTAATGAAAAGTGCAGCAAGAAAACATGTGAGAAAAGTGAGCACAAATGGTGTAACAATGGTGAAACAAGGCCTAGGCTTCATACTTTCACTAGTGGCAACTCCCAACAACATTAACATAGTCTAATCACATGATATTTCCCATAAAACATGCAATGGAGACGTACTCGGAGGTCATTACTTTGTGGTCAAGAGAGGACGAGAATTATGTAGGGCTACAAAAGCACACCTCAGAGTTCGTAGCTCTCAATCTATGGATTTCCCAGTGTCACCGCAGCCATCCAAAGAGAGTACCACAATCACCACAACATATCTCATGGATAGTCAAAGACAAGCACCAAGAGACTCTCAATCTTTAATCAACACACAAAAGAGGAAATCACTCATGAAAATATTCTTCTAACCCATGTCCAATAGACCGCTGTCACCATGGTCTCGGGGATTATACTAGATAAGATCAAGCGAGTACATCAATCCAATACATAAAGGAAGGGGAAATATCATGGGATCATCCTAGATTAACATAGCCTATGATCACAACGAAGATCACATCATGGGGGAGAGAATTGACCACATAGCTACTGGTAGAAACCTTAGCCCCTAGGAGTAACTACACACACATGGACATGGTGAGAGAGAGAGAGGGAGTTGTTGATGAAGAGGTGCAGCCCGACGGAGGCCACGGCGGCGGCCATGGCCCTTGGGGGCAGCGGCCCCTGGCCCCTTCTTCTTCCTTGGATATGGTGTTACTGTGGAGATTGATATCCCCTCAAGACGGCTGCCAGGGGGAGGAAATTTCGTGGTGCCCTTTGACCTAGGTTTCCTCTCTTTATATAGACTCTCGGATTCCCGTCATCCAAATTCCGTCTTCAGTATTTCGGTGCCAGAGGGTGCATTCGAACTCCGATTGGGCCGAATTTCATGTCTGGATCCACCGGAAAACAACTCCCTACAACTTTGTAGTTTTAAGTTTTTCCGTTTGAGGCCTTCTTCTAGCGTTTCCGAGGCGATCTTCAAAACCTGTCTGGTGGGGACAGATTTCGGGAGAGTTAGAGTCCAACTCCTAAAACGCTTCTTTTTGTGATTTTTCCTTTATCCAAGTAATTCCTACACATAAAGTAAAAAAACAAGAATTTGTGCACTCTTGCAACCATTAATAGGTTAGTTCCAAAATATGTTATAAAAAGATATGGAAGTGTAGCAAACACATAGCAATAGCACCAAAAATATGCATGGAGCAAACAGAAATTATATATACGTTTGGAACGTATCAACATTCCCAAGCTTAATTCCTGCTCGTCCTCTAGTAGGTAAATGATAACAAGCATAATTTCTGTGGTGACATGCTAACAACCATATAAGAACTTTGAAAGTATAGCAATCAAGGTATGTGATTCAATTCAAGTCATAACAGGCAAGAGTCTATATTAGAATTGAAACAAACAATATAAGAACATTAGGTGCAAGAGCTCTTGATGTCCATGACTCGAATGTCTCCAAATGGTGTTTGCGTGCAAGAAGGGGGAGACGGAAATAAGATAGAAAAATACATTTTTGTTGAGAACTCAATCTACTAAAGTTTCACACTTGGTCTTCTCTCGTCCCCAGACCACTAGCCAGGTACAAGTCAATTTGATCCACTCACTTTCAATATTTTGAGCACTCATGCAATGGATGAGCGTAAGCACGAGAGTTGACACTTAGGATGGAAAAGAGAGAAATATGATGGAGGAGTAAGACAAAAAGGTGAGAACGGCTCACATCAATGAGGACAATTGTGACGCCCCCAAAATCAAGCCGTGTACAGTAATCATACACGCAAGGTACACGATCGAGATCAGGGACTCACGGTGAGATATCACAACACAACTCTACAAATAAAATAATACAAGCTGTTTAATACAAGCCAGGGGCCACGAGGGCTCGAATACAACATCTTGAGAGCACAAAGTCAGCGGAAGCAATAGTATCTGAGTACAGACACAAGGGTACAAGGTTGCCTTAAGAAGGCTAACACAAATATCACAACGATCGAAAAGGCGAGGCCTCCTGCCTGGGAACCGCCAAGCTACTCCTGGTCAATGGGGAATTCGACGTCGTCGAAAGCATCGGGGATCTTCATGTTGCGGTGGTCGGCATCGGGGATCTCCTACTCCTGGACTCCAACGTCGGCTGCAGCGGCCGATCAGGCAAAACAGTAAAGGAAATAAAGCAGGTGAGTATCTAGTATACCCGCGAGTCTTACGTCCGCTACTAAGCATTATGCATTGTATCAACGGAAAGAAGAGGCTGTATATAGTGGACTGAAAGACAGAAATCCAGAGCAAGGGTAAGAAGCTAGGCCTAACGAAGACTAGCATCTTCCGACGATGTCTTGCAGCATGAGGTAAGAATCAGCCAACAGTTTATATAAAGCATAAAGTAACAATGCAGCAGAAGTTGCTGCAGCATTGTATAATAATAAGTTGTAATAATTAACAATGCCTCCGAGTTCACCTCCTCGACATCCCCGCGAGGAAGAAAACCCGGAACCATACAGTTTAATAATAATAGTTTCTAGTGGTAAGATCCAGCTTCAGCATAAAGCGTCCTGTTACCGTGGACACGGCTATTCGAATAGATTAATCTTCCCTGCAGGGGTGCACTTGTGTTACGCTACACGCACGGATCTCCAGGGTGGCGGGAACCTTGTCAGGGAACGCTCCACCGAGGCTATCCGACACTTCATAGCCCATCTTTCAAACTCAACAGAGAGGTCATCCGCCGGACTATATCCTATGTACGTGGGGCTTTGGACCCTAACCCCGACGTACTCCTGCACGGTGCGAGGCTGGCCGGTGAAGTTAAATCAAAGCAAATACAAATCACACTGCTGCGGAAAATAAGACAACACCACTTCCCGGCGCAGGCCGCGGTACTGCTAACGTCTGAAGAGTCCTCGGATGACACTACGAAGCCGAGGAGCCCATAACACGTAATTCCCACGGGTAGGTAGTGCGTACATGGCATATAGCCAACTCAAGACATTCACTGAACCATTTAGCATTTTAATTAACCTGCATGACAACCGTTATCGTTGCCTCGACTTAACTGACCCGCGGACAACGACAGCAGCCAGGACCACCAGTACATCGGTGCCTGTCCCGTCGTCCCACCAAGTCACTGCGGTTACCAACAAGGTGAACTGTCTCCTTACCTTGTCTCGCGTGTGCTCCTGTAGGAGCTCGACTTTCATGGTTTGGTAACTCTCGCGGCCAACGATCAGGGGCCAAGCACACCGGTACACTGGTCGTACCCTCCCTCTCGTCCCGTCGCAATACCACTCGCGGGCACCGTTGGGTCGCCCGACTTCTTACCTTTCAGGACACCAGTTGGTTCGAGTTCCTACCATTAAGTGAAACCAAGAGGTATCACCCTCGATGGCACACTTAAAAAGGTTTGACAGAGACATCAGCGGAATGAACTAAAGAGGTAAACCTCGTATCATCCCGGTGATGCTACGCTACTGAGCCGACGAGAGTGAAATACGAGTCCATTCCACTCGTAAGTCAAATTCGAAGCGACTTGGCAGAGTCTCGCCGGTGTAGGTTCCCTAGGATGTCTGCATTGATCCGTACCTGTTGCAGTTGTAATATATCATTTTCGCGATCACTCCCAAAGTGATCACGGCCCGCTATTCTAAACCTAACTAACAATGCGCAGGGTTTACTGCTGAATAATGCATAAGTAATAATAGGCAGCATAGGATTAAAGGAAGGTACATCAAGGGGCGACAATGACAGGTTATGCAATTGAATAGGTAAGCAACGTAGCAGCAGCAGTAACAATGCCTAGTGCAAGAAAGTACGGAAAGATAGGCGATATCTGGGGAAGAGAATGGCTCTGCTTGCCTGGAAGCTCGACGGTAGGGGTACGGTCGTCGACGAAGTCATCGTACTCAGCAGTGGTGTAGTCGACGGCAGCAGCGAGGTCTACCGGAGATTAAGGGGGGAAGAAACAGTAAATACACCGCAAACATATACAAACAGATGCATGTCATGACAGATGAAATGTTAACGGTGTTCTAACGCAGCGCAATGCACGTTGCTCGGAACTGAAATTCATCTGAGGATGAACTACCGGCTCCGGGTGATTACCGGACAGTGTGTCCGGAGGGAAGGAAGGATCAAGTCGGAGGTGTTGTGGGTACCGAAAAAATATAAGGGGGGTGTATCCGGGTTAGTTGATCTATTCCGAACAACTTTCGTGTTCGAAATAAATTCATCTGGGTACTTTAACAGTACCGGACAGTTTAACGGTTATCGGGCAATCTATCGGACAGTGCCACCGGAGGGGGGGACAGTTCGATGATAGGTATGTTAGAGGGGTGTGGTGAAGATATGGGTATCGTATCTGTATTCAGTGATCCTTTCTGAGCATCTTTCATATACGAAAGTTTTTCATCCGGACAACTGTTATCGATACCGGGAATTATCGACAGACGGCCCGAAGGGGGGAATGTCGATGTCCGGTAAGTTAGAGGGGGGTGGTTGGTATATGGATGGCGTATTCGTATTTGGTATATTTTTCTGATCAATTTTCATGTATAAAGTTTTTGAATCTGAGTTACGGTTTAAAAGTTATTGAATTTCAAAGTTTAAATTATTTAAAAAAGAATTTCTAGAATTTCTTTTAATATTTAAATCAACATTATCCATAAGGGGTTGACTGGTCAAACCTGACCAGTGGGACCCACTGGTCAGCCTCACATTTTTAATAATTCAAAATTAATAGAAAAATGACAGTGGGGTCCCACAGGTCAGTGGGACATTACATTTCCAATTTAATTAAACTAACTACTTACTGGTGGGGCCTAGTTGTCATTGACACATAGGTTTAATTAACATGTATTTTAATTAATAAGATAGTTAAGTGGGGCAGGACCCACATGTCATACATGCATATACCTAAACAGATTTTATTTAAACTAACCATTTAATTAAATTGTGGCCCCACATGTCATAGTGTGACTAGGGGGAGGCTTGTTAGAATGGGGATTAGCCCCCAGCTCCAACCAGAGCTCGCAGGCGGCGAGATGGCGCACGGCGGCGAGACCAGCCCGGCCAAGGGGGAGGGCACGGCGGCGCCAAGACAGAGAGGCGAGGCGGAGCGGCTTCGGGCGGGTGCAGCGGGAGGGGGAGGGCTTGGCCATGGCCACTCGCCAGAGGGCGGCGAGGTCGCCGTGCTGCCGCCGCTGCAGCACGCGGAGGGGGGTGGGCACGTGCGGGCACGGGGACGTAGCCTGGCGCGGCTAGGGCGCGGTCCGGACGTGCGGAAGGTAGTGGGCGCACACGGGGTAAGGCCGAGCAACGACGAGGCGAGCATGGGGAGCTCGAACTCCTGTCAATGGCGGCCCGAGCAGGGCACGGCGCTACGACGGTGAATCGAGGCGAAAAAGGAGGGGAACGGGCGCATCTCACCGAGGGGAGGCGGTTGGCGAGCTCGGAGAGGTCGGGGAAGCAACGACCGCGACGAATTCGTCGACGACGACTTGCGGGCCGGAAGTTGAAGACGACCCCGATGGCGCGGGTACGGGGTGTCCCGGGTCGATTCCTTCTGCGAGAAGTCGAAGATGACGCCGGCGGGACTTCTGGACAGACCGGTCGGAGCTAGGAGGCACGTTGGCCGCAGCGGTTCAGGGTGGCGGCGACGAGCACTACGGGCGGCCATGGCGCAAGGAGGAAGGAGGGAGGGGGAGGTCTGTGGTGAGGGGGGGAATGGCTATGGGGGTGACAAGGAGGCCTTATCCCCATGGGGGAGTAGGTGGAGGAGGGCAGGTGAGGGGGAGCAGGTGAGGGGGTCGGCAGGCCGTGCTCCCCTGCCATGGCACTGTCACCGTGGTGGGCGAGGGAAACAGGGGAGGGGAAGAGAGGAGAGAGGTGGGGGCTAGGCCTGGGTGGGCCTCGCCCCCGGCGTAGTTTAGGTTTTTTTTTGCTTTTCTTTTGTTTCTTTACTGTTTTATTATTTCTGGGTATCAAATGTTTTTAGAAAAATGCGACAACAGTCCCAATAATTGTGTTAAACCGTAAAGTGATGCGACAATAAGTTTGGACATTAATTAAATTCATTTGAATATTGTTATTTAATTTAAAAGGCTTTTTGGTGTTGTTTTGCTACTGTTATCATTTAATTGCATTATTTAAATAACTTAATAAATTCACATACCAATATTTATAAGACCTACTGATTTTTAGGCATTTAATAAAATTGGTTTCACAATTTTTAGTGCATTTAAAGTTTCTACTTGTTTATTATAATTATTATGGCAGTTTTAATAACCTTCAGGGTATTGTTTTTATTTCATAACACTCCTAAATCACTTTAATAATAATAACCCCAAATCATATACCCAATGACTTAATGACTACCAGGCATTTTCCAAAGGTGGATCCATAATGTCTGGTGCAAATTCATTTCAGTTTCATTTTATTTTTACTTGGAAATTGATAACCCAACATCATTGGTTTCATATCCATCATTGAATTTTTATTACTCTAATGACTAAGGTTAAAATGGTTAGGTATTGCAAGTAGAGTAATGATCACCCACAATTTCTTGGGGGCAATATTATAAGCCACAAATATTTTAAAATTTTATCAGGGTGGGAATCTGACAGAACTATGATCAAAGGTGATCATGGCTTGATTTGCAACAGTGATGATCATACACAGTGGAATCACTGTAGTGATTATTGTACTGGATCTGAGGGTGTTACAACAATCATATGCGACAAGGCCAAATGATAGATATGATGTGAGGAGTAGGGATTTCCATGCAACGAATGCACATATGAGCTAAGAAAAGCTCTCCAATGGAACTAGTGGGGTGCATCCAACTTGCTCGATCATGAAGACCTAGAGCTCTTTTGAGGATGCTCATCCTTGGAATATGCAAGCCAAGTTCTATAGTGTGAAGGTCCCCACATAGCTATATGCATGAATGATCATCTCTATGGAGTACAAGGGATAGAAGATGAAGTACTAGTGTGGATCTCTCAAAAGGAATAGTAGTGTGCCCCTTCTCTCTTTTTATTTATTTTTATTTTTTTCTATTTTTTGTATTTTTTGGTGGCCTCAATGGCTCTTTCTATTTAACTCTCATTTGTCCTCTTTGGGATCTTTTAATTTGTCCACTTTGGGATCTTTTCCTCACTTAAGGGCAACACTCTAATTTACAAGAGGGTATAGAAGATCTTTCACACTTTACAAGGTACTCAACATAAAGAAGATGTAGCTATCATGATGTATGAAATGTATGCCTCTGCCAGTGTAGCAGGAACATGTATGACATGAAGATCAAGTCATGAAGAGGTGGAAGTTGCATGGAAATATATCACGGAAAGGCTATGGAAATGCCTTGATAGGTAGGTATGGTGGCTGTTTTGAGGAAAGATATAAGGAGGTTTATGATGACAGAGCGTATCATGCCAAGGGTTTGGATGTACCGGCGAAGGTGGACGCCAACTCTCGTAGTGAGAAGAAAGCAATGCACGGCACAGGAGAGGCTAGAAAAATATGGGAAGATGGAAGTGTCAACTTTCGAATACTCACATTAGTCTGAAGAACTCATGCACTTATTATCGGTAACTCTCAATCTAATAAGGAGGTTCACAAAGAGACAAGTACCCCGAGGAGGAGTGTATGGGGGTTTAGTTATCCTTGCGCATCCTCGACTCATGGTACATGAGTGTACTCTAATATAAGATCCCTCTAAAGATTAATGATCCATCTAGTAGCTAGAGTTCTCAACTAGTTTTGTAGGTTTTGAAAATAAACATGGATTGCCCAAAATACGACACCTATCACTAATAGGCTAGAGCTCTTGACACCAAAAGTTCAAACATTACTCACATCAATACCTCAAAACTATTGCAAGTTACTACTAAAATTAAATAGCAACCTCAATTACCTACTCTCAAGACAAGACATAACTCAGTGCAACAACCAACTCTCTTAACAAGATAAACATGAAAACTAAAGAGAGCTCAGCAACAAACTAAACAAAAGCCAAGGCTCTTGCTAAAGACAAACTAAGACTAAAACTAAACATGGCAGTAGCTACGAAAAGATAAAGAACACACAACACAAAAAGATAGGCATGAAGAATCCTATGATGTGTTCTAGATTTTGAAAGTGGAGCGTGTTTCTCTTTGATACGTCTCAAACGTATCTACTTTTCCAAACACTTTTGGTATTGTTTTGCCCTCATTCTTGCATGATTTGGATGAAACTAACCCGGACTAACGCTGTTTTCAGCAGAGATGCCTGTATGGTTTTATTGTGCGCAGGAAAATGGATTTTTGGACGTCTCAGAAAATTCCCAGAAAAATACCAGAAAATCCACGTAGCCGAAGGAGCCAGAAGCCAGAAGTGGGACCAGAGGGGAGCCAAGGGGGCCCCAGGCACCCCCCCCCCTGGCGCGGCCAGGGTGGGGTCGCGCCCTCTGGCCGGCTGGGGGCCTCCCCCCTCCTCTGGTGCCCTACCGAAGCTCCTATTTATTCCCGTGACGGAGAAACCCCGAAACAGAAGTCGTTTTCCCAATATACATCGCGGAGCCGCCGCCACCCTCTGTTCTTCTCCAGGAGGGCTAATCTGGAGGCTGTTTTGGCCTCCGGAGATGGGAGATCATCGCCATCGTCATCATCATCGCCACTCCATCCTCCCTCCATGACTTCTCCATCCATGTGTGAGTAATTCCCTGTTGTATGCAAAGGGGATGGTAGGGATTGGATGAGTTAGATCATGTAATAGTTTATCAGATTGTTGGGGGCATGTTGCCTATCATCTAGATTGTTGTTTATCATCTTTGCTTCAACTTGTCGCTCTTAATGCTTGTCACTTTGGGCCCGAGTTCCATGATTTCAGATCTGAACCCTTTGTGTTTTCATGAATATATTTGTGTTCTTGATCCTATCTATGAGTTGTATGCACCTGTTATAGTCCGGAACCGGCGATCCCAAAGGTGACAGCTTGGGTCACCAAAGGGGATAGACTATAATTTGAGGATTCCATGTATCTATTGATTGTTAATTCTTTGTTCTGGTGCTCTTTGACAGGAGCACCTTAATCTCCATAAGTTCCTTTTGGCCCCGTTGGTAGCGGGATGGTAGGACAAAAGATGTTGTGCAAGTTCTTATTGCAAGCACGTACAACTACCTATGGGTTATATGCATGATGTTTGATTTATTCCTAGATGATCATTGATTTTCTGTGTGCCTTGCCCCAAGTTAAATACATGATATCTCTTATCCATGCAGCGCCCAACCATCCATCTCCCTAGCCTACAGTGTTTTTTAATTCTGCTGGTTACTAGTTGTTTACTTTCGCTGTTTTACTATTGCTGTTTCACCACCACTATTACTGTTGCTATCATCACATCCATATCGCAGTTGCTATTAATATTTTGTTGCAAGTAAGTGTATCTCAGGTGCGGTGGAATTGACAACTCCATTGTTAAAGCTTTTGGATATTCTTTGGCTCCCCTTGAGTCAAATCTATAAATTGGGTTATTCTTACCCGCGAAGACTATCTCGATCCCCTGCAGTTGGGGGTTATCAAGCTTGTTTTCTGGCGCCATTGCCGGGGAGCATAGCTTTATTCACAAGTCTACTTGAAGTATTTTACCTGCTGCAATTTATCCTCTATGGGTAAAAAAGAAGACCACAAGGTCCCGATCTTACCATCCCGTACGAGAAAATGTACTATTCTGAACACTAGTGCTACACTTGATTCATCTTCAGTTATGAGTAAGTTTGCTTCAACTCCACCACATGATGCCTCTACTGAATCTGCTATTATGTCCGATTATACACGAGATAGCTTCTCGTCCCTCGTTGGTTACCCCAAGTGGAAGGTGAGATGTAGCGTAGCAGCTAGTTTCCCTCAGCAAAGATGCTAAGGTTGAATATCGTCCAGGAGGACTCCAACAGATACAAGTAGGTGGTGAAGTGAACAATTGGCGTCGTTGACAATCTAAGGATTGCTAACTTCACCTGGACCGGCACACACAACAGATAGCTTTGCTCCCAACGAGTACAGAGGAGTTTTCAATTCCTCCGGCCTTGTTGTTTACAAAGGATAAAACGCACGGGATAATAATGATAGTGATAGCTACGGAAAAGTAAATACTGAAAGTAAATTGAAGGTATAAACAGTGGTGGAAATATGGACCTGGGTCCTATGATGTTCACTAGTGATGTCTCTCTCCCAAAAGACGATAACATAGCCATGCGAGGTAAACAAATCACAGCTGGGCAATTGACAGGATTATGTGCACAAACGAATGCTAATTATGCGAAACAGAAAGGAAGAGGCTCAAAAGCACGGGCGGTACGCCAAGAAAAGTAGACCGAAATCCATCTGCATCTACCCACTAATCATCCACCTTGAGATATCTATCCAGAACATCTCGCTGGTATTAAGTTGTGAATCCCACCCAAAGTGTAAACTCAAAGCAACGGACAACTGCATTAAAGAACTTTGCGTAAAGTAAACAATCCTTGCACCCGCAAGTACAAGCACCGTTGTTTTCCCCTTGTGGCAACAGCACATCCCCTAGACTCATGTTTCTGTCACTCAAGCTAGTCATCGGGGGGCATGAACCCACAATCATGCATAACGCTCCCTCTTGGAGTCACTACCTAGTACTTGGCCAAAGCAATAAACAACAACGGAGAACATGAAAAGTTACTCAAGAACATAAATATAAAAGAAGGGAATCAAATATATAACTCAATCACAATCTGAACATAATCTCATAATCCATCGGATCCCAGCAAACTCAGCATAGCAACAGCAGAAAGATTACATATGTGCCTCGATCATGTAGGGCAGCTCACGAGGTCTAATCCATGAAGAACAAATAGGGGAGTAGAACATCACATAGCTACTGATCATAGACCCATGGTCCAAGGTGGACTACTCACGGTTCATCCGGGGAAGCATCCATGGTGGTGGAGAAGCTCCCGGAGGTGATTTCTCCCTCCGACAGGGTGCCGGGAAGAGGTCTTCTGGTGCTCCCGATCTTGGAAGCGCGGCGGCGGCGGAACAGAGGAGAGATCGCGAAAAATGGTTCTGTCCCCGAGGTTTTCTCGTCACGGGGAATAAATAGGCGAAAGGGGGCAGCCAGAGGTGGGCCAGGGGCTCTAGGCGCCCCCTGGCGCGGCCAGGGGTGCGGCCGCGCCCTCTGGCCACCTGGGGGGGCCCTGGCTCCCCTCTGGCCCCTCTCGGTCTCTTTGCGAAGTTTCCGGTACGCTGATTTTCCCTATATTTTTTCCGAAAAAAAATTCTGGTACTTTTAATAAGGGGGAAACCTGAAATAGAAAAACAGCAGAAAACAGGAACTGGCACTGGGGTTCACTGAGTTAATAGGTTAGCCCAAATATGATCAAAAGTGTATGGAAGTTCATCAATATCATAGCAATATCACACAAAAGAGGCATGGAGAAAGCAGAACTTACAGATACGTTTTGGACGTATCAACATCCCCAAGCTTAATTCCTGCTCGTCCTCGAGTAGGTAAATGATAACAAGCATAATTTATGTGGTGACATGCTAACAACCATATAGGAACTTTGTAAGTAAAGCAATCAAAGCATGCAATTCAATTCAAGTCATAACAGGCAAGAGTCTATATCTAGTATTGAAACAAGCAACATAAGAACATAAAGGTGCAAGAGTTGTCGCTGTCCGTGACTCGAATGTCTCCAAATGGTGTTTGCGTGCAAGAAAGTGGATAGGGATATATGAGAAAAGGTATTTTTATGTTGAGAACTCAATCTACTAAAGTGTCACACTTGGTCTTCTTTGGAATCTTATCTTGACTCATCCCCAGACCACTAGCTAGGTACAAGTCAAAATGATCCACTCCTTTTCAACATTTTGAGCACTCATGCAATGGATGAGTGTAAGCAGGAAAGTTTACACTTAGGATGGCAAAGAGAGAATAAGGTGGAGGAGGAAGACAAAAAGGTGTGAAAGGCTCACATCAATGAGGACAACCATAGGCGAGAGAAAGCCAAATGATAGATATGATGTGAGGAGTAGGGATTGTCATGCAACGGATGCGCATATGAGCTAAGGTAAGCTCTCCAATGGAACTAGTGGGGGTGCATCCAACTTGCTTGCTCAAGAATACCTAGAGCTCATTTGAGGAGGCTCATCATTGGAATATACAAGACAAGTTCCATAGCGTGAAGGTCCCCACATAGCTATATGCATGAATGATAATCTCTATGGAGTACAAGATATAAGAAGGAGTACGAGTGTGGATATCTAAAAAGGAATAGTACTGTGCCCCCTTCTCTCTTTTTTTATTTTTTTCTTTTTTTTCTTTTTTTCTTTTTTTGTATATTTTGGTGGCCTCAATGGCTCTTTCTATTTAACTCTCATTTGTCCTCTTTGGGATCTTTTAATTTTGTCCACTTTGGGATCTGTTGATTTTGTCCTCTTTGGGATCTGTTCCTCACTTTAGGGGCAACACTCTATATATTACAAAAAGTATAGAAGATCTTTCACACTTTAAAAAGTACTCAAATCATAAAGAAGATGTAACTATCATGATGTATGCAAATTTATGCCTCTTCCAGTGTAGCAGGATATGCAATGATACTAGCCGTCATGTAGCAATGATTAGGGAAAATCCCAACTAGCATGCGGCTCATCGATCAAGCAAGTAGCATGTATGACATGAAGATCAAGTCATGAGAAGATGGATGTTGCATGACAATGTATCTTGGAAAGGCTAAGGAAATGCCTTGGTAGGTAGGTATGGTGGTTGTTTTGAGGAAGGATATAAGGAGGTTTATGATGACATAGCGTATCATTCCAAGGGTTTGGATGTACCGGCGAAGGTGGACGCCAACTCTCGGAGTGAGAAGAAAGCAATGCACGGCACAGGAGAGGCTAGAAAAAATATGGGAAGGTGGAAGTGTCAACTTTCGAATACTCACATTAGTCCGAAGAACTCATGCACTTATTACCGGTAACTCTCAATCTAATAAGGAGGTTCACAAAGAGACAAGTACACCGAGGAGGAGTGTATGGGGGTTTGGTTATCCTGGCGCATCCTCGACTCATGGTACGTGAGTGTACTCTAATATTTGACCCCTCAGAAGAGTAGCGATCCATCTAGTAGCTAAAGTTCTCAACTAATTTTGTAAGTTTTGAAAATAAACACGGATTGCCCAAAATACGACATCTATCACTAATAGGCTAAAGCTCTTGACACCAAGATTCCAAACATTACTCAAAACAATACCTCAAAACTTTTGTAAGTTACTACTACAAAAGAATAGCAACCTCAATTACCTACTCCAAGTCAAGACACAAAACTCGGTGCAACAGGCAAACTCTCTAAACAAGATAAACATGAAAGCTCAAGAGAGTTCCAGCAACAAACTAAACAAAAGCTCTTTGAAAAGGTAAGCATGAAAACTAAGAGCTAAGCATGACAGTAGCTATGAAAAAAGATAAAGAACACACACAGCAAAGATAAGCATGAAAAATCCTATGTTGTGTTCTAGATTTTGGAAGTGGAGCTTCTTTCTCTCCCACACAAAGAAAGATGGGTTCTAACTTGTTATGAACATCAAGCAAAGCTAAAGAACACTAAAAAAAACCTAAGAGCGAGACGCTCCAAGCATAGCACATAACGCATGAAGTGATAAAAATATAGTGAAACGAGAGACGAACTGATAATTGTTGATGGAGAAGGGGATGCACAGGGGCATCCCCAAGCTTAGACTCTTGAGTCTCCTTGAATATTTATTGGGGATGCATGGGGGCATCCCCAAGCTTGAGCGCTTGATGCTTCTTAATCTTCTTTCATCATCTTCCCTCGCACATTTGAAAACTCCCTTCATACATAACTCATCATTATCTGATTAGCGAGGTTAGTACCCATAATAAAATAATTTTTCTCTACTAGAAATAAAGATAAACTTGAAGAGTTACTTTTTCTCAAGAGTTCCAAAAGGTTTTTGCAAAGAGAAAGCAAGCTTAAGGTTTGCAAAATGAAGAAAAGGCAAAATAGGACAGAATCTGTGAAAAACAGACCAGCAGGTAGTAAAGAATTTTTTACGGATACTTCTGCAACTCAAATCAAAAAACTCAGAACATACGAAAGTTTCGTAATTGTATAGAGAACGCTGTGCAAAAATTCAGCTCAAAAAGATGAACTGGGATTTTTCTGTGATTTTTCTAGTCACGAGGACAGAATCTGTTTTCTGGACAGCATGTCACAACTTTCACTTCCCTTGTCATATGAGGCTATAAAAGGCACAAAACTTGAAAGTAAAGATACAATGATGTTGCTACATTAGTAACAAACATCAAGACCACTAAAAACACAAGAAAAACAAAAAGGAAATCCTAAATTCGTTGCGGGATGCCTCCCGAAAGCGCTTCTTTAAAGCCATTAGCTAGGCTTAATGCAAATAGATCAAGTCTTTTCAAGAAAATAACTAGCCCGTGTGAAGGACTCAAAAGGCAACTTACTCTTTTTCCTATGGAAGTGTTCCATCCCTTTCTTGAGAGGGAATTGGAATTTTATAATCCCTTCTTTCATATCAGTAACAGCACCCACGGTGCGAAGAAAAGGACGTCCCAAAATAATTGGACAAGAAGGTTCACATTCAATGTCCATAATAGTAAAATCAACGAGAACATTATTGTCATTGACAATGATAAGAACATCATCTATCTTCCCCAAAGGTTTCTTTACGGAAGAATCAACGAGACGAACACCAAAATAACAAGTATCAAAAGGTTTAAACTCAAATATATCATACATTATTTTGGACATAACAGAGGTACTAGCTCCAACATCACATAAAGCATAGCAAGAAAAGTTATTTAACTTAATTTTAATCATAGGATCCCAACCATCTTCTAGCTTTCTAGGTATGGAGGCTTCTACCCTAAGCCTCTCCTTCCTAGCTTTGATGAGAGCATTAGTGATATGCTCCGTGAAGGCAAGATTAAGTGTGCTAGTGTGGGGTCTCTAGACATCTTGTGAAGGAAACGAATAACTTCAGAAATGGTGCAATTATCAAAATCAGGGTCACTACTATCAAGTAGAGTGGTAGTGGTGTCCTTTAGGCTCACTTGTTTTGTAGCTTCTATAGTCATAGGAATTTCTTCTTCTACGGTTGAGGTCATACAATCACCATCAATACTATGGGACTAGGGGTGCATTGGGTGCTAAGAGTTTGGATATCCTCAACCACTTGGATAGTAGCAACAGTATGGTGTGTAGGAAGGCTCTTAATCCTATCTTATTCCTCCTTTTATTTAGCCCATCTCTCTTTGAGTTTAGCCATCATCCTAATGTTTTCATTAATTGTCAATTGGATATCATTCATAGGAGTGACCTTCCTCTCCTCAAGGGGAGAAGTTCTAATTTTAAGAAATTCTACTTCATGGGCTAAATTGTCTACCTTCGACGAGATGGTATCTAGTTTGTCTAGTTTTTCCTCTACTCTTGTTGAAGGCTTTTTGGGTAGTGACAAAGTTTTTAAGCATACTCTCTAATTCAGAAGTGGAGTTTTTGGTGCTAGGATAAGTTTTGTTGTTCCCATAGTTGTTGGAGGGGAACGGTCTAGGATTGCTACCAAAGTTACTCCTATAAGCATTGTTGTTGAAGTTGTTTCTAGAGATAAAGTTCACATCTACTTGATCCTGAGCAATCAAAGAATTTAAAGGAACATTTTGAGGATCAATAGGAGATTGCTTGGTAAGTAGAGACATAATCAAGTCAACCTTTTCATTTAGGGAGGAGATCTTCTCGATAGAGTTTACCTTCCTACCTATTGGAGATCTTTTGGTGTTCCAATGGGAATAGTTGGTCATCATCTCATCGAGAAGTTTTGTGGCAGCACCAAGTGTAGTTGACATAAAGGTTCCTCCCGCGGCCGAATCTAACAAGTTCCGCGAGGTAAAGTTCAAGCCTGCATAAAAAGTCTGGATAACCATCCAAGTAGTCAAACCATGCGTAGGGCAATTCTTAACAAGAGATTTCATGCGTTCCCAAGCTTGGGCAACGTGTTCATTATCCAATTGCTTAAAATTCATAATAAAGCTCCTCAACTGGATAATCTTAGCAGGGGGATAGTACTTCCCGATAAAAGCATCCTTGCACTTATCCCAAGAATCTATGATATTCTAAGGCAAGGATTGAAACCAGATTTTAGTTTCATCCCTCAAAGAGAAAGGAAAAAGCTTAAGCTTAACAATATCACCATCTACTTATTTGTACTTTTGCATATCACAAAGCTCAATAAAATTATTTAAATGCAAAGCAGCAGCATCTCTAGCACCAGAGAATTGATCTTTCATAACAAGGTTCAGCAAAGCAGGTTTAATCTCATAAGAAGGTGCTGAAGTAGCAGGTGTAGCAATAGGAGTGCAGATAAAGTCACTGTTGTTGTGACTAGTGAAGTCACACAACTTGGTGTTCTCAGAGGAACCCATAGTAGCAGCAAGCAAACTAACTATTTTTTTTATTTTTGATAAAAGACACTAAAGCAAAAACTGAAAGGTAAAAAAACAAGACTAAAAAGCAAAGATAAAAGATAGTGTGCAACTCCCCTATCTTGAAGAGTGGAGTCCCCGGCAACGGCGCCAGAAATTTGCTTGATACACGAGATAGCTTCTCGTCCCTCGTTGGTTACCCCAAGTGGAAGGTGAGATGTAGTGTAGCACCAAGTTTCCCTTAGCAAAGATGCTAAGGTTGAATATTGTAACACCCTCATAATCAGTACCAGTAATCACTACAGTGATTCCACTGTTAGTGGTCATTATTTTTGATGATCAAACCATGATCACCTTTGATCATGGCTCTGTCAGATTCTCACCCTGATAAAATTTTCAGATTATAATCTTGCTCCAAGGAAATTGTGGGTGTATGATAACCATTTTGCAAATACCTAAACCAAGTCAACTCCTAGCCATTTGAATAATCACAAGTCAGTGATGATTATGAAAACCAAGGATGTTGGATTGTAAAATTGCCAAGTGAATTAAAACAATTGGGAATGGAAATCTTAGTTAAACCAACACTGTGGAATCTATTTATAAAATGCCTAGCAATCATTAGGCCATGATTATATAGAAGTGGTTATTTTATTAAAATGGTATAGTAATATTGAGGAATAATAAATGAAATAAAAAATAGCTTTCGGAACTATTAAATTGCCATGGAATAAAATAAACAAGTGCAAATTTTAAATGAACAAAAAAATTGTGAAACCAATTTTATAAAATGCCTAAATAAAAGTAGGCTATATTAAAGTGAAATGGGATTTTATTACCATGTTTAAAAATGATAAACAAATAATACCAGTGGTCAAACAGTGATATTTAATGCCTTTTAAATAAAACAAAATACTAAAAGATTTTTATTAATGCCCAAACTTTTCGTGTCACTTAACTATGATGCAACAATAATTTTGGAACAAATTTTATGTTGTAGAAAAAAGTAAAAGGCTTTAAACTAATTACAAACAGAACAAACAGAAAACAAAAATAACAAAAGAATACAAAAGAGAGAAAAAAACCTATACTACCCCCTGGCCGAAAGCCCCCCCCCCCCCCCGCCCTTTTTCTCTCCTTCCTCTCCCACCTGCTCCCCTCCACCTGTTCCCTCACCCCGCACGGCGCCATGGCCATGGCCACTGTTGGCCATGCCCCTCCCACCTGCCCCCCCTTCCCCCTCTGGATAAGTCCGAAGCCACCCACCCCCTGGAGCCCCCCTGTAGCCTAGATCTTTCCCCGTTCTCCTCTCTCTTGTGCCTCACCCCGTCGCCGCCCGCACTGCCCGTCGCCGCCACCACGCCGTGGCCGCGGCCAACGGCCGCCGGAAGCCGCGCTGCCGTGTCTGGAGTGCTCCCCGGTGTCGACTCCATCGCCATGGGCAGTCCATCGTCGTCGGGCATCGTTGCTTCGACCGAATCGGTCATCCTCAACCTTCAGACCCGCAGCCCACCGGCGTCAAATTCATCGACGTCAATGCGAGTCGGCCGGTCCGAGAACCTCCCCGCACTCCTCGTGAGCATCCTCCCCCAATCCCCCTTCATTCACCGCTTTTTTCGTCGCCGTAGATGCCCCATGCGCCCGCTGTTCTCCATGGACGGGAGCGCGAGCTCCCGTGGTGCTCGCAGCCGCTGCAGCTATGCGGTTTGGTTGGCCACGCCTCTGACTTCCACCACCGGTGGGCTCGCCGTGGAGCGCTGCCCTGCTCGCCTCGCCGAGCTCGGCCCGCCTCCACCGCGCCACGGCCTGTCGTGCCCTGGCCCACGCCGCCGTGCCCGCCCCCTGTCGCTCGCCCCGTTCATGCCTCGCCCGTCGCCGTCACCGACTTCGCCGGCGAGGACGCCACTGGCCTGGCTTTTTAATTAGGGCCCAGGCTAACCCCCCCCCCCCTTAATCCCCACCCCCAGCCACTGACCCCTGGGACCCACCCAAGGGATTAACCCACTAACCCCTCTGTTAGATTAGTTAAAATAAAAACTGTTAGATAAAAGTGTCTCACTGACAGGTGGGGCCACCCATTTAAATAACCCCTCTGTATTAATTATATTGTTAATTATGCCCCTGTGACAATGACATCTGGACCCCACCTGTAAGCATTTAAAATAAATAGAAATTGTTTTATTTAAAATTGTTAGTATGACATGTGGGCCACCCCCTGTTCTTTTTAATAAAATTGTTTTATTAGAATTGGGTCACTGACATGTGGGACCATCATGTTAGTTGACCAGTCAACTGCCTGTGGATAAGGTTGGATTTTATTAATAAAAGAAATTCTTTTAAATGATTTTAAACTTTGAAAATCAATATCTTTTAAACCGTAACTCATTCAAAAACTTTATACATGAAAATTGATCAGAAAAATATAACGAATACGAATACGCTATCCGTATGTCTATTAGTTCCCTCTAACACAACGAGCATCGAACCGTCCCCCCTCCGGACCGACTGTCCGATAAATTGTCCGGTACTTCTAAAGTACCCGGATGAATTTATTTCAAACACGAAAGTTGCTCGGAATAGATCAACTAACCCGGATACACCACCCACACATGTGTCGGATGTCCATGACACCTCCGGCATGATAACTCCCCCTCCGGACACCCTGTCCGGTAATCACCCGGAGCCGGTAGTTCATCCCCAGATGAATTTCCGTTCCGAGCAACGTGCATTGCACTGCGTTAGAACACCGTTAACATTGCATATGTCATGTCATGCATCTGTTTTCATTGTTTTGCTTTGTATTTACTGTTTCTTCCCCCCTTAATCTCCGATAGACCCCGCTGCTGTCGTCGACTACACCTCTACTGAGTATGACTACTTCGTCGACGACCCTACTTCTATCGTCGAGCTTCCAGGCAAGCAGAGCCATTCTCTTCCCCAGATATCGCCTATCTTTCCGTACATTTCTTACACTAGACATTGTTACTGCTGCTGCTACGAGTACAATCCTATTCAATTGCATAGCCTGTTTTTGTCGCCCCTTGATGTACCTTCCTTTAATACTATGCTGCCTATTATTACTTATGCATTATTCAGCAGTAAACCATGCGCATTGTTAGCTAGGTTTAGAATAGAGGTTCATGATCACTTTGGGAGTGATCGCGGGAACGATATATTACAACTCCAACATGTACGGATCAATGCAGATGCCCTAGGGAACCTACAACGGCGAGACTCTGCCGAGTCGCTTCGAGTTTGGCTTATGAATGGAATGGACTCGTATTTCACTCTCGTCGGCTCAGTAGCGTAGCATCACCGGGATGATATGAGGTTTACCTCTTTAGTTCATTCCGCTGATGTCTCTGTCAAACCACTTTAAGTGTGCCATCGAGGGTGATACCTCCTGGTTTCACTTAATGGTAGGCACTCGAACCAACCGGTGTCCTTAAAGGTAAGAAGTCGGGTGACCCAACGGTGCCCGCGAGTGGTATTGCGACGGGACGACAGGGAGGGTACGACCAGTGTACCGGTGTGCTTGGCCCCTGATCGTTGGCCGCGAGAGTTACCCAAACCACGAAAGTCGAGCTCCTCCAGGAGCACACGCGAGACAAGGTAAGGAGACGGTTCACCTTGTTGGTAACCGCAGAGACTTGGTGGGACGACAGGGAAGGCACCGATGTACTGGTGGTCCTGGCTGCTGTCGTTGTCCGTGGGTCAGTTAAGTCGAGGCAACGATAACGGTTGTCCCGCAAGTTAATAAAATGACTAATGGTTCAGTGGATGTCTTGAGTTGGCTATATGCCATGTACGCACTACCTACCCATGGGAATTACGAGTTATGGGCTCCTCTGCTTCGTAGTGTCGTCCGAGGACTCTTCAGACGTCAGCAGTACTGCGGGCTGATTGTCGGGAAGTGGTGTTGTCTTATTTGCTCGTGCAGTGGTGTCTTATTTGGATTTGCTTTAACTTCACCGGCCAGCCACGCACCGTGCAGGAGTACGTTCGGGTTGGGGTCCAAGGCTCGACGTACTTAGGATTTAGACCGGCGGATGGCCTCTCTGTTGAGTTTGAAAGATGGGCTATGGAGTTTCGGATAGCCTCGGTGGAGCGTTCCCTAAAAAGGTTCCCGCCACCCTGGAGATCCGTGCATGTAGTGTAACACAAGTGCACCCCTGCAGGGAAGATTAATCTATTCGAATAGCCGTGTCCACGGTAACAGGACGCTTTATGCTGAAGCTGGATCTTACCACTACAAACTATTATTATTAAACTGTATGGTTCCGGGTTTTCTTCCTCGCGGGGATGTCGAGGAGGTGAACTCGGAGGCATTGTTAATTATTACAACTTATTATTATACAATGTTGCAGCAACTTCTGCTGCATTGTTACTTTATGCTTTATATAAACTGTTTGGCTATTCTCTCCTCATGCTGCAAGACTCGTCGGAAGATGCTAGTCTTCGTTAGGCCTAGCTTCTTACCCTTGCTCTGGATTTCTGTCTTCCAGTCCACTATATACATCCTCTTCTTTCCGTTGATACAATGCATAATGCTTAGTAGTGGACTTAAGACTCGCGGGTATGCTAGATACTCACCTGCTTTATTTTTTCCCTTTTATTGTTTTGCCTGATCGGCCGCTGCAGTCGACGTTGGAGCCTTGGAGTCCAGGAGCAGGAGATCCTCGATGCCGACCACCACAATATGAAGGCCCCCGATGCCTACTACGACGTCGAGTTACCCTTTGACCAGGAGTAGTTTGGAGGTTCCCATGCAGGAGGCCTTGCCTTTTCGATCGAGTGTTGATTTTTGTGCTAGCCTTCTTAAGGCAACCTTGTATCCTTGTGTCTGTACTCAGATACTATTGCTTCCGCTGACTTTGTGCTCTCGAGCTGTTGTATTCGAGCCCTCGTGGCCCCTGACTTGTATTAAACAGCTTGTATTATTTTATTTGTAGAGTTGTGTTGTGATATCTTACCGTGAGTCCCTGATCTCGATCGTGTACCTTGCATGTATGATTACTGTACACGACTTGATTTTGGGGGCGTCACAAATATCGTCCAGGAGGACTCCAAATGATACAAGTAGGTGGTGAAGTGAACAATTGTCGTTGTTGACAATCTAAGGATTGCTAACTTCACTTGGACCTGCACACACAACAGATAGATTTTCTCCCAACGAGTACTGAGGAGTTGTCAATTCCTCCGGCCTTGTTGTTTACAAAGGATAAAATGCACGGGATAATAATGATAGTGATAGCTACAGAAAAGTAAATACTGAAAGTAAATTGAAGGTATAAACAGTGGTGGAAATATGGACCTGGGTCCTATGATGTTCACTAGTGATGTCTCTCTCCCAAAAGTCGATAAAATAGCCATGCGAGGTAAACAAATCACAGCTAGGCAATTGACAGGATTATGTGCGCAAACGAATGCTAATTATGCGAAACAGAAAGGAAGAGGCTCAAAAGCACGGGCGGTACGCCAAGAAAAGTAGACCAAAATTCATCTGCATCTACCCACTAATCATCCACCTTGAGATATCTATCCAGAACATCTCACTGGTATTAAGTTGTGAATCCCACCCAAAGTGTAAACTCAAAGCAACGGACAACTGCATTAAAGAACTTTGCGTAAAGTAAACAATCCTTGCACCCGCAAGTACAAGCGCCGTTGTTTTCCCCTTGTGGCAACAGCACATCCCCTAGACTCATGTTTCTGTCACTCAAGCTAGTCATCGGGGGGCATGAACCCACAATCATGCATAACGCTCCCCCTCTTGGAGTCACTACCTACTACTTGGCTAAAGCAATAAGCAGCAACGAAGAACATGCAAGAGTTACTCAAGAACATAAATATAAAAGAAGAGAATCAAATATATAACTCAATCACAATCTGAACATAATCTCATAATCCATCGGATCCCAGCAAACGCAGCATAGCAACAGCAGAAAGATTACATATGTGTCTCGATCATCTAGGGCAGCTCACGAGGTCTAATCCATGAAGAACAAAGAGGGGAGGAGAACATCACATAGCTACTGATCATAGCCCCATGGTCCAAGGTGGACTACTCACGGTTCATCCGGGGAAGCATCCATGGTGGTGGAGAAGCTCCCGGAGGTGATTCCTCCCTCAGACAGGGTGCCGGGAAGAGGTCTTCTGGTGCTCCCGATCTTGGAAGCGCGGCGGCGGCGGAACAGAGGAGCGATTGTGAAAAAGGGTTCCGTCCCCGAGGTTTTCTCGTCACAGGGAATAAATAGGCGAAAGGGGTCAGCCAGAGGTGGGCCAGGGGCTCCAGGCGCCCCCCCTGACGCGTCTAGGGGTGGGGTCGCGCCCTCTGGCCGCTTGGGGCCCTCCTGGATCCCCTCTGGTCCCTCTCGGGCTCTTCGCGAAGCTTCCGGTACGCTGATTTTTCCTATATTTTTCCCAGAATTTTTCTGGTACTTTTAATAAGGGGGAAACCTGAAATAGAAAAACAGCAGAAAACAGGAACTGGCACTGGGAGCACTAAGTTAATAGGTTAGTCCAAATATGATCAAAAGTGTATGGAAGTTCATCAATATCATAGCAATATCACACAAAAGAGGCATGGAGCAAGCAGAAATTATAGATACGTTTTGGACATCATCCGATACTTTTGATGATGCTTCTACTACTCTTGATAATATTGGTTCACTTAGTCACGCTCTTGAGAAACAGATCGCTGCTGCAAAAAAATCTGGAATTGAAATTCCTGATACTTGTCATCCTTTTGATGGAACTTACACTTATCCTGATTTGAGTAAACTCAAGGTGAGACTCCTTGATGATGATTATATTATACTTGATGATGATTTATGCAGGTAGCTAACAGAGTTCGACGACTCTGGTCCTGATGTTATTAAGAAGCTTCTCGAAAAACACTCCCTGAAGAACAAGATCGTTCCTGATCCTAAATTTGCTACGTCTCATATATGCATCAATGATCCTGATTATAATTTCTCTGTTGATCTTTCACTTATATCTATGGTTAAATCTGGCCCCTTTTATGGCAGAGAAAATGATGATGCTATTGCACACCTGACCAAACTCACTGAGTTAGGTGGCTTGTTTACTACAGATGAAAAGATACGAAACTTCTATGTTACTAAGCTTCTTCCTTTCTCTTTGAAGGAAGGTGCTAAAGCATAGTATGATGCACTACCATGTGGTTCCATTAGGAGTCCTCAAGACTTAGCTCACTCTTTTGTTGATAAGTATTTTCCTGCTCATATGCAACATGCTGCTTTACGAAGAATTTATAACTTTAAACAGTTGCAGGATGAGAACCTCCCTAAAGCTTGGGGGAGGTAATGCATTATGATCTAGGCTAGACCGGGACATGGAGTCCCTAAGAATGAATTAATTGACATATTTTATGCTGGTCTAACTGATGAATCTAGATCCTATTTGGACAGTTGTGTTGGTTGTGTTTTCAGGAAAAGAATACCGGACGATGCAGAAGAATTAATGGGCAAATTTGCCAAGAACCATGAAGATTGGTCCGTCCCTGAACCACCTCCACCACCAAAAAAGAGGGGCATTCTCGTTCTAAGCCCCGAAGATATGCAAGAAGCAAAGAAGTCTATTAAATAGAAGGATATTAAAACTAAAGACGTGAAGAATCTACCCCCCATTGAGAAGTTGTGTGAGCCTACCACTCACTCTCCTAGGGTAGAGGTACACTCTCTTTTAGATTTCAATGCAAGTGACATTCCTCATGGTAAGCCTCCTGATCAGTGTTTAGATGAGCTTGATAATTTCATTATGAAGCAAAATCACTTTAATGAGAGGATACAAAGTCAGTTGCATGATAATTCCCTTGCTATCAAAAGTTTGCTTGATGTTCTAGGTAGAACAGTTAATGATGTTAAATTTCTTGTGAAGCCTTTTCATATGGTTCAAACTCAGCTTGATCAAATTTATAATGTGCAAAAAAAAATTCTTGCTAATAATGCCAAACAGGATATACAGGCCTTCGGGATTAAAACCCGAGGAGGAACTAGCACTCAAGATCTTCTCTATCCGGAGGGGCATTCTAAGAGGGTCGAACAAGATTCTCAAATACAGGAAGAAGAAATTGTTAGCTCTCCGAAGAAGAAGAAGAAGAAGCACAAAGAAGCTGACAATTCCAATGATCCAAATAGTATATCTACCTCTGATGATGAGACTAAAGACGATGCTGAGCCTGAAAAGGATGATGAAAAGAATGATCCACCCAAAGTTCGAGAAGAAGAAGCACCCGACAAACGCAAGAAATACACTAGATAAGATTTTATCGGAAGAAGACATGGGAAGGAACGCGAACCATGAGTACAGAAACCCATGCCCTTTCCAGGTAAGTCTCTCAAAACCAAAGAAGAAGAGCATTACAATAAGTTGTGTGAGTGGATGAAACCTCTTTTTCTTCAAATTCCTTTGACTGATGCTATTAAGTTACCTCCTTATTTGAGATATATGAAAGATATTGTTACTAATAAAAGAAAAGTTCCTAATGAAGCAATATCTACTATGCTTGCTAACTACTCTTTTAGATGCAAGGTTCTTGAGAAGCTTGGCGATCCAGGTATACCCACCATTCCTTGCTCCATAAAGAATAATTATGTCAGGAATGCTTTATGTGATCTTGGAGCAGGAGTGAGTGTTATGCCCTTTTCTCTTTACAAGAGATTATGTTTAGAAAAACTAATCCCTACAGATATCTCTCTTCAGATGGCTGACAATTCAACAGCTGTCCCCATAGGTATTTGTGAGGATGTTCCCGTTGAAGTTGAAGATGCTAATTGTTTAATCCTTACTGATTTTGTTGTGCTTGACAAGCCCGAGGATGGGAGCATGTCTATTATTCTTGGTAGACCTTTTCTTAACACCGCAGGTGCTATTATTGATTGCAACAAAGGAAAGGTTACTTTCAATGTGAATGACAAAGAACACACGGTGTATTTTCCGAAGAAGATTGACAAAAGGCATGGTCTTAACTTAATAGGGAATATCGAGACCGTGAAGATTGGAGAATGGGATTGTCCTCTACATGTGCACCACAAATACCAAACCATCATGGTGGGGACAATGTCCATTAAAGTAAAGGTGCAAGATCACTTCATAAGAGGTAAAACTTTTTGCTCTATATATCGTCGGTTTGTTGGTAAGACTTGATCAACCTTGCTAGTAAGCATGTTTTATATAGGTAAAAAGTGCAGCTTGTAATGTTTTCATTTTCCTTAGCTTTTATTCTCCTTATTGTACCAAATTTATATGTTTTTGAAACTTCACAACTCTAATCACTGCTTCAAGTTTTCAGCAAGTTTCGCAGCTTTTTGGACTTCGAAAAAATTTCAACAGTGAAGTTGTCAGAAAAATTCCAGAAAAACTATTTTAAAAATTTCCATGCCGGGAGTGACCCAGAGGCACCTGGGGCTGACCAGGGGGCCACCAGTGACCCAGGTGGCCAGCTGGCGCGGCCTGGCTCCTGGCCGCGCCCACAGGGCACCTGGGGCCCACAGGCCCCACCTCCAGGTATGTCTTCTTCATCCTCCTTCCTCTCTCTCCAAAAACACGAGTTCTGATCCAGTCCTTGCATTCTTGCTGTTCTTGGAGGCGATTTTCGATCTCTCTCTACAGCCCATCATTCGAGCTGAGATTTTGAGAAAATACTCCCTGGTATGAAACTCCTTCACCCCTCCAATTAGATTTTTGATTGGTGGCCTCATTTGTGAGTATTTAGTAACTCTTTGTGTTGTTCATATGAGCTTGCATGCATGTGTAGAATTTTATTTCCCAAGTTTTGATGCAAGTTTATGTCTTAGGTAAGTGAGTAGAGTAGTTTGCCTCAACTCACTTTGTTTAAATCCTTGTTTTTGTGAATTGTCAAAAATTTCATAAATGAGTTTCTTTGGAGAAGCAAAGGGGTGGATTGGGAAGAAGAAGCCCGAGCGCTCCGATCGAGTCACTAGAGCTGCAGCTTCACCCTCAGCAGTTAGGGTGAGCTACAATGAAGATCATGTGCCCCTTGAGTTGTTGGAAGACACAAATCCAGCATGCGCAATGATGTATCCGTGCGATGATTTTCTTACAGCTGCAGGAATTAAGGAGGAATTTTATGGCCTTTGCGCCAATGCAGGTTTGACACGGTTAGCTTTATGCCATGCGGTACAATACAAAAAGCTTACCTCCTGTTTTGTTAACAGTTTTTTTTATAATCATGATGCTGGAACCGTTGAGTTCAAACTTTATAATGATCTCATAACCATGTCTTTGGCACAATTTTGTGATATAATAGGTGTGCCGAACGTTGCTCAGACATCTAAGATGACCATGCAGCCTTCCGGGTTGAGGACCATCTTCAACTCCCTTTGCTGCCAGGAAGAGACCGACATTCGGCGCACGAAGATTTCCAGCATTTTGTTTCCACACCTCAGGTATTTTGCGTATTTTGTTGCTAGAGGGGTGTTAGCTCGTGAAAACACGAGCAATGGTTCTGCACCAGACTTCGCTATTTATGCGAACGCCCTCTCTGGTAAGAATGAGTATAATGTGGGTGCCTTGATTGTTTGGCGCCTTGTTACGAACAGTAACAAGGGCGATTTATATGGTGGCGTTTACGTCACACTTATCCTTGAGTCTCTTGAGTGCACCCCGCATCCTGATGATGTTCCCTTTTCATACGCGAGTCTCGATCTTGCGGCAATGAAGAGGCATAAGTTTGTTACCATGACTTCTCAGTTTGGTAACCTTGATTATATTTTGAGGTTTGAAAGGACCATTACTCTTGAGATCCGTCTAGCTGCACCACTTTTGTTTGATAACACTCGCGGGAACGGAAGGTCCTTCAACAAAATTCAGTTCGATGAGTTCATGGCTAATTACCAGCCGCATAACCCCATGGAGGGGGTTGTGCCCGATGAGGAGGAGCATGGTGAGTTCCCGGATTTCTAGGGAGAGACTTTCACCGAGCATGGCGAGGGATATTCTTCCGCTTGGAGCGCAGAGCCTTCCTCATGGGAGGACCCGAGGACTTCGGTGTACACACCGGAGGGCTCATACGACTCCTGGACTTACCCTTACCCCGGAGCAGGAGGCTCTTGGGGGCAGTAGCTGCTACCAACTTAGGCCAAAAGCCTAAGCTTGGGGGAGTACGTTCCCTTCTCACCTTTCCATTGTACTATCCGTTTTTATTTTGTTTGCGTTGATCTTTTTCGAAGTTTTTGCCCGCTCTTCTTTGTTCTTTTATTTTGAAAAAACAACAAAAAGATTTCTCTTTTCTTTTTCTTTCGTTTAACCTTTGAAAAAACCCAAAAATATTTTCTTTTCTCTCTTTAGTTTGCTTTGTTGTAGAGTTCAGCTCGAGTCCGTGATGGCATTTGCACTTGATTATATATTTTCCTACGTCCAATCGTGCAAGTGACAAGGTAGTAATGACGAAGATCGACGAAAGGGATGCAACAAGGAAAACCGGTATGAACTCTTCTTGTTTCTACTTCTGTACATATGCTTGTACTTATGATTTAGAGACCAGCTTGTAGAGACATAGTGCTTTGTTTACAATGTTTTCCCAGTGTTCATGATTTCCTTGTGGCTAGTCCCAAGTAGCTAGAGTACATAATGTGTTGTTGAAATGATTTACATTCATTGCATTGTTCATGGTTTGGCATACTGAAGTGGTATTTCCCTTTGGAGAATTCTTGGATTGACTTGGCACATGCTTACACATGTTTATGACTGAAAAGTCTACTATGCCTTGATGATCTTTGAATTTCAGAAGAGTCATATCATTTTCATGCCCAATTCAATGTTACTTTGTCGCTCTGCATGATTATGACTATTATTGATCTCTAGTTGGTCGCTTCCCAGTTGTAAGGCCCGATATGCGGTACTGTTCCAGATCTAGATGTTTCCATCCAGATCCGGGGACGAAGCACATATCGGTCCCACCGCGACATATAACATAGCCATATGCCCCGGATTTCCAACATGATATCACAACATTACAAATACAAGGATACAACATCTCATACAATCGGCATACAACTGCCTTAAATACAATACATCAGCGGAAGATATATGTCTGAGTACAGACTACAATCAAATGCCTACTGGCAAAGAGAAAAACATTGATCCCCATAACCACACGGGTCCAGGCCCTCCGCCGGGATCCGCCTAACTAGTCGTCGTCGAGTCTCCACGTGAAACGTCGATCACCATACCTGTTGTCAATCAAGAACCCTGAAAAGAGTTTGGGGGTAGTATCATGAGTACATAAGTACTCAGCATCCAACTGTAATGGTCCACTGACCTAGCAAGGACTTCATCACTCGTCATTCTAGGACAACTAGTAGTTTACGGTAAGGATGGGGTAAGTGGTGAGGTTGCTGCCGCACTAGCATTTATGAAGTGGCTAACGATCTAGAGAGTAAGATAAGAGGCCAAGCATTCGATGAGGAATCGCCTCCAACAAGTCTTGCTATCAACTACTACGCAAACATAACACCTATCATATCCTTGTCCTCCTCTTCGCAACCAGACGAAGAAGAAGCAGTCAAGGCACTCACACGTTGATAAAATTATATTAAGATTATCACAGTTGTTGTTGTCTATGAACAAGGAGTAGGTCTCAAGTCATCCATAATCGTGGACACGTCTTCTCAAAAAGATTTAACCCTGCAGGGGTGTACCAACTGCCCATTACAAGGCTCCGCACGCACGCCCATCTCTCTCAGTTGCTACCCATGATAGGCAACCATTTTATGATTTAATCCCAAGAGATCCGGAACGATAGGTCCCTCTAACTAACAACGCACAAATCCGAGTGGCCCCCGGTGTAAGGCCCCTGATGCGGTACTAACTCTAACTAGTCGCTTTCGCGTCCGGTCGGAGTTAGAAGCGCATCAAACGCCACCGGCGCACGACACTCGCACTCGTGTCGCTGCCGGATTCTCGACAACAGGTATAAAAACACAACTCTACAAGAAAGGAAATACATATGGAGATAATAGAGCAGGGCATACAACGCCACTGTCCAAAATACATAACATTCTCCTGAATACATCTCATCAGTACATCAAGCGGAAGCAAGATATGGACCGGGTACGGTCAAGAACCAAATTGCCCTAGAGAGGGCTACACATAAATCCACCCACGGGAACGTCTGAGCCCAACTAAGGATCCTACTGGTCGGAGTAGTCGTACTCGTCATCATCCTCCGGAGGCACCTCCACGAAGTATCGTCCAGTGCTGGGGTCGAGGTAGTAGTCCACTGCAGCGGCCGATCAGGCAAAGCGGTAAAAGCGGAAAAGGAAACGGGGGTGAGAACATATCATTACGGAATAACTAACGCTACAGGTAAGGTAAAGATATAGACAGTTTGCAGCCGTACTAGCATATATGGTGGCTACACGTTCTGTCAGGACAAAGATGAGATCCAAGAAGTTACATTGACAACGTGTCGTAAGTCAGCTATCCTCCTACTTACGCAAACATAACACAACCTCGTTTCTCTCTCGGTCCCCCTGGACGAAGAAAAACAACCAAGGCACGCACACGGTTTGTCAAGTTTTATAGCATACTTAACATTGATGTTATTCTATGAACAGGACGTAGGCTCAACGTAGTCCATAACCGCGGACACGGCTTTTCGAAAAGATTTACCCTGCAGGGGTGTACCAACTGTCCATTATAGACGTCGCATGTACGCCCGGTTTCCACTTGGCTGGGTAAGCGCCTGAAACTCCGGAACGTCAGAGTCCCTCTAGCTAACATCGCACATATCCGGGTGGCCCCCGGTGAGTCGACACCCAACTCAAAAGCTGGCCACGCTCTCGAATCGGACTCTACCGTATGACTCCAGGTTTGGATTACCGGTTAGTTCTCTTATGAGACCGGGTCCTCAGCCGGTCTATTTGGGCCAGCCAAGAAACTATGTCCTCCTGGCCCTGGTTTGGTTTGGAAACAACTGGGGATCCAACCAGCACACACACATTGCAAATGTAAATCAGCTCGGGCCACCACTAGAATGTACGAAGTTAGGTAGGTAAGACAAGGGGGCCCCATAAAACCCCACACACGATTAGGCACGCTCGATCAAAGAACCAATACCCGGAACTCGGGTCCTAGGTGACTCAAATGGAACAAAACACCAGACGGGAATAGTCCAGCCTTCCACCTTTCGTCGAATATAAGTTAACATCATTTAACAATAATAAATATCAACCAACTTCTTTTATAACATGATATCCCAGCCATAAATATATAGGGTAAGCAGCAAGTTTTCTATCCATACTAAGCAATGGCTGAGCAGCGACAACTTAGCAGAACAATGGTTTGCTGGGATGTGGGGATCATGGCTGTATGGGTTTAAACATGGCATATAATGTAGATGGGATCAACAATAACGTTCTAGATCTACAGCTAGGCATGAGCAGAAAGTTATAAAGTAATGACACAGATCTCCCCCTTGCCTGGTAAGGTAGTCGAAGCAGCACTCACGGTACCCTCGGGCTCGGTGTCGGACAGCTCCACGTAAGTCTCCTCGGCGGTCTCAGGTGCTAACGTAAGGTACCGGCAGGAAAAGGCACACAAGTGAGCAATAGATGCAACTCAAACAGGGATGGCATGTTCAAGTTTTATTTACATGGTATGACCCTGTCTAGTCAAGTTTAAATGAAGGTGATGACGACAATTCATCACTTTCATATGCATGTTATTTACATTGTAATGGCTTTGGTCTGAGCCTTAGCTTAGGTGTAAATAGCATGATAGCATGACATGAACAACAAGCATTGCAAGAATTTAAATAACAGGTAAGTAAAAACAATGATTCCGGAGACGGAGTAGTGTCGGTGAAATTGACACTTAAGGAGGTGCAACAATTTTGGAGGTCAGCCACATAACATATGACAATATGTTAAGGGTGACTTGAAAAAGATGGCATGGAACTGCCTTGACAAGATCAGATGAGCAACATTTCAGATGCACTGAAGCTGAGATGTTGTGGACAGACAGACCTGAAGCTTCTGGACCAGGTGACCACACCTTGTCTCAAAAGTTGCTCAACACCACAAGAAAACATCACTACTGAACTCCTTGCAGGAAAGCACCCCAAAAACATATATGACATGCCTCCATTTGAATTTGCAAAGGCAGTTGCAAATTCAACTGAAGTTCAGGGGGCTGAGTGCAAAATTGCACCACAGGAATTTTGAAAAAGGTTCAGATGATGAAAATATTATCACCATGCAACTCCTTGTGCAGAACTACCCAAAAATCATATATGACATGGGTAATTTGAACTTGAACCAATTTCCAAAATAAATAAAAGCAACAGGGGGTTTATTTGCAAAATGACACAACTCCAATTTATAGAAGGGGTCAGATGCAAAGATGAGTATCACTACTGCATTCAGTAGCTCAAACTACCCCAAATTGATATATGGGATGCCTCTGTCTGAAAAGTTGACCAAATTCAGAATTGAATTTTGAAATTCAAACTTGAACTAATAAAAACAGAAAAGAAAAGATTAAAATAAATAAAATAATAAAAATAAAAATAAAAAGAGAGAACAGGGGAGCCCAGCCACTTGGGCTGGTTCGGCCTTCAGCCCATCGCTGCCCCTGGCTCTATGCAAATGGGCCGAGCCCAGTGGCTGTCTCGCCCACGCTCTAAAAAGAGCAAAAAAATGGGGGGGTTTAAATCGCCCAAGGGGATTCGAACCCACGACCTCGCGGTCGAGAGCAAGCACGCCCACCAGTTGAGCTACGAGCGGGGACACGTCCAGTAGCCCGACTCGGACAAGATATCATACTCACGAGGAGTTAACTGAAGGAAGAACAAAACGCACTGCTTGTGCTGCATAACCATCAGGTCTTGGAGCAAAAGGAAAAAAGGGGCGGCCTTGGCGGTGAATCGAGCCCGGGACCTCCCAGCTTAGACGTCCAGGTGCCATCCAACTCGGCTAGGAACTACTGATGCACAGAGGTAAACCTGAAGACCTAGCTAGCTGTCGTGCGGTTAAGTGAAAAAGCTTCAGACTTGCACTGACGGACTGAATTTGGTTTCAGGCAACTCGCGCGCGGCGGGATTCCGGCGACGAGGGCGTCCGCCACGGCCCAACGGCGACTCCACGTCGACTTGCAGTGCGTTAACGGCATACCCAGGCGTCCATTCCTGCTCCTAAACTACTCCGAAGCTCGACGACGGCAAGATGCCTCTGCATCCACGGCCGGCTGCGCAGCGACTACCGAACTGAAAGAAATCGGCCCGACGACCTACGGAAACAGGAAGGCAGGGGGAGCTCGTCGGTCACCTTGGGAAGCTGGGGACGGCCGCGAGTTTGCCGTTGGTGAAGAAGGGGCCGGCGGGCGTCGACGACTCGGAGCGCTCACGTCTCCTAGTTCCTGGCAGAACCCATGGCGGAACAGGGGAAGCCTGGGGGAAAGGAAGGCAGTGGCGGCGGAGAAGACTTGGGGGAGGAATGGAACTAGGGTTCCGCGGCTCCTCTCGCGGCGCTTAAAAGGAGGGGGGGCTCCTCTCCCTGGAGCTGGGGCTCCACTGTCGCCGTGGCATGTCCTGTGAGAGAGAGGAGGGGAAAAAGGAGGTCGCCCCGCTGGAAAGAGGAAGAAGACGGCGTACCTCTTCGCTCCAGCGCGGGCCGAGGGAAAAAACGGCCCAGTTGGGCCTGGCCGGCTGGGAGAGAAGAAAAGGAGCCCAGCCCCCTGTATTACTTTTTCTTTTTCCCTGGTAAAGAAAAACAGCAGGAGAAAAAAAAGAGAAAGGAGAGGGGCTAGGGAATTTTTAGAAATATTCCAATGAATTTTAAAATGCCCCTAATATCTAGCCTGTTCACACAAAATTGGTTTCCCAATTTTACATGCTAAGGAAAAATCCCCAAGTTAGAAACAGTCCATTTTTCCAATAAAAATGGTGTATTTGGGATTTTTGGGAATTTTGTGCCAAAGCAAAAATTCCAAGAATTGGTGAATCTCACCCACTGTAATATTTGGGATTTTACAAAATTGGTTTGACCAATTTTGACAACAATAAAAATGTGGCCCTTTTATTTTTCATTCCACTTTGAACCAGGGCACTGTCCTTATTGATGTCAAAATTCCCTTTGCCAACTTGTTAGCCCATGACATCACAAAAGTGAGTGAACCAAGAATGATGAGGTGGTAGGTGCCATGAGGTCAGACATAACCAACAACAGTTGTAACCATCACCAAGATGAAGCCATGATCACCAACCACATGGCACAAAACAAGACCAACATATGAAGCTCACACATAAGAATCACCATGACCATTACCAGTCCAATCATAGGAAAGCAAAATACATGGTGTTTGGTATTATTACATGTGGGCTGTTACACCCGGTGAGTCGACATCCAACTCAAAAGCCGGCCGCGCTCTCGAATCGGTCTCTACCATCTGGAAGAGGTCGGGATAACCTACCCTTGCCCGGGCAGGCTCCCTAGCTTCCAGATTTGGACCAACAGGATATACCATCCCACTGGCCCGGTTTGTTTTAAATCCACTAGTTGCAGACCAGTTATGCATGCGGTTTCAAATGGTAAAATCAGCTTGGGCCACCACTAGAAATGTTTGAAGCTAGCTAGGTAAAACGATGGGACCCCATAGCATCCCACACGCGGTTAGGCACGCTCAGTCTTAAAACCAATACCCGGAACTCGGATCCTAGGTGACTCGAATGGAACAAAGCGTCGGGGCGGGATAGCCTAGACCTTCCATCCTTCGTCGAATATAGTCAACATTTACAATAATCATATCATCAACAACAATAATAATAATGTGATAGCCCAAACCAAGGAGTAACAGGGTAACATCGTAGCATCCTAAGCATGCATACTAAACAGGGGCTGAGCAACGAGCAATAGTAACATAGCAGTACAAGGTTTGCTGGGAGGGGGCATGGTTGTATCGGTTTGAAAGAGGCTGTAAACATGTGGTAGGATCAAACATCGAACCTAACCTAGACTAGCATGCAAACCGCTGGTTTTAATAGAATGGATCATAAGTAATGTATAGTCCTTGCCTGTTGATAAGTCGGGTTCCGAAGGTGTAGGAGATCGCAAGCTCGCATCGTCTCCGAGAGGTACCCGCGGAAGCACAGAATACGGTAAACACTGGAAAGCAGTCAACGAGCAAGCATCTATTACTACGAAGGAAACACGAGCAAGCATCAACAATAAGGCAACACGAGACATCGCACCTACCGTCGAGAGCGGTTACTAATAGGTTAAGTGGAGTACTCGTCACACACGACGATACCGCACGTTTACAAGGGTTCAAGTTGTTTAACTACACAAGGTGATCAAAGGTTGTTAACATGGCATCTCACTCAAGCATGGCATAGCACACAAACATGGCAAGAGGTGAAGCATAAATACACTACCTAAGCTAGTCAATGTAAGTGGGGTGAAATCCTAGACATGGCAAACTATTGCGGACCCCACGAAAAAATGGAATTTGGTACTGTTCTGCCCTAAACATAATTTTATTATTTTTATTAGCAAGCAAGAGCAGAATAAACACATTCTACACGAAATTCTAGTCAAGTTACATATAAGAAACATTTTAATCGGAGCAACGGTTAAAAAGTTATTAAAGAAACAATTTTACGGTGGCATGCAATGTAATTAGCAGTCAAACAACATGTAAACAAAGTCAAACATGGCAAAAGAGCACATTTTAATAATCTACACAAAATTCTAAGCAACTTTCATGTTTAACGCGTCGCGATCCGAGCTACGGTTAAAAAGATACGGGTCTCGCAAAATTACTACACAATCTGCAAATAAATAAATAAAGAAAATGAAAAAAACTATCGGGCCGAAAGCTACTGGGCCGGCCCAACTACTGCTGCAGAAAAGGGAAAAAAGAAAAAATAAAAAAAGGGCAGCTCACCTTGTGGGCCGAGCCCAAGCGGCATGGGCGGCGCGAGATAGTTGGATCTCGCCCAGGGCGAGGCGCGGTCACGGGCCGAGGCGAGGAAGGCCGCTGGGCCGATGCTGGTGCGGCCCACCCGGGCAACACGGGCGAGCGTTTGCTGGGCATTGGGCACGGTGGCTTCGTACTCTTCCTCCCCATCCCGATGGCAGGCGGCGGCAGGCAGGGTTGGCCGGAGCTCCGGCGAGGGCTCGACGCAGGGGAGGCAAGGACGGCTGATGGGGATCAACCCTGGAAAATCCCATGGTCAGGGACCCTGGGTTAGTCATGAGAGGCACAGGTTGTACGATAGCTCGTCGGCAAACAGGGAGGCATGCTCCAGCTCGATATTATTGATGGGGGATATGCGATTACAGGGGATGCCAAGGCTGGAGCGCTCAAGGCTAGGGTTACAGATGATATTCGTTGTCTTTGGTGTCGCCCCTCCTAGCCCTTATATACTAGGCTAGGTCTCGGGGAATTCATCTACGTTTACAGGTAAGATTTCCTAACCCTATCTTGCTCCGTACGGCAGGTCTTCGCACCTTCCTTGTGAGTCGTAGACTCCTACGTCGGTGTCAACGAGCGGGCCGAGGCTGGATCTTCATGGGCCCTCTGTCTTTATGGACACCAGGTAGGCTCATCCGTAGGAGTCGTGGGGTCACCCCCTCGTCAGTAGCCCCCGAGTGCCTGGGGGACTCGAAGAGTCGCGCAGGGACTCGAGTACATTCCTTTGTCGGTTATTGGTATGCGCGGTACATCCGCGGGTCGCTGGCAGTCTGGTGGCCATGACAAAACCTGTTTCGAGGGATGCTAAGCTGAAAGGGCCCAAGGAGTCGACTGGTCGAGCCTTGGTGAATTGCACTAGGGCAATTACCACAGTAGCCCAATCAAACCCACGTCCCTCGACGTGATCTTGGAACACTGGTGTCGAGCAAAAGTCCGGCCGCTTCAGGTCTTACGGTGTTCATTTGCCGCCAGTAATGTTCTTAGCCTAAGGCGCGTCCGCCCGGCTTTTTCTATCATGCGCAGCGCATGGAAAAGGTTGGGAGTGAAATCGCTCTTCGGCAAGTCCCAGCCCGGCCGAACTTTGCAGCGAGGTCTTACCTACAAGCTAATCTTGCGTGGCATCTGGGCACAGTGTGTCGTGTTCCAGGAATGTGTGTTTTTGAGGCGCGGAGCCTTATAGCATTGCACCCGCTTGGAAGAAAACATCAAGCGAGTTGTTCACTCATTCACCCGTGGAGCTTTGTTTGGAGTGCTCAGACGAGGGGGGTTTCGCGAGTAATCACTCGAATGCCATTTCGGCTCTTGAGGTGAGGGAGCACCTGAGACTCTTAGCGTCGTATGATCTTGGCGAACGCATGTTTGTCTTGCGTCGGGTTGAGGGAGCACCCGAGACTCTCGTGAGTGCGAGTGGTCACTCGAGCACATTGTTGACCTTCAGGTAAGGGAGCACCCGAGACTCTTATGAGTGCGAGTGGTCACTCAAGCACATTGTTGACCTTTAGGTGAGGAAGCACCCGAGACTCTTATGAGTGCGAGTGGTCACTCGAGCACATTGCTGACCTTCAGGTGAGGAAGCACCCGAGACTCTTATGATGTGCTCTCCCGATGGGAGTAAGATGTTTTTCTTCATCGGGAAAAAGATCTAATAGAATCTCAGAGCTTTGATTTCCGTTGGTTTTCTTCGCCGCTTGTCAGGATGACGATGCCTCTGCTTGATGGCTGTCAGGGATGCCTCGCCAGTGACCCGTCACGTCTTCGTGACCGGTCATAATAATGACCGCTGTGGCGTGCGGCAGGCGCTGGTTGGGTTTCCGATGCGCGCGTTGGGAACGCGCGTGAATTGACGCGTCTCATGCACAGTGCGTCCCGTGGGAAAGCATCTTGGTCTTGGAATTTGAGACGTCTGCAACGTTTGGTCTTTGAATTAATTGTTGTTGTCGTCTCGGCTTCTCCGTGCTGGGAGGTTTTGTGTTCTATAAATAAGGTGTTCTCTTCCACTGTGTTTTACCTCCATCCAGCTTGCTCCTTTGCCTCGTCCTTCTTCTCTTCTTCTTCTCATGGTTCCTAGGCGGGGTGCTCGTCGTGGCCGTGTTCGTCGTGGCCGTGGTGGCCGTGCACCAGGCTCATGCCGTGGTGGTCGCCATGGTGAGGCGCCAGTTCCTTCTTCCTCTCCCTTGGAGGAGGGTTTCTGGCGGTATGATTTTCTTTTGTATGTGCATGGCCGGAGCGCCAGTCGCGTGCTTCTTCCTTCTGCTTTTTCCGCCATTGTCTCTGAACGTGGCTTGGATGGCTTGCTTCTGCGTCTTCAAGGGAGCTGTCGATCTCCTTCTTATGTTGACTTGGAGGTTGATAGCTCCCGCTTGATTTTTCTTGGCTCTGGTTGGAGTTTGTTTGCTCGGCGGTTGAATCTGCGGGATGGCGATATGCTCAGCTGTCGTTTTGACGGTGAAAGCACTGTCACTGTTCGCGCGTTCGATCCGAGCGGAAATAGCATGGATCCACACTGGCATGAGTCGAGCAGCGACAGCTCCACAAGGTCGAGGAGTCCTACGCCTGCATCTTCTACGGATCCGTCTTCTGGCGACTCCTCGGGTGGTGGTGGTGAGCCGTCTTCAACTGCTTCCTCCTCTGGCTCTGAAGAGGACCTCGATGTCAAGCCATCGGTTAAACGAGCGCGCCAGGCGACCTTGTAGAACTGGAGGCGGCCTCATCTTCGCTGGCAATTCGGGGAAGAGGCTGCACGTCCGGAGAAGAAGGCGTGCAGCTGAAGCTGGAGAAGAAGCTGGTGGAGCAGGAGAAGAAGCTAGTGGAGCATCGACAAATAAGTCGAGCTTCACTCTTTTGTTATGTCATTGACATCCTCAGCTAGCTTCCTTTTCCTTTGTCTGTGGAGATACTCTTTTACTAGGGCTCCTCATGAGCACACATGTAGAAGTCTTAATTCCTTGGGTAATTCCCTCTTGTAACAGTAGATGCCTTCTATCCAAATGTAGTTGAGTCCTTTTTGTGCTGAAAATGATCCTTTATGATGTAAATTGTGCTTGATCCTTTGCAATGGAATTTAAATTTGGGACTTATGCAACCGAAAACTGTGTTCAAGTCCTTGGCGATCAGGAGCTGTCTTTGATTTCTTTCTAACCAAGAGCTGTGTTTGGGTCCTTTGTGATCGAGAGCTGTCTTCGAGTCCGTCCAAACTTTTCACTGTGGGTTCTATCGGGTGCGCGACAGCGCTCCCGATGGGAGTAGCCCCCGAGGCTACGCTTGAGTCGAAGGGTCGAGCGTAGGCTAAAATTTGTTTCCCTTGTCGTTTGGTTTCTGTCTTTTATCGGGTGCGCGGCAGCGCTCCCGTTGGGAGTAGCCCCCGAGTCTTTAGGTGATGGTTGGCGATCGGATGAAGACTAAATGGGTCTATGTCCTGTGCTTCCTCCAAAGTTTCTTTAGAGTACTTGGTGCTCCATCTGATTGTGGCCATGTCTTTCGAGCCCTGCTCTCGGCACGTGGGGTTGGCCGGGTATTTTTTTTTAAGCTTCAGGCTGCGCGAGCGGTCTTCGGGGGGAGATGGTGCTCGAGCCCCCGAGTACTTGGATGTAGAGGTCGCGTGAGCGACGATAGAGTCTTTCGGGGGGAGTTTTTGTGCTCGAGCCCCCGAGTGTTTGTGTTTCAGATCGCTTGAGTAGCGATAGCGTCTCTCGAGGGGATTTTATTCTTAAGCCCCCGAGTGCTTTTGGTTGAGATCGCTTGAGCGGCGATAGCGTCTCTCGAGGGGATTTTATTCTTAAGCCCCCGAGTGTTTTTTTGGTTAAGATCGCGTAGGCGATAGCATCTCTCGGGGGGATTTTATTCTTAAGCCCCCGAGTGCTTTTTGGTTAAGATCGCGTAGGCGATAGCGTCTCTCGGGGGGATTTTATTCTTAAGCCCCCGAATGCTTTTTGGTTAAGATCGCTTAGGCGATAGCGTCTCTCGGGGGGATTGTATTTTTAAGCCCCCGAGTGCTTTGAGATGGCAGTATTTGGGCAATATTTTCTTTATTGCGGTCGAGCAGCTACATGAGTTGCCAGTCATGTCTTGACCGATGGGGACTATGGATAGAACAATCGCAAGTTTGCTACGTTCCATGGGTTGCCCACGTCCTCGTCTGTCTTCGGGTTCTTCAGCCTGTAGGCGCCACCTCCGATGACTTTTGAAACTATGAATGGTCCTTCCCATTTGGGGGCAAGTTTATGGACCTTCTCTTGTATCAGCCGTAGGACTAGGTCACCTTTGTTGAAGGTTCTAGTGCGCAAGCGACTGCTTTGGTAGGTGCGTAGCTTGTCCTGGTACCCCTCTGATTTTGCCAGGGTTGTATCTCTTGCTTCGTCTGCCGTATCTTTGTCGTCTTGCAGTGCTTCTTCTGCTTCTTCTTCTTCGTACCCGGTGACCCGAGGTGCTCCGAACTTGAGGTCGTGTGGTAGGACTGCCTCTGCCCCGTACACCATGAAGAAGGGTGTGTATTGGGTCGCGGTGTTTGGTGTGGTTCGTAGGCTCCATAGGACCGCGGGGAGTTCTTCTACCCAGTTGCCGGCGGCATGCTCGAGTGGTGCGAGGAGCCGTTTCTTGATTCCCCCGCACACAAGGCCGTTTTCTTTTTCCACCTGGCCGTTGGACTGCGGGTGCGCGACTGATACATAATTGATTTTGATGCCCAGTTCTTCGCAGAAGTTCTGGAATTCTGCGGCTGTGAAGTTCGTGCCGTTGTCCGTGATGATGTTGTGTGGCACTCCGAACCTGAAAATGATCGATTTGATGAAGTTGACAGTCGTGAGGGCTGTGGAGCTGGTGATGGGCACTGCTTCGATCCATTTAGTGAACTTGTCGACTGCGACGAGCAGGTGTGTCCTTCCGCCCTTTGATGATTTCTTGAGTGGGCCCACCATGTCGAGTCCCCAGGTGGCGAACGGCCAGGATAGTGGTATGGTCTTGAGCTCTGAGGCAGGAGAATGTGGCATGTTGGCGAATTTCTGGCAGGCGACGCAGCGTCGCACGATTTCCTCTGTATTTTTCATGGTTGTGGGCCAGTAGAACCCAGCTCGGAATGCTTTGGACACGAGTACTCTGCTGCTCGCATGATGTCCGCAGGTGCCTTCGTGGATTTCGAGCAGTAAGGCTTTGCCGTCCTCTTCGTCGATGCACCTTTGGAGTATCTGGGTGATGCTGCGCTTGTATAGTTGTTTGTTGATCAACGTGAATGCCTTGGATCGTCGGCTGATGCGTCGTGCTTTGGCCACGTCTTGCGGTAGCGTGCCTTCGATTAGAAATCGGAGGAACGGTTTTGCCTAGACAGGTCCTTCGAGCTCTGTCGGGGTTGTGCTGGTGCTTGCACCTTCTGATGGGGTTGCTGCTGCCACCTGCGCCAGGTCTGTTGCGTCCTCGTCGTCCACGACTGCTTCAGGTGCTGCTGGCTGTACCTTGATGGATCTTCGGCTGATGCTTTCGAGAAAAACGCCGGGTGGTATTGGTCCTCGGGTCTAACCGATGTTCGCGAGTTCGTCAGCTTCTGTGTTGTTGTCCCTGGTGATGTAGTGGAGCTCGCATCCGTCGAAATTTCCTTCGAGTGCGTTGTAGAGCTCCTGGTAGGCCGCCATGTTGTCGGCTATTGCGTTGCAGTTTCTCATCGTCTGCTGGACGACGAGATTGGAGTCCCCGTAAATTATGAAGCGAGTGGCTCCGCATGTTTTGGCCATGCGCATGCCATGGAGGAGTACCTCGTATTCTGCTTCGTTGTTGGAGGCGTGACTGAAGTTGATCTGGAGGACATATTTCAGCTTTGTTCCTTTAGGGGAGATGAGCACAACTCCTACCCCGGCTCCTTGTTGTCTCTTCGACCCATCGAAGAACATTGACCATGAACTTGATAGGTCTGGGGGGCCTCGTGTCTGAACCTCCGTACACTCGACCAGGAAATCTGGGAGTACTTGGGCTTTGATGGCTGTTGGGTGCTTGAAATGCAGGTCTCGTGGGCTGAGCTCAATATTCCACTCGGCGAATCGTCCAGTCGCTCCAGGGTTGTTGAGTATGTCAGCGAGTGGTGCGCTGCTCACGATTGTGATAGGGTGCTCGTCGAAGTAGTGGGACACCTTTCTCGAGGTCATGACGATGGCCAGTAGTAGCTTCTGATAGTGGGGGTACCGCTGCTGGGAGTTGGTCAGGAGCATGTTGAGGTAGTAGATTGGTCTCTAGATGCTCTGGACCTTGCCTTCTTCTGCGCGTTTGGCAACGAGCGTTGTGCTTACTACACTGTTACGTGCTGCCGCGTAGAGGTATAGCTTCTCTCGTTCCTTGGGTACCGCCAGGATTGGTGGGGTCAAAAATGTTTTCTTCAGGTCCGCGAATGCTTGTCGGGCTTCCTCCATCCACTCGAATTTCTCTCCTTTCCTGAGCAGCTGATAGAAAGGCAGCGTGCGTTCTCCCAACCTGCTGATGAAGCGGCTTAGGGCTGCGAGTTTTCCAGTGAGCTGTTGTACTCCTTTGACGTCGGTTGGTTCTTGCATTCGGGTGATGGCTTGGACTTTCTCAGGGTTTGCCTCGTTTCCTCGGGCAGAGACCATATAGCCAAGCAGCTTCCCCGCCGGTACGTCGAATGCACACTTCTTTGGGTTGAGTTTGATTCTGTACTTGTTGAGCGCTGCGAAGGTTTCGCGCAGGTCGTCGAGTAGTGTGGCTGCTTTGTAGGTCTTGATGACGATGTCGTCCACATAGACTTGCACGTTTATTCCTATTTGCTCCTTCAGGCAGGCCTGCATCATTCGCTGGTAAGTGGCGCCTGCGTTTTTGAGTCCGAAGGGCATGGTCCTGTAGCAGAATACTCCATAGGGGGTGATGAACGATGTGTGCTCTTCGTCTTCTTCGTTCATCCTGATCTGGTTGTATCCTGAGTAAGCGTCAAGAAAGGAAAGTAGATCGCACCCTGCTGTCGAGTCGATTATCTGATCGATTCTAGGCAGGGGGAAGTGGTCCTTTGGGCAATGCTTGTTGACTGGTCCGTAGTCGACACACATGCGCAGCACGGTCGTGTCTTTCTTGAGCACCAGCACTGGGTTGGCTATCCAGGTGGCTTTCTTTGTTTCTCGGATGAACTGGGCGTCGAATAACCGGTTGACTTCCTCCCCGATTGCTCTGCGCTTGGGCTCCGAGAATCGTCTCAGCGCTTGCTTCACCGGCTTCGTGTTTTGCTTGATGCGTAGGGCGTGTTCCGCGAATTCGCGTGGTATCCCAGGCATGTCGATTGGGCACCAGGCGAATATTTCCCACTCGTCTCGAAGGAAAGCGACGAGAGCCGTCGCCTGCTCCTCTGGTAGGTGGGCGTACACGCGGACTGTTTTGTCCGGGTCCGTCGGGTGCACTTGGTGAGTGACTGTGTCGCTGTCGATGCTGAAGTCGCGTCCGTACTCCTTGGATTCGCTTCGGTTCACCAATGGGAGGGTACTCCTGTCCGTCACCATGGCTATTTCTCTGAGTTCTTGCTCGGCTCTGAATGTGTCGGAGATTCGGTGGAAGTCACGATCGCATTGATCTGACTTGATGAAGCTTCCGTTGATCGTGAGGACTCCTGCTGATCCTGGCATCTTGAGCTTAAGGTAGGCGTAGTGTGGGACCGCCATGAACTGCGCGAATCCTAGCCGTCCCAATATGGCGTGGTACTGCGATTGCCAGTCGAGTACCTCGAACTCGAGGACGTGCTTTGCGAAGTTGCGTCGGTTGCCGAAGACAACTTCGAGTTCGATGACTCCGAGGGATGTGGCTGCTTCTCCTGGGACTACCCCGTGTAACTCGGTGCACGATTTTCTCCATACTGACCGTGGGATCAGCATCTTTTGCAGGGTGCTGGCGAAGATGATGTTCATGTTGCTGCCTCCGTCCATGAAGATCCTATCCATGTCGTATCCTCTGATTTGTGCGTCGAGCACCAAGGGCGCGTGCCCCGGTCTTGGTACTGCGGGTGGATGGTCGTCCTGTGAGAACGTCATGCTGGTCTCCGTATCATGTAGCTGGTAGACTTCGACTATGTTTATGCTCTCGGCTGCTCTGGCTTGCAGAGTGTAGGCGTCGCTTCGTGCTTGCGGTACCCTTCCTTCTCGGATCATGAGCACATGTTCTTGCAGCGGGGTGTGACGTCCTTCCGGGCTTGAGGGCGGCAATTGTTCGGGTCGTCGGTTGCGCCCGTCTTCTTTCTGCTTCTCCTTCTTGAGGTCGTCGGCTAGCTCGTTGAACAGGCAGGCAGTCTCTCAAAGTGTGACCTGACCTGACGCGTCCCCAGTCATCCTCGAAGTTGTGGATCATACAAGGTCCTTCTAGCTGTTCTCTAGCCGTGAGCTTTCTAGATCCGGCGTGCCTCTTCCTTCTTGAGATTCTGAAGATTTGCTCGTGATCATCCGGGTGTTCGTGGAAGCGAGGGTCGGTTTCGATTCCTCGGCTCATGTCTTGGTTCTTGATGAGGTTGGCGAATTCATCCGGCCTTCGATCTGGGTCATAGTACTCGCCCACAGGTGTCTCCGAGTCGCTGTCCTGGCTAACGGCAGGTTCTCGTGTGACGGCGTGTCGTCGAACGGTCGTCGGTTGCGCGGCTGCGTGTCGTGGCTCGTTCGCTGGAGCCTCGCCATAGATCTCCCATGCGCGCCTTTTGGGTCGTCGATTCCTTCTTCCTTGGCTATGGTTCTGTTGATCGCTGGTTTTGATCTCGTAGTCATCGTCTTGATGTGCGGAGGGTGCCCGGGCGGTGGTCGGTTGTCGAAAGATTTGCGAGTCCTCCGCTACGCGTCGCGGCTCGTCGAGTGGAATTCCCTCGTAGAGGCCCCTCGCCATTCTTCTGAGTCGTCGATTCCTTCGGCGCTGGCGCTGCACTTGGCCGTTACCGTAGTATCGGTCCTGGCACAACTATAGCTCGATCGGTCTTGATGGGGTGGCAGAGATGTCCGCCGTGATCTTGAATCCTTCGAGTGCGCTAGATCTGGTTCTTGCCCTTGAGTTGTAGTTTGCTGAAGACGGGACCGCCGAGATCGTGATCCCAACCTGTGTAGTTCCCACAGACGGCGCCAATTGACGGGGATCAACCCCGGCAAATCCCATGGTCAGGGACCCTAGGTTAGTCATGAGAGGCACATGTTGGACGATAGCTCATCGGCAAATAGGGAGGCACGCTCTTGCTCGATATTATTGATGGGGGAGATGCGATTACAGGGGATGCCAAGGCTGGAGCGCTCAAGGCTAGGGTTACAGATGATATTCGTTGTCTTTGGTGTCGCCCCTCCTAGCCCTTATATACTGGGCTAGGTCTCGGGGAATTCATCTACGTTTACAAGTAAGCTTTCCTAACCCTAGCTTGCTCCGTACGGCAGGTCTTCGCACCTTCCTTGTGAGTCGTAGACTCCTATGTCGGTGTCAACGAGCGGGATGAGGCTGGATCTTCATGGGCCCTCTGTCTTTATGGACACCAGGTAGGCTCATCCGTAGGAGTCGTGGGGTCACCCCCTCGTCAACGGCGGATCTAGCGGCGGTGGAGGGCAGGCAGGCGGCGACGGGATCCCGGGCGGCGAAGGAGGCCGTCAGGCGGCGCGGGCGCGAGCTCCCTGCGTGGGCGACCATGGCGCGGCTTCGGTGTCTCCTGCGAACCAGAGAGAGGGAGGGAGATGAGGGAGATGGGAGAGAGGAAGAAGAGAGAAGAAGAGGGAGGCGCGGCGGCAGGTGCGGGCGGCCGGGGTCTCGCCGGTGGGTGTGCAACGGCGACGGGAGGAGCTCGGGAGGTGACGGCGCGGAGGCTGTTCCGCGGGCGGCGCAGCGAGGCAGGCTTCGCGGGCCACGGCGGCGGATCTCGGGCCCGTGGGGTCCGGTTTGGCTGGAGGGGACTGGTGGGAGGTTGATGGAGCTACGTGGCACGATCTGAGCCCTCAGTGCCCAGATCTGAAGGCTAGAATTCACTGGGAGGCTAGGGTTTCGGGATTTGGGTGCTTTGGGCAAAAATTGGAGAAAATATGGGGGTGTGGCTGCAATTTTGTGGCTAGGGAAACCCTAGAAAGGGGTGGGAGTGTGGTGGTGTTTATATAGCCCAGGTGGCTGGCAGTTTGCAAAAACATCCCCGGTTTTTCTCTCTCGCGCGCGGTGTTAACGTTTCTGACGGCCAGGGGTCCGCAGGACCTCCGATTCGGGTAAAACTTCAATATGCGCGATCAGTGCGTCGAGCCGGCGGCGTTCACTTAGCGCTGGAACCGTTCCGAGAACACTTTCCGGCGCGCTATAAAAATATCCCGTTTACTTATTAAACGGGGTTTTTTCGTTCCGTTGGCTGCGGCTGGTCTCGTGCGTTTTCGAGACGGTGATCGGGTGAAACCCGGTGTCGCAAAGGTCGACTGTCAGGGTGGCAATGGTCGGTCTCCGTCCGGTACGAGATAAGAGGGGGGGAAATAATCGCCGATCGATAAATCGGGGATGCAAACACCGCAAACAAATCAGACAATCAAACAATTCACACTGAAAACAAAAATTTTATTTTTTGTGAAATCTGGGTTGTTACAATATAACAACACCAACAAGGGATCTCGTCCTGAGATCCAGGACGATCCGGGGGAGAGGGGGGAGAGAAGAGAGTCGACAATCTTCAACACCACCAACAAGGGACTCTGCTCCGTCTCGAACGAAGATCTTCCGTCAAGATAAATTTCCGCAGAGAGATGGCAACGTCGGAGAACGAAACCATCGGCAGATCAAAAGGAAGAACAATAGTCCAAGAGACGATCAAGAGAAGCATTCTCGCTGTAATCGTGAGGATACTAGGCAAGAGGATTGGGGTCAAAGAAAGACTAAGATGTTTAACCAGATTCGGAAGAACTAAATGTACTATAGGATTTCCCAACCTGAGATCAGAATTGAGACAATACGCTGCAAGCAAGCATTGTAACGGTTCCAAAACTCCACACTCATCGAGATCCTAGAGTTTGAAGGGGATAAGGCGAGAATAAAACACTTACGACACTTGTCCTGACCAGAGCAAGGGTAAGGAGTAAAAAGAATCCTACTCTCCGATAACTAACTTAGTAACTACAAAATAGGTTTGTCTAGACTCGACTTCGGCCAGAAAAGGGATCCTACGGTCGGTAAGGCTCTGATACCAAGTTGTAAGGCCCGATATGCGGTACTGTTCCAGATCTAGATGTTTCCATCCAGATCCGGGGACGAAGCACATATCGGTCCCACCGCGACATATGACATAGCCATATGCCCCGGATTTTCAACATGATATCACAACATTACAGATACAAGGATACAACATCTCATACAATCGGCATACAACTGTCTTAAATACAATACATCAGCGGAAGATATATGTCTGAGTACAGACTACAATCAAATGCCTACTGTCAAAGAGAAAAACATAGATCCCCATAACCACACGGGTCCAGGCCCTCCACCGGGATCCGCCTAACTAGTCGTTGTCGAGTCTCCACGTGAAACGTCGATCACCATATCTGTTGTCGATCAAGAACCCTGAAAAGAGTTTGGGGGTAGTATCATGAGTACAGAAATACTCAGCATCCAACTGTAGTCGTCAACTGACCCAGCAAGGACTTCATCACTCGTCATTCTAGGACAACTAGTAGTTTACGGTAAGGATGGGGTAAGTGGTGAGGTTGCTGCCGCACTAGCATTTATGAAGTGGCTAACGATCTAGAGAGTAAGATAAGAGGCCAAGCATTCGATGAGGAATCGCCTCCAACAAGTCTTGCTATCAACTACTACGCAAACATAACACCTATCCTATCCTTGTCCTCCTCTTCGCAACCTGACGAAGAAGAAGCAGTCAAGGCACTCACATGTTGATAAAATTATATTAAGATTATCACAGCTGTTGTTTTCTATGAACAAGGAGTAGGTCTCAAGTCGTCCATAACCGTGGACACGGCTTCTCAAAAAGATTTAACCCTGCAGGGGTGTACCAACTGCCCATTACAAGGCTCCGCACGCACGCCCATCTCTCTCAGTTGCTACCCATGATAGGCAACCATTTTATGATTTAGTCCCAAGAGATCCGGAACGACATGTCCCTCTAACTAACAACGCACAAATCCGGGTGGCCCCCGGTGAGTCGACATCCAACTCAAAAGCCGGCCGCGCTCTCGAATCGGTCTCTACCGTCTGGACGAAGTCGGGATAACCTACCCTTGCCGGGCAGGCTCCCTAGCTTCCAGATTTGGACCAACAGGATATACCATCCCACTGGCCCGGTTTGTTTTAAATCGACTGGCTGCAGACCAGTTATGCATGCGGTTTCAAATGGTAAAATCAGCTTGGGCCACCACTAGAAATGTTTGAAGCTAGCTAGGTAAAACAAGGGGACCCCATAGCATCCCACACGCGGTTAGGCACGCTCAGTCTTAAAACCAATACCCAGAACTCGGATCCTAGGTGACTCGAATGGAACAAAGCGTCGGGGCGGGATAGCCTAGACCTTCCATCCTTCGTCGAATATAGTCAACATTTACAATAATCATATCATCAACAACAATAATAATAATGTGATAGCCCTAACCAAGGAGTAACAGGGTAATATCATAGCATCCTAAGCATACATACTAAGCAGGGGCTGAGCAACGAGCAATAGTAACATAGCAGTACAAGGTTTGCTGGGAGGGGGCATGGCTGTATCGGTTTGAAAGAGGTTGTACACATGTGGTAGGATCAAACATCGAACCTAACCTAGACTAGCATGCAAACCGCTGGTTGAAATAGAATGGATCATAAGTAATGTATAGTCCTTGCCTGTTGATAAGTCGGGTTCCGAAGGTGTAGGAGATCGCAAGCTCGCATCGTCTCCGAGAGGTACCCGCGGAAGCACACAAGACGGTAAACACTGGAAAGCAGTCAACGAGCAAGCATCTATTACTACGAAGGAAACACGAGCAACCATCAACAAGAAGGCAACACGAGACATCGCACCTACCGTCGAGAGCGGTTACTAATAGGTTAAGTGGAGTACTCGTCACACACGACGATACCGCACGTTTACAAGGGTTCAAGTTGTTTAACTATACAAGGTGATCAAAGGTTGTTAACATGGCATCTCACTCAAGCATGCCATAGCACACAAACATGGCAAGAGGTGAAGCATAAATAAACTACCTAAGCTAGTCAATGTAAGTGGGGTGAAATCCTAGACATGGCAAACTATTGCGGACCCCATGAAAAAAATGGAATTTGGTACTGTTCTGCCCTAAACATAATTTTATTATTTTTATTAGAAAGCAAGAGCAGAATAAACACATTCTACATGAAATTCTAGTCAAGTTACATATAAGAAACATTTTAATCGGAGCAACGGTTAAAAAGTTATTAAAGAAACAATTTTACAGTGGCATGCGATGTAATTAGCAGTCAAACAACATGTAAACACAGTCAAACATGGCAAAAGAGCACATTTTAATAATCTACACAAATTTCTAAGCAACTTTCATGTTTAACGTGTCGCGGTCCGAGCTACGGTTAAAAAGATACGGCCTCGCAAAATTACTACACAATCTGCAAATAAATAAATACAGAAAAGGAAAAAAAACTATCGGGCCGAAAGCTACTGGGCCGGCCCAACTACTGCTGCAGAAAAGGGAAAAAAGAAAAAAAGGGCAGCTCACCTTGTGGGTCGAGCCCAAGCGGCAGGGGCGGCGCGAGATAGTTGGATCTCGCCCAGGGCGAGGCGCGGTCACGGGCTGAGGCGAGGAAGGCCGCTGGGCCGATGCTCGTGCGGCCCACCCGGGCGACACGGGCGAGCGGTTGCTGGGCGTTGGGCACGGTGGCTTCGTGCTCGTCCTCCCCATCCCGATGGCAGGCGGCGGCAGGCAGGGTTGGCCGGAGCTCCGGAGAGGGCTCGGCGCAGGGGAGGCAAGGACGGCGGATCCATCGGCGGTGGAGGGCAGGCAGGCGGCGAGGGATCCCGGGCGGCGAAGGAGGCCGTCAGGCGGCGCGGGCGCGAGCTCCCTGCGTGGGCGACCATGGCGCGGCTTCGGTGTCTCCTGCAGAACCAGAGAGAGGCAGGGAGATGACGGAGATGGGAGAGAGGAAGAAGAGAGAAGGAGAGGGAGGCGTGGCGGCAGGTGCGGGCGGCCGGGGTCTCGCCGGCGTGTGTGCAACGGTGACGGGAGGAGCTCGGGAGGCGGCGGCGCGGAGGCTGTTCCGCGGGCGGCGCAGCAAGGCAGGCTTCGCGGGCCACGGCGACGAATCTCGGGACCGCGGGGCCCGGTTCGGCTGGAGGGGACTGGTGGGAGGTTGATGGAGCTACGTGACACGATCTGAGCCCTCGGTGGCCAGATCTGAAAGCTAGAATTCACTGGGAGGCTAGGGTTTCGGGATTTGGGTGTTTTGAGAAAAAATTGGAGCAAATCTGGGGGTGTGGATACAATTTTGTGGCTAGGGAAACCCTAGAAAGGGGTGGGAGTGTGGTGGTCTTTATATAGCCCAGGTGGCTGGAAGTTTGCAAAAACATCCCCGGTTTTTCTCTCTCGCACGCGGTGTTAACGTTTCTGACCGCCGGGGGTCCGCAGGACCTCCGATTCGGGTAAAACTTCAAACTGCGCGATCAGTGCGTCAAGCCGGCGGCGTTCACTAGCGCTGGAACCCTTCCGAGAACACTTTCCGGCGCGCTATAAAAATATCCCGTTTACTTATTAAACGGGGTTTTTTTGTTCCGTTGGCTGCGGCTGGTCTCGTGCGTTTTCGCGACGGTGATCGGGTGAAAACCGGTGTCGCAAAGGTCGAGTGTCAGGGTGGCAATGGTCGGTCTCCGTCCGGTACGAGATAAGAGGGGGGGAAATAATCGCCGATCGATAAATCGGGGATGCAAACACCGCAAACAAATCAGACAATCAAACAATTCACATAGAAAACAAAAATTTTATTTTTTGTGAAATCTGGCATGTTACACCAGTCTTTTGCTAGCCTTCGCTCGCACTAAGCGGATTTCTGCTTGTGCATCCAAAATCCTTGAAACCAGTTTTTCCATATGAGTCCACCATACCTTCCTATGTGGTATTTACCGGCCATCCTAACGAAGACTTTCTTGTACCATCTCGAAATTATTCAAAAGCACTCCTGTTTTGTGCCTCTGTTTTAGCTCATGAGGAAGTAGTAGGTAATTCATGACCGTCTTATGTTAGATATGTTTTATTCCGGAATTGCATGTCTAATCTACAAACCCCAATACGAGGAGGGACTGGCATTAGTGCGCCCAGCTCACAAAAGATAATCACAACCAACAAACCCTCCTTCACGCTTTGTCTATGAGAAATCAGAAAACTTTGGCAGTGATAAACAAAGGAGATTAAGGGGATGTGATCGTCTCCATCTTGGGAGCCGTTCCTCGAAACATGTCTAGCGTAAGAGGTGATTGAGTTTTCTACTAGCATTCGTTGACGAAGCATGCACCTCCCAAAACACTTTTTATCCCTGTTTTCAAAACCAAGAGCTTTGGTACAAGTTTAGTCTTTGCTTCCATTCACGGGTTTTCAACCTTTCCATCAAACTCCACGGTTCGAGAGTCTCCACCTTCTTTCTTCAAAGCACCAACTAGGAGAGCATAATTGTCATTCTGAGTGTAATGTGCATTGTCCCAAAGTACTACATTGTCTTTTGCATGATTGTGGTATTACTTATTCTGAAATTCTTAGTTCTAGTCTCCTTTAAAACTCCGGAGGAGTTTCTGCATTTATGTTTTTCTTCACTCATGGAGGCTAGCGAAATACCACTCTAGTATGTTCAAGCTTTGTGCATTGTAATCCTGTCTTGATTTTCAGTAGCATATTATTTACTTTTAGTTGTTTGTGATTGATCACTTGAAAGAAGGATTGCTTCGTGCATTGTCCTCATAGCATTGTTTTGATACTTGCTAAATTCTTTTCGTAGTACATGATTATATACATCTATTGAAGCAAAAGAGTTTGTCAAAGTTTTCTTTGTCGCGTTCAGTTCGTTGTACTGAATTGCTTGAGGACAAGCCATATGCTAAGCTTGGGGAGTTGATACGTCTCAAATGTATCTACTTTTCCAAACACTTTTGCTAATGTTTTGCCCTCATTCTTCCATGATTTGGAAGAAACTAACCCGGACTAACGCTGCTTTCAGCAGAGCTGCCTGTATGGTTTTATTGTGCGCAGGAAAATAGTTTTTTGGACGTCTCATAAAATTCCTAGAAAAATACCAGAAAATCCACGTACCCGAAGGAGCCAGAAGCCAGAAGTGGGACCAGAGGGGAGCCAAGGGGTGGGGTCGCGCCCTCTGGCCGCCTAGGGGCCTCCCCCCTCCTCTGGTGCCCCACCGAAGCTCCTATTTATTCCCGTGATGGAGAAACCCCGAAACAGAAGTCGTTTTCCCAATTCACGTCGCGGAGCCGCCGCCACCCTCTGTTCTTCTCCGGGAGGGCTAATCTGGAGGCTGTTTTGGCCTCCGGAGAGGGGAGATCATCGCCACCGTCATCATCATCGCCACTCCATCCTCCCTCCATGACTTTTCCATCCATGTGTGAGTAATTCCCTGCTGTAGGCAAAGGGGATGGTAGGGATTGGATGAGTTAGATCATGTAATAGTTTATCAGATTGTTGGGGGCATGTTGCCTATCATCTAGATTGCTGTGTATCATCTTTGCTTCAACTTGTTGCTCTTAATGCTTGTCACTTTGGGCCCGAGTGCCATGATTTCAGATCTGAACCCTTTGTGTTTTCATGAATATATTTGTGTTCTTGATCCTATATATGAGTTGTATGCACCTGTTATAGTTCGGAACCGGCGATCCCAAAGGTGACAGCTTGGGACACCAAATGGGATGGACTATAATTTGAGGATTCCATGTATCCATTGATTGTCAATGCTTTGTTCCGGTGCTCTTTGACAGGAGCACCTTAATCTCCATAAGTTCCTTTTGGCCCCGTTCGTAGCGGGATGGTAGGACAAAAGATGTTGTGCAAATTCTTATTGCAAGCACGTACAACTACCTATGGGATACATGCTTGATGTTCGATTTATGCCTAGATGATCATTGCTTTTCTGTGTGCCTTGCCCCAAGTTAAATACATGATGTGTCTTATCCATGCAGCACCCAACCATCCATCTTCCTAGCCTACAGTGTTTTTAATTCTGCTGGTTACTAGTTGTTTACTTTCACTGTTTTACTATTGCTGTTTCACCACCACTATTACCGTTGCTATCATCACATCCATATCGCAGTTGCTATTAATATTTTGTTGCAAGTAAGTGTATCACAGGTGCGGTGGAATTGACAACTCCACTGTTAAAGCTTGTGGATATTCTTTGGCTCCCCTTGAGTCGAATCTATAAATTGGGTTATTCTTACCCGCGAAGACTATCTCGATCCCCTGCAGTTGTGGGTTATCACTCTCCCACACAAACTAAGACGGGATCTAACTTCCTATGAACATCAAGCAAAGCTAAAGAAAATTAAAATTAAAACCTAAGAGCGAGACGCTCCAGCATAGCACATAACGCATGAAGTGATAAAAATATAGTGAGACGAAGGACGAACTGATGATTGTTGATGGAGAAGGGGATGCATGGGGGCATCCCCAAGCTTAGATGCTTGAGTCTCCTTGAATATTTGTTGGGGATGCATGGGGGCATCCCCAAGCTTAAGCGTTTGACACTCCCGAATCTTCTTTCATCATCTTCCATCGCACACTTGAAAACTCCCTTCATACATAACTCATCATAAGCTTATTAGAGAGGTTAGTACCCTTAATAAATAATTTTCCCTACTGGATATAAAGATATTCTTGAAGAACTACTGTTTCTCAAGATTGCCAAAAGGTTTTTGCAAATAAAAAGCAAGCTTAAGGTTTGCCAAAGTTAGGAGAGACAAAACGTGGCAGAATCTATGAAAAACACAACAACAGGTAGTAAAGAATTTTTTAGGGGTACTTCTTCAACTCAAATAAAAAAACTCAGAACATACGAAAGTTCCGTGATTGTATAGAGCATGCTGTGTAAAAAATTCAGCTCAAAAAGATGAACTGGTGATTTAATCTGATTTTCCCCGTCCCGAAGACAGAATCTATTTTCTGGACAACATGTCACAACTTTCACTTCCCTTGTCATATGAGGCTATACTTGGCACAAATCTTGAAAATAAAGATACAATGATGTTGCTACAGTAGTAACAATCATCAAGACCACTAAAAACATAAGTAAAAAACTCAAAGTAAAGATAACAAGGGTTGTCTCCCTAGAGCTCTTTCTTTATAGCCATAAAGATAGGCTTAAGATTTTAGTGATGCTCTCGTAGGAATAAGAGTTGAAGAACAAAAGAGAGCATCAAGAAGCAAATATCAAACACATTTAAGTCTAACATGCTTCCTATGCAAAGGGTTCTTGTAGAGAAATAAATCATTGAAGCATAAAGATATTAGCATAGGAAGCCAAAATAAGTGCAACTTCGAAACCTTCAACATAAAGAGAGGGAACTTGATATTATTGAAATATCTATAAGCATATGTTCCCCTCTCATAATAATTTTCAGTGGGATCATGAATAAACTCAACAATATAAGTATCACATAAAAAATCCTTATCATGATCCACAAGCATAGAAAATTTGTTACTCTCCACATAAGCAAAATCCTTCTCATTAGTAATACTGGGAGCAAACTCAAGAAAATAGCTATCACATGAATCATTCTTATCATGATACACTTCCAAACATTCATTATTTATAGCATAAGTGTCATCACAATAATCATAATATATAGGAGGCAAAGTATCATCAAAATAAATTTCCTCATCAAAACTTGGGGAGCTAAAAAGATCATCTTCATAAAACGTAGCATCCCCAAGCTTATAGCTTTGCATATCATTAGTATCAAAAATATTAAAAGAAGACATGCTAATAACATTACTACTATCATGAGTGTTGTTCAAATAATAAAGCTCCATAGGCTTTTAGATCTCCTCCTCAAACACTTCATGTCCTAACTCAAGATAGAGCTCATAAAGCTCTCTCATAAAAATTTTGTTGTTTTCCATAAAGCCTAACTAGTGAAAATAAAAACAAGAAACAAAAAGAATTAATTGCAAGATCTAAAGATATACCTTCAACGCTTACCTCCCCGGCAATGGCGCCATAAATAGCTTGATGTCTACGCACGCTTCTATTCTTGTAGACTATGTTGGGCCTCCAAGCGCAGAGGTTTGTAGGACAACAGCAATTTCCCTCAAGTGGATGACCTAAGGTTTATCGAACTCAGGGAAGAAGAGGTTGAAGATGGTCTCTCTCAAGCAACCCTGCAATTAAGATACAAGAAGTCTCTTGTGTCCCCAACACACCTAATACAACTAGGAGTTGTATAGGTACACTAGTTCGGCGAAGAGATGGTAAAATATGGGTATAAGAGTGACAAAACAAAGTAATATAAATCTGTAATGAAAAGTGCAGCAAGCAAACATGTGACAAAAGTCATCACAAACGGTGTAACAATGGTGGAAACAAGGCCTAGGCTTCATACTTTCACTAGTGGCAACTTCCAACAACATTAACATAGTCTAATCACATGATATTTCCCATAAAACATGCAATGGAGACATACTCAGAGGTCATTCCTTTATGGTCAAGAGAGGACGAGAATTATGTAGGGCTACAAAAACAAGAATTTGTGCACTCTTGCAACCATTAATAGGTTAGTTCCAAAATATGTTATAAAAAGATATGAAAGTGTAACAAACACATAGCAATAACACCCAAAATATGCATGGAGCAAGCAGAAATTATAGATACATTTGGGACGTATCAGGGTCCCTGGCCATCTATATATACGTGTGGTCAGGGGAGGGGCACAACGCAACATACCAAAACCATAGCCACCTCTTCCCGAAGTATGCCCCTCCTCATCCACTTTGACCTCTGATGCTAGAATGTGTTCTGGATCGATAATCGTTAGGTTTTTCTTCCTCTAGTTTTCTCGATGGTTGTTCTCTCTGGATGACGAAGATCTGCTAAACTACTACTACGACATGTGTGGATACTGGTATATGGATCATCCATTTGATTTTTTTCTTGAGGGAATTTCTCATGGGACTTGTTCGTGAGACATGATCGCAAGAACAAAATCATCGTGGTTGGAAGGTCATAAATTCCTAAGTACGGGGATTTGCATAAATGGTCTTCACCAAATTCCTCTTTGTTTGCATTCTGTGGTGAGACATATCTAATCCTTTGCTTGCATCTTCGTGGTTGATCTTGTGAGTTTGGATAGTAGTCTCGAAATAATTGTTTTATACTACATTCCCTAACACTAGCATCATGCGTGATCTATGAGTAGATATATGTTTTGATCTTGATCATATGTGTGATATGAGACATTGATTTTCTTGTAGCTTCCTCTTATGTTATTCTTTATTTTTCTCGACGGTAGGGTGAGGTTTTGCTACACATATTTGGTTTTCCTTGATCCCTCTATGATAATCTTATTATGTTGGTTACCTTGATATTGTCAACAACAAACAAAAACAAAGCCTGTCAGTCCCAAACAAGTTGGGGTAGGCTAGAGCTGAAACCCAAAAGATATCGTAACCAAATCACGGTTCTGGAACGTGGATAGCTAACTTCCACGCACCCCTGTCCAGATCTAGATCTTTGTTGATAGCCCAGTCCGTCAGGTCTCTCTTCACAGACTCCTCCCAAGTCAAGTTTGGCCTCCCCCGACTTCTCTTGACATTATCAGCACGCCTTAACCGTCCGATATGCACAAGCGCTTCAGAAGGCCTACGATGGATATGCCCAAACCATCTCAGACGACGTTGGACAAGCTTCTCTTCAATTGGTGCCACCCCAACTCTCTCCCGTATAACATCATTCAGGATCCGATCCTTCCTTGTGTGGCCCCATGCCCATCTCAACATGCGCATCTCTGCCACACCTAGTTGTTGAACATGTCGCCTTTTAGTTGGCCAACATTCAGCAACATACAACATCGCAGGTCGAATCGCCGTTCTATAGAACTTGCCTTTTAGCTTTTGTGGCACTCTCTTATCACAGAGAACACCAGAAGCTTGGCGCCACTTTAGCCATCCAACTTTCATTCGATGGCTAACGTATTCATCAATATCACCATCCTTCTGCAGCATTGACCCCAAATATCGAAAGGTGTCCTTCTGAGGTACCACTTGCCCCTCAAGGCTAACTTCCTCCTCTTCCCCATGGTTAGTAGTACCAAAACCGCACCTCATGTACTCAGTTTTAGTTCTACTAAGCCTAAAACCTTTCGATTCCAAAGTTTGTCTCCACAGCTCTAGCTTCCTATTAACCCCCGCCCGACTATCGTCGACTAGCACCACATAGTCTGCAAAGAGCATACACCATGGGATGTCCCCTTGTATATCCCGTGTGACCTCATCCATCACCAATGTGAAAAGATAAGGGCTCAAAGCTGACCCCTGGTGCAGTCCTATTTTGATTGTGAAGTCATCTGTGTCGCCATCGCATGTTCGCACACTTGTCACAACATTGTCGTACATATCCTTGATGAGGGTAATGTACTTTGTCGGGACTTTGTGTTTTTCCAATGCCCACCACATGACATTTCGATGTATCTTATCGTAGGCCTTCTCCAAGTCAATGAACACTATATGCAAGTCCTTTTGCTCCTTGTATCTCTCCATAAGTTGTCGTACCAAGAAAATGGCTTCCATGGTCGACCTCCCAGGCATGAAACCAAATTGATTTTTGGTCACGCGTGTCATTCCTCTTACATGGTGCTCAATGACTCTCTCCCATAGCTTCATTGTATGGCTCATTGTTTAGGGTTACCTTGATATTGTATCACTAAAAAAACTTTGGATCTCATCTTAGTCATCCTATAGAAGATTTTATATCGGCGTCGTGTTTTATACACCCCACATATTAAACTACCAACTTGATATATCGTGTTTAGTTTGTATAGGAAAATGACATTTTGCATGCAACCCTAGCAACCACGATTAAATTTGCAATAATCCGTGTAGATGGTGATCTAACATGTTTTTGCAGGATGTTGATACGTCCCAAACGTATCTATAATTTCTGCTTGCTCCATGCATGTTTTGTGTGATATTGCTATGATCTAGATACACTTTCATACACTTTTGATCATATTTGGACTAACTTATTAACTCAGTGCACCACAGTGTCAGTTCCTGTTTTCTGCTATTTTTCTATTTCAGGTTTCCCCCATATTAAAAGTGCTCCAATAATTCGGGAAAAATCAGATTAAAAAATAAGCGCAGAAGAACCTTCCGGAATCACCTGGGTGGGGCCATAGGGCCACCACCCGGGGTCCAGGTGCCCTGGTGGCGCGACCTAGGGCTTGGCCACGCCAGGGGGCGCCTGGACATCTGGTGCCCCCCTGGCTGCCCCCCCCCATTCGCCTATTTATTCTCCGTGACAGGATTCTTCCGAGGACAGAATCCTTTTTCGTGACCTCGCCTCTATTCCGCCGCCGCGCTTCCAAGATCGGGAGTGCCAACAAACCTCTTCCCGACAACCTCACGGAGGGAGGATTGACCTTCGGGAGCCTCTCCTCCACCATGGACGCTTGCCAGCTGATCCGTGAGTTGTCTACCTTGGACCATGGGCCCGGGATCAGTAGCTATGTGATGTTCTTCTCCCCTCTTTGTTCTTCATGGATTAGACCTCGTGAGCTTCCCTACATGATCGAGGCACATATGTAATTTTCTGTTGTTGCTATGCTGATTTTGTTGGGATCTGATGGATTATGAGACTATGTTCAGTTTGTGATTGAGTAATATATTTGGTTCTTATCTTTTATATTTTTGTTCTTGAGTAATTCTTGCATGTTATCCGTTGTTGTTTATTGCTTTGGCCAAGTAGTAGGTAGTGACTCCAAGAGGGTACGTTATGCTCAATTGTGGGTTCATGCCCCCTGATGACTAGCTTGAGTGACAGAAACATGAGTCTAGGGGATGTGTTGTTGCCACAAGGGGGAAAACAACGGTGCTTGTAACCGCGGTTGCAAGGATTGTTTACTTTATGCAAAGTTCTTTTAATGCAGTTGTCTATTGCTTTGGGTTTACACTTTGGGTGGGGCTCGCAACTTAATACCAGCGAGATGTTCTAGATATATATATCTCAAGGTGGATGATTAGTAGTAGATGCAGTTGGATTTCGGTCTACTTATTTGTGCGTACCTCCCATGCTTTCGAGCCTCATCCTTTCTTTGTAGCATAGTTAGCATTGTGGTGCATTTTTAATCATGTCAATTTCCTAGCTGTGATTTGTTTACCTCGCATAACATTTTTATCGTCTTTTGGGAGAGAGACATCACTAGTGAACATCACAGGACCCCGGTCCATATTCTCATCACTGTTTACACGCTCAATTTATTTCCTGCTTTACTTTCTAGTTGCAATTATTATTATCATTTATCCCTTGCGTTTGATCCTTTGTAAACAACAAGGACGGAGAAATTGACAACCTCTCTGAACTTTGTTGGGAGCAAAGTTATTTGTTGTGTCAACCGCTAAATTCTAGCGCCGTTGTCACCTACTTATCACTTTCAGGAGTCCTACCGGAGACAAAGCCTATACTCTACATAGGGGAAATTTGCTTCTATCCTACATCTCACCTTTCACTTGTGGTAACAAACGATGGGCGAGAAGCCATTATCACTTCCTCGCGCATCAGATGTGCATGTGATGTGGTATAGTTTTTCGAGATTGCAATGGTTTTCTATGATTCTATATGTGATGTAATCATTTATTCATGGCTTGCGTGTCATGGCTGGTATGATAGCATGAGTCATATGATTGCCACTTAATTATGGCATGTGTGCCAAATTCCATGCAATACTTTTTACTAGGTTGAGTCATAGCGATAGATTGTAGCATGGTGATGATCAACGTTGTGAAGGTAAACCCCGACGCACACGTCAAACGCAGAGAAGATGTACCATGGGTCCAAGAACCATGGAGGGTGGATTATGCTCTAAAAGGTTGCCACGACATCATTTATGAAACGACCGCCCTGACAACAATTTTAGGGCGTGCTAGAAAAACTGTTTTGGCCGCCATGGCAACATTTTCACCAAAAATGCGCGAAGACAAAGAATTATTCATGGATTGAAGGGGCTATACCATAACTCAAATTGTTAGAAATATGCCCTAGAGGAAATAATAAAGTGTCATTATATATTTTCACGTTCACAGTTAATGTTTGTATTTTTGTGCCGTAATTGTTATTGCCTTTAATATGAGATTTAGAATGAACTCATTTGCATGTGTGGAAATGTAAACACAAAGAGTTCCTGGTTTAGTCTCTAAAAACAGTTCATCTGTCGTTGATGGTTAAGTTTTCTTGATTATGGACACTATCATTGTGATAAGGATGCCAACAACAATGAGAACATATTGTTAGAAGAACAATGATATTGAACAAACCCCGGTTAATGACATACTTCAAGATCACATCGTAACAAAATTATAAGTTATATCGTAAAATGTTATCATATACGAAATTCATTAGACCATAAGAGCATCGAGTTACTTCATGCAGGAAGATGCACTTTTGTAATTATCAAAAAATACATGTAACTGGGTGGTGATAACGGAAAGTTTAAGGTGCATCAAATAGTGTGGCTAGCGACTGCGATATCTCAAGACTATGATTCGCTCCTCCACGATGAAGAGATAATTTCTTCGGGCCTACTTGGTATGATGATATCTATTATAGTTTGTCCAGATACAATGTAATTTAATCACAGGGATAGCGGAATGCAATAACAAGTAAAAGAAGAAACTTGTATAGAGGTTAATAAGGGTTTGTGATCAAGTGTTGCTTCACATGGAATGCCAAACATCTCTACTCTAACTTAATTACATATGAGAAGCAAAAGGAATGGTGCATGAATGGTATAAGGTTCACTCAGAACTTCTTTGTGTATGTGGGAGTCAACATGGATGTCCAGGTTCCGCTGTAGATTATTGACTGTTGACAAAAGGTCATCATCCTATGTTTGAAAAGCATTCCGATTAATGTTTGATAATACCAAACCCATTGGATCACACACTTAACGAGTAGTACTCTGCTAGAAAACTAAAATTGAAGAAGAGTAAGTGGAAGGAAATCGGAAAAGTTCCACCAGGCGGTGGAAGTTTTTGTGTGTTTAAGTATATGCCCGGAGCGATTGGGAATGATATCGGGTGGTTCCAGAGCATATGAGAATGGTGTCGAGGAAATCTTGGATCATTTAGAATGGTTTCTGGACAATTCTTGGGCGTCCTGATACATGTCTCGATCATTATACATCTTAGATTGTATCTTAGATGGTACTGAAACCTATCCATATAGTTCTAAATGTCCAAAAACGATTTCAGATGTCTCGAAAGTGTTTTTAAAGGTTCCGAAATTATCTCAAAAAATCCTAAAATGCCAAAGAATAGTCTTAGAAGCTTTTGAAAGTGCCAAAAGTTTCTAGACTATAACATATGTGCAAAATCCCCTTTGGCTTGGGGGGGGAGGGAAAGGCTCCCCAAAAGGGGTTGGCCGAAATTGGACCCTAGTCCTATTGCGACTAGGAGTTCTAAATGTGGAAGGTTCCCCCTAACGAAGCAATTCAAAGTGAGGGTGGGGGGTTCCTTCCAAAGGAAGGAGTCCTAGGAGGACTCCCCTCCCTGGTTCAGTCAACCTAGCCCCCCTAGTCACCTATATATACGTGGTAAGGGAGAGTGGGCGCATGCACATCTATTCCCCTTGCCCCTTGCGCCCCTGTTGCATGTTTGCTTCTCCATCACAACCCCGGTCTAGATTGTGTTCTAGATCGAAATTCGTTAGGATTTTATTCCTTTACTTTTCTCGGTGGTTTTCCTCTTTGGAAGGCGGAGCCCTGCTGAAATACTTCATGAGCACATGTGGATACTGATAGATGTATCATTCTTTTGATCCTTAACTCGAGGGACTTGCTTGTAGACGTGATCGCGGGAACTAATCCTCGAGGTTGAGAGATTGTATATTCCTAGCTATGATGATCTACATCAACGGTATTCACCAACTCTCCTCTCCTCTGCACTTTGTGGGGAGACAAAGCTAAAGCTTTGCATGCATCTTGATGAATGATCTTGGGAGTTTGGATAGTAGGCTCAAAAATTTTGTTTTCTACTAGTTCCCTAGCAGTGGCATCATGAGTGATTTATGAGTAGATGCAGGTTTCAATCTAGAGCATATGTGTAATATAAGGAATTGATTTTTTTGCTGCTTCCCTTTTATGTGATTTTTTATGTTCTTGACGGGAGGATGAGGTTTTGCTACAAAGATTTGGTTTTCCTCAATCCCTCTATGCTGCTTTCAGTATGCTAGTTGCTGATCATGTATCACTTCAAATACTTTGGATCTCACCTTAGTTTTGAGTCTTGACATTGAAGATTTTCCGGTTTATAGGGCTCATCTCAAAAAATTTGTTTTCCCGTTTTATAAGTCTCAATTCTATTATTAATGATCACATGTTCAGATTTTAAGGTGAATTAAATTACTGCATGTAAAGTTTAAGAGAATACTCATCAATGCATGTATTAGTTTTGGTCATTTAGTAGTCATGCATGCATGCATTGTAATTAATACATTGATAGATACAACTTTTTGAAAAAAATGAGAGAACTAATTAAGTATTCTTCCAAACTACGAAATTTATTCCACCACTCAACATCTATCTTGGTTGAAAAGATTTGCGAATTGAGCCCTATAAACCGGAAAGGAGGGAGTACATGAGGTCATGTGTTTAACGAAGTTTAGTGTAAGTTTCGAGATTTCGGTCTCCTTTCTCACACAACCTGTATAGTAACTAGCAACTTGATATATTAGAAAACAATGTTTTGCATGCAACCTTAACAATCATGATTGAAAGAGGAGATAGGATTGAACACACATTTCCATTGATCTGGGGGGCCTTCTTATACAGCTTACAGAGGCCACGCGCCTAGACTTGGACGTGCGCTAGCCACGATCCTGGCGTGGTGATCGTGTGTGTGTAGTCATGGGGCACACACGCACACACACTTACATTCACTTGTACAACCGCTACATCACTACTCTAACACCCCCCGCAGTCGTGACGTCGCCATTTGAGACGCAAAGACTGGAGCGAAAATCTTGGAAAGCTTCCGCCGGCAGGCATTTGGTCATGATGTCGGCGAGCTGCTGTCGCGTGGGGATGTGCAGAACGCGAAAAGCACCGAGCGCCACCTTTTCCCGGACAAAATGGATGTCAAGCTCAAAGTGTTTGGTTCGGCGGTGATGGATGGGGTTGCTGGACATGTAGACGGCGGAGACATTGTCGCAATACACGACGGTCGCGGCGTGGACTGTGCACCGGAGTTCACCGAGAAGTTGCCGTAACCAGACGCATTCCGCCACAGCGTTCGCAATGCCGCGGTCTTCAGCTTCGGCGTTGGAGCTGGAAACCGTGGCCTGGCGTTTGGAAGACCAGGAGATGAGCGCGTCGCCGAGGTAGACGCATTAGCCTGATGTCGAGCGCTGGGTGTCGGGGCAGCCGGCCCAATCCGCGTCAGTGTAGGCGCACAGCTCCAGTGTTGAGGAAGCACGAAGGTTTTGGCCGAGCGAGGTGGTGCCACGGACGTAGCGCAAGATCCGCTTGAGCAAGCCGTGATGACACTCCCGAGGGTCATGCATGTGGAGGCACACTTGCTGCACGGCGTAGGCGATCTCAAGGCGAGTGATCGTCAGGTATTGGAGCGCGCCGGCCAGACTGCGGTACTCAGTGGCATTGGCAACGCGAGGGCCATCGGCGGACGGCGGCTTGCCCTTGGTGTCCACGGGCGTGGGCGCGCTCTTGCAGTTGTCCATAGAGGCGCGCTCGAGCACATCTTCGGCATACTGTGCTTGAGAGAGGAAGAAGCCTGCAGAGGTGCGCGTCACGCGCACGCTGAGGAAGTAGTGAAGCATGCCGAGATCCTTCATCGCGAACTCAGTGGTGAGTTGGGCGATGAGCCGGCGGGAGGAGCGCCGTGCTGCTCGCCGTGAGGATGATGTCGTCCACATACAAGAGCAGGAAGGCGGTGTCCGCACCGTGGAGGAACATGAACAGAGAGTTGTTGGAGCGCGTTGCCGTGAAGACGAGAGTGGTGAGGTAGCCGGCGAATCAGAGGAACCATGCCCGAGGAGCTTGGTTCAACCCGTACAGGGATTTGGATAGCCGACAGACATGATCAGGGTGGGCAGCATCAACGAATCCAGCTGGCTGGAGGCAGAACACCTCCTCATCGAGCGTCCCGTGGAGAAACGCATTCTTCATGTCCAATTGATGGACAGGCCAAGAACGCGACGCTGCCAGGGTGAGCACCACGCGAATGGTGGTGGTCTTGACGACGGGGGAGAAAGTTTCGCCATAGTCGACGCCAGCCCGTTCATGGAACCCGCGGACAACCCACCGAGCCTTGTACCGATCCAGCGAGCCGTCGGAGTTGGTCTTCACGCGGTAAACCCCACTTCCCTGTGATGATGTTGGCGCGGGGTGGACGAGGCACCAGCTCCCATGTCCTGTTCTCGACGAGAGCCGCAAACTCTGCTCGCATGGCCGCGAGCCAGTTGGGGTCGCGCACCGTGGCATGGACGGAGCGAGGGATCGGTGAGATCGCCGGCGCGGCGGAGACCATGGCGACGTGGATGTAGTAGCGGTTGAGCGAGTGTTCGGCCGAAAGACGCCGGCGCGCGCGCATGTAACCATACGGCGCGGCGGCGAATTAGCCGGTGATGGTGCCAGGACGAGCTCGGACGAAGAGGCGGAGCCGCTCGATGAAGATCCCACAGCACCGTTTGAACGAACCGAGCGCGCGTGCGAGGGCGGAGCATCGGATCCGTCCGATGACGATCTAGCAGCACTGATTGAACCGGTCCACAGCGTGCCAAGAGGGCTTGAAGCAGGGCCGCGCGATGAAGATCCATCGGTCCAGTTTGAAGGGAACAGTGGCGCGCCTGGAACAGCGTCATTGGATCCACGATCAGATGCCGAAGGGACCTGCAGGGGAACACAGACCAAACGCGGCGTAGAGGGAGCGGGGGCGGGTGCAGCGGGTGGTGTGGAGAAGGGAAAACCGAGCTCATCAAAGCGAACATGGCGCGATGTGATTACACGGCGGGTGGTCATGTCGTAGCAGCGGTAACCACGGTGGTCGGCTGGATAGCCAAGGAAGACACATGCGACAGACCGACGATCGAGTTTATGAAGGGAGGCGGAGGTGGTGTTGGTAAACAGAGGCACCCAAAAAATCGAAGGGGTGTGTAATCGGGCACGACACCAAGGAGAAGCTCATGGGGAGTGCGAGGAGAGCTGGAGGTGCACGGCTTGCGATTCATGAGATAGGTGGCCGTATTGAGGGCCTCTGCCCAGAATTGCACCGGGACGGAGGCGTGGAAGAGGAGGGAGCGGACACACTCATTCAGAGTTTGCAAGGTGCGCTCAGCGGTACCGTTCTGCTGGCTGGTGTACGGGCATGAGAGACGGAACACGAAACCACGGGAGGAGAGAAGCGAGCACGTGGCCTGGTTATAGAATTCACGGCCATTGTTTGTTTGCAGAGCGAGGATGGGCTGTTCGAACTGGGTCTAAACATAAGCATAGAAGGACACAAGAACAGGGTGAACTTCAGATTTCTGACGAAGCGGAAAGGTCCAAACATAACGAGTACAATCATCGATAATAACAAGGTAATACTGCAAACCAGAGACACTCGCAATAGGCGAGGTCCAGCCATCTAAGTGGAGAAGTTGAAAAGGAAATTGGCTAAAGCACGGAGAGGGCTGAAACGTCAGGCGCGTGTGCTTGCCCAGACGACAAGCATGACACGAGTGGGGCTCCGAGGGCGCGCAGTCGAACGAGAACTGGTCCATGGTTCGGCGAAGAGCGGCATGACCGGGGTGGCCAAGACGTTGGTGCCAAAGATCCACGGAGGCGGCGCCAGCAAAGCAGTCAGCAGCGGCCACCGGAGCCACGCGGTACAAGTCGCCATCGGAGTCACATCCGAGAATCACCCGGCTGGTGCGGAGTTCCTTGACAGAAAAACCAGAAGAATAAAACTCAATAGAAACCGGATTATCGCGAGTGAGTTGGCGAACAGAGAGGAGGTTTGTGATGAGGTTGGGGGAGAGAACGACATTGCGAAGTTGGAGGGGAGAAGTGGTGGTGAAAAGCGAGCCGTGCCCGAACTGGGTGATCGGGAGGCGAGCTCCATTGCCCACGATTATATGAGAGGGATAGGAGGAGGGGAAAATGAAGTGGAGGTTACCAGGGTTCGACGTCATATGCGCGGTGGCGCTGGAGTCCAAGTACCAGTCGGAGGTGCTGGCCGACGCAGTGGAGGGCGGGGCGGCCGCTTGAAGAGCGGTGGGCAGATTCCCCATGTCCCACGGCGCAGGTGGAGGCGGCGCATAGCTGGAACTGGCGCCAGGCGACCCGTAGTAGTAGCCGGGATGAGGCGCGGGCGCGGTACTGGAACTGGTGCCTGGAGAACCAGATTAGAACCCATGCGGTGGTGACGGCCCGGATCTAGAGCTCGCGCCAGGGGGGCATAGTAGAGGCCGGGAGCAGTGGCGAGTAGAGCCTGGTGCGGGGGTCCCCAGGGCGGGGGCCCAACACACCGGCGCCCGGAGTGCGCCATGGCATCGGCCAGGCCTGGACCATTCCAGTCCAAGAGTTGGCACCGGGAGAAGGCGCGAGGGCAGCAGGTGGGTGCGGTGCAGGGGACGAAGAGCTGGACGCCCCAGCGAGGCCTTTCCCATTGCGACGACGAGAGCGCCCACGGGTGCGCCCAGCTTGATCACCAGCTGAAGGAGGGGTCGTAGAAGGGGTCGGCGCTGACGCAGGTGTACATTGCGCGACCAAGGCATGTCCGGTCTGCAGGTGATGGCTTCTCGCCCCTCGTTGGTTACCCCAAGTGGAAGGTTGAGATGTAGCGTAGCGGTAATTTCCCTCAGTAAAGATACCAAGGTTTGTCTCCAGTAGGACTCAACGATAAGTACGATAGGTGGCAACGGCGCCAGAAATTATTCTGATGCGTGGAGTTGTCGTGGACCTGCACAAAACAAATAACTTTGCTCCCAATGAGTTCAGAGGAGTTGTCAATTCCTCCGGCCTTGTCGTTTACAAAGGATCAAACGCAAGAGATAAAAAGGTACTAGTAAAAGTAAAAACAGAAAGGTAAATAGTGGGTGTGAACAATGGTATGAAGATGGACCGGAGTCCCGTGATTTTCACTAGTGATGTCTCTCTCCCAAAAGACGATAAAAATGCTAGCGAGGTAAACAAATCACAGTTGGGCAATTGACAGGATTATGAAGGCACCGCAATGCTAACTATGTTGCAAAGAAAGGAAGGGCTCAAAAGCAATGGGCAGTATGCCAAGGTAAGTAGACCGAAATCCATCTGCATCTACTACGAATCATCCACCTTGAGATATCTATCCAGAACATCTCGCTGGTATTAAGTTGCGAATCCCACCCAAAGTGTAAACTCAAAGCAACAGACAACTGCATTAAAAGAACTTTGCGTAAAGTAAACAATTCTTGCACCAATAGGCACAATCACCGTTGTTTTATCCCTGGTGGCAACAGCACATCCCCTAGTCTCATGTTTCTGTCACTCAAGCTAGACATCAGGGGGCTGAACCCACAATCGAGCATAACGCTCTCTCTTGGAGTTGCAAGCAAATAACTTGGCCAAAGCAAGTACTGCAACGGAGAACATGCAAGAATTTACTCAAGAACAAAATATAAAAGGGCAAACCAAATATATTACTCATCACAATCTGAACATAGTCTCATAATCCATCAGATCCCAACAAACTCAGCATAGCAACAGCAGAAAATTACATAGGTGCCTCGATCATGTGAGGCAGCTCACGAGCTCTCGAAAGTGGAAGCACAAAAGAGGGAGAGGACATCACATAGCTACTGATCACGGACCCATGGTCCAAGGGGGACTACTCATGGTACATACGGGAGGCGTCCATGGCTATGGATGGTCTCCCGGAGGGGTGATCTCCTTCCGGCAGGGTGCCGGGGCAGCTTCTCCAAGCAGCCCCGATCTGAAAACGGCGGCGGCGGCGGAACAGAGAGGTTTCCGCGAAAAAGAGTTCTCGTTTAGGGGTTTCTACCCCGAGGGGGTTATATAGGCGAAGGGGGGCGTCGAGGGGCCACCCGGGGCAGCCAGGAGGGTGCCTGGCGCGCCCTAGGGTTGGGGCCGCGCCAGGGACCCTTCTGGCTCCCTGGTGGTGGTCCCGGCTCTCTCCCTTGGTTATTCCGGAAGCTTCCTGCCCGCTGATTTTTTAATATAATTTTTGCGGAATTTTTTGGGCACTTTAATCAGCCGGAAAACCTGAAAAACAAAAACAGCAGAAAACCAGAAGCTGGCAACTGGGTGCACTGAGTTAGTAGGTTAGTCCAAATTGGTTTAAAAGTGTAATAAAGTTCAACCAAAACATGGCAAAGTCACACAAAACATGCATGGAGCGAGCAGAAATTATAGATACGTTTGGGACGTATCAACATCCCGAAGCTTAATTCCTGCTCGTCCTCGAGTAGGTAAATGATAACAAGCATAATTTCTGTGGTGACATGCCACACAACCAAATAAGGACTGTTAAGTAAAGCAATCAAAGCATGCAATTCAATTCAAGTCTTAACAGGCAAGAGTCTATTTTGGCATTAACACAAGCAACAAAAGAACAAAAGGTGCAAGAGCTCTTGCTGTCTGTGACTCGAATGTCTCCAGATGGTGTTTGCGTGCAAGCAAGGGACTGGGAAGAAAGAGAAAAAAGGTTGTTGAGAACAACTATCTACTAAAGTTTCACACTTAGTCTCCTTTGGATTCTTATCTGGACTCGTCCCCAGACCACTAGCCAGGTACAAGTCAAACTGATTCACTCCCTTTCGATATTTTGAGCACTCATGCAATGGATGAGCGTGAGCAAGAAAGTTGACACCTAAAAGGAGAAACAGAAAAATGGTGGAGGAGGAAGACAAAAAGGTGTGTGAAAGGCTCACATCAATGAGGACAATCATAGGCGAGAGAAGGCCATATGATAGATATGATGTGAGGAGTAGGGATCGCCATACAACGGATGCACATGTGAGCTAAAATCTCTCCAATGGAACTAGTGGGGGTGCATCTAACTTGCTTGCTCAAGTAGACCTAGAGCTCGTTTGAGGAGGCTCATCATTGGAATATACAAGCCAAGTTCTATAGTGTAAAAGTTCCCCACATAGCTATATGCATGATGATAATCTCTATGGAGTACAAGGGATAGAAGATGAAGTACTAGTGTGGATCTCTCAAAAGGAATAGTAGTATGCCCCCTTCTCTCTTTTTATTTTTATTTTTCTCTTTTTTCTCTTTTTTTTATTTTTTGGTGGCCTCAATGGCTCTTTCTATTTAACTCTCATTTGTCCTCTTTGGGATCTTTTGATTTTGTCCTCTTTGGGATCTTTTCCTCACTTTAGGGGCAATACTCTATATTTTACAAGAATATAGGAGATCTTTCACAATTTACAAAAGTACTCACAAAAATAAAATGTAACTAATCATGATGCAAATGTATGCCTCTGCCAGGATAGCAGGATATGCAATGATACTAGCGCGTCATGTAGCAATGATTAGGGCAAGGCCCAACTAGCATGCGGCTCATCGATCAAGCAAGTAGCATGTATGACATGAAGATCAAGTCATGAGAGGGTGGATGTTGCATGGCAATGTATCTCGGAAAGGCTATGGAAATGCCTTGTAGGTAGGTATGGTGGCTGTTTTGAGGAAAGATATAATGAGGCTTATGATGACAGAGCGTATCATGCCAAGGTTTGGATGCACCGGCGAAGTATGCGCCAACTCTCGAGGTGAGAAAGGGAAATGCACGGTACCGAAGAGGCTATAAAAAGTATGGGTAGGTGGAAGTGTCAACTTTCGAATACTCACATTAGTCCGAAGAACTCATGCACTTAGTATCGGTAACTCTCAATCTAATAGGAGGTTCACAAAGAGACAGGTACCCCGAGGAGGAGTGTATGGGGGTTTGGTTATCCTTGCGCATCCTCGACTCATGGTACGTGAGTGTACTCTAATATTCGAACCCTCCAGAGGTTAGTGATCCATCTAGTAGCTAGAGTTCTCAACAGGGGTTTTTTGGTTTTTGAAAAACACACGGATTTCCCAAAATACGACATCTATCACTAATAGGCAAGAGCTCTTGACACCAAAAGTTCAAACATTACTCTAGTCAATACCTCAAAACTATTGCAAGTTACTACTTCAAAAAGAAAAGCAACTTTAACTACCTACTTTCTAGTCAAGACACAGAACTCAGTGCAACAGGCAAACTCTCTAACAAGATAAAGCATGCAACCTATAGAAAGTTCAACCTGAAAAGAAAAGCTCTAGAAAAACTAAAGCACTACAGCTAAACAGACCAGCAGCTAAGAAAAGAAAAAGAACAACTCACAGCTAAAAGAAATAAGCCTGCAAATCCTATGAGGAGTTCTAGTTCAAGTGGAGTGTGTTTCTCTCCCACACAAAAGAGTAAGTTGGGGTCTAACTTGTTACTACAGCAAAGAAAGCAAAAAAAACCTAGAAAAGTAAAGAGCGAGACGCTCCAAGCAAAGCACATAACGCATGAAGTGATAAAAATATAGTGCAACGAAAGACAGACCGATGATTGTTGATGAAGAAGGGGATGCACCGGGGGCATCCCCAAGCTTAGACGCTTGAGTCTCCTTGAATATTTATTGGGGGTGCACTTGGGAATCCCCAAGCTTGAGCGCTTGACACTCCTGGATCTTCTTTCATCACCTTCCATCGCGCACTTGAAAACTCCCTTCATACATAACTCATTGTAGGCTGATTAGAGAGGTTAGTACCCTAATAAAACAAATTTTCCTCTACTGGAAATAAAGATTTCCAGGAAGAGCTACTGTTTCTCTTGCCTGCCCAAAAAATTTTGCAAAGAAAAAGCAAGCTTAAGGATTGCAAAACTGCGAAAAGAAAAACTGGGGCAGAAGCTGAGAAAAACAGAACAGCAGAGAAAGGGGAATTTTTTCGAGGTACTTCTGCAACTCAAATCAAAAAACTTTGAACAGGGGCTAGCAAGCCAATTGTATGGAGCATGATGTCAAACAATTTCAGATCAAAAATATGATCTGGTGATTTATCGCGAATTTTCCCGTCAAGAAGACAGAATCTGTTTCTGGACAGCAAGCTCCAACTTTTGAACTTTGAAGCACTCTGAGGCTAAACTTGGCACAAAGCTTGAAAAATAAAGATACAATGATGTTGTTACAGTAGTAACAATCATCAAGACCACTAAGAACAGAACAAAAGCAAAAAGAAAAACCTAAATTCGTTGCGGGTTGCCTCCCGAAAGCGCTTCTTTAGAGCCATTAGCTAGGCTTAAAGCAGAAGATCAAGTTTTTTCAAGAGAATAACTAGCCCGTGTGACGGACTCAAAAGGTAACTTAATCTTTTTCTTAGGGAAATGTTCCATCCCTTTCTTGAGAGGGAATTGGAACTTGATAGTTCCCTCTTTCATGTCAATGATGGCACCAACTGTGCGAAGAAAAGGACGTCCCAAAATAATTGGACAAGAGGGCTCACACTCAATGTCCATAATAGTGAAATCAACGGGAACATAATTGTCATTGACAACGATAAGAACATCGTCGATCTTCCCCAAAGGCTTCTTTACGGAAGAATCAACAAGACGAACACCAAAAGAACAGGGATCAAAAGGTTTCAAATCAAGCATATCATACATTCTTTTGGGCATAACAGAGGTACTTGCTCCAACATCACAAAGAGCAAAACAAGAGAAGTTATTCAATTTAATTTTAATCATAGGATCCCAACCATCTTCTAGCTTCCTAGGTATGGAGGCTTCTAGCCTAAGCTTCTCCTCCCTAACTTTAATTAGAGCATTGGTGATATGCTCCGTGAAGGCAAGATTTAGTGTGCTAGTGTGGGGGTCTCTAGACATCTTGTGTAGGAAACCAATAACTTCTGGTAAAGTGCAGTTATCAAAGTCTAGTTCACTACTATCTATAAGGGAAGTAGTGATATCATTTAAGCTCACTCGTTTGAAAGCCTCTATGTTCATAGAGGTTTCCTCTTCTATGGTTGAGGGTGTAGCATCACCATTGATAGGTCCAGTGGGACTAGGGGTGTGATGGGTGCTAGCAGTTTGGATCTCCTCAACTACTTGGATAGTGGCTACTGTGTGGTAGGTAGGAAGGCTCTTAATTCTATCTTCTTCCTCCTTCTCTCTAGCCCATCTCTCTTTAAGTTTTCCCAGCATCCTAATGTTTTCATTAATTTGGACCTGGATGGCATTCATAGGAGTGACCTGCCTCTCCTCAGGGGGAGAGGTTCTAATCTTCAGCATCTCTACGTCGTGGGCTATATTGTCTACCTTCGAAGAGAGGATATCTAGTTTATCTAATTTTTCTTCCACACTCTTGTTGAAGGCCTTCTGGGTAGTGATAAAGTCTTTGAGCATAGTCTCTAGTTCTGAAGTGGAGTTTCTAGTGGTAGGATAAGTGTTGTTCCCATAGTTGTTGGATGGGAAAGGCCTAGGATTGTTGCTACCAAAGTTACTCCTATAAGCATTATTGTTGAAGTTGTTCCTAGAGACAAAATTGACATCTACTTGCTCCTGAGCAACCAAAGAATTTAAAGGAACATCTTGAGGATCAATAGAGGGTTGCTTGGTAAGTAGAGACATGATAAGGTCAACCTTTTCATTTAAAGAGGAAATCTCCTCGACAGAGTTTACCTTCTTACCAGTTGGAGCTCTCTCGGTGTGCCATTGTGAATAATTTAGCATCATCTCATCTAGTAGTTTTGTAGCAGCACCAAGTGTGGTTGACATAAAGGTACCTCCCGCGGCCGAATCCAACAGGTTCCGCGAGGTGAAGTTCAAGCCTGCATAAAAAGTCTGGATAACCATCCAGGTAGTCAGTCCATGTGTAGGGCAGTTCTTGACGAGCGTCTTCATACGTTCCCAAGCATGGGCAACGTGTTCGTTATCCAATTGCCTGAAATTCATAATGTTACTCCGCAATTGAATAATTTTAGCAGGGGGATAATACTTCCCTATAAAAGCATCCTTGCATTTACTCCAAGAATCAATACTATTCTTGGGTAGAGACTGTAGCCACTCCTTGGCTCTCCCTCTCAAGGAGAAAGGGAAAAGCTTCAGCTTGACGATGTCTCCGTCCACCTCCTTGTATTTCTGCATGTCGCAGATCTCGATAAAGTTGTTTAGGTGCAAAGAAGCATCTTCTCCTGCTCCTGAAAATTGATCTTTCAGGACAAGGTTAAGCAGAGCAGGTTTAATCTCATAAGAAGGTGCTGAAGTGGCAGGTGGAGCAATAGGAGTGCAGATAAAGTCACTGTTGTTGTGACTGGTGAAGTCATACAACTTAGTGTTTTCATTGGAACCCATAGTAGCAGCAGGTATTTTTGGTATTTTTTATAAAGGACACAAAAGTAAAAACTGATAGGTAAACTAACAAGACTAAAAAGCAAAGATAAAAGATAGTGTGCAACTCCCCTATTTTTGATACAGGAGTCCGACAACGGCGCCAGAAATTGGCGGTTATCAGGACTCGCCTATTTGTACTTCCTTTGAGTCCCCGGCAACGGCGCCAGAAATTAGCTTGATGGCTTCTCGCCCCTCGTTGGCTACCCCAAGTGGAAGGTTGAGATGCAGCGTAGCGGTAATTTCCCTCAGTAAAGATACCAAGGTTTGTCTCTAGTAGGACTCAACGATAAGTACGATAGGTGGCAACGACGCCAGAAATTATTCTGATGCGTGGAGTTGTCGTGGACCAGCACAAAACAAATAACTTTGCTCCCAACGAGTTCAGAGGAGTTGTCAATTCCTCCGGCCTTGTCGTTTACAAAGGATCAAACGCAAGAGATAAAAAGGTACTAGTAAAAGTAAAAACAGAAAGGTAAATAGTGGGTGTGAACAATGGTATGAAGATGGACCGGAGTCCCGTGATTTTCAATAGTGATGTCTCTCTCCCAAAAGACGATAAAAATGCTAGCGAGGTAAACAAATCACAGTTGGGCAATTGACAGGATTATGAAGGCACCGCAATGCTAACTATGCTGCAAAGAAAGGAACGGCTCAAAAGCAATGGGCAGTACGCCAAGGTAAGTAGACCGAAATCCATCTGCATCTACTACGAATCATCCACCTTGAGATATCTATCCAGAACATCTCGCTGGTATTAAGTTGCGAATCCCACCCAAAGTGTAAACTCAAAGCAACAGACAACTGCATTAAAAGAACTTTGCGTAAAGTAAACAATTCTTGCACCAAGAGGCACAATCACCGTTGTTTTATCCCTGGTGGCAACAGCATATCCCCTAGTCTCATGTTTCTGTCACTCAAGCTAGACATCAGGGGGCTGAACCCACAATCGAGCATAACGCTCTCTCTTGGAGTTGCAAGCAAATAACTTGGCCAAAGCAAGTACTGCAACGGAGAACATGCAAGAATTTACTCAAGAACAAAATATAAAAGGGCAAACCAAATAGATTACTCATCACAATTGGAACATAGTCTCATAATCCATCAGATCCCAACAAACTCAGCATAGCAACAGCAGAAAATTACATAGGTGCCGCGATCATGTGAGGCAGCTCACGAGGTCTCAAAAGTGGAAGCACAAAAGAGGGAGAGGACATCACATAGCTATTGATCACGGACCCATGGTCCAAGGGGGACTACTCACGGTACATACGGGAGGCGTCCATGGCTATGGATGGTCTCCCGGAGGGGTGATCTCCTTCCGGCAGGGTGCCGGGGCAGCTTCTCCAGGCAGCCCCGATCTGAAAACGGCGGCGGCGGCGGAACAGAGAGGTTTCCGCGAAAAAGAGTTCTCGTTTAGGGGTTTCTACCCCGAGGGGGTTATATAGGCGAAGGGGGGCGTCGAGGGGCCACCCAGGGCAGCCAGGAGGGTGCCTGGCGCGCCCTAGGGTTGGGGCCGCGCCGGGGACCCTTCTGGCTCCCTGGTGGTGCTCCCGACTCTCTCCCTTGGTTATTCCGGAAGCTTCCTGCCCGCTGATTTTTAATATAATTTTTGCGGAATTTTTTGGGCACTTTAATCAGCCGGAAAACCTGAAAAACAAAAATAGCAGAAAACCAGAAGCTGGCAACTGGGTGCACTGAGTTAGTAGGTTAGTCCAAATTGGTTTAAAAGTGTAATAAAGTTCAACCAAAACATGGCAAAGTCACACAAAACATGCATGGAGCAAGCAGAAATTATAGATACGTTTGGGACGTATCAGCAGGCGCACAGCTTGCTCAGCGCGGTGCTCCTCGAGAAGAAGAAAGGAGCGGGCTTCCAGGAAGGTGGGCAGGGGCACCCTGGAGGTGAGGTGCGGTATGGCGCCGTGGTACTGACGCCCGAGGCCACGCAACATGTTGAAGACCTGCTGCGTATTGGAGACATTTAGCCCGAGGTCGTGCAGTTGGTCGGAGAAGGTCTTCAGGCGGGTGAAGTACTGCATGATCGTCAGATCACCCTGGACCAGGGCGTGGTACTCTGCGTCGATGTAAACGGACCGCGAGAGCATGTTGTCGCGGAAGATTGTGGGGACCGCAGCCCAGACTGAAGCGGCGGTGTCCTCGGCCTCCATGACCGCAGCGAGAAGCTCCGGCGAAATGGTGGCATAGAGCCAGTGAAGCACGCAGTGGTCGACCGTCTACCAATCGGCGGTGTGACGAGGAGCCGCGGAGGTGGCGGTGAGGTGGTCACGCACTCCGAACATACCAGCGATTGTGAGGAAGAACCGCCGCCACTGGCTGAAGTTGGAAGCATGGAGGTCCAGCATCACCGGCACGTGGTGACGGATGTCGAGGGTCTGCAGTACGGACGCAGGGAAGGAGTTGAGGGGAACCGCGGCAACGGCAGCGGCGGGGTCGGAGAGGAGGCCGCGACCATGGGCGTCGGCGTCAGCACCATCACCGTCGACGGAGGAGTTGGGGGAGAAGACGGGGTTGGTGTCCAGGGGAGCGGAAGCATTGGTTGCGAAAGGATTGTCCATCGCCTAAGCAACTGATACCATGAAAGAGGAGATAGGATTGAACACACATTTCCATTGATCTTGGGGCCTTTTTATACAACTTACAGAGGCCACGCGCCTAGACTTGGACGTGCGCTAGCCACGATCCTGGCGTGGTGATCGTGTGTGTAGTCATGGGGCACACACGAACACACACTTACATACGCTTGTACAACCGCTACAACACTACTCTAACCCTTGTAACAATCTTTGTAGATGACGATCTCTAGACACGGACCATACCATCGACTAGCAGATTTTTTTTAAAATAATACGATTTTTAATAACAAAACCAGTAATAGCACGCGATTTGGAAATATTCAAAAACTAGTGCGCTGTCGGCAGTAGCAAGGCCGAAACGAGCTGATTCGGCCGTAGTAGAGACGAAACTAGTCGTTTCGGCCCTGGCAGTGACGAAACGCGTAGTCGGCACTAGCTCCGCCGATCTGCATGGCTTGGGATGCGGCTGCCGCGCGGGCCCCACCGTTTCGGCCCGGGTACGGCCGAAACTGCCTGGATAAGGCCGAAACCGGCCGCTGCCTCCCTCCTCCTTTCTTCTTCCTCTAGCTTCTTTCTTCTTACCCGAGCTCTCTCTCTCCTTCATCTTTCCCCTCTCCGTGATCTCTCATAATAGCCAATAAAAATCAGATTTTTTTAGTGGAATACATAGAGGAGGCTGTAAGCATCAAGGATCTGGTCATGGGATAGCTTTTGGTGGCGTTTTGGGTGAGGAGGTGGAGCTTTTTTTTTGCAACAATGGTGGACAATAGTGGTGTATGTTGGTGTTGTGAGGGTAGGAGAAGCGGTGCTGCGATGGTGGTGGTGCTCTTTTGAAGTCCGGCAGCGAGAAAAAAGTGTTCGCACGCATCAAGGGTAATCCCTAGTTTTTCTGTAATTTTACATACGCGTACATGATAATATATTTATATACATTTTATAGATGTAACATATATTATTGCAGATGATATAGATAATATTTTGCTGATATGTTTAGTATATATTTAGATAAATTTAGTTGGCTCATTTAGTATGTTTACATATATTTTAAGAGGTATAAATTTATTAGATGCGAGACATTTTATTTTAAGAGGTATAAATTTTTAGGCTCATTTAGTATGTATATATGTAGTATTTAATGATGGAATATATATATTTTTTAGGTGAGGAGTCATGTCTGAATTTGTAAATGTTGGTGTTTACTATGGTTCTGGTACTGTCCGTGCAAATGAGTCGGGTGTTGATCTCAGTGAATTTCAGCACTTGGTGATACCGTTGACAGATCCAGAGAAAGTAAGAATTAGTGTGGTTCAGAACTATTTGACGGTGAATTTTGGGTTTGATCCTAATTTGTGGACCGTTAGGATTCAATCATTATGGACCAAAGACCGTACAAATATTTGTTGGGAGTTGTTACCGCTAGATCGGACAAAACAGTGGTTGTCTTGGCTAGCATCATGCAAACGCCGAGGGACTCAACCCATCGTCTTAGTGTCCTTTGTGCCAAACCAGAATAATTTGGGACAAGATTGCGGCGGTCCTGAGCATTGTCAGAGTAGTGAGGCAACGGGGCAGATGAATGTATCTGGGTCGCAACCTTTTGATCAGTGCGGCTATGAAACACATACCACAGGAGAAAGTAGTCAGTCATCAGAAGCTGTCGATATTGGCGAGGCTGATGGTGATGAGCAGGGGGGAAGAATACAGGAACAGATGGAGAGGGAAGACGAGGATGGTCTGGCGGTAGATCTAGATTCAGATGAAGATGCTGTTGAACATGATGATGAGGAGGATGATGAAGAGGATGAAGAAGAGGATGATGATGATGAGAATGACGAGGATGTGCCTATTCCAGATTCCTGGAATTTAGACATGTCGACCGTCATGACTGTTAATGATGGACATGAATCATCGTGGGAGTATCACATGAATAATGTTAAAATTGGAGCTCAGTATAGCACGAAGCAAGCACTACGGGAAGCTGTAACGAAGTGGGCATTAACCACGCAAAGGATTTATCAAACTGACGTATCAAATAAACAATATTTGACTATGACTTGTATTGTAGAAGGGTGTCCTGCAAGGGTGCACGGCCATGTTCCGAAGTATGACATTAATTGGGTAGTGACGAGCGTCGTGGGCCACACATGTGTCCTTAAAAATATGAGGCAAGATCATCCAAACCTAACATCAAGCCTCATTGCACGACTCTTGTTCAATGAGATAATTCAGAAGAAAGACATGGAAGTAAAGGGAGTACAAAAAGCAGTTAAGGCAAGATGGAATTATGATATTCCGTATGGGAAGGCTTGGAGAGCTAAGCAGAGGGCTATAGAGAATAGGTTTGGGACCTTTTTTGACTCGTATGATAATGTTGTCCGTCTTCTTCGCACATTGCAAGAGAGGAATCCTGGCACATATGTCAATGTCCAACACTTCACAAATGATACGATGCCAGGATATAAGATCTTGCACCGAGTGTTCTTCTCATTCAATATTTGCATAGAAGCTTTCAGATATTGTCGTCCGGTGTTGTGTGTGGATGGCACATTCCTCACAGGCAAGTACAAGGGGCAGATACTTACTGCAATAGGTGTTGACGGGAACCAACAGATCATCCCAATTGCTATGGCGTTCGTCGAGAGTGGGAACTATGAAAGTTGGTTATGGTTCTTCAGGCATCTAAAAATGGCAGTTGTGAAGCATCGCCCAAATGTGTGCATCCTTCATGACAGACATGCTGGTATGCTGAAGGCAATTAAGAAATTGCAGCAACCTACCATGGACGAGCCAACACCATGGATTGATTTGCAGAGCCGATGGTGTATGCGCCATCTCGGCGCAAATTTTTACTCTCAGTTTCGTAGTAAGCGCCTTATGAATCTGTTCAAAAGAATGTGCAATCAGAATCAGGGGAAGAAGTTTAAATTTTTGTGGGATAGGCTAAATGAATTTAAGCTGCAGAAAAAGTTGCGCAGGCAGCTGCTGTGGCCGCACAAGTGGCAATGTTGGCAGAGGATGAGCCTATAGGTTTGTGTGACTTGCCTGGCATTGACCCACCTGGGACGAAGAGAAAGAAGGGAAGGAAAATAAAGAACTTTGAACAATGGATCGAAAAAGAGAATCCCGAGAATTGGTCTTTGTTGCACGACACACATGGTGCAAGGTACGGCATCATGACAACCAACCTTGCTGAGATATATAACTTTGTACTCAGAGGTAATAGGAGCTTGCCACTAACAGCAATTGTCGAGGGTGTTTTGCATGGAACAATGACTTATTTCAGAGATAGAAGACAGGCTACCATCAAGCATATTCAGGAGAACCCCAATACATCATACTGTAGAAAGATCAAACAGTACATGGATGCGAAGATAGAAAAGGCACGATCGCACACTGTCATTCCAGTGGGTAATGCAGAATGGAGGTATGAAGTACGCTTACCGGCCGCACAATTTGGAGCTGGTAATGAGTTGAAAACACATGAGGTTACGATTGGTAATGAAGCACCTCCAACGTGTCAGTGCTCATGCAACAAACCTAGGTTGTTGTATCTACCTTGCTCACATGTGTTAGCTGTTTGTTCGCAATTGCAGATTGACCCGTTAGCTTTTGTATCCTGCTATTACTCTAAGGAGGCTGTGCTCAATACTTGGACAGGGGAGATGACCGGTTTTAGAGTTGTTGGTAACTTCAATAAGGTTAACCAGGCAGGAAGGGAATACGTTCCAGACCCGACTCTAATGAGGGTCACTAGAGGAAGAAGGAAATGTCGCCGCATCCGCAATGATATGGATGAGTCTGAAGCTGGTGGTTGTACTCGATTGTGTTTGTTGTGCGAGGAATATGGACACAGAGAGAAAAATTGTCCCACATACGTCGAATCGGCACGTGGGCGAGGCAACCAAGGGGGACGTAGAGGAGGAAGAAGAGGAGGACGAAGAGGAGGAAGATCTTAGGCAATGTTTGATCTAAGTATGTTTGATCTATGTCTGAACTATTTCTCTGTATGTTTGATCTATGTCTGGACTATTTCGCATTATGTCTTAAGTTGTGATATGTAATATGTGTAGACTCTGTTATGATATGTAATATGTGTAGACTCTGTTATCATATGTAATATTGTGTGAATCATATTATGCTATATTGTCTTATTTTAATTTTAGGCTACGGATGGATCGGTATCCGTTGCTAAGTCAGGTGATAGATAGAAAACATCGTGCGGCAATTTGGGAGAAAGGTGTGGAACCACATGTGTTGCGTACACGCACACCGGCACATAACTGGAAGATACACCCTGCTTGGGTAGATCGGTATGTACCATGAGACATTTCTGCAAATATTTGTTAACTTTTAGCAGTCCATAAATCTAATGAAGTTGCATTTGTTTTGAACAGGTTGTCTTGGGCTGGACTCTTACCGATTGCACGACTTGTTGAGGACACTCCCGCTGGTTGGGTAGAGGTCGAAGCAGATGAGGAGGGTGAACCTGCACGTGATGTACGCCATGAAAAATCGAGACGGGTTTTCGTAGACAAGTCACTGCTCAGTTGTTTAGTCGACAGATGGAGGCCTGAGACCCACACGTTTCACTTTCGGTGGGGAGAGATGGCACCTACTCTCCAGGATGTGTCATACTTGTTGGGTCTCCCTTTGGCAGGTTGCGCAATAGGTCCGTTGGGGAAGCCAGCGCATTGGCGTGAGCAAATGGATGCACGTTATAATGCTGTGCGTCAGAATAATATTGCATTGCCGGAAAGTCCACACGGACCTCGAGTTTCCTGGTTGAGCGCGTTTGAGGTAAGATTGTATGTTTTTAAGTTTTCGCTTATACACATTAAGTTTGACATGTTCAATGTTAAATGCAGATTGGTTAGTTAGGATGGCCACAGGTGGAGTTGACTGGACCGCAGATTACTATATGTCTGGAGGCATATATTCTCTGGTTATTGGGAAAGGTCATGTTCACTGATAACCACGTCGACACTATTAGTGCGAGGTTCATCCCTATTGCGCAAGAGATCTCGGTGGCACAGAACCAGGCTAACATTGTGCCGAGGAGTTTTGGTTCTGCCGTCTTAGCAGGTACGTACCGAGCTATGTGCAACGCTTGTACGAAGAATAAGGATACTTCTTCCATACTTGGTTGTCCACTATTCTTGCATCTATGGTCATGGGAGAGGCTACCTATCGGTCGACCTGACGTCGATGCTATGCGACCGTGGGATAGCCGCATTGATGCGTATGATGATGAGATGCCTACTGTTGGAAGCGTGTGGACACGTAGACAGGTAACTAGTTTATCTTGTCATGTTATTCAAGTAGGCACTTCCTAGAACTAACTAGTTTTTGTTTGCAGAGACGGTATGCGCAACATCAAGTCAGGAATTGCTACGCGTCGTTCACGATGCAGTTTGATCAGCTGGACGAGGGTGAGGTCATATGGGAGCCATATGACCCTGCTACTTTGGCTGTGAGATTCCCGGGCGGGATTTCACCCTTGTGTACGAGAGATCAAGAATACTGGTACACTAAAGCCTTTCTTGTTTTCGATGTCACTGTGGAGGAGATGGCGCAGCAAAGGGTCATGAGACAGTTTGGTCGGCGCCAACTGTCGAACCCTCCCCTTAGACTACCCCGCTTGCCACAGGATATCCACAGGTTTGTAAATTCCCTACATTTATTTACACATGCATGCGTAATATATTGTAGTATATAGAAACCTAATTTCCTGCTTTATTTACACATGTAGGATGAGTCACCAAGCAGAGAGATCGATGACAGTATGGACGCAAACCCTGCAGCCGTACATTGCGGGATGGGTGACTGCCACAACATCAGTATGGCCATCGAATGAGCCATTTGAGGAATGGCGCGCAGATTTTGATGTGTATCTTCAGACGTACATGCGCACAACTCGTCTACGCTTGGTGCAGACTTCTCACCCTGAGCAGATGCAACCCCCTTCTGTTGCAGATATGTATCCACTTGAGGCTATTGCGGGAACCAGGCTCTATGCAGTAAGTAACAAGCATCTTATTTTCTTTATGTTAGGTTTGATTGATCAAACTTAACATTATCCATTACAGGCAGAGTTGATAGATGAGATTCAGCGTGACGTGACTGCTTTTACCCCGCAGCCCGAACATGTTGGGTGGTTCAAGCGGCTTGAGGATAAGCTACACAATGTCTACAACGTTCTTACATGTAGCCGCTCTACAGACGTTGTGCCCTGCGGTGAAGATCCTTCGCGCCACTCTTCCCACACTAGGGATTCACAGGTATCGGCCCCGCGTCACTCTATGCATCGTCAGGAACCACGTCAACGTCTTACGCCAGTACAGACTCCCCAACCACCACCCACTAGCCAGCCAGATATATCCCAGCCTGGTAGTTCATCGTGGCAGTTGCATCGACCTACTTACCATTTAGATCCTTCCTAGCCTGGTAGTTCAACGTGGATGCCACAACCAAATTACCCGTATGGGATGCCTCAATACGAGATGCCACAACCAAATTACCAGTATGGGATGCCTCAATACGGGTGGAATCCATCTGCTGCTCCATTAAGTCAAGGCATGGGGCTAGGTATGTACTTTTCACTCTTCGTACTTATCAATAGGAAAATAAAATTGTACATAGTATTAACATTGCATCTACAGGGGGGGATGCCGAGTCTTCACATGATATGCATGGCGAGCACGACATGTACGGCACTCCACCTCCGCCCGTCACACAGGAGACACAGGCACATGAGGAGGAGCCGTTGCGCGGTCGAGGTTTGCGTGACCACCATGGTCCGAATCGCTGGGAGCCTTCAGGGCGTCGGCAGCGTCCTCCGAGACAGCCGCGATATCGTAATCATACAGACCAGTGAGACAATTATGTATGCGACATTTATGTATCCGACTTTTTTTTCCACGGTAAGTTTCCGTGCTTGTCTGGCATAAAGTCATCATCACTATCTTCAGCGGGCTTTGCTGATGCATCGCTTGATTTCTTCTTGTTGGATGACACCGATGCAGCATTCTTACCTGATTTTTTTTTCCACGGTAAGTTTTCGTGCTTGTCTGGCATAAAGTCATCATCACTATCTTCAGCAGGCTTTGCTGATGCATCGCTTGATTTCTTCTTGTTGGATGACACCGATGCAGCACTCTTACCTGTTTTTTTTTCCACGGTAAGTTTCTGTGCTTGTCTGGCATAAAATCATCATCACTATCTTCAGCGGGCTTTGCTGATGCATCGCTTGATTTCTTCTTGTTGGATATCTCTCGGGGAAATGGACGAGGATCACCCATGACTGCGAAATGAGAAGAGTGAATGAGGAGAAGAGGCAAAGATGAGCTCCTTTTAAAGAACCGACGAGGCCTCAACGCCGAAAGCGTTTCAATACTTGTCTCATCAGCGCCGAAAGTGTTTCAATCCCTGTCTCATCAGCGCCGAAAGCGTTTCAATCCCTGTCTCCTCCGCGCCGAAAGCAATCCAATCAAACCTATAAAGGGCTCGTCAGAAAATATCCACGCTGGACTCAGTAGATTTGTGTCTTTATTTCGCAAGCGGTTGTATCTTTATTTTACTAGTTAAATGTATCTTTAATTCCAATGTAGTTTTTTTATTGCAATGTACTGGAATAAGTTATCAACTAGCAAAAAGGAAAAAAAATATCCAGGAAGCTTCGGCCTTACCAGGGCCGAAACGGTGGTGCCCAGCGGAATCCCATGCAGGTCGGCCTTGTCGGCGCCGACGGACCACTTTCGGCCGGGCCGGTGCCGAATGGCTTGCTTTCGGCCTTAGTTCGGCCGATACAAAGGCTTTCGGCCTTGCTACTGCCGAATCAACTCGTTTCGGCCCTAGTAATGCCGACAGCGCACTAGTTTTTGAATATTTCCAAATCGCGTGCTATTACTGATTTTGTTATTAAAAATCGTATTATTTTAAAAAAAAAATCTCGACTAGCAAGTGACAACAATAGAAAATGCCACAGGGAGGGAGGAGGATGGTGAATAGTAAAAGAGATACCCAATCGCTGGCCGGCAAGCGCAGGCGATAAAGAGCTCGCGAGCGGCCGCATGCCAACCGCTCATCATCTTCAGATTTATCGCCACATGGTAGGTGGATCCGGACAGGGGATAAGGAAGAGACGGCTCCACCGCTGACCCCGCACTCTCACATCGCATTTCTCTCTCACTCCCACTCCCACTCCGCGCGGCGGCAAGGGCGAAAAACCGACGGCGAGCATGACCGACGGGAGCCCGACCACGGCGGGAAGGTGAAGGGTGTGAACCCGCAGCATCGGGCATCACATTGGAGGCTAGTACCGCTGTCTGACCCAGCAGTGCATGCGTAACGAGAGATGGGAAGAAGGGGTTGCCGGTGGCGCCAAGTGGCGTACGCCGGCGAGGCGATTGCGACATCTCGAGAAGGTCAGTCCCCCGTCCCTTCCGCGCACCCCTTCCATCGCCGGAATTGCCGATTATTTTCAGGGATAGCCAAAAATCGTTTTCCCTGTGATAATTTTGAGGTGGTGTGGGGAGCAGACAACAGAAGTGAAAAAAACTGAATTTTAAGCATGCGATACTGTAGTTTTGGGGCATCAGCCCGTGCACTGATCTAGTCGTTTTCACAGAATGTTTTAGGCAGAAGGGTGTTTTGAGGCACATCAAATCACTTCAAGGATGTAGGCAATTCAGTCACATATATGCAAAGAAATTGTAGGAATGTAAGGCAATTTAATTTGTTCATGTAGATGGAGGAAACCTCAGGATATGATGCAAGTTTGTTCATGTAGATGCAGAGAAATTTCAGATGTAATGCAATTTTCTGTTCATGTAGTTGTAGAGAAACTTCAGGATGTAAGGCAATTTTTTGTTCATGTAGATGCAAAAAACCCTCAAAATGTAGGCAATTTATCTGTTCATTCAATTAGGTGCAAAGAAATTTCAGCAACTGATGTTTTTTCATTGATGTGGATTCATGATCCATTCATGTCTGGTTTCAGCAGCTGTGCATTTGAGACTAAACACATGTAGCAGCAAACATAAAAAATGCATAGGAGGTGAATGAGAAGCAGCCAATTCATAGACAATCTGATGTTTTATCAAGCAGCAAAATAAATTTATCATACGGGGATAGACAATTTTATTTTGCTGAACCCACGACGAACTCGCCAAAGCCAACACACTTAGTTGCCCACATGCCTGACCGACATATGGAGTCCGCCCACAACCGCAACACATAGTTGCCTCACACATCTTCCACAACATGGAGAAGATCGATCGGGGTTGTACCAATAAACCACGGAACACTGTACGCACAACTCGCCTACCACCCAAGGTATATATAGTCGCCGCACCCACGACAAACCCGCCGAACCCAACACACCTTGTCGCCCACACACCTAACCCACATATGATGTCCGCCCACAACCTCAACACATAGTCGCCTCACACATCTTCCACAACACGGGGAAGATCAATCGGGGTTGAACTAAGTCACACCACGGGATATTGTACGCATGACTCGCCTACCATCCAAGGTATAGTCGCCACACTCACCCAACCAAATCGAAAACAGCTGTTGGACAAGTGGAATGGAAGCAACATTTTTTTGTCAATCTCTCAGTTATGTTTCTGTCTTTTTTCATCCCAAAAAACAAGCAAATGCCAGTTTCTAACAACGATCGACGACTGACTTAGCTATAAAAAATAACACAAACTACCCGCATTTTTTATCGCAAACTGGGTTTCTTTTTCGAAGCAACTTCTCAAACTTGCTTGTTATACCAATTTTTTCAGCAAGGTTTAGGCAACAAACAAGCCTGATGGTACAATCTTTTTCATTTTTTCCAAACAGGTATACAGATTGGATCGCACAGCAGTAGGCAATAACCACAAAGAGGAAGAAACAAGAAACACATAAGGGGTATAACATCACAGAATCAAGGAGGGAGGGTAGAGAGGTGGAAAACAGGGGGAGATCGCCCTGATGAAAACTTGCTTGGAACCAGGGAGGGAAAAAGAACTCTTTTTCTTTTTATTGAAATCGCTGATCTCGATTGTGGTTTCTGCTTGGGGGACCCTTGTTGCTTTTCCTGGGAACTCTAGAGAATTTGTGAGTTTTTCGCCCAGAATCAGTGATTTTTTGTTGCTTTTTCCTGGGAGATTCAGAGAAGTTGCCCAGGTAGCGTTTTTTGTTGCTCCACCTGTGATGAAAACTAGATGATATCCCGCACATTGTCGCGAGAACCGGTTGCAATATATTTCAATGCAAATTGATTGTATGAACATCAGTGTTTGAATTAATAATATTGTATATCTTTGATAACATTATATAAAGATATAGACTATCATCAAAATGCAAATTGGCAAGGAAAATATGCAGGCAACTGGTAAAACAATATATGGATAGCAGAAAATATAACAGATTGAAAATATAAATATTATAGGAATATTTTACATGATAATATAAAAACAAAAGTTGAAAGGTAGGTATTGTTGAAATAAATAATCTCGCATATATACAAATAAACTAAAGGGGGAGTTGAGTATTGGTGAGTGTTAAGAACTTTTTGGATAACATGTGAAGTAAACCCTTAGTGCACTTTGCTGTAAAAAAAACCTTAGTGCACTTCATTCCGTCTAAAAAACATAGATACATTGAGAAGGTTTTAGTACTACATCGTGTCTTTTACTAATGGTTCTTTGGTGTCCGTCCGCACGTTGAATTTTAATTGAGATCTACCAATAAATGGTATATTCCCGTGGTAACATGCACAAAGAGGAATCAATTCAATCCATATGTGTAGATTCTATTGGACACGCATGCACATAATTTTCCTATTGTTTTTTTATGAAACTTTGCACCAAATAAAACTATGTGAAAACCTTAACTTGCTGAGTGCATAGGCCCTCATGGGATAACTTGGCAAAAATCACCACGTGTCTTGTGTTTTTGCATCCACCGAATAGCCAAACACAGCTAACGGTAGCTAAATATTAAATGTTCATAACCTGTAAGAAAATTCATCATAGATCTAAAGTACTCAGCTACATCAATTTCAACGGTTGGGTTATTACAAATATGCAGAACTAATATTAGGCAATTAATATATTGTCCAATATAAGTCACACTCATAAGCATTTTCCTTTTTTCCTTAAGTAATGCCAATCTAAAAAGGAAAATATAGAACTAACCACACGCATAGACACACACATGCAATTACTAAGTCCGTTCATAGCATGTATCGTTGCTAAGGCATATGCCACAATCAAGTGGGAGTATCATTTTGTGAGCTATGTTTGGCTATTTGTTTTGCACCTAAAAATATCCAGGATCTTCAACAGAGACCAACTGCAATAATATTTGATCATAGCAGGGAAAATGCTTACATGAAAACATAACCGACCATTCCCCATCTGGCTGGATAGGTGTGCATCGATGGTGTTTAAACTGGTATAAACCGGTAAAAAATCATTCATGAGAAACTCAACCTGTATCATGGATTGCTCTCCATAATCTGAGTGATGGCAGTACCATACCCAAGCATATGTGCATGCTATATAAAAAATCAGCAATTCCGATAAATACTAACCTGTCAAATGGTTCGTATCTAGGTGTTTCCCCTACTAAAACTTTTCATCGTCTTGTCATCAGCAGCTTCAGGCGCTGCGGAATCCACACATATACAATTCAAACAATATGGGTTCGATTTTATGTGAATCAATTGATGCCCGCATGTGGTGGAGAGCTTTGGGAGTCGAGGTATGAATCGATATATGGGTACCATGGCAATCGGCAGTGCAATATGACTGGACATCATCCCTAGATAGAGAGATGGTTTCCTACAAAAAAAGATAGTCCGTTAGTGCCTACAGTCGGGTTGCAAGATGCATCTCTAGCAAGGAGCCCATCAGGAGATGCGAACTATGAATGTCAGATTGGAGGTTGACGACAGGGACGACCACATGTGGAGAGAAACAATTGAGAAAAAAGAACTCACCTGATCACCTCCATCTACACTTGCCGGAATGAAGATAGTAGGGGACGACGATAGGAAAATTGGCCTAGGTGCATCAGCGATTTTTCCAAACCGGTAAATTCATCGGAGATGGGAGAGCGACGGCCAGAGTCGGAGGAATGAGCAGCCGAAGAAAATCTCGGAGAGCTGTCGGAGGAGAACCGGTAGTCAGGGCGGACCAGGAGATTCATCAAGGGAATTGGACCGGTGATCATATCTGAGACGGAGAGACGACGCCGAGAAGTGGAACGTGTCCCAAGAGATCCCCGGAGAATTGCCGAGGGGATCCAGGCCGGCGGTCCTGCTAGACGGCCCTGAGATGAGATCTCTGCCGCCGCGACGAAAGCAGAGCGGAGGGCGACCATCGGTCCTGCCAGAGGGGCGTCAGACGGGAGCATGGTCGCCGCGCTAAACGAAGAGGGGAGCCGGGATATCAGTCCTGGCTGAGGGGCATGAGACTGGAGTAGAGCATGTCCGCCAAGCCGGACGGCCGCCGCGGTATTTCCTGGAAGGCATGAGACGGAATCCTGGCCGCCATGCAGGATGCACAGAGGGGAAAGGAGGCGATGGATTTGGGCTGAATCAGGGAGATGTATGGCGTGGGTAGTGGGGAATCCTAAAAGACTTTGGGGTTTTTTCCAGGGAAAATATTTACTTGAGGAAGTGGGCTTAAGTGGGGCTGCATGAGGTGTGACGTGGTTGGATGTGATTGGATGGTGACGTGTCTATGCTGCATGTCGAGATAGATCAAGTAGTGGGGGTGAACTTTTTAAGTATACTAGATGATGCCCCGCACGTTGTTGCGGAATTTTTTTGCAAAATATTTCAGTGAAAATGTTTGGTTAAATGAAGCATGTATATTTGAAACAATAAATTCTAAAATAATATATGGATTTAATATAAATATCATAATAAAATAAAATCCCCATACATGCATATTGCATGTGAGTTTTTATTATGCATAGTGGCATATTAAGGTGGACCTTTCTCATGCATGTTGGATGATGAGGTGTCATGCTTGCATGTTGAGAAATATGCTAGTGGAGGGTGATGTGTCATGCATGATGAGGTGGAGTGTCATGCATGTTGAGAGAATTGATAGTAATGGGGAGTAATTTCTTAAGAATGTAAGATGTAAGATAAGATTAGCCTGAAAACTAGCCGGTCCTTCAGGCCTCATTTGTTTCACAGGATTTCACAGGGGGGTTGTGAAGGAAAAACCACGCGGGGGCTTAAAACCCCTCAAATCCGTGCTTTCGAACCCCTCCGTTCCACGGGCCTATCGAGCCTCGAGGGTGGACGCAGGGAAAGGACTCGGGCGAGACGAGAAACAACAGGCGAGCCTCTCCTCTCCTCCCGACGCGCAGCCGCCCCTCTCCCCCCCTACGCGCGCCGCCCTCTCCTCCCCGACGCGCCGCCGCCCTTCCCGGTGAGTACCTCCGCTGCCCCCTCTCCTCCCTCCGCGCCGCCCCATCTCATAGTCTAGGGTTAATACCGAGGGCAGCGGCGAGCAGGTGTTCCGCGCGCTCGTGAACGCCATTGACCTGCTCACGCCGGCGACGCTCATCCCCTTGAGCTTCATCAGAGACGCCGACGCTCAGATTCGTTTTCTGATTCTCTCGGCACTGCTCTTCTGGGGTTCAGACAGTAACCGATAATCTGCAGATCCTACAAACTGGGCTCGTCGCGAGTAACCGCCATGTCGTCGTCGTCGTCGACCGATCCGTCGCTGGCAACCGAGGCGCCCCAGGCGGCCGTCACCAGCGATCGGAAGCTCAACCTCGACCTGTAGGAGCAGCTCCCCAAGCCATGTACGTATGCCATCGACTCCCTCTTCCCCTTCTTCACCTTTGTCAGGCCCTGTTCGGAGCGGAGATCGGATACTTCTTCTCTGCCATTCTTTCTAGCTGAAGCAGATGCAGAAAGATAGTTAAGCAACGGTGAGAAGAGATCACTATTAGCCGGCCCAAACAGTATCAAACTATCAACAAGAAAGAAAGAACGTACGTAGTACTGTATTAGTTTCAGGTTATCCATACACACTCCAAAAGTTATTTTGATGATTGTTGTTGATCCTAGGAGACTAGATTGCTCTGTCTATTTTCCTCTGTTGTGATATTCACTCTGTGTCTGTCTTATGCTTTAAAATCATAATGCCATATAAGTGCAGGCTGCAGCTTCATGCTTTATCTTACTGGGTTAAAAATATTTAAAAACTGTACACTTCTGGCTGGGTTAAAATATTTAAAGTTGCAGTAGTACCGTGGTTACAGCCGGCAAGAAAAACTATTAGTTAGCGAAACTTTTCTTTTGATGTCCCTCATTAGTACATCTATATTCTCTGTTCTGCTTCATCTTCTAGTTTTAAGAATGAAAAATTCTACTCTACAGTCTTGAAGCTTATTTCTAGTAGTTTCAGTCGCAACCATTATTACATAGCTCAATCATTAGCCCCAAAATCTGTGTTGTTAAGTAACAAGAGATCCACATGGAGGAGAGAACCTTTTGACTGGTGCACAGCACATACGATGAAGACATCTATACTACCAGTCTACCACCACCACATGATATATTAATTTCTGCAATTTTCCTTAACTTTGTCACCCTGTCGTTTTCTATAATTTCCTGTTCAATTACAAGGACATATTCATATATGTATGTGACTGAAACTGTTATTTTTGCAGCACTTCTCTGACTAAGCTCCCACGCCCACGCCATTAGCCCCAGGGACCTCGGTAAGCTCCCACGCCATGGCTACCAATTTCCAATAAGTTGATTAAGCTTAATTTGCAAGTCGCTGCAACAGAACGAAGTGGACAAGAAATGTGTAAGAAACAAGATCAAATAGAATGGATTAATAAATCTGATAAATAAAGGAGGCGAGCAATAATTGGGAGGATTGGGTGAAAGAGAGGGATTCACCAAATCCTCTCAAAACCTCCCTAATCCCCTTGTAACAAACGAGGCCTCACGAGCCGGCATGCTTTGGGCACATCCTGTGTCTTCCCCTAGTTCCATGGCTGTGGCGGCTGGAGAAGGGGGATAATTGGCAGCACGTGATACGGCAGGGAGGAGGTGGGGAGGGGGGAAGAATCAGCTTGGTCGTTGGTTTCGGCTGGTCATTTCTTTTTTAGAAAGGAAGTGACGAGGGACCACATGGGCTTTCCTTTTTCAGCAGGCCGCTAGCCCGCTACATCTAACCGGGCAGCAAGCGATTGCTGGCTAGTGGCGGCGTCCACAAAGAGATAAAATAGCAAGCCTTGCGAGACGTTGGATCTCTTTCATAGTACTTGCCACACGATAACTACTGACACTAGGGTTCTTAGCCGCCGCCTTGCCGGCTCTCCACCGGCGCTGCTGCCGGCCCTCCCTCGCCCCGCCTCGCCGCGACTCCCTCCCTCCAACACTTCCCGTCGTCCCTCCACTGCCAGGCTGCCAGCAGAGCCCTCCTTCCTCCTCCTCGCTCCGGCCAGGTACAGACCCCTCCTTCCTTCCTATTTTCTCATCCCCTTCCTTTACGTAGTTGAAATAGTAGACCTGCAAGGAACATTACCTTGCACGCACCTCGCCTTTGCGCCGCCGCCCACACCTCAAGCGGCCGGCGACTAAACTGACGAACAGCAGCTTGCGAGCGACTAGGTCTGCACGGCTGTATCCCAGTCTCTCACCGGCTACGATTGCAAGTCAGCAAGTGCAAGGTGATTTCATTTGATTTGGTACTCTACGGCTTCGCTCTCTCCCCCGCCGTCTTTGAAACCCGCGGACAGGCAGCATAATTAGCATACGAGGCGACCGCGAACCCCATGCCTACACCTTTATTGCTCGCCTCCTTTATTTATCAGATTTATTAATCCATTCTATTTGATCTTGTTTCTTACACGTTTCTTGTCCACTTCGTTCTGTTGCAGCGACTTGCAAATTAAGCTTAATCAACTTATTGGAAATTGGTAGCCATGGCGTGGGAGCTTACCGAGGTCCCTGGCAATCCAGCTCCCCTCCAACATTCTACAGGTATCTCCAAATCTCCTGTAAGTGCTCTTGTTGATTTTGTTGTTATTGTAGTTTCATTGTTTTTTTTTTGTCTTTTTTGCTTGATAGTTGATGTGGTGGTGGCAAACATTGATCCCAAGGTAACAAATGCTCTCATCAGGTAATAACTTCTTCTCAGAGTTTTTTCTTTTCTTTTTCAAATGACACTTCTTGGGTACTGTTAGGAATGTCGAACTACAGTTTACATGGTTTGAGGTGGATAGTAGCTCGAACGATTATTTGAATAAATAGGTGGAACGAGCATATGGAGGTTTGACGGTTGCATTAACTTGAGTATGATGTACCTAGAACTTAACTAATGTTTGTATTTAGATCTCAATCCTGTTAAATAGGAACAAAATAATAGTGTATGGTACATCGTGTCATATATCTGGAGTCCATCTACTTAATTCATATGTAATACACTTCAACATCTTGCAGCGCTTTTAAATCTGAACTTGTGGATATTCATGGTGCTGTCTAGGTTGTTGCACCATAGTGTACGTTCCGATGATGGGCATACACAGTGGGTTTCCTGGCAGTGCTTGGACTTGCTTTCCCTTCTCCTGTAAAACTTCTAGACTGGATGTATTTCGTTATGTTTGTAACGGAAAGGGGGATAGCCCGATTAAATTTTTTTACAGAAGTGAATTAAATAACATGAAATTTTCTAGAGGTTAATAAAATAATCATATATGTGAAGTGGCAAAATAATTCATAAAAGTGGAGTTGTGGATTACCCTGGGCACTGTGACTACGTTTTAGTTGTGTGCAAGAAACAAACATGCTAAATTTACATTGTCCAAATGGTGTTAGTATGCTAATAGACATTTTGGTATTCTGTTTTGAGATTTTGTTCTGAATTAATAATAAGCAGTTTCTTGCGTGGTCATTTTTTTTCTTACAAACTTTACATATTAATTTAAAAGCACTGGACTTGGTGGTTTATTGGTGTGACTTCTGTTTCAGGCAGTTGAATCAAGTATGCCCATTGGAGAATCTACGACATGTCAAGCGGGTGCGTCGGCGTGTTGGGTGTGGCGGTATATGCTTCACTATCTATTTTGTAATTACTTTATGTTTGCCTTCTGAATGGAATGCACATAATAATTTCATATGAGTATTCGGGAAGAAATATCATAGCTTTCTGCTACTGAACTACTAAGTATGTCAGAGCTCCTAATAATCATGTAGTGCTAGCAGAACAATCTATAGATTGTGGAAGTAAGACCGGGCATCTTGCGGTATATTGAACTGAGTCTACCATGCGACCAGTAATTGTACTGGAACAGTTTACTGCTCCTGTTCTAAATTTTTGTCATGTTTTTTCTGACAGAAAATTCTGAGTTATCAATCATCTTATGCCTTTCCACTGAGTCTGTCAGTTGTAGTGAAGGTTTTCCGGAAGAAGTACAAAAGATAGTGGACAACTACCATTTGAGTCCTTTCATTGCAAAAGTGAGTACCCTTGTTATCCTTGGAGAAATTAACTCAAATCTGTCCATTTTGTTGGGCATTGGGGCAATGTAAAAACACCGCTTCGGCATGATAGTTATAGGTAAAGGTTATAGCCTTCTCATATAGTATTTTCTTCTCTTGAATGAAGATAAACGCGTTAAATGGCAACATCAAGCTTCACCTGCTTGTTTTCTAAGGAGGAATGCTTTGGTACACCACCCCCCCCCCCCCCCTTTCAAAATTTTGCAATTTCCAAGGCAAGTAAATGGCTTAGACTAGAACGGACCCCTTACTTAAAAAGAGTAATAAAGACAATTTACGTGTGTCCGAACAAAAAAAAATTTAGCCCTCGTGGGTACCCGCCCAGGGCTTAGATAAACATTGAGTTGCCTCGAAAGTTGTAAACTTTTGAAAGAGGGGGTGTTCCGAAGCATTCCTCCTTCTACTCTTATAAATTTTGGCATGCATTCATGATGGATGAAAATTGTGATATCTAGTTTCATCTCTATGGCAAATACCACCAAGATATTACATATTTGTATAGTGTGTCCATACTTTCTTTTTGTTACATGTAAACAATCTGAAAGCAAGTTATTCCATCTCCCAGGATGCACTGATATTTGAGGGAGATAGTTAATACCCTTGGTGCATAAACAAAGAATCACTTATAGCTGCCTAGGAGGAACTTAAACTTAGGTAACTATTTACAGTAGAAGCCTGTCAAATGTTGACTATTCGGGAAAGTCATTAACAGGTTGCCAGTTGTTCTGCTACGTCGAAAGAGGAGTGGGAGGAACAGTGCAAACTTTGGCCAACATCTTATCATCCCCCTCACGAGTATGTTCTGTCCAATGACAATGAATCATATTACATATTTCATTTTTTTCTCAAGAATTAAAGTTGCTGATTCCCAGTTTTCGTGAATATGTTTTCAAGGTTGCTGAAATTCTTGTACTCAAGGAGTAATACATAGGAGTTTATGAACGTGCAAGTAGAGAATGAAATTATTTAACCTTAATTAGCATGTGCGCCAAACCTGGCCTGTTTTGTGTGGCAAGGATTTCCTTACCTTGTTAGGTTCTTGGGCAGTGCTATCCTTATGTATGACTCCTTAATAATGTCCTTGTTGAACAAGGATGTGCCCAGCCTAGAGTCTCGATAGGTACTCAATTATGTGTAGACTGTTAGTTTCTGCAAGGGAAGGTCTATTAATCAAAATAAATTATATGGATTTTTACTTATTAGTGTCATTCATAAGTATAATATCCTGACGAATGAGTTGCAGTTTTACAAATGCTCTTACCATGGACGTTGTGGTTTTTGCCCAGATTTATGGGTGTCACAAGAAGTCAATGTTGAAATTGGAGAGGCTTGTAAATCTATTTCTAAGTAATGCATGGCTTTCTTATTTGACAATTTTCATCTCGCCTGGCTTGTTATTGTTAGACTGCCTTATAGTCAAATGATCAATAATGCTATTTCCTTTTGGGAATTTCTGGCAGATTGAGATTACAATGACTTACACATCCAATTAGAAAATTAGGATTTCAGCTATAGTTTATTGCCATTGTACGCAATTCTGGCAACTTATTAATAGTGTATATTGTGTCATTATAAGCTTTTCTAATGGACTTCTCTGTTAATGTTGCAGCATTGATTGTGTATCTGGATTTAAAGAGGAGGAATTACCATCAATATTTCATTGCATGAGGATTGCTATGCAGTTATCACAGGTGAACTCCCCTGTTTATTATTATGTCATTTTACTACATTCCCATTATTTAGAAAGAGCTACACCTGCATGATTTTTTCGGATGCTAGTAAGTCTTGTTACTTCACTAACTATTTAAAAAGAGGTAGAATGTTGTTTTTTGTAGCTTTTCTTCGCTGTCTATTTTTGCTCCACTTTAACTTCTGCGTACAGACTATAAACTTAGATTTGCATGCTGCTTCCTGTTTGCTTTTGCCATCTTAGACATGGATATAATCTTGTGATCAAGAATTAAGTCTCTTATATTGAAGTAGCATCTGGATAGTTGGGCCAAAAAATTTCTTTTTTTCATAATTTGAAGTTATCCCATCTCAGAGTACAAGATCTTTCATTTGGATGGCTGAAGAAATATAAAAAAGGGTTTTTATCAGTTTTGCCATCCATTGTATTACACTACTCAGTTTTGCCATTAAAAAATTTCATTGCTCAAAATTGCCACTGGCCCGTTAGGGGTATAATAAAAAAAACCATTTTCTGGCGTTACCGTCAGGTCAAAACACGTTGACCACGCTATATCACCCTGACCCCGTTTTGCAAAGAAATAAGGTAAAAAAGGTAGGCCATGGAATTCGAACACGAGACCTACACTTGCAGCTCTGGATATTCGGTCTAACCACTATAGCTAAGGATATCTATTGGACAATTGGAGATACATATTTTATATATCCTGTAGAAACAATAATACTAAGACATATCCGCCGTGCCATCTAATCACTGCTCATTTTTATCTCTTCTTTGGTGAATCCTGTTCTCTTCATGAACCATGATGCTGCATCCCAAGCTATATAAACAGGCTGCTCCATGTCTACAGCTAGCAAGTGAAATAGTGCTGGACGGGCAGCGCGACGACATTGGGCGGGAGGCGCTGCAGCTGAGGCGAAACTGGGCGTGGGGCGCGGGTGCTGCCGCGAGTGGGGGCGCGACGGAGCTGGCGCTCCGCGCGGTGACCGCCGGTGCCAGGAGCAGGCGGCGGCGGTTAGGGATCGTGGCTATGGCGGATACTCTGTTAGGAGAAGGCTGGGGAAGGATTAGGATAAGGTTAATTACATGCGGTTTAGCTCGGTTATTTGTTAGTATATAGAACTTGTCTCCACTACAAATCAACTGAATACGTTGGCTGGAATGGTTAGCCTGCGCTCTTGTGCACGCGGCCCTCCAAGGTTCGTACCCCATGGCGTACATTTTTTTACCTTATTTCTTTGCAAAACGGGGTCAGGTCAGGGGTGTTATAGCGTGGTCAACTCGGTTTGACCTAACGGCAGAAAATGGTTTTCTGAGTATAGCCCTAACGGAATAATGGCAATTTTGAGCAATGAAATTTTTTAATGGAAAAACTGAGTAGTCTACTACAATCAATGGCAAAACTGATGAAAACCCTATAAAAAAACACCGTTTTTCGAGAATTTAAAATCGTACAGTATTTTCAAGCCTCTGAATATAAAATTGTTATTTCAAGTTAATGTATTGCAACAATCTGCTAGTCCAGTTTTCAGTGTAACAGACAAACACATCGTTTGCCACAGTCCACAGTTCCTTCAGTAGATGGCTGATACAATAATGTAAATCAAGGGTTCAAACAACTGGTAGTAGCCTATTTCGTACCACTTGTAACATGAAACACCTAGCCCTTGTGTTGAAAACCAGCTAATTTAGCTGCAAACACAAGTTATGCTATGTTGGAACATATTCTCATCAATTCATCAATTCTTGCAGTCCTCCCCCCTTCCCCCCCATATTCTTATATTATCATTTCATATTTACTTAAAAACACCAGCTACCGATAACCCTAATTGCAGTCTTGTGATTTTCTCTCTGCAAAGCAACTTGTTTAATGAACTGTGAGATAATTTTTTCTAGGATGGTAGACAAGTAGTGACGGACATACTTTGGGTGAGAGTAAGTTAAACCTGTCTGTTAGTGCTATGTCCAGATATATGCTTCCTATAATATGAACTGCTGCCTAGGACACCATGTCTGTTGTGGCGACACTGATGACTTCCCAATTAAAATTGGATTGCACCAGAGATCAACTTTAAGCCCTTATCTTTTCACTTTGGTGATGGATGAGGTCACACGGGATATACAAGGGGACATCTCATGGTGTGTGCTCTTTGCAGATGATGTGGTGCTAGTCGATGATAATCGGGCGGGGGTTAATAGAAAGTTAGAGCTGTGGAGACAGACTTTAGAATTGAAAGGTTTTAACCTTAGTAGAACTAAAACTGAGTACATGAGGTGCGGTTTCGGTACTACTAGGCATGAGGAAGAGGAGGAAGTTAGCCTTGATGAGCAGGTGGTACCTCAAAAGAACACCTTTCGATATTTGCGGTCAATGTTGCAGAAGGATGGTGATATTGATGAAGATGTGAGCCATCGAATCAAAGTTGGATGGCTGAAGTGGCGCCAAGCTTCTGACGTTATCTGTGATAAGAGAGTGCCACAAAAGCTAAAAAGGCAAGTTCTATAGAACAGCGATTCAACCTGAGATGTTGTATGGCGCTGAATGTTGGCCAACTATAAGGCGACATGTCCAACAACTAGGTGTGGCAAAGATGCGCATGTTGAGATGGGCATGTGGCCACACAAGGAAAGATCGGGGTTCGGAATGATGATATACGTGAGAGAGTGGGGGTGGCACCAATTGAAGAGAAGCTTGTCCAACATCGTCTGAGATGGTTTGGGCATATCAAGCGTAGCCCTCCTGAAGCGCCTGTGCATAGCGGGCAGTTAAGGCGTGCTGATAATGTCAAGAGAGGTCGGGGGAGACCAACCTTGACTTGGGAGGAATTCGTGAAGAGAGATCTGAAGAATTGGATTATCACCAAAGATCTAGCTGTGGACAGGGGTGCGTGGAAGTTAGCTATCCACGTGCCAAAACCATGACTTGGTTTCGATATCTTTTGGGTTTCAGCTCTAGCCTACCCCAACTTGGTTGGAACTGACAAGCTTTGTTGTTGTTGCATGATGTCATTTTGAATTGCTGGTTGGGTGGTGTGGATTGACATTTTTGTTTAATTTTTGCACTGGTGAGCTTTTACCAGGTGGGCAATGCTGCCATTATTGTTGATCCATCAAGCATGCAGATAATTTCAAAGGCTACAGACCAAACACACCAGCGTGATACTTATCTAAAAGGGAACAAATGTGCAATTGTAAACGGAGATAATGTGTGCTCGTTCCTTGAAGCAATTGAGGATAAGGTCAGCACTTCGTTGCCGTCGAGCTCTCGTTTTTGCAATGGCTTGGACAGAGAGGTCTCATGTATAAACCCTTTCGGATGGATGAAACAAAGGTCTACTGAGCAGAAGACACTGTCGTCTGAAGGTGGCTTTCTCTGGCATCCACTGTGGCATGCTGCAGTAGTTGCCATTGAAAATGCTGCCGAGAGGGATAGAATGATGTTCCCTACTTCAACTTCTTCAACAACTGAACCAAAATTAAATGGTGATGTGGAGAATTGTTCTGATGATGAACCAGCAAAGCGGCTGAAGATAGTTGCAAAAGTGAGCCTTGCTACTTATATTGTCTACCGTCTATTGTTGCTACCCTCCTTTAATAACTCTAGTGATGTAGCAGAAGACTGAAATTGATGCATATATATTCTATCCTGTTTCTCTAACAAGTTCAGTTTGAATTTCAGGATGAAGAAAAATTTGCACATCCAGCGCGCTGCATCAACTTGTCTGAAAGAAACAGACCATATCTTTGCACAGGTTTCGACATCTACCTGGTTTGGGAACCATGCACGATGTAGGTTCGCTAATATCAGCACAACATTCTCTTTTGTTTGCTACTTACTGTTCAGCTTGCTGACATGTTTGTTTATTTGAAGGTGTGCTATGGCACTTGTACATCAAAGATTCAAGCGCATCTTCTATGCTTTCCCAAATCCCATTACTGGAGCACTGGGCAGTGTCTACAGATTGCACGGGGAGAAAAGTTTAAATCACCATTACTCTGTTTTTAGGATAAAAGTTCCTGAGGCATATGTGAATGGCTCAACTGATTGTTCTGAAAATTGGTGCTCAAATTCGGTGTCATCTTAGCACGAAAACTCCAGCAGCTTTTGATCTGCAGTAACGGTAAAATTCAGATTTTTCTTTCTTTCTTTGTGACATTGGTTGTTGTATCATTTGCTACTGCCATGAGCTTGCAAGGAAAGGCTGTTTAGCCAGAATTTAGGTGGTGTAGAAATTAGCTGGTACTCCTATTGTTCACTGGAGCTTGGCGTTTTTTGTTTGAAATGGAAAAGGTCCATTTTACTCAATACACGTACATTTTAACCCAAAGATATATTTGGGTCTATTTAACACCCTGAAACTGGCAGGATTTTGGCCGTTGCGCCTGATGGAATTTAGATTGATTATACAGATTAGTTTTTTCCTGTGTATTTTGTTTTCATTCATACGTATTCGGGATCAACTTTTTAATTGGTCATTCATCCTCAAATTGTTTAAAATCAAGCACACTTAATTCTAAAGTTTTTCTGAACGAGGTTTTGCAAAAAAGTTTTTTTTATGGATATCAGTAATATATCATTTTATTAAGTTAGGATGTCGCATGCAACCTCACTCAAAATAGTCGACGTTCTTGTTAGCCCAGTAGAAATGTTTTGTCTAGCGCACATCTATTGAAAATTAGAGTGACTCTAGCAGATGCGCCATTTTGTCGTCGGCCTGTCTATATGCGGGCTTTTTGGTGGTCGGGCGTGTTTTCGGGTCAGAATAGAACCACAATATTTCCTTTGACCTGTAAAATTATGCGTGTGGTCCGTAAAATCCTCCTCGAGTCGCTATATCTACAACGCAGGAGTGGAGATACGGTTTCGTCTCTCATTCCATCCCATCTTCCTCGTCGTATACATCTCCCTCTCCGTCGCTTCGTATCCGTACTTCATTCAATGAGCGGTTGAGATGGCGAGAGGAGGAAGGTCTTGTGGTGGCCATAGCGGGCCATCTTCGGCCAAGCGCGGCCGGAATGACGATGAAGCAGGTCATCCCGCGGCCCTGCGCGTGACCCAGTCGATCCGGTGAGGTCGGCGAAGGCACGGAGCAACGACGCGCTCGCTCGTGGCCACCATAGCTCCTAGTCAGAGTTCCACCGCCTCGGTGAGCTCCTGTGGCCATCGACGGTGCCGAGTGCCTGGAGGTGGCACGGGAGGAGTACGACGACTACTACCTTCACGGTGGCGAGTGAGTGCCCATCCGGCGACTCCTTCGGCGTAGATCCACCATTTTAGTTTACATTTTGTAGTTCGTCTGTCTAAATTACGGCGTAGTTTCACCGTGTAAATGTAACTGCTAAATATTATGTATCAAATATTTTAAATTTGCCGTTTCAGATGGATCTTTTGTTCTGCCCGCGAGTTTTTTTACCGCATATCGGTTTTATGATGAGCGACATACGTGATTTACATTACAGGGATTTGGCGGATCTGGGATTTGGCAGATCCACTACCGTTGCTCTTAGCACCCACACGTGTCCATGCCGTGTGCCATGACGGGCCACACACATCATATAGCTGCACCAAAAACCCACACACTCCCGTGTATTTACGAGTGTTGGATTTGATACCATTTAGAATGCCTTAGCCATAATCATCGGTTTTCGGCCGTTGCCCATGACGGATCTTGACTAACCCACAAACAAATAATAGTCTCTCCAAAATAAATACGCTTAACTTTGAGTTTTTTTTGAATGATTTTTAAATGAATTTTTTGTTAATATAAATAATCTATCATTTCTATTAAATCAAGATGTCATAATGCATTGATTCTGTGGGACTTTAGCACGATGATTTTTTAATTGTCTAGTACAACAAGATTTGCTCAACTTCAATGAAGAAGGGGCAATAACAATGGCACCTTTGGCTGGATACAATGCATGTAGTTGTCATTAGATATCTACGGACCTGGATGTACTTTTTAGTGTTTTTTTTGTACTATCTTAACAGTCGATGAATAGATTGTAAGGATACTTTCAATGCGAATTGGATGGTCCGAATGTGCTTTGCCATCCAACACATATCTATTTATGTCTGGATTGTTCCGCGTGTTCGTTTTCCTGCAAGTTGGATGCAAACCAAGGGGGGGGGGGGGCTTCGAGGGTGTCCAGACACCACGTTCATGTTTGATACTCAGATCCCACCCAAAACCTTCTATGTCAAAAAATCTCTTCGTACACGAAGTGTTTGCAACGAATTTCATGCCGATCAGAGCCTTGTTTGTTGCGCTCGTGTTGAATGTCGGAGAGACATGATAAGACTATGATGGTTTAATTCTACTTAGACATACGTCTATTCGCACGTGTGAAATGCCGAAGAGACGCGATAAAACAATGCCAAAGCGTTAACGATGGTTCATTGTTGGCCAGAGCTTCATTCTCCGCATGTATTCAATGCTAGAGAAATGAGATGAAATGACGCCGAAGCAACGACATCACTTCAATGCATACACGACGACCAAGAAGCCTAATCTGATCGTATTGAAGTCGGTTTGCCGCCCGTTCGCCTACCCGCGACTATTTAAGTGGGCGGTGAGCCTCTGTAGCCAACATCATTTCAATCCGCTGCAACTAATCCACATGCCCACTCCTAACTTTGATCCCACTTTCTGCAACAAAGTCAATAGCCATGGTTCGCCACCTGGTCACCACCTACAAGATGCTTGCACTGTCGCACCGCATGGAGCTCCTGGCGGCGGCCATGAAGGAGACCCGACGCATGATCGAGCAGGACGTAGTGACGCATGGGAGGAGGAAGAGGCAGAGCTAAATTCGATGCGAGCTCTTGACGGAGCTTTAGGACTGTTGCGTCGCTCGCTATGTGGCTGGGTTGCCCATCGACTATTCGATCACAGAGCAACAACCCGATCCAATCGCGGTGATCTTCGACTTCATTTGGTCAGAGCGTGAGGTGGAAAGAAAACGCTGCTAACTCCACAAGGCGATAGTAGGGAGGGTGGAACTCTTCGCCCACTCGAAGTGGGACGATGAGGTGATCGAAGTGGAGCACACCAGCGAGGAGACAGGCGTGGATTCTAACTAGATTAGGTTTAAATTTTATGTTTATTAGTTAAGCGAATGAAATATCATCCATTTATGTAAATTATATTTGAGTTTGGATGAATTTATTCGATTTGAATTGAACCGATGATGACGACAAATGTTAAATGGTTAATTTGAGGGTAGATGCTGGAGATGCTCTAAGTCTTAGAAAAAAGAAGACATCACCGAAAATTATAAGAAACGGTTTTGCTAAAGCACACCTAGATGTGCTCCAATTATTGCACATTTAAAATTTATGTTACTGATTTTACACAAAGATTCGTGAGCATTTTTGTTCTTTTTTATGTGATTAAATCACTTTGATATGCAATAATTATAGGGAGCCAACCGACCGAACGCTTTGGCCGGTCGCCTTCCTCGCGCAGGCCGTCTTTCTCGCGCAGGCGTAGATCACGGAAGGACCGTCGCGGACCTCCGTTTCCTCCTCGTTCCCGCAGCCCCCCGCCGCCCCCCGCACCACTGCCGCCCCTGTCGCCGATCCCCGCTGTCGGTTCCTGTCACCGGCGCCCCAGCCGCCGTCCCGTCACCATGGACTCCGCCGCTTGGATTTCGTTCCCGTGTAGCCGATCCGTCCCCGCGGCTCGAACACCGAATGGCGAGCCACCGTGGGCCACCTCCTATTCTTGTGCCCCCTCCTCGACGAGGATTCACCATGGCCGTCGCCTTCTCCATCACTCCGGCGAGCACAACACACGATTTTTCAACAACCACACGTGAAAACTGCAACCGTTAACACGAAATGTTGCAACTGGTACCTAAAAATCCTATAATCGACGGTTAAAAAAGCTTCAGCCAAACAACGATATTTGTTAGACTGACGATCACCACAGAGAAAAGCTACAACCCGCGTAAAAAAAAGCTCCAACCAGTGGAGCGGTTTTGCTGCAAGAAAATATCTGGGGATTTTTTGTCACGCACAATGTCGTTTAAACTTTTTGCTTCCGCTGTTGTATGTTTTTGCTACTACCGTTAAGAGTTTTTGCTACAAGCCTACGACAAATGATAAAGTGATTAGCGACGATGTATTATGATTTTTTTGTTACAAACGATAGTAAAAAATGCTACACGAGCGATTAAATTTCGCTACCATCATTTTTTTACAACAACAAGCGCAAAAAATAAAAATATTACATCAGTGTACCAGAAAAGCTGCAAACGTACCGTAAATATTACAACGGTATCACAAATGTTGCAACCGTATAAAACGAAGGGATACAGACGAATCTGATCCGTTGAATCACGGCGATCGAGCGGCTACGGTCTGACAGGCGGCTAGCGCTGCCCACAATTTTAGTGCATCTAAATGTGGCTTAGATAGACCAAACAAGTTTAAAATTTCAACACAATGAGTTTTTTTTGAGGGATTGAACAAGGTGAGTTGGTTCCACCAAGATACCCTCGTCTCGTTAAAAAGTTAATTAAACTTTTCTACTACTTCCTCCTTCATAGTTTACCGAGCGTGCGCGTAATCCTAGATTATTAATTTGATTAACATAAAATAAAATACATATTGTATAAAATATTTTTTTATAATATACTTTATATTTTATGTTATGTTGATTATATTGACGACTTAGAAGCATTAAACGCATTGTAAACTGTAAATAAGGGAGTATTAAATTGAGATGCTAGAAGGAGGCTCCAGTAGGTCTATCCAAAGTCCAAGTCGTCTTCCTCCTCTACAATAATTTTGTCACTTTATGTGTGTGCTGCGCTGTATGCGAGCCGGCCAGCCAGCCACGATCTTATCCACAAGCCTACCAGCAGCACAGAGCGCGACAAAGAAGGCGATGCTGATGCGAACGGATAGCGTCGGCACTTTGAACGGAGATGGATGGGCCGGCGTCCAGTCCAGGTCACACGCGCACCAACACCAACCACGTCACGCCTCCCGCCGCTTCTCCATTCCGCCCGAACGGCGAGGGCACGTGTCGACCGCCCGCGCCGCAATCCAGGTGCCGCCGCTCGCCGCTGGGGAAGCCCACCGCCTGCCGACTGCCCGCTCCTGACTGCCCCTGCCTCGCCACCGCCCGGGAAGCAGGCACGAGGGGTAAATGCGCGAACTACTCCGGAGCGCCACGGTGGCATCTAATCCGAATCCAGTTGGCTTGGCTGGCACGTGCTCCAAGCGAGAGGAGATCTAATCCAGCCTCCTCCTTCCTTCCGCCCCCCGCGCCGCCGAGATATTTATTTCTCTCTTCCCATCCCTCTTGCTTGTTCGATCAAACAGCTCTCCTCCTCCTCCGTACAACAACCACTTCAGCGATTCTCTCTCTCTCCTCCGACTCGAGGGGGCGCCGCGGACAGCGAGAGGGATAGGGAGGATGGTTCACTTGCCGCACCTGGGGAAGCTGCGGCGGGGGGTCAAGGAGGAGGCCGTGGACGACGACGGCGTCGCCGCTGAAGCAGAGGCGTCGCCGTTCCATAAGAGGTCCCGCCTCGCGCAGCAGCAGCCGCCACCGCCGCAGGTGGCTTTCCCGCCCTCGTCTCGCTCTCGCCGTCCTTTGCGAAATACTAGGACCAACGTTCCGATATGGTTTTGCTTGCCTGTTTGTTTGCGTTTTTTATTTTGCATCGTGATATCCGGACCGATCGTTCGTGTGGCGGACCGTGAGGGGACTCCAAATCTTATGGGGTTTCCTCTATCCTCAGAAGCCGACCAAAAGTGTCCTGGAGTAATCTAGAAAATGTTAATATTGCTTGCTACTTGCTAGAGTAGTAATCAATCGTTCATCTGCGACTTTGCTTTGTTCAAGTTCATCAACAACAAACTCATATTCGTTTTGTTTACTCGATATCTAAGGTTTTAATTTGGGAAATTGGAGAGTTCTCCTCACCTGTTAGTGCGTTTCTCATTAACATTCTAGATTACTATGCCAGCTTGGAAGTGTTTCTGTGCATAAGACACGCAAGCTGTTGAAGATAGAAGATATGGAACTGGCACGTAGAAAAATATCTTCCGCAGTCAAGTCACGGGAATCTTTCTGCTGCCAAGATATATTATTATCCGTTCCATTCTTCACTTTTACAAATGGACAATACTAGAAGGGTTAGGCGCGCTTTGCTGTGCCGTTGATGTTGTTGGATTTTTAAATATGGTTTTCCTTCCTTTATTTTAAAACATAAATTGTATTAGTTTTTTTACAAATATACCTCTTTAAGCTTGATCAAATCTATACAAAAAATATATTGATTTCCGTAACATCAAATTAGTATAATTATATTCATCATGAAATGATATTTTATATTTTATTTATTTAGTATTATGGATGTCAGATCTCTTTTTGTCCTAAATTTGCTCAAATTTATTGAAAATTTGATTTTTCAAAAAACAAATACACCTTATATTTTGGAACCGGGAAAGTATTTGGTTTGGCGAGTAGGGTAGATGATGAAGTGTGTATTTTATTATTTATAATGCAGTTTTTGGTGGGCTTTTCATGCTATGATTCTGTGTTATCTACTAATCAACTCATACTTTTATGGAAAAAATAGCGGCGGTGTTTGCAAACTTTGCATGAACTATTTGTGCTATAATATCACATGTTGACACTTTTTTTTCTAGGTTGTGAGAGGGTATGTGGGGTTGGTATATCTTTATAGGCCGACTGATTTAAAAATTATTGACCTGATCAAAATGATGAACCAAATCTAAAATAGTGGTAATGCTGCCATGGATACCTATAAAGACAAATCTTCGAAATAAGATGATTGATGATTTATTTTGTATAAGTGTGTAATATTTGCCAAAATTAATAACAAGCATATTATGATACATTTTCAAGCCTTCAAGAACCGTTGAGACAACCTATGTCGACACACTCGTGTTCTTGCTACAACATCGTAACGATGTACTGATATCTTATCAAAACCAATACAGTAACTATTATCACACTGCTGCTAGGATTTACATTCATAGCTTTTTTTGGGGAGATTAAATTTCATGAGTTTTTGATTAAGCGGATTTTACTGTGTCTTACTTCCTCTATACGCAAATATAAAACGTTTTTAGATCAACATAATTTATCATATCTACTATTCTTAAGAAGTTGCTCCCCACTACTTCTATTCTCTTAACATGCACATATGCCACCTCATCAAAGGTCCACCACAATATGCATGAGAACAAACTATTTATTATTAGTTCTTCTCATGCATACATCCATTTCATGACACATGCCACCTCACTCAACATGCATGAATTTTTTTTCCATTATAGTAGATTTATTATTAAATGGTCCACCACAATATGCATGAGAACAAACTATTTATTATTAGTTCTTTTCATGCACACATCCATTTCATGACACATGCCACCTCACTCAATATGCATGATTTTTTTTTCCATTATATTAAATAAATATTTCCAACTTCACAATAATAAATTAAAACACATGTAGTATAACATGTATTTTTTTTACTTTTAGTTTATATATTATTAATTCAATTATTCATGTTTCATACAATCATATCATCCAAAATGTATTTCAATCAATTCCCGCAGTAACGCGCGGGGTATCCTTTAGTAGCTTATTAAATGTTTGGCCCGGTAAAGTTCAGGTCCTTGGTCCAGGGACAGAGGAGGCTCCACGGAAGAGGCTGCTCGGCGTTCCAGCTACTCGCCCAATGAACGCCGATTGCTTGCTCATTCAACGCAAAAAAGAGAAACCAAGAAAGAAAAGATGGCTTCATCCCCTCACCAAATCCCCAGCCCCCTGGCTCTGACCACCCATAAGTAAATCCGCGCTCTCTCTTGCCAGCTAGCGCGCGCTCTCCCTCCCTCACCGGTCACTGTGGCACGCGCCACACGACCCACGTATGTACGTACCGAGGAGGGACCGGCGAGGTGAAGCTGCAAGCGCGATGTCATTCCCAGTCCGTCGCAAGTCGTCGCTCGCCGGGGCCGAAGGGGTCGCTGGCGCCGGTCCGTTCGACACGCTCTCGGGGCGAAGCACGACGCGTCGCACAAAGGCGGACAGATGCCGGTCTATGTGGCGGGTGTCTTCTTCGTACTCTTCGTCATCATCATGTACGGCGAAGACATCCGGTCGATCACACTCGAGCCTCTTGCGTGCGTCGGGCCCACGAAGCAACAGACTGTCATCGTCTCGGACGGCGGCCGCGTGGCTGCTACCCCGCGACGCAACCTGATAGCTACTCCGGAGAGGCCCGTCCCCGTGATGCTGCCACGCGACGACGGAGACGGCGTCGGCGCAGGGGGTCCGGAAGGTCGACACCGACAAGATCAAGAAGCTGAAGAAGGAGAAGAAGCCTAAGCGGCAGCGGGCGGCGAAGAAGATGGTGGCGGAGGTGGGAGGGTCCGTGATGGGGACGCCGGAGACGTACGACCTGTGCAAATCGAAAGAAAAAGGCATAGCGCAAAAAGTCACCCTCATCGGCAAGCACGGCAGCCCACAAATCGTAGCAAGCATTAAATTTGCAGCACAATGGAGAAGGCTTCTATCCCCTCTTCCTGGCATCCACCGACCAAAAGGAAACGACGTGTGGCGAAGCCGAACCATCCAGACGCCACGCGCCCTCCAGCTAATCCGAATCGGAGCTATCGAAGAAAAAAAACGCAAAATAGAATGCTTGGACGTTGGACCAGGTCAAAATTGAGACCTCAATTCATTCTGGTGCTCTCAAACTTAGGGAGCATAGTAAATTTAAGGATAGATATAGACTTTTGGAATCATACTCTCGATCTCAAGTATTGATTCGCCCACGATACTGTCCGCACTCACATGTTAATCCCCTCTGCTGCTAATTCTTATTTAATCCTGCAAGATTCTACTACTTTTTATTTCACAAAAATAAATGGACGGGCCCACTGTACAGTCAATGCCTTCCAACTTTCATCACGGATTTGGAATGCAAATATTATCCTGATTGGTAATATTGATAAAATCTTGTTTCACAGTGCTTTATTTAATCCTATGTTTGTTGTGTTTTGGGGTTGTGTCATGCAGCAATGGAGCACAGGTGGTGCTAGTGTGTCCAACCAGCAGTCGTCACCAAATGATTTCCTTGAGGGGCCGAGTCCACTTGGATTGCGGCTTAAGAAGAGCCCCTCTCTCGTGGATTTGATCCAAGTGAAGCTTGTCCAGGCCGGTAAGGCCAAAGATGCGCGGCATGGTGGCGCTGCTAGTGCAAGTGCCTCCGAGAAATTAAAAGCCTCCAACTTCCCTGCTTCTATTCTAAGAATCGGATCTTGGGAGGTTAGTAGGTTTTTCATGTGCTCATTCATGCTGCCGCATTGCCCTGTTATGTCATTCATGGTTTTAGGTAGAAATTAACATAATTTAATGGGTGCAATTGCATTCTATACACATCCTCTGGTGTCTGGTCATGACATCAATCCCATGTTGAGTACCCTCCTGCAGTACTGATTGAATATAAATGCCGACCCGTCTCTTTGATAATATTCTCTTGTTGCTTGTATTGTCAACATTCAGGTTGATCCATTCCATTGTCTCTTAACTCTGTTTAGTGTACTGTTAGCCCATGTTACTTCTGAAGATCAGACAATCTCTATGTGAATTTCACGTGTAATCCTTTTTAGCTCATAATCATAGTGGATCTCATGATACGAGCATGTTACCTTTGATTTCTGGCTTGCCGTGGTGGCAATGACAGAAAATTTTGGGTTTGAAGCCTAATCTCTGTATCTTCGAGTTTATTTATAGATTGGTACCCCTAGTACGAGATGTTATGAAATGAGCTTGCTATATTGCAAAGCACACAGGGAATTTTTTTTGTATTACAACTGTACGAGAGACCTACACAAATAGGAAAGCATATATAAATGGTGCTGCATTTTTATATGAATGTTACTAATACAAATAAATATCCATAATACAAATAGCATCATTGAAGCATCGAGTCTTGAGAATCATTCTAGGTCAAGCCCAAGATGGATAGAAAGAAGCATGGAGCAAAAGATCAAAGTCTAGAAGCTGGCGGCGCAATAGAAACACGGTGGAATGAAACTTGGGTCAGTGACACAGTGTGAGAAAAGAGGGCGTCGTCATCTTAATGACCTGTAAAATGGACTACCGTTTGATATGGATTCAAGGGGCATCTTAATGACCTCTTCTTTGTGCTCCATTGCTCTTGCGTGTCATCTGTGGGCTGTGGATGACCAGGGTTTTCGGTGCCAGGTGCTTCCTGTATTGTACCCTTGACACACGCCACATTCCGTTTATATGGGAGGGAAATCTGGTTGAACAAGAATTGGAAATTGAAAGCTTTGAGAATACAAACTACCATTACCAAACGTCTGGTTTCTTACTATTATAGGGACACAATTGCTTGCCTACCAGGTTGCTTCTCCTGGCTCTGTTCTAACTGGACAGATCTCTTTGACGGATATCAAGGATCTGTACCTAAGTTCCCTTACTCCCTAGTGGTTGTGTGTATAAGTGCAGCCCCACATGCCAGTAAAAGATTCAAATTTCCGCGAGTGGTGTGAACCTAGCTCACGAAGGTGGGTTTCTGTCCGAGAGGAGGGGAGTAGTACGATTTGAATTTGGAGGAGGAATAGATCTTTCTTTCTTTTTTTGAGGTTGAGGAGGAATGGGTCTAGACTAGCTAGTCAAGGAAAAGACCACACCAGAAGTGTAAAGATAGGAGATTCGGAAATACAGTGCTATGCATTCATTGGGGGTAACTTTGGTTGCCCCTAAAGACTAATATCAAACTTAAAGAAACCAAAGGTAAGCATCCAAACTAGCTAATCAATCTGATTCCCTAATAATGCAAACAAACCAAGCTTGAACAACATGGTAGTAGTACAGTAAGTGTGTACATTGCATATACCTATTTAGTTCGTGTCATTTGTTTATTGTTCATTTTCTAATCATTGTTTCAACCGATTCATTTATGCTAAGGTTTATTCTTCATATATGAACAGTGGGTATCGAGGTACGAAGGAGATCTGGTTGTGAAATGCTATTTTGCAAAACACAAACTCGTGTGGGAAGTATTGGATGGCGGTCTTAAGAGCAAAATTGAGATACAGTGGTCTGATATCTGTGCACTTAAGGTGGTTTGTCCAGAAACGGAACCTGGCACCCTTGAAATTGCGGTGAGTACTTGTAGATACATTGGGTCAGTAATGAAAATGAGTGCAAAGTTAATTATTTCTTATGGATCACATCATTATATACTAATAGGAGGGTTAATGGTCTATGAAACCTCCGTAATATTCCTGTCTATTTTCGCATTTTGGGGCCATTGTTATATATTCTTTATGTTGCTAATTTTGCTTTTCTTGTTTGTTCAGTTGTCTAGGCAACCACTTTTCTTCAGAGAAACGAACCCGCAGCCTAGGAAGCACACTTTGTGGCAGGCAACCTCGGATTTTACTGCTGGCCAGGCAAGCATGCACAGGTACATGTTCATGTCTTGTGGCAGATGTTTATTAAATCTTAGAATGTATGCAGTGAACTTCTCTTGTTGTTTTTCCTTCCTCTGTTCTATAGATAGGCTAATTTGGCTGTTGCTAGTTTCTTCCTACTTTTGTAGCCTAGTTTCTTGGGAGTGCGGATTTCTGGAGGCCGAGCTACATGTAGCCCTTTATTTTGAAAATATCGTAAAACATATTTAAAAGTTTTGAAAAAATCCGAAAAAAATTCTGTGGAAACTTATATGTATTCCATATGAACATGTCAAATTTCGTTTGAAAATATTTTAATATGCAGCCTACACATAAAAAACAAAATTTCAGCCCAAAAACAACAACAAAAAGCCCATTTAAAATCAAATATTTGTCTTTTTTTCATACGCCACATGTGAAAGTATAATGGTATGAAAATTTGCACATATGTTATATACATGTGTATGTGTATTCATAAAAAAAATCAATATTTTTTTGAATAATGTAAATATATTTTATGCCTTGTTTTTGAGTTTCTTGGTCCTTTTGTGGCTTTCTTCATTTTCTTGGTTGTACTTTGTGTCATTTTGCTGGTGCCTTAACTTCTGAAAATCCTTTATTTCAGGAGGCACTTTCTTCAGTGTGCGGCAGGAATGATGAATAAGCATGTGGAGAAGCTTGTTCACTGTGACCCACGTCTATGCTCGCTAAGCCAGCAAAATGACATCACGTTGGAGAATCCGTACTTTGAATCAAGAGGTTCCATATTTGAAGATCCAGATGATGTAAAGTGCCAAAATTTTGAGCATACTAAAGATGATGACGATCAGTTAGCCCCCCAAAGATTTAGGGACCTATTACCGCATCATTCTGCATCCGGTAGGATAGAAGCTGAAGGAAGACAAGATGGAACGTCAGATGGCTTGCCTCGAGATTTCTCTAATTCAGGTGAAAATAATTATTAGCATAACAACTTTCATTGACGATATCTAAGGTCGTGCTATGCTACGAAATCTTGGGAGCTGACCAATTTGAATTTATTTTCTGTTTCTTTCACAAATTACAGCTAGGATCATTGTAAACTGTACTGTGAATGACTTTGCTCATCATCTTTTTTCCATTCCAGTTACTGAAGTTGAAGCGATTAAACAAGACGGTGGTTCCAGTATGTGTGAGCCACATACAAGCATCCTTAGTTGGAACGGTTTTAAGTTGCCAGGGATCCGGCGCTCCATGTCCAAGAGTGAGATAGCAAACCATATTGGGCACCACATCTACAGACATATGTATTCGGGGAACCTACCTGCAGCTGATGGTGGCGCTGGCACATCAGGTAAACTGGCCTTAGACGACATCACCCGATACCTCCTGAACGACTCTCAGATCATGGACAGTGGCCATGACTCGGCGGGTAAACTAGCATTTGATGAAATGACCCGGCAACTTCTGAACGACTCCCAAATCACTATTGCTGCCAATGAGAGGATGCTCATGTCAAGGGTCAATTCTCTGTGCTCATTGATCGACCGTGATTCAGGCACATGCCAGGTTAACACTGGTGTTCACAGTGATGATGAGATTTATGAGAGAAAGCCCCAACTCTATGCGCCTCTGGTTGGAGGAGACAGTGGAAATGCCTCACTGCCTCCAAGACAAGAACCATTTGGGGACCTACTTACGCATCTGCCACGCATCCAATCATTTCCCCATTTCTTGTGAGTTTGTTTTAGAGGGAGACAAAATGTAGGTTGATGAACTCTTGTGTGTAGAGATTTTTGCTGGGAATCAACATGATTCCTTTATTTCTTCTTTCTTTGTATGCACATAATCAGGTATGATAATTTTTGGCAAGCTCCTTGGCTCACTAACACGATTGTGCTATGACTTCGGTTGATTGAAGTATCTTATGATCTGCAAAACAGCTCGGAATTTCAAGTTTGTATAGTTAATCCTGATATTCTTATTGTATACAAAATAATATTCTAAAACTATTTAGGGCATGTGAGATAAGTGTATTATATTCAAGATTGTGGCGGTGTATCTTTCTTTTCTTAATATGTGGCGTGTTCGATAGCCTGCATGAAGTCCGAATTATGCCGTGCAATCTTGATCTGTTTGATTGCCTGCCCCGTAAGTGGGTGTGGTCCCCCGTACCCGCTCCCTCGTCGCTCCCGCTTCCTCGTCGCTCCCGCGGGCGACAGGGGCGGGCCAACCCTAGCCGCCGGCAAGCCCTCCCCCCTCCCTCCTCCTCGCTGTCGCCAGGGAGCGCCGCCGGGCAAAGCCCGGCCGGCGTCGGCGGCGGCGGGACCTACTCTCCTCCCGGCTGGGGCTCCCGTCGCGGGCGGGGTCTCTGCAGGCGGCGGCGCGCTGGCGGCGGGGCGCGGTGGCGCAGCTTGGGGCGACGAAGGCGGGTACGCTCGCCCCCGTGCGGTCGTCTAGGGGCTGCGTGTAGGGCCGTCCGGGGGCGCTCCCGTGGCTGCTCCATGGCTCGATCTGGCGCTGCCAGATCTGACGCCGGCGGCTGCAGGCGGCCCGATGGGGGCGCGGCGCTGCACGGCGGCGATCCGGTGGCTGGTCAAGGGTCGCCGTGCTGCTGCGGTGCCTGCGGTCGGGCCTCTCCGGCGGGGTGCCCCTCGCTCCCCTGGTGAGGGTGCTCGCGGCTGGGGCCGGCGTTCCATCTCTCCTTGCTGCTGGTGGCGGCTCGGTGGGGTGGTGCGGACCCAGGCGAAGACAAGCGGTGGGTCGACTAGCGACGTCGGTGGTGGGCGCCCGGGGCGGCGGTGGTGTTGCCCGGGCGGCTCGGGCTGGGTCCTTTCCGGCGGCGATGGTGGTGCGTGCCCGGCGGCGCGGCGACGGGTCTGGGCGGCGGTCAGCTTGTCGATAGAGGTCTTGCCGGACCAACCCGCGGGGCGGCGCGGGCCGAGGGCGGCTTCAATGATGGTGCGTGCCTGCGCTGCGACAGCCAGATCTGGCCGGCAGGGGACGCGGGCTTCGGTGGCGCGGTTCGAAGGCGGACTTGGTGGTGCGGGCTGGTGCTGGCGGTGGCGATGTGGCGGCTGCGGTTCGGCTCGCGACGCAGAGCGATGGTGCGACGGCCTCCTTCTCCCGGGACTGGGCCCGACGCCTGGTCCTAGGGTTTGTGCTCGGGCAGGCCGGATCTGGGCCCGAGGTAGATCGGGGTCGTTCCCTTGGTAGGAGTGACTGGTCTTGGCCTGGGGTGCCTCCGTGGACGGGCCGTCACGGGGGCGGTGTACGACGGCGATGGCCTGACAATGCTACCTGCCCTATTGATCGGTGCATTGACCTCGTATTTGGCGTCATACGAGCTCCAGGCGCGCTCGGTGGCGGCCGTCGGCAGTCCTAGGATTGTGTCCCCTCGCTCCGGGTGGGCTTGTGTGGGGATGCAGGGGTCGACATCTCCTACAGTGGAGGGTCAATCCAAATCCGGGGACTGATGCCGGGCACTGTGTGGACAACGGATATCTACTCGTTCGACCGAGGTTGATGCGTCGTGAGGTGGAGGGTGGCGATGTCTGGGGCAGGGATGCCGGGGCGGCGGCCCTGGATGGTGGACCACATGGTTGCTTTCCGGCAGGCACCATGGTGGTGGTGGTGGCTCCTCCCGGTTGTGTGGGCAACGGGTGGCGGAGCGGCGGGTAACTCGGACATTCCCTCTCTTGTAGGGGCGATGCCCTGATCCGGATCTGGGGACTATACTTCCCCACGCTCTCCCTGGCGGCATCGGAGACACGGGTGAGTTGCCGAGTGAAAACTCTATGCCTTGGCATCGGCGGCGGCGACACCCGTGGGTGCCGCTCTCTTTCCGAAGACGTCGTCATGGATCTTCTCCTCGTGTCAAGGCTCCGGGTGAAGACCTTTGTCCTACTGGACTCGGCAACGGCGACGCTCGGCGCCGTCTCCCTCTTGAGGGCGTTGCGGTGGAGCCTAGGTGTGTTAGGATGTAGTGTGGGGTTGTGTGTAGTTCTGCCGATGCCTTCTGCTGGTTGCATAGCTGCACCGCTCATTTGAGGATCGGCTTTGTAAAAGGGTTACCTCACCACCTTGTATCGTTCGGCCGTGTACCTTGGTTCGATTCCTTTATCTATAAAGGGGGGGCGAAAGCCTAGTTCGTGGGTAAGTGGGTGTGGTTTTGAAGAAACGGTCCAATGAATCGTTTTCAGCAAGCTAGGAACGAGAGATGCAAGCCCGGCTCTCTTTCTGCACATGCCTTTGCACTCCTATTCGATTCATTTTCCTTAAAACACTTCATTTAACCCCTTATGCACACAACAATGTTTTAATTCAAAATAAATTTTACATAAATAAGATGCACATCAACGTCCTGCTTCATGTTTATGTTTGAAGTTTTTTTTTCTATTATTTTATAAAATTCTATGCATATGATCGATCGTTTAAAATTTTGGTAACTTCTTCAAACAGGGTTAATCGTTAGAAATGTTCTTTAATCATAAGGTTTATCTCGTTGTTTCACCCGATTTTTGTGTTGTGTATTTTCTGTTTTTGCGATTATAGATGAGTATATCTACATCTTCTAATAGACTACACAAAGGTATTCATGTGTGATGTTATGAACGGTTGAATTTTGACAATTTTTTCACACGCAATTGACCTTTGAATTTTTTTTGATCATTAGTTTCATCTTATTGTTTCACATGATTTTCGTGTTGTATGTTTTTTTTGTTTCAACGGTCGTAGATGAGTAGATCTGTGTCTTCCTACTAACTTACATGCATCTCTTCTTAGTATTGTCACGCCTTCTTCTACATCGAAAATAATTCACGCGAGTCAATTTTGTGATCATTGGATGAACATCTGAATATTGCCACGTCTTGTTCTACCTCGAGTTGGCCCTTATCTTCTTGTAGCATCACTCTTGCACTCATGAGATTTAAAAAAAGGCTTTATTACTCAAAAGGTTTAAGTAAGCACACCTGGACTCTGCATAGCTAAGATGCACACAGTCGCAAGTCACCAAAAGGAAAAAAAACCAAAAAGTGTACGACAGGTTATAGTGAAAGAACTATCGCCACACAAGGTAGCTCTATGCGTAGATCACGCAGCCACCCATGTTGGATAAAAATATCCCTCGCCACCGCTTTCAGTCGTGCACCCGCCTACATAAAAATGCCTCGATATTCCACCCGTTGTAAGATGGACCATGAACGGAGAATATCCGTGTATCGATAAAGAACCTGCAAACAAGTGAAATTCTTATCTGAAAAGATCTTGTCATTTCTACATAGCCAGAGCGACCATATTACGGCAAGCGCTCCTATCTTAAGAATGGTTTTAAGCTTATTATCTATCCCATTAAGCCAACTGCCAGAGATATTAGCAAGGTATGTGGGTTGATATAAGTTTGAAGCCATTTGGATAGCTGACCAAATAGAACGTGCAACCTTACAAGTGAAGAATAGATGTTTTATTGTCTCATCATGAGCACATGAAACACATTTCTTATTCCCTTGCCAGTTGCGCTTTGACAAGATTATCTTTCGTTAGAATGACACCTTTTAGAAGATACCATGCAAAGACTTTAATCTTTAGAGGTATCTTCATTTGCCATATTTTATAATTATTATCGACTGGTATTTCAGGTTGGACAAGCGCCCTATACATAGAATCCACAGAGAATTTTCCATTCCTATTGAGATTCCATCGAAACTCATCGTGGCCTTGTGAGAGCTGCACTACCGCTAACCGCTCTAGCAAGGCATTCCAAGACGCTAGTCTAGGACCGATTAAGTCTCTCCTGAATGCAACATTAGGGGGTGACTCTTGCATGAACTTGGCCAGCGTATCTCCCTTATGTACCACAATGTTATATAGGGCCGGATATTGATCTCGGAGTGTGGCATTTCCTAGCCATATATCCTCCCAAAATCTTATCTCCGACCCGTCCTTAATCTTGAAAACCCCAAAGCGATAAAAGTCTTTCTTTGTCGCCATGAGACCAACCCAAAAATGTGAATCTCCAGGCTTCCATACAACCTGAGATAACGCTTTTGTGCCGATGTATTTTTTCTTAAGGACCGTTTGCTAGACACCATCCGAAGTCAGTAGCTTATATAGCCACTTACCAAGGTGTCGAGGGAATGATACCCGGGTAGGGTCACCCAGACGAAAGCAATCTTTCAAGACAATGCTGGGGCCGATTGGGCTGCAGATGGGCCGAGCTAGGAAGTCGCATGGCCGATTTCCCACAAGCAATCGACCATGCCGAATGCGAGCAGTCGGCCCAGGCGCAATCGGCTCACCCTTCAATCGACTCAAGAGTTGACCTTGTCCAGGTCGGAGCTCCTGGTACAAGGTCATAAATGCATGATCCCGAGAGATCCGGGTGGCAGCAAGCCAAGTCACTTCGCCGATCTGTCAGAGGAGAGTTGTCACCCTTTCCTCTGAATCCGTAGACAGGACGACAAGACCAGAGATCATAGCTCCACTGTTCACTCATCATAACCTACAAGCTACAGCATGGGCAATCGCTTGACAGGTCCGGATCAACCGGAGAGTTACAGTCGGTGGACCCCAGCCGACGAGAGGATGACAGCTGGGGCCAGTACCCGACTGAAATGACCGTAGTACCCCGAGCTCACACTATAAGAGCCCGGGGTACCCCTTCTGCGAGAGGGACACCCCCATTCGCATTTACTTCACATAGTAGTTCCCGTAGAGAAGCAGGAGAGAACCATGCCCACGGCAGGTCTCTTCTTCCTCTGAACAGCTTCAGGAGCATTGATTGTAGTTCGTGAGATCATTTATATCAAGCAGACAAGCAGGAGTAGGGGTGTTATCTCTCCGGAAAGCCCCAAACCTGGGTACATCGTGGTGTCCGTCACCGTGCTTGTGCCCAACCCGATTCCGGCACCATCGACATAGTTCTCCCTCGAGTCTTCCCCTCTCTTTAGCCATCCCTATGGCATCTGTTGTTACTATGCGAAGACACAAGGAGAGCAGAGTTCTTGACCTGAAGGTCATGAATACCCAACCCCCCTTGGTCCTTCGGATGGCAAACGACATTCCACCTGGTCAGTCGATACTTCTTCTTATCGTTATCCCCTTGCCAAAAGAATCTCGATCGGAAATAAACCAATCTATGTAAGACCCCTTTAGGTAGCTGAAAGAATGATATCATATACAGTACCATGTTGGTTAAAACTGATTTTATGAGTACCAATCTTCCACCCAAGGACAACTTCCCTTTCCAGCTAGCTAGCCTTTTTTTGAAAACGTTCTTCGACGTGCTTCCATTATGCATTAGTCAGTCTCCTATAATGTATGGATATCCCCAAATACTTAATAGGGAATTGACCTTGCTCGCATCCGAATATCTCGGCATATTGAGCTGCTGCATCCTGGGCCTGGCCTAAACAAAACAATTCACTTTTATGGAAATTAATCTTCAATCCGGATAACTACTCGAATGCTGATAATATTAATTTCAGATTCACTGCTTTGTCTAGATCATGTTCAATAAAAAGAATTGTGTCATCCGCATATTGAAGAATAGATAATCCCCCATCCACTAGGTGTGGGACTACTCCTTCAATTTGTCCATCTAGCTTGGCACGTTCAATCATGATCGCTAACATATCAGCCACAATATTAAACAATATGGGCGATAAAGGATCACCTTGCCTTAATCCCTTTTTGGTTTGGAAGAAGCGTCCGATTTCATCATTGACGTTAACGGCAACACTTCCTCCTAAAACACAACTATGGATCAAAGCACACCACTCCTCTGAAAAACCTTTCATTCTCAGAGTTTGTTGGAGGAACGACCACTTCACTTTATCATAAGCCTTTTCAAAGTCAATTTTGAAAATGACTCCGTTAAGCTTTTTAGTGTGCATCTCATGAACGGTCTCGTGTAAAACCACGACTCCGTCGAGGATATTCCTACCTTGCATAAAAGTCATTTGTGTAGGTTTAACCACATGATCAGCCACCGAATTTAATCTAATGGTTGTGACCTTCGTGAAAATTTTGAAGCTAACGTAAGGAGGCATATTGGTCTATACTGTTGTATCTTTTCTGCCTCCAAAACCTTAGGTAACAAAACAATTTCCCCAAAGTTAAGACGGAACAATTCAAGTTGTCCAACATGCCAACATTGGAACAACTCAATAAGGTCCGTCTTAATGGCATCCCAAAAGTGTTGATAAAACTCACCAGGAAAGCCATCTGGCCCAGGAGCCTTATTATGCTCCATTTGGAAAACCACTTTTTTAATATCCTCTTCTGTGAAGGGGGGATTTAAAAAGGTATTCTCCTCATTAGAGACCTGGGGTATGTCTTCCGTCTGAGTCTCATCTATGGACAAGATATCTTTAGCTGGAGCGCCGAATAGTCCTTTATAGTAGCTTGTAATATAAGTCTAAGGCTGTTCGATCTTGACCTTCAATCATACCTTCATCCTGGTTTAGAGCATGGATACTTTTTTCCTATGTCTGCCATTGGCGACATTCTGGAAATATTTCGTATTCGAATCTCCCTTCAGAATGAAGTTAGATTTTGATCTTTGGTACCATCTGAGCTCATCCTCCCGCAACATTCGTGCCACCTCCGCATTGGATTGGCTTTTAAGCTCAATCTCCTGCTGGGTTAGCACTCGTGTTTCTGCCGCACGGTCAAGTTCGTCAATGATGGTACACAAACGCTCCTTCTCATTTTTTTAGAATCCCGGTTGTGTGCCTAGCCCATCCACGAAGATATTTACGTAAGTTACGGACTTTTGCGTTCCATCTTCGAACAGGACTATTACTTGGGACCGGAGCTGACCACACCCTTTTAACCATATCATTGAAACCATCACGCAGCAACCATCCCAGCTCAAATTTAAAGCAGTGTCGCACGTTCGGTTTCAATGCTCATCAGTACACGGTCCAATTTCTCATATGTCGGTTCAGGTAGACTATTCACCCAGGTGAATCGTCTACCTATCATATGTACCTCTCTCAAGTCCAAACTATCAATGACATCATTGAACAAGAAAGGCCAATGGTTATCGAATCTCCCCTTGCTTTTCTCATGTGGGAACCATAGTAAATTAAAATCTCCACCTATTAGGATAGGATGTGGATCATTATTCGCTAGGTTCACCAGTTCACGCAGAAAAGCAGCCTTACGCTCCTCCTGAGCGGCACCATACACGGCAACCAGACTCCATATGAATCCATCAGCTTTGTTCTTTTTCTCCATTATATGAAATTCCCCACTCGTATAAGCTAAAATCTTCCATGGATTCTGAAAGTACACCAAGCATAATGCCGCCAAATCTACCACGAGGAGGGATAGAGTGCCATGTGAAGTCCATGCCACCTGAAAGTCGATCAAGGACACTCACTGGGAAATCCCTCCTCCCGGTTTCGGAAATAGCCAAAAAATCCAATTTATGATCCCGAACATACTGAGCAATATTCAAATGTTTATCCAAGTCACCAAGACCTCTGCTATTCATGAAGATGCCATTCATTGGGAAACAATTGGATATTTCGGCTGTTTCGCAGTCTTTCTCATATTTTTATTCTTTTTGTCCTTGGCGGATTTGGATTTTCGGTCGGAAGCATGCATATCATAGATAGATCCTAGCTTGTCCTCATCCATACCCATCTTTGTCACCTCACCCACAAGATGTGATAGAAGTTGTCCATCAATAATGGCATTCGCTTTGCCATCCTCTAAGGGTGTGGTAACCGACCTACTAGATGCATCTGCGTATACCTTTAGTCGGTCATACTCCATATGCTTTAAAGCGTTGGTCGAGACAACAATTTCATTTTCATTTCTACCTAAATTCACTCCTACTTTGGCTAGATTGGAAGAAACCTTAGAAGATGAAAAAGCTAAAAATGAATTATTATTTTTGGACATACCTATGGGTGTAGGGTCCAACATCGCCGCTTTGCGCCTCATCGCCTTTCAGAGCGCATCCTCGTCTGTCACCGAAGACCCATTCGCCGCGACGGGATGACACGTGCTACGCCTAGGCGGAGCCTTAGGATGAGCACACGGTCCTGGACCATGCGGCGCTGCGGGAGGGGGTGATGTCGGCGAAGTAACCCCCTCGACCTTAGTCTTCGTAGCCGAGACCTCCTCGTGTGGTGTTGCGGAAGGCGGCGGAGACGGTGCAGCAGCCGCCTCAGCCGCCTCAGCCACAACCTTCGTAGCCGAGACCTCCTCATGCGGCGCTGCGGAAGGGAGTGATGTTGGTGAACTAGTTCCCTCGATCACAACCATCGTAGTCGATGCCTCCACCATCGGTATCTGCGCGGAGCTGACCACCGGTGAGGCAGCCTGCCCAAGTATGGCGGAGTCATGACGTCTGTTTCTCCACAAACCCTCAAACCAAAGGCCCAGATGCGACCAGGGTGATCGAGGATTCCCATGCCCCGGCACTCCACCTTGGGAGATGGAACCAAAAGTCAGAGGACTCACGAAGACGCCAAACATGGACCCCTGGCGTAGAAGAGCACCAATCGCCTGAGTTGTCGTAACTGATCCTCTGCCTGCATCCTTGTGAGGCGCCGCCGTGGGCACGACCGGAGGCGCAGAGACGACGTCCGTGAAGGTCCTCCGATGAAGCGTTGAAGAGGATGGTCGAGCACCCCCACCCCCAGCCGCCCCTGCTGGAGTAGTCATGGCTTCTGCCGCCGATCCGGCCGACGTACCCACGTGTGCCTTCACCACCTCAAAGAACAATTTTCGTCGAGGCTCCAACTCCTCCGTGAGATGAGACGGCGGCTGCGCAGAGGGCGATCTGGGGGAGCCGTCCGTGTGATGGGAAGTGTGGCGCGATAGGGCTCACGAGAGTCCTTGAAACCACAGGCCCAGATGTGCCCAGGTGTCCCGGCCAACTTCAATCAAATTGGCCTCACAACGCAGAGAATTCGATGGGTCCGCGTTGATCGGCCCGAGGCCACAGAAACTGGATCACCCATGTGAACGTCGACATGATTCTCGCCTTGGGCGACGACTAGCGGATCAACCTGGCCGAGATAAATTCACCAAGTGGATAATAGGCGAGATTAATCATTCATGCTCATTAATCAAACAACAATATGTTGCACCTAGGGAGAAAATAATTGTAACCAAATTACCATGTATGTGTTTATTCTCAGCTAGGCGAAGGAGAATGCACACCACCAGAAAATATGCAAAACATTGTTTTTGTCTACATTACCTCAACCAGGCTCTACTCAACCATGCATGTAGGGGCCAAAAACTATGCAAGTAACCAAAAAGATCACATGCGACGTGGGAGTTGATGAGAGGCCTTTCTACATTTGGGCCCGTCGATTGGCCTTAAGATGGTCCCACCTGCATTGGGCGCCATTGTGCAGACACTCGACGGGTTGGCGGCTAGGCTTGGTCGTGACGCCACAGGGCGGTGGAGTGGTGTTAGTCGTGAGGGTTCATTGTGTGCACTCACAGTGGATGGTGGCTTCTTGATGGTGTCGATGAGTTGGCACCTAGGATTTGTCGTGGCCACGAGGCGATGAAGTGGTGTTAGCCGCATGGTTCTGTTAGGAAACGTAGTAGAAAACAAAAAATTTCGGCCTACGAATAAAGAACCCAAGATCATCCAAGAAGATTGCATACAAGGTTTTAGGTCATGGCTCACCAACCGATGTAGCGGAAGTAGAGTTGGTGAAGCTCGTGGACGTAGTGGAAGTAGATCTCGCAAGTTCTCCCACGAACAGTCCCTCGATCAATCCCACGAACAAGTCCCGCGATCTAGTCCCACGGACAAGTCCCATGAACAAGCTCCTCGAAGAAGGGTCGAAGGTACGACCCCTCCATTAGTATCCACACATCCCGTAGCAGCAATCCAGCAGCGCTCCGCCGTCCAGAGATGAACACCACCGAGAAAACTAGAGGGAGAAAACCCTAACGGATTCCGATCTAGAACAACGTCTAAACCGGGGTCTAAAAGTGGAGCAACGGGGTTTAGAGGAGGGAGGGTGGCGCATAGACCTTGGGGACAAGTTGTGCTGCGCCCCCCACCCCTCCCCCACATTATATAGGTGGCCAAGAGGCCCTTGGGGCGCAATAAGGGGGGTGGGGAGTCCAACTTGGACTCCCAAAACCTCCCAAACCTTCCCACTGGAAACCTGCCATATTGGAGAGTTGGACTTTCCACCTGGAGGAGGATTCCTTCCCCTTGGTGCGCCCCCCACCCCTTGGCCGGCCAGGGCAGCCTAGGTGGCTTGCCCCCCAAGGCTAGGGGCGCAGGGGAGTGGGTGTTACAGCCCGGAACCTTCCGGAACCTTCCATGACCTTCTAGAAGCTTCCGGGACCTTCCGGGACATACCGGGACCGTTTCGGGACATTCCGGACACTTCTGGAGCACTTCCAGGACCTTCCGAGACCGTTCTCGGACGTTACGGAGCCATCCGGATAGTTTCCAAGACCATCCGAGTTACAGTTTAAGCCACCCGATGACCGCGAAGGTTGTCGGGACGCCCAGCGATTATCCAGAAACTATTCCGGTTGATCCAGGACTTCCCCAGTACCATTATCATATGATTCGAAACCACCTGGGACTACTCCAGAGTGATCCGGACATATCCTTAAATACCCAGAACTACTTCTGGTGCCCTTATGAACAATTCCATAAATCTCCGGAACTACTTCCGGTACCCGTATGAACTATTCTGCTTTGCTTCCACTAAACCTTCTACCATACTAGTATTCTAACAGACTATTTCTCGTTAAGTGTGTGACCCAATAGGTTCGGTATAATGCGGACATGACTCAGAACATCTTCCGGACATAGGTCAACAGCCTTTCGTCAATAGCCAATAATCAACAGCGGAGCCATGGACACCCATGTTGACTCCCGCACATACACGAAGAAACTTCGAGTGAACCATTATGTTTAGTCATGTACCATTCCCTTTGCTTCGTGATATATGACAAAGTTAGAGGAGAGAAGTTTGGCACCCATGTGTAACAACTTCTTGAACACAAGCCACTCGTTATCCTCTTTGCTCGTTTGTCCATTTTCTCGTTATCGTATTCCGGTATCCCCGTGACTGAATCACAATGCGTCTGGCCAGACTATAATGGATACCGTCATACCGAGTGGGCCCAAAGTCAATATCTCTTCATAGTGAAGGAGAAAATCCCATTCTTGAACTATCACAGTCACTAGCCACACCATCTGACATACCCAGAACTTATTTTACTACTTCCCATTTACGGGAGGATTCATCTAAGAACCAAAGCATGTCTTCCTGTGTGAAGCAACTCGATACTCTCATGGTCTAAGGAATTACGTATATGAAAACATTTCATGATATGACTTATAACGTAGTTACGATGTGATCTCTAAGTATATCATTCAATACTGGGGTCGGTTCAACATCATTGTTCTGCTAACAATATGTTCCCATTGCTACTGACATCCTTGTTACAAGAACAATGTCCATGATTAAGAAAACGTAATCATCAGTTAGCACATGAGCTGGTCTTAGAGGCTAAACCAGGAACTCTTGGTGTTTACATTTCCACACATGCAAATGAGTTTTCTTCTGAATCTCATAGTCAGGGTCATTGCAATTATAGCACAGAAATATAAACATTAATTACGAACGTGGAAATATATATATAATAACATTTTATTATTGCCTCTAGGGCATATTTCCAACAGTCTCCCACTTGCACTAGAGTCAATAATATTGTCAGTGCTTGAGCACTTTACACCTATGGCATACCGGTGTAATAAATGCCTCATTTGTGGTATAGATCTCATCTTCGGATCTGACGTTTCAGGCCCGTTTGTATCTTGCATATCTTCGCGTTTTCACGCTATCATAAAATTCACTAATTTTATCAGTTTAGCTTTGTATATGTTTGAATCATTTGGTAGGACCTTGATTCCTTAGAATAAGTCATGAAATCATTCATCAATGTTCCATGAGCTTCAAGCATCTAGGAAACCATACCATGTTCATAAATGAACTGATGATTCAAAATACCCTCCCTTGTTACTTCTTTAAGCAACAATATACTTAGCCTATGTTATAGAATTCGCCACAGTATCTAACTTCAACACAGTTCCTTCATACTGTGCCACCCTTATGTGTGAAACACATAATCCCAATTAAAATCGAAAATCGATCGGAGTAAGTATGAAGACTGAATTGGTGTAACTGTTTACATCAAAATTCAGCTGGTGTAACTTGTTACAACGAGCTCTCCATTATCTCCATTTTCCGAGAAACATATCTTATCTATCATAAGTTTAACTTTTCACTGTTTGTCCAATGATCAACATATTGATCACTTTGGTATCTTGCTCATAACCTTTTGAAGCACTGGACATATCTGGTCGTTTTACATATTATGGTGTACATGATTAATCCAAACACACGGGTGAGTGGAATTCAATTCACGTGTTTTTGCTTATCTGTGTTCATCAACACCGATTTCTGCAAACAACTTTTCACCACGACTTCGGCAAGAACATGTTTCTTGGCATTTCATACTAAACTACTTTAGTATCATGTCAATATGTAGTGTTGGCTTTAGCATGATCAGGCACTTACTATCTTCATAGATCACTATGCTCAATACTAATGCTATATCAGCCCAAGTTCTTCAACTGAAAACTATTTCCAATGAAGTCCTTATTCGTGTCAAGAAATTTATATCATTTCTAATCAACAATATGTCATCTACATAAGGTTTTAGAAATATTATTCAGCTCCCACTTACTTTCTTGAATATTCAAGCATCTTCGTTATTCCTGATGAAAACAAACTCTTTTGGCAATTTCATCACAACGAAAATTCCAACTCCATTATGCTAGCTCTAGTCCATCACTGGATATCCAAGGCTTGCATCTATTTTAGCATCCTTTGAATCGACAAAACATTCCGGTCGTATCACATATACGTCCTTTGTTATATTTCCGTGTAGGAACTTTGTTTTGACGTTCATTCTACCATATCCTATAAATGAGATATGTAGTAATTGCTAATATAACCCGAACTGAGTAAAGCATCTCTACGGTCGAAACTATTTCTCCTTAGTCAACCTTTGAACTTGCTAGAAAACAATTTTTCCAACGAGTTGAGCTTTATGGATAAAACAATTTCATCCGAATCAATTATAGATCCATATATATATTCTCTAGACTTTTAGTCTTTCAGAGGGTCTACCAAGTTCAAAACTTGACTTACTTCCATGGATACTATCTCGGATTATTTGGCATTTAGCCAAATCCCGGAGTCAGGGTGTAAGAGCAAGTTTTGCCCCCGAAGGTTTTGGACATTGTTGGACAAAGCAGAAGTGGAACTAATATTGTTTTCGAGTATAAACAGATACTTAGGTTCCGAAAGAATGGAGTTTGCATGTAGAAGGTCGAAGGACAACTCACTGCAGTAAAGCTGCAGTCATCTACCGAAATCTTTGAAGGAAGACGACCCCTAAAAATGTTGTCGAAGAAGATGTTTCTCTCGAGCAAAAGCGCAACGAGGAGAAAGCTGAAGCTGGTCGAAGACTTAGTCTTTTTGCTAATTTCTCTTTATTTCTTGAGTCGTAGGAAAAACCGTACTATCAAGAGGGGTTTGCTAGTTGAGATCTTTGTCGAAGTGAATTTGCTCTGCTCAACCAAAACCCACAAAAGACTACCGAGAGAAATCTCACCGAGTCGAGCGAATAGCTCGAAGGCAAAGTCATTGCACTTCGTGCCTTCGAGAGAGAACTCGTTCGGTGAGTCAGCTTACTTGTTCCTCAAGTAAAGTTGCGCAGTGATTGGAATCCGACCGTTGTGGACACGCGTCAAGCGGTTGCATCGGGTCACTTCAGTCCTTTTACCCATCGGGATCGCCAACTATAAATACCCCGCACCCACCCGCCAGTTCGGGTTGGCTGCTCCACTGAAGATTCTAAGACAGAAGTCTGAGTGCATCCCGAAGAGATTCATCGAGAGAAAACCTACACCCAAGTCTGAACTGAGTTGAGCAATTCACTATGACTTAGGTTGAGATTAGCCGATCTTTTTATCTTGGAGAACTGCAAGTCTCCTAGACGGTTAGGCGTCGCCTGTCAAGCAGTCGAAGAGAAATTGTCACTGCTGAAGGAAGTTTGTAAAGGTCTCGGAGATGTCCTGAATCATCTACCACGAGTGAAAACTGGACAAGCTCGAGGAGTTTGTTGCAGTGGAGAATAGGACAGAGAGAGTTTTGCTCCAGGTGTTCAATCACCAGTCCCTCCAACCAGACGTATCACTTTGCAGAGTGTGAACTGGTTTACCAAACATCGCTGTGTCAGGCTCGTTTTCCTTCTAGCATTTACTTCAAGTATTTTATCGTAGCCTGTTTGTCTTCGATGTTTTCCTTCGCTCCAAATCCTTTCGAGCCTTGCATTACTTTCAATACTGTATTTCCTTCGAGATGTCTTTAGTCCTACGATGTTTACATGATTTCCTTCTAAGTTCCTTAGAATTTTTAGAAGTGATCATTCACCCCCTCCCCCTCTGATCATTCTTGAGCTTTCAATTGGTATCAGAGCTAGGCACTCCCTACGCTCTGCGTGTTTTGGTCTAACAACCTGGAGTGTTGTCAAGAATGTCGTTTGCAGCTGTTCGCTCGGGGGAACCAATCCCTATTTTCAATGGGAAGGACTATCCCTATTGGAAGGACAAAATGAAGAGGAACATCATGGCTATCAACTCTGCCGCTTGGGAAGTTGTCAAGAATGGTGTAACTGTCGAGGACACCGATGCCATCACTCCTGAAGAGGCTAAGAAGTTGTCCCTTGATGCTGAAGTCTGGGTATTCATCACAAATCATCTGATTCCTGAAAAATATCATGAGGTCAAGAATATTCCTTCGGCCAAAGGTGTTTGGGATTATCTCGAGAAGATTGGTGAGGGTGTCTCTACTCAGAAAGATGCTCGAATTGACACCCTTCGAAGCAAGTTCTATCGGTTCAAGAGGCACGAGGGAGAAAAAGTTTGTTCCATATACAGCAGACTCACTGCGCTGTCAAATGAACTAATTTCCCTCGGTGCAGATGACATTACCAATCGGATTATTGTCAGAACTTTGCTCCGTTCTCTTGATGATTCCTTCGATCACATTGTGCTGATGATTAAGGAAATAACTGATTTCAAGGATATGGTTGCCGCTGATATTCTTGAAAGGCTTAATACTTTCGAGATGGAAGAAGATGAGAAACATGACGTCAATGGGAGTCGAAGAAAATCTCATGCACTGAAAGCCAGAGCTTCACATCACTCCTCTCCTAAAGCTAGTTCTGAATCGGGTTGTGCCTCAGATGACCCCGAGAACATTGGAAAAGATCTGGCACTGATAATGAGAAGATTCAATCGCTTTCAGAGAAGGAACTCCTCTTCACCGAAGAAAAACTATTCTTCAAGACATTCTAGCAATTCATCTCAATATCGATCATCATCCAGAAACTCATCTGCGAAAGATAACTGTTGTTACAAGTGCAAGAAGCCAGGTCACTTCATCGCTGATTGTCCTCTCTGGGAAATTGAACATAAATCAAAGCACTCTCACAGCAGCTCTTCGAGCAAGTCTTACAGATCGAGAAAAAATCATGATTCGAAGAGATATGATTCAAGGTCCAGAAAAGACAAGAAAGATGGTTCTGATGATGACAAAAAGAAGAAGTATCACAAGCATCGAGAGGGTTCTTCATCAAAATCTCATTCCTCTCGTCGAAAGAATTCGCACCGAGCCAAAGCCTATCTGGGTAAAGAAATGAACTCTGAAGAAGAAGCATCCGGTTCTGAAGCAGGATCAAAATCAAGATCAGGTTCTGGTTCTGGTTCTGAATCTGATGGTTTTGCTGGGATAGCATTCGCCTCGAACAATAATTCAAGTTCATTCTTCTCCAACCAGAGCAGTGAAGATGAATCTCCAGCTTACTGCTTCATGGCCAAGGCTAAGGTATCCTCATCTAAGAAATCCTACGATACTTCTGATGGATCTACTTATGAAAGTGACTCTAGGATAAGCTATGCTAAACTTGCTAAAATTGCTTCTATCCAACAAGATGAGCTAGATTCTCTAAGTGAAACCATTCAAAAATCTGAGACCTTGTTAATCGATGAGATTGAGAAGGGTCAAACTTTGATAAATGAGCATGTTGCTCTGAAGGAAAAGTATGATGAGCTTTCCTCTCGGCATGATCTTCTCTCAGTGGACTACGAGAAGCTAACCTATGAAATACTTCAAGGGAAAATGGCTCTCGAGAAACTGAGAGAGGCTAATGAAGAGTTGGAAAGTGTCAATCTCACGCTCATGGCTCAACAAGGCTCAGAAACTAAAAATGAATCTACTTCACCTTGCTTAACCTGTTTGGAACGAAGTAAAATTGAGTCTATTTCTGAGAGATCGAAAGGAAAGCAACCTATTGTTATCGATGATACTAACCCCTCGAACGAGGAAAACATTACCGAGGAACTCCTCAGGTTGAAGAACTTATTTGAAACAGGCATGTTCAAAAGTGTGCAGGGACACCAGTACTTATGTGATATCCTTCGAAAGGCTCTTCTTCACAGGAATCCTCGTAACGAAGGAGTTGGCTTCGTAAGGAAAATCAATCCTGATGGAACCTACTGGGAACCCGAGCAGTATCCTAAAACTGTCTGGGTTCTTGCGAAAGAAAAGCCCATTGATATTGCTAACCTTTCAGGTTTCAGTTGCAAAATTGACAAAGCTATTGTTGATGAATCACTTGATTCTGACTACAAACTTGTTAAAGATCAGGAAGGAAAGGTGTCAGCTGAATTCGTTGGTACTCCTCCAAAGAATGGCTTTTATAAGCGACAGATTTGGGTTCGCAAATCTCTCGTAGAAAAACTGCCCCCTAACCATTCTATGCAGGGAAAATCCTCGGTACCACCGAATCACTACTATTCTCTCGAGGATAGAAATGAACTCTTGGTGCCTGCTTCAAATGTTCCCCAGAAGGATTACTATCGTATAGATAGAACTGTTTATCGTCATCGTGACAATCGTACCAAAATTGCCATTACCCATCGTTACTCTAACCCCTCATCGAGGAATTATATTTATGGTGTGCTTGATGGTTCTGATCGACAATGCAATCCTGTTCGATATAATATTGCTGATTCAGCTAGCTCTTCCATGCCTTCTAAGTCACCTGCTCGTTTGTGGGTGGTTAAGAAGAACTAATTCTTCTGCAGGGCTATGTCTCCGGTGGATCCGAATGGGTCATGGATAGTGGATGTACAAATCATATGACCGGAGACAAAGATTTGTTCACCGAAGAAAAACTGTCTGAATCTTCACAGAAATATATTACCTTCGGTGACAACAACAAAGGGAAAGTACTTGGTTTGGGTAAAGTTGCTATATCGAAAGACAAGCACATTGATAAGGTTTTGCTTGTGCAATCTCTAGGATATAATCTTATGTCTATATCGAAACTTTGTGATATGGATATGCTTGTACTGTTTTCTGCGTCTCGTTGTGTTGTCTTTTCACAGGATGATTATTCCTTCGTGTTCGAAGGATATCGCAAGGGTGATCTTTACGTCGTTGATTTTTCTTCGGGACCTGCTGTGTCCACATGTTTAATGGCCAAAGCCACTTCTGGTTGGTTATGGCACCGAAGACTTGGTCATGCAGGGATGAAAAATCTTCAAACTCTTATCTCGAAGAAGAACATCGTTGGAATTGATAATGTAAAATTCGATAAAGATCGTCTATGCAGTGCCTGTGAAGCAGGAAAGATTGCCAAGAAACATCACTCTGCAAAAACCGTCATGACTACTACTCGTCCTCTTGAATTACTTCATATGGATTTATTCGGTCCTCAAAATTATGCTAGTCTTGGAGGTAACAAGTATGGTCTGGTTATTGTTGATGATTTCTCTCGATATACCTGGGTTTTCTTTCTAGATGACAAGAGCAAGGTTGTTGAAATTTTCAAAACTTTCGCAAAGAGAGCTCAAACTGAATATGAATTATCTCTCAAGCATATCAGAAGTGATAATGGTACTGAATTCAAAAATACTCATATCGAAGATTTTCTTGATGAATATGGCTTTACTCATGAATTCTCGGCTGCTTATACACCGCAACAAAATGGTGTGGTCGAGAGAAAGAATCGAACACTTATTGAAATGGCCAGAACAATGCTTGCTGAATACAAGACTCCTATCAGGTTCTGGGCCGAAGCTATCAACACTGCATGTCATATCATCAACAAGGTTTATCTGCATAAGTTTCTGAAGAAAACTTCACATGAACTCATCACTGGTAAAAAACCAAATGTGTCTTATCTCAGGGTTTTTGGTGCTCCATGTTATATCAAAGACATGAATCACAGCTCCAAGTTTGCCCCCAAGGCTCACGAAGGTTTTCTTCTAGGTTATGGTTCAAATTCTCACACTTACAGAGTTTACAACTCACATCTTGGCAAAGTTGTAGAAACTGTAAATGTTCGATTTGATGAAACTAACGGCTCTCAAAAGGAGCAATTACCTCTTAACCTGGATGAACCTCCTTTGGATGAAGTTATCAGGTACATGGCTATTGGAGATATTCGACCTGTCGAAGGATATGCTCAACAAGCCAACAGGGATGATGATGGTCCAATGTTCCCACACATAGCCCGGGGCGCTGGAGATCAACATCCTGAAGGAATTGATGCACAGGTCGAAGGAGAACGCATAAACGAAGAATATGTTGATCCCGAAGGACAAGCTGAACCCGAAGGAAATGATCCCGAAGGACAAGCTGATCCGGAAGATCAACCTGATCCACAAGATGAAGAATCTTTTCCTCGTGTTCGAAGAAGAGTGAATGTCGACTCAATTCTCGAAGAGATTCGTTTACCAGGTCGTCCCACCACTCGTTCTCGTACTCGATTAGCTAACTTCTGTGGAAATTTCTCGTTTGTATCCATGCTAGAACCTTCAAAATTTGATGAAGCCATGAGAGACTCAGACTGGATGACTGCCATGCTCGAAGAACTTAACCAGTTCGAGAGAAATAAAGTCTGGTCCCTTGTCGATAGACCTGATTCCACGAAGCATAATATCATTGGTACGAAGTGGATTTTTCGCAACAAGCAAGATGAAGATGGCATAGTGGTAAGGAATAAAGCTCGACTGGTTGCACAAGGCTATACCCAAATCGAAGGTATTGATTTTGGTGAGACTTATGCCCCAGTTGCTCGTCTTGAATCCATTCGAGTCATGCTTGCTTTTGCCAATTACAATGGTATATTGCTATATCAAATGGATGTCAAAAGTGCATTTCTTAACGGTGAGATCGAAGAAGAAGTGTATGTTATGCAGCCACCAGGTTTTGAAGACCCGAAGAATCCTGAGAAGGTGTACAGATTACACAAGGCCCTATATGGGTTAAAGCAAGCACCTCGTGCTTGGTATGAAACGCTGAAGGATTTTCTTCTAAAGAAGGGCTTCAAACCAGGAACAACTGATCCGACTCTTTTTACTCGTGCATACAAAAATGATCTTTTTGTGTGTCAAATTTATGTCGATGACATTATTTTTGGCTGCACTAACCCTGATATTAGCGAAGAATTTGCTCGTATGATGTCGAAGAAATATGAAATGTCAATGATGGGAGAATTGAAGTTCTTTCTCGGGCTTCAAATCCGTCAACAGAAGAATGGTACTTTCATTTCTCAAGAGAAGTATCTCAGAGATTGCCTGAAGAAGTTTGATCTAGTCAGTTGCAAAACTATCAAGACTCCAATGCCTACGAATGTTCATCTAGATGCAGATGAGAAGGGCAAACCTTTCGATCAGAAGAAATATCGCTCGATGATTGGTTCGCTTCTGTACCTTTGTGCATCTAGACCTGACATTATGCTATCAGTATGTATGTGTGCTCGTTTTCAGGCAAATCCGAAGGAATCTCATCATATTGCTGTCAAGCGAATCCTTCGATATCTGGCACACACACCAACCTTGGGTCTTTGGTATCCCAAGGGTGCCCAGTTTGATCTCGTTGGTTATTCAGATTCTGACTGGGCTGGTGATCGAGTCGACAGGAAATCTACCTCAGGCACATGTCATTTTCTCGGTAGGTCTCTTGTCTGTTGGGCCTCGAAGAAACAGAATTGTGTATCTATTTCTACGGCTGAAGCCGAGTATATTGCTGCCGGTTCATGCTGTACTCAGATTCTGTGGCTCAAGCAAACGCTGAAAGATTATGGTATTCTTGTGAAGAAAATTCCATTGCTTTGTGATAACGAGAGTGCAATCAAAATTGCTCATAATCCAGTGCAACACTCTCGAACGAAGCATATTGATATTCGTCATCATTTTCTTCGGGATCATGTTCAGCGAGAAGATATTGTTATCAGTCATGTTCGCACCGAAGAACAATTGGCTGACATATTCACAAAGCCCTTGGATGAAAAGAGGTTCTGTACACTGAGGTGTGAGTTGAACATCTTGGACTCACACAATGTGCAGTAAGATCATAACTATCGGTACTATGTATAATACCTTATTATTGTAGTTTACTTTCGTTAATTTTCTGTCGTATTTCTTTTTCGTTTATTTTGTTTGTTTGGTGTTGTCCTATACACTTATCACTCCGAGTTCTTATCGCTGTTTTTATCTCGGATTGACTAAGTATCGGACCCTGTTTTCCCTCTATTCTATCCCTACCTATTCTATGCTTTTCTCTAGTGAACATGTATATATTGTACTCGATCAAGATTCCCTTCGAATGTCATTGATTCAGAAGGAAAATCTATCGAAGTTTTATCTACTTTTATACTCGATGTTTGATGAGTTTGGTCTCGGACGTGGAGCAACTTTCTTTCGGTTCGTTGGGATTTCCCGCGATTACCGCCACAAAATCCGTCCGTTGAATGCGGAGAGACGCGAAATCTGCGCCGTTGGATCAGATCTGACAGCTCTGTCAGACCTCCCCTTATAAATACTGATCCACTCCACCGGCTTAGACATCGCTATTCCTTCGACTTCGTCTCTTCGCCTCCAGAAGCTCTCTCTCTCGCGCGCCGCCGTGCTGTCTCATCGCCGTCGACTCCCTCGCCGCTTAACTGCCGGAAGGAAGCCGCCGGAGGCATTCCCGTCGACGAAGATCATCATCCGCGTTGCCGTAGTCGCCTCACATCACCAAGTTAGGGTATGTGTGGCTCTGGAGTCGATTCAATCTCGCTCTGTTCATCGTTTCCAGTGTTTGTGTTGATTTTTCTCTGATTTCTTTTAGGTCTGTTTGATCCGGTTGGATCTTTGAAACTTGGGAAATCTGTTTCTAGTTTTTCTGTCGATTCCCCATCTGTCCTTGGTAAGAAATCCCTCAGATTCTCTCACTTAGGCAAATCCTACAGTATCGTTTCGATAGATTTAATCTTGTGCGATTCATTCATACAAGTTCTTCGTTAGATTTCCACCCGATGAAAATCTAGCCTAGCACTTTCATGAAAACTTGTGATAAGGCAAATCTCTCGAAAAGATTGCTGCATTCAAAATGTTTTTCCTCGAAATTGTTGGTACTTGTTCACAACTTTCCTATATTCCCTCGTATCCTTCTTTTTCGCAGGAAAATGGCTGATATCGAAGGAAATATTAGAGTTCCCAAGCGTGTGGGAGGCCGAACAAGAATCACCAATAACTCTGAAGGTTTGTCTGAGGAAGTGATCATTGAAAAGAATTTGAGAACGCCGCCAGGATCTGAGGATGATCGTACAAGAGAGAATCGTCCGCAAGAGATTCAGAGACTTCAAGCTCTTCGTTGGTATGAATACAAGTCTCTTATTCCTCGTTGGGAGAGGCTTTTTGCTATGAAGAATCCTTGGGTTGATGTCAAAGCTCTAAGGCCAAAGTGGACGAAATTTAATCGACCACCTCCTCCAGCTGATGCTCACCCTTCTGCCCTCAAAACTCCTGATGATTTTAAAGAGCTCGTTGAAGCACGTGAACTTCGAGCACAAAAGAGGAAAGAAGCTAAAGATCGAAAGGAAGCAGCTGCTAAAGCTGCCGAAGAAGTTGGCCCTAGCGCCAAACCGAAGGGTGGCAAGAAGTCAGCCAAGAGACAGAAAAAGGTTGTAATAGTTTCACCTCCTGATGCAAGCTCCGAAGGAGAAGCTAATTCAGATGATCAAGACCCTGGTACAGAGGCTGATGTCGAGGACTTACCTCTGAAGAAAAAGCCGAGCAGTAGAGGTATAAGGATCCAGGAGCCAGCTCCACAGGCTCCTCGAGGAAATATTGACTTGACCAACTTGGTCACAGATCCACCTATTTCATCTGCTCCACCTGTTCCTGCTCGCCAACCAAAACCTTCGGCTCCATCGAAGGGAAAGCAAGCTCAAGTTGGTGAAGATGATGAAACGCTTATTCAGCGAAAGGAAAGGCTGGCCAAGCAAAAGGAACAAGAAGAGAAAGAATTGATTAATGCCAAGCTCCTGAACTTGCACAGTCAGCCCGAGCATAAAAAGGCTCTGGTTGCCCAACAACTGGGCATTCTTCACTTGGTCAGTGAAAAATATCGACGACAGGTTTCTGCAGGCACTATCCCTAGTGACCCGAAAGAAAAGGTCAACGAGAAAGTTGTGACTCCCACAGTCACGAAAGAAAAGGTTATAGCCCCTAGTGCTTCGAAGAAGAATGCTGAGGCCCCTAGTGCCTCGAAGGATAAAGCAGTGGTCTCAAAACCCATTGCTGCTGCCAAAGCCACCAAGGAAGCCGAAAAGAAAGCCAAAGAGACAAGACAGAAGGCTCAAGCTGCTCCAGTTCCTCGAGCTGCACCAGCTCCTGCCCCTGTTGCACCTGCTGTTTCCGGCCCTCGTGCCGATGAAGAAAGTTCCAATGAAGGAGAATCTAATGCAAATGCTCCTTGGGATGCTGCACACATTTCTCACATTCTCTGGAAGATGGCTACTACACCGAGCAAAGTCACTGCCGAGGATGATGTTCCTGCTGAAATCCAAGAGCATGTTGCTCGATACATGATACGCTGGGAAGGCTACATCACCCAGGATCGAAAGGATAAAGAGCAAGTCATGTTTTACACCAGGCAACTCCAAGAGGAAACCGAGGACATTGAGTCCCGAAATTTTTTCAAGTCCAAGATTGCTTCTGCTGAAGCTTCCAGGAGGACTCAGAAAGAAAATTTAACTGCTGTGTTTGACAAGGTAAAACAAGTTGTGTCTGCTGTTTGCAAAGAGCATAATGATGCTCTATTCCAAAGACAATCTCGAAAGAGAAAGTCTGCTGCCCCAACCTCTGAGCGTGGGACGCCAGAGATCGAGAAGAACGCCAAGAAGTCCAAGTCCACCGAGGTCGTTGCTCCCACAGAACGACAAGAAACTGAACCAAACCCCACCAAGCAACCCACTCCTCCCCGTAAGAAAACTCCACCACCTCACCAAACAAGTTCACCGTCTCGACAAACACCTCCACCCCGACAACAAACACCTACACCTCCACCCCGACAACAAACACCTCCACCTCCACCTCCATCTCCACCCCGTCAACCCTCACCACCAAAAGCCTCGCCACCACCTCCAAACCCACCATCTCCACCTCATGTTATTCCATCGACCACCCCCGCCACTGAAATCCAAGCTTATGCAGAGACCGAGCAAGTTGCTCGTGTCGAGCAAGAAACTCAAGTCCAGAAAGATTACTCTTCTGCCCGGACTATGCCTGAAGGAGAAGATGTTGATGTTGACATCACGACAGTTTCCTCTCGACGAGATTCTGTCGTAAGCAATAGTTCTGGAAATGACAGTTCAAGTAATAATTCTTCATCCTCCTCATCCAGTTCTTCGAACGAAGAAATGGTTGATGCGTTTGCTCAATTTAATGAAGACTTGGAGGCCATGGAAATTGAAGAGGCCGCACAAAATGCTCAAACCGACGACGGAGATGCCGTCGTAGCTCAGGCCGAGGAGAATGCTCCTGCAGTCACTCCGGCTCAGGATTTTGTCAACATTCCATCATCTATCTCTCGACCTGCTGAACCAGAGTTCCAGATGCCAGATAATGCTGCTGAGGTTTTTCCCATTGATGAGCTGCTTCACTCTACTCATCTGAGAGAAATGCTGCCTTTGTTCTGCTCAGATGTTCCTCGAGGAGGTCCCATCTTCAAAAGGCGCGAACACAAGCCATTTTTCTTCGGTACCAATCCCTACGAGAAGCCCAGAAGTGCATATTCTCTTCGGTTTTGGACCCAAGAGCAAGCTATCTATTATACTCGTGTGTTGTACAACAAGGCAAGAGTTTTCCAGCATCAATATCTTGATATGCCTTCGGTGTACTCCACTACTTGTTTCGAGAACATTGCCTAGACAATTGATAGCCTGCATGCTCACAAGATGTTTGCTCTCGATTGTGGTTACAATCCCGAGCTTATCAAACAGTTTTATGCAACACTTTATGTCTCTGGAGATCCTGAGAACTCGAAAACATGGAAATTTGACTATATGATTCAAGGTCAAGTTTTTCATATGACTGTCGATCAATTTTTGGCCATAATCAATTTACCTCGGTTCGAAGGATTACCTCACAAACTTCATGACTTACCTGCTGCAACTCCTGCTGAATTCTCTACGCTGATGGATCCAGAAGTCGTAGGAGATCACTTCCCCACTGAGCCGAAGCCAAGACACTTGGTATTTGAAGCAAAAGCATGGTTTTATATTCTCTCGAAGACTTTGATGCCAATGCTTGATGTGCACGATAATTTTCCAATTCCAAATGATGTGCAACTTGCTCTGTTGAAGTTAGTCCACGGTCATCCCTTCGATTTTGAAGACTACTTCCTCAGAACTTTGGTGTCTTGTGCTGATGACCACAACTCCCACAAGCCATATGCACCATGGCTGATGGCTATCTGCAATTACTCTCGGGACGTGCCATTCCCCGTATCCATTTACCCGAAGATTTTCACTCCTCCAGTTCGTGAAGTATTGCAGGTTGTTGCTCGACCCAACGACCCTTTTGCTGAGCACACTGGCATCCGCGCCCACTTAACTGAGCGCAATATTCGCTCGAAGTTTATCAAGCCAGTGCATCATATGGAAGTTTCTCTTCGGTCCCAGCAAATGCTTCAACATCACATTGATCAAGATTTTATTCAGAAGCAAGCTCTGATGGATGAGATCAATCACTTGCGTAACATTACCATGAACAACAATCAGATGCTGCGTGAATGTCTTCGCCGTGATTGGAAAGGTCTTCGGAAGTTCAATTCCCTCGGTCAACTTCAACGTTGCGGGTTCGAAGAATATCGTCCCCATCTGAACAGGAATTGGACCAATGATGATCGAGTAGATCGACCGGATCCCAGTATCCCTCGCCTACCGAAGAACAGAGATGTGCTAAGTGTCGATGATTATTATCATATCACTTTGGACAATTTATCCTCTGACTCCGAGCAAGAAGAAGAAGCCCCTCAACGTCAACCCAGAGCTCACTCGCCACTTCCTCGAAGCCCCAGGACCCCGCCGGAATCGCAGCTGGAATCTTCAGGAGATCAACATTCATTCCGCACGAAGATTACACCTCCAGGCGCTCGTCCAATTCGTCGTGCTCCAACGCTCGCCGAATCTTCTCGTCGTCGCCGGAGCCAGCCTCGCGAGTAGGGATTTCCTTCGACCCTATTCTCTCGATCTTTTTGTACGTTGTGACAAAAAGGGGGAGATGTAGTGGCATCGAAGAAATTAGTTTGCCTACGGGGTTAAGGGTTTTGCATTCCATTCGATAAACTCATGTTTTTGAGCTTTCTGAGTAGTTTCAACAAACTTTCGATTCACATTCGATCTGGTTGTAACTAACTCTAAGTAGGACTGTGAACTGCTACTCTTTTCGTAAGATATCTATCTGCTGCTTGCCATACTTAACCTTTTGCAGGAAGTTATCTTTCATATAAGTTCACAGGTCATTCGAGGAGATTGCATATTACTAATTGAATGCTATCTGGAATGCAATTTCTCTCACTAAGACTATTGATGTTTTTCCCTCGACACTTCTTGTCAAATATGCACTTCACAGGAAATCTTTATCTTCCGTGCATACATCAAGGGGGAGTACTTCATCGATCTCAGCACTGGTTTATCATCGAAAACTCAAACCTTTTCAAATTATTTATCGATGCCTGTTTTGTCAACAATCGTCCAAAAAGGGGGAGATTGTAAGAGCAAGTTTTGCCTCCGAAGGTTTTGGACATTGTTGGACAAAGCAGAAGTGGAACTAATATTGTTTTCGAGTATAAACAGATACTTAGGTTCCGAAAGAATGGAGTTTGCATGTAGAAGGTCGAAGGACAACTCACTGCAGTAAAGCTGCAGTCATCTACCGAAATCTTTGAAGGAAGACGACCCCTAAAAATGTTGTCGAAGAAGATGTTTCTCTCGAGCAAAAGCACAACGAGGAGAAAGCTGAAGCTGGTCGAAGACTTAGTCTTTTTGCTAATTTCTCTTTATTTCTTGAGTCGTAGGAAAAACCGTACTATCAAGAGGGGTTTGCTAGTTGAGATCTTTGTCGAAGTGAATTTGCTCTGCTCAACCAAAACCCACAAAAGCCTACCGAGAGAAATCTCACCGAGTCGAGCGAATAGCTCGAAGGCAAAGTCATTGCACTTCGTGCCTTCGAGAGAGAACTCGTTCGGTGAGTCAGCTTACTTGTTCCTCAAGTAAAGTTGCGCAGTGATTGGAATCCGACCGTTGTGGACACGCGTCAAGCGGTTGCATCGGGTCACTTCAGTCATTTTACCCATCGGGATCGCCAACTATAAATACCCCGCACCCACCCGCCAGTTCGGGTTGGCTGCTCCACTGAAGATTCTAAGACAGAAGTCTGAGTGCATCCCGAAGAGATTCATCGAGAGAAAACCTACACCCAAGTCTGAACTGAGTTGAGCAATTCACTATGACTTAGGTTGAGATTAGCCGATCTTTTTATCTTGGAGAACTGCAAGTCTCCTAGACGGTTAGGCGTCGCCTGTCAAGCAGTCGAAGAGAAATTGTCACTGCTGAAGGAAGTTTGTAAAGGTCTCGGAGATGTCCTGAATCATCTACCACGAGTGAAAACTGGACAAGCTCGAGGAGTTTGTTGCAGTGGAGAATAGGACGGAGAGAGTTTTGCTCCAGGTGTTCAATCACCAGTCCCTCCAACCAGACGTATCACTTTGCAGAGTGGGAACTGGTTTACCAAACATCGCTGTGTCAGGCTCGTTTTCCTTCTAGCATTTACTTCAAGTATTTTCTCGTATCCTGTTTGTCTTCGATGTTTTCCTTCGCTCCAAATCCTTTCGAGCCTTGCATTACTTTCAATACTGTATTTCCTTCGAGATGTCTTTAGTCCTACGATGTTTACATGATTTCCTTCTAAGTTCCTTAGAATTTTTAGAAGTGATCATTCACCCCCTCCCCCTCTGATCATTCTTGAGCTTTCACAGGGCCCATCAACGCTTCTTTGTATATCACAGGTTTATCATTGTCGAACAATAATATCTCGTCTTACATATCATGAATGTTTGTACGAGTTTTGTCTAACCTGTGTGGTTCAGCTGCGCACTTATTTGAAGATTCAACAATCTTTAACAAGTTGCACTGTCCTCTCACTCACTCTTTTGCAAGAAACCATTTTCTTCAAAACACATTGTTCTTAACAGCAAATAGTTTTGCTTTTGTGTAGTGATAGAGGAATACCAAAACTTTTGGCATAACCTTAACAAAGTAGCACTTATCTGATTTGGGGTTTTGAGTATGTCAAACATATGCCTCATATACCCAAATTTTAAGAAAAGACAACATGGTTTTAACAGTCCATACCACATCTAATATGGTGTCATTTCAACAGATTTGATGGTGCTATTTTCAGTGTAAAAGCTGTAGTCACTAACGCATAACTTTAATAAGTATAATGGCAAATTGATAAACGTCATATTTGATCTTACCGTGTCATACATGGATTGATTACATCTCTCGAACACTTTACTCATAGTGGTGTTCCGGGAGACGCAAGTTATGACACTTCTTCACAACTCATCAGACGTTCGCTAAACTTGTAACTCAAATATTACTTTCTACAATCTAATTTGCAGAAGCTTTATTTTCTTGTTACAATGAATTTCTATTTCACTCTAAAATTCCTTGAACATTTCAAAGATTTTAGACGTATGTCTCTATTGAATAGATATCCACATATCTACTTCAACTCATGAGTGAAGATAGGGAATCCACTGCACACAACTACACTTATTGGACTACACACATCATCATGTATGATTACCAATGGTTTAGTTGCCCGTTCATGTATGGCCTATTAACGGTGTTTTAGTCACATTAATTCGAGACAAAGATCGCAAGCGTCAAGTGATTTCATAATCATATGACTCGAAAGTCCATCACTTATGGAAATTCTACATGCATTTTATGTCACTTGTGATAAACGGCAGTGCCACATCTATGTGGTATTTCTGTCAGTCTTGCGACGTTTAGCGTCAGTGTTATGGGTGTTTAGCATTATTATCAAGATTCATAACATACAACCTATTCACAATAGAAGTATGTCCTTTATGTTATTCATAGCTTTGAACAACTCTCTTGCAATAAACATGATTCAAAAATGATGTTTTGCAACAAGGCTAAAGTGTAGTAACAATTTACTCAACTCTAAAATGAATTATGAAGATAATCATAGAGTCAACACACGGTATAGTAAACATTTTACCGTGTTCCCGAGCGTGTCAAAACTCATCATTAGCTAGTCATAAAGGCCATAGTATTTCTTGCATCGAGTTGCAACAATATGCAATCGATGTGATATTCCGGTGATCAACAGTTTAATCACAATATACAGAATCCACAATTAACTGCTTAATCATGATTCCCAAGAATTACATCTCTTGACCAACAATGAATTCATCTATAACTCCGTATGACTTTCATTTCTGAGCTGGTTATTCCAGTCTTCTTTTGTTTTGCCTTTATACGTATCATAGTTCTATTTCCAATGTCACTCCTACTCACAAAAGATCACACATGATTAAGGATGGCACAGGCCATGGAATTTCCGGCGTGTAAGTCTTACTAACATCCTTTGGACTTCTTTCCCTTAATTCTCATCATCATATGATCGGTGTTCTTCTGGATCCCACACTTATCAGTTTTGTTTAGAGCACAGTGAACATTTTCACTAATGCTTACAATCATACATTGTACTAGATATCTTATATCCAACATTAATTGTCTTACTACTGAAAACTTATTTTTCAGTTCCATGAATATAACATAACTATCCCAAACTTTTCGAAGTTCGGGTTTCATGGTGGTGAAGACAATGCACTTAGCTGTCGTGGAATTCTAGCATTTTGGATTATGGACATAAGTCACATCATCCATAGCATCAGCGGGAGAGCATCAAAAATTTGCGATAGGACAAGCTCCTTCTCGACACTATTGAGGATAGTCCTCACAATACGGTACCAATCGTAAAGTTTTTACCAGATAAAACAGTTAATCAAAATCAATTTGGGAAGGTGGTAACGCGAGCCATTATTCTACAACGATAATGCAAATACTAAGACTTTGTTCATAATTAAGTTGCACTTGTGATTAATCAATTTAATTACTTAGTGCGCTCCCACTCAGATCAATATCTCTCGTAATTGATGCTGGAGTGATTCAAGATCCAACCCAATCGTCCGCCATTGATGTGACATCACTGATGACTTAGACTGGACCGGTAGGCCAACTTGCCAATCACGCCAAAGGTGATTCTTGTTCATCTTTCGATGGGCGTGTTCCGGTAGCAAACTTTTATCCAAACCGTCAAGATAACCAAGTGTAATGTGCTGTGTGTTCTTTTAACACACCCGTCTTTTATGCGTCACACCGTGTGCACCCATGTGACATGACCTGCTCCGGTGTGAAACATAGTATAGACGGTGCTACTGTTGGGAGAACACTATCAACTTGATATTGTTTTGCGAGAGATCACCCTAATAAAACACGACTACCGCGCATCAAACAAGGGTGCATCAAAGGGATAAACATCACAGGAAGTTCATAAAATTATGTGATATAGTATAGCCATTTGCTTCGTGAAGTCTTCATTGTCTTCACGTCATCGTGGTTGAAGTCACCGTGTCCACCAACTTTGTCCTTGGCGCCGGGAACATCACCACGGCTTCCGGCATGTGCGTCGGGGTCCACCTCCGCATCGTAGATCATCACCTTTGCATCTATCTATTGCTTTGCCTCGAGCTAATAAACAGTTCTGGCACGCAGGCCATAATTAAGTGACAATCATATGACTCCAGTCATCATGCCGTACCACGACACGCAGGTCGCGAATAAATATTACATAACATATAGCATCTCATACAAACACATTGCAAATCTTGAAGGCTATACCACATCACATGCATACTCTGCAAAAACAAGTTAGATCGCCATCTACACGGGTTGTTGCAACTTTTATCGTGGTTGATAAGAAGGTTTACAAGGCAAACGAGAAACCCTAGATAAAACAAAACACGATACTTCTTTTGTTGCTAGTTTAACATACGGGGTGCGTGCAACAACTAATGCCACAAGCCAAACTTCGTTAAACGCGTGACCCCCGTGTGGATTTGAGTTCATAAAATCCACAAGCCCCTCCATGTTAAATCTTCTATTGCGAGATTAAGATGAGATCCAAGGAGTTTGATGTAGACCATGATCAAGGCAACCAGCATACTGAAAGCAGCATAGAGGGATCGATGGAAAACTCAATCCTTGTAGCAAAACCTCAACTTGCCATCAAGCATAGAAAAAAATCACATGACAGGGAAGCAACAAGAAAATCAATGCCTCATATCACACATATGATCTAGACCTAAACATGCATCTAATCAAGGATCGCTCATGATACCACTGTTAGGAAACGTAGTAGAAAACAAAAAAATTTGGCCTACGAATCAAGAACCCAAGATCATCCAAGAAGATTGCATACAAGGTTTTAGCTCATGGCTCACCAACCGATGTAGCGTAAGTAGAGTTTGTGAAGCTCGTGGACATAGTGGAAGTAGATCTCGCAAGTTCTCCCACGAACAGTCCCTCGATCAATCCCACGAACAAGTCCCGCGATCTAGTCCCACGGACAAGTCCCATGAACAAGCTCCTCGAAGAAGGGTCGAAGGTACGACCCCTCCATTAGTATCCACACATCCCGTAGCAGCAATCCAGCAGCGCTCCGTCGTCCAGAGATGAACACCACCGAGAAAACTAGAGGGAGAAAACCCTAACGAATTCCGATCTAGAACAGCGTCTAAACCGGGGTCTAAAAGTGGAGCAACGGGGTTTAGAGGAGGGAGGGTGGCGCATAGACCTTGGGGACAAGTTGTGCTGCGCCCCCCACCCCTCCACCACATTATATAGGTGGCCAAGAGGCCCTTGGGGCGCAATAAGGGGGGTGGGGAGTCCAACTTGGACTCCCAAAACCTCCCAAACCTTCCCACCGGAAACCTGCCATATTGGAGAGTTGGACTTTCCACCTGGAGGAGGATTCCTTCCCCTTGGTGCGCCCCCCACCCCTTGGCCGGCCAGGGAAGCCTAGGTGGCTTGCCCCCCAAGGCTAGGGGCGCAGGGGAGTGGGTGTTACAGCCCGGAACCTTCCGGAACCTTCCATGACCTTCTAGAAGCTTCCGGGACCTTCCGGGACATACCGGGACCGTTTCGGGACATTCCGGACACTTCTGGAGCACTTCCAGGACCTTCCGAGACCGTTCTCGGACGTTCCGGAGCGATCCGGATAGTTTCCAAGACCATCCGAGTTACAGTTTAAGCCACCCGATGACCGCGAAGGTTGTCGGGACGCCCAGCGATTATCCAGAAACTATTCTGGTTGATCCAGGACTTCCCCAGTACCATTCTCATATGATTCGAAACCACCTGGGACTACTCCAGAGTGATCCGGACATATTCTTAAATACCCAGAACTACTTCTGGTGCCCTTATGAACAATTCCATAAATCTCCGGAACTACTTCCGGTACCCGTATGAACTATTCTGCTTTGCTTCCACTAAACCTTCTACCATACTAGTATTCTAACAGACTATTGCTCGTTAAGTGTGTGACCCAATAGGTTCGGTATAATGCGGACATGACTCAGAACATCTTCCGGACATAGGTCAACAGCCTTTCGTCAATAGCCAATAATCAACAGCGGAGCCATGGACACCCATGTTGACTCCCGCACATACACGAAGAAACTTCGAGTGAACCATTATGTTTAGTCATGTACCATTCCCTTTGCTTCGTGATATATGACAAAGTTAGAGGAGAGAAGTTTGGCACCCATGTGTAACAACTTCTTGAACACAAGCCACTCGTTATCCTCTTTGCTCGTTTGTCCATTTTCTCGTTATCGTATTCCGGTATCCCCGTGACTGAATCACAATGCGTCTGGCCAGACTATAATGGATACCGTCATACCGAGTGGGCCCAAAGTTAATATCTCTTCATCGTGAAGGAGCAAATCCCATTCTTGAACTATCACAGTCACTAGCCACACCATCTGACATACCCAGAACTTATTTTACTACTTCCCATTTACGGGAGGATTCATCTAAGAACCAAAGCATGTCTTCCTGTGTGAAGCAACTCGATACTCTCATGGTCTAAGGAATTACGTATATGGAAACATTTCATGATATGACTTATAACGTAGTTACGATGTGATCTCTAAGTATATCATTCAATACTGGGGTCGGTTCAACATCATTGTTCTGCTAACAATATGTTCCCATTGCTACTGACATCCTTGTTACAAGAACAATGTCCATGATTAAGAAAACGTAATCATCAGTTAGCACATGAGCTGGTCTTAGAGGCTAAACCAGGAACTCTTGGTGTTTACATTTCCACACATGCAAATGAGTTTTCTTCTGAATCTCATAGTCAGGGTCATTGCAATTATAGCACAGAAATATAAACATTAATTACGAACGTGGAAATATATATATAATAACATTTTATTATTGCCTCTAGGGCATATTTCCAACAGGTTCGTCCCGGTTCATCATGTGCAGTCACGGGGAATGATGGCTTCTCTATGGTGAACCCAACTATTTTGCACCTATCCATGCATTGCCACTTGCCCGCCCATGTGTACGACACCATATGCTTTAGTAACCGTCTCCCCCCACGCTATTGACCATCATTATTTTTCCGTTGGTGGCCACGTTGTCTCATCTCTAGTTCATTGTCATGTGACAATGGGTGGGTGAATGTTCTGTTGTTCATGTTTTTTGCGAGCTGGTGGTGCAACCATTAGCCATTGACGATGTAGAAAACCGACAGTAGTTCGGATAGGATGGAGCAAGGGACCGAAAGTACAAGAGAGGATTGCTCTGGCGGGATTTACGTAGGTTCGGTCTCTCATGATCAGAGGTAGTACCCTACTTCTTGCTTTATTGTGATTGATCATGGGGGAACACCTCATGAGAAAAGGTTACAATATGTGGCTAATACTATCGAGATGATGACTATAATTCGAGATGCCTCAATCAATTTCCGGACTCACTTTATATAGGGGGATGAGGCCTAGGGTAATTGACCTAAATATCAAATCGTTTTTAGAGTTCCTAACATGGCCGTCAAGATGAAAAAGCTTTCGAAAGGAGGGATCTTTGTATAGATCAAGGAGCCCAACCGAGGTCTACACTATGGACCTTGAGGCCGGAAGAATATCCGATCTACCCTTCTATAACACACCCCGTAGAAGCCCCCCCCCCCGAGTTTGTTAGAGTTTGGTCACCCTTCTGTTGGGCTTTCATCTCTTTGAAACGAAATTCCAACGGGCTCCTCTTGTTGCATTGGGTAAACCTAACTTTGAAGACACCCAAGCTTTGCTCTACGGCTTGGTAATGGCTCGTCCTCCTCTTGATTGTTTCTCCAGGCGACAAGGTTTTTCAAGCCTGGACCTCCCATCAGTCTGTTCCTCTTTTGCACAAGTACCGAGGCCTATTTTTACAAATAAAATCTTTTTAACTCTTCAACGAGCTTGGAGAATCTGGAAATCCTAAGTCCTTGTTTGATTAGCGGGGGGGTCAACCACTACTTTCCACTTTAACCCACGAGGCATACAAGAATCGGCATGGACACGTGGATTGAATCCCCGATCAATCAACAAAGGAATTAGCCGATAAAGTCTTAACCCACGTGGGGTTCAAATCCACCGGTGGTTTGGCTCAACCGTAACCAAACACACAAAATCAACGATATTAGTTGACGAGCTAATTGTGTCTGGGAAATCCTTTTTCGTCAATAATAACACGCTAACGACGGTTCGCCTCCGTCAATCCAACTGTCATTGACGCGCCGTCATAAAAAACAAAAATGATGATGGTACCACTTTTTTCGACACGCAAAATTGTATCTTAGGTGACAACTTTTTTTTGTCAATAATGAGGTTCTTCAAGGACGGGTCAACTTGTCACGTATGCCACATCAATCTGTCACTCAAGAACCTTTTTTCTGACGATAAAACTGTCAATGGGTTTAGTTTTTTTATTTACCCGGTTACAATTTCTGCCAAATGGAGTCCACCGCTTGCTGACGTGGCTCCCTCCATGTGGGCCCGGTGTAATGAGGGGGCCCATTGGTTTTGACTGGTCAACGGGCCTACCACGTGGCCCCACATTGTGCTGACGTGGCAGTCTGTCTGTGGGACTGGCTATCATATTTTCTATGACATGTGCTGACATGTAGGCCTGTTTATTTTGTGACGGTACCGACACATGGGCCCGGTGGATGGTGACGTGGATTATTACATGTGGGTCCTAGTGCTTGTGACACCTTGCATAACCGTCACAGTTTGCACAGGCGTTCAATTAGTTTTATATACGACGAGCGATGGTCGTATTTGAATAAAATTCGTAAAATTTTGAATTAAAATGCAAATTCATCTCACGCTGCTGTTATTAATACTTAATAGATGTCACACAGACTTTCTGACTCATTACAATGCCTCCAAAAAGTCTGCTAGCCACCTACTTACGCAAGCATAACACCTATCCTATCCTTGTCCACCTCTTCGCATCCCGACGAAGAAGAAGAAGTCAAGGCACACACACGTTGATCAAGTTATTAAATATGATTCAGTTGATGTTATCTATGAACAAGATGTAGGTTCCAAGTCGTCTTTAATCGTGGACATGGCTTCTCGAAAAGATTTAACCCTGCAGGGGTGTACCAACTGCCCATTACAAGGCTCCACACGCACGCCCATCTCTCTCAGTTGCTACCCATCACAGGCAACCATTTTATGATTTAGTTCCGAGAGGTCCGAAATGACAGGTCCCTCTAGCTAACAACGAACAAATCCGGGTGGCCCCCGGTGAGTCGACATCCAGCTCAGGAGCCGGCCGCTCTCTCGTTCTGGTCTCTACCGTCTGTCGCAGGTTTGGATTACCGGTAATTCTCAGATGAGGCCGGGTCCTCAGCTGAACAGGTTGGACCAACAAGGAAACCATGTTCCTGCTGGCCCAGGTTGTTTTAAAGAATATCTGCCAGGAGCTACCCGACAGACATATATGCATGGTTTACAAATGGTAAATCAGCTTGGGCCACCACTAGAAATGTTTGAAGCTAGGTAGGTAAGAAAAGGGGACCCCATAAAATCCCACACGCGGTTAGGCACGCTCAGTCTTAGAACCAATACCCGGAACTCGGATCCTAGGCGACTCGAATGGAACAAAGCGTCGGGGCGGGATAGCCTAGACCTTCCATCCTTCGTCGAATATAGTCAACATTTATAATAATCATATCATCAACAACAATATAATAAGGTGATAACCCAATCCAAGGAGTAACAGGATAACATTTGATAACATCCTAGCATGCATACTAAGCAGTGGCTGAGAAGCGAGGAATAGTAACATAGAAGTACAAGGTTTGCTGGGAGAGGACATGGCTGTATCGGTTTGAAAGAGGCTGTAAACATGTGGTAGGATCAAACATCGAACCTATCCTAGACTAGCATGCAAACCACTGGTTGAAATAGAATAGATCATAAGTAATGTATAGTCCTTGCCTGTTGATAAGTCGGGTTCCGAAGGTGTAGTTGATCGCAAGCTCGCATCGTCTCCGAAGGTACCCGCGAAAGCACACAAGACGATAAACACCGGAAAGCAATCAACGAGCAAGCATCTATTACTACGAAGCAAACACAAGCAAGCATCAACAAGAAGGCAACACGAGACAACGTACGACGGTATCGCATCTATCGTCGAGAGCGGTTACTAACAGGTTAAGTGGAGTACTGATGTCACGAGAGTTTACTTCTCGCCCCTCGTTGGTTACCCAAAGTGGAAGGTGAGATGTAGCGTAGCGGCAATTTCCCTGAGCGAAGATGCTAAGGTTTAGGATCGACCAGTAGGACTCCAACAGATACAAGAAGGTGGTGAAGTGAACAATGGCGCCGTTCACAACTCAAGGTTGCTTACTTCACCTGGACCTGAACACACAACAAATAACTTTGCTTCCCAACGTGTACAGAGGAGTTTTCAATTCCTCCGGCCTTGTTGTTTACAAAGGATAAAACGCACGGGATAATAATGATAGTGATAGTGACGGAAAAGTAAATATTGAAAGTAAATTGAAGGTGTAAACAATATTGGAAATATGGACCGGGGTCCTATGATGTTAACTAGTGATGTCTCTCTCCCAAAAGACGACAAAATAGCCATGCGAGGTAAACAAATTACAGCTGAGCAATTGACAGGATTATGTGCGCAAACAAATGCTAATTATGCTATAAAGAAAGGAAGAGGCTCAAAAGCATGGGCGGTACGCCAAGACAAGTAGACCGAAATCCATCTGCATCTACCTACTAATCATCCACGTTGAGATATCTATCCAGAACATCTCGCTGGTATTAAGTTGTGAATCCCACCCAAAGTGTAAACTCAAAGCAACGGACAACTGCATTAAAGAACTTTGCGTAACGTAAACAATCCTTGCACCCGCAAGTACAAGCACCGTTGTTTTCCCCCTTGTGGCAACAACACATCTCCTAGACTCTTGTTCCGGTCACTCAAGCTAGTCATCGAGGGGCATGAACCCACAATCATGCATAACGCTCCCTCTTGGAGTCACTACCTACTACTTGGCCAAAGAAATAAACAACAACGGAGAACATGCAAGAATTACTCAAGAACATAAATATAAAAGAGGAGAATCAAATATATTACTCAAACACAATCTGAACATAATCTCATAATCCATCGTATCCCAGCAAACTCAGCATAGGAATGGCAGAAATAATACATATGTGCCTCGATCATGTAGGGCAGCTCACGAGGTCTAATCCATGAAGAACAAAGAGGGGAGGAGAACATCACATAGCTACTGATCATAGACCCATGGTCCATGGTGGACTACTCACGGTTCATACGGGAAGCGTCCATGGTGGTGGAGAAGTTCCCGGAGGTGGTTCCGCCCTCTGACAGGGTGCCGGGAAGAGGTCTTCTGGTGCTCCTGATCTTGGACGCGCGGCGGCGGCGGAACAGAGGAGAGATCACGAAAAAGGGTTCCCGTCTCGGAGTTTTTGCGTCACGGGGAATAAATAGGCGAATGGGGGTAGCCAGGGGGCCACCAGTGGTCCAGACGCCCCCCTGGCGTGGCCGCACCCTAGGGCGCGCTGGGAGGGCGCCTGGGGCCCTGGTGGGCCCCCTCTGGCCACCCTCGGTGATTCCCGAAGCTTCCTGTACGCTGATTTATTATTGGATTTTCCCGAATTTTTGGAGCACTTTTAATATGGGGAAACCTGAAATAGAAAAACAGCAGAAAACAGGAACTGGCGCTGGGGTGCACTGAGTTAATAGGTTAGTCCAAATATGATCAAAAGTGTATGGAAGTTCATCAATATCATAGCAATATCACACAAAAGAGGCATGGAGCAAGCATAAATTATAGATACGTTTTGGACGTATCAACATCCCCAAGCTTAATTCCTTTTCGTCCTCGAGTAGGTAAATGATAAAAGCATAATTTCTGTGGTGACATGCTAACAACCATATAAGAACTTTTAAGTAAAGCAATCAAGGCATGCAATTCAATTCAAGTAATAACAGGCAAGAGTCTATATTTAGTATTGAAATAAGCAACATAAGAACATAAAGGTGCAAGAGCTCTCGCTGTCCGTGACTGGAATGTCTCCAAATGGTGTTTTCGTGCAAGAAAGGGGATAGGGATATACGAGAAAAAAGTATTTTTGTGTTGAGAACTCAATCTACTAAAGTTTCACACTTGGTCTTCTTTGGAATCTTATCTTGAGTCATCCCCAGACCACTAGCCAGGTACAAGCCAAAATGATCCACTCTTTTTCGACATTTTGAGCACTCATGCAATGGATGAGCGTAAGCAAGAAAGTTGACACTTAGGATGGCAAAGAGAGAATAAGGTGGAGTAGGAAGACAAAAAGGTGTGAAAGGCTCTCATCAATGAGGACAATCATAGGCGAGAGAAAGCCAAATGATAGATATGATATGAGGAGTAGGGACTGCCATGCAACGGATGCAAATATGAGCTAAGGTAAGATCTCCAATGGAACTAGTGGGGGTGTATCCAACTTGCTTGCTGAAGAAGACCTAGAGCTCATTTGAGGAGGCTCATCATTGGAATATACAAGCCAAGTTCTATAGTGTGAAGGTCCCCACATAGCTATATGCATAAATGATAATCTCTATGGATTACAAGATATAAGAGGGAGTATGAGTGTGGATCTCTCACAAGGAATAGTAGTGTTCCCCCTTCTCTCTTTTTATTTCCTTTTCTCTGTTTTTCTCTTTTTTTGTAATTTTTGGTGGCATCAATGGCTCTTTCTATTTCTCTCATTTGTCCTCTTTGGGATCTTTTAATTTGTCCTCTTTGGGATCTTTTAATTTGTCCACTTTGGGATCTTTTCCTCACTTTAGGGGAAACACTCTATATATTACAAGGAGTATAGAAGATCTTTCACACTTTAAAAAGTAATCAAATCATAAAGAAGATGTAACTATCATGATGTATGCAAATGTATGCCTCTGCTAGTGTAGCAGGATATGCAATGATACTAGCGCGTCATGTAGCAATGATTAGAGCAAAGCCCAACTAGCATGCGGCTCATCGATCAAGCAAGTAGCATGTATGACATGAAGATCAAGTCATGAGATGATGGATGTTGCATGGCAATATATCTCTGAAAGGCTATGGAAATGCCTTGGTAGGTAGGTATGGTGGCTGTTTTCAGGAAGGATATAAGGAGGTTTATGATGACAGAGTGTATCGTGCCAAGGGTTTGGATGTACCGGCGAAGGTGGACGCCAACTCTCGGAGTGAGAAGAAAGCAATGCGCGTCACAGGAGAGGCTAGACAAATATGGGAAGATGGAAGTGTCAACTTTCGAATACTCACATTAGTCCGAAGAACTCATGCACTTATTATCGGTAACTCTCAATCTAATAAGGAGGTTCACAAAGAGACAAGTACCCCGAGGAAGAGTGTATGGAGGTTTGGTTATCCTTGCGCATCCTCGACTCATGGTACGTGAGTGTACTCTAATATTTGACCCCTCAGAAGTGTAGTGATCCATCTAGTAGCTAAAGTTCTCAACTAATTTTGTAAGTTTTGATAATAAACACAGATTGCCCAAAATTCGACATCTCTCACTAATAGGCTAAAGCTCTTGACACCAAAAGTCCAAACATTACTCAAAACAATACCTCAAAACTATTGAAAGTTACTACTGCAAAAGAATAGCAACCTAAATTACCTACTTCAAGTCAAGACACACAACTCAGTGCAACATGAAAATTCTCTAAACAAGATAATCATGAAAACTCAAGAGAGTTCCAGCAAAAAACTAAACAAAAGCTCTTTGAAAAGATAAGCATGAAAACTAAGAGCAAAACATGACAGTAGCTATGAAAAAGATAAAGAACACACACATCAAAGATAAGCACGAAAAGTCCTATGTTGTGTTCTAGATTTTGGAAGTGGAGCGTGTTTCTCTCCCACACAAAGAAAGCTGGGTTCTAACTTGTTATGAAAAGCAAGCAAAGCTAAATAAAACTAAAAATAAAACCTAAGAGCGACACGCTCCAAGCATAGCACATAATGCATGAAGTGATAAAAATATAGTGAAACGAGAGACGAAATGATAATTGTTGATGGAGAAGGGGATGCACTGTAACAACCCAGATTTCACAAAAATTAAAAATTTTGTTTTCAGCGTGAATTGTTTGATTGTCTGATTTGTTTGCGGGGTTTGCATCCCTAATTTATTGATCGGCGATTATTTCTCCCCCTCTTATCTCGTACCGGACGGAGACTGACCCTTGCCACCCTGACACTCGACCTTTGCAACACCGGGTTTCACCCGATCACCGTCGCAAAAACCGCACAAGACCAGCCGCAGCCAACGGAACGAAAAACCCCGTTTAATAATTAGACGGGATATTTTTATAGCACGCCGGAAAGTGTTCTCGAAACGGTTCCAGTGCGAGGTTAACACTGCCGACTCGACGCGCTGACCGCGCAGTTTGAAGTTTTACCCGAATCGGAGGTCCTGCGGACCCTCGGCAGTCAGAAACGTGAACACCACGCGTGCGGGAGAAAAACTGGGGATGTTTTTGCAAACTACCAGCCACCTGGGCTATATAAAGACCACCACACTCCCACCCCTTTCTAAGGTTTCCCTAGCCTAAATTTTGCAGCCACACCCCCAGCTTTGCCCAAATCTGCCCCCAAAAGCCCTACACCTCGAAACCCTAATTCCTAGGCGATTTTGGCCGTCCGATCGCAAGATCAGTGGCCCAGAAGGCACCACGTCATCGCCCCAGACCTCCAGCCCGAGCGGCCAACCGTGGAGGCCGCCGCCTCCCGTGGATCTCGCCGTCGCCTTGCTCCGGCAGCCATGCCGCTTCGGCGAGCGCCGCCGCGCCCTCTTCCTCGCCGCCACGCCACCACTCCGGTGAGCAGCTCCCCGTAGCCGCGCTCTTCTCCTCTCCCTCCTCACCTCGCTCCTATCATCTCGCAGGGCAGAAGCGCCGCCGCGCCATGGCCATGGAGCTCCGGGAAGCTTGCCGCGCCACCCCATGGCCTCCACCGACGACGGGATCAGGTAGATCTGCGCCGCCGCGCCCCATTTGGGCCGTCCTCACCTGCTCCTGCGCCGCCTAGAACCCTCATCGGAGAAGCCAACGCCGCCGGCCAGGAGACCGCACGCCCGCAGCCGCCTGGGCAGGATCCCGATCGGGATCGGTTCGGCAGCCAGGTGGGCCGGCCTGCGCCACCTCGGCCTGCCAGCGCTAGCGGCCCAAACCAGCCAGCGCCAGGCCGCCTCCTCGCCACTTGGGCTGAGCCCATTAGGGTGAGGCCCCTTTATTTCTTCTTTTCCCGGTTGTTTTTATTTTTTTTATTTTTTCTGCTAAGTCTGTAGAAATTACTGCTGTGATCTGTTTTGCGTTGACGATTGCTAGATAACCGTAGCTCGGATGACTTTGCGCCCAAAAGACGAATTGTTTAGTTTTGTGTGTACTAAAGTTCATCTTTTGTGAGCATTTGGATTTGAGGCCATCTAGATGTTGTTAATCTGTGTTGAAGTGGGCATCAGACTGTTAACTGCTGTTAATCTCTGGAAATTGTTGCTGTTGTTATTTTATTGCAACTTTGGTTGATGATTGTGACACATTCATGAGGCCTATTGCATTGATTCTTTTTGCATATTGTTAAGAATCATGTCTACTTACATTATATGTATTTCATTGTCATGATATGCTTGCTGGTCATATATTTATTGAGCTCCAAAGTTGCTATGCTGCTGTTTTTGACAGCCACCTCTATTATTCTCTAAGTCTGTAACTTTCCGATGCCATGTTGCATGCTTAATATCTTTTGATCTGTGATGCCTATTTGCATGATTCTTTTTGCCATGCCTTCCTTGTCATGTCTACTTTAATTGCATGTCATTTGTGATCATGTTTGCATTCATTATCCTGTTTATGCATTGCTCTAAAGTGTGCTTCATGATGTTGGCAGATTGTGTTCCAAACTTGTTTTGCTTATATCTGTTTAACCGTAACTCCGTTTGGGGTGTTCTTTATATGTAACTTGATTAGTTTTTCATGTACTTTGTGTTTATGCTATTGTTTTCTGTTGTTAACCAACCTAAAATATGGTTTAGGACAGAACAGTACCAAATCCTTTAATTCTCCTGGAGCACTTAGTGGTATGCCATGTCTAGGTTGTGCCTCACTTAAATTGACTAGCATAGATAGTTTATCTTATGATTCACCTCTTGTCATGTTTGTGTGCTATTCCATGCTTGAGTGATATGCCATGTTAACAAAATTTTTGCTCACCTTCTGAATCTAAACAACTTGAACCACCGTAAACGTGCGGTATCGTCGTGTGCGACGAGTACTCCACTTAACTTGTTAGTAACCGCTCTCGACGGTAGGTGCGATGTCTCGTGTTGCTTATTGTTGATGCTTGCTCGTGTTTTCCTCGTAGTAATAGATGCTTGCTCGTTTATTTCTTTCAGGTGTTTACCGTCTTATTTGCTTCCGCGGGTACCTCTCGGAGACGATGCGAGCTTACGATCAACTACACCTACGGAACCCGACTTATCAATAGGCAAGGACTATGCATTACTTATGATCCATTCTATTTCAACCAGCGGTTTGCATGCTAGTCTAGGTTAGGTTCGATGTTTGATCCTACCACATGTTTACAACCTCTTTCAAACCGATACAGCCATGTCCCCTCCCAGCAAACCATGTACTGCTATGTTACTATTGCTCGTTGCTGATTCCCTGCTTAGTATGCATGCTTAGGATGCTAAGATGTTACCCTGTTACTCCTTGGTTTTGGGCTATCACATTATTATATTGTGTTGATGATATGATTATTATAATGTTGACTATATTCGACGAAGGATGGAAGGTCTAGGCTATCCCGCCCCGACGCTTTGTTCCATTCGAGTCACATAGGATCCGAGTTCCGGGTATTGGTTTTAAGACTGAGCGTGCCTAACCGCGTGTGGGATTTTATGGGGTCCCCTTTTCTTACCTATCTAGCTTCAAAAATTTCTAGTGGTGCCCCGAGCTGATTTACCATTTGAAACCCCGTGTGTGTGCTTGGTGGATCCCCTCGCAGTTTTTAAACAACCCGGGCCAACGGAGACATGGTTTCTCAGTTGGTCCACACTGGTGAGCTAGGGAAGTCCCCTGTTATATAGGTGAGACTAAACCCGACCTTGGCCATACGGAAGAGTCCGATCGGAGCGCGTGGCCAGCTTTTGGATTGGGTGTCGACTCCCCGGGGGCCACCCGGATTTGTTCGTTGTTAGCTAGAGGGACCTGTCGTTTTGGATCTCTTGGATCTAAATCATAAAATGGTTGCCTGTGATGGGTAGCAACTGACAGATATGGGCGTGCGCGCGGAGCCTTGTAATGGGAAGTTGGTACACCCCTGCAGGGTTAAATCTTTTCGAGAAGCCGTGTCCACGGTTATGGATGACTTGAGACCTACTCCTTGTTCATAGACAACAACAACTGGGATAATCTTAATATAACTTAATCAACGTGTGTGTGCCTTGACCGCTTCTTCTTCGTCGGGATGCGAAGAGGAGGACAAGGATAGGATAAGTGTTATGCTTGCGTAAGTAGGTGGATAGCAGACTTTTTGGAGGCGATTCCTCATCGAATGCTTGGTTTATTATCTTACTCTCTAGATCGTTAGCCAATTCATAAATGCTGGTGCGGCATCAACCTCACCACTTACCCCATCCTTACCGTAAACTACTAGTTGTCCGAGAATGACGAGTGATGAAGTCCTTGCTGGGTCAGTTGACCACTACAGTTGGATGCTGAGTACTTCTGTGCTCATGATACTACCCCCAAACTCTTTCCAGGGTTCTTGATCGACAACAGGTACGACGATCGACGTTTCGCGTGGGGACTCGACGACGACTAGTTAGGCGGATCCCGGCGGAGAGCCTGGACCCGTGTGGTTACGGGGATCGATGTTTTCTCTTTGCCAGTAGGCATTTGATTGTAGTCTGTACTCAGACATGTATCTTCCGCTGTTGTATTGTATTTAAGGCAGTTGTATGCCGATTGTATGAGATGTTGTATCCTTTTATCTGTAATGTTGTGATATCATGTTGGAAATCCGGGGCATATGGCTATGTCATATGTCGCGGTGGGAACGATATGTGCTTCATCCCCGGATCTGGATGGAAACATCTAGATCTGGAACAGTACCGCATATCGGGCCTTACAACTTGGTATCAGAGCCTTACCGAATGTAGGATCCCTTTTCTGGCCGAAGTCGAGTCTAGAAAAAAACTATTTTGTAGTTACTAAGTTAGTTATCGGAGAGTAGGACTTTTACTCCTTACCCTTGCTCTGGTCAGGACAAGTGCCGTAAGTGTTTTAATTCTCGCCTTATCTCCTTTTCAAACTCTAGGATCTCGAGTTTGTGGAGTATCGGAACCGTTACAATGCCTTGCTTGCAGGGTATTGTCTCGATTCCGATCTCAGGTTTTGGAAATCCTGTAGTACCTTTAGCTTCTCCAACTCAAGATAACATCTTGGTCGTCTATGGACTTCAGTACACTTTCCCAGTATCCTCACAATTTCAGTGAGAATGCTTCCCTTGATTGTCGCTTTGAAGTGTCGTTCTTCCGCTTGACACCTGATGGTTTCGTTTTCCGACGTTGCCGTCCTCTCTGCGGAAATGTTTCTCGACAGAAGTTCGACGTCGACATGGAGCAGAGTCCCTTGTTGGTGGTGTTGAAGATCGTCGTCTCTCTTTTCTCTCCCCCTCTCCCCCGGATCGTCCTGGATCTCGGGACGAGATCCCTTGTTGGTGGTGTTGTATTGTAAAAGCCCAGATTTCACAAATTTTTTTTTGGCGTGAATTGTTTGATTGTCTGATTTGTTTGCGGTGTTTGCATCCCCAAATTATCGATCGGCGATTATTTCTCCCCCTCTTATCTCGTAACGGAAGAAGACTGACCCTTGCCACCCTGACACTCGACCTTTGCGACACCGAGTTTCACCCGATAACCATCGCAAAAACCGCACAAGACCAGCCGCAGCCAACGGAACGAAAAACCCCGTTTAATAATTAGACGGGATATTTTTATAGAGTGCCGGAAAGTGTTCTCGAAACGGTTCCAGTGCGAGATGAACGCCGCCGACTCGACGCCCTGACCGCGCAGTTTGAAGTTTTACCCGAATCGGAGGTCTTGCGGACTCTCGGCGGTCAGAAACGTGAACACCGCGCGTGCGGGAGAAAAACCGGGGATGTTTTTGCAAACTGCCAGCCACCTGGGCTATATAAAGAGCACCACACTCCCACCCCTTTCTAGGGTTTCCCTAGCCTAAATTTTGCAGCCACACCCCCAGCTTTTCCCAAATCTGCCCCCAAAAGCCCTACACCTTGAAACCCTAATTCCTATGCGATTTTGGCCGTCCGATCGCAAGATCAGTGGCCCAGAAGGCGCCACGTCATCGCCCCAGACCTCCAGTCCGAGCGGCCAACCGTGGAGGCCGCCGTCTCCCGTGGATCTCGTCGTCACCTTGCTCCGGCAGCCATGCCGCTTTGGCGAGCGCCGCCGCACCCTCTTCCTCGCCGCCGCGCCACCGCTCCGGTGAGCAGCTCCCCGTCGCCGCGCTCTTCTCCTCTCCCTCCTCACCTCATTCCTCTCCTCCCGCAGAGCAGCAACTCCGCCGCGCCATGGCCATGGAGCTCGGGGAAGCTCGCCGCGCCACCCCATGGCCTCCACCGACGACGGGATCAGGTAGATCCACGTCGCCACGCCCCATTTTGGCCGTCCTCACCTGCTCCTGTGCCGCCTAGTCCCCTCGTCGGAGAAGCCAACGCCACCGGAATGGAGACCGCACGCCGGCCGCCGCCTGGGCAGGATCCCGATCGGGATCGGTTCGGCAGCCAGGTGGGCCGGCCTGCGCCACCTCGGCCTACCAGCGCCAGCGGCCCAAGCCAGCCAGCGCCAGGCCGCCTCCTCGACACTTGGTTCGAGCCCACTAGGGTGAGGCCCCTTTTTTTCTTCTTTTCCCGGTTGTTTTTATTTTTTTTATTTTTTCTGCTAAGTCTTTATAAATTACTGCTGTGATCTATTTTGCGTTGACGATTGCTAGATAACCGTAGCTCAGATGACTTTGCGCCCAAAAGACTAATCGTTTAGTTTTGTGTGTACTTCAGTTCATCTTTTGTGAGCATTTTGATTTGAGGCCATCTAGATGTTGTTAATCTGTGTTGAAGTGGGCATCAGAGTGTTAACTGCTATTAATCTCTGGAAATTGCTTTTTGTTGTTATTTTATTGCAACTTTGGTTGATGATTGTGACACATCCATGAGGCCTATTGCATTGATTCTTTTTGCATATTGTTAAGCATCATGTCTACTTCCATTATATGTATTGCATTGTCATGATATGCTTGCTGGTCATATAGTTATTGAGCTCCAAAGTTGCTATGCTGCTGTTTTTGACAGCCACCTCTATTATTCTCTAAGTTTGTAACTTTCCGATGCCATGTTGCATGCTTAATATCTTTTGATCTGTGATGCCTATTTGCATGATTCTTTTTGCCATGCCTTCCTTGTCATGTCTACTTTAATTGCATATCATTTGTGATCATGTTTTCATTCATTATCCTATTTATGCCTTGCTCTAAAGTGTGCTTCCCGATGTTGGCAGATTGTGTTCCAAACTTGTTTTGCTTATATCTTTTTAACCGTAACTCCGTTTGGGGTGTTCTTTATATGTAACTTGATTAGTTTTTCATGTACTTTGTGTTTATGCTATTGTTTTCTGTTGTTAACCAACCTAAAATATGGTTTAGGACAGAACAGTACCAAATCCTTTAATTCTCGTGGGGCACTTAGTGGTATGCCATGTCTAGGTTGTGACTCACTTAAATTGACTAGCATAGATAGTTTATCTTATGATTCACCTCTTGTCATGTTTGTGTGCTATTCCATGCTTGAGTGATATGCCATGTTAACAACCTTTTTGCTCACCTTCTGTAGCTAAACAACTTGAACCACCGTAAACGTTCTCGACGGTAGGTGCGATGTCTCGTGTTGCTTCTTGTTGATGCTTGCTCGTGTTTGCCTCGTAGTAATAGATGCTTGCTCGTTGATTGCTTTCCAGTGTTTACCGTCTTATGTGCTACTGCGGGTACCTCTTGGAGACGATGCGAGCTTGCGATCAACTACACCTACGGAACCCGACTTATCAACATGCAAGGACTATGCATTACTTATGATCCATTCTATTTCAACCAGCGGTTTGCATGCTAGTCTAGGTTAGGTTCTATGTTTGATCCTACCACATGTTTACAACCTCTTTCAAACTGATACAGCCATGTCCCCTCCAAACAAACCATGTACTGCTATGTTACTATTGCTCGTTCCTGAGCCCCTGTTTAGTATGCATGCTTAGGATGCTACGATGTTACCCTGTTACTCCTTGGTTTTGGGATATCACATTATTATATTGTTGTTGATGATATGATTAATATAATGTTGACTATATTCGACGAAGGATGGAAGGTCTAGGCTATCCCGCCCCGACGCTTTGTTCCATTCGAGTCACATAGGATACGAGTTCCGGGTATTGGTTTTAAGACTGAGCGTGCCTAACCGCGTGTGGGATTTTATGGGGTCCCCTTTTCTTACCTATCTAGCTTCAAACATTTCTAGTGGTGGCCCGAGCTGATTTACCATTTGAAACCCCGTATGTGTGCTTGGTGGATCCCCTCGCAGTTTTTGAACAACCCGGGCCAACGGAAACATGGTTTCTCAGTTGGTCGACACTGGTGAGCTAGGGAAGTCCCCTGTTATATAGGTGAGACTAAACCCGACCTTGGCCATACGGAAGAGTCTGATCCGAGAGCGTGGCCAGCTTTTGGATTGGGTGTCGACTCCCCGGGGGCCACCCGGATTTGTTCGTTGTTAGCTAGAGGGACCTGTCGTTTCGGATCTCTTGGATCTAAATCATAAAATGGTTGCCTGTGATGGGTAGCAACTGACAGATATGGGCGTGCGCGCGGAGCCTTGTAATGGGAAGTTGGTACACCCCTGCAGGGTTAAATCTTTTCGAGAAGCCGTGTCCACGGTTATGGATGACTTGAGACCTACTCCTTGTTCATAGACAAAAACAACTGGGATAATCTTAATATAACTTAATCAACGTGTGTGTGCCTTGACCGCTTCTTCTTCGTCGGGATGCGAAGAGGAGGACAAGGATAGGATAAGTGTTATGCTTGCGTAAGTAGGTGGATAGCAGACTTTTTGGAGGCGATTCCTCATCGAATGCTTGGTTTATTATCTTACTCTCTAGATCGTTAGCCAATTCATAAATGCTGGTGCGGCATCAACCTCACCACTTACCCCATCCTTACCGTAAACTACTAGTTGTCCTAGAATGACGAGTGATGAAGTCCTTGCTGGGTCAGTTGACCACTACAGTTGGATGCTGAGTACTTCTGTGCTCATGATACTACCCCCAAACTCTTTCCAGGATTCTTGATCGACAACAGGTACGACGATCGACGTTTCGCGTGGGGACTCGACGACGACTAGTTAGGCGGATCCCGGCGGAGAGCCTGGACCCGTGTGGTTACGGGGATCGATGTTTTCTCTTTGCCAGTAGGCATTTGATTGTAGTCTGTACTCAGACATGTATCTTCCGTTGTTGTATTGCATTTAAGGTAGTTGTATGCCGATTGTATGAGATGTTGTATCCTCTTATCTGTAATGTTGTGATATCATGTTGGAAATCCGGGGCATATGGCTATGTCATATGTCGCGGTGGGAACGATATGTGCTTCATCCCCGGATCTGGATGGAAACATCTAGATCTGGAACAGTACCGCATATCGGGCCTTACATGCACGGGGGCATCCCCAAGCTTAGACGCTTGAGTCTCCTTGAATATTTCTTGGGGATGCATGGGGGCATCCCCAAGCTTGAGCGCTTGAAACTCCTGAATCTTCTTTCATCATCTTCCCTCGCACACTTGAAAACTCCCTTCATACATAACTCATCATAATCTGATTAGCGAGATTAGTACCCATAATAAAATAATTTTTTCTGTACAGGAAATAAAGATATTCTTGAAGGTATACTGTTTCTCAAGATTGCCAAAAAGTTTTTGAAAATAAAAAGCAAGCTTAAGGTTCGCAAAATGAAGAAAAGGCAAAACAGGACAGAATCTGTGAAAAACAGACCAGCAGGTAGTAAATAATTTTTTAGGGATACTTCTGCAACTCAAATAAAAAAACTCAGAACATACGAAAGTTTCTTAATTGTATAAAACACGCTGTGTAAAAAATTCAGCTCAAAAATATGAAGTGGGATTTTTCTAGTCACGAGGACAAAATCTGTTTTCTGGACAGCATGTCACAACTTTCACTTCCCTTGTCATATGAGGCTATAAAAGGCACAAAGCTTGAAAAGTAAAGATACAATGATGTTTCTACAGTAGTAAGAATCATCAAGACCACTAAAAACAGAAGAAAAACAAAAAGGAAATCCTAAATTCGTTGCGGGCTGCCTCCCGAAAGCGCTTCTTTAAAGCCATTAGCTAGGCTTAATGCAAATAGATCAAGTCTTGTCAAGAAAATAAATAGCCCGTGTGACGGACTCAAAAGGCAACTTAATATTTTTCCTAGATAAATGTTCCATCCATTTCTTGAGAGGGAATTGTAATTTTATAATCCCTTCTTTCATATCAATAACAACACCCACGGTGCGAAGAAAAGGACGTCCCAAAATAATTGGACAAGAAGGTTCACATTCAATGTCCATAATAGTAAAATCGACGGGAACATGATTGTCATTGACAATGATAAGAACATCATCTATCTTCCCCAAAGGTTTCTTTACGGAAGAATCGACAAGACGAACACCAAAAGAGCAAGGATCAAAAGGTTTCAATACAAATATATCATACATTCTTTTGGGCATAACAGAGGTACTAGCTCCAACATCACATAAAGCATAGCAAGAAAAGTTATTCAACTTAATTTTAATCATAGGATCACAACCATCTTCTAGCTTTCTAGGTATGGAGCTTCTACCCTAAGGTTCTCCTCCCTAGCTTTGATGAGAGCATTAGTGATATGCTTCGTGAAGGCAAGATTAAGTGTGCTAGTGTGGGGGTCTCTAGGCATCTTGTGAAGGAAACGAATAACTTCAGAAAGGGTGCAATTATCAAAATCAAGGTCACTACTATCAAGTAAAGTAGTAGTGGTGTAACAGCCCAGATTTCACAAAAATTAAAATTTTTGTTTTCGGTGTGAATTGTTTGATTGTCTGATTTGTTTGCGTTGTTTGCATCCCCGATTTATCAATCGACGATTATTTCCCCCCCTCTTATCTCGTACCGGATGGAAACCGACCCTTGCCACCCTGACACTCGACCTTTGCGACACCGGGTTTCACCCGATCACCGTCGCGAAAACCACAAAAGGCCAGCCGCAGCCAACGGAACGAAAACCGCGTTTAATAATTAAACAGGATATTTTTATAGCGCGCCGGAAAGTGTTCTTGGAACGGTTCCAGCGCGAGGTGAACGCCGCCGGCTCGACGCGCTGATCGCGCATTTTGAAGTTTTACCCGAATCGGAGGTCCTTCAGACCATCGGCGGTCAGAAACATAAACACCGCACGCGCGAGAGAAAAACCGGGGATGTTTTTGCAAACTGCCAGCCACCTGGGCTATATAAAGACCACCACTACCCCACCCCTTTCTAGGGTTTCCCCTAAGCCAAAATTGCAGCCACCCCCCTCACAATAGCCCAATTTTCGCAATTTAGTTCATTTTTCCCAAAATCCAGCCACCCTGCGATCTGGAATGTCGGATCGGCCGATCCAACGGCCCAGATCCACCTAGCCACCCACCTCTCTCTCCTCTCTCCTCCCGCCACCAGCCCGCGAGGACGCCGCCCCACCGCCGTGCTCCTCCGCGCCTCCCCGACGCCGGTGAGGCCATCCACCGCCGGCCCTCTCTCCTCCTTCCTCCTTCCCTCCTAACCTCCTTCTCCCCCTTGACGCAGGTCGCCGCCGACGCCAGGACGGACGCGCCGCCGCGGCATGGAGCTTGGGCCGAGCTCGGCCACGCCGCCGCCCGAGCGCCTCCTTTGCCCACGTCGCCGCCGCCGGGCGAGACCCGTGCTACGTCCGCCTCCTCTGCCGCCTAGCGCCACCCCTCCGCCTCGCTCCGGTGGTCGGAGAGCCGCCACCGTCGACGAGGGGCTCGGCCTCGTTCTGGATCGAGCGGGCGGTTGAGCCGCCGCCGCCGACCTGGGCCGGCCTGGCCCGCTCGCCCCCGCGCGGCCCACCAACCTGCTCGCCAGCAGGCCGACCTACTCTCCAACCGAGCTGGGCCGAGGCCCACTGGGTGAGCCAGCCCGAGCCGCCTCTTTATTTTTTTTCCATGTGTTGTTCTTTTCTTTTTTTGCTAAGTCCTGTATATTTGTGCTGCTGATTCAATGTTGCGACGATAATTGTGAGTAAACCGTAGCCCGGATGACGTTGCGCCCAAAATGAAAATTGCTTAGAATTGTGTGTACTTCAATTCATCTTTTGTGAGCATTTTGATTTGAGGTCTTATTGATGGTGCAAATCTGTGTTGAAGTGGGCATCATACTGCTAACTACTGTTAAATTCTGTCAAGTGCTGCTGATGTTATTTTGTTGCAACTTTGATTGATGATTGTGACACATCCATGAGGCCTATTGCATTGATTCTTTTTGCATACTGTTGAGCATCATGTCTACTTAAATTATATGTATTACATTCCTGTTCATAGATATGTTTAGCTCTAAAGTTGCTATCCCGCTGTTTTTGACAGCCACCTCTGTTTTTCTCTAAGTGTGTAACGTTTCGATGCCATGTTGTTTGCTTAATATCTTTTGATCTGTTATGCCTATGACCTTGATTCTTTTTTGTACCTGATCCTCATCATGCATACTTCATGCCCATGTATTGATATGTCATGTTGATGTACTTTTTCATATAGTTATACCCCTGTTTATACAGCATGGTGATAACAGTTTCTGCCATGTTTTCCTGATTTTCATTAAGTCCTTGACCAGTAATGTTTTATAACTTTTTGTGTTGCTTATAACTAGTGAACCATGATGCCCTTTTGCATGATTCCTTTTTGCTATGCCTTCACTACCATGTATACTTTAGTTGCATATCATTTGTGAGCATGTTTGCATTCATTATCCTGTTTATGCATTGCTCTAAAGTGTGCTTCCTGATGTTGGCAGATTGTGTTCCAAACTTGTTTTGCTTGTATCTTTTTAACCGTAACTCCGTTTCGAGTGTTCTTTATATGTAACTTGATTAGTTTTTCGTGTACTTTGTGTTTAAGCTATTGTTTGCTTTTGTTAACCAACCTAAAATATGGTTTAGGGCAGAACAGTACCAATTACTTAAATTGTCGTGGGGCACTTAGTGGTATGCCGTGTTTAGGTTGTGCCTCACTTAAATTGACTAGCATAGATAGTTTATCTTATGCTTCACCTCTTGAAATTTTTGTGTGCTATGCCATGCTTGAGTGAGATTCCATGTTAAAAACCTTTGTTGATCACCTGTAGCTAAACAACTTGAACCTTTCCAAATGTGCGGTGTCGTCGTGTGTGACGAGTACTCCACTTAACCTGTTACTAACCGCTCTCGACGGTAGGTGCGATGTCTCGTGTTGCCTTCTTGTTGATGCTTGCTCGTGTTTGCTCCGTAGTAATAGATGCTGCTCGTTGATTGCCTTTTCCAGTGTTTCCTTCTTGTGTGCTTCCGCGGGTACCTCTCAGAGACGATGCGAGCTTGCGATCAACTACACCTTCGGAATCCGACTTATCAACAGGAAAGGACTATGCATTACTTATGATCCATTCTGTTTCAACCAGCGGTTTGCATGGTAGTCTAGGATAGGTTCGATGTATGATCCTACCACATGTTTACAACCTCTTTCAAACCGATACAACCATGTCTCCTCCCAGCAAACCATGTACTGCTATGTTACTATTGCTCGTTGCTCAGCCCCTGCTTAGTATGCATGCTTAGGATGCTACGATGTTACCCTGTTACTCCTTGGTTTGGGATATCACATTATTATATTGTTGTTGATGATATGATTATTATAATGTTGACTATATTCGACGAAGGATGGAAGGTCTAGGCTATCCCGCACCGACGCTTTGTTCCATTCGAGTCACCTAGCACCCGAGTTCCAGGTATTGTGTCTCTTGACGAGCGTGCCTAACCGCGTGTGGGATACTATGGGGTCCCCTTTTCTTACCTACCTAGCTTCAAACATTTCCAGTGGTGGCCCAAGCTGATTTACCATTTGAAATCGTGTGTGTGCATGTCGGCCGCTAGTAGTTTTCAAACAAACCAGGCCAGTGGGGACATGGTTTCCCTATTGGTCCAACCTGTCCGGCTGAGGATCCGGCCTCATGTGAGAATTACCGGCAGTCCAAACCTGGGACATACGGTAGAGACCAGATCGAGAGCGCAGCCGGCTCCTGAGCTGGATGTCGACTCACCGGGGGCCACCCGGATTTGTTCGTTGTTAGCTAGAGGGACCTGTCGTTTCGGATCTCTCGGAACTAAATCATAAAATGGTGTCCTGTGATGGGTAGAACTGAGAGAGATGGGCGTGCATGTGGAGCATTGTAATGGGCAGTTGGTACACCCCTGCAGGGTTAAATCTTTTCGAGAAGCCGTGTCCACGGTTATGGACGACTTGAGACCTACTCCTTGTTCATAGACAACGACCACTGAGATAATCTTAATATAACTTGATCAACGTGTGTGTGTGCCTTGACTGCTTCTTCTTCGTCGGGATGCGAAGAAGAGGACAAGAATAGGATAGGTGTTATGTTTGTGTAAGTAGTTGATAGCAAGACTTGTTTGAGGCGATTCCTCATCGAATGCTTGGATGCTTAACTTACTCTCTAGATCGTTAGCCAGTTCATAAATGCTAGTGTGGCAGCAACCTCAGCACTTACCCCATCCTTACCGTAAACTACTAGTTGTCCTAGAATGACGAGTGATGAAGTCCTTGCTGGGTCAGTTGACCACTACAGTTGGATGCTGAGTAGTTCTGTACTCATGATACTACCCCCAAACTCTTTTCAGGGTTCTTGATCGACAACAGGTATGGCGATCGACGTTTCACGTGGAGACTCGACGACGACTAGTTAGGCGGACCCCGGCGGAGGGCCTGGACCCGTGTGGTTATGGGGATCGATGTTATTCTCTTTGCCACTAGGCAATTGATTGTAGTCTGTACTCAGACATGTATCTTCCGCTGATGTATTGTATTAGAGCAGTTGTATGCCATTTGTATGAAATGTTGTAGCCTTGTAGCTGTAATGTTGTGATATCATGTTGGAAATTCGGGGCATATGGCTTCGTCATATGTCGCGGTGGGACCGATATGTGCATCGTCCCCGGATCTGGATGGAAAAATCTAGATCTGGAACAGTAGCGCATATCGGGCCTTACAACTTGGTATCAGAGCCTTACCGATCGTAGGATCCTTTTCTGGCCGAAGTCGAGTCTAGACAAAAACTATTTTGTACTCCCTCCGATCCACAATAAGTGTCACTCATTTTGTACTAAGCTAGTACAAACTTTATACTAGATGAGCGACACTTATTATGGATCGGAGGGAGTAGTTATTAAGTTAGTTATCGGACAGTAGGATTCTTTTACTCCTTACCCTGGCTTTGGTCAGGAAAAGTGACATAAGTGTTTTATTCTAGCCTTATCCTGTAAGAGCAAGTTTTGCCGCCGAAGGTTTTGGAGATTATTGGACAAAGCAGAAGTGGAACTAATATTGTTTTCGAGTATAAACAGATACTTAGGTTCCGAAAGAATGGAGTTTGCAAGGAGAAGGTCGAAGGACAATTCACTGCAGCGAAGCTGCAGTCAACTACCGAAACCTTTGAAGGAAGACGACCCCTAAAAATTTCGTTGAAGAAGAGGTCTCTCTTGAGTAAAAGCGCAACGAGGAGATAGCTGAAGCTGGTCGAAGACTTAAGTCATTTTACCAGTTTCTCTTTACTTTCTTGAGTCGTAGGAAAAACCGTACTATTAAGAGGGGTTTGCTAGTTGAGATCTCTGTCGAAGTGAATTTGCTCTGGTCAACCTAAACCCACGAAAGCCTACCGAGAGAAATCTTACCGAGTCGAGTGAATAGCTCGAAGGCAAAGTCATCGCACTTCATGCCTTCGAGAGAGAACTCGTTCGGTAAGTCAGCTTACTTGTTCCTCAAGTACAGTTGCGAAGTGATTGGAATCCGACCATTGTGGACACGCGTCAAGCGGTTGCATCGGGTCACTTCACTCATTTTACCTATCGGGATCGCCAACTATAAATACCTCGCACCTACCCGCCATTTTGGGTTGGCTGCTCCACTGAAGATTCTAAGACAGAAGTACTGTGAGCATCCTAAGTGAGATCCATCGAGAGAAAACCAAAACCCAAGTCTGAACTGAGTTGAGCAATTCACAGAGACTTAGATTGAGATTAGCCGATCTTTTTATCTTGGAGAACTGCAAGTCTCCTAGACGGTTAGGCGTCGCCTGTCAAGCAGTCGAAGACAAATTGTCGCTGCTGAAGAAAGTTTGTAAAGGTCTCGGAGATGTCCTGAATCATCTACCACGAGTGAAAACTGGACAAGCTCGAGGAGTTTGTTGCAGTGGAGAATAGGACGGAGAGAGTTTTTCTCCAGGTGTTCAATCACCAGTCCCTCCAACCAGATGTAGCACTTTGCAGAGTGTGAACTGGTTTACCAAACATCGTCGTTTCAGGCTCGTTTTCTCTCTCGCATTTACATTAAGCATTTACTCGTTGCCTGTTTGCCTTCGATGTTTACCTTCGCTCCCAATCCTTTCGAGCTATGTATATCTTTCGATACTGTATTTCCTTCGAGATGTCTTTAGTCCTTCGCAGTTTGCATGAATTCCTTCTAAGTTCCTTAGAATTTTTAGAAGTGATCATTCACCCCCTCCCCCTCTGATCATTCTTTAGTTTTCAATTGGTATCAGAGCTAGGCACTCCCTACGCTCTGCGTATTTTGGTCTAACCACCTGGAGTGTTGTCAAGAATGTCGTTTGCAGCTGTTCGCTCGGGGGAACCGATTCCTATTTACAATGGGAAGGACTATCTCTATTGGAAGGACAAAATGAAGAGGAACATCATGGCCATCAACTCTGCCGCTTTGGAAGTTATCAAGAATGGTGTAACTGTCAAAGACAAAAATGCTATCACTCCTGAAGAGGCAAAGAAGATGGACCTTGATGCTGAAGTCTGGGTATTCATTACAAATCATCTGATTCCAGAGAAATATCATGAAGTCAAGAATATTTCTTCAGCCAAAGGTGTCTGGGACTATCTCGAGAAGATTGGTGAAGGTGTCTCTACTTAGAAAGATGCTCGTATCGACACCCTTCAAAGCAAGTTCTATCGGTTCAAGAGGAATGTGGGAGAAAAAGTTAACTCCATATACATCAGACTCACTGCGTTGTCAAATGAACTGATTTCCCTCGGTGCCGAAGACATTACCAATCGGATTATTCTCAGAACTTTGCTCCGTTCCCTTGATGATTCCTTCGATCACATTGTGCTGATGATTAAGGAAAGGACTGATTTCAAGGATCTTGTTGCCGCTGATATTCTTGAGAGACTCAACACCTTCGAGATGGAAGAAGATGAAAAACGAGATGTTAATGGGACTCGAAGAAAATCTCACGCACTCAAGGCCAAAGCTTCACATCACTCCTCTCCTGAAGCCAGTTCTAAATCTGGTTGTGCCTCAGATGACCCCGAGAATATTGGAAAAGATCTGGCACTGATAATGAAAAGATTCAACCGTTTTCAGAGAAGGAACTCCTCTTCACCGAAGAAAAACTACTCTTCAAGACATTCGGGCAATTCATCACAGCATCGATCATCATCTAGAAACTCTTCAGCGAAAGATAACTGTTGCTACAAGTGCAAGAAGCCAGGTCACTTCATTGCTGATTGTCCTCTCTGGGAAATTGAACATAGATCAAATCATTCTCACAGCAACTCTTCGAGCAAGTCACACAGATCGAGCAAAAAATATGATTCGAAGAGATATGATTCAAAGTCCAGAAAAGACAAGAAAGATGGTTCTGATGATGACAAGAAGAAGTACCACAAGCATCGAGAGAGTTCTTCCTCGAAATCACATTCCTCTCGACGCAAGAATTCTCACCGTGCCAAAGCCTATTTGGGTAAAGAGATGAACTATGAAGATGAAGCATCCGGTTCTGAAGCTGAATCAAACTCAAGATCTGGTTCTGGTTCTGGTTCTGAATCTGATGGTGTTGCTGGTCTAGCATTTGCTTCTAACAAGACTTCAAGTTCATTCTTCACCAACCAAAGCAGTGAAGATGAATCTCCAGCTTACTGCTTCATGGCCAAGGCTAAGGTATCCTCATCTAAGAATTCCTATGATACTTCTGATGGATCTACTTATGAAAGTAACTCTAGGATAAGCTATGCCAAACTTGCCAAAATTGCTTCTATCCAACAAGATGAACTAGATTATCTAAGTGAAACTATTCAAAAATCTGAGACTTTGTTGATCGATGAGATTGAGAAAGGTCAAACTTTGACGAATGAGCATGCAGCTCTGAAGGAAAAGTATGATGAACTTTCCTCTCGGCATGATCTTCTCTCAGTGGACTACGAGAAGCTAACCTATGAATTCCTTCAAAGGAAAATGGCTCTCGAGAAACTGAGAGAGGCTCATGAAGAGTTGGAGAGTGTCAATCTCACGCTCATTGCTCACCAGAGCTCAGGAGCTAGAAATGAATCTACTTCACCTTGCTTGACTTGTTTGGAATGAAGTAAAATTGCTTCTATTTCTAAGAATTCGAAAGGAAAGCAACCTATTGTTATTGATGATGCTAACCCCTCAAACGAGGATACCATTACCGAGGAACTCCTCAGGTTGAGAAACTTATTTGAAATAGGCATGTTCAAAAGTGTGCAGGGACACCAGTATTTATGCGATATCCTAAGGAAGGCTCTACTTCATAGGAATCCTCGAAACGAAGGAGTTGGTTTCTTAAGGAAACTCAACCCTGATGGCACCTACTGGGAACCCGAGCAGTATCCTAAAACTGTATGGGTTCTAGAAAAGGAAAATCCCATTGATATTGCTAACCTTTCAGGTTTCAGTTGCAAGATTGATAAGGCTATTGTTGATGAATCACTGGATTCTGACTACAAGCTTGTCAAAAATCAGGAAGGAAAGGTGTCGGCTGAATTCGTTGGTACTCCTCCGAAGAATGGTTTCTATAAGCGACAAATTTGGGTTTGCAAATCTCTCGTAGAAAAACTGCCCCGTAACCATTCTATGCAGGGAAAATCCTCGGTACCACCGAATCACTACTATTCTCTCGAGGATAGAAATGAACCCTTGGTGCCCGATTCAAATGTTCCCCAGAAGGAATACTATCGAGTCGATAGAAATGTTTATCGTCATCGTGACAATAATACCAAAACTGCTATTACCTATCAGTACTCTAACCCATCAACGAGGAATTATGTTTATGGTGTGCTTGATGGTCCCCCTCGCCAATATAATCCTGTTCGCTATAATATTGCTGCTTCATCTAGCACTTCCGTGCCTTCTAAGTCACCTGCTCATTTGTGGGTGGTTAAGAAGAACTAATTCTTCCGCAGGGCTATGTCTCCGGTGGATCCGAATGGGTCATGGATAGTGGTTGTACAAATCATATGACCGGAGACAAAGATTTGTTCACCGAAGACAAACTTACTGAATCTTCACAGAGATATATTACCTTCGGTGACAACAACAAAGGAAAAGTACTTGGTTTGGGTAAGGTCGCTATATCGAAGGATACACATATTGACAAGGTTATGCTTGTTCAATCACTAGGATATAATCTTATGTCTATCTCAAAACTTTGTGATATGGGTATGCTTGTACTGTTTTCTGCTTCTCGTTGTGTTGTCTTTTCACAGAATGATTATTCCTTCGTGTTCGAAGGATATCACAAAGGTGATCTTTATGTTATTGATTTCTCTTCGGGACCTGCAGTGTCCACATGCTTAATGGCTAAAGCCACTTCTAGTTAGTTATGGCATCGAAGACTTGGTCATGCAGGAATGAAAAATCTTCAAACTCTTATCTCGAAGAAGAATATCATTGGAATTGATAATGTGAAATTTGATAAAGATCGTCTATGCATTGCCTGTGAAGTAGGAAAGATTGCCAAGAAACATCACTCAGCAAAAACCATAATGACTACTACTCGTCCTCTTGAATTGCTTCATATGGATTTATTCAGTCCTCAAAATTATGCTAGCCTTGGAGGTAACAAGTATGGTCTGGTTATTGTTGATGATTTCTCTCGATATACTTGGGTTTTCTTTCTAGATGACAAGAGTAAGGTTGTTGAAATTTTCAAAACTTTCGCAAAGAGAGCTCAGACTGAATATGAATTATCTCTCAAGCATATCATAAGTGATAATGGTACAGAATTCAAAAACACTCATATCAAAGAATTTCTTGATGAATATGGCTTTACTCATGAATTCCCGGCTGCTTATACACCGCAACAGAATGGTGTGGTCGAGAGAAAGAATCGAACACTTATTGAAATGGCCAGAACTATGCTTGCTGAATACAAGACTCCTATCAGGTTCTAGGCCGAAGCAATTAATACTGCATGTCATATCATCAACAAGGTTTATCTGCACAAATTTCTGAAGAAAACTTCACAAGAGCTTATTACTGGTAAAAAGCCGAATGTTTCATATCTCAGGGTTTTTGGTGCTCCATGTTACATGAGAGATATGAATCACAGCTCCAAGTTTGCCCCAAAGGCACACGAAGGTTTTCTCCTAGGTTATGGTTCAAATTCTCACACTTACAGAGTTTACAACTCTCATCTTGGCAAAGTTGTAGAAACTTTAAATGTTCGATTTGATGAAACTAACGGCTCTCAAAAGGAGCAATTACCTCTTAACCTGGATGAACCTCCTTTGGATTAAGTTATCAGGTACATGGCTATTGGAGATATTTGGCATGTCAAAGGAAATGCACATCAAACCAACAAGGATGATGATGGTCCAATGTTCCCACACATAGCCCGGGGCGCTGGAGATCAACATCCTGAAGCTAATGATGTACAGGTTGAAGGAGAACGCATAAACGAAGAAAATACTCAACCCGAAGGGAAGCTGAACCTGAATGAAATGATCCCGAAGGACAAGCTGATCCTGAAGGACAAGCTGATCCCGAAGAACAACCGGATCCTCAAGCTGTCGAAGAAGCTTTACCTCGTGTTCCAAGAAGAGTGGATCTCGACTCAATACTCGAAGAGATTTGTTTACCAGGTCGTCCCACCACTCGCTCTCGTACTCGTTTAGCTAACTTCTGTGGAAACTTTTCGTTTGTATCCATGCTAGAACCATCGAAATTCGATGAAGCCATGAAGGACTCAGACTGGATGACTGCAATGCTCGAAGAACTTAATCAGTTCGAGAGAAATAAAGTCTGGTCCCTTGTTGATAGACCTGATCCCAAGAAGCATAATATCATTGGTACGAAGTGGATCTTTCGCAACAAGCAAGATGAAGATGGCATTGCTATAAGGAATAAAGCTTGACTAGTTGCACAAGGATACACCCAAATCGAAGGTATTGATTTCGGTGAGACTTATGCTCCCGTTGCTCGACTTGAATCCATTCGTGTCATGCTTGCTTTTGCCAATTACAATGGTATATTGCTATATCAAATGGATGTTAAAAGTGCATTTCTTAACGGTGAAATCGAAGAAGAAGTATATGTTATGCAACCACCAGGTTTTGAAGACCCGAATAATCCTGACAAGGTGTACAGGTTGCACAAGGCCCTATATGGGTTAAAGCAAGCACCTCGTGCTTGGTATGAAACACTGAATAATTTTCTTCCGAAAAAGGGCTTCAAACCAGGAACCACTGATCCGACTCTATTTACTCGTGCATACAAAAATGATATTTTTGTGTGTGAAATTTATGTCGATGATATTATATTTGGATGTACTAACCCTGATATCAACGAAGAATTTGCTCGTATGATGTCGAAGAAATATGAAATGTCTATGATGGGTGAATTGAAGTTCTTTCTCGGGCTTCAAATCCGTCAACAGAAGAATGGGACTTTTATATCTCATGAGAAGTACCTCAGAGATTGCATGAAGAAGTTTGATCTTGTCAGTTGCAAAACTATCAAGACTCCTATGCCTACGAATGTTCATCTAAATGCAGATGAGAAGGGCAAACCTTTCGATCAGAAGAAATATCGCTCGATGGTCGGTTCGCTTCTTTACCTTTGTGCATCTAGACCTGACATTATGCTATCAGTTTGTATGTGTGCTCGTTTTCAGGCAAACTCGAAAGAATCACATCATATTGCTGTCAAGAAAATTCTTCGATATCTGGCTCATACACAAACTTTGGGACTATGGTATCCCATGGTGCCAGTTTGATCTCGTTGGATATTCTGATTCTGACTGGGCCGGTGATCGAGGCCTAGGGTGGGGCCGCACCAGGGACCCTTCTGGAGTCCTTGTGGTGGCGCTCCCCTCCTTCCTTGGTGATTCCGGAAGCTTCCGGGACGCTGATTTTTTATATAATATTTTCGGAATTTTTGGAGCATTTTAATGGCCGGAAAACCTGAAATACAAAAACAGCAGAAAACAGCAACTGATAGCTGGGTGCACTTGGTTAATAGATTAATCCAAATATGCTCAAAAGTGTATGAAAGTTCAAGCAAAACATGGAAAGGTCACACAAAACATGCATGGAGCAAGCAGAAATTATAGATACGTTTGGGACGTATCAATATCCCCAAGCTTAATTCCTGCTCGTCCTCGAGTAGGTAAATGATAACAAGCATAATTTCTGTGGTGACATGCCACCCAACCATATAAGGACTTTTAAGTAAAGCAATTACAGCATGCAATTCAATTCAAGTCTTAACAAGCAAGAGTCTATATTAGCATTGACACAAGCAACAAAAGAACAAAAGGTGCAAGAACTCTCGCTGTCCGTGACTCGAATGTCTCCAGATGGTGTTTGCGTGCAAGCAGGGGACTGGGAAAAAGAGAGAAAAAAGGTTGTTGACAACAACTATCTACTAAAGTTTCACACTTGGTCTCCTTTGGATTCTTATCTTGACTCGTCCCCAGACCACTAGCTAGGTACAAGACAAACTGATCCACTCCCTTTCGATATTTTGATCACTCATGCAATGGATGAGCGTGCGCAAGAAAGTTGACACCTAAAAGGAGAAACAGAAAGAAGGCGGAGGAGGAAGACAAAAAGGCGTGAAAGGCTCACATCAATGAGGACAATCATAGGCGAGAGAAGGCCATATGATAGATATGATGTGAGGAGTAGGGATTGCCATGCAACGGATGCACATGTCAGCTAAAAGCTCTCCAAGGGAACTAGTGGGGGTGCATCTAACTTGCTTGCTCAAGAAGACCTAGAGCTCGTTTGAGGAGGCTCATCATTGGAATATACAAGTCAAGTTCTATAGTGTGAAGGTCCCCACATAGCTATATGCATGATGATGATCTCTATGGAGTACAAGGGATAGAGGATGAAGTACTAGTGTGGATCTCTCAAAAGGAATAGTAGTGTGCCCCCTTCTCTCTTTTTATTTTTCTTTTCTCTTTTTTCTGTTTTTTTGTATTTTTTTGGTGGCCTCAATGGCTCTTTCTATTTAACTCTCATTTTTCCTCTTTGGGATCTTTTGATTTTGTCCTCTTTGGGATCTTTTTCTCACTTTAGGGGCAACACTCTATATTTTACAAGAATATAGGAGATCTTTCACACTTTACAAAGGTACTCACATAAAGAAGATATAACTATCATGATGCAAATGTATGCCTCTGCCAGAATAGCAGGTATGCAATGATACTAGCGCATCATGTAGCAATGATTAGGGCAAGGCCCAACTAGCATGCGGCTCATCGATCAAGCAAGTAGCATGTATGACATGATGATCAAGTCATGAGAAGGTGGATGTTGCATGGCAATGTATCTCGGAAAGGCTATGGAAATGCCTTATAGGTAGGTATGGTGGCTGTTTTGAGGAAAGATATAAGGAGGCTTATGATGACAGAGCGTATCGTGCCAACGGTTTGGATGCACCGGCGAAGTATGCGCCAACTCTCAAGGTGAGAAAGGGCAATGCACGGTACCGAAGAGGCTAGAAAAAGTATAGGTGGGTGGAAGTGTCAACTTTCGAATACTCACATTAGTCCGAAGAACTCATGCACTTATTATCGGTAACTCTCAATCTAATCAGGAGGTTCACAAAGAGACAAGTACCCCGAGGAAGAGTGTATGGGGGTTTGGTTATCCTTGCGCATCCTCGACTCATGGTACGTGAGTGTACTCTAATATTCGAACCCTCCAGAGGTTAGTGATCCATCTAGTAGGTAGAGTTCTCAACAGGGGTTTTGGTTTTCGAAAAACACACGGATTTCCCAAAATACAACATCTATCACTAATAGGCTCGAGCTCTTGACACCAAAAGTTCAAACATTACTCTAGTCAATACCTCAAAACTATTGCAAGTTACTACTACAAAGAGAATAGCAACTTCAACAACCTACTTCCTAGTCAAGACACAAAACTCAGTGCAACAGGCAAACTTTCTAACAAGATAAAACAAGCAACCTATAGAAAGTTCAACCTAAAACAAAAGCTCTAGAAAAACTAAAGCACTACAACTAAACATGGTAGCAGCTAAGAAAAGAAAAAGAACAACTCACAGCTAAGGAAATAATCATGCAAATCCTATGAGGAGTTCTAGTTCAAACGGAGCGTGTTTCTCTCCCACACAAAGTAAGACGGGATCTAAATTGTTATGAACAGCAAGAAAAGCTAAAGAATACTAAAAAATTAAAGAGCGAGACGCTCCAAGCATAGCACACAACGCATGAAGTGATAAAAATATAGTGCAACGAGGGACGGACTCATAATTGTTGATGAAGAAGGGGATGCACGGGGGCATCCCCAAGCTTAGACGCTTGAGTCTCCTTGAATATTTTTTGGGGATGCATGCGGGCATCCCCAAGCTTGAGCGCTTGACACTCCCGAATCTTCTTTCATCATCTTCCATCACACACTTGAAAACTCCCTTCATACATAACTCATCATAAGCTGATTAGAGAAGTTAGTACCCTTAATAAATAATTTTTCCCACTGGATATAAAGATATTCTTGAAGAGCTACTGTTTCTCAAGATTTCCAAAAGGTTTTTGCAAAGAAAAAGCAAGCTTAAGGTTTGCAAAAGTTAGGAGAGACAAAACGTGGCAGAATCTGTGAAAAACAGAACAACAGGTAGTAAAGAATTTTTTAGGGGTACTTCTGCAACTTGAATCAAAAAACTCAGAACAGACGCTCGAAAGTCAATTGTATGGAGGACGCTGTAAAAACAATTCAGATAAAAAAATATGATCTGGTGATTTTAGGCTAATTTTTCCGTCCAAGGACAGAATCTGTTTTCTGGACAGCATGTCACAACTTTTGAACTTTCTTGCAATCGGAGGCTAGACTTGGCATAAAGATTGAAAATAAAGATACAATGATGTTGCTACAGTAGTAACAATCATCAAGACCACTAAAAACTGAAAATAAAAACTCAAACTAAAGATAACAAGGGTTGCCTCCCTAGAGCTCTTTCTTTATAGTCATAAAGATAGGCTTAATTTTTTAATGATGCTCTCATAGGAATAAGGAATAAGAGTTGAAGAACAAAAGAGAGCATCAAGAAGCAAATAACAAACACATTTAAGTCTAACATGCTTCCTATGCAAAGGGATCTTGTAGAGAAATAACTCATGGAAGCATAAAGATATTAGCATAGGAAGCCAAAATAAGTGCAACTTCAAAACTTTCAACATAAAGAGAGGGAAATTGATATTATTGAAATATCTATAAGCATAGAAAATTTGTTACTCTCCACATAAGCAAAATCCTTCTCATTAGTAATAGTGGGAGAAAACTCAAGAAAATAGCTATCACATGAATAATTCTTATCATGATACACTTACAAACATTCATTCTTTATAGCATAAGTGTCATCACAATAATCATCATAGATAGGAGGCAAAGTATCATCAAAATAAATTTCCTCATCAAAACTTGGGGGGCTAAAAAGATCATCTTCATCAAACATAGCATCCCCAAGCTTATAGCTTTGCATATCATTAGCATCAAAATTATTCAAAGAAGACATGCAAATAACATTACTACTATCATGAGTGTTTTGCAAATAATAAAGCTCCATAGGCTTTTTGATCTCCTCCTCAAACACTTCATGTCCTAACTCAAGATAGAGCTCATAAAGCTCTCTCATAATCTTGTTGTTGTTTTCCATAAAGCCTAACTAGTGAAAATAAAAACAAGAAACAAAAAGAATTAATTGCAAAATCTAAAGATATACCTTCAAACCTTACCTCCCCGGCAACGGCGCCAGAAATAGCTTGATGTCTACGCACGCTTCTATTCTTGTAGACTATGTTGGGCCTCCAAGCGCAGAGGTTTGTAGAACAGCAGCAATTTCCCTCAAGTGGATGACCTAAGGTTTATCGAACTCAGGGAAGTAGAGGTTGAAGATGGTCTCTCTCAAGCAACCCTGCAATTAAGATACAAGAAGTCTCTTGTGTCCCCAACACACCTAATACAACTAGGAGTTGTATAGGTGCACTAGTTCGGCGAAGAGATGGTAAAATATGGGTGATAGGTGTGGCAAAACAAGGTAATATAAATATGTAATAAAAAGTGCAGCAAGAAAACATGTGACAAAAGTGAGAACAAACGGTGTAACAATGGTGGAAACAAGGCCTAGGCTTCATACTTTTACTAGTGGCAACTCTCAACAACATTAACATAGTCTAATCACATGATATTTCCCATAAAACATGCAATGGAGACGCACTTGGAGGTCATTCCTTTGTGGTCAAGAGAGGATGAGAATTATGTAGGGCTATAAAAGCACACCTCAAAGTTTGTAGTTCTCAATCTATGGATTTCCCAATGTCACCGCGGCCATCCAGAGAGAGTACCACAATCACCATAACATATCTCAAGGATAGTCAAAGACAAGCACCAAGAGACTCTCAATCTTCAATCAACACACAAAAGAGGAAATCAATCATGATAATATTCTTCTAACCCATGTCCAATATACCGCTGTCACCTTGGTCTCGGGGATTATACTAGATAAGATCAATTGAGTACATCAATCAAATACATAGAGGAAGGGGAAATATCATGGGATCACCCTAGATTAACATAGCCTATGATCACAACGAAGATCACATCATGGGAGAGAGAGAAGAACACATAGCTACTGGTAGAAACCTCAGCCCCGAGGGAGAACTACTCCCGCTTCATGGAGGGAGGAAGAAACGTCGATGGAGATGAATCCGGGGGCACTTCCCCGTCCCGGCAGGGTGCCGACACAGTAATTTTGCCCCCCCGAAACTTGATGGCGATGGTGGTGGAGATCGGAATTGCTTCTGGAGAAAAGGGGTCCGGAATCAGGGTTTCCTCCACGGGGGTAAAAATAGGGCCAAAGGGGGGCACCAGGGGGGGCACAGGGCAGCCAGGAGGGTGCCCGGCGCGGCTTAGGGTGGGGTCGCGCCAGGGACCCTTCTGGAGTCCCTGTGGTGGCCCTCCCCTCCTTCCTTGGTGATTCCGGAAGCTTTCGGGACGCTGATTTTTTATATAAGTTTTCCGGAATTTTTGGAGCACTTTTAATGGCCGGAAACAGCAAAAAACAGCAACTGGCAGCTCGGTGCACTGGGTTAATAGATTAGTACAAATATTCTCAAAAGTGTATGAAAGTTCAAGCAAAACATGGAAAAGTCACACAAAACATGCATGGAGCAAGCAGAAATTATAGATACGTCTGGGACGTATCACTTGGTAAGTAGAGACATAATTAAATCAACTATATCATTGAGAGAGGTAATTTCCCCGACAGAATTTACCTTCCTACCTGTTGGAGCGCGTTAAGTGTGCCATTGGGAATAGTTGGTCATCATCTCATCGAGAAGTTTTGCGGCAGCACCAAGTGTAGTTGACATAAAGGTTCCTCCCACGGCCGAATCTAACAGGTTCCGCGAGGTAAAGTTCAAGCCTGCATAGAATCTCTGGATAACCATCCAGGTAGTCAAACCATGTGTAGGGCATTTCTTAACAAGAGATTTCATACTTTCCCAAGCTTGGGGAACGTGTTCATTATCTAATTGCCTAAAATTCATAATGTTACTCAATTGGATAATTTTAGCAGGTGGGTAATACTTCCCAATAAAAGCATCTTTGCACTTATCCCAAAAATCAATTCTATTCCTAGGCAAAGATTGAAACCAGATTTTAGCTCCGTACCTCAAGGAGAAAGGAAAAATCTTGAGCTTAACAACATCACCTTCTACTTCAATATACTTTTGCATATCACATAATTCAACAAAATTATTCAAGTGTAAAGCAGCATCATCTCCAGCACCAGAGAATTGATCTCTCATAACAAGATTCAGTAAAGCAGATTTAATTTCATAAGAGGTAGCTGAAGTGGCAGGTGTGGCAATAGGAGTGCAGATAAAGTCTTTGTTGTTGTGACTGTGAAGTCACACAACTTTGCGTTTTCAGAGGAACCCATAGTAGCAGTAGGTGTGGCAGATTTTTTTGTAATTTTTGATATAAGACACAAAGATAAAAACAGAAAGGTAAACAAACAAGACTAAAAATTAATGGTTAAGGATAGTGGGCAACTCCCCTATCTTATTGTAACAACCCAGATTTCAAAAAAATTAAAATTTTTGTTTTCTGCGTGAATTGTTTGATTTGTTTGCGGTGTTTGCATCCCCGATTTATCGATCGACGATTATTTTCCCCCTCTTATCTCATACCAAACGAAGAACGACCCTTTCCACCCTGACACTCGACCTTGCGACACCAGGTTTCACCCGATCACCGTCGTGAAAACCGCACGAGACCAGCCGCAGCCAACGGAACAAAAAACCCCGTTTAATAAGTAAACGGGATATTTTTATAGCGCGCCGGGAAGTGTTCTCGTAATGGTTCAAACGCGAGGTAAACGCCGCCGGCTCGACGCACTGATCGCGCACTTCGAAGTTTTACCCGAATTGGAGGTAGTGCGGACCCCCGGCGGTCAGAAAGGTAAACACCGCGCGCGCGAGAGAAACCGGGGATGTTTTTGCAAACTGCCAGCCACCTGGGCTATATAAAGACCATCACACTCCCACCTCTTTCTAGGGTTTCCCTAGCACAAAATTGCAGCCACCCCCTCACATTTGCCCCAAAAATCTGTCCAATACCCCTATTTTCGCCCAAACCCTCGCCCTAACGGATCTGGACCGTCGGATCGGCCGATCCAACGACCCAGATCGCGCCTGGCTTCCCACCAACCACACCTCCTCTCTCCCGTGGATGCGTCCGAGGAGCTCGCGCCGTAGCCTCCGGCCAGGCCACCGGAGCAGCCAGCCGCCGACCCCTTCTTCCCTCTCTCTCCCTTCCCCCTTCTCCCATCTCTCTCTTACCTCCATCCTCCTCTCCTGCTACAGGTCGCCGCCGGCAGGAGGATGCAGTCTTCGCCGCCATGGCCAGTGGCTGGAGCCAGAGCCCGAAGCTCGCGCCGCCCCACCTCACGCCCGTCGAAGCCGCGCTGGATCCGGCCTCCTTCGTGCCCCCCAGCGCCGCCGGCTCCCGATTCTTCGAGCCGCGCGCGCCTCCAGCCTCCTCCTCGCGCCGCCCGTCGCCGGTGGAGGTGCCGCCGGCCTCGTCCTTTGTCCCGATCGGATCGGGGCAGGGGAGCTCCAGGTGGGCCGACCCAGCCGCTGTGGCCCACTCCCAGCCGACCCAGCCAACCTCCATGGCGTCCCAGCCCGGTCCGGCCTCCCAGTCCAGGCCGTCCCATGGTGAGAGCCAGCCCGGCGCCCCCCATTTTTTTTTATTTTAGTTCGTCTGTTTTTTTTCTGTCTCTGAATTTTTCTAAGTCTGTTAAATAAATGCTGCTGATTCAATTTTGCGAGTAGTTTTGCGGTAAATCTGTAGCTCGGATTGCGATGCGCCCAAAATGAAAATTTCTCAGAATTGTGTGTACTTCAATCCATATTTTGTGAGAATTTTGATTTGAGGTCATATTGATGGTGAAAATCTGTGTTGAAGTAGGCACCAGGCTGTTAACTGTTGCTAAATTCTGTCAAGTGCTGCTGATGTTATTTTGTTGCAACTTTGGGTGATGCTTGTGTCAAATCCATGAGGCCTATTGCATTGATTCTTTTTCCTATGTGTTATGCATCATGTGTACTTCATTTCCATGCGTTAACTTGTCATGTTTGGGTGCTTTAGCTATATTAAATCTTGCTCCAAAGTGGTGATCCTGATGTTAATGTGCTGCTGTTGCTGAAACTGTTAATTTGTGGCAACTTCGGGTGACGGTTGCGTCGCAACCGTTTATCGGAATTGAGTGATTCCAATTACATATTGTTAAGCATCATGTCTACTTCCATTATATGTATTTCATTGTTATGATATGCTTTCTGGTCATATAGTTATTGAGCTCCAAAGTTGCTATGCTGCTGTTTTTGACAGCCACCTCTATTTTTCTCTAAGTCTGTAACGTTCCGATGCCATGTTGCATGCTTAATATCTTTTGATCTATGATGCCTATTTGCATGATTCTTTTTGCCATGCCTTCCCTGTCATGTCTACTTTAGTTCCATATAATTTCTGAGCATGTTTGCATTGGTTATCCTGTTTATGCATTTCTCTAAAGTGTGCTTCGTGATGTTGGCAGATTGTGCCCGTAAATTGTTTTGCTTGTATCTTTTTAACCGTAACTCCGTTTGGGGAGTTCTTTATATGTAACTTGATTAGTTTTTCGTGTAATTTGTGTTTATTCTATTGTTTTCTGCTGTTAACCAACCTAAAATATGGTTTAGGGAAGAACAGTACCAAATGTTTTAATCATCGTGCGAGACTTAGTGTTATGCCATGTTTAGGTTGTGCCCCACTTAAATTGACTAGCATAGATAGTTTATCTTATGCTTCACCTCTTACATGTTTATGTGCTATGACATGCTTTCTTGAGTTGCCATGTTAACAACTTTTGTTGATCACCTATAGCTAAGCAACTTGAACCACCGTAAACGTGCGGTATTCGTCGTGTGTGACCGATACCCCACTTAAACTGTTAGTAACCGTTCTCGACGATAGATCCGTATCGCGTTGCCGTGTCGTGTGATGTCTTCTTGATCTTGTGTTGTCCCGTAGTAATAGAGTGCTTGCTCGTTGATTGCTTTCCAGTGGTTATCGTCTTGTGTGCTTCCGCGGGTACCTTCGAAGATGATGCGAGCTTGCGATCAACTACACCTTCGGAACCCGACTTATCAACAGGCAAGGACCATACATTACTTATGATCCATTCTTTTTCAACCAGTGGTTTGCATGCTAGTCTAGGTTAGGTTCGATGTTTGATCCTACCACATGTTTACAGCCTCTTTCCAACCGATACAGCCATGTCCCTTCCAAGCAAACCTTGTACTGCTATGTTACTATTGCTCGTTACTCAGCCCCTGCTTAGTATGCATGCTTAGGATGCTACGATGTTACCCAGTTACTCCTTGGTTCGGGATATCACATTATTATATTGTTGTTTATGATATGATTATTATAATGTTGACTATATTCGACGAAGGATGGAAGGTCTAGGCTATCCCGCCCCGACGCTTTGTTCCATTTGAGTCACCTAGGATCCGAGTTCCGGGTATTGGTTTTAAGACTGAGTGTGCCTAACCGCGTGTGGGATTTTATGGGGTCCCCTTTTCTTACCTACCTAGCTTCAAACATTTCTAGTGGTGGTCCAAGCTGATTTACCATTTGAAACCGTGTGTGTGCTGGTCAGCTGCCAGTAGTTTTTAAACCAACCCGGACCAGTGAGGACATAGTTCCCTTGCTGGCCCACCTTGTCCGGCTGAGGACCCAGTTTCCCATGTGTGATTAACCGGCTATCCAAACCTGCGACAGACGGTATGAGAGCAGATCGAGAGCGCGGCCGGCTCCTGAGCTGGATGTCGACTCACCGGGGGCCACCCGGATTTGTTCGTTGTTAGCTAGAGGGACCTATCGTTTCGGATCTCTTGGAACTAAATCATAAAATGGTTGCCTGTGATGGGTAGCAACTGAAAGAGATGGGCGTGCGTGCGGAGCCTTGTAATGGGCAGTTGGTACACCCCTGCAGGGTTAAATCTTTTCGAGAAGCCGTGTCCACAGTTATGGACGATTTGAGACCTACTCCTTGCTCATAGACAACAACAGCTGAGATAATCTTAATATAATTTGATCAATGTGTGTGTGCCTTGACTGCTTCTTCTTCGTCGGGATGCGAAGAGGAGGACAAGGATAGGATAGTTGTTATGTTTGCGTATGTAAGTGGATAGCAGACTTGTTGGAGGCGATTCCTCATCGAATGCTTGGCTTCTTATCTTACTCTCTAGATCGTTAGCCACTTCATAAATGCTAGTGCGGCAGCAACCTCACCACTTACCCCTTCCTTACCGTAAACTACTAGTTGTCCTAGAATGACGAGTGATGAAGTCCTTGCTGGGTCAGTTGACCACTACAGTTGGATGCTGGGTACTTCTGTACTCATGATACTACCCCGAAACTCTTTCCAGGGTTCTTGATCGACAACAGGTATGGTGATCGACATTTCACGTGGAGACTCGACGACGACTAGTTAGGCGGATCCCGGCGGAGGGCTTGGACCCGTGTGGTTATGGGGATCGATGTTTTTCTCTTTGCCACTAGGCATTTGTTTGTAGTCTGTACCCAGACATGAATCGTCCGCTGTTGTATTGTATTTGAGGCGGTTGTATGCCGATTGTATGAGATGTTGTATCCTTGTATCTGTAATGTTGTGATATCATGTTGGAAATCCGGGGCATATGACTTCGTCATATGTCGTGGTGGGACCGATATGTGCTTCGTCCCAGGATCTGGATGGAAACATCTAGATCTGGAACAGTACCGCATATCGGGCCTTACACTTATCACTCGAAGTCCCCGGCAACAGCGCCAGAAATTTGCTTGACGGACTGGAAGTGGTAATGGCTTCTCGCCCTTCGTTGGTTACCCCAAGTGGAAGGTGAGATGTAGGATAGCAGCAAATTTCCCCTATGTAGAGGATAGGGTTTGTCTCCCGTAGGACTCCGGCAATGATAAGTAGGTGTTAGCGGCGCACATAACACGGACCTACACACGATACAATTAACTTTTCTCCCAACGAAGTTCCGAGAGGTTGTCAATCTCTCCGGTCCTGTTGTTTACAAAGGGTCAAACACACAAGGGATAATGATAATGATGATAGAAACTGAAAGTAAATACTGGAAAGTAAATAGGCTTGTAAACAGTGATGAGGATATGGACCGAGTGTAACAGCCCGGATTTTGCAAAAATTAAAAAAATTGTTTTCGGTGTGAATTGTTTGATTGTCTGATTTGTTTGTGGTGTTTGCATCCCCGATTTATCGATCGGCGATTATTTCCCCCCCTTATCTCGTACCGGACGGAGACCGACCCTTGCTACCCTGACACTCGACCTTTGCGACACCGGGTTTCATCCGATCACCGTCGCGAAAACCGCACGAGACCAGCCATCGCCACCGGAACGAAAACCCCGTTTATTTAATAAACAGATTATTTTATTGGGGCGCTGAAAAATGTTGTTGGAGTGTCACCGCAGTGAGGTACGATCGACGGGCTCGACGCTCTGAGCGCGTAGGTCGAAGTTTCGTTCGAATCGGAGTCCATACGGAGTCTCGGCGGTCACGAACGCGATCACCGGACACGCGAGAGGGGTACCGAGGGCGTTTGCGTCAACTGGCCAGCCAACCAGCCCTATATAAAGACCACCAGCCTCCCACCACCCAATTAGGGTTTACCCTAATGGAAAATTGCATCCCCCCTCCACTTTGCCCCAAATTTGCCTCCAAATCCTCCAGATCCCCGAAATCCTAGCCCTCCTCTGATCTGAGCCGTCAGATCTGAGATCCAACGGCTCAGATCGAGCCACCGCAGCTCACCCAGCCTCCCAGACCGAATCCGGGCCTCGCCGGGCCGAGCGCCGCCGCCGCGGGCCCGCCCAAGCCCGTCACGCCGCATCGTCTCCCGTGGAGAGTCGCCGCCTGCTGTCTTCCGCCGGCGTCGCCGAGCCGCCACGCCAGTGAGGTCCTCCAGTGCCCGCGCGCCCTCCTCTTCCTTCCTCTCGCCCTCACCCCGCTCCTACTCTTCCCCCGTGCAGGACGCCTCGCCGCCGGCCGTCGAAGCCTCGCCATGGCCATGGACGAGCTCGGCCAGGAGCTCGCCGTTGGCCGGGTCTCCTCCTCGCTGCGCCACTCCAGCCAGCAGGTCGACCAAGATCCGGCTGCCCTCCGGCCGCCGGCCCCAGATCCGCCTCCTCCGCCACCCTCGCCAGAGTTGGCCGCCGGTAGGGCCGCCGCCGCGCTCGGGGGTGAGGCCGGTGCCCCAGCGCCCCCTGTACCGGCCAGCCAGGCCGCTGCAACCGCCCGTTGTGGGCCGGTCCACGCCCAACGGCCCACTCCCGCGCCTCCTCTGCCGGCTGGGCTTGGCCCATTGGTGAGGCGCCCCTGTTTTTTTTCCTTTTTTTTTTTTTTTTATTTATGCTGCTCTGCACTGTTGGGCCGGCGCAGTAGCTCCGAATTCGGCCCAACACTCTTTTTTCTGTTTTATTAATAAAAATTGGCAGATTGTGTTATATTTTTGCGGTGCTCGTACCTTTTCAACCGTAACTCGGATCGCAACGCTTTTAATATGGAACTTGCTTAGTTTTGTGTGTAGTTTAATAAAATGTGCTTTGTTGCCATGTTTGACTTTGTTTACATGCTGTTTAACTGCTAATTACATTTGTCTGCCACTGAAACTGTAACTGCCATAACTTTTTAACCGTTGCTCTGATTAAAATGTTTCTTATATGTAACTTGACTAGAATTGCATGTAGATTGTGTTTATGCTTCTCTTGCTTGCTAATAAAAAATATAAAATATGTTTAGGGGCAAAACAGTACCAAATGCAATAAATATCGTGGGGTCCGTAATAGTCGGCATGTATAGGTTTTACCCCCCACTTAAATTGGCTAGCTTAGGTAGTTTGTTTATGCTTCATCTCTTGCCATGCTTGTGTGCTATGCCATGCTTGGTTGAGTGCGATGCCATGTTGACAACCTTTTTGATCACCTGTAGCTAAACAACCTGAACCCTCGTAAAACGTGCGGTATCGTCGTGTGTGACGAGTACCCCACTTAATCTGTTAGTAACCGCCCTCGACGGTAGGTGCGATGTCTCGTGTTGCCTTCTTGTTGATGCTTGCTTGTGTTTTCTTCGTAGTAATAGATGCTTGCTCGTTGATTGCTTTCCAGTGTTTACCGTCTTGTGTGCTTCCGCGGGTACCTCTCGGAGACGATGCGAGCTTGCGATCAACTACACCTTCGGAACCTGACTTATCAACAGGCAAGGACTATACATTACTTATGATCCATTCTATTTCAACCAGCGGTTTGCATGCTAGTCTAGGATAGGTTCGATGTTTGATCCTACCACATGTTTACAACCTCTTTTAAACCGATACAGCCATGTTCCCTCCCAGCAAACCTTGTACTGCTATGTTACTATTGCTCGTTGCTCAACCCCAGCTTAGTATGCATGCTTAGGATGCTACGAGGTTACCCTGTTACTCCTTGGTTTGGGCTATCACATTATTATTATTGTTGTTGATGATATGATTATTATAATGTTGACTATATTCGACGAAGGATGGAAGGTCTAGGCTATCCCGCCCCGACGCTTTGTTCCATTCGAGTTACCTAGGATCTGAGTTCCGGTTATTGGTTTTAAGACTGAGCGTGCCTAACCGCGTGTGGGATTTTATGGGGTCCCCTTTTCTTACCTATCTAGCTTCAAACATTTATAGAGGTGGCCCAAGCTGATTTACCATTTGAAAACATGCATATATATCTTGTCGGGTCGCTCCTAGCAGATATCTTTTAAAACAACTTGGGCCAGTGGAGACATGGTTTCTCTGTTGGTCCACCCGATCAGCTAGGACCCGGTTTCCCATGTGTGATTAACCGGCTATCCGACCTGCGTCATACGGAAGAGTCCGATCCGAGAGCGTGGCCGGCTTTTGGATTGGGTGTCGACTCCCCGGAGGCCACCCGGATTTGTTCGTTGTTAGTTAGAGGGACCTATCTATTCGGATCTCTTGGAACTAAATCATAAAATGGTTGCCTGTGATGGGTAGCAACTGAGAGAGATGAGCGTGGATGCGGAGCCTTGTAATGGGCAGCTGGTACACCCCTGTAGGGTTAAATATTTTCGAGAAGCCGTGTCCACGGTTATGGACGACTTGAGACCTACTCCTTGTTCATAGACAATAACAATTGAGATAATCTTAATATAACTTGATCAACGTGTGTGTGCCTTGACTGCTTCTTCTTCGTCGGGATGCGAAGAGGAGGACAAGGATAGGATAGGTGTTATGTTTGCGTAGTAGGTGGATAGAAGACTTGTTGGAGGCGATTCCTCATCGAATGCTTGGCTCCTTATCTTACTCTCTAGATCGTTAGCCACTTCATAAATGCTAGTGCGGCATCAACCTCACCACTTACCCCATCCTTACCGTAAACTACTAGTTGTCCTAGAATGACGAGTGATGAAGTCCTTGCTGGGTCAGATGACCACTACAGTTGGATGCTGAGTACATCTGTACTCATGATACTACCCCCAAACTCTTTTCAGGGTTCTGATCGACAACAGGTATGGTGATCGACGTTTCACGTGGAGACTCGACGACGACTAGTTAGGCGGATCCCGGCGGAGGGCCTGGACCCGTGTGGTTATGGGTATCGATGTTTTTCTCTTTGCCACTAGGCATTTGATTGTAGTCTGTACTCAGACATGTATCTTCCGCTGTTGTATTTTATTTCAGGAAGTTGTATGCTGATTGTATGAGATGTTGTATCCTTGTATCTGTAATGTTGTGATATCATGTTGGAAATTCGGGGCATATGGCTATGTCATATGTCGCGGTGGGACCAATATGTGCTTCGTCCCCGGATCTGGATGGAAACATTTAGATCTGGAACAGTACCGCATATCGGGCCTTACAACTTGGTATCAAAGCCTTACCGACCGTAGGATCCCTTCTCTGGCCGCAGTCGAGTCTGGAGAAAAACTATTTTGTAGTTACTAAGTTAGTTATCGGAGAGTAGGATTCTTTTTTACTCCTTACCCTTGCTCTGGTCAGGACAAGTGACGGAGGTGTTTTAATTCTCGCCTTATCCCCTTCAAAACTCTAGGATCTCGAGGGTGTGGAGTATCGGAACCATTACAATGCCTTGCTTGCGACGTATTGTCTCGATTCCGATCTCAGGTGGGAATTCCTGTAGTACCTTTAGCTTCTCCGACTCCGGATAACATCGTGGTTATTCCTTGCCATCCATCCTTTTGCCGGTGTTTTCACGACTTGCGTCGAAAACAATATCCTTTGATCCGGTTATCGTTGTTGTTCCTCCTCTTGACACTGACGGTTTCGTTTTCCGACGTTGCCGACTCTCTGCGGAAATTTATCTCGACAAAAGTTTGACGTCGACATGGAGCATAGTCCCTTGTTGGTGGTGTTGAAGATCGTCGTCTCTCTTTTCTCTCCCCCTCTCCCCCAGATCGTCCTGGATCTCGGGACGAGATCCCTTGTTGGTGGTGTTGTATTGTAACAACCCGGATTTTGCAAAAATTAAAAAAATTGTTTTCGGTGTGAATTGTTTGATTGTCTGATTTGTTTGCGGTGTTTGCATCCCCGATTTATCGATCGGCGATTATTTCCCCCCCTTATCTCGTACCGGACGAAGACCGACCCTTGCTACCCTGACACTCGATCTTTGCGACACCGGGTTTCATCCGATCACCGTCGCGAAAACCGCACGAGACCAGCCATCGCCACCGGAACGAAAACCCCGTTTATTTAATAAACGGATTATTTTATTGGGGCGCCGAAAAATGTTGTCGGAGTGTCTCTGCAGTGAGGTACGATCGACGGGCTCGACGCGCTGAGCGCGTAGGTCGAATTTTCATCCGAATCGGTGTCCGTACGGAGTCTCGGCGGTCACGAACGCGATCACCGGACACGCGAGAGGGGTACCGAGGGCGTTTCGTCAACTGGCCAGCCAACCAACCCAATATAAAGACCAGCAGCCTCCCACCACCCAATTAGGGTTTACCCTAATGGAAAATTGCATCCACCCCCCTCCACTTTGCCCCAAATTTGCCTCCAAATCCTCCAGATCCCAGAAACCCTATCCCTCCTCTGATCCGAGCCGTCAGATCTGAGATCCAATGGCTCAGATCGAGCCACCGCAGCACAGCCAGCCTCCCAGACCGAATCCGGGCCCCGCCGGGCCGAGCGCCGCCGCCGCGGGCCCGCCCAAGCTCGTCACGCCGCCCCGTCTCCCGTGGAGAGTCGCCGCCTGCTGTCTTCCGCCGGCGTCGCCGAGCCGCCACGCCAGTGAGGTCCTCCAGTGCCCGTGCGCCCTCCTCTTCCTTCCTCTCGCCCTCACCCCGCTCCTCCTCTTCCCCCGTGCAGGACGCCTCGCCGCCGGTCGTCGAAGCCCCGCCATGGCCATGGACGAGCTCGGCTAAGAGCTCACCGTTGGCCGGGTCTCCTCCTCGTTGCGCCACTCCAGCCAGCAGGCCAACCAAGATCCGGCTTCCCTCCGGCCGCCGGCCCCAGATCCGCCTCCTCCGCCACCCTCGCCGGAGTTACAAGCACCGTTGTTTCCCCCCCTTGTGGCCACAACACATCCCCTAGACTCATGTTTCTGTCACTCAAGCGTGTCATCAGGGGGCATTTACCCACAATCGAGCATAGCGTTCCGTCTTGGAGTTACTATCCATTACTTGTCCAGAGCAATAAACAGCAATGGAGAACATGCAAGAATTACTTAGAAACAAAAATATAAGAGATAAAAACCAAATATATTACTCTATCACGATCTGAACATAATCTCATAATCCATCGGATCCCATCAAACACAACATAGCAACAGTAGAAGAATTACATATGTGCCTCGATCATGTAGGGCAGCTCACGAGGTCTAAACCATGAAGAACAAAGAGGGGAGGAGAACATCGCATAGCTAATGATCACGGACCCATGGTGCAAGGTAGACTACTCACGGCACATCCAGGAAGCGTCCATGGTGGAGGAGAAGCTCCCGGAGGTCGATCATTCCTTCGGCTGGGTGCCGGGAAGGGTCGTGATGGTGCTCCCGATCTTGTAAGCGCGGGCGCGACGGAACAGAGGAGAGATTGCGAAATAGGGTTCTGTCTTCGGAGTTTCCCCGTCACGAGAAATAAATAGGCGAAGTAGGCAGCCAGGGGGCCCACCAGGGGTCTAGGCGCCCCCCTGGCGTGGCCAGGCCCCTGGCCGCGCCAGGTGGCCGCCTGAACCCCTGGTGGTGGACCTATGGCCCCACTTGGGTGCTTCTGGAAGACTCCGTTACGCTGATTTTTTATCCGATTTTTCCCGAATTTTTGGAGCATTTTTTATATGGGGGAAACCTGGAATAGAAAAACAGCAGAAAACAGGATCTGGCACTGGGGTGCACTGAGTTAGTAGGTTAGTCCAAATATGATCAAAAGTATATGAAAGTGTATCTAGATCATAGCAATATCACACAAAATATGCATGGAGCGAGCAGAAATTATCAATACGTTTGAGACGTATCACTTTGTTATGAATAGTTCCCTTCAGGTACCCAAGCTTTCTCTCAACTGGAAACATCCAACCATAATGGACAGGGCCCTTAGAAGTGCCTCCTCTGGAAGATGATTAGGAAGGTGCATCATCACATTAAAGAAAGCAGGTGGGAAGACCTTCTCAAGGTTGCAAAGAATTAAAGGGATTTCTTTCTTCAATTCTTCAACGACTTTGACGTCTAGTGTCTTGGCACACAACTCCTTAAAAAAGCTTCCTAGTTGGGAAATAGCTTCATACATATCATTCGAGGCAATGCCTCTAAGACCAACTCGTAAGATAGTCTGGAGGAGTATGTGGTAATCATGCGTCTTCAGACCATGTAATTTACCAGTTACCACATCCACATATGTTTCCAGGTTTGCAGCGTGACTGAATGGGAATTTAATGCCTGCCAGAAACTTGCACAACTTTATCTTACCTTCCTTTGTAAGCATCCAGGGAGCTGGAGGCTTCTTTAAATTACCCTTCTTTTTCACACTTTCTTTCAACCAATAGTCTTTCCACATATTCAATTTCTATAAATCCAATCTCGCGCTGATTGTATCCTTGTTCTTGCCTCGATTTCAAGAAGTGTACGAAGGATACTCTCACATATGTTCTTCTCAATGTGCATAACATCCAGGTTGTGAGGTAACAAAAGAGTGTGCCAATAATCCAAATCATGAAAGCTAGCATTGAGGTTCCATGTAGGATGATTCATGCTGGCATACTTTCTCTTTCTAGTTTTATTTTCTGGGTACTTGCCTGGTTTGAAATTCTTCTTAGCAGCCTCTATGTGCACAACAACTTCTTCTCTCATGAACTTTAGTGGTCGTTTACCAAACTTTTTTTGTTATTAAAAGATTTCGCTTGTTTTCTGAAGGTACGTCCATCATCAAGGAATCGATGATGGCCAATATATCCAATTTTATTTTTCAGTTTCACATTGTCGCAAGACACACATGCATAATAACCCTTTGTGCTCCGACCTGAGGTAGTGCCATATGCGGTATAATCATGAATGGTCCACAGAATCGCCGCACGCAAGTTGACCTCTTTATTCTCCAAAACATCTTTTGTTGGTACACCATCCTAGAGATTCTTCAAATCATGAATCAGTGGTTGCATGAATACATGAAAATCCTTTCCTGGTGAATATTTTCCCGGAATCAACAATGCCATCATGAAATTGGATTGTTCCATGCACATCCAAGGTGGGAAGTTGTAAGGAATGAGAAAAACAGGCCACGTACTATATGTACTGCTCATGTGTCCAAAGGGATTGAATCCATCTGTTGCAAAGCCTAACCTCAAGTTGCGGTGATCTGCAACAAAGGTTTTATGGACCTCATCAAAGGTATCCCATGCCTTGCCATCACCGGGGTGCGTCATGGCATTCTTCTCTACATCTCTCCTGTCCTTGTGCCACCGGGTGTGCTCTGACATTTCTCTGGAAGAAAAAAATCGTTGGAACCATGGGGTTATCGGAAAGTACCGAAGGATCTTGTGAGGAACCTTTCTGTTTCGATCCTGGTATCTCCACCTTGAATGACCACACTCTAGACAATGAGTACTGCTGGCATGGTCTCCCAAAAACAAACTGCAGTCATACTTACATACATCAATTGTCTCATAACCCATACCAACTTCAGAAAGAACTCTCTTAGCCTCAGCATATGATTTCGGAAGGTTGATTTCTGCAGGCATATTTTTTTAGTTCACCAAAGAAAAAATCGAATGCCCTGTTGGTCATATGATTTTTTGTTTTCCCATGAAGCATCAAAATGAACGACAACCGTGTCATACTACTGCATCCAAGATAGAGTTCTGCCTGCGCTTCTTGCAATAATTTTCTAAAAACACCCGTGTCACCTGATTCACATTTTTCTCTCCAAAAAAGGGAATATATTAATATCGGGAAGATAGCAATTACACCCAGCGTCTACACCTACAAGATGTGGTATAGGCATCCATGATGCACACAACCAAAGGAAAAACATAAAATAAAGGAAAATTACCTGATTCATATACCAAGTATTCCATCACACCTCCCACATTATCATGATCTGATGCGTTCGAAAGCTCAAGCTCTTCAGACTCGGCAGTTTCATCAGGAGATTCGTTGTTACTACCAATACTTTCCCTATGAAAGATCCACGTCGTATAGGAATTGCACATACCATTGATGTATATGTTACGTCGAACAATTTCTACGGCATGGTTGTACAAATTACGACACCTGATGCATGGGCACACCATTTCTGAAGCCCCGTTGTTATGAAGAAGCGCGAAATTCATAAAACATTTCATGCCCTGAGTGTATTGCGGGGTCATCTTCGCTTTACAATTAATCTAGGAGCAATCCATTTACTGAAAAAACATAAGGATATGTTGCATAAGATTTTGCATCACAAAATCCAGGAAACCAAAACAATTTTTCTTTCAGTAAATAGATCGCACCTGAAATCACCCCTATTTCGCTCTGTCGCTGTTGCGCGTCACTTCTCCGTTCATCAGTAAAAAATTCGAAGGCTCATATAGAAGCCGACTCATGCCTCATCTTCTTGCGTTGAGAGAGATTATTGGTTTCAAAAGTCGAAACTTCTCTGTAAGACGGCACATATGACTAGCGTTCCCGGTGCCTAGAACAAAACTTGATAGGTATTGCTAGAAGCCCCCCATGGTTTAGACTAAGTCTAGTTCGCGTTGGTCGTATGATCATGAGCTGTACAGGCCAAGATTTAAGGTGTGTTTGGCCATTCATGTATATGCCGGGTTCTCAGATAAAGTCGATGAATATCATTGAGCTCCCCGATTCCCCTGACTAAGCAATATACATGTGGAGTTTTACATATATATGTGCCGAGTTCTCAGATAAGAGTCAATGAATATCACCGAGCTCCCCGATTCCCCTGAATAAGCCATATACATGCTCAGTACCAATAGAGGGTTGATCAAGCCCCCAGGTCTCTGAGATATAAAATGAAAAATACGAAATGTGTGATGCAAGATGAAGATATGAAAATAATAAAGTAAAGAAGAGTCTGTATGACAGCTAAATGTGGCGAGAGCCGGTGCGACGAAAGTCGACTTATATATATATATATATATATGTGTGTGTGTGTGTGTGTGTGTGTGTGTGTGTGTGTGTGTGTATGGCGAGAGCCGGTGCGACGAAAGGCGACTTGTATATATGTATGGCAAGGGCCAGTGCGACAAAAGTCGACTTATATATATATATGTTGAGAGTGAAAATGAGGGACTGACTTTTTACTGTGGACGAGTCCATGTTCTTGACCTCTTGTAACTATATGAGCCGGTTGAGCCGTCGTCGTACTGACTTTCCTTTAGGACGTTTTATCGACTAGGCGTATGTAGTCTTGCATAAAGTAGCACTGGTCCAGGGCATGATTAGCAGGGCGGCCTAGTTTGGGATGCCTTGGGCAAGCTTCTCGCATGGCTTTCTCGCAGTCCCGGTATCTTACATACTGCTTTGGTGGCTGTTCGTGACTCTAGGAGCGGTCGCTGCTGCATTCCCGCGGGGTTTGGTTGCGCCTGCGCTTCCTATTGCGTGTGCGACTTCGATTTGGGATTCCCTCACATCTGGATTCATTAGACTTGGAATACCTGAGGACAACATCCACAAGTCCCCTCAGGTCTTCAGCTACTTCCTTTATGCGTTTTAGTGTGTTGGTTATAAGTATAAGCCGGAGTCCTATCGACTCCTAGATCCTTTCATGCTGTAATTTCTGCGAGATCCGGTCTTGTGCTTCTATAAGGTTTCGATGCTCCCAAGCTATCTCTTTTTGCAGCATCATGGATTTTTCTGGTATTCCTCTAACTCCTGGTCAGAGCCTATTCTGTTTCGGCTCAGGCGTTGTCACACATTGGTGGCTCATGCGTCTGAGCCTTTTTTAATTTCCGATGAATTCTGGATGGTATCGGCGTTGTTGTAAGCCGGAGTCTTGTCTTCTAGAGAATCTTGACGTCTTCGGGTATCTGCTGTGTAGACGGCCTTTTCCTGGGGGGATTAGAGGTAAGGAGAATCCAGATTGTATTCCTCTGGGTCAGATCCGAGTCTACTTTCTTTAACGGATCGAATCGACCTTGTGTCTTCATACTTATATTCTTCTTGATACGAGTCGGCATCAGAGAAATTTTCACTGTCTCCATGGGTTGGGGTCTCAATAGAACGTTCTAGCTCTGAAGACTCACCGATAAACCCGACGAAGGCATGATGAAGATTGGTGTTTGGCCGACTCGCTTTTTAAGGGGAATTTCTTGTGAATTACCTCTTTGCTGGAAGGTGCCTCTTGCGTTTTTCAGGCCATAGGGCATGGCGGGTTGCTGACTTGAGGTTTCCATGGAAGCTTCAGGATCCGGCTCTGGCTCTGATTCATCTGTCCGGCCGATGACGATGTGAATAGCCCCGATCGGGACCCGATATCCAGATGCGACGGAATCGGCTTCAGGGCCCCAAGTTGAGTCGTCAATGCTGAGCTTCCCGCGCTGGCTTCTTGTGATTCGTCCGGTGACAAATCCTTCCATACCTTGCAAAGCTCCATCCAGAATTTCAACACCTACTCCTGCTTCTTATTATTACGGGTATCGACTCCTCGATTAGAAGAGTCGATGAATTGATTACAAGAGAGTTGGATCGCAACCTTAGTCTCGAGGAGATCTAGGTTACGCCGCAAGTGTCTAGTCCTATCTTGGATTGAGATTGAGTTGCCTCTGGATCCCGTGGACCTCGACTTATAAAGGCGTCGGGTCCCAGGGTTCTTCGAGTCCGACTCCTAAGTGGAGTCCTATTCTACTTTACAAAGATGTTACGTGCTATACAAGGTAAGTCGAATCCCTTCTATGGCTTCGATCTCTATGCTTTCCGCGAATGGTTCGTGGTCGGATCTTCTTTTGTGGGCCTTCATACGTAAGTCGGCCCAGAGGTTTATAATTCCGGGTCTATGGTGATGACCCACAATGTAATGGATCTGTCGCAACGTTTTCAATAAGTAAGAGTGTCGAACCCAACGAGGAGCGAAAGGTATTGTTAGGTGATTTTGGACAAGGAATAACTGCAAGCACTGAAAGATGATTTTTTAGGGGTTTTTAATATAAGCAACAATAAAGTAAAAGAAAGCAAAGTAAATAGTGCTGAGGAGCAGCAAGTGGCCCAATCCTTTTGAGCAAAGGATAAGCCTGGCAACTGAACTTATAAAGACTAAAGCGTTCTTGAGGACACATGGAGAGGTAGTCACGTGTTTTCGCCATACTCCGTATCGATAACAAGTGTTGTGTTGATAAGTGTTGAGTGGGTGGATCTACGCTAGCACACCTTCTAGACTAAGATAAGTGCACTCTTATGATTAAACATCTTGCAAGCATCCGCAAATACAAGATAGAAATTAAGGCAAAGCCTAACCACAACAATAAGATCAAGGATACATTAGTCCCTTGTGCAAAAGTGTGCAAACTGGGGTTCAGGTTTCTGTCACTCCAGCAACCCACCGTAAGCATTCTTAATACAGAATGTATTCCCCTAGGTCTTTAAGAAGGCGAAGTGTTGAGTGTTTGACTCACACAACACCACAAGGAAAATAACAACACAACTTAAATATCAAACAACACAAATTACTTCAACATCATATGACTACTAACAACTAGACTTCTCCCATGTCCTTAAGAACTAAAGTAACTACTCACAAGACATAAAAGAGATCATGATCAGAGGTGATAAATATATTATAAACAATCTGGACATAATGATATTTATCCAACAAAACTTAAATAGCATTCACCACAAAGTAGTAATCAACACCGGTAGAGTAGAGAGGATAGATAGTGCGGGTTACAACACAAGATAAACTTGTGAGGTGAGATTGGATGGTGGTGGAGATGGTGCTGATGTTGGGGATGATGTTGATGATGATCTTGATGATTCCCGTGATGATGGTGATGACGATGGCGATGATCTCCCCTTTCGGGAGGTGATCTCCTCGGCGGAATCTGCCCGTCGGAGAGCCCTTTTCTTCTCTGTAGGTTTCCTCCACGGAGCGGCGGCGGAACTCCGTGAAAGCTTAACTTTTTAGGGTTTTCGCGTAACGAGGAGTATATAGGATAGAGGGGGGAGCCGGGAGTGGCCCCAGGGCTCCAGGCGCCCTCCCGGCGCGGCCAGGGGTGGGGCCGCGCCAGGTGGCCTCCTGGGGCTCCTGTGGCCCCCCTCTGGCCCCTCTTCGGTGTGTCTTCGCTAAACTTATGGAAAATACCCCCGTCGATTTTCAGGTAATTTGGAGGTATTCTTCTTCAGCAACTCAGCGTCCACTTTTTACCGCTGAATCCTGCGTCTGCTGCTTCGGCACCGGGAAGTTGCAAACTATGTAAAATAAGACAAAACAACATAAGAACATCATCGTAATGTGAAATATATCAATGAATAAGGATGAATTACGATATAAAATAGTGATGCAATTTGGACGTATCAACTCCCCCAAGCTTAGACCTCGCTTGTCCCAAGAGAAAACTGAGCTCGGTAAACCTGTCCACAAGTTTAGAGAGTGAAGTGTCGATAAATAGAATACGGACAAGAAGCATCAAGATCTTTTCATCAAACTCAAACATCCTCAACATCAATCTTTAACTCATAAAGCCCTTATGAAAGAGTAATAACAATTATAATCAAAAGTAGGGCTAAGGAAACTGATCAAATCATGACAAACAAGTCCTTTGGTCAAGGAACAACTAATAGCTTTTACCTTCGCTCTTTCTCTTTATATTTTGAAGAGACAATTTGGAACTTTTTGAAAGAACAAGCTATTAGTCATGAAGTACAAATGCTAACATAAAGGAAGATGTTTGCTTGGAAAATGCTTTTGCAAACAACTTACTTATCAAGAGATAATGTCAACAATGATATGGCATGGCAAAACTTAATGCAGCATTATATTGATGAATCTTCATCAGCATCAAGTGTCTGTTCTCTTTGGGAAAGGAGGAAGTAGGGAGAACTGACTCAACATAAAAGTAAAGGAAAAAGCCTTGTTAAAGGAAAGCAGGGAAAACTCAAGTGCTATCCTTAAATCAAACAGAATGAAAACAAGTTTTGAGAGGTGGGTGATTTGTCAACGAATGCTAATAGATAACTCAATTGCTTTTCAGATTGGACAAGTTTCGAGGAACGGCTCCCAAACGGGGACGATCGCATCTCCTCAATCTCCTTTGTTTATCACTGCCAAAGTTTTCTGATTTCTCATGAACAAAGCGTGAAGGAGGGTTTGTTTGTTGTATTATCTTTTGTGAGCTGGGCGCACTCATGCCAGTTCCTCCTCGTATTAGGGGTTTGCAGATTAGACATGCAATCCCGGGGTAAAACTTGTCCAACTTAAGAAGATCATGAATTAACTACTACTTCCTCATGAGCTAAAACAGGGGCACAAAATAGAAGATTTTGAACATCTAAGGATAACAAAAAAATTCTATGCTTTAGGAGTGGTAGTGGAATACCACGAATAGGAAGGTATGGTAGATGATACTGGTTTCAGGGTATGGATGCACAAGCAGAATTCCGCTTAGTACAGAGGTTTGGCTAGCAAAGGCTTTGAGAGAACAGAAAATTGATGACGACTTGGATGCAAAGCAATATAAAGCATAAACATTAAAACAAGCATAGCACATCAAGTTGTCTTCCTTGTCAACATAACACTACAAGCATAATAACAAAGAGGGTTTGGCTATGTCGCTACTTTGAGAAAAATAACATGCTTGTTGTTATGACCAAAGCTAGGTTTGCCAAGATTAAATCAAGTTTTCAAAGCCATACCTGATATAAGGTCAATAATCCCCATAAGAATCATCATGAGGTCGATTACGTGAAGAGAATACCGAGTGCAGCGAAGGGATCAATAGACTTCTCATTAATATTCCATCATAGACGACTCCACACTCGCGGATACATTACTCTCCAAAAAGGAGTGATAGACCTCAAAGCAAACACCTATTTTATAAGATAACTTCCCTAGACATAATATGACTCTACTTGACTCTAAAAGACATAGATAAAGATAAAAATACCGGGAACTCCCCCAAGCTTGGAACAAGCTAAGGGGATGCTATTACCCAAGGAGATTTACTCCTCATTCTTGTGGTTCTTCAGGTCCCTGATTATACGTCGAAGGGTTTGGTTTTCAGCTTCTAGGATTTCCACTTTCACTTTCAGTACACGGAAATCTTCACAAAGTTGGTTGGCGATGCGGTAGGCTTCGGAGATGGTGGAAAGCGTGCACTTATCTTCAAGAGAATAGAGGGCCCTGAAAGGTTAAGAGAAAGATCATATTGAGGTTGGACAGTCCCCACCATGATGGGATTTCTTGGACCTCCTTGCTGTTGGGCAGTGATAGTCTTGACTTCCTCTCTCACGGAGCGCTCCATCTCCACTTGTCTTGCGGCAGTTTCTTCTCTGGTAGCCCAATCGACGTGCTTCCCTGTGACGCCCCCAAAATCAGACCGTGTACAGTAATCATACACACAGGGTACACGACTGAGATTAGGGTGCCACGGTGATAATATCACAGCACAACACTAAACACAAAAGGATAAACAAATATGTTACAATAGAGGGGGTCACGCGGACCTGAATACATAAGTCATACAAGCCATAATATCTGAGTACAGACATAGTTAGTCAAGTTTTGCCTTAAGAAGGCTAGCACAAATCACATCAGAGATACAGATCGAAAAGGCGAGGCCTCCTGCCTGGGATCCACCGAACTACTCCTAGTCAACGGGGAACTCGACGTCGTAGTAGGCGCCTCCGGGGTACTCCGGCTCCTGGGCTCCAACGTCGGCTGCAGCGGCCGATCAGGCAAAACAGTAAAGGAAATAAAGCAAGTGAGTATCTAGTATACCCGCGAATCTTACGTCCGCTACTAAGCATTATGCATTGTATCAACGGAAAGAAGAGGCTGTATATAGTGGACTGAAAGACAGAAATCCACAGCAAGGGTAAGGAGCTAGGCCTAACGAAGACTAGCATCTTCCGACGATGTCTTGCAGCATGTGGTAAGAATCAGCCAACAGTTTATATAAAGTATAAAGTAACAATGCAGCAGAAGTTCCTGCAGCATTGTATAATAATAAGTTGTAATAATTAACAATGCCTCCGAGTTCACCTCCTCGACATCCCCGCGAGGAAGAAAACCCGGAACCATACAGTTTAATAATAATAGTTTCTAGTGGTAAGATCCAGCTTCAGCATAAAGCGTCCTGTTACCGTGGACACGGCTATTCGAATAGATTAATCTTCCCTGCAGGGGTGCACTTGTGTTACGCTACACGCACGGATCTCCAGGGTGGCGGGAACCTTGTTAGGGAACGCTCCACCGAGGCTATCCGACACTTCATAGCCCATCTTTCAAACTCAACAGAGAGGCCATCTGCCGGTCTAAATCCTAAGTACTCAGGGCCTTGGACCCCAACCCTGACGTACTCCTGCACGGTGCGTGGGTGGCCGGGAAGCCGTAACAAAACAACACAGCTCGAGCAAAAAGACAGCGCACTTCCTGGCAATCAGCCCGCGGTACTGCTGACGTCTGAAGAGTCCTCGGACGACACTACGAAGCAGAGGAGCCCATAAACTCGTAATTCCCACGAGTAGGTAGTGCGTACATGGCATATAGCCAACTCAAGACATTCACTGAACCATTTAGCATTTTAATTAACCTGCGTGACAACCGTTATCGTTGCCTCGACTTAACTGACCCGCGGACAAGGACAGCAGCCAGGACCACCAGTACATCGGTGCCTGCCCCATCGTCCCACCAAGTCACTGCGGTTACCAACAAGGTGAACCGTCTCCTTACCTTGTCTCGCGTGTGCCCCTGTAGGAGCTCGGCTTTCGTAGTTTGGTAACTCTCGCGGCCAACGATCAGGGGCCAAGCACACCGATACACTGGTCGTACCCTCCCTGTCGTCCCGTCGCAATACCTCTCGCGGGCACCGTTGGGTCGCCCGACTTCTTACCTGAAGGACAATCGGCGTTCAGGACCCTATGGCGGTAAGACAAAGTCAGCCTCGAGTGGAGTACAAGGATTACTCCTTGATAGCTCACACTTGAGGTGACTAGGCATAACCCAGATAGGGGCCTTAGACGGTGTCTGCATTGTACCGTACCTGTGCAGTTATAATATTTTTATCCGCGTTCACCCCCCTGAGTGATCACGGCCCTCTATCTAATCCTAGCTAACAATGCGCAGGGCTCACTGCTGAATAATGCATAGTAATTATAAAAGGCAGCATAGGATAAGGAAGGCACATCAAGGGGCGACAAAAATCAGGCTATGCAGTTGAATAGGATTGTAATCGTAGCAGCAGCAGTAACAATTCCTAGTGCAAGAAAAGTACGGAAAGATAGGCGATATCTGGGGAAGAGAGTGGCTCTGCTTGCCTGCAAGATCAACGGTAGTAGTAGGGTCGTCGACGAAGTAGTCGTACTCAGCAGCGGTGTAGTCGACGGCAGCAGCGGGGTCTAACGGAGATTAAGGGGGAAAAGAAACAGTAAATACACAGCAAGCATATACAAACAGATGCATGACAAGACGGATGAAATGTTAACGGTGTTCTAACGCAGTGCAATGCACATTGCTCGGAACGGAAATTCATCTGAGGATGAACTACCGGTTCCGGATGATTACCGGACAGGGTGTCCGGAGGGGGAAGGATCAAGCCGGAGGTGTCGTGGGTACCGGACAAACATAAGGGGGTGTATCCGTGCTAGTTGATCGATTCCGACAAACATTCGTGTTCGGAATAAATTCATCCGGGCACTCTAACAGTACCAGACAATATATCAGACTGCCGGTCCGGATGGGGAACTGTTCGATGTTCGTTGTGTTAGAGGGGTGTGATAAGCATACGGATAGCGTATTCGTATTCGTTATATTTTTCTGATCAATTTTCATGTATAAAGTTTTTGAATCCGAGTTACGGTTTAAAAGTTATAGAATTTCAAAGTTTAAACCAATTTAAATGATTTTCTGAATTTCTTTTATTATTTATTAAACATTATCCAGAACATTATCCAAAACTTTATCCAAAACATTATCCGAAACAGTGCCTGACATGTGGGACCCACATGTCAGCCTCTGTTTATTTATAAAACATTTTATTAAATCAGAAATGCCTCTGGACCCACATGTCAGTGACTCAATTTTAGTTATTAGATTAACTAAAAGTATTAAATTTAATTATTTCCAGGGGACCCACCTGTCAGTGACTGGGGTTGCCCAGTCAGCATAGTTGACTGGTCAACCCAGTCAACTGGGACCATGGGGTCCACTGGCAGTGACCCAGGGGTTGCCCCCAGGGGTGCCACGTCAGGGGGGCACCGGCGGCGAGACGCCGGCGTGCCCAGCACGGCGGAGGCCACGGGAGGGGCGTCAGAATTGGGCTAGGGGGCACCGTTCGTCACGGGGTTTGGTGCATTCGAACGGGAAGACAACGCTGCGTCGATTCCAGGTGGTGGCGACGTCGGGGGTGGCCGGAGTGAAGCTCGCCGTCGACAATGGCGGAGACAGCGCTCGGGTCAAATGGAATTCGGGGGTACGGGGTGAAATCGAGCGCGCAAGCGGATGGAATCGAACCTACGATGCACGGGGAGTACAAGGGTGCCAAAAGAGCACGCTAGGAGGCCCTGTGAGCTCGGCATCGTCAACAATGGCGGCTGCCAGAGCTCGGCCATTTGGGGCTTTTGTCCACGGGCAATGGCGGCGACCACAGATGGGTGGGGGTGATGCGGGTGCTCACCAGGAACTAGTAGCCGTGAGAGTGGGCTCGGGGGCGAGGTGGAGTAGCCGGAGTCGGTCGCGGATCCCGCCGGAGCCGAGGTTGAAGACGAAGACGTAGTCGTCGCAGAGAGGCACCACGGCTCGATTCCTCGCGGTGGGTGAGGTAGTCGACGTCGAGGCGGCTCCTGGACAACACGGCGAGGCGGCGTGAGCACGTTGGCCGCGGTTGGCCACGGCAATGGCGACGACTACCCCCGGCTGTTTTCCCCGCGGCGTGGGAGAAGAGGAGGAGGGGAAGGAGAGGGAGAGGGTGTCCAGGGGGTCGGGGGCGTCGCCCTTATCGCGTCGACGCCGGGAGGGAGCAGGTGGAGGCGGGGCCGGCCTGGCAGCGGCGTGCCCACGGCGGCCGCCGTACGGGAGAAGGTGGGAGCAGGTGGGGGGAGGAAGAAGACAAGGGTGGGTGGGCTGGGCTGAGGTGGGCCTCGCCCCAGGCGAGCTTTAATGATTTTCCAATTTTCTGTGCCTTTTCTTTTCTGTATTTCTCTTTTGGTAATTGTTTTCCAAGCCTAGGCAATTTTGTAAAATGTGTTAGGTGTCCCAATATTAGTATAACATTATATTTCAGTGCCACAAAAGTTTTTGTAGCAAAAGAAAATCATTAGATATCTCTTGTATTTATTAAATGCCCAAAGTAAGGGTTTTAATCTATTGTTTGAATTGTTTGGGATTCTTTATCACTTAATAAATACCCAAAATTTGTCCAACATGATTATAATGATTTTTGGCAATTTACATAAATGGTTTCAGGATTTATGGAACAACTTTATTTTAACACTTTTGTTTTATTTTTCATTCAAAGAATTTTCAACTTGGGTTTGGTTTGTTAGATGAGCAAGGTTCATTTGGCTTTGGGTTTTGATCCCAAGGGCTCAAGCACATGGTGCATGGAGGGTTGATCAACCACAACAAGGTTTGATCATTAGCATCACAAAGTTTTATCAAGGACAAGGGAGATCAATCAGTGATAATCCAACAGTGATGATCAACAGTGATGATGATTACTGTTACAGAAACTGAGGGTGTTACAAATCTCCCCCACTACAAGAATTCTCGTCCCAAGAATTTAAGGGGTAGCGAGGAAAAGATCGGGGTATTCATCGCGAAGGCGATCTTCGCGTTCCCAAGTGGCTTCGTCTTCAGAATGATTCGACCACTGGACTTTGAGGAACTTGACGGTCTTGTTGCGGGTTCGACGTTCAGATTGATCGAGAATGCGGCTCGGATGTTCCCGATAAGTCAAGTCTTGTTGCAGCTCGATCATCTCATGCTCCACTTCGCGGATAGGGTCCTTGAAGCAGCGACGGAGTTGCGACACGTGGAATACATCGTGGACTTGGGAGAGGTTCGGCGGCAATTCCAACCGGTATGCCACGGGTCCACTCTTGGAAAGGATACGGAACGGGCCAATGTAGCGAGGAGCCAACTTTCCCTTGATACCGAAGCGATGAGTGCCCCTCATGGGAGTGACACGGAGGTAAGCGTATTCGCCAGGTTGATAGACCATTTCCTTGTGCTTGCGATCATAGTTGCTCTTCTGACGGGACTGAGCAGCTTTCAGGTGTTCACGGATAACGCGAACCTGATCTTCGGCATGCTGAATAACGTCCGGACCAATGAGAGTTCGTTCTCCAGTTTCTGACCAATTCAGAAGGGTTCGACACTTACGTCCATAGAGGACTTCAAAGGGTGCCATCTTCAGACTGGCTTGATAGCTATTGTTGTACGAGAATTCAGCAAATGGAAGATATTCCTCCCATTTCTTACCGAATGAGATGACACAAGCTCGGAGCATATCTTCAAGCACTTGGTTGACTCATTCGACCTGTCCTTGCGATTGGGGGTGATAAGCGGTGCTGAAATTTAGATGAGTTCCCATAGCTTCTTGGAAACTATCCCAAAATCTTGAGGTGAAGATGCTGCCACGGTCCGAACTGATCTCCAGCGGAATACCATGGAGGGACACAATCCTGGAAACATACAAGTGTGCTAACTGACTAGCAGAGATCGTCTCCTTGACTGGCAGAAAGTGGGCAACCTTGGAGAATCGGTCGATGACGACAAAGATGGCATCATGACCCTTCTGTGATCGGGGAAAACCGGTGACGAAGTCCATCTCGATCTTGTCCCACTTCCATTCAGGAATAGAGAGTGGTTGTAGAGTTCCAGCAGGTCTTTGATGTTCTGTCTTGACGCGACGGCAAACGTCACATTCAGAAACATATCGGGCAATGTCTTGCTTCATGTTAGGCCACCAGAATTGCTGACGAATGTCTTGGTACATCTTGGTGCTTCCAGGATAAATGGACAACGGGGTATCGTGAGCCGCTCTCATGACCTTCGGGGTCATATCCAGGTTCTCATGCCTGCCCTTGCTATGAGTAACCACTAAACGGTTCTGGTAGTACGCCGCACGTTTGCTATCAACGGTGAAGGGTGAGGGTCTCCCATTGGCGATATCGCGCTTAATCTTGTGTACGAAATCATCATAAAACTGTATACCCTTGACGGATCTGACGAGATCCGGTTCGATAACCAGGTTATTTGCATAACCTTGAGGAACAATCTCGAGGTTCAACTTTTGAAACTCTTCTTACAGAAGTGGTTGTTGTTCTTGAACTTCAAGTTCACTACAGTAAGCTTTACGGCTCAAAGAATCGGCCATCACATTAGCTTTGCCAGGGGTGTAATGAATATCCATGTTGAAATCGGCTATTGTCTCGAGCCATCTTTGTTGGCGGAGATTCAGGTCGGGCTGAGTAAACAAGTATTTCAGGCTTTGGTGGTCGGTGTAGATCTCGCAACGGTTACCAACGAGGTAATGTCGCCACAGCTTCAATGCATAAATTACTGCTGCCAATTCGAGATCGTGTGTTGGATATTTGTCTTCGTGAGCACGCAACTGACGAGAGCCATAAGCAATCACTTTGCACTCTTGCAATAGGACACAGCCTAATCCTTGACGAGACGCGTCACAATATACCACGAAGTCCTTCTGAGTATCAGGGGGAGCGAGCACCGGGGGAGAAGTTAGCTTGTCCTTGAGTGCTTGAAAACTTTCTTGACATTTATCTGTCCACTCAAACTTGACACCTTTGTGAAGCAGATTAGTCAGAGGCCTGGCAATCTTGGAGAAATTCTCAACGAAACGGCGGCAATAGCTAGCGAGCCCGAGGAAACTGCGGACTTGCTTGACGGTCTTGGGAGGAGTCCAGTCAAGAATAGCCTGGATACGTTCGGGGGTGACGGCAATGCCATCCTTGGAAATCACATGCCCAAGGTAGGTCACTTCGGGAAGCCAGAACTCACACTTAGAATACTTAGCGTAGAGTTTGTGTTCTCGAAGCTTCTCCAGTATAAGATGAAGGTGTTCAGCATGTTCTTCTTCATTCTTGGAATATATCAATATATCATCCAGATAAACCACGACGAACTGGTCGAGGTACTCCATGAAAATATAATTCATCAATCTGGAGAAGGTGGCTGGAGCATTGGTTAAGCCAAAGGACATGACAGTGTACTCGTATGAACCATAGCGAGTAATGAAGGCAGTCTTTGGAATGTCCTCATCACGGACTCGGATTTGGTGATAACCCAACCTCAAGTCGAGTTTAGAAAACACCTTGGATCCGGCAAGTTGATCATACAGATCGTTGATCCGGGGAAGTGGGTATTTGTTCTGGATGGTGGCTTGGTTAATGGGCCGATAATCTTGGACCAATCGGTTTGTCCCATCGCTCTTCTTGACAAAAAGCGAAGGTGCTCCCCAAGCTGAGGAACTGGGGCGAATGAATCCTTTCTGAAGTGCCTTGTCGATTTCCTCCTTAAGTTCAAGGAGTTCATGTGGCGGCATCTTGTAAGGCCGCTTGGCAATAGGGGTGGTGCCGGGCTTCAAGTCGATGACAAATTCAACTTCTCTGATCGGGGGTATTCCCGGCAGTTCTTCTGGGAAAACGTCGGGAAAATCGCGAACGACTGGAACGTTCTCGATGCCTTCGAGGGGGGCGGCATTTAAAGCATTCATCATAAATATCTGTGTTTCAGCATTACGGGTAACTCGGGTGGTGTGGTTAACAATCTCGCCGGAGGGGTGAAAAAGTTGGACAGACTTGGTGCCACAATAGAGTGCGGCATCATGAACTTTCAACCAATCCATGCCTAGAATTAGGTCTATGGTGGAGCTTTTCAGGATGATGGGGGACACAAGGAATATAATCCCTTCGACGTCAATGGTGACATCGCGTACCATCATGGAGGTTTGGCAACGGCCTCCAGGGGTGCGGACAACCATCGGTGGGTTCATCTTCTCAAACGTAATGTTACGCGATAACGCAAATGCTTCCGACATGAATGAATGCGATGCTCCTGAATCAAATAAAACAGTAGCAGGTGCAGAATTAACGAGAAGGGTACCCATCACGGTAGCGGGTTGTTCCTGAGCTGCTTCCACATTAATGTTGTAAGCATGTCCACGAGCATGAGCAGCAGACCCAGTATATAGTTGGGGGTCCTGTTGTTGCCACGGCCATTTCCACGGCCAGCGGGGTGAACTACCAGTTGCTTCTGTCTCTGGGGGCACTCCCTGTAAAAATTCCCAGGTTGGCGGCACGTGAAGCATAATCCATCCTGAGGACGAAGGGGGGTAGCATTGGGTGGTGCAGGCAAAGCTCTTGGCATCTGCTGTGGCGGAGGCAGACGGGGTGCAGCATAAGACGGCCTTGGAGCAGGGACAGGTGAATGGGTCACACTGGTAGGGAGCCAGATACGACGCTTCTGCGTTGCGCCCGAAGATGAGCCAACGTCACGATAACGCTTCAAAGAAGTCTTGTGTTCCATCTGGGCAGTCTCAACGGTGATAGCCTTGTTCACCATGGTGGCGAAGTTGGCGAAATCATGAACGGCAAGAGCGAGCCTGAGGTCTGGGTTGAGGCCACGACGGAACTTCTGCTGCCTGCGAGCATCAATGATGATCTCTCCTTCCGCATAGCGAGAGAGGTTGAGGAACTCGCGTTGATAGGCTTCAACCGTCATGTCGCCCTGAGTGAGGTTACGGAATTCTTCCGCCTTACGATCCATGATCCCCTGAGGAATGTAGCGGGCGCGAAAGGCAGACTGAAATTCATCCCAAGTGATGACTTCTTCAACTGGCAAAGAACGCTTGTGGGTGCTCCACCACTGAGCAGCGGCGCCTTTCAGATGGTAAGACGCAAAGTTCACATAGTCGGCTGGATCGACATTAGCAGACTCCAGCTCGTGAGTGATGTTGCGAAGCCAGTCATCAGCATCCAACGGCTGAACAGTGTTGCGGAACATAGTGGGGTTGAGGCGGGTGAAGTCGTGCAGAGTCACGGTGGCATGCTGATGGTGGTGCCCATTCTGATTCGGCTGGGGGAACTGAGCCATGATATTCTGCATGAACTGACGGTTCATCTCGAACTGCTGCATCATCGCGGCCATGTAATCCGGCGGCGGAGGTGGGTTGTTCGCAGCACGACCACGACCACGACCACCACGACCAGCCATCCTGCTAGAATTTAACAGGGGTATTTCAGCGATGAAAATTTAACGAGATACTGGAATCAAGCCTAAAGTAAAACGACAACGAAAAAGAGGCGCAAATATATATAGGAGTAGTCATATAAGACATACACATTCGCACACAGAGTCAATCGAAAATCGGGCAGCGTAACGTCGTAGAAATTAAGGAAAAATGACTCACTAGGCGGCGCGCAGACCGCGGTAAGGATTACACGACGCGACATAGATTTCACTATGTCAATCACGCCGCAAGAAAACTGTTGGCCACAGGAGTTGATGCCAGAGAACGCGCGGCCTGCCCAGAATGAGAATGGGATCCGCGGTCCGGGACCTGGGGTACGACTCCTGCGACACGACTCAATCAATGGGGGAAGCACCAAAAACGCCGGGTGGAATCAAGAGAACGTGATCCTAATGTCAGAGTTCGTAAAACTTACCAGCAAGGATAAGAGAGCAGATTCCCAGAGCATAGGTAAGAAGAAAAGGATCCTAATACCATAGATATCACACGTAGTGACATCGATGTGGGCCCGTAAGCCAAATATTAAGTTAGCAAAATAGTTTTTCAAAGTCTAGACTCAACTTCGACAAGTAGTGGTGGGGTGGCTTCCTACAGGCAGTCGGCTCTGATACCAACTTGTGACGCCCCCAAAATCAGACCGTGTACAGTAATCATACACACAGGGTACACGACTGAGATTAGGGTGCCACGGTGATAATATCACAGCACAACACTAAACACAAAAGGATAAACAAATATGTTACAATAGAGGGGGTCACGCGGACCTGAATACATAAGTCATACAAGCCATAATATCTGAGTACAGACATAGTTAGTCAAGTTTTGCCTTAAGAAGGCTAGCACAAATCACATCAGAGATACAGATCGAAAAGGCGAGGCCTCCTGCCTGGGATCCACCGAACTACTCCTAGTCAACGGGGAACTCGACGTCGTAGTAGGCGCCTCCGGGGTACTCCGGCTCCTGGGTTCCAACGTCGGCTGCAGCGGCCGATCAGGCAAAACAGTAAAGGAAATAAAGCAGGTGAGTATCTAGTATACCCGCGAGTCTTACGTCCGCTACTAAGCATTATGCATTGTATCAACGGAAAGAAGAGGCTATATATAGTGGACTGAAAGACAGAAATCCATAGCAAGGGTAAGGAGCTAGGCCTAACGAAGACTAGCATCTTCCGACGATGTCTTGCAGCATGAGGTAAGAATCAGCCAACAGTTTATATAAAGCATAAAGTAACAATGCAGCAGAAGTTCCTACAGCATTGTATAATAATAAGTTGTAATAATTAACAATGCCTCCGAGTTCACCTCCTCAACATCCCCGCGAGGAAGAAAACCCGGAACCATACAGTTTAATAATAATAGTTTCTAGTGGTAAGATCCAGCTTCAGCATAAAGCGTCCTGTTACCCTGGACACGGCTATTCGAATAGATTAATCTTCCCTGCAGGGGTGCACTTGTGTTACGCTACACGCACGGATCTCCAGGGTGGCGGGAACCTTGTTAGGGAACGCTCCACCGAGGCTATCTGACACTTCATAGCCCATCTTTCAAACTCAACAGAGAGGCCATCCGCCGGTCTAAATCCTAAGTACTCAGGGCCTTGGACCCCAACCCTGACGTACTCCTGCACGGTGCGTGGGTGGCCTCGAGCAAAAAGACAGCGCACTTCCCGGCAATCAGCCCGCGGTACTGCTGACGTCTGAAGAGTCCTCGGACGACACTACGAAGCAGAGGAGCCCATAAACTCGTAATTCCCACGAGTAGGTAGTGCGTACATGGCATATAGCCAACTCAAGACATTCACTAAACCATTTAGCATTTTAATTAACCTGCGTGACAACCGTTATCGTTGCCTCGACTTAACTGATCCGCGGACAACGACAGCAGCCAGGACCACCAGTACATCGGTGCCTGCCCCGTCGTCCCACCAAGTCACTGCGGTTACCAACAAGGTGAACCGTCTCCTTACCTTGTCTCGTGTGTGCCCCTGTAGGAGCTCGGCTTTCGTAGTTTGGTAACTCTCGCGGCCAACGATCAGGGGCCAAGCACACCGATACACTGGTCGTACCCTCCCTGTCGTCCCGTCGCAATACCTCTCACGGGCACCGTTGGGTCGCCCGACTTCTTACCTGAAGGACAATCGCCGTTCAGGACCCTATGGCGGTAGGACAAAGTCAGCCTCGAGTGGAGTACAAGGATTACTCCTTGATAGCTCACACTTGAGGTGACTAGGCATAACCCAGATAGGGGCCTTAGACGGTGTCTGCATTGTACCGTACCTGTGCAGTTATAATATTTGTATCCGCGTTCACCCCCCTGAGTGATCACGGCCCTCTATCTAATCCTAGCTAACAATGCGCAGTGCTCACTGCTGAATAATGCATAGTAATTATAAAAGGCAGCATAGGATAAGGAAAGCACATCAAGGGGCGACAAAAATCAGGCTATGCAGTTGAATAGGATTGTAATCGTAGCAGCAGCAGTAACAATGTCTAGTGCAAGAAAAGTACGGAAAGATAGGAGATATCTGGGGAAGAGAGTGGCTCTGCTTGCCTGCAAGCTCGACGGTAGTAGTAGGGTCGTCGACGAAGTAGTCGTACTCAGCAGCGGTGTAGTCGACGGCAACAGCGGGGTCTAACGGAGATTAAGGGGGAAAAGAAACAGTAAATACACAGCAAGCATATACAAACAGATGCATGACAAGACGGATGAAATGTTAATGGTGTTCTAACGCAGTGCAATGCACATTGCTCGGAACGGAAATTCATCTGAGGATGAACTACCGGTTCCGGATGATTACCAGACAGGGTGTCCGGAGGGGGAAGGATCAAGCCGGAGGTGTCGTGGGTACCGGACAAACATAAGGGGGGTGTATCCGTGCTAGTTGATCGATTCCAAGAAACATTCGTGTTCGGAATAAATTCATCCAGGCACTCTAACAGTACCGGACAATATATCGGACTACCGGTCCGGAGGGGGAACGGTTCGATGTTCGTTGTGTTAGAGGGGCGTGATAGGCATACGGACAGCGTATTCGTATTCGTTATATTTTTCTAATCAATTTTCATGTATAAAGTTTTTGAATCCGACTTACGGTTTAAAAGTTATAGAATTTCAAAGTTTAAACCAATTTAAATGATTTTCTGAATTTCTTTTATTAATTATTAAACATTATCCAGAACATTATCCAAAACATTATCCAAAACATTATCCGAAACAGTGCCTGACATGTGGGACCCACATGTCAGCCTCTGTTTATTTATAAAACATTTTATTAAATCAGAAATGCCTCTGGACCCACATGTTAGTGACTCAATTTTAGTTATTAGATTAACTACAAGTATTAAGTTTAATTATTTCCAGGGGACCCACCTGTCAGTGACTGGGGTTGCCCAGTCAGCACAGTTGACTGGTCAACCCAGTCAACTGGGACCAGGGGGTCCTCTGGCAGTGACCCAGGGGTTGCCCCCAGGGGTGCCACGTCACGGGGGCACCGGCGGCGAGACGCCGGCGTGCCCAGCACGGCGGAGGCCACGGGAGGGGCGTCGGAATTGGGCTAGGGGGCACCGTTCGTCACGGGGTTTGGTGCATTCGAACGGGAAGACAACGCTGCGTCGATTCCAGGTGGTGGCGACGTCGGGGGTGGCCGGAGTGAAGCTCGCCGTCGACAATGGCGGAGACAGCGCTCGGGTCAAATGGAATTCGGGGGTACGGGGTGAAATCGAGCGCGCAAGCGGATGGAATCGAACCTACGATGCACGGGGAGGGAGCAGGTGGAGGCGGGGCCGGCCTGGCAATTTACATAAATGGTTTCAGGATTTATGGAACAACTTTATTTGAACACTTTTGTTTTATTTTTCATTCAAAGAATTTTCAACTAGGGTTTGGTTTGTTAGATGAGCAAGGTGCATTTGGATTTGGGTTTTGATCCGAAGGGCTTAAGCACATGGTGCATGGAGGGTTGATCAACCACAACAAGGTTGATCATTAGCATCACAAAGTTTTATCAAGGACAAGGGAGATCAATCAGTGATAATCCAACAGTGATGATCAACGGTGATGATGATTACTGTTACAGAAACTGAGGGTGTTACATTCCCTTGATTAAGATCCTTCTGGACTTGACGTAGACGCCATCCCAAGAAGTCCTCTCCGCTCGAGCCAAAAGAAGACATCTCTACTACCCAACTTTTAGTCCTGGCAGAAACAACTCAAAAAGAAAACACATGAAATCGCGAGATACGTTGCCGGAATGATCCGGGCAAATATATAGCAAAAATTTCTGCACAGAAAGGAAGGTAACGAGCCAAAGCGGGGTCGGAGACGGACTCCGGGGTGCCCAGGCGGCCACCCGGCGCGGCCAGGGGTCGGGCCGCACCAGGGGGGCGCCTGGGCCCCCTGGAGCTGGTCTCCAGTCCACTTCGGCCTCAAATTTTCTATATTTTGCAAAAACTCATAATCTGGAAATTTTATGGCGGTTTCGCGATGTTTCCTTACCGTAATACATACCTTTCCTTATTCTGCTCCTGCTAGTGTCTGAAACAGGGCTGCAACATGTTCTTCATGACTTGTTGTGTATACCAAATCGACATCAACATTGACAGGATAACCTGCTATGTAATGCTTAAGTCTTTGCCCATTCACCACTTGAGGTTTGGTGCCTTCGAAATTGTTAATCTTGATTGCCCCGAGCGGTAGACTTCCTCAATATGAAATGGCCCTTCCCACCTGGAAAGTAGTTTACCCGGAGAAAACCTGAAACGGGATCTAAACAACAAAACTTTATCACCAACATTAAATTCACGTTTCAGAATCCTCCTTCGTGCCACTTCTTTACCTTTTCCTTGAACATTTTAGCGCTCTCGTAAGTTTCACTTCTCCAGTCATCTAGAGAAGTCAAGTTCATGAGACGCTTTTCACCAGCTAATTTCGGGTCAGCATTAAGCTCTCTAATAGCCCAGAAAGCTTTGTGTTCTAATTCTAATGGCAGATGGCAAGCCATGCCATAGACCATCTTATAGGGAGACATGCCCATGGGGTTTTTGTAAGCAGTTCTATATTCCCACAAAGCATCTCCTAACTTATTTGACCAATCTTTTCTATTTCTATTGAATGTCTTCTGTAAGATCAACTTGATATCTCTATTGGTGAGCTCAACTTGCCCACTAGTTTGAGGGTGGTACGGTGAAGCAATTCTATGATTGACATCGTACTTGGCTAAATCTTTTCTAAAAGCTCCATGTGTAAAGTGCGAACCCCCATCAGTCATGAGGTACCTAGGTACTCCAAACCTAGGAAAAATTACATCCTTGAGCATTTTCAAAGATGTCTTGTGATCAGCACTTTCAGTGGGGATTGCTTCTACCCACTTGGTTACATAATCAACATCAACTAAAATGTGAGTGTACTTGTGTGAGGAAGGAAAAGGACCCATAAAATCAAAACCCCAGCAATCAAAAGGCTCAATCAATAGAGAGTAATTCATAGGCATATTATTCCTTCTACTGATATTACCAACTCTCTGACACTTATCACAGGATAAAACATAATTTCTAGCATCCTTAAAGAGAGTAGGCCAATAAAAACCTGATTTAAGAACCTTATGTGCGGTCCTCTTACAAGCATGATGTCCTCCATATGGATTGTCGTGACATTGTTTGAGAATGTCCTTCTGTTCCTGTTCCGGTATGCATCTTCTCACGATCCCATCTGGACCTTCTTTAAAAAGATGTGGGTCATCCCAAAAGTAATGCCTCAAATCATGAAAGAACTTCTTCCTTTGCTGAAACGTAAAAACCTGGAGGCAAAAACTTTGCAACGATAAATTTAGCATAATCTGCAAACCAAGGATTGGAGAGAGATTGTACTTTAACAACAGCTAGTTGTTCGTCTGGAAAACTGTCGTTGACTGGAATGGGATCATGCGGTATATCTTCCATCCTTGAAAGATTATCCGCCACCGGATTGTCTGCTCCTTTCCTATCGACAATCTGCAAATCAAATTCTTGAAGAAGGAGTACCCATCGGATGAGCCTTGCTTTGGCATCCTTCTTCTCCATAAGATACTTAATAGCAGCATGGTCAGTATGAACAATAATCTTAGAATCAACAATATACTGCCTAAACTTATCACAAGAAAACACTACTTCTAAGTGATGTGACGAGAGTTTATTTCTCGCCCCTCGTTGGTTACCCAAAGTGGAAGGTTGAGATGTAGACAACAACAAATTTCCCTCAGTGAAAATACCGAGGTTTGTCTCCAGTAGGACTCCGGCAACGACAGGAAGGTGACAACGGCGCCAGAGATTAGCGGTTGTTGTGGACCTGGACACACAACATATAACTTTGCTCCCAACGAGTACAAAGGGGTTGTCAATCCCTCCGTCCTTGTTGTTTAGAGCATCTCCAGCCGCGCCCCAAGAGGCCCCCAAGACGGCGAAAATAGCGCTGGGCGGAGGAAAATTGCCCAGCCGCGACCCCAAGAGCCCAAATAGCGCCGGATTGGGCCGAAATTGAGTCCTGCGAACCCAAGCCAAACCCGTCGCGCTGGGGGTCGCCGGATGAAAGGAAAGCGCGTGAAGGGAAGGAAAGCGCGCGCGATTTCGCGCGCGCCTCGCGCCGCGCCCCACCTGTCGGCGTGTGAACACGCGTCGTCGTCATCCTCTCGCCTCGGCTTACCCGCACCCACTGCCGCCGCAACGAATCAATGCGGCGCAGGTGATGAGTCCAATCGTTGCAGAGAGCATCAATGCGGCGCGTCGAGATACCCAACGGTCCGTCGACCGCGCCGCCGCCTGTTTCATCTTCCTCGCTCCTGACGCCGCCGCAAGGGAATCAATGCGGCGTCGGAGTCTAGTCCAATCGCCGCTGCAGTAGTCCAATCGGCGATGCGCGTTCGCCGCGTGCGCCCCCGCTGCTATATAAAGCGGGCTCGCCGTAGAAGGACACTGTGCGCTCTACTCCTCCTTTCATCCCCTCTCGTCTACCTCTCGCCGCTTGTCTCGTCTTCCTATCGCCGCAATCCGCCCGCCATGGACCACGATCACCGCAACATGAACGGCATTCGCGCTCCCTCACCCAAGATGAGGCGATCCTCCTGTCCCAGAGGAACTACCCCTGCCCGCCGAATATGAGGATACCGCGTGGCTGGGTGCTCAGTGCCGCCGGCGTGCCGGTGCCGCCGGTGCCCCAAGGCGCTCAGTTCGACGGGGAAATCCTCGCCATCCGCCCCACAATGACGGAGGCCGAGCTCGCTGACCCAGCGAACGCGGCGGGCAACTTCGCCCGCTGGATGGCGCACTTTGAGGAGCGCCGCAACCAGGCGCTCGCCTCCACCGAAGGGCTGGAACCGTGTCGGGCCCGATGAACCGCCTCAGCCGGATGCTGTGGTGGAGCCCCAAGGAGCGCACGCTCCTCAATTTCCTCTACCACATCCAGCACAGCAACGAGCCGCGCCTCGAGTACCCGTGAAGGGAGGGCGGCGAGCGTCGTCGGCGTCGGTGGCGGCGGCGTCGAGCGGCGACGACGGTGCCGCAGGAGGCGGCGAGCAGTGAAGGCGGCAACCTAGTAGTTTTTTAATTTCCTACCTATGTAATAAATTTAGACCGAACATTCATAAATTTCGCTGAAGTTCGACTATATTTGATGAAATTTGGCCGAACTTGGGGGGTATCTTGGGGCCGCGGCTGGGTAGCCAGGGCCCCAAGCCGTTTTTGCCGCCCAAGCGCCCCCAAGCGGCGCTAAAATAGCGCCGAAAATCTCCTTGGGGGGGCGAACGGCTGGAGATGCTCTTACAAAGGATAAAACACACGGGATAATAAGGATAGTGATAGCAACGGAAAAGTAAAGAGAGCAGTAAATTGATAGTGGGTGTAAACAGTATTGGAAATATGGACCGGGGTCCCATGATGTTCACTAGTGATGTCTCTCTCCCAAAAGACGAGAAAACAGCCATGCGAGGTAAACAAATTATAGCTGGGCAATTGACAGGATTATGTGCGCAAACCAATGCTAATTATGCTATAAAGAAAGGAAGAGGCTCAAAAGCACGGGCAGTACGCCAAGACAAGTAGACCGAAATCCATCTGCATCTACCTACTAATCATCCACCTTGAGATATCTATCCAGAATATCTCACTGGTATTAAGTTGCGAATCCCACCGAAAGAAATAAACAACAATGGATAACATGCAAGAGTTACTCTAGAACATAAATATAAAAGAGGAGAATCAAATATATTACTCAAACACAATCTGAACATAATCTCATAATCCATCGGATCCCAACAAACTCAGCATAGCAACAGTAGAAATATTACATATGTGCCTCGATCATGTAGGGCAGCTCACGAGGTCTAATCCATGAAGAACAAAGAGGGGAGGAGAACATCATATAGCTACTGATCATAGAACCATGGTCCAAGGTGGACTACTCACGGTTCATCCGGGAAGCGTCCATGGTGGTGGAGAAGCTCCCGGTGGTGGTTCCTCCCTCCGTCAGGGTGCCGGGAAGAGGTCTTCTGGTGCTCTCGATCTTGGAAGCGCGGCGGCGGCGGAAAAGAGGAGAGATCGCGAAAAAGGGTTCCCGTCTCGGGGTTTTTGCGTCATGGGGAATAAATAGGTGAAGGGTGCAGCCAGGGGGCCCACCAGGGGTGCAGGCGTCCCCCTGGCGCGGCCCCACCCTAGGGCGCGCCGGGAGGGCGCCTGGGGCCCTGGTGGGTCCCCTCCGGCCCCCCTCGGTGATTCCCGAAGCTTCCTATACGCTGATTTTTTATTAGATTTTTACCAAATTTTTGGAGCACTTTTAATATGGGGGAAACCTGAAATAGAAAAACAGCAGAAAATAGGAACTGGCACTGGGGAGCACTGAGTTAATAGGTTAGTCCAAATATGATCAAAAGTGTATGGAAGTTCATCAATATCATAGCAATATCACACAAAAGAGGCATGGAGCAAGCATAAATTATAGATACGTTTTGGACGTATCAACATCCCCAAGCTTAATTCTTGCTCGTCCTCGAGTAGGTAACTGATAAAAGCATAATTTCTGTGGTGACATGCTAACAACCATATAAGAACTTTTAAGTAAAGAAATCAAGGCATGTAATTTAATTCAAGTCATAACATGCAAGAGTCTATATTTAGTATTGAAACAAGCAACATAAGAACATAAAGGTGCAAGAGCTCTCGCTGTCCGTGACTCGAATGTCTCCAAATGGTGTTTGCGTGCAAGAAAGGGGATATGGATATACGAGAGAAAAATTATTTTTGTGTTGATAACTCAATCTACTAAAGTTTCACACTTGGTCTTCTTTGGAATCTTATCTTGACTCATCCTTAGACCACTAGCCAGGTACAAGTCAAAATGATCCACTCCTTTTTGACATTTTGAGCACTCATGCAATGGATGAGCGTAAGCAAGAAAGTTGACACTTAGGATGGCAAAGAAAGAATATGGTGGAGGAGGAAGACAAAAAGGTGTGAAAGGCTCACATCAATGAGGACAATCATAGGCGAGAGAAAGCCAAATGATAGATATGATGTGAGGAGTAGGGATTCCCATGCAACCGATGCACATATGAGCTAAGGTAAGCTCTCCAATGGAACTAGTGGGGGTGCATCCAACTTGCTTGCTGAAAAAGACCTATAGCTCATTTGAAGAGGCTCATCATTGGAATATACAAGCCCAGTTCTATAGTTTAAAGGTCCCCACATAGCTATATGCATGAATGATAATCTCTATGGAGTACAAGATATAAGAGGGAGTACGAGTGTGGATCTCTCAAAAGGAATAGCAGTGTGCCCCCTTCTCTCTTTTTATTTCTTTTTCTCTTTTTTCTCTTTTTTTTGTATTTTTGGTGGCCTCAATGGCTCTTTCTATTTCTCTCATTTGTCCTCTTTGGGATCTTTTAATTTGTCCACTTTGGGATCTTTTCCTCACTTTAGGGGCAACACTCTATATATTACAAGAAGTATAGAAGATCTTTCACACTTTACAAAAGTACTGATATCATAAAGTAGATGTAACTATCATGAAGTATGTAAATGTATGCCTCTGCCAGTGTAGCAGGATATGCAATGATACTAGTGCGTCATGTAGCAATGATTAGGGAAAGGCCCAACTAGCATGCGGCTCATCGATCAAGCAAGTAGCATGTATGACATGAAGATCAAGTCATGAGAAGATGGATGTTGCATGGAAACATATCTGGGAAAGGCTATGGAAATGCCTTGGTAGGTTGGTATGGTGGCTGTTTTGAGGAAGGATATAAGGAGGTTTATGATGACAGAGTGTATCGTGCCAAGGGTTTGGATGTACCGGAGAAGGTGGAAGCCAACTCACGGAGTGAGAAGAAAGCAATGCACGACACGGGAGAGGCTAGAAAAATATGGGAAGGTGGAAGTGTCAAATTTTGAATACTCACATTAGTCCGAAGAACTCATGCACTTATTATCGGTAACTCTCAATCTTATAAGGAGGTTTCACAAAGAGACAAGTACCCCGAGGTGGAGTGTATGGGGGTTTGGTTATCCTTGCGCATCCTCGACTCATGGTACGTGAGTGTACTCTAATATTCGACCCCTCAGAAGAGTAGTGATCCATCTAGTAGCTAAAGTTCTCAACTAATTTTGTAAGTTTTGAAAATAAACACGGATTTCCAAAAATACGACATCTATCACTAATAGGCTGAAGCTCTTGACACCAAAGGTCCAAACATTACTCAAAACAATACCTCAATACTATTGCAAGTTACTACTACAAAAGAATAGCAACCTCAATTACCTACTCCAAGTCAAGACACAAAACTCAGTGCAACAGGCAAACTCTCTAAACAAGATAAACATGAAAACTCAAGAGAGTTCCAGAAACAAACTAAACAAAAGCTCTTTGAAAAGATAAGCATGAAAGCTAAGAGCAAAACATGGAAGTAGCTATGTAAAGAACACACACAACAAAGATAAGCATGAAAAATCCTATGTTGTGTTCTAGATTTTGGAAGTGGAACGTGTTTCTCTCCCACACAAAGAAAGCTGGGTTCTAACTTGTTATGAACAGCAAGCAAAGCTAAAGGAAACTAAAAATAAAACCTAAGAGCGAGAAGCTCCAAACATAGCACATAATGCATGAAGTGATAAAAATATAGTGAAACGAGAGACGAACTGATAATTGTTGATGGAGAAGGGGATGCACGGGGGCATCCCCTAGCTTATAAGATTGATTCTCCTTGAATATTTCTTGGGGGTGCATGGGGGCATACCCAAGCTTGAGCGCTTTACACTCTTGAATCTTCTTTCATCATCTTCCCCCGTACACTTCCAAACTCCCTTCATACATAACTCATCATAATCTGATTAGCGAGGTTAGTACCCATAATAAAATAATTTTTATCTACCGGAAATAAAGATATTCTTGAAGAGCTACTGTTTCTCAAGATTTCCAAAAGTTTTGCAAATAAAAAGCAAGATTAAGGTTTGCAAAACGAAGGAAAGGAAAAATAGGACAGAATCTGTGAAAAAAAGACCAGCAGTTAGTAAAGAATTTTTTAGGGATACTTCTGCAACTCAAATAAAAAACTCAGAACATACGAAAGTTTCGTAATTGTATAGAGCATGCTGAAAAAGATGAACTGGGGTTTTTCTGTGATTTTTTTAGTCATGAGGACAGAATCTGTTTTCTGGACAGCATGTCACAACTTTCACTTCCCTTGTCATATGAGGCTATAAAAGGCACAAAGTTTGAAAATTAAAGATACAATGATGTTGCTACAGAAGTAACAATCATCAAGACCACTAAAAAAATAAGAAAAACAAAAAGGAAATCCTAAATTCGTTGCGGGCTGCGTCCCGAAAGCGCTTCTTTAAAGCCATTAGCTAGGCATGAAGATTATAAAAGATGCTCACGTAAGAATAAGGATTTGAAGCAAAAGAGAGCATCAAGAAGCAAACATGAAACACGTTTAAGCCTAACCCACTTCCTAAGCATAGGCATCTTGTAAGAAAATAAATCAAAGAAGAAAAAAGAAACCAACATAGGAAGGTGGAACAAGAACATCTTCAAAACTTTCAACATAAAGAGAGGAATTTTAGTAATATGGAAGTTTCTACAACCAAACTTCCCTTTCTCAAAATAATTTTTAGTAGTATCATGAACAACATCAAGAATATATCTATCACATAAATCATGTTGTTCATGACCTACAAGCACACATGTATAGTTTCAACACGGTTTTTAGGATGATAAGATAGATGCAACCCATCACATTGAGCCTTGATAAGAGCAAAATTCTTCGGATTTGGAGATTTCAAAAGGATAATAGGGCAATCAAGTGTGGGTGCAACAACAACAATTTCATGCTTAACATAAGGAACTATAGAAAGTTAGTCTTTGTAAGCATCATCTATAGTGGCATCATGGCCATCAACAAAGCAAATATCAAAATCATCAGAAAGGAATGTATTAAGTGAGTCCTCGGAATCATGGGATTCCTCATCAAAGCAATCTTTAGCCTCTTCTAGGGCAGCAAACATTTTATTTTTAAAATCCTCAATATAAGAATTGGAAGTATAATTCTCAAAGATATAATCAAGAACTGCAAAGTTTTCAGATTTGTAAATAGTATCGTGATACTTTTCAATCAAAGAAGCAATCTCATAAGCACCTTTAAAAGCAACAAACTCTTTGATCTTTTCAACATGAAAGTAATCATAAACACCTTTGGAATAAGAAGATAGGATCTCATTTTCATTAAACTCACATTGGAAAGGAAGGTGTTTATGCTCTATATTAGAGCAGCAAGTAAAATCATAAATGTGGCATAAACACTCATCATAGTAATAAGAAGTTTGTATTTGGTCCCATAAGTGTTTCCCTTTCTGAGATAGTCGGTGCCGCGTATAATGAGCATGCTCATCCAATGATTTTCCCTCAACCAAGTCGGTTGGGTTTTTAGCGTCAGCACAAATTGATCGAAGACGATCCAAGTGAAACATGTCCATCCTTCCATATTTGGGTGGTTCCACACCCATGGTGAAGATAGCATCAGTAGGCAGAGAAAGACAAAGAAGAAAGGTAGCAACTACTTTTTTTAATTTTTGATAAAGGACACTGATGCAAAAACTGAAAGGTAAACTAACAAGACTAAAAAGAAAAGATAAAAGATAGTGTGCAACTCCCCTATCTTGAAGAGTGGAGTCCCCGGCAATGGCGCCAGAAATTGGCGGTTGGCGAGACCATTCTTTTGCTGCGCTTCGGAATCCCCGGGAACGGCACCAAAAATTGCTTCGATGTCACGAGTTTACTTCTCGCCCCTCGTTGGTTACCCAAAGTGGAAGGTTGAGATGTAGACAGCAGCAAATTTCCCTCAGTGAAGATACCGAGTTTTGACTCCAGTAGGACTCCAGCAACGACTGGAAGGTGACAACGGCGCTAGAGATTAGCGGTTGTCGTGGACCTGCACACACAACATATAACTTTGCTCCTAACGAGTACAAAGGGGTTGTCAATCCCTCCGGCCTTGTTGTTTACAAAGGATAAAACACACGGGATAATAATGATAGTGATAGCAACGAAAAAGTAAAGAAATAAGTAAATTCATAGTGGGTGTAAATAGTATTGGAAATATGGACCGGGGTCCCATGATGTTCACTAGTGATGTCTCTCCCAAAAGACGATAAAACAGCCATGCGAGGTAAAAAATTACAGCTGGGCAATTGACAGGATTATGTGCGCAAACCGATGCTAATTATGCTATAAAGAAAGGAAGAGGCTCAAAAGCACGGGCAGTACGCCAAGACAAGTAGACCGAAATCCATCTGCATCTACCTACTAATCATCCACCTTGAGATATCTATCCAGAACATCTCACTGGTATTAAGTTGCGAATCCCACCCAAAGTAATAAACAGCAATGGAGAACATGCAAGAGTTACTCTAGAACATAAATATAAAAGAGGAGAATCAAATATATTACTCAAACACAATCTGAACATAATCTCATAATCCATCGGATCCCAGCAAACTCAGCATAGCAACAGCAGAAATATTACATATGTGCCTCGATCATGTAGGGCAGCTCACGATGTCTAATCCATGAAGAACAAAGATGGGAGGACAATATCACATAACTACTGATCATAGACCCATGGTCCAAGCTGGACTACTCGCGGTTCATCCGGGAAGCGTCCATGGTGGTGGAGAAGCTTCCGGAGGTGGTTCCTCCCTCTGGCAGGGTGCCGGGAAGAGGTCTTCTGGTGCTCTCGATCTTGGAAGCGCGGCGGCGGCGGAACAGAGGAGAGATCACGAAAAAGGGTTCCCGTTCTCGGGGTTTTTGCGTCACAGGGAATAAATAGGCGAAGGGCGGCAGCCAGGGGGGCCACCAGGGGTCCAGACGCCCCCCTGGCGCGGCCCCACCCTAGGGCGCGCTGGGAGGGCGCCTGGGGCCCTGGTGGGTCCCCTCTGGCCCCCCCTCGGTGATTCCCGAAGCTTCCTGTGATATCCCCGTGGGGTGCACTGAGTTAATAGGTTAGTCCAAATATGATCAAAAGTGTATGGAAGTTCATCAATATCATAGCAATATCACACAAAAGAGGCATGGAGCAAGAAGAAATTATAGATACATTTTGGACGTATCACTAAGAATTTCTTCTCAGTAGTAGCATAATTCTTTTGAGCACTATCAAGGGTTTTGCTAGCATAGTATAATATTCAACTTCTTATCAACCCTTTGCCCTAAAACAGCTCCAACAGCAAAATCACTAGCATCAGACATAATTTCAAAGGGTAAATTCCAATCAGGTGGTTGTACTATAGGAGAGGTTATTAAAGCTTTCTTAAGAACTTCGAAGGCTTCCTTACATCTTCATCAAAAACAAAAGGAACATCCTTCTGGAGAAGATTAGTAAGGGGCCTCGAAGTCTTAGAAAAGTCTTTAATAAATCTTCTATAGAAACCAACATGACCGAGAAAACTACGAATACCTTTGATGTCGCTTGGGTAGGGAATCCTTTCAATTTCTTCGATCTTGGACCTGTCCACCTCAATTCCCCTCTCAGAAATCTTGTGTCCAAGAACAATTCCCTGGTTGCCATAAAGTGACACTTCTCCCAGTTAAGCACCAGATTTGTCTCCTCACATCTCTGCGAAACTTTATTAAGGTTGTGGAGACAATGGTCAAAAGAGGTTCCATAGACGGAGAAATCGTCCATGAATACCTCCACAATTTCTTCACAAAAACAATGAAAGATAGCAGACATACACCTTTGAAAAGTAGCAGGGGCATTGCATAAACAAAAATGCATACATCTGTAAGCATAAGTACCATAAGGACAAGTAAAAGTGGTTTTCTCTTGATCAGCAGTGTTAACAAGAATTTGAGAGAAGGCAGAATAACCATCAAGATAACAAAAGTGAGTATTTTTAGATAACCTTTCAAGCATTTGGTCGATGAACGGCAATGGGTAGTGGTCCTTCCTGGTTGCCTTGTTCATCTTCCTGTAATCAATACAAATTCTATATCCAATAATAATTCTCTGAGGTATTAGTTCATTCTTATCATTAGGAACCACAGTTGTTCCTCCTTTCTTTGGAACACAATGAACCGGGCTCACCCACTTACTATCAGCTATAGGGTAGATAATACCTGCGGCTAGAAGCTTGAGAATCTCAGTCCTTGCAACATCCATCATTTTCGGATTTAGCCGTCGTTGATGATCAACAACTGGTTTAGCATCAGGCTCAAGTTTGATGGTATGTTGACAAATAGATGGACTAATCCCCTTAAGGTCGTCAAGGGTATAGCCAATTGCACCTCGATGTTTGCAAAGTACTTCCAATAGACGCTCTTCTTCATACCTTGAAAGGTTAGAATTGACAATAACAGGATATACTTTCTTTTCATCTAAATAAGCATATTTGAGCGAATCGGGAAGAGGTTTAAGATCAAACACGGGATCTTCTTTTGGTTGCGATAAAATTACAAAAGGCTCAACTGGCAGGTTGTGCTTTAGGATAGCTGGTTGTCTTCAGAATATTTTGTCCAGCTCATTCCTCTCCTGCATATGCAAATCATTCTCGTAGTCCTCCATATATTGCTGCAAAGAATCATTTGGAGGAATAGCAATGGAAGCAATATCTTCAATAATCTTATCATTACTAGGTAAATCAGTACCACGAGGCTGCTTAGAGAACTTAGAAAAGTTAAATTCATAAGGCTCACCATTGAATTCAACAGAAACTTTACCTTTTTTGCAATCTATTATAGCTCCACAGGTTCTGAGAAAAGGTCTACCAAAAATAATAGGACAAAAATTATCCCTTACTGAACCAAGTGGGATATTTTACCTTTCCGCATAAAACTTCCACATCTCTCACAATTCCAGTAGGAGAGATAGTTGCTCTGTTTTCCAGATGAATAGTAACATCAACTTCTTCAAGTTCACAAGGTGAAATTTCACCCATGTTCTCTTGATAAAGTGAATACGGGACAGCACTAGCACTCGATCCCAAATCGCATAGCCCATAATAATTGTGATCTCCTATTTTGACAGATACTACTAGAGTACCTGAAATTGGGCATTTATTCTTGGCTGTGACAAGGTTAGTGGAAACAGCACAAAAATTTATATTGGAATCTAAAGCATCATTACTAATAAGATCCTTAACCAATGCAACTCGAGGATCGACCTTAATCTGGTCCTCAGGCTCATCAATTCTTCTCTCACTCTTATTCATTATGCCTGTCACAAAAGAGTGCTCCCTTACTCTTACGGGAAAAGGGGGCTTTTCATATATAACTGCAGGAACTATAGGGTCAGCAACATGAATATCTATAGGTGATTCTTTAAAGGGCTTATGATGCTGATTCTTCTTATTCTTAGAAGAGTCGATATGAGAGGCAAAGTCCTTACAGAAATGAACCATTAGATGGGAATCAAGACCAATCTTAGAGCAAAAGGTATTAAAGTAATCAGTTTTCACATAGCTCTCTATATAATCATGCTAATAATTTATAGTGGGTTCAATATCTTTATCTATTTCCCAATCTTCGGTATTCTTCTGGATCCTTTCAAGGAGATCCCATCTTTCCTCAACGCTTTTTGTCTGAAATACCCCGCTAGAGGAGGCATCCAACATCTCCTTATCCTGACGAGAAAGTCTAGCATAAAAATTTGTAAGTATAGTTTTCTTGGGGAGCTCGTGAATAGGACATTTGAGCATTAGAGATTTCAATCTCCCCCAAGCTTGAGCGATGCTTTCTCCGTCACGAGACCTAAAGTTATAGATATAATTCATGTCTCGATGAATTTCATGAAGACGATAAAACTTGGTATAAAAGAGAGACATAAGCTCATGCCAATCAAGAAAATGAGAGTTATCGAGAAGCTTATACTAATCTGAAGATTTATCTGTAAGCGATACAAAGAAAAATTTCTTCATGACAAACTCCTTTGATACACCTGCAAGCTTAAATAGTGAACATAGTTGTGATAAATATAGCAAGTGTTCACTGGGATGTCTGTCTCCTGCATAACGATTAGCCAAAACACAATCGATAATACCAGCTGGTATTTTATAAGGCATAATTTCAGTGGGGGGAGGTACAACCACCACAGATGTGGGGTGTTTCCCCACAAGCAACGATCCAATAGCTAGATTGTCCATACGGACAAAGAACAGCAACAGCAAAATAAAAACAACAATATAAAAATTACCTTACCAGCTTCACTTACCAATAGCTCTATGTTCCCTGGCAACGGCGCCAGAAAACGTTACTTGATGACCCACAACTTAAGGGATATGTTGCAGCGTTTTTGATAAGTAAGAGTGTCGAACCCAACGAGGAGCGAAAGGTATTGATAGGTGATTTTGGACAAGGAACAACTGCAAGCACTGAAAGATGACTTTTTAAGGGTTTTCGATATAAGCAACGATAAAGTAAAAGCAAGCAAAGTAAATAGTGCCGAGGAGAAGCAAGTGGCCCAATCCTTTTGAGCAAAGGATAAGCCTGGCAACTGAACTTATAAAGACTAAAGCGTTCTTGAGGACACATGGAGAGGTAGTCACATGTTTTCGCCATACTCCGTATCGATAACAAGTGTTGTGCTGATAAGTGTTGAGTGGGTGGATCTACGCTAGCACACCTTCTAGAATAAGATAAGTGCACTCTTATGATTAAACATCTTGCAAGCATCCGCAAATACAAGATAGAAATTAAGGAAAAGCCTAACCACAACAATAATATCAAGGATCCATTAGTCCCTTGTGCAAAAGTGTGCAAACTGGGGTTCAGGTTTCTATCACTCCGGCAACCCACCGTAACCATTCTTAATACACAATGTATTCCCCTTGGTCCTTAAGAAGGCGAAGTGTTGAGTGTTCGACTCACACAACACCACTAGGAAAATAACAACACAACTTAAATATCAAACAACACAAATTACTTCAACATCATATGATTACTAACAACTAGACTTCTCCCATGTCCTCAAGAACTATAGTAACTACTCACAAGACATAAAAGATATCATGATCAGAGGTGATAAATATATGATAAACAATCTGGACATAATGATATTTCTCCAACAAAACTCAATAGCATTCACCACAAAGTATTAATCAACACCGGTAGAGTAGAGAGGATAGATAGTACGGATTACAACACAAGATAAACTTGTGAGGTGAGATTGGATGGTGGTGGAGATGGTGCTGATGTTGGGGATGATGTTGATGATGATCTCGATGATGCCCGTGACGATGGTGATGACGATGGCGATGATCTCCCCTTCCGGGAGGTGATCTCCTCGGTGGAATCTTCCCGCCGGAGAGCCCTTTTCTTCTCTGTAGGTTTCCGCCATGGAGCGGCGGCGGAACTCCGTGAAAGCTTCTCTTTTTAGGGTTTTCGCGTAACAAGGAGTATATAGGCCAGAGGGGGAGCCGGGAGTGGCCCCAGGGATCCAGGCGCCCTCCCGGCGCGGTCAGGGGTGGGGCCGCGCCAGGTGGCTGCCTGGGGCTCCTGTGGCCCCCCTCTGGCCCCTCTTCGGCGTGTCTTTGTTAATCTTATGGAAAATACCCCCATCGATTTTCAGGTAATTTGGAGGTATTCTTCTTCAGCAACTCAGCGTCCGCTTTTTACCGTTGAATCCTGCGTCTGCTGCTTCGGCACCGGAATGTTGCGAACTGTGTAAAATAAGACGAAACAACATAAGAACATCATAGTAATATGAAATATATCAATGAATAACGATGAATTACGATATAAAATACTGATGCATTTTGGACGTATCATATGGGCTTGATCCATCTCCTTGACAGGTTCTCCCCTCCTTGGCCTATATAAGGAGGGGTGGGTGCCCTATTTCTTTATGATTTTTTGAGACTAGTTATCTTCTCTCTCTCTTTCTCCTGCCTTTGAGCGGACTCCCCTTGTTTGGAGTCTGCACTGGGTTGGGGGTTTCTCCACCATACGCACGCCGTCGGGCTGCTGGAATCGGGATCCGAATCCATCTTCTTTCCGTTGCTCTCCTGGTTCGGATCCCGGAGGGACGTATGGTATACCGTATGTGTGTAATCCCGCGAGGCTCTACACTCGTGGTGCTACTTCATCGTAGTTGTCGTATCGCGACGTCTTCACCGACAAAATTCCGAAGGGGACGCAATCCCGTCATCGGTCTACAAGGACCGGGTGGCTTCTGGAGTCACCGTGGATCTGCGCGGCATCGGGGATTTCCGGTCCGACTACATCAACCACGTTCACGCGGGAACGTTTCCTGCTTAACGGACTACATACTAGTATGTGACCTATTTCCATCCGTTACTTGCATCGCCATAGCATAGGTCTTGGGTTTGGGTCTCGTAGGTCATGAAAAATTATTATTTTCTGCCCCGAACCCCAACATGAAGTTCCCTCGAAGATATGGATCGGGCGAACTTTAACTGTGAAGGCACCCGTCAAAGAAAATCAAACTTCGATGACGTTTGTCCCTCTGTCACGCAGGTTTTTGTCAAAAAATATCCCCGATTTTGTAGTGAAACAAGGCCTAAGGGTTCAAATCCCAAACGCCCTGATCCCCACACCCATAATCTCCGCGTTTTCAATGTTCGACACAAACTTTATGGTAGGTCTAGTTAAGTTTCTTAGGCTGGTCACAATGGGGAGTATCATATACTAGTGTCGTGCGTATGATACTAGTGTACGCTACTACCCTCCACAATGCATATTATCATAAGTTGGTACCATAGAATAGTTATTTATTGCCATGCAATACACATACTAGCTCAACATTTAATATGATACAGTCTCATATCATGATACTCAGTCTTCTCTCCCCTCATGTAATTGTGTGCCACCTCAGGAAAATTCCTAGTTGGCATCCATAATACTAGCTATGATACTCCCATTATGACCAGCATTATTATAAAAAGGGGAAACAATAGCTTATCGCTCCCACTCTCCTCTTTGTCTTTTATGCCGCCAGTCCGACATTACTTCCAATCCTAGGTTTATATTTATATCCTCTCGAGCTTTAAGCGATGACACGAGGAGCTTCACACCCGTAAGACCCACTGTGACACTACCGAAGAAGAACCTTCCCTGGTCATCTTAGGCTGGGACGTCGTTGCTCTCGATGACATCGCAGGTATGGGCGCGTGGGATGCATCAATGATTAACCACAGTCATATAACCCAAATGGTGAGCGAGGGCTTTCTTCCCTCTGAGAATCAAACTTTCATGGACTCCGGCTCAAGTAGGCATGTCTATCGAGCCTCGAATACATGGTATAGGGTGATTCAGACCTCGTTCCAATACCGAGGCCTCTCCTTGTTGCTCAATCAGTTTTTTTAGAGAAAAGACGCAAACGGGTCCGAGGAGGATTCGAACCTTGCCTGACTTTGAATTAACAAAGCTATCAACTGGCTAGGGTATGATGTGCGAGAGATGATAATGGCTTCTCGCCCTTCATTGGTTACCCCAAGTGGAAGGTGAGATGTAGGATAGCAGCAAATTTCCCTCGATGAAGATACCAAGGTTATCGAACCAGTGGGACCCAAGGTCGACAAGTAGGTGGCAACGGCGCTAGAAATTAGGCGGTTGATGTGGACCTTCACAAAAATACAAATAACTTTGCTCCCAACGAAGTTCATAGAGGTTGTCAATCTCTCCGGTCTTGTTTTTTACAAAGGATCAAACGCAAGGGATAATGATAATGGTGATTGCAACTGGAAAGTAAAAGCAGGAAAAAAATTGAGCGTGTAAACAGTGATGAGAATAGGGACCGGGGTCCCGTGATGTTCACTAGTGATGTCTCTCTCCCAAAAGACGATAAAAACTGCTATGCGAGGTAAACAAATCACAACTGGGCAATTGACAGAACTAAAAACGCACCGCAATGCTAACTATGCTACAAAGAAAGGAAGAGGCTCAAAAGCATGGGCAATACGCCAAAATAAGTAGACCGAAATCCAACTGCATCTACTACTAATCATCCACCTTGACATATCTATCCAGAACATCTTGCTGGTATTAAGTTGCGAGCCCCACCAAAAGTGTAAACCCAAAGCAACAGACAACGGCATTAAAATCACTTTGCGTAAAGTAAACAATCCTTGCAACCGCGGTTACAAGCACCGTTGTTTTCCCCCTTGTGGCAACAACACATCCCCTAGACTCATGTTTCTGTCACTCAAGCTAGTCATCAGGGGGCATGAACCCACAATCGAGCATAAAGTTCCTTCTTGGAGTCACTATCTACTACTTGGCCAAAGAAATAAACAACAACGGAGAACATGCAAGAATTACTCAAGAACAAAAATATAGAAGATAAGAACCAAATATATTACTCAATCACAATCTGAACATAGTCTCACAATCCACCAGATCCCAGCAAACTCATCATAGCAACAGCACAAAGAATTATATATGTGCCTTGATCATGTAGGGCAGCTCACAAGGTCTAATCCATGAAGAACAAAGAGGGGAGGAGAACATCACATAGCTACTGATCACGGACCCATGGTCCAAGATAGACTACTCACGGATCATCTGGGAAGCGTCCATGGTGGAGGAGAGGCTCCCGGAGGTCAATCCTCCCTCCGGCAGGGTGCCGGGAAGAGGTCTGCTGGCGCTCCCGATCTTGGAAGCGCGGCGGCGGTGGAACAGAGGCGAGATCGCGAAAAAGGGTTCCGTATTCTGAGGTTTCCCGTCACGGAGAATATATAGGCGAAGGGGGCCAGCCAGGGGGCCACTTTAACACCCTCGGTGTCTTGTAATAGTAATCACTTTTGGCTAATGATAATTTCTGTTACTAATCATGCCTTGATCATCTTTGCTCTTGATCACTCCAAAAACCCTTTCAGTTGTTATTAAAAATAATGTGATAAATCAAACTTTGTCCAAAAATTGTGGAACCAATTTTATTAAATGCCTAAAAATCAGTGGACCATGCTAAACCAACATTGGATATTTAGTGCAATATTTAAATATTGCAAACAATTCAAACTAGTGCTAAAATAGCCCCTTTCACTAGTTGCATAATAAAAATAAATATTAAATGAATTTATTTTGCACCCAAACTTTTTATGGCACTCTATTAATTTTCAATACTAATTATGGGACAAGTTCCATATTTTTACAAAATACGAAAGTACCTAAAACATATAAAAACAGAAAAGAAAGAACAGAAAAAAAGAAAGAAAAAGAAAAACTAATTTAACGCTCAGGGGTGAGGCCCACCCCCTTTCCCCCTTGGGCCAGCCCACCCCGGCCCACTCCCCCTCCCCATCATCTTCAACCTCCGTACACGGGAGGCGTGGCGCCCATCCCGCGGCCAGGCCATCGCCGTGGCGGCCATCGGGCGTCCCCGGAGTGGGGATAAGGCCGACCCCGACGTGGCTCCGAGCGCCGCCGGACCGCCATGGCCGGGAAACCCCGTGCCTCTGCCCGCGCCGTGCGCGCCTGCACCCCCCAACACGTTGTCAACCCCACAGCCGCGCGCCGCGCGCCCATGTACCGCTCTCCACTCGCCGTGCGCCCCCTTGGCCGGCGTGGCCTCACCGTGTCTCCACTGCCTCGTCGGCGTGGGCGCGCCGTGGGCAGGGCCAGGGGATAACCCCCCTATTGCGGTTTAATTAGTGGGTTGGGGTGTCACTGACAATAGGGCCCACCTGTTAGATAATTAATTAAATGAATTAGTTGAAATGTCTGTTTCTATGACATGTGGGCCCACTGGCCTTTTGTAACAGTCCAGATTTCATAAAAATTAAATTTTTGTTTTCGGTGTGAATTGTTTGTTTGTCTGATTTGTTTGCGGTGTTTGCATCCCCGATTTATCGATCGACGTTTATTTTCCCCCCTCTTATCTTGTATCGGACGGAGACCAACCCTTGCTACCCTGACACTCGACCTTTGCGACACCGGGTTTCACCCGATCACGTCGCGAAAACCGCACGGGACCAGCCGTAGCCAACAGAACGAAAAACCCCGTTTAATAATTAAACGGGTTATTTTTATAGCGCGCCGGAAAGTGTTTTCGGAACGATTCCAACGCGAGGTGAACGCCGCTGGCTCGATGTGCTGATTGCGCAGTTTAAAGTTTTACCCGAATCGAAGGTACTTCGGACCCTCGGCGGTCAGAAACGTAAACACCGCGAGCGCGAGAGAAAAACCAGGGATGTTTTTGCAAACTGTCAGCCACCTGGGCTATATAAATACCACCACACTCCCAACTCTTTCTAGGGTTTCCCTAGTCCAAAATTTCAGCCACACCCCCGAGATCTGCTCCAAATTTTTGTCCAAAGCGCCCAAATCCGAAACCCTAGCCACCCATCAGATCCAGACCGTCAGATCTGGGATCTGACGGACCAGATCTGGCCACGTAGCCCCCAGCCAGCCACCAACCGCGTTCGGGCCCCGCGGGCCGAGCTCCAGCCGCCACGGGCCCGCCTCCGCGCCGCCTCCGCCCGAGCTCTCCGGTGGAACCACAGCCGCCTCCGGCAGCCGGCAGCCGCGCCGCTCCGGTGAGCCGCTGCAGCGCGCCCCTCCTCCTCTTTCCTCCTGCCCTCACCTTCCCTCTCTTCTCTCATCTGCCTCCAGGAACCGCCGCCATTCGCCATCTCGGATCCGCCATGGAGCTCCTCGCGCCGCCCCGTGTGCTCGTCGTTGCGCCGCCTCGTGGCCTCTCTGGCGACCGGATTCGGCGTGGTCCGGTTCCTCTCGACCTCCTCCGTCGCTGCCCGACCGTCCTGGCCTCCCTCGTCGCCTCACGCCGGAGGCGCATCCGCCACTGCAGCCGGCCAGCCACGGCGACCCGATCCAGGTCAGGATCGGGCAGCCAGCCTGTCGGGACCCGGGGTTAGCGTATGCAAGCCTCGCTACAACACAATCATATGGAGAGCCGAGAACCGTACCCACTTGCCTAAGCAGACAAGGCCAAGCACAGAACATTCTCGGAAAGCATCGAACGTGAGGGGCATCCCATCCAGGCCGGATGATCAACTGAAACGGGTCCTTATCGTCCGCACACAAGTCTAAATGATATGGGTGGTGAACTCCCATACTCATAGACAAGTCGCCTCAACCATACTATCGATTGTATTATAACCCTTACATAGACTTACTCCAGCCTGATCACTTAGTCGGGGTCTAGGGCGGGCTCGATCATACATCAAAGTGTGCACGAGACAGAGCCTCGAACAATCGCATCGCGATGCCCCAAGATGCGCACATCTAAGGGCCACTTGGTGTATAAAAGACCGCCAGCCAGATCACAACTAAGGTCTCGAAAACCCATACTAAGACATGCATGTTATAAACATACACGCAGCACACATGTCTAGTATGAACAGCAGGTATCATTGCAATTCTCTACAAAGTATACATCTTTATTGATAACTCTTATAGAGTGCACACAGAGATCACAAGCATGTGATCCAACATTACAACAGACAAGCGGAAGCAAAGTAGGTCTGAATACAGACAAGTTTAACAAATGGCTTAGAGAAGCCTTATCTAAAAACAAGCACTCCACGAGAGAACCAGTCGTCTGACTGGGACTAGACTAGCTTGATCTTCAGTCGTCCAGCTCGATGAAGAAGCCACCTTCGGGGTCAGTGGTTTCATCTAAAACATAGATTAAGCAAACGTGAGTACAAAGTCGTACTCAGCAAGACTTACATAGGAGCTATATTACTCATGCACAGGTATCAAGGTAAAGGGAGGTGGGGTTTCACTTGCAGAAGTGCCAGCTTTGACTTGGCTAGTCCTGAACTACGAGTACCATACTTGAGGTAAGAAGCGTACACGAGTCCACTATATCTCTTCAATCAATTACACCACTATGGTGCCTTCCTCGACTTCCCCACGAGAAAGCACGCCATAGCACTCACACTTATCTTGGTGTGTTTTAGGAGTATCCGGTTCAAGTTGTCTAATAATCGAGCACAGCTCTCCAAGTAGTCCCTTACCGCGGACGCGGCTATTCGAATAGTTTATTAACCCTGCAGGGTTGTACTGCTACACACATGAAACTATCAATTACCGCCTTTGTACTCGACACCGTTCAAGAGGTGCCGGCGAGGATAATTCCCACAACTTTTAACTCACAGCCAACTCAAATTCAATGGAGACGCCTATCTGGGCTGGAATCCACATCGTGAACCCGTCCGGTTTACCGATGTGGTCCCAGAAGATGTGTGCAGGGTCCCAAGCCGGTCTGAATAGCCGTTCTTCCACTTCGCAGACCGTGCCATAGACCTACCAGAACTCCGAACTAATGCGACTCATTGAACTGAGAAGGGGTGAGTTAGTAGGTTGAGCGGGGTCCATGTGCCCAACATGTGGTAGTACTCTTCGTCTTGGATCACCACACAAGAACTCGGGCTTAGGGCGGTGTTCAATGAGACAACCCACTGTGTACTCCTACACATCCTCTCATCGTTCACCTTGTATTAGGATAGATTCACCAACACAGTTTCACTTTCATCAACATCATGTTCACTATCATCCCGACTCACATCAAAACATCCTCATTGTAAACTCTAAGCATGCAATAAGCAGTAACAGTTGCAGGGGCCACATGATATCAGTCAACTCCTATGTCGGCTAGGATTGTGGTTTGCTTACTACTGTGACAAGATGATAGGTCATGCATCGGATATGGGTTCAACTATGCGGTAGAATCGTTACAAGGTGATCTCCTAAACATGCATATGCGAGACTGAGAGGGAATTGGTATTTTATAGACATGATCAAAGGGGGTTTGCTTGCCTTGCTGACGAGGTTTCGATAACGGGGTCTTCAACGAAGGGGGTGATCTCGGATTCCGGCTCCACTTCTATCAGCAACATGAAAATCATAGGATCAACATAATGTACAATGCACAATCACATGAATAAGATTGTAATGGTGATGTTCAAGGTACTGATGTGTTGAGCATTCCATTTAAAAGGAGTATATTGCATTTGAAATGCAAATTCAAACTCCATTTGATTTATCGATGAATTTCAAATGCATTTGAATGCATGAAAGTTCATTTGAAAAGGTTGATCATGAAGTGATGTGGTATAGTTGAGATAATGTTTCTAATGTGGGGGTGAAACCATTCAAATTAAGTGTGTTGCAAAGTTAATTGCAAAATCACTCCAAATTTGAATTTGAAAAGGATCCATATGCATGTTTGCTACTGTTCACCCATTTTAAAATGTTCAAACACAGAAACAAGTTGCATATTCATAATCCTTGTATTTTTCTAATAATTTTAGACATATTATTTGTCCAATTTGGAGTTAATATGAATTTTCTATGAATTTCCAAAGTTTGGGCTATTTTCTGGATTTTCTGGAATTTCTTTAATTCATTTCTAATTTTCTGGAAATTCGTTTACTGCGTCATGCTTGCGCAAGGATGACGTCAAGGGGGGGCTGACGAGTGGGCCAACCCTGTCAGTGGGTCTGGGGTTAATCCCCGTTTAATTAAACTGACATGGGGGGTTAAGGGGGCCAGGGCCCCACCTGTCAGTGACTTGGGGCCAAATACCCAGGGGTTTAGCCCCTAATTAAGTGGACACGTCGGTGGCTGCCGGCGTTGAGCCGCCGGTGACCTGCAGCCGCGATGGCGCTCCACTGAAATGGCGCTCCCAGACACCATTTGGCACGGGGAGAGCATGGGACTGCTCCTCGAGCTCGTCTGCATCTCGTGGTGAACACGGGGGACCCTGGGTGGCACCGGAGCTACGCCGGCGACGACCTCCCGCGGTGGCCGTGGCTCGGTATGAGGCGGCGCATCGGCTAGGCGCACGTCATTGGCCATTCGCTGCGCCGTTCGACTCCTGGAGGCTCCAGGAGCACTAAGGATAGCTCGCAGAGGTCATTGGAGCACGGAAGCGAGCTCGTGCTTGGCCATGGCGGCGGCTGAGCTCGGCTTCCATGGCGGACGGGCTAGACTGCGAGGGAAGACGAGGGAGCAGAGGGGAAAATCTCACCGGAGTACGGGGAGATCGATGGTGTAGTCAAAGGAGACGGGGAGGTTCATGTGACCGGGAATCGACGACGACGAGCTTCGGGGTCCGGCGGCGGCTCGGGGATGATTCCGTCGGCTTGAAGGAGAATCAGCTCCCGATCCTTGGCAAGGTGATGAAGACAACGGCGGTGAACACAATGGACACGATGGCGCTGCGTCTTGACGTCGATGGCCGCGCAGGAACGGCGGCGCGCTCTGCGGCAGTGCTCGGGCGGCGACGAAATCGGGCGAGGGAGACGGGGAGGGTGTTCGTGGAGAGGGGGAAGGGAACGGGAGGGCTTTTGGGCGTCTCCAGGCGTGAGGAGGTGGCACGGGAGAAACAGGAGGTGGCCAGGGGCTCGTCGGCGGCCACGGCATGGTCGCCACGCAGCTCCCTGCGTGCTGGCCTGGGGAAGACGACAAGGGAGTGCGGGCTGGGCTGGGCCAAAAAGGCCAGGGGGAACTAGTCGGGCTTCTTTGCCCAGGTAAGCTTCTGTTCTTCTTTTCTAATTCTTTTTCTGACTTTTGTTTTGGTTCTGCTAAAAAAATAGCAAACCAATTTATAAAATGCTGAAACTTTTTACATGGCCTCAAAATAATATAGACTGGCCACTTATAAAGTTTGGCACTTTTTAAAAATTCAAATAATTTGAATCTTAACTCAAATAGGGGTTTTTGATTAATTCCAAGGCCCTGTTTGAATATTTGAAAAATCCATGAGCATGGGGTGGGTCCCACATCACTTGATATGTGATCACACTCATTTATAAGACTTTTCAAATATCTAACATGAATTTTTGGAGAAGATTTTTATCTGGCATTTTGAATTAATTCATCTGGGGGGGGGTTCCTTCTCCCATTTTTCTTTTGATTTTGATTTCAAGGATTTCTTTTTGAAAATTTAACATGATGCAAGTGACTTACAAACCCTAGCACATTACCTAATAGAGGGTTCTGACAACTCGCCCCCACTCAACAGAATCTCGTCCCGAGATTCAGAAGTCTGTGGGAGGAAGGAGGAATACTCGGCACTGAGACGGTCTTCTCTTTCCCACGTAGCTTCTCTCTCTGAGTGGTGTGACCACTGAACTTTCACAAACTTGATCTTCTTTCGGCGAGTGACACGCTCTGCTGAATCAAGAACACGAACAGGGTATTCTCGATAAGAAAGGTCATCTTGTAGATCAAGCGTTTCATGGTCGACTTCGCGGATGGGGTCCTTGAAGCAACGCCTGAGTTGTGACACATGGAATACATCATGTACTCGGGAAAGGTGCGGGGGTAGTTCAAGTTGGTAGGCAACTTCTCCACGTTTAGCAAGAATGCGGAAAGGTCCGATGTAACGTGGGGCCAATTTTCCTTTGATACCGAATCGTTGGGTTCCCTTCAGAGGAGTAACCCGAAGGTAAGCCTTCTCATCCAGATTGTAGCTCTCTTTCCTATGATGACGATCATAGTAGCTTTTCTGATGAGACTGAGCTGCTTTCAATTGATCACGAACAATGCGAACTTGCTCTTCTGCTTCCTTGATCATGTCCGGTACAAAGAATTGTCTTTCACCGGTTTCTGACCAGTTTAGTGGTGTTCGACATCGTCGTCCATAAAGGAGTTCAAAAGGAGCCATGTTCAGACTAGATTGAAAACTATTGTTATAAGCAAATTCGGCGAATGGAAGAGACTTCTTCCAATTCTTTCCGAATGAGATAACACAAGCTCTGAGCATGTCTTCAAGAATTTGGTTAACCCTTTCGACTTGACCGCTAGACTGAGGATGGAAAGCCGTACTAAAGGAGAGATGAGTTCCCATAGCATGTTGGAAGCTTCCCCAAAATCTAGAGGTGAAAAGGCTACCACGATCAGAATTGATTTCCAAAGGAACAACGTGAAGGGATACAATTCTAGAGACGTACAAGTATGCTAACTGCCTAGCAGTTATAGACTCGCGAACTGGAAGGAAGTGAGCAACTTTGGAAAGCCTATCTATGACAACGAATATGGCATCTTTCCTTTCTGGGTTTTTGGAAAGCCAGTGATGAAATCCATACTGACTTTGTCCCATTTCCACTCTGGAATAGGCAAAGGTTGAAGTGTGCCAGCAGGTCTTTGATGTTCGGCCTTAATGCAACGACAAACATCACATTCGGCAATGAACTTAGCAATTTCTCTCTTCATCCTAGTCCACCAAAATCTCTCGCGTAGGTCTCGGTACATCTTTGTGCTACCAGGATGAATTGAAAGGGGAGTGTCATGAGATTCTTTGAGGATTAGCCTCCTAAGATTGTGTTTTCGTGGTACAACCAATCGAGTGCCAAAGAAAACAACACCTTGATCATTTATGGAGAAATATTTAGCAACTCCGCTAGCAATGTTCTTCTTGATCTCTCGAATACCACTATCACGTTTCTGGGCGGCTATGATTTTATCCTCAAGGTTTGGTTTCGCCACCAAGGTAGAAAGATAGCCATGAGGAACAATCTCGAGATTGAGTTTTCGAAATTCCTCATGAAGAAGTGGTTGATACTGTTGTAACATGAGGTTGTTACAATACGACTTACGACTTAGTGCATCAGCCATGACATTGGCTTTGCCTGGGGTGTAAGAAATTCCTAAGTCATAATCTTTTATCAACTCTATCCAGCGTCTTTGCCTGAGGTTAAGATCTGGCTGGGTGAATATGTATTTGAGGCTTTGGTGGTCGGAATAGATCTCACAACGATTACCAAGGAGGTAATGTCGCCAAGTTGTTAGGGCATGAACTACGGCAGCGAGTTCAAGGTCATGGGTAGGATAGTTCTCTTCATGTGGCCGCAACTGGCGTGAAGCATAAGCTACCACATGTTGATCTTGCAGAAGTATGCATCCTAACCCTTGCCGTGATGCGTCACAATAGATCTCGAAATCCTTTTTGGTGTCTGGAGGTGCAAGTACGGGTGCAGAAGTCAACCTTCTTTTTAGCTCTTGAAAGCTTTCCTCGCACTTGGGAGTCCATAGGAATTTCTTATCTTTCTTGAGGAGTTCAGTTAGAGGCTTTGCAACTTTAGAAAAGTTCTCGACGAAGCGACGGCAGTAGATGGCTAGGCCAAGAAAACTCCTAACTTGCTTAACCGATTCAGGTGGAGTCCAGTCAAGGACGGCCTGAACTCTCTCGGGATTCACAGCAATGCCTTTTGCAGAAATCACGTGGCCTAAGTAGGTCACTTCTGGTAGCCAAAATTCACACTTGGAGAATTTAGCATACAGGCGATGCTCTCTAAGTTTCATCAATACCAGGCTTAGGTGTTCGGCATGTTCTTTTTCGTTCTTCGAGTAGATGAGAATGTCATCGAGATAAACCACAACAAATTTATCTAAGTACTCCATGAAGATCGAATTCATCATGCGTGAGAAAGTGGAGGGGGCATTGGTTAAACCAAAGGACATGATGGTGTACTCGTAAAGACCATAACGGGTAGTAAAAGACGTTTTGGGAATGTCCTCGTTTCGGATTTTGATTTGATGATACCCTAATCTCAAATCCATCTTGGAGAAGACAGAGGATCCTGCAAGTTGATCATAAAGATCATTGATCCTGGGCAGTGGGTACTTGTTCTTTATCGTTGCTAGATTTAGCGGGCGATAGTCTACGCACATCCTTTCTGTTCCATCTTTCTTCGTTACGAACAGAACGGGGCAACCCCATGGCGATGAGCTAGGGAGGATGAAGCCTTTTTCCAACAAAGCTTCCAGTTGGGTTTTAAGCTCAGCTAACTCACGTGGGGCCATTTTTTATGGGCGTTTGGAAATTGGTGCGGTTCCTGGGGCAAGATCCACTATGAACTCTACACATCTGTCAGGTGGCATGCCCGGCAGCTCTTCAGGAAAGACATCCGGGAAGTCACGAACCACCGGAACATCTTCGAGGTCGGGAAGGGGAAGCACATTCAAAGAATGCACCTGGGTTCTTGTTCTTGGTGAGGAGTAAACTATTGTCTGGCCTGAAGGATGTGTAAGTCTAACGGACTTGGCTTTACAATCAAGAAAAGCATGTTGTCTTGATAACCAATCCATACCAAGGATGACATCAATGTCTGAAGACTTGAGGGCTATGAGTGAAGCAAGGAATACTAAACCCTCAATTGCAATTTGATTACCATGGCTTAGTCTATTAGTTTGCCACTTGGAACCAGGAGTTTGAATGATCATAGGGGTGAACATTTCTTCAAAGGATACATCATGCCGAAGTGCATAACTCTCCGACATGAATGAGTGAGATGCTCCTGGGTCGAAAAGAACAGAAGTTGGAACAAAATTGACTGGGAGCGTACCAAGAATGACGTCAGAAGTACTATCAGTTTCCTCAACAGAGATTTGTTTCACACGTCCAAGATTTGTGGAAGTGAAACGCTTGGCGGTGGGAACCTTCGGGGGTGGTTTGGCACGAACAGTGGGGTTTCCTTTGGCATGGGGTGGAGCATTCTGACTGACGGGGCACTCACGAGAATAGTGACCAGGCTGGCCACATCTAAAGCAGGCTCCAAAGATATTGTGGGGAGCTGGGTTGTTTGGTGGAGCTGGTGGACGAGGCGGCACAAGGGATGGCCTCGGTGGGTTGTTTTGGGGAAACAAACTGTTAGGAATCCAGATCATACGCTTCTGAGGGCGTGAACTGGAAGAAGGGATAAGCTCAAGAGCATGCTTGCGAGACTTCTCAAAAACTTCATTGCCATGCTCAGCTCTGAAGGATCTGTTGACTAAATCCTCAAAGGTGGCAAATTCGATGAGGTTGAGATCATGACGAAGGATGGGGCTAAGTCCCTTGCGGAACCTTGCCTGCTTTCTGGCATCGGTGGTGATCTCATCTTGGGCATAACGAGCAAGACGGTTGAATTCCCTCACATACTCATGAATGGACATCTCTCCTTGATTCAGATTGCAGAACTCTTCCTTCTTGCGCTCCATCAACTCATCCAGAATGTGGTACCCTCGAAAGGCAACACAGAACTCTTGCCAAGTCACTACGTAACCATCTGGCTGCATTGCAACATAGTTCTGTCACCATTGAAGAGTGGCACCTTCCAAGAAGTATACCGCAAAAATAACTCGGTCATCGGGAGCAACATGTGTTGTATCAAGCTTACGCTCGATGGAACGGAGCCAATCATCAGCTTCAAGGGGCTCAGAAGAACATCAGAATACCGGTGGCTTGAGGAGGATGAAGTCCTGAATGCTGACCACCACATTACGATGGTGGGCGGTATTCTGCTCGATGAGCTCCAGAAGGCGTGTTTGATCACGTCTATTCTGCTCGGCTTCCATCATGATTTCCGCCGCAGAAGGCAGGGTTGGAGGTTCATCATCATTTCGATTCCGATCACGGTCTCGATTCCGAAGAACAGCACTACGAGTCCCACCTGACATCCTGTGTGATAAAAATCAACAATCAGAACAGGTTGTACGATGGAGGCAAGGATAAAAGGACATGATTTAGGTGGAAAGATAATAATGCGAAGGCAATGATTCAAAGAAACACGGAACAAATCCGGCAGCATAACGGCTACACCGGGATGGAAAATGAAACAACCTCGAAGAAATTGGACAGAACTTCTTCAAGGAACTCAAAACACGAAGACTCTGGACATCCACAACAATCCTACAGCTATAAGGAGGAAATCAACGAGATGTTCTAGCAAGACAGAGGTGAGCCTAGTCCTATCTTCCCATAGAATAAGATGAGGGTGACTCAGAACTCAGAACGATGAGGGTAAGGAGAAAAGAAGCCTTACGTTGTTCCCTTATATACCCAGAGTAACTAAATAACTATAGAAGGCTAGACTAGACTTCGGCCAAGGCGGATAATCCTACAGTCAGTCCTGCTCTGATACCAAGTCTGTCGGGACCCGGGGTTAGCGTATGGAGGCCTCGCCACAACACAATCATATGGAGAGCCGAGAACCGTACCCACTTGCCTAAGCAGACAAGGCCAAGCGCAGAACGTTCTCGGAAAGCGTCGAACGTGAGGGGCATCCCAGCCAGGCCGGATGATCAACTGAAATGGGTCCTCATCGTCCGCACACAAGTCTAAATGATATGGGTGGTGAACTCCCATACTCATAGACAAGTCGCCTCAACCATACTATCGATTGTATTATAACCCATACATAGACTTACTCCAGCCCGATCACTTAGTCGGGGTCTAGGGCGGGCTCGATCATACATCAAAGTGTGCTCGAGACAGAGTCTTGAACAATCGCATCGCGATGCCCCAAGCTGCGCACATCTAAGGGCCACTTGGTGTATAAAAGACCTCCAGCCAGATCACAACTAAGGTCTCGAAAACCCATACTAAGACATGCATGTTATAAACATACCCGCAACACACATGTCTAGTATGAACAGTAGGTATCATTGCAATTCTCTACAAAGTATACATCTTTATTGATAACTCTTACAGAGTGCACACAGAGATCACAAGCATGTGATCCAACATTACAACAGACAAGCGGAAGCAAAGTAGGTCTGAGTACATACAAGTTTAACAAATGGCTTAGAGAAGCCTTATCTAAAAACAAGCCCTTCCACGAGGGAACCAGTCGTCTGACTGGGACTAGACTAGCTTGATCTTCAGTCGTCCTGCTCGATGAAGAAGCCACCTTCGGGGTCAGTGGTTTCATCTAAAACATAGATTAAGCAAACATGAGTACAAAGTCGTACTCAGAAAGACTTACATGGGAGCTATACTACTCATGCACAGGTATCAAGGTAAAGGGAGGTGGGGTTTCACTTGCAGAAGTGCCAGGTTTGACTTGGCTAGTCCTGAACTACGAGTACCAGACTTGAGGTAAGAAGCGCACACGAGTCCACTACATCTCTTCAACCAATTACACTACTATGGTGCCTTCCTCGACTTCCCCACGAGAAAGCACGCCATAGCACTCACACTTATCTTGGTGTGTTTTAGGAGTATCCGGTTCAAGTTGTCTAATAATCGAGCACAGCTCTCCAAGTAGTCCCTTACCGCGGACGCGGCTATTCGAATAGTTTATTAACCCTGCAGGGGTGTACTGCTACACACATGAAACTATCAGTTACCGCCTTTGTACTTGACACCGTTCAAGAGGTGCCGGCGAGGATAATTCCCACAACTTTTACCTCACAGCCAACTCAAATTCAATGGAGACGCCTATCTGGGCTGGAATCCACATCGTGAACCCGGCCGGTTTACCGATGTGGTCCCAGAAGATGTGTGCAGGGTCCCAAGCCGGTCTGAGTAGCCGTTCTTCCACTTCGCAGCCCGTGCCACAGACCTACCAGAACTCCGAACTAATGCGACTCATTGAACTGAGAAGGGGTGAGTTAGTAGGTTGAGCGGGGGTCCATGTGCCCAACATGTGGTAGTACTCTTCGTCTTGGATCACCACACAAGAACTCGGGCTTAGGGCGGTGTTCAACGAGACAACCCACTGTGTACTCCTACACAGCCTCTCATCGTTCACCTTGTATTAGGATAGATTCACCAACACAGTTTCACTTTCATCAACATCATGTTCACTATCATCCCGACTCACATCAAAACATCCTCATTGTAAACTCTAAGCATGCAATAAGCAGTAACAGTTGCAGGGGCCACATGATATCAGTCAACTCCTATGTCGGCTAGGATTGTGGTTTGCTTACTACTGTGATAAGATGATAGGTCATGCATCGGATATGGGTTCAACTATGCGGTAGAATCGATACAAGGTGATCTCCTAAACATGCATAAGCGAGACTGAGAGGGAATTGGGATTTTATAGACATGATCAAAGGGGGTTTTCTTGCCTTGCTGACGTGGTTTCGATAACGGGGTCTTCAACGAAGGGGGTGATCTCGGATTCCGGCTCCACTTCTATCAGCAACATGACAATCATAGAATCAACATAATGTACAATGCACAATCACATGAATAAGATTGTAATGGTGATGTTCAAGGTACTGATGTGTTGAGCATTCCATTTAAAAGGAGTATATTGCATTTGAAATGCAAATTCAAACTCCATTTGATTTATCGATGAATTTCAAATGCATTTGAATGCATGAAAGTTCATTTGAAAAGGTTGATCATGAAGTGATGTGGTATAGTTGAGATAATGTTTCTGATGTGGGGGTGAAACCATTCAAATTAAGTGTGTTGCAAAGTCAATTGCAAAATCACTCCAAATTTGAATTTGAAAAGGATCCATATGCATGTTTGCTACTGTTCACCCATTTTAAAATGGTCAAACACAGAAACAAGTTGCATATTCATAATCCATGTATTTTTCTGATAATTTTAGTCATATTATTTGTCCAATTTGGAGTTAATATGAATTTTCTATGAATTTCCAAAGTTTGGGATATTTCTGGATTTTCTGGAATTTCTTTAATTCATTTCTAATTTTCTGGAAATTCATTTACTGCGTCATGCTTGCGCAAGGATGATGTCAAGGGGGGGCTGACGAGTGGGCCAACCCTGTCAGTGGGTCTGGGGTTAATCCCCGTTTAATTAAACTGACAGGGGGGGTTAAGGGGGCCAGGGCCCCACCTGTCAGTGACTTGGGGCCAAATAACCAGGGGTTTAGCCCCTAATTAAGTGGACACGTCGGCGGCTGCCGGCGTTGAGCTGTCGGTGACCTGCAGCCGCGGCGGCGCTCCACTGAAATGGCGCTCCCAGCCACCATTTGGCACGGGGAGAGCATGGGACTGCTCCTCGAGCTCGTCTGCGTCTCGTGGTGAACACGAGGGACCCTGGGGGGCATCGGAGCTACGCCGGCGACGAACTCCCGCGGCGGCCGTGGCTCGGTATGAGGCGGCACATTGGCTAGGCGCACGTCCTTGGCCATTCGCTGCGCCGTTCGACTCCTGGTGGCTCCAGGAGCACTAAGGACAGCTCGTAGAGGTCTTTGGAGCACGAAAGCGAGCTCGTGCTTGGCCATGGCGACGGCTGAGCTCGGCTTCCATGGCGGATGGGCTAGACTGCGAGGGAAGACGAGGGAGCAGAGGGGAAAATCTCACCGGAGTACGGGGAGATCGATGGTGAAGTCAAAGGAGGCGGGGAGGTTCAGGTGACCGGGAATCGACGACGACGAGCTTCGGGGTCCGGCGGCGGCTCGGGGACGATTCCGTCGGCTTGAAGGCGAATCAGCTCCCGATCCTTGGCAAGGTGATGAAGACGACGGCGGTGAACACAATGGACACGATGGCGCTACGTCTTGACGTCGATGGCCGCGCAGGACCGGCGGCGCGCTCTACGGCAGTGCTCGGGCGGCGACGAAATCGGGCGAGGGAGACGGGGACGGTGTTCGTGGAGAGGAGGAATGGAACGGGAGGGTTTCTGGGCGTCTCCAGGCGTGAGGAGGTGGCGCAGGAGAAGCAGGAGGTGGCCAGGGGCTCGTCGGCGGCCACGGCATGGTCGCCACGCAGCTCCCTGCGTGCTGGCCTGGGGAAGACGACAAGGGAGTGTGGGCTGGGCTGGGCCAAAAAGGCCAGGGGGGAACTAGTCGGGCTTCTTTGCCCAGGTAAGCTTCTGTTCTTCTTTTCTATTTCTTTTTCTGACTTTTGTTTTGATTCTGCTAAAAAAATAGAAAACCAATTTATAAAATGCTGAAACTTTTTACATGGCCTCAAAATAATATAGACTGGCCACTTATAAAGTTTGGCACTTTTTTAAAATTCAAATAATTTGAATCTTAACTCAAATAGGGGTTTTTTGATTAATTCCAAAGCACTGTTTGAATATTGTAAACTCACATCAAAACGTTCTCATTGTAAACTCTAAGCATGCAATAAGCAGTAACAGTTGCAGTGGCCACATGATATCAACAACATCCTACATCTGCTAGGATTGTGGTTTGCTTACTACTGTGACAAGATAATAGGTCATGCAAAGGATATGGGTTCAACTATGCGGTAGAATCGATACAAGGTGATCTCCTAAACATGCATAAGAGAGACTGAGAGGGAATTGGGATTTTATAGACATTATCAATGGGGGTTTGCTTGCCTTGCTGACGAGGTTTCGATAACGGTGTCTTCAACGAAGGGGGTGGCTTCGGGTTCCGGTTCCACCTCTACTCGACAAACAATAAACAAGGTAGCAAAGTAAATACAATGCACAATCACATGGTTGAAGGTTGAAACTTGATGTATATGCTTTGATGTGTGAAGCAATTCCATTTAAATGGAGTATATTGCAAATTGAATTGCAAATTCAAACTCCAATTTGAATTCATTTTAGCCAAGTTACAATTGACATTGTTTGATCAAGTTGAACCATTTTGAAATGTGTATGATATGCCTCTGAAGTTCAAGTATAATGTGATACGTTGATATGGTTCAAAATGCAAAAGCATTTGAAAAGAATTTGAATTAATTCCATTTAAATCAAATAGCAAATGCTACTGATCACATTTTAAATTTAACTCAAACATGGTTGAAAGTTGGATATTTGGATAGCTTATTTTCTCCTGATCATTTTTCATATATTATTTGTTAAATTTGGAGTTAATATGAATTTTCTATGAATTTCCAAAGTTTCACTGATTTTCTGGAATATCTGGAATTACTGAAATTAAAAAAAAATTGATTTAAAAGCTTTACTGCGTCAGCACTGCGCCAACATGGCGTCAGCAGGGGGGCTGACCAGTGGGGCCGGGGTGTCAGTGGGGGGTTAAATAACCCGGTTAGTTAAACTAACCAGGTGGTTAGTTAGTGGCCTTGGGCCCACGGGTCAGTGGGTGTAGGGTTAGCTTAGGGGGTGATTATGTTAGCTCTAATGGCCGGCTTGACGCCGGAGGCTGTGTACGCGGCGGCGCCTCGCCGGAGTTGCCTACAGGCCATGGAAGACTACGGGGAGGGCACTGGAGTGTGCCTCGCGCGCTCCCGCATCAAGTGGAGCCAACAGGGGGTCTTGGGGACGCTCCAGTGCACAACGGCTTCAACCGCGGCGGCGGCCGGAGCCACTGGAGAGGGGGGTCACGGGTTACGGGCTACGGCGAGAGGCGCGAAGGGGCTGGGGCGAACGGGGAGCTCACCCTGGTGCTAAAGGAGCCGACGGGGAGGCCGAAGGGTGGCCGGACGGGGTGGAATCGCTCGCCGGCGTCCACTGTGCTCGGCGCTAAGAACTTGAAACTGGCGTCGTCTCCGGGGCCGTTCGGGCTCGATTGAGAGCGGGGATCGATGAAGGCGACAGCGGCGGGTCTTCTGGACATAGTGGCTCGCCGGAAGGGGCACAGTGGCTACGTCGGAGCACAGCGGCCGCTCCGGTGAGCTCTCGGGGTGGTCACGGATTCGACGCGGGAGAGGGGGAGAAGGAGCGGAGAGAGGGGGAGATGGACCTGGAGCCTTCCAGGCGTCCACGGCGAGGGGATAGGGACAGGGGGAAGCAGGAGGTGGCCAGGTGTCGCCGGCATGCTCGCCACGGCGGCAGCAGCCTGGCTGGCGCGAGGAAGAAGACAGGCCTGCCCCTGGGCTGGGCTGCCTCGGTAAGTTGGGCCCTTTTGCCGGTAAGCCTTTTTTTTAATTATTTTCTGTTTCTTTTATGTCTTTTGTTTTGTCTTGCTAGAAAAATAGCTGGACATTTTTTTAAATGCCCAAATTTTTATATAGCCTTAAGATATATGTAGCTAGCCACTTATAAAGTTTGGGCATTTTTAAAATTCAAAAAATTTGAACTTTAATTCAAATAGGGGTTTAAATTTAAATCCATGCTCCTGTTTGAATATTTGAAAAATCCATGAGCATGGGGTGGGTCCCACATCACTTGATATGTGATCACACTCATTTATAGGACTTTTCAAAATTGCAAAAGGAATTTTTGGAGAAACTTTTTATCTGGCCTTTTGAATTAATTCATCTGGGGGTGTTCTCTCTCCCATTTTGATTTCTTTTTGAAATTTTGATTTCAAAGATTTCTTTTGAATTTTTACATGAATGCAAAGGATCTTTCTAATCCTAGCACATACCTAACTTGGGGTTCTGACAGTCGCGACCGTTTATCGGAATTGAGTGATTCCAATTGCATATTGTTAAGCATCATGTCTACTTCATGCCCATGTATTGCATTGTCATGATATGCTTGCTGGTCATATAGTTATTGAGCTCCAAATTTGCTATCCCGCTGTTTTTGACAGCCACCTCTATTTTTCTCTAAGTCTGTAACGTTCCGATGCCATGTTGCATGCTTAATATCTTTTGATCTATGATGCCTATTTGCATGATTCTTTTTTCCATGCCTTCCCTGTCATGTCTAATTTAGTTCCATATCATTTGTGAGCATGTTTCCATTGATTATCCTGTTTATGCATTGCTCTAAAGTGTGCTTCCTGATGTAGGCAGATTGTGCCCGTAACTTGTTTTGCTTATATCTTTTGATCCGTAACTCCGTTTGGAGTGTTCTTTATATGTAACTTGATTAGTTTTTCATGTATTTTGTGTTTATTATATTGTTTGTTGTTGTTAACCAACCTAAAACATGGTTTAGGACAGAAAAGTACCAAATGTTTTAATCATCGTGCGGCACTTAGTGTTGTGCCATGTTTAGGTTGTGCCACACTTAAATTGACTAGTATAGATAGTTTACTTTGTGCTTCACCTCTTGACATGTTTGTGTGCTATGCCATGCTTGCTTGAGTTTCCATGTTAACAACCTTTGTTGATCACCTGTAGCTAAGCAACTTAAACCACCGTAAACGTGCGGTATTCGTCGTGTGTGACCGATACCCCAGTTAAACTGTTAGTAACCGTTCTCGACGATAGATACGTATCGCGTTGCCGTGTCGTTTGATGTCTTCTTGATCTTGTGTTGCCCCGTAGTAATAGAGTGCTTGCTCGTTGATTGCTTTCCAGTGTTTATCGTCTTGTGTGCTTCCGCGGGTACCTTCGGAGACGTTATGAGTGTGCGATCGACTACACCTTCGGAACCCGACTTATCAACAGGCAAGGACTATACCTTACTTATGATCCATTCTATTTCAACCAGCGGTTTGCGTGCTAGTCTAGGTTAGGTTCGATGTTTGATCCTACCACATGTTTACAGCCACTTTCAAACCGATACAGCCATGTCCCTTCCCAGCAAACCTTGTACTGCTATGTTACTATTGCTTGTTGCTCAGCCCCTGCTTAGTATGCATGCTTAGGATGCTACGATGTTACCCTGTTACTCCTTGGTTTGGGATATCACATTATTATATTGTTGTTGATGATATGATTATTATTATAATGTTGACTATATTCGACGAAGGATGGAAGGTCTAGGCTATCCTGCCCCGACGCTTTGTTCCATTCGAGTCACCTAGGATCCGAGTTCCGGGTATTGGTTTTAAGACTGAGCGTGCCTAACCGCGTGCGGGATTTTATGGGGTCCCCTTTTCTTACCTACCTAGCTTCAAGCATTTCTAGTGGTGGCCCAAGCTGATTTACCATTTGAAACCGTGTGTGTGCTGGTCAGCTGCCAGTAGTTTTTTAAACCAACCCGGACCAGTGAGGACATGGTTTCCCTGTTGGTCCACCTTTGACTGGCGAGGTCCCGAGGCCTCACGTGAGGCGTCTCGGTAACCCAAACCCTGTTGAGACGGAAGAGTCCGATCCGAGAGCGTGGCCAGCTTTTGGATTGGGTGTCGACTCCCCGGGGGCCACCCGGATTTTGTTGTTGTTAGCTAGAGCGACCTGTCGTTTCGGATCTCTTGGAACTAAATCATAAAATGGTTTCCTGTGATGGGTAGCAACTGAGAGAGATGGGTGTGCGTGCGGAGCCTTGTAATGGGCAGTTGGTACACCCCTGTAGGGTTAAATCTTTTCGAGAAGCCGTGTCCACGGTTATGGATGACTTGAGACCTACTACTTCTCATAGAAAACAACAACTGAGATAATTTTAATATAACTTGATCAACGTGTGTGTGTGCCTTGACTGCTTCTTCTTCGTCGGGATGCGAAGAGGAGGACAAGGATAGGATAGGTGTTATGTTAGCGTAGTAGTTGATAGCAAGACTTGTTGGAGGCGATTCCTCATCGAATGCTTGGCTTCTTATCTTACTCTTTATATCGTTAGCCACTTCATAAATGCTAGTGCGGCAGCAACGTCACCACTTACCCCTTCCTTACCGTAAATTACTAGTTGTCCTAGAATGACGAGTGATGAAGTCTTTGTTGGGTCAGTTGACCACTACAGTTGGATGCTGAGTACTTCTGTACTCATGATACTACCCCCAAACTCTTTTCAGGGTTCTTGATCGACAACAGGTATGGTGATCAACGTTTCACGTGGAGACTCGACGACGACTAGTTAGGCGGATCCCGGCGGAGGGCCTGGACCCGTGTGGTTATGGGGATCGATGATTTTCTCTTTGCCACTAGGCATTTGATTGTAGTCTGTACTCAGACATGTATCTTCCGTTGTTGTATTGTATTAAGGCAGTTGTATGCCGATTGTATGAGATGTTGTATCCTTGTATCTGTAATGTTGTGATATCATGTTCGAAATCCGGGGCATATGGTTATGTCATATGTCGCGGTGGGACCGATATGTGCTTCGTCCCCGGATCTAGATGGAAACATCTAGATCTGGAACAGTACCGCATATCGGGCCTTACACCTTTTAAATTAAATTAATTGGTTTATTACTGTTACTGTGTATGACATGTAGGTCCCACCTGTAAGTTTGACCAGTCAAAGCTTTCTTCTGGATAACGCTATTTTATTATTAAAAGAAATCCAGAAAATTGATTTAAACTTTGAATATCAATATCTTTTAATCCGTAAGTCAGATTCAAAAACTTTATACATGAAAGTTGTTTAGAAAAATATAACGGATAAGAATACGCTACCCTTATGTCCACCACCCCCCTCTAGCATACCGAACTCGAGACTTTCCCCCTCCGGTTGCACTGTCCGATAATTTCTCGGAGCCGGTAAAATTGCCGATTAAAATTCCCGTTTCATCTGCAACGTGTAGCACTGCGTTAGTTCACCCCTAACACTGCGTTTGCCATTTCTTGTATTTGTATTGCTATTATTGCTGTGTATTTATTGTTTCTCCCCCTCTCTTATTGTCCGGTAGTCTCGACGTCCGCTGCTGATGCCCCTGTGATCGACTACTTCGTCGACGACTGTACCTCTACCGTCGAGCTTACAGGCAAGCAAAGCAATTCCCTTCCCCGGATATCTCCTATATTTTCGTACTTTTCTTGCACTAGAAATATGCTGATGCTGCTACATTACAATCCTATTCAATTGCATAGCCTGTCATTGTCACCCTTGATGTACCTTCCTTTATCCTATGCTGCCTATTATATATATTATATTCAGAAGTGAACCCTGCGCCTTGTTAGTCAATAGGATTAGATAGCGGGTCGTGTTCACTCTTGGAGTGAATGCGGATACGATACATTACAACTGCTACAGGTACGGTTCAGAGAAGACACCGACTCAGGCCCCTACCCCGGCTCTGCCGAGCCACATCAAGTGTGAGCTATCGAGGAGGAATCCTTGTACTCCGCTCGTTGCTGACTCTGTATAGCCGTTCTAGGGTACTGAACCACGGTTGTCCTTATAGGTAAGGAGTCGGGTGACCCCACGGTGCCCGCGCAGGGTATCTTAGCGGAACGACAGGTCAGGTGTATTCCATCGGTGTGCGGCGGGCCTGGTACTGTTCGTGGCCGAAAGATTTCCTGTTGTACGAAAGTCGAGCTCTAGCAAGTGCACGCGCGAGACAAGGTAAGGAGACAGTTCACCTTGTTGGTAACCGCACGAGTTGGTGGGACGTCAGGGCAGGCACCGACGTTACTGGTGGTCCTGGCTGCTGTCGTTGTCCGCGACTCACCAAGAAAGTGGCAACGATAACGGTTGTCCCGACAGAAAATTAATAAAATTCTTAAGGTTCAGGTGGATGACTTGAGAGGCCGCAAAGTCTTGTAAGCACTACCTTCACGTGGGGTTACGGTGTGGGCCCTCCGCGTTGTGGTCTCATTTGAAATCTCTGAAAGACGTCTAGTTTCAGCATTGTGGTTGGGTCGGATCGTGCTACGGCACTGGATCCACTTGGCGCACAACGACCGGGAGTGCGAGAGGTGATGGCCCATGAAGCTCTTGCGCTTAGGACTGTAGACCGGCGGGGACCTCTCTGATGAGCCATAGGATGGGCCTCGGCGTGTCGGATAGCCTCGGTGGGTTGTTCCCTAACAAGTTGTACGCCACCCTGGAGATCCGAGCGTGTAGGGTAACAGTAGTGCAGCCCCTGGATGGAAGATAATCTATTCGAATAGTCGTGTCCACGGTAACAAGACGCTTTATGCTGAAGCCAGAGCCTACTACTACAAACTACTACTATTAAACTGTTGGTTCCGGTTTCTATTCCTCACAGGGAGTCGAGGAAGGGAACTCGGAGGCATTATATTTATTAATATTACAACTTACTATTATACAATGCTGCAACAACTTCTGCTGCATTGTTATTACATTCATGCTATTGAACTGTTGGCTGTTCTCTTCTTGTGCTGCTAGACTCGTCGGAAGATGCTAGTCTTCGATAGGCCTAGCTTCTCTTCCTTCTTCTGATTTCTACCTTGCAGTCCACTATATACAGCCTCCCCCTTCCAATTGATACAAATGCATAAATGCTTAGTAGCGGACGTAAGACTCGCGGGTATACTAGATACTAACCCTTGCTTTATTTCCCCTTTTCTCTTTGCCTGATCGGCTGCTACAGTCGATGCTGGAGCCCAGGAGCAGGAGATTCCAGGAGGAGCCTACTACGACGTCGAGTTCCCGTTGACCAGGAGTAGTTCGGTGGATCCCAGGTAGGAGGCCTCGCCTTTTCGATCTGTATCTCTGATGTTATTTGTGCTAGCCTTCTTAAGGCAGAACTTGACTAACTATGTCTGTACTCGGATATTATGTTTGTATGACTATGTATTCGGGTCCATGTGACCCCCTTCATTTTAATATATTGGTTTATCCTTTTGTGTTTAGTGTTGTGTTGTGATGTTCTCACCGTGGCACCTTGATCTCGATCATGTACCCTGCGTGTATGATTACTGTACATGATCTTAAATCGAGGGCGTCACAAGTTGATATCAGAGCCGACTTCCTGTAGGAAGCCACCCAACCACTACCTGGTCGAAGTTGAGTCTAGACTTTGAAAAACTATTTTGCTAACTTAATATTTGGCTTACGGGCCCACATTGATGTCACTACGTGTGATATCTATGGTATTAGGATCCTTTTCTCCGTACCTATGCTCTGGGAATCTGCTCTCTTATCCTTGCTGGTAAGTTTTACAAACTCTGACATTAGGATCACATTCTCTTGATTCCACCCGGCGTTCTGGTGCGTACCCCATTGATTGAGTCGTGTCGCAGGAGTTCTACCCCAGGTCCTGGCCCGCGGATCCCATTCTCATTCTGGGCAGGCCGCGCGTCCTTTGGCATCTACTCTTGTGGCTGTCAGAACCCCAAAGTAGGTTTGTGTTTAACCTAGCTTGCATTTTTGCTTCATGAAAAAAATTGCAAAAGAAAAGGAAATGGGGGAAAAGAAAAAAGCCCTAAATGAATTAAATAAAAAGGCCAGAAATAAATCTTTTTCCAAAATTCTTTGGATGTATTGAAAAATCCTAAAAATGAGTCTGATCATTTTAAAAGTGATTTGGGATTAATCCCATGCTCATAGATTTTTCAATAATTCAAATAGTGGCTTGGAAATTAAATCTTTTGTCTATTTGAAATGAAATTCAAATAAGTTGAATTTCAAAAATTGCCAAAACTTGGGATTGGCTTCTATATAGTCACCTAAGTTTTATAAAAATATTTGGGGATTTTATAAAATGCCCTAACTATTTATTTTTATTTGGGCAAACAGACAACAGAAAAGAAAAATAAGAAAAACAGAGGAAAAGACTTACCTCCCGCCTAGGCGTCGGCCCACCTGGCCTAGCCCGGCCCCTCCCTATCGTCTTCCTCCTTTGGACAGAAGGAGCGCAGCCCGCGTCGTGCGCCTGCGTGGCGGGCATGCCTCCCTCTCCTCGCCACCTCCTGCTTCCCCTCCTCTTCTCCTTCGCGCTGGCGACGCCCTGGAGACTACAGGTTCCTTCCCCCCCCCCCCCCCCCCCGCAGGTTCTTCTCCCTCTCCCTCTCGCCTGTTCTGCGCAAGCCCGAGGAGTCAGCTCGCCGCCGACGTGCGCCCGCGTGGACAATGACCTCTGCTCGCCAAGCCAACCTGTCCAGAGCCTTCGCCGCCGACGTCTTCGTCTCCCCACCAGCGGAATCGAGCCCGGAGGCCCCAAGGACGTCGCCCCCTTCTCCAGTTCGCCGCCGGCCAACGAAGACGCCATCGTCAAATTCTCCCCGGCCAGCTCATCCCCGCCCTCCCCGTCGACGCCTTCACGTTCCGGTGAGCTCTGCGCTTCGATCCCCCCCCCCATCCGTGCGTCTCCCCGTGCCTTCTGTCGTCATCCGCCATGGACAGTGGCTCCGGCCGCCGCTGGGCTTGTCCTAGCCGACGTCTCCGTGCTCCCCTTGGTGCCCTGATGGCACCAGTGGACGGGCGACGTCGCGAGGCACGCTCCCGTGCCCCCAGCCCCCTCCCCCGTGCCCGAAAACGCCCTCCCGTGGAGCGCCACCGTGCCGGGATGCCACCGGCGTTTAGCCGCCGGTCGGTTAAGCTAAACCGACCCCTAATCCCCCCCTCCTCTCGCTGACCAGTGGACCCAAGCCCCCCTAATGACCCTGCTTAACCTAATCTAAACCGGGTTTAACCCCAGAGACACTGACTGGTGGGCCCCTTTTGTCAGTTGACCAGTCAAACCCCTGACGCCAGCATGATGCAGTGCTGACGCAGTAAATCTTAAATCATTTATTTAATTCAGTAAATTCCAGAAATTGGCTGAAAATTTGAAAAATCATAGAAAATTCATTTTAACTCCAAATTTAACATATAATATATGAAAAATTATCAGGAGAAAATCCTCTATCCAAATAGCCAACTTTCAGCTATGTTGGAGTTGATCTTAAAAAGGGATCAGTAGCTTTTGCTATTTGATTTAATTGGAATTATTTCAAATTCAAATCAATTACTATTCCAATTTCAAACATTGAAATGCACCACACATCACTTGTACTTCAGAAGCATTTCACACATATAATCATTTGGTTTCAAATGAACAAATATTAGCAAATGCAAGTTGACCAAATTTGAATAACATTTGGAGTTTGAATTTGAATTTCCTTTTCAAATGAAGTTCAATTAAATTGTGGCAATTCAAACATAGGTCACATCAGCACATTGCCATGCTTTGTTTTGCATATTGAATGTGCATTGTATTATTTTGATTGTACTTTACTTCCAGTGCTTCGGTGATTGCATCTTCTCGGTAGAGTTGATCTCGGAGACGAGTTCAACCTCACGTCAGAAGAGTGGTACCTCGTGATCGTCAGCAAGGCAAGCAGCCCCTTCTTTGATCATGTCTATAAAATCCCAGTTCCCTCTCATTCTCGCAAATGCATGTTTAGGATGTCACCATGATACGTTCTACCGCTAGTTGAACCCATTCCTTTGCATGACCTATCATTTTGTCACAGTAGTAAGCAAACCACAATCCTAGCAGATGTAGGAGTTGGTTGATATCATGTGGCCCCTGCAACTGTTACAGCTTATTGCATGCTTAGATTTGTTACCTGAGGCTACTTTGATGTGAGTCGGGATGGTAGTGATCATGTGAATGATGGTGGTAACGTGTTGGTGAATCTACCCTAAACAAAGGTGAACGATGAGAGGTTGTGTAGGAGTACACAGTGGGTTGTCTCGTTGAACACTTCCTTAAGCCCGAGTTCTTGTGTTGTTATCCAAGACTAAGAGTACGACCACACATTGGGCTCACTGACCCCTCTCGGCCTAGTACCTCACCCCGGACCAGTCCAGGAGTCGCAAGTAGTTCGTCCTTTAACGATCTCAAGCAGGTGGAACCAAGGTAAGTGGTTGGCGTAGGTTGTGGGCACGTTGAATCAAGTGATCATGATCGAGTTGAGCTTGATGGCGGTCACACAACGTTTGAGTCCGCATCGGAACAATCGGCCGGATTCCGACTGTGGTCCCAACTCAAATAGGCGACTCCCTAGGACTATAGATGGTGTCGTGAGTGAAGTGTCGTGGCAGCATCCTCGCCGGTACTCACTTGAAGGGTCCATCCCCTGGCGGTAAATGATGAGGCGTGTGTGTAGCAGTACACCCCTGCAGGGTTAATGAACTATTCGAATAGCCGTGTCCGCGGTTATGGACTACTTGGAGACCTTTACTTGATCATAGATAACTTGAACTGGATAGTTCTAAAACACACCAAGATAAGTGTGAGTGCTATGGCGTGCTTCCTCGTGGGGAAGTCGAGGAAGGTACCATAGTGGAATATTGTTTGGAGACTGTTACTTGGACTCGTGTACGTTCTTATCTCTCTCTGGTACTCGTAGTTCAGGATTAGCCAAGTCAAAGCTGGCACTTCTGCAAGTGAAACCCCACCTTCCTTTACCTTGATACATGTGCATGAGTAGTATAGTTCCTATGTAAGTCTTGCTGAGTACGACTTTGTACTCACGTTTGCTTATTCTATGTTTTAGAGACGAGACCAATGACCCTGATGGTGGCCTCTACCTCGAGCTCGACGTGGACCAATGTCGTATAGTTCCAGGCAGCAGCCTGTGCCCTTTGGAGGGTCGTTGTATTTTCTTTCAGGCTTCTTAAGCCATTTGTTAAACTTGTATTTACTAAGACATAATTTGCTTCCGTTGATGTTTGATGTAATGTTGGATCACATCCGTGTGATCTCTGCTTGTAATACAACTACTATGTCTGCTCTGTTTAGCAGAGGTTATAAAGACTATGAGTTTGTAGAGTTCATGTTGTGATTACCTGCTGTTTACACTGGACATGTATGCTGCGTGTATGATTATAATATGCATGTCTCAGTGTGGGGTTCGATAGCTTAGTTGTGTTCTTGCCGGCGGTCTTTTATACACCAAGTGGCCCTTGGATGTGCGCAGCTTGGGGCATCGCGATGTGATTGCTCGTGACTCTGTCACGTGGCACACTTTGTTGTATGATCGAGCCCGCCCGAGATCCCGACTAAGTGATCGGGCTGGAGTAAGTCTATGTAAGGGTTATGATTCAATCGATAACATGGTTGAGGCGACTTGTCTGTGAATATGGGATTCACCACCCATATCATTAGACTTGTGTGCGGACGATGAGGACCCATCTCAGTTGATCATCCGGCCTGAATGGGATGCCCCTCATGTTCGATGCTTACCGAGAACGTTCTGTGCTTGGCCTTGTCTGCTTAGACAAGTGGGTACGGTTCTCGGCTCTCCATGTGATTGTATTATGACCGTAATTACATACGCTAACCCCGGGTCCCGACAGACTTGGTATCAGAGCAGGACTGCCTGTAGGATTATCAAACCTTTGGCCGATGTCGAGTCTAGCATTCTATAGTTATATAGTTACTTTGGGTATAAGGGAACAATGTAAGACTTCTTTTTTCTCCTTATCCTCATCCATCTGAGTTCTGAGTCAACCTCATCTTATTCTACGGGAAGATAGGACTAGGCTCATCTATGTCTTTACTAGGACATCTCGTTGATTGCTTCTTTGTAGCTGTAGGAGTGTTGTGGTCTTTCTGAACCATCATTCCATAGTGTTTCTGTGGAAGTGATGTCCGTTATTCTGTAGGTTGTCTCAATTTCCATCCCGGTACAGCCGTTATGCTGTCCGTTTGTGGCTTTGATGCTATTGCATTATAGTCTTCTATCTTAGCATAGAATTGTGTCCTAAATCCTATTCTGATTGTTGATTCTTATCACACAGAATGTCAGGAGCAAATCAAGGTGTTGATCCCAGTTCTGGTAACATAGACGGTGAAGAACCTCCACCACCAACCTCAACGGAAAAAATCATGATGGAGGCTGAACAGAATCGTCGTGATCAGACACGTCTTCTCGGGCGTATTGAGCAGAACACTTCTCGTCAGCATCATAGTGTTGTTACCATCCAGGACTTCATTCTCCTCAACCCGCCAGTTTTCAGATGTCCTTCGGAGCCCCTTGATGCCGATGATTGGCTTCGTTCCCTCGAGCGTAAGCTTGAGACAGCCCATGTTGCTCCAGGTGATCGTGTGCTATTCGCGGCATATTTTCTGGAAGGTGCTGCTCTTCAGTGGTGGGAGAACTTCGTGGCAATGCAACCAGTTGGTCACGTGGTGACTTGGCAAGAGTTCTGTGATGAATTCGAGGATATCATATTCCGGATCAGCTGATGGAGCGCAAAAGAGAAGAATTTTGCAATCTAACCCAAGGAAAGATGACTGTTCATGAGTATAGGACTGAGTTCACTCGTCTAGCACGTTATGCCCAAGAAGAAGTATCCACCGATGCCAAGAAACAAGCAAGGTTCCGCAAGGGACTTAGCCCTGTTCTTCGTCATGACCTGAATCTTCACGAGTTCGTCAACTTCAGGGACTTGGTCGACAAATCCTTCAAGGCCGAGTATGGAAACGAGTTGTATGAAGAGTCTCGCAAGCGTGATCGCGAGTTTGCCCAATCTTCTGGCCCAGTTTCTCGGAAACGCCGTGTTTGGATTCCCTTCAGTGACGTCAGTCGTGCTGTAAGTGCTTCTAGACCACCCACCACCATATATCGTCCACCTCAACCCAATCTTCCTCCTTGGAATTTTGTTGGACAATCAAGTTCTCAAGTTCCTTTCATTCCACGTGGTGTTTGTTTCCAATGTGGACAATCAGGCCACAATGTTCGAGAGTGTCCCAAAAATCATGTAGCCGCCACACCTAAACCAAAGCAAGCCTTTCGTCGTGGCAAGCCACTACCCAAGACTTCCAATGTCAAGCCTCCTGTTTATGAACATGGTTATGTGAATCATGTATCCATTCTAGATTCCCACAAGTCAACCGATGTTGTACTCGGAACCCTTCCTATCAATTCCACCCCAGCTTCGGTTCTGTTTGACCCAGGAGCATCTCACTCATTCATATCCCAGGACTTTGCACTGTCACATGACATCTCTTTTTCGATGTTATCCACCCCCTTAGTTGTGCAAGCCCCTGGATCCAGATGGCACACCACCATGGTGAGTCATGAGAATGAAATTTCAATTGAGGGTTTAGTATTCCTTGCCTCACTTATATCCCTCAAGTCTTCAGCCATTGATGTCATCCTAGGAATGGATTGGTTATCAAGACAGAGTGCTGTCCTTGATTGTAAAGCCAAGTCAGTGAAACTAACCCATCCATCAGGCCAGACAATCAAGTACACCTCACCAAGCTCTAAAACCCATGTGCATTCTTTAAATGTGCTTCCTCTTCCAGACCTTGAAGATATTCCGGTGGTTCGTGACTTCCCGGATGTCTTTCCAGAAGAGCTGCCAGGAATACCACCTGACAGATCTGTAGAGTTTGTGGTAGATCTTATCCCAGGAACCGCACCAATATCCAGACGCCCATATAGAATGGCCCCACGTGAGTTAGCTGAGCTAAAAATCCAACTTGAAGCTTCGTTGCCAAAAGGTTTCATCCGCCCTAGCTCATCGCCATGGGGTTGCCCCGTTCTGCTCGTAACGAAGAAAGATGGAACAGAAAGGATGTGCGTAGACTATCGCCCGCTAAATCTAGCGACGATAAAGAACAAGTACCCACTGCCCAGGATCAATGATCTTTATGATCAACTTGCAGGATCCTCTGTCTTCTCCAAGATGGATTTGAGATTAGGCTATCATCAGATCAAAATCAGAAACGAGGACATTCCCAAAACGGCTTTCACTACTCGTTATGGTCTTTACGAGTACACCGTCATGTCCTTCGGTTTAACCAATGCCCCCGCCACATTCTCGCGCTTGATGAATTCGATCTTCATGGAGTACTTAGATAAATTTGTTGTAGTTTATATTGATGACATTCTCATCTACTCAAAGAACGAAGAAGATCACGCAGAACATCTTAGGCTGGTATTGATGAAACTTAGAGAGCATCGCCTTTATGCTAAATTCTCCAAGTGTGAATTCTGGCTACCAGAAGTGACCTACTTAGGCCACGTGATTTCTGCAAAAGGCATTGCTGTCAATCCCGAGAGAGTTCAGGCCGTCCTTGACTGGACTCCACCTGAATCGGTTAAGCAAGTTAGGAGTTTTCTTGGCTTAGCAAGCTATTGTCGCCACTTCGTCGAGAACTTTTCTAAAGTTGCAAAGCCTCTTACTGAACTCCTCAAGAACGAGAAGAAATTCGAATGGACTCCCAAGTGCGAGGAAAGCTTTCAAGAGATAAAAAGAAGATTGACTTCTGCACCCGTACTTGCGCCTCCAGACACCAAAAAGGATTTCGAGATCTATTATGATGCATCACGGCAAGGGTTAGGATGCATACTTCTGCAAGATCGACATGTGGTAGCTTATGCTTCACGCCAGTTGCGGCCACATGAAGAGAACTATCCTACCCATGATCTTGAACTCGCTGCCGTAGTTCATGCCCTAACAACTTGGCGACATTACCTCCTTGGTAATCGTTGTGAGATCTATTCCGACCACCAAAGCCTCAAATACATATTCACCCAGCCAGATCTTAATCTCAGGCAAAGACGCTGGATTGAGTTGATAATAGATTATGACTTAGGAATTTCTTACACCCCAGGCAAAGCCAATGTCATGGCTGATGCATTAAGTCGTAAGTCGTATTGTAACAACCTCATGTTACAACAGTATCAACCACTTCTTCATGAGGAATTTCGCAAGCTCAATCTTGAGATTGTTCCTCGTGGATCTCTTTTCAACTTGGTGGCGAAACCAACCCTTGAGGATCAAATCATAGTTGCCCAAAGGTGTGCACGAGGTGTTCGCCGGATCAAGGAGAACATTGTTAGCGGAGTTGCTAAATGTTTCTCCACAGATAGCAATGGAACGGTATTCTTTGAAAATCGTTTGGTAGTACCTAAGAATAGGGAACTAAGGCAACTCATCCTCAAAGAAGCCCATGATACACCCCTCTCGATTCATCTCGGTAGCACAAAAATGTACCGAGATTTACGCCAGAGATTTTGGTGGACCCGGATGAAGAGAGAAATTACTCAGTTCATTGCTGAATGTGATGTTTGTCGTCGCATTAAGGCAGAACATCAAAGACTTGCTGGTACTCTTAGACCTTTGCCTATCCCCGAGTGGAAGTGGGATAAAGTCAGTATGGACTTCATCACCGGCTTTCCAAAAACCCAGAAAGGAAATGATGCCATCTTCGTTGTCATTGATCAACTTTCAAAAGTTGCTCACTTCCTTCCAGTTCGAGAGTCTATAACTGCTAGCCAGTTAGCGGACTTGTATATCTCCCGAATCGTGTCACTTCACGGTGTTCCTTTGGAAATCAATCCAGACCGTGGTAGTCTTTTCACTTCTCGATTTTGGGAAAGTTTCCAGAATGCTATGGGAACCCACCTCTCCTTTAGCACTGCATATCACCCGCAGTCCAGTGGTCAAGTAGAAAGGGTCAATCAAATTCTCGAAGACATGCTCAGAGCTTGTGTTATCTCTTTCGGAAAGAAATGGGAGAATTCTCTTCCTTTTGCCGAATTTGCGTATAACAATAGTTTTCAATCTAGTTTGGGCATGGCTGCTTTTGAATTTCTCTATGGACGGAAATGTCGAACACGCCTAAACTGGTCAGAAACCGGTGAAAGACAATTCTTTGGACCGTATTTGATTCAGGATGCAGAAGAGCAGGTTCGCATTGTTCGTGAGAAATTGAAAACAGCCCAGTCTCGTCAGAAAAGCTATTATGATCGTCATCATAGGGAAGAAAGCTATAATCTGGATGAGAAGGCTTACCTTCGGGTTACTCCTCTGAAGGGTACCCATCGCTTCGGTATCAAAGGCAAGTTGGCCCCACGTTATATCGGTCCCTTTCCCATTCTCGCCAAACGTGGAGAAGTTGCCTACCAATTGGAACTACCCCCTCACCTCTCCCAGGTTCATGATGTCTTCCACGTCTCTCAACTCAGGCGTTGCTTCAAGGACCCCATCCGCGAAGTAGACCACGAAACGCTTGATCTCCAAGATAACCTTTCATATCGAGAGTACCCTGTTCGTATTCTTGATGAAGCCGAGCGTAGCACCAGACGTCAGAAGATCAGATTCCTCAAAGTGCAGTGGTCTCATCATTCAGAGCAAGAAGCCACCTGGGAACGAGAGGATCGTCTACGAGCTGAGTACCCCACCCTCTTCCCGACTACTTCTGAATCTCGGGACGAGATTCTTTTGAGTGGGGGCGAGTTGTCAGAACCCCAAAGTAGGTTTGTGTTTAACCTAGCTTGCATTTTTGCTTCATGAAAAAAATTGCAAAAGAAAAGGAAATGGGGGAAAAGAAAAAGCCCTAAATGAATTAAATAAAAAGGCAAGAAATAAATCTTTTTCCAAAATTCTTTGGATGTATTGAAAAATCCTAAAAATGAGTCTGATCATTTTAAAAGTGATTTGGGATTAATCCCATGCTCATAGATTTTTCAATAATTCAAATAGTGGCGTGGAAATTAAATCTTTTGTCTATTTGAATTGAAATTCAAATAAGTTGAATTTCAAAAATTCCCAAAACTTGGGATTGGCTTCTATATAGTCACCTAAGTTTTATAAAAATATTTGGGGATTTTATAAAATGCCCTAACTATTTATTTTTATTTGGGAAAACAGACAACAGAAAAGAAAAATAAGAAAAACAGAGGAAAAGACTTACCTCCCGCCTAGGCGTCGGCCCACCTGGCCCAGCCCGGCCCCTCCCTGTCGTCTTCCTCCTTTGGACAGAAGGAGCGCAGCCCGTGCCGTGCGCCTGCGTGGCGGGCATGCCTCCCTCTCCTCGGCACCTCCTGCTTCCCTCTTCTCCTTCGCGCTGGGGACGCCCTGGAGACTCCAGGTTCCTTTCCCCCCCCCCCCCCCCCGCAGGTTCTTCTCCCTCTCCCTCTCGCCTGTACTGCGCAAGCCCGAGGAGTCAGCTCGCCGCCGACGTGCGCCCGCGTGGCCAACGACCTCTGCTCGCCAAGCCAACCTGTCCAGAGCCTTCGCCTCCGACGTCTTCGTCTCCCCACCAGCGGAATCGGGCCCGGAGGCCCCAAGGACGTCGCCCCCTTCTCCAGTTCGCCGCCGGCCACCGAAGACGCCATCGTCAAATTCTCCCCGGCCAGCTCATCCCCACCCTCCCCGTCGACGCCTTCACGTTCCGGTGAGCTCCACGCTTCGATCCCCCCCCATCCGTGCGTCTCCCCGTGCCTTCTGTCGTCATCCGCCATGGACAGTGGCTCCGGCCGCCGCTGGGCTTGTCCTAGCCGACGTCTCCGTGCTCCCCTTGGTGCCCTGATGGCACCAGTGGACGCGCGACGTCGCGAGGCACGCTCCCGTGCCCCCAGCCCCCTCCCCCGTGCCCGAAAACGCCCTCCCGTGGAGCGCCGCCGTGCCGGGATGCCACCGGCGTTTAGCCGCCGGTCGGTTAAGCTAAACCGACCCCTAATCCCCCCCTCCTCTCGCTGACCAGTGGACCCAAGCCCCCCTAATGACCCTGCTTAACCTAATCTAAACCGGGTTTAACCCCAGAGACACTGACTTGTGGGCCCCTTTTGTCAGTTGACCAGTCAAACCCCTGACGCCAGCATGATGCAGTGCTGACGCAGTAAATCTTAAATCATTTATTTAATTCAGTAAATTCCAGAAATTGGCTGAAACTTTGAAAAATCATAGAAAATTCATTTTAACTCCAAATTTAACATATAATATATGAAAAATTATCAGGAGAAAATCCTCTATCCAAATATCCAACTTTCAGCTATGTTGGAGTTGATCTTAAAAAGGGATCAGTAGCTTTTGCTATTTGATTTAATTGGAATTATTTCAAATTCAAATCAATTACTATTCCAATTTCAAACATTGAAATGCACCACACATCACTTGTACTTCAGAAGCATTTCACACATATAATCATTTGGTTTCAAATGAACAAATATTAGCAAATGCAAGTTGACCAAATTTGAATAACATTTGGAGTTTGAATTTGAATTTCCTTTTCAAATGAACTTCAATTAAATTGTGGCAATTCAAACATAGGTCACATCAGCACATTGCCATGCTTTGTTTTGCATATTGAATGTGCATTGTATTATTTTGATTGTACTTTACTTCCAGTGCTTCGGTGATTGCATCTTCTCGGTAGAGTTGATCTTGGAGACGAGTTCAACCTCACGTCAGAAGAGTGGTACCTCGTGATCGTCAGCAAGGCAAGAAGCCCCTTCTTTGATCATGTCTATAAAATCCCAGTTCCCTCTCATTCTCGCAAATGCATGTTTAGGATGTCACCATGATACGTTCTACCGCTAGTTGAACCCATTCCTTTGCATGACCTATCATTTTGTCACAGTAGTAAGCAAACCACAATCCTAGCAGATGTAGGAGTTGGTTGATATCATGTGGCCCCTGCAACTGTTACAGCTTATTGCATGCTTAGAGTTGTTACCTGAGGCTACTTTGATGTGAGTCGGGATGGTAGTGATCATGTGAATGATGGTGGTAACGTGTTGGTGAATCTACCCTAAACAAAGGTGAACGATGAGAGGTTGTGTAGGAGTACACAGTGGGTTGTCTCGTTGAACACTGCCTTAAGCCCGAGTTCTTGTGTTGTTATCCAAGACTAAGAGTACGACCACACATTGGGCTCACTGACCCCTCTCGGCCTAGTACCTCACCCCGGACCAGTCCAGGAGTCGCAAGTAGTTCGCCCTTTAACGATCTCAAGCAGGTGGAACCAAGGTAAGTGGTTGGCGTAGGTTGTGGGCACGTTGAATCAAGTGATCATGATCGAGTTGAGCTTGATGGCGGTCACACAACGTTTGAGTCCGCATCGGAACAATCGGCCGGATTCCGACTGTGGTCCCAACTCAAATAGGCGACTCCCTAGGACTAGAGATGGTGCCGTGAGTGAAGTGTCGTGGCAGCATCCTCGCCGGCACTCACTTGAAGGGTCCATCCCCAGGCGGTAAATGATGAGGCGTGTGTGTAGCAGTACACCCCTGCAGGGTTAATGAACTATTCGAATAGCCGTGTCCGCGGTTATGGACTACTTGGAGACCTTTACTTGATCATAGATAACTTGAACTGGATACTTCTAAAACACACCAAGATAAGTGTGAGTGCTATGGCGTGCTTCCTCGAGGGGAAGTCGAGGAAGGTACCATAGTGGAGTATTGTTTGGAGACTGTTACTTGGACTCGTGTACGTTCTTATCTCTCTCTGGTACTCGTAGTTCAGGATTAGCCAAGTCAAAGCTGGCACTTCTGCAAGTGAAACCCCACCTTCCTTTACCTTGATACATGTGCATGAGTAGTATAGTTCCTATGTAAGTCTTGCTGAGTACGACTTTGTACTCATGTTTGCTTATTCTATGTTTTAGAGACGAGACCACGGACCCTGATGGTGGCCTCTACCTCGAGCTCGACGTGGACCAATGTCGTATAGTTCCAGGAAGCATCCTGTGCCCTTTGGAGGGTCGTTGTATTTTCTTTCAGGCTTCTTAAGCCATTTGTTAAACTTGTATTTACTAAGACATAATTTGCTTCCGTTGATGTTTGATGTAATGTTGGATCACATCCGTGTGATCTCTGCTTGTAATACAACTACTATGTCTGCTCTGTTTAGCAGAGGTTATAAAGACTATGAGTTTGTAGAGTTCATGTTGTGATTACCTGCTGTTTACACTGGACATGTATGCTGCGTGTATGATTATAATATGCATGTCTCAGTGTGGGGTTCGATAGCTTAGTTGTGTTCTTGCCGGCGGTCTTTTATACACCAAGTGGCCCTTGGATGTGCGCAGCTTGGGGCATCGCGATGCGATTGCTCGTGACTCTGTCACGTGGCACACTTTGTTGTATGATCGAGCCCGCCCGAGATCCCGACTAAGTGATCGGGCTGGAGTAAGTCTATGTAAGGGTTATGATTCAATCGATAACATGGTTGAGGCGACTTGTCTGTGAATATGGGATTCACCACCCATATCATTAGACTTATGTGCGGACGATGAGGACCCATCTCAGTTGATCATCCGGCCTGAATGGGATGCCCCTCACGTTCGATGCTTACCGAGAACGTTCTGTGCTTGGCCTTGTCTGCTTAGACAAGTGGGTACGGTTCTCGGCTCTCCATGTGATTTTATTATGACCGGAATTACATACGCTAACCCCGGGTCCCGACAGTGGCCAACAGTTTTCTTGCGGCTTGATTGACATAATGGAATCTATATCGCGTCGTGTAATCCTTACCGCGGTCTGCGCGCCGCTTACTGAGTCCTTTTTCGTTAATTTCTACGATGTTACGCTGTCCGATTTTGACCGACTATGTGCAAAGATCTGTATGTCTATATGACTACTATTGTGTATCTACTGCACTTCTCGTTCATTTCTCATACTACATCATGTATGACTTCTTATCCTTGCAAACGCTTTGTCTGAACTAACCCCTACTGTTCAGGCAGGATGGATGACGATCCCCCGCCTGCACCTTATATGGCCGCAGTACTGCAACAGTTTGATCTGAACCGTCAGTTTATGGCCGGAGTAATGACCCAGATTTCAACTCAGAATTCCCCAATAACCCTGCAAGAGTTCGTGCATCTCAGTCCGTCCACCTTCCGCAGCTCCGCCAATCCTATGGATGCTGATGATTGGCTCCGTGATATTTCTTTTCAGATGGAGTCAGCTGCTGTTTCCCCTGCCAGTTACCTCACCTTTGCGACGTATCATCTGAGGGGTTCAGCTGCTCAGTGGTGGGAAATCCACCGGCTTGCGTTGCCAGATGGAACTGTAACCACTTGGCAAGAATTCCAGTTAGCCTTCCGTGCATGGAACCTTCCTCAAGGTCTGATAGATCAGAATAAGGAGGATTTCCGCCAACTCTGTCAGGGCCAGACAACTGTTGATGAATATCATAGGAAATTCCTTGAGTTGTCCTGCTATGCTGAGAGAGACGTCGCCACCGACGCTCGCAAAGAGGAGAGATTCCGAGAAGGACTGCATCCTGAAATAGAGTTGGCACTTGTCCTTCATGATTGTGCGGACTTTGTGACCCTTGTCAGCAAGGCTTTCCAAGTCGAAACTACTCTGACTAAGCACCATGAGTCGCTCAAGCGTGCTCGAGATGCTGGCCCATCTTCGGGTCGGCCTGCTCAGAAACTTAGAGTCTGGCTCCCGCACAGTGTTTTTCACCGGCCTTCTCCAACGCCGAGGCCGTGCTATGCCGCACCTCGTCTGCCTCCACCGCTGAGACAGCTAACGATTCCGACTGGACAACCCAATATTATGGCTCCTCCCCCTAATAATGGCTTATGACGCCAGTGTGGACAGCCAGGTCACCGTGCACCATGTCCTCCTGTTGACCGTAAGAGGAACTGTCGAAACCGTCGTACCAGGAAAGGTAATACCAAGCCGCCTCTTGTTGACCGTGGCTATGCCAATCATGTTGATGTTGAGAAGGCTAGGTTGGATCCGACTATTGTGATGGGAACCCTCCTTGTTAATTCAGTACCAGCTTCTGTTCTGTTTGATTCAGGAGCCTCACATTCCTTCATATCTGCTGCGTTTGCACGTAAGAAAGACTTGCCGTTCGAGAACCTGTACCCTCCGCTGGTGGTTTATTCTCCTGGTTCCAGTTGGGATACCTCGATGATAGCCCACAACAATCGTATTGAAATTGGAGGATTGGTATTTGCTGCTTCACTCATGGCCCTCAAGGTTTCTACCATTGACGTTATTCTTGGTATGGATTGGTTGAAAGAGCATGATGCTCACATCCGCTGTGGTACTAAAACATTTCAGCTCACTCACCCTTCTGGCAAGACAATTATGTACTCGGCCCGAACAGTTCAACATGCCGAAAGCCAGATATATGCTCTGAACGCACTGAATGCCTCACCTCTTGAAGGAATTGAGAACGTTCCAGTCGTTCGCGATTTTCTCGATGTCTTCCCAGAAGAACTGCCGGGAATACCCCCGATCAGAGATGTCGAATTCGTCATTGACCTGAAGCCCGACACCGTCCTTATTGCTAAGCTCCCTTATAATATGCCGCCTCACCACCTCCTTGAACTGACGAAGGAGATAGACATGGCACTCCACAAAGGTTTCATACGTCCAAGTTCCTCTGCTTGGGGAGCACCTTCGCTCTTTGTCAAGAAGAGCGATGGGAAGAACCGTTTGGTCCAAGATTACCGACCTATCAACCAGGCAACAATACAGAACAAGTATCCGCTCCCTCGGATCAACGACCTATATGATCAATTGGCTGGATCTACGGTGTTCTCGAAACTCGACTTGAGGTTGGGTTACCATCAGATCCGGGTCCGCGAAGAGGACATCTCGCTATGGTTCATACGAGTACACCGTCATGTCCTTTGGCTTGACGAATTCCCCAGCCACTTTCTCTCGATTTATGAACTATATATTCATGGAATACCTCGACAAGTTCGTCGTGGTTTATCTGGATGATATCTTGGTATACTCCAAGAATGAAGAGGAACATGCTGAACACCTTCGTCTTATACTGGAAAAGCTTCGAGAACACAAACTCTATGCTAAGTATTCTAAGTGTGAATTCTGGCTTCCCGAAGTAACTTACCTTGGTCATGTGATTTCCAAGGATGGCGTTTGTAACAGCCCAGTTTTCACAAAAAATTAAAATTTTTGTTTTCGGCGTGTATTGTTTGATTGCTTGATTTGTTTGCGGTGTTTGTATCCCCGATTTATCGATCGGCGATTATTTCCCCCCTTATTCTCGTATCGGATGCGTGACCGACCCTTTTCCCCAATGGCACACGACTCTGCGGCACCGGGTTTTCGCCCGATCACCGTCGCAAAACCGCGCGAGACCAGCCGCAGCCAACGGAATGAAAAACCCTGTTTAATAATTAAACGGGATATTTTTATAGCGTGCCGGAAAGTGTTTTCAAAACGGTTTCAGCGCCAGGTGAACGCCTCCGGCTCGACGCACTGATCGCACAGTTCAAAGTTTTACCCGAATCGGAGGTACTGCGGACCCCCGGCAGTCAGAAACGTGAGCACCGTGCGCACGAGGTAAAAACCGGGGATGTTTTTGCAAACTGCCAGCCACCCATGCTATATAAAGACCACCACACTCCCACCCATTTTTTTTAGGGTTTCCCTAGCCACAATTTGCAGCCACCCCCCTCAGATCTGCCCCAATTTTCGCAATTAGCACCCACATCCCGAAACCCTAGCTCTCCCACTGATCTGGACCGTCAGATCTGAGATCCAACGGTCCAGATCGCGTCACCTAGCTCCACCGTCTCCCTCCTCTCACCTCAGCCCCGCCGCCAGCCGAGGGCACGGCCGCCTCCACGGCTGCTCCGGCGAGCCGGGCCGCCACGCCCCTCTCCTCTCATCTCTCTTTCCCTCTCCTACTCTGCTTCTCACGCTCCCGCTCCCCTGCAGGTCCGCGCCGCGCCGCGTCAGCCATGGATGGCGAGCTCGAAGAGCTTGGCCGGGAGCCGCCGCCTGCCACGGGGCCTCGCCGCCGGGACCGCCTCCGGATCCGTCGCCGCACGCCACGGCCTCCCCTGCCCTCAGCGCCCCGCCGCCTGCCGCCGGTGGCCGGTGCCGCCACCGGGCTGCTGTCCGCCGCCGCCTGGCGCCTGCTCGGGAGGAGCCCGACGGGGACGGAGCCCCTGCTCGTCCAGCCAGGTGGGCCGCGGCCCAGCGAGGCCGACCCAGCTCCCACACCCCAGCGGCCCCCTCCACAGCCCAGCAGCCAGATCCGGTCGAGCGCGCCTCGGCCCGTTAGGGGTGAGAAGAGGCCTTTCTTTTTTTTTCTGATTTAGAGCTTGCTGGAATTTTTGCTAAGTCTGTGACGGTTGTGTTGCTGATTCAATTCCGCGATGCGATTTCCCATTAAATGGTAGCTCCGATGAACGTGCCCCCAAAATGAAAACTGCTTAGAATTGTGTGTACTTTAATCCGTCTTTTGTGAGTTAATTGTTTTGAGGTTGTTTAGATATAGTTTTTGCTCTTCAAAGTGGGCATCAGGCCGTTAATTGCTTTAAATTCCTGTTATTGTGCTGCTGTTATCATTTTGTTGCAACTTTGCATGATGATTGTAACAAATCCATGAGGCCTATTGCATTGATTCCTTTTGCGTTGCGTTAAGCAATGTTTCTACTTCAGTTTCATGCATCCACATGTCATATTTGCCTGCTGCATCATGTTTATATTTTGCTCCAAAGTAGCTATCCTGATGTTATTGTGCTGCTATTGCCTGAAACTGTTATTTTGTTGCAACTTCGGATGACGATTGCTTCGCAACCGTTCATCGGAATTGATTGATTCCAATTGCATATTGTTAAGCATCATGTCTACTTTCATCCCATGTATTGCTATGTCATGTTGCTGCACTTTTGCATATATATTTACCCCTGTTTATACAGCTTGTGCCCGTAAATTGTTTTGCTTATATCTTTTTAACCGTAACTCCGTTTGGGGTGTTCTTTATATGTAACTTGATTAGTTTTTCGTGTTCTTTGTGTTTATGCTATTGTTTGCTGTTGTTAACCAACCTAAAATATGGTTTAGGGTAGAACAGTACCAAATCTTTTAATCATCGTGCGGCACTTAGTGTTATGCCATGTTTAGGTTGTGCCTCACTTAAATTGACTAGCATAGATAGTTTACTTTGTGCTTCACCTCTTGCCATGTTTGTGTGCTATTCCATGCTTGCTTGAGTTGCCATGTTAATAACCGTTGTCTGGTCACCTGTAGCTAACCAACTTGAACCACCGTAAATGTGCGGTATCGTCGTGTGTGACGAGTACTCCACTTAAATTGTTAGTAACCGCTCTCGACGGTAGGTGCGATGTCTCGTGTTACTTCTTGTTGATGCTTGCTCGTGTTTGATCCGTAGTAATAGTGGTGCACCGTTGATTGCTTTCCAGTGTTTACTTCTTGTGTGCTCCCGCGGGTACCTCTCGGAGACGACGCGAGCTTGCGATCGGCTACACCTTCGGACCCGACTTATCAACAGGCAAGGACTTGCATTAATTATGATCCATTCTATTTCAACCAGCGGTTTGCATGCTAGTATAGGTTAGGTTCGATGTTTGATCCCACCACATGTTTACAGCCTCTTTCAAACCGATACAGCCATGTCCCCTCCCAGCAAACCTTGTACTGCTATGTTACTATTGCTCGTTGCTCAGCCCCTGCTTAGTATACATGCTTAGGATGCTACGATGTTACCCTGTTACTCCTTGGGTTGGGATATCACATTATTATTATATTATTGTTGATGATATGATTATTATTGTTATAATGTTGACTATATTCGACGAAGGATGGAAGGTCTAGGCTATCCCGCCCCGACGCTTTGTTCCATTCGAGTCACCTAGGCCCCGAGTTCCGGGTATTGGTTTTAAGACTGAGGGTGCCTAACCGCGTGTGGGATTTTATGGGGTCCCCTTCTCTTACCTACCTGGCTTCAAACATTTCTAGTGGTGGCCCAAGCTGATTTACCATTTGAAAACGTGTGTGTGTCTGTTGGGTCGCTCCTGGCAGATATTATTTAAAACAACCAGGGCCAGGAGGACATAGTTTCTTGGCTGGCCCACCTTGTCTGGCTGAGGACCCGGTTATCCCAATGTGTGATGAATCGGGTATCCAAACCTGCGACAGACGGTAGAGACCAGATCGAGAGAGCGGCCGGCTCCTGAGGTGGATGTCGACTCACCGGGGGCCACCCGGATTTGTTCGTTGTTAGCTAGAGGGACCTATCGTTTCGGATCTCTTGGAACTAAATCATAAAATGGTTGCCTATAATGGGTAGCAACTGAGAGTGATGGACGTGCGTGCGGAGCCTCGTAATGGGCAGTTGGTACACCCCTGCAGGGTTAAATCTTTTCGAGAAGCCGTGTCCACGGTTATGGACGACTTGAGACCTACTCCTTGTTCATAGACAACAACAACTAATATAATCTTAATACAACTTGATCAACGTGTGTGTGCCTTGACTGCTTCTTCTTCGTCGGGATGCGAAGAGGAGGATAAAGATAGGATAGGTGTTATGTTTGCGTATGTAGGTGGATAGCAAGACCTGTTGGAGGCGATCCCTCATCGAATGCTTGGCTTCTTATCTTACTCTCTAGATCGTTAGCCACTTCATAAATGCTAGTGCGGCAGCAACCTCACCACTTACCCCATCCTTACCGTAAACTACTAGTTGTCCTAGAATGACGAGTGATGAAGTCCTTGCTGGGTCAGATGACCACTACAGTTGGATGCTGAGTACCTCTGTACTCATGATACTACCCCCAAACTCTTTTCAGGGTTCTGATCGACAACAGGTATGGTGATCGACGTTTCACGTGGAGACTCGACGACGACTAGTTAGGCGGATCCCGGCGGACGGCCTGGACCCGTGTGGTTATGGGATCGTTGTTTTTCTCTTTGCCACTAGGCATTTGCTTGTAGTCTGTACACAGACATGTATCTTCCGCTGTTGTATTATATTTGAGGCAGTTGTATGCCGATTGTATGAGATGTTGTATCCTTGTATCTGTAATGTTGTGATATCATGTTGGAAATCCGGGGCATATGGCTTTGTCATATGTCGCGGTGGGTCTGATATGTGCTTCGTCCTCGGGTTCGGGCGGAAACGTCCGAATCTGAAACAGTACCGCATATCGGGCCTTACAGCGTTGCCGTCAACCCAGAACGTATTCAGGCTATTCTTGACTGGACTCCTCCCAGGACTGTAAAGAAAGTCAGAAGTTTCCTCGGCCTCGCTAGCTATTGTCGCCGTTTCGTCGAGAACTTCTCCAAGATTGCCAAGGCTCTGACTAATCTGCTTCACAAAGGCGTTAAGTTTGAGTGGACAGACAAATGCCAGGAAAGTTTTCAAGCTCTCAAGGACAAGCTCACTTCTCCCCCAGTGCTTGCTCCCCCTGATACCAAGAAGGACTTCGTGATATACTGCGACGCATCTCGTCAAGGATTAGGTTGTGTCCTAATGCAAGAGCGCCGCGTGATTGCATATGGCTCTCGTCAGTTGCGTTCTCACGAAGATAATTATCCAACACATGATCTCGAATTGGCAGAAGTAATTTATGCATTGAAGCCGTGGCGACACTACCTCGTCGGTAATCGTTGTGAGATCTACACCGACCACCAAAGTCTGAAGTACTTGTTTACTCAGCCCGACCTGAATCTCCGCCAACAAAGATGGCTCGAGACAATAGCCGATTTCAACATGGATATTCATTACACCCCTGGAAAAGCTAATGTGATGGCTGATGCCCTGAGTCGCAAAGCCTACTGTAGTGAACTTGAAGTTCAAATACAACAGCCACCTCTGTATGAAGAGCTTCACAAGCTGAACATCGAGATTGTTCCGCAGGGATATGTGAACTCCCTAGTAGTCAAACCAGACCTCGTTGAACGCATCAAGACGATACAATATTATGACTCTGACATTTGGAAGATTAAGCGTCGTGTCGCCAGCGGAGAGCCCTCATTCTTCACTATTGATGCAAATGATGATAATGCAGTGTACTTCAAGGGTCGTTTAGTGGTTCCGGTAGCCAAGGCCAACCTGAACTACGCCCCTGATGTCATGAAAGAAGCTCATGATACCCCTTTGTCGATTCACCCTAGTAGTACCAAGATGTACCAAGACATTCGTCAGCGGTACTAGTGGTCTAACATGAAGCAAGACATCGTTCGATATGTTGACGAGTGTGACGTTTGTCGTCGCGTAAAGCCGAACATCAAAGACCTGCTGGAACTCTGCAACCACTTTCTATTCCTGAATGGAAGTGGGACAAGATCGAAATGGACTTCGTCACCGGTTTTCCCCGATCAGAGAAAGGCCACGATGGTATTTTTGTCGTCATCGACCGATTCTCCAAGGTTGCCCACTTTCTGCCAGTCAAGGAGACTATCTCTGCTAGTCAGTTAGCAGACCTGTACGTTTCCAGAATTGTGTCCCTCCACGGTATTCCGTTGGAGATCAGTTCAGACCGTGGCAGCATTTTCACCTCAAGATTTTGGGATAGTTTCCAAGAAGCTATGGGCACTCACCTAAACTTCAGCACCGCTTATCACCCCCAGTCACAAGGACAATTTGAACGCGTCAATCAAGTGCTTGAAGACATGATCCGATCTTGTGTCATCTCATTCAGTAAGAAATGGGAGGAATCCCTTCCATTTGCTGAATTCTCGCAAAACAATAGCTACCAAGCTAGTCTGAAGTTGGCACCCTTTGAAGTTATCGATGGACGTAAGTGTCGAACCCCTCTAAATTGGTCAGAAACTGGGGAACGAACTCTCATTGGTCCGGAAATTATTCAACATGCTGAAGATCAGGTTCGCGTTATCCGTGAACACTTGAAAGCTGCTCAATCCCGCCAGAAGAGCAACTATGACCGCAAGCACAAAGAAATGATCTATCAACCCGGCGAACAAGCTTACCTTCGTGTCACTCCCATGAGAGGCACTCATCGTTTCGGGATCAAAGTCAAGTTATCTCCTCGCTACATTGGCCGTCGCGTATCCTATCCAGAAGTGGACCGGTGGCATACCGGTTAGAATTGTCGCCGAACCTCTCCCAAGTCCACGATGTATTCCACGTGTCGCAACTCCGTCGCTGCTTCAAGGATCCTATCCGAGCACTGGATCATGGAATGCTTGAACTACAACAAGACTTGTCTTCTCAAGAACTTCCGAGCCGCATTCTTGATCAGTCTGAACGTCGAACCCGCAACAAGGCAATCAAGTTCCTTAAAGTTCAGTGGTCGAATCACTCTGAAGAGGAGGCCACTTGGGAACGCGAAGATCGCCTTCGTGAAGAATACCCCGATCTTTTCCCCTCTACCGCTTAAATTCTCAGGACGAGAATTCTTGTAGTGGGGGAGATTTGTAACACCCTCGGTGTCTTGTAACAGTAACCACTTTTGGCTAATGATAATTACTGTTGCTAATCATGCCTTGATCATCTTTGCTCTTGATCACTCCAAAAACCCTTTCAATTGTTATTAAAAATAATGTGATAAATCAAACTTTGTCCAAAAATTGTGGAACCAATTTTATTAAATGCGTAAAAATCAGTGGACCATGCTAAACTAACATTGGATATTTAGTGCAATATTTAAATATTGCAAACAATTCAAACTAGTGCTAAAATAGCCCCTTTCACTAGTTGCATAATAAAAATAAATATTAAATGAATTTCTTTTGCACCCAAACTTATTGTGGAACTCTATTAATTTGCAATACTAATTATGGGACAAGTTCCATATTTTTACAAAATACAAAAGTACCTAAAAAAATAAAACAAAAAAGAAAGATTAGAAAAAAAGAAAGAAAAAGAAAACCTAATCTAACACTCAGGGGTGAGGCCCACCCCCTTTCCCCCTTGGGCCAGCCCACCCCGGGCCACGCCCCATCCCCATCATCTTCAACCTCCGTACAGGGGAGGCGTGGCGCCCATCTCGCGGCCAGGCCATCGCCGTGGCGGCCATCGGGCGTCCCCGGCGAGGGGATAAGGCCGACCCCGACCCCCTGCCCCCTAGAAACCCTAGCCGCGCCCCCCTGCCTGCCTCACGCTCTGCCGCCTCCTTGCGCGGGAACCACCGCGGCCATTGCATCCACCTCGCCGTGGTTCTCGTGGACAACGACCACCTCTTCGACTGGGAGGACGTCGTGAAGGAGAGTCGCGCCCCGCTGGGTCTTCTCCCCCCTCAAGCTCCGGCTGGAACTCGCCGCAACGCCAGAATCGGGCCCCGCCTCCCCGCCACGGCCACCACCCCTGCCGCCAAATTCATCGACGCCGGTGCTTCCCCGGCCATCGCAACTCTTCCTCGAGCATCCTTGTGAGCTTGCGCATCTCCCAAACCCCTCCTCGTGCTTCCTCGCGTTTCGTAGCACCCGACGTGGCTCCGGGCGCCGCCGGGCCGCCATGGCCAGGCAACCCCGTGCCTTTACTCGCGCCGTGCGCGCCTGCACTCCCCCAACGCGCTGTCAACCTTACAGCCGCGCGCTGCGTGCCCATGTACCGCTCTCCACTCGTCGTGCGCCCCCTTGGTCGGCGTGGCCTCGCCGTGTCTCCACTGCCTCGTCGGCGTGGGCGCGCCGTGGGCAGCACCAGGGGATAACCCCCCTATTGCGGTTTAATTAGTGGGTTGGGGTGCCACTGACAATAGGTCCCACCTGTTAGATAATTAATTAAATGAATTAGTTGAAATGTCTGTTTCTATGACATGTGGGCCCACTGGCCTTTTAAATTAAATTAAATGGTTTATTACTGTTACTGTGTATGACATGTAGGTCCCACCTGTAAGTTTGACCAGTCAAAGCTCTATTATAGATAATGCTATTTTATTAATAAAAGAAATCCAGAAAATTGATTTAAAATTGATTTAAACTTTGAATATCAATATATTTTAATCTGTAAATCAGATTCAAAAACCTTTATACATGAAAGTTGATCAGAAAAATATAACGGTTAAGAATATGCTACCCGTATGTCCACCACCCCCCTCTAGCATAACGCAACCGAGACTTTCCCCCTCCGGTTGCATTGTCCGATAATTGCTCGGAGCCGGTAAAATTGCCGGTTAAAATTCCCGTTTCATCTGCAACGTGTAGCACTGCGTTAGTTCACCCCAAACACTGCGTTCGCCATGTCTTGTATTTGTATTGCTATTATTGCCGTGTATTTATTGTTTCTCCCCCCTCTCTTATTTTCCGGTATTCTGGACGTCCGCTGCTGATGCCCCTGTGATCGACTACTTCGTCGACGACCGTACCTCTACCGTCGAGCTTACAGGCAAGCAGAGCCATTCTCTTCCCCAGATATCGCCTATCTTTCTGTACTTTTCTTGCACTAGGCATATGCTGCTGCTGCTACGTTACAATCCTATTCAATTGCATAGCCTGTCATTGTCACCCTTGATGTACCTTCCTTTATCCTATGCTGCCTATTATATATATTATATTCAACAATGAACCCTGCGCCTTGTTAATCAATAGGATTAGATAGCGGGTCGTGTTCACTCTGGGAGTGAATGCGGATACGATACATTACAACTGCTACAGGTACGGTTCAGAGCAGACACCGACTCAGGCCCCTACCCCGGCTCTGCCGAGCCACATCAAGTGTGAGCTATCGAGGATGAATCCTTGTACTCCACTCGTTGCTGACTCTGTATAGCCGTTCTAGGGTATTGAACCACGGTTGTCCTTACAGGTAAGGAGTCAGGTGACCCCACGGTGCCCGCGCAGGGTATCTTAGCGGAACGACAGGTCAGGTGTATTCCACCGGTGTGCGGCGGGCCTGGTACTATTCGTGACAAGGTAAGGAGAAGGTTCACCTTGTTGGTAACCGCACGAGTTGGTGGGATGTCAGGGCAGGCACCGACGTTACTGGTGGTCCTGGCTGTTGTCGTTGTCCGTGACTCACCAAGAAAGTGGCAACAATAATGGTTGTCCCGACAGAAAATTAATAAAATACTTAACGATTCAGGTGGATGACTTGAGAGGCCGCAAAGGCTTGTACGCACTACCTTCACGTGGGGTTACGGTGTGGGCCCTCCGCATTGTGGTCTCGTTCGAAAGCTCTGAAAGACGTCCAGTTTCAGCATTGTGGTTGGGTCGGATCGTGCTGCGGCACTGGATCCACTTAGCGCACAACAACCCGGAGTGCGAGAGGTGATGGCCCATGAAGCTGTTGCGCTTAGGACTGTAGACCGGCGGGGACCTCTCTGATGAGCCGTAGGATGGGCCTCGGCGTGTCGGATAGCCTCGGTGGGGTGTTACCTAACAAGGTGTACGCCACCCTGGAGATCCGAGCGTGTAGGGTAACAGTAGTGCAGCCCCTGCAGGGAAGATAATCTATTCGAATAGCCGTGTCCACGGTAACAGGACGCTTTATGCTGAAGCCAGAGCCTACTACTACAAACTACTACTAGTAAACTGTTGGTTCCGATTTATTTTCCTCGCGGGGAGTCGAGGAAGGGAACTCGGAGGCATTATATTTGTTAATATTACAACTTACTATTATACAATGCTGCAGCAACTTCTGCTGCATTGCTATTACATTCATGCTATTGAACTGTTGGTTGTTCTCTTCTTGTGCTGCAAGACTCGTCGGAAGATACTAGTCTTCGATAGGCCTAGCTTCTCTTCCTTATTCTGATTTCTACCTTGTAGTCCACTATATACAGCCTCCCCCTTCCATTTGATACAAATGCATAAATGCTTAGTAGCGGACGTAAGACTCGCGGGTATACTAGATACTCACCCTTGCTTTATTTCCCCTTTTCGCTTTGCCTGATCGGCTGCTGCAGTCGACGCTGGAACCCAGGAGCAGGAGATTCCAGGAGGAGCCTACTACGACGTCGAGTTCCCGTTGACCAGGAGTAGTTCGGTGGATCCCAGGCAGGAGGCCTCGCCTTTTCGATCTGTATCTCTGATGTTATTTGTGCTAGCCTTCTTAAGGCAAAACTTGACTAACTATGTTTGTACTAAGATATTATGTTTGTATGACTATGTATTCGGGTCCGTGTGACCCCCTTCATTGTAATATATTGGTTTATCCTTTTGTGTTTAGTGTTGTGCTGTGATATTCTCAACGTGGCACCTTGATCTCGATCATGTACCCTGACTGTATGATTACTTTACATGATCGTAAATCGAGGGCGTCACAGCCACCAGGGGTCCAGGCGGCCCCCTGGCGCGGCCCCACCCTAGGGCACGCCGGGAGGGCGCCTGGGCACCTGGTAGTGGCCCTCTGGCCCCACATTGGCTCTCCCGAAAGTTTCTAGTATGCTGATTTTTTATTGTATTTTTCCAGAATTTTTTGAGCATTTTTAATACGGGGGAAACCTGAAATAGAAAAACATCAGAAAACAGGAACTGGTACTGGGGTGCACTAAGTTAATAGGTTCGTCCAAATATGATCAAAAGTTTATGTAAATCATAGCAATATCAGACAAAACATGGATGGAGCAAGCAGAAATTATAGATACGTTTGGAACGTATCAACATCCCCAAGCTTAATTTATGCTCGTCCTTGAGTAGGTAAATGATAACAAGCATAATTTCTGTGGTGACATGCTAACAACCATATAAGAACTTTAAAAGTAAAGCAATCAAGGTATGTAATTCAATTCAAGTCATACCAAGCAAGAGTCTATATTAGCATTGAAACAAGAAAAATAAGAACATAAAGGTGCAAGAGCTCTCGCGGTCTGTGACTCGAATGCCTCCAGATGGTGTTTGCGTGCAAGAAGTGGGAGATGGGAATACGAGAAAAAAATATGTATTTGTTGATAACTCAATCTACTAAAGTTTCACACTTAGTCTTCTTTGGAATCTTATCTTGACTCGTCCCCAGACCACTAGCCAGGTGATTCTAGCAAGGAAGATACTTCTCTCGCTTCTCGTTGGTTACCCCAAGTGGAAGGTGAGATTTAGCGTAGCAGCAGATTTCCCCTATGTAGAGGATAGGGTTTGTCTCCCGTAGGACTCGCAGAAATACAAGAAGGTGGTAAAGTGAACAATGGCGCCGTTCACAACCCTAGATTGCTAACTTCACCTAGACCTGCACACACAACAAGTAACTTTTCTCCCAACGAGTACAGAGGAGTTGTCAATTCCTCCGGCCTTGTTGTTTACAAAGGATCAACGTAAGAGATAATAATAGTGGCAACTTAAAGTAAGAACTGAAAGTAAATTGAGGGTGTACACAATGGTGGAAATATGGACCGAGGTCCCATGACGTTCACTAGTGATGTCTTTCTCCCAAAAGACGATAAAAGTGCTAGCAAGGTAAACAAATCACAGCTGGGCAATTGACAGGATTATAAACGCACTGCAATGCTAACTATGCTACAAAAGAAAGGAAGAGGCTCAAAAGCAATGGGCAGTACGCCAAGGTAAGTAGACCGAAATCCATCTGCATCTACTACGAATCATCCACCTTGAGATATCTATCCAGAACATCTCGCTGTTATTAAGTTGTGAATCCCACCCAAAGTGTAAACTCAAAGCAACAGACAGCTGCATTAAAAGAACTTTGCATAAAGTAAAAAATCCTTGCACCCGCAGGTACAAGCACCATTGCTTTATCCCTGGTGGCAACAACACATCCCCTAGTCTCATGTTTCTGTCACTCAAGCTAGACAACAGGGGGCTGAACCCACAATCAAGCATAACGCTCCCTCTTGGAGTTGCAACAAATCATTTGGCCAAAGTAAAATACGGCAACGGAGAACATGCAAGAACTAACTAAAAAACACAAATATAAAAGAGAACCAAATATATTACTCATCACAATCTGAACATAGTCTCATAATCCATCAGATCCCAGCAAACTCAGCATAGCAACACAGAAAATTACAAAGGTGCCTCGATCATGCGAGGCAGCTCACGAGGTCTCTAAAGTGGAAGCACAAAGAGGGGGGAGAACATCACATAGCTACTGGTCATGGACCCATGGTCCGAGAGGGACTACTCACAGCACATCCGGGAGGCGTCCATGGTGATGGATGGTCTCCCGGAGGGGGTTCCCCCTTCCGGCAGGGTGCTGGGGCAGCTTCCCCTGGCAGCCCCAATCTTGAAACGGCGACGGCGGTACAGAGAGGAGAACGAGAATAGCAGATCGATCTTAGGGGTTTTCTCCGTGGGCACTAAATATAGGCCAAGGGGGGCACCGAGGGGGCCCACAGGGTAGCCATGAGGGTGCCTGGTGCGCCCTAGGGCTGGGCCGCACCAGGGACCCTCCTGGGGCCCTGGTGGGTCCACTCCCTTCATTCCTTGGTTCTTCGGGAAGCTTCCGGGATGCTGATTTTTTATATAATTTTTCCGGAATTTATTTGGCACTTTTAATGGCCGGAAAACCTGAAATATAAAGACAGCAGAAAACAGGAACTGACAACTGGGTGCATTGAGTGAATAGGTTAGTCCAAATATGATCAAAAGTGTATGAAAGTTCAAGTAAAACAAGGCAAAGTCACACAAATCATGCATGGAGCAAGCATAAATTATAGATATGTTTGGAACGTATCAACATCCCCAAGCTTAATTCCTGCTCGTCCTCGAGTAGGGAAAGGATAACAAGCATAATTTCTGTGGCGACATGCCACACAACCATATAAGGACTTTTAAGTAAAGAAATCAAAGCATGAAATTCAATTCAAGTCTTAACAAGCAAGAGTCTATATTAGCGTTGACACAAGAAATAAAAGAACAAAGGGTGCAAGAGCTCTCGTTGTCCGTGACTCGAATGTCCCCAGATGGTGTTTGCGTGCAAGCAGAGGACTGGGAAAAAGATAGAAAAAAGGTTGTTGAGAACTACTATCTACTAAAGTTTCACACTTAGTCTCTGTTGGATTCGTATCTTGACTCGTCCACAGACAACTAGCCAGGTACAATTCAAACTGATCCAGTCCCTTTCGATTTTCTAGCACTCATGCAATGGATGAGCGTGAGAAAGAAAGTTGACACCTAAAAGGAGAAACAGAAAGAAGGTGGAGGAGGAAGACAAAAAGGGTGTGAAAGGCTCACATCAATGAGGACAATCATAGGCGAGAGAAGGCCATATGATAGATATGATGCGAGGAGTAGGGATTGCCATGCAACTAATGCACATGTGAGCTAAAAGTGCTCCAAGGGAACTAGTGGGGGTGCATCCAACTTGCTTGCTCAAGAAGACCTAGAACTCGTTTGAGGAGGCTCATCATTGGAATATACAAGCCAAGTTCTATAATGTGAAGGGTCCCCACATAGCTATATGCATGTATGATGATATCTATGGAGTACAAGGGATAGAGAATGAAGTAGTAGTGTGGATCTCTCAAAAGGAATAGTAGTGTGCCCCCTTCTCTCTCCTTTTTTTTCCTTTTTCTCTTTTTTTCTTTTTCTTTTTCTATTTTTTGGTGGCCTCAATGGCTCTTTCTATTTATCTCATTTGTCCTCTTTGGGATCTTTAGATTTTGTCCTCTTTGGGATCTTTTCCTCACCTTAGGGGCAACACTCCATATTATACAAGAATATAGGAGATCTTTCACACTTTACAAAGTTACTCACATAAAGAAGATGTAACTATCATGATGCAAATGTATGCCTATGCCAGGATAACAGGATATGCAATGATACTAGCGCGTCATGTAGCAATGATTAGGGAAATGCGCAACTAGCATGCGGCTCATCGATCAAGCAAGTAGCATGTATGACATGAAGATCAAGTCATGAGAAGGTTTATGTTGCATGGCAATGTATCTCAGAAAGGCTATGGAAATGCCTTGATAGGTAGGTATGGTGGCTGTTTTCAGGAAAGATATAAGGAGGTTTATGATGACAAAGCGTATCATGCCAAGGGTTTGGATGTACCGGCAAAGGTGGACGCCAACTCTTGGAGTGAGAAGGAGGCAATGCACGGTACAGGAAAGGCTAGCAAAATATGGGAGGTGGAAGTGTCAACTTTCGAATACTCACATTAGTCTGAAGAACTCATGCACTTATTATCAGTAACTCTCAATCTAATCAGGAGGTTCAAAAAGAGACAAGTACCCCGAGGAGGATTGTATGGGGGTTTGGTTATCCTTGCGCATCCTCGACTCGTGTTACGTGAGTGTACTCAAATATTCGAACCCTCCAGAGGTTAGTGATCCATCTAGTAGCTAGAGTTCTCAACAGGGGTTTTGGTTTTCGAAAATCACACGGATTGCCCAAAATAGGACATCTATCACTAATAGGCTAAAGCTCTTGACACCATAAGTTCAAACATTACTCTAGTCAATACCTCAAAACTATTGCAAGTTACTACTACAAAGAGAATAGCAACTTCAACTACCTACTTTCTAGTCAAGACACAAAACTCAGTGCAACAAGCAAACTCTCTAAACAAGATAAACATGCAACCTATAGAAAGTTCAACCTAAGACAAAAGAAAAGCTCTAGAAGAAAAATAAAGCACTATAACTAAACAGGGAAGCAACTAAGAACAAGAAAAAGAACAACTCACAGCTAAGGAAATAAGCATGCAAATCCTATGAGGAGTTCTGGTTCAAGCAAAGCGTGTTTCTCTCCCACACAAAAGAAATCTTGGGTCTAACTTGTTACTACAGCAAACAAAGCAAAAACAAACCTAATAAAAGAAAAGAGAGAGACGCTCCAAGCATAGCACATAACGCATGAAGTGATAAAAATATAGTGCAATGAGGGACGAACTGATAATTGTTGATGAAGAAGGGGATGCACGGGGGCATCCCCAAGCTTAGACGCTTGAGTCTCCTTGAATATTTATTGGGGATGCATGGGGGCATCCCCAAGCTTGAGCGTTTGACACTCCAGGATCTTCTTTCATCATCTTCCATCGCACACTTGAAAACTCCCTTCATACATAACTCATTGTAAAATGATTAGAGAGGTTAGTAGCCTATTAAAATAATTTTCCTCTACCGCAAATAAAGATTTTCAGGAAGGTATACTGTTTCTCAAGATTGCCAAAAGGTTTTTGCAAAGAAAAAGCAAGCTTAAGGTTTCAAAAGTGAGGAGAGACAAAACATGGCAGAATCTGTGAAAAACAGAACAGTAGGTAGTAAATAATTTTTTAGGGGTACTTCTGCAACTCAAATAAAAAAACTCAAAACATACGAAAGTTCCGTGATTGTATATAGCATCATTTGTAAAAAAAATCAGCAAAAAAAGGTGAACTGGTGATTTTCTATGATTTTTCCCGTCACGAGGACAGAATCTGTTTTCTGGACAGTATGTCACAACTTTCACTTCCCTTGTCATATGAGGCTATATTTGGCACAAAGCTTGAAAAATAAAGATACAATGATGTTGCTACAGTAGTAAAAATCATCAAGACCACTAAAAACAGAAGTAAAAACATCTTGGGTTGCCTCCCAACAAGCGCTTTCTTTTACTCCTTTAAGCTAAGCATAAGGCATAAGAAGAATCAAGTTATATCAATAAGAAGAGAATAGCTAGCCCGGGGAACGGACTCAAAAGGTAACTTGACTTTCTTTCTAGGGAAATGTTTGATAACCCTCAACTTTAGGGGATCGAGATAGTCTTCGCGGGCAAGATAACCCAATTTATTGATTCGACACTTGGGGACACAAAGAATACGTACAGGCTTTGACAATTGAGTTGTCAATTCAACCGCACCTGAAATAAACACTTGCTTGCACAAAGGTATTAGTAGCAATTGTGATATGGTAGTGGTGGTAATGATAATAGTGGTGATAGTGATAGTGGAACAACAAAGGTAAACAACTAGTAACCAACAGAAGGAAAACAATGTAGGCTAGGGAGATGGATGGTTGGGCGCTGCTTGGATGAGAACGAACATGTAATAAATTCTAACTTGGGCAAGGCTCACAGAAAATAAGGATCATCTAGGAAAATATCAAACATCAGGCATGTATCCCAAGGTAGTTGTACGTGCTTGCAATAAGAACTTTGCACAACATCTTTTGTCCTACCCTCCCGCTACAAACGGGGCCAAAAGGAACTTAGGGAGATTAAGGTACTCCTGTCAAAGAGCACCGGAACAAAGCATTAACAATTCATGGATACACGGAATCCTCAAATTGTAGTCCATCCCCTTTGGTGTCCCAAGCTGTCACCATTGGGATCGCCGGTTTTGGACGATAATAAGTGCATACAACTCATAGGTAGGATCAAGAACACCACAAACTCAAGAAACAAAAGGGTGATCAGATCTGAAATCATGGCACTCGGGCCCAAAGTGACAAGCATTAAGAGCAACAAGTTGTAACAGAGATGATAAACACCAAGTAGATGATAGGCAACATGCACCCAACAATATGATTGAACTATTACATGATCTAACTCATCCAATCCCTACCATCCCCTTTGCCTACAGTAGGGAATTACTCACACATGAGAGGAGAAGTCATGGAGGGGTGATGGAGAGGCGATGATGATGACGATGGCGATGATTTCCCCCTCACCGGAGGCCAATTCAGCCTCCAGATTAGCTCTCCGAGGAAGAACAGAGGGTTGCGGAGGCTCCGCGACGTATATTGGAAAAGCGACTTCTGTTTCGGGGTTTCTGCGTCGGTAGAATAAATAGGGGCCAAGGTAGGTCACCAGGGGGTGTGGGACCCAGCCAGGAGGGCAGGTGGCGTGGCCAGGGTCTGGGCCGCGCCAGGCACCCTCCTGGATGCCCCCTGGCTTCCCTGTGGCCCCCCTTTGGCCTGGTGGAAGCTTCCAGAACACTGATTTTTTATATATTATTTTGGAATTTTTCCAGCATACCTAAATGTCCAGAAACCTGCACAAAAGAAAACAGCATTGGTAGCTCTGCTGAAAACAGCGTCAGTCCGGGTTAGTTTCGTTCAAATCATGCAAGAATGAAGGAAAAACAATAGCAAAAGTGTTTGGAAAAGTAGATATGTTTAGGACGTATCAACTCCCCCAAGCTTAGTCATTTCCTGTCCTCAAGCAATTCAGTTCAATGAACTGGACGCGACAAAGAAAACTTTGACAAACTCTTTTGCTTCATTAGATGTATATAAGCATGTACTACGAAAGAGTTTAGCAAGTTTTGACACCATGTTACAAGGACAATGCACGAAGCAATCCTTCTTTCATGTAATTAGTCACAAACAAACAAAAAGTAAACAATATGCTGCTGAAAATCAATCTAAGATCACAATGCACATAGCATGAACATATCAGAGTGGTATCTCGCTAGCCTCCATGAGTGAAGCAAAACATAAATGCAGAAACTCCTCCGGAGTTTTAAAGGAGACTAGAACTTAGAACTCAAAGTAAGAAACATCACAAGCATGCAGAAGACAATGTGGTACTTTGGGACAATGCATGTTACACTAAGAATGACAATTATGCTCTCATAGTTGGTGCTTTGGAGAAAGCAAGGTGGAGACTCTCGAACCGTGGCTTTTGATGGCAAGGTTGAAAACCCGTGAAAGGAAGCAAAGACTAAAAATGTGCCAGAGATCTTGGTTTTGAAAACAAAGATAAAACTCTTTTGAGAGGTGCAACTTTCCAGTCAACGGTGAACGGTAAAGGTCTATCAATGTCTCCCATGCCAACCATATTAATGCCTTTTGCTTACACATGTTCCCTTATCCATAAATCCTTTGATGGTCTACGGAACCTTTTATTTTACCTCAAGGATGGAAGGAGGATATCGTTCCATCTATCATAAGAAGCATTTGGTCCATTTCACTCCGTCATCAAGTATGGGGGAGGTGTAACTCTCATTTTTTTATTGACTAGTTAAAACTTCCGTCAAAATATTTTTGGCATGAAAGATACTGATTTTCCCTCACCGCACCATGAGCTTGTACGGTTACAAAGGGGAAGCTTTTGAATAAATTTCGAGATGGCACAAGAAAGTCTAAGTTAGGAGTGGCCGGTAAATACCACATATAGGTAGGTATGGTGGACTCAAATGGAACAACTGGGTTTAGAAAGGTGATTGTGGAAGCACAAGAAGAATTCCTCTTGGTGCTGGAGGAAGGCTAGCAAAAAACGGGGAAGCGACCAACTAGAGAGCATAACAGCCATAATCATGCAGAGCGACAAAGCAACATTGAATCGGGCATGAAAGTGATATAACTCACCCTGAAGTAAAAAGATCATCAAGGCAGAACAGACTTTTTAGTCTTAACATGCGTCAACATGTGCCAAGTCAATCCAATAATCCCCCGGAGGGAAATACCACTTCAATATGCCACACCATGAACAATGCAATGCATGTCAATCATCTCAAGCAACACATTATAAACTCTAACTATTTGAGACTAACCACAAAGAAAGCATGAACCACTGGGAAAGCATTTTAAACATAGCACTATGTCGCTACAAGCTGGTCTCTAATCATAAGTACAGGCATATGTACCAAAGTAGAAACAAAAAGAGTTCATACCGGCTTTCCTTGTTGCATCCCTTCCCTCGATCTTCGTCATTACTGCCTTCTCACTTGCACGATCGAACGTAGGAAATTATAATCATCACGGACTCGAGCTGAACTCTGAAAACAAAGCAAACTAAAGAGCAAAGGAAACATATTTTTGGGTTTTTTAAAGTTTAACGAAAGCAAAAGAAAGGAGAATTTCAAACTAGAAGAACAAAGAAGAACAGGCAAAAGCTTGCAAAATGATAAAACGAACCAACGGTAGATACAAAGGAAAGGGGAGGAGAAGACGTACTCCCCCAAGCTTAGGCTTTTGGCCTAAGTTGGGCTCTTCTACTGCGGTCCCGTGGAGCTTCCTGCTCCAGGGTAATGGTAATCCCACGGGTTGTATGAGCCCTCCGATGCGTACACTGAAGTCCTCGGATCCTCCCACGTGGAAGAGGAAGGTCCCGCCCTCCATCCAGAGGAAGACCCTTCACCCCAGGGGGTGACGGTCTCTTCCTGAACTGGTGGATATACCACGTGCTCCTCCTCGTCTGGCTTGACCCCCTCCGTGGGGTCGTGAAACTGGTATCTCCTCGTGATCTCATCAAACTCGGCCACTGAAAAACGAAATCCGTTCCTGCGAGAAAAATCAAACACAAGTGGTGCAGGTAGACGGACAACGCGTTCCACACCGTCTTTAAACCGCAAAACATAATAAAGTGCATAGTGGTCAGAGGCCTTAGTAACAAATAAATGCCTCTTCATGGCAGCCAAGTCAAGGCTAACAAAAGGAAAGACTGTATCATCTGGGTGCGGTTCTCCTTGGAGAAACTGCAAAAGAAGTGTGGCATAGATGCCACCAAAGAGGTCCCCCTTGTTACTATTAGTAGCAAGGCGTTTCGCGATAAGCAAACCCACATGATACTCGTGCTTCCCTGAGAGGGCATTCGCCATGATAGCAGTATCAGGCGTAGAAGTGTTGCTCGTGTTGTCTCGAGCCAACACTCCTCTAGCAATATAATAGGAGAAATACCTGAGGTGAGGGAACATAATGTTGGAAATCTTCTGACGGTTGGATGCCCTCACTTCAGTGTTACAGAACGAGTCGAGGAGGGTGTTGAGTGCAACAGTTTTGAAATTTTTCCTCTTCTTCTTTTCGACCAAGCCTGGCAAACCTAAAGCTTCACAAAATGTACTCATAGGCATGGTCAGCAACCTTTCATAAAGTCTAAACACCACAGTATCATTGTCAGGATAAAACCTGAAACTGTTAACAAAAATAGCGGTGAGTGTCTCGTACTATGGTACACGGCTCGTAACGAGCCGTGTTAAACCTGCATGGGCACACAGAGCATAGAACTCTTCTCGTATGCCGGCATCCTCCATAGCTCTTGCGGGTGACGCGTCCAACATCTCCATGGGTACGATATCTTCATTATAGCTCACCCTCGTGGCCGAAGGTGAAGCTGCGGAACGCGTAACACGGCTAGAGCGCTCGGTCTTCTTCTTCCCAAGCCACTTTCCTAGCCTCTCCATTTCTGAAATTTTTAACAATTCACAAAAACGAGGATTTAAGCAAAACTAGTTTGGGAAAAACATTCTACTTACTTTACCAAGGCTCAAACTAGCAACAAAACTTGAAAAATAAATTTCTACACAAACATTTAAGCTCAACGAGACAACACCAAGAACCACTAAATACTCACTAATGAAGCCACCAACTAGAAAACTAATTGGAGGGGTGAGGGAGTCACATACTAGAGAATATTTGTCCCAAATTTCAGCTCAAATGAGTGGTTGTAGAGGGAGGTCGAAGTTCCGTGCTCAAGAACAGCAAGAACACGAAACCAGAGCAAGAACACGAGTTTTCGGGGTGAAAGAGAGAGAGTGGAAGAAGAGATGCCGGCAGGGGGTGCCTGTGGGCCCCATGAGGGTGGGTGGCGCGGCCAGGAGCTGGGTCGCGCCACCTAGCCTCCTGGGCCAGGGGTGGACCCCCCTGGTCAGCCACAGGTACTCCCCGATGGCTTTTTACCTGGAAATTTTTATTTTGAATTTTCTGGAATTTTCTAAGAAACTTCACTGTAGAGATTTTTTCAAAGTTCAAAAAGCTGCAAAAAACTTTCATGAACTTGAGACAAAAGTTAGAACAAGTGAAGTTTTAAAGAAAAACTTGGGTAGAGCAAGGAGAATAAAAGCTAAAGGAAATGAAAACATAACAAGCTCAACTTTTTTACTTATATAAAACTTGCTAGTTAGCAAGGTTGATCAAGTCTTACCAACACACCGGTGATATATAGCGCAGAAAGTCTCGCCTCTTATGAAGTGATCATTGCACTCTCACTTTAATGGACATGGTCCCCACCATAATTGTTTTGTATTTGTGGTATACATGTAGTGGACAATCCCATTCTCCAATCTTCACGGTCTCGATATTCTCAATGGAGTTAAGGCCATGCCTTTTGTCGATTTTCTTCGGAAAATACACCGTGTGTTCTTTGTCATTTACGTTGAAGGTAACCTTCCCTTTATTGCAATCAATAACGGCACCTGTGGTGTTAAGAAAAGGTCTACCAAGGATACTGGACATGCTCCCATCCTCGGGAATGTCAAGCACAACAAAATCAGTAAGTATTAAGCAATTGGCAACTTCAACAGGAACATCCTCACAAATACCGATCGGGACGGCCGTGGACTTGTCGGCCATCTGAAGAGAGATATCTGTAGGAATTAGTTTCTCTAAACAAAGCCTTTTGTAGAGAGAGAAGGGCATAACACTCACTCTTGCAACAAGATCACATAAGGCAATTCTAACATAATTATTCTTTATGGAGCAAGGAATGGTGGGTGTACCTGGATCACCGAGCTTTTCAGCAATGTTGCCACTAAAAGAGTAGTTAGCAAGCATAGTAGATATTGCCTCATTAGGGACTTTTATTTTATTAGTAACAATATCTTTCATATATTTTGAGTAAGGAGGTAATTTAATAGCATCAGTCAAAGGAATTTGAAGAAAAAGAGGTTTCATCCACTCACAAAACTTGTTATAGTGCTCTTCTTCTTTGGATTTGACGGACTTGCTTGGGAAAGGCATGGGTTTCTGTACCCATGGTTCTCTTTCCTTCCCGTGTCTCCTTGCAAGGAAGTCTTCTCTAGTATACTTCTTGCGCTTATCGGGTGCTTCTGCTTGACGAACCTCGGGTGGATCATTCTTTTCAGTATCTTTTTAAGGTTCAGCACCGTCTTCAGTCTCAGCATCGGATGTAGATATGCTGTTTGAATCCACAGCTTGTTCTTCTTCTTCTATAGGATCATTGGAATTGTCAGCTTCCTTGTGTTACTTTTTCTTCTTCTTCTTCTTTGGGGAGCTAACAATGTCTTCTTCCTGCACTTGAGAATCTTGCTCGATCCTCTTTGGATGCCCCTCTGGATAGAGAGGGTCCTGGGTGTGTGTGCCACCCCGGGTCTTTATACCGTAAGCTTGTAAATTGTCATGTTTGGCATTATTAGCAAGAAAATCTTTTTGCACATTAGAAATTTGTTCAAGCTGAGTTTGAACCATATGAAAATGCTTCACAAGACATTTAACATCATTAACTGTTCTTCCTAGAACATCAAGCAAACTTTTGATAGCAAGAGTATTATCATGCAACTGACCTTGTATCTTCTTATTGAAGTGATTCTGCTTCATAATAAAATTATCAAGCTCATCTAAACATTGGTCAGGAGGTTTAACTTTAGGGATGTCACTTGCATTGAAATCTAAAAGAGAGTGTACTTCTACCATTGGTGGGTGAGTGGTAGGCTCACACAGCTTCTCAATTGGAGGTAGATTCTTCACGTCGTCAGCTTTAATACCTTTCTCTCTTATGGACTTCTTTGCTTCTTGCATATCTTACGGGCTTAGGACTAGCATTCCCCTCTTCTTTGGTGGTGGAGGTGGTTCAGGCATGGACCAATCTTCATGGTTTTTGGCAATTTTGCCCATCAATTTTTCCGCATCGTCCGGTGTTCTTTGCCTGAAAACACAACCAGCACAACTATCTAGGTAGGATTTAGACCCATCGGTTAGACCAGCATAAAATATATCAAGTAGTTCATTTTTAGGGATTTTATGTCCCGGTCTAGCTTTTAGAAAACTGCAAAATCTCCCCCAAGCTTTAGGGAGATGCTCATCCTGCAACTGTTTAAAGTTATAAATTCTTTGTAAAGCAGCATGTTGCATATGAGCAGGAAAATACTTATCAACGAAAGATATAGCCATATCTTGAGGACTCTGAATGGAACCACATGGTAGTGCATCGTACCATGCTCTAGCATCTCCTTTCAAGGAAAAAGGAAGAAGCTTGGTCACATAAAAGTTCCGGATCCTTTCATCTGTGGTAAACAAGCCGCCTAACTCAGTGAGTTTGGTCAGGTGCCCGATAGCATCATAATTTTCTCTGCCATAAAATGGATCAGCTTCCACTGTGGATATAAGTGAAAGGTCAACAGAGAAATCAAAATCAGGATCAGCGTTGTGTATAGGAGACATAGCAAAAGTAGGATCAGGAGTAAACTTGTTCTTCAGGGAGTGTTTTGCTAGCAACTTCTTTATAGTAGCAGGGTCGGAATCAGCACATTCATTAAGTTCCCTGCAAAAATCATCATCAAGTGTAATATAATCATCCTCAAGGAGTATCTCCTTAAGGTCAGCAAAGTTATGAGTTTTCCCAATAGGAGTTTGGATAACTGGAATTTCAACACCCGAGAGTCGGGAAGTAGCAGCAATCTTTTCTTCTATAAAAGAACCAAGTGAACCTGTAGTCTCAAAAGTAGTAGAAGCATCATCAAAAGTATCTGACATATTGCCAGACTCAGCAGAAGTAGCATGTAATTGAGGTGAATTAAACTGACTCATAACCGAAGGTGAATCAAGTTTAGCACTAGTGCTAAGAGCAGTACCTCGTCTCGTACGGGATGGTAGGATCGGAACTCTAGGGTCTCCCTTCTTACCCATAGTGGATAACGTGCAGCAGGTAGGATACTTAGAGTAGACCTGTAAATAAAGCTATGGTCCCCGGCAACGGCGCCAGAAAACAGTACTTGATAACCCTCAACTGTAGGGGATCGAGATAGTCCTCGCGGGCAAGATAACCCAATTTATTGATTCGAAACTTGGGGACACAAAGAATACGTACAGGCTTTGACAATTGAGTTGTCAATTCAACTGCACCTGAAATAAACACTTGCTTGCACAAAGGTATTAGTAGAAACTGTGATATGGTAGTGGTGGTAATGATAATAGTGGTGATAGTGATAGTGGAACAACAAAGGTAAACAACTAGGAACCAGCAGAAGGAAAACACTGTAGGCTAGGGAGATGGGTGGTTGGGCGCTGCTTGGATGAGAACGAACATGTAACAAATTCTAACTTGGGCAAGGCTCACAGAAAACAAAGGATCATCTAGGCAAATATCAAACAGAAGGCATGTATCCCAAGGTAGTTGTACGTTCTTGCAATAAGAACTTTGCACAACATCTTTTGTCCTACCCTCCCTCTACAAACGGGGCCAAAAGGAACTTAGGGAGATTAAGGTACTCCTGTCAAAGAGCATCGGAACAAAGCATTAATAATTCATGGATACACGGAATCCTCAAATTATAGTCCATCCCCTTTGGTGTCCCAAGCTGTCACCATTGGGATCGCCGGTTCCGGACTATAATAAGTGCATACAACTCATAGATAGGATGAAGAACACCACAAACTCAAGAAACAAAAGGGTGATCAGATCTGAAATCATGGCACTCGGGCCCAAAGTGACAAGCATTAAGAGAAACAAGTTGTAACAGAGATGATAAACACCAAGTAGATGATAGGCAACATGCCCCCAACAATATGATTGACCTATTACATGATCTAAGTCATCCAATCCCTACCATCCCCTTTGCCTACAGCAGGTAATTACTCACACATGAGAGGAGAAGTCATGGAGGGGTGATGGAGAGGCGATGGTGATGACGATGGAGATGATTTCCCCCTCACCGGAGGCCAATTCAGCCTCCAGATTAGCTCTCCGAGGAAGAACAGAGGGTTGCGGCGGCTCCGCGACGTAGATTGTAAAAGCGACTTCTGTTTCGGGGTTTCTGCGTCAGGAGAATAAATAGGGGCCAAGGTAGGTCACCAGGGGGTGTGGGACCCATCCAGGAGGGCAGATGGCGGGCCAGGGGCTGAGCCGCGCCAGGCACCCTCCTGGCTGCCCCCTGGCTGCCCTGTGGCCCCCCTTTGGCCTGGTGGAAGCTTCCGAAACACTAATTTTTTTTATATATTTTTTTGGAATTTTTCTAGCGTACCTAAATGTCCAGAAACCTGCACAAAACAAAACAGCATTGGTAGCTCTGCTGAAAACAGCGTCAGTCTGGGTTAGTTTCGTTCAAATCATGCAAGAATGAAGGCAAAACAATTGCAAAAGTGTTGGAAAAGTAGATACGTTTAGGACGTATCAATGTTCCATCCCCTTTTTGAGAGGGAATTGGAATTTTATATTTCCCTCTTTCATTTCAATAACAGCACCAACGGTGCGAAGAAAAGGACGTCCCAAAATAATTGGACAAGAGGGCTCACACTTAATGTCCATAATATTAAAATCAACAGGAACATAATTGTCATTGACAACGATAAGAACATCATCGATCTTCCCCAAAGGTTTCTTTATGGAAGAATCGACAAGACGAACACCAAAAGAACAAGGATCAAAAGGTTTCAATTCAAGCATATCATACATTCTTTTGGGCATAACAGAGGTACTAGCTCCAACATCACAAAGAGCAAAGCAAGAGAAGTTATTCAATTTGATTTTTATCATAGGATCCCAACCATCTTCTAGCTTCCTAGGTATGGAGGCTTCTAGTCTAAGCTTCTCCTCCCTAACTTTAATTAGAGCATTAGTGATATGCTCTGTGAAGGCAAGATTAAGTGTTCTAGTGTGGGGGTCTCTAGACATCTTGTGTAGGAAACCTATAACTTCAGGTAAGGTGCAGTTGTCAAAGTCTAGATCACTACTATCTATTAAGGAGGTAGTGATATCATTAAGGCTCACTTGTTTGAAAGCCTCTATGTTCATAGAGGTTTCTTCATCTATGGTTGAGGTGGTAGCATCACCATTGATAGGTCCAGGTGTACTAGGGGTGTGATGGGTGCTAATAGTTTGGACATCCTCAACAACTTGGATAGTAGCTACGGTTTGGTAGGTAGGAATGCTCTTAACTCTCTCTTCTTCCTCCTTTTCTCTAGCCCATCTCTCTTTAAGTTTGCCCAACATCCTAATGTTTTCATTAATTGGCACTTGGATAGCATTCATAGGAGTGGTTTTCCTCTCCTCGGGAGGAGAAGTTCTAATCTTAAGCATCTCAACATCATGGGCTATGTTGTCTACTTTGAAGAGAGGATATCTAATTTTTCTAATTTCTCTTCTACACTCTTGTTGAAGGCTTTTTGGGTAGTGATAAAGTCTTTAAGCATACACTCTAGTTCAAAAGTGGAGTTCTTGGTGCTAGGGTAAGTGTTGTTGTTCCCATAGTTGTTGGATGGGAAAGGTCTAGGATTGTTGCTACCAAAATTACTCCTATAAGCATTATTGTTGAAGTTGTTTCTAGAGATAAAGTTCAAATCTACTTGTTCTTGAGCAACCAAGTAATTTAAAGGAACATCCTAAGGATCAATAGGAGCTTGCTTGGTAAGTAGAGACATGATCAAGTGAACCTTTTCATTAAGAGAGGAGATCTCCTCGACAGAATTTACCTTCTTACCAGTTGGAGATCGTTCGGTGTGCAGCTTAGAGTAGTTCAGCATCATCTCATCAAGTAGCTTCGTGGCAGCACCAACTGTGGTTGACATGAAAGTTCCTCCCGCGGCCGAGTCTAGCAGATTCCGCGAGGTAAAGTTTAAGCCTGCATAAAAAGTCTGGATAACCATCCAAGTAGTCAAACCATGTGTAGGGCAGTTCTTAACAAGATATTTCATACGTTCCCAAGCTTGGGCAACGTGTTCATTATCCAATTTCCTAAAATTCATAATATTACTTCTTAACTGGATAATTTTAGCAAGGGGATAGTACTTCCCAATAAAAGCATCCTTACACTTGTCCCAAGAATCAATGCTATTCTTAGGTAATGATTGCAGCCACTCCTTGGCTCTTCCTCTCAAAGAGAAAGGAAAAAGCTTCAGCTTGACAATGTCTCCATCTACTTCCTTGTACTTTTGCATATCACAAAGCTCAACAAAATTATTTAAGTGCAAGGAAGCATCCTCTCCAGCACATGAGAATTGATCTTTCATAACAAGATTCAGCAAAGCAGGTTTAATTTCATAAGAAGGTGCTGAAGTGGCAGGTGGAGCAATAGGAGTGCAGATAAAGTCACTGTTGTTGTGACTAGTGAAGCCACACAACTTGGTGTTTCATTGGAACCCATAGTAGCAGCAGGTATTTTTGGTATTTTTGATAAAGGACACAAAAGTAAAAAAACCGAAAGGTAAACTAACAAGCAAAGATAAAATATAGTGTGCAACTCCCCTATCTTGTAGACTGGAGTCCCCAGCAACGGCGCCAGAAATTGCTTGATGCTCAGGGGCGGAGCCAGGATTTGACTATAGGGGGGGCCAAGCCAAGTTAGTAAAATAAAATTAGTCAAATATTTAAGTAGTAAATTCTCGCTTCATGTTATGGAACACCATTAAATTTGTTTAAGAAAGTATTTGCCTCTATGATCTAGACTACAATGGTGAAAAAATAATTTTATCAAAAGAGACTTTAGTTGTTGATTTTCTTTCCCTGTAAAGTATCATGCACCATTGTCATCTCCCATTTTACTTTAGAACTAAAAGTAAGGTACTTAAAACTTGAATTCCTCTCTATGATATTTGGTGGCGCTTTTTTGTTCATAGTTATTAAATACAAGTCTCAAGATTAGTATCACATGTCAGATGAATAGAATAATTCAAATCTGATTTTTTTATACACATATAAGATCAAAATCGAGAGACTAGTAGTAGTAGACAGTAAAAGATTAGATAGTGCTAACCTGCCTACTTGCCTAGTTCGTGGATGATCTGAAGAACGAGTGTAGCCAACTAGTCATGGGGCATCGACTGATCGGTAGATCGCTCGGCGCAGCAACTTAGAATTTCAATTTGATTGCAAGAAGGAGGGGATAGGAGGCAGGAGGCAGCAGGGCGAAGGGCGGCTGCGGCACAACCCTACCACAATCTCATATTTTTAGGGCTACCAGAAATCACAGGTTAATTATGGGTGAGCTGTCGCGCTTGGGTGGGCTTAGGAAGTTAGCAGTCGAAGAAAACTAAAACATCCACATCTACTTAGTAGAGTCACGACTGGGCTTCCTGGCGGGCTTTACCTTCTTTTATTTACCCTCCAGTAGATGGCGGGGGCCGAGTACAACTAATCACATGTGTTATCGTAAATTACATGTTGTCTATTCAGCGTTTGCTCGAACATTAGGGGGGCCAGGCCCCTGCTCGTCCCCCCTTGGCTCTGCCACTGTTGATGCTAACAAGGAAGATACTTCTCTCGCTTCTCGTTGGTTACCCCAAGTGGAAGGTGAGATATAGCGTAGCAGCAGATTTCCCCTATGTAGAGGATAGGGTTTGTCTCCCGCAGGACTCGCAGAAATACAAAAAGGTGGTAAAGTTAACAATGGCACCGTTCACAACCCTAGATTTCTAACTTCACCTGGACCTGCACACACAACAAGTAACTTCGCTCCCAACGCAAGAGATTTATCCGGCCTTGTTGTTTACAAAGGATCAACGCAAGAGATACTAATAGTGGCAACTTAAATTAAGAACTGAAAGTAAATTGAGGGTGTAAACAATGGTGGAAATATGGACCGAGGTCCCATGATGTTCACTAGTGATGTCTCTCTCCCAAAAGACGATAAAAGTGCTAGCGAGGTAAACAAATCACAGTTGGGCAATTGACAGGATTATAAACGCACCGCAATGCTAACTATGCTACAAAAGAAAGGAAGAGGCTCAAAAGCAATGGGCAGTACGCCAAGATAAGTAGACCGAAATCCATCTGCATCTACTACGAATCATCCACCTTGAGATATCTATCCAGAACATCTCGCTGTTATTAAGTTGTGAATCCCACCCAAAGTGTAAACTCAAAGCAACAGACAACTGCATTAAAAGAACTTTGCATAAAGTAAACAATCCTTGCACCCGCAGGTACAAGCACCATTGCTTTATCCCTGGTGGCAACAACACATCCCCTAGTCTCATGTTTCTGTCACTCAAGCTAGACATCAGGGGGCTGAACCCACAATCAAGCATAACGCTCCCTCTTGGAGTTGCAACAAATCACTTGGCCAAAGTAAAATACGGCAACAGAGAACATGCAAGAATTAACTAAATAACACAAATATAAAAGAGAACCAAATATATTACTCATCACAATCTGAACATAGTCTCATAATCCATCAGATCCCAGCAAACTCAACATAGCAACACAGAAAATTACAAAGGTGCCTTGATCATGCGAGGCAGCTCATGAGGTCTCGAAAGTCGAAGCACAAAGAGGGGAGGAGAACATCACATAGCTACTATTCATGGACCCATGGTCCGAGAGGGACTACTCACATCACATCCGGGAGGCATCCATGGTGATGGATGGTCTCCCGGAGGGGGTTCCTCCTTCCGGCAAAGTGCCGGGGCAGCTTCTCCTGGCAGCCCCGATCTTGAAACGGCGGCGGCGGCGGTACAGAGAGGATAACGGTAATAGAAGATCGATCTTAGGAGTTTTCTCCCTAGGGCTGGGCCGCGCCAGGGACCCTCCTGGGGCCCTGGTGGGTCCACTCCCTTCCTTCGTTGGTTCTTCAGGAAGCTTCCCGGACGCTGATTTTTTATATATTTTTTCCGGAATTTATTTCGCACTTTTAATGGCCGGAAAACCTGAAATATTAAACAACAGAAAACAGGAACTGGCAACTGGGTGCACTGAGTTAATAGGTTAGTCCAAATATGATCAAAAGTGTATGAAAGTTCAAGTAAAACATGGCAAAGTCACACAAATCATGCATGGAGCAAGCAGAAATTATAGATACGTTTGGGACGTATCACCAGGTACATGTCAACTTGATCCACTCCCTTTCAATATTTTGAGCACTCATGCAATGGATGAGCGTAAGCACGAGAGTTGACACTTAGGATGGCACAGAGAGAGATATGGTGGAGGAGGAAGACAAAAAGGGTGAGAAAGGCTCACATCGATGAGGACAATCATAGGCGAGAGAAGGCCAAATGATAGATATGATGTGAGGAGTAGGAATTTCCATGGAACGGATGCACATATCAGCCAAGAAAAGCTCTCCAATGGAACTAGTGGGGGTGCATACAACTTTCTCGCTCAAGCAGACCTATAGCTCGTTTGAGGAGGCTCATCCTTGGAATATAAAAGCCAAGTTCTACAGTGTGAAGGTCCCCACATAGCTATATGCATAAATGATCATCTCTATGGAGTACAATATATAGAGGGAGTACGAGTGTGGATCTTTCAAAAGGAATAGTAGTGTTGCCCCTTTCTCTCTTTTTATTTCTTTTTCTCTTTTTTGTATTTTTTTGGTGGCCTCAATGGCTCTTTCTATTTAACTCTCATTTGTCCTCTTTGGGATCTTTTAAATTTGTCCTCTTTGGGATCTTTTCCTCACTTAAGGGCAACACTCTATTTCACAAGAAGTATAGAAGATTGATAGCGAGAGATGATAATTGCTTCTCGCCCGTCGTTGGTTACACCAAGTGGAAGGTGAGATGCAACGTAGCGGCAAGTTTCCCTTGGTGAAGATACCAAGGTTGAGAGTGTAGACCAGTAGGACTCCGACAATGATAAGTACGTGGTGAAATGAACAACGGCGCCGTTCAGAACTCCGGGTTGCTTACTTCACCAGGACCTGCACACGGACACAAATAGTTTTGCTCCCAACGAACTTCAGAGAGGTTGTCAATCTCTCCGATCTTGTTGTTTACAAAGGATCAAAACACAAGGGATAATGATAATGATAGCAACTAGAAAGTAAAAGTACAAAAGTAAATAAGTGTGTAAACAGTGATGAGAATATGGACCGGGGTCCCGTGATGTTCACTAGTGATGTCTCTCTCCCGAAAGACGATAAAACTGCTATGCGAGGTGAAAAAATTACAGATGGGAAATTGAAAGGATTATAAACGCACCGGAATGCTAACTTTGCTACAAAGAAAGGAAGAGGCTCAAAAGCATGGGAAGTACGCAAAATTAAGTAGACCGAAATCCAGTTGCATCTACTACTAATCATCCACCTTGAGATATCTATCCAGAACATCTCGCTGGTATTAAGTTGCGAGCCCCACCCAAAATGTAAACCCAAAGCAACAGACAACTGCATTAAAAAGCACTTTGCGTAAAGTAAACAATCCTTGCAACCGCGGTTACAAGCACCTTTGTTTTCCCCCTTGTGGCAACAACACATCCCCTAGACTCATGTTTCTGTCACTCAAGCATGTCATCGGGGGGCATGAACCCACAATCGAGCATAACATTCCCTCTTGGAGTTACTACCTACTACTTGTCCAAAGCAATAAACAGCAACGGGGAACATGCAAGAATTAATTAGGAAAAAAATATAAAAGATAAGAACCAAATATATTACTCTATCGCAATATGAACATAATCTCATAATCCATCAGATCCCATTAAACTCAGCATAGCAACAACAGAAAGATTACATTTGTGCCTCGATCATGTAGGGCAGCTCACGAGGTCTAAACCATGAAGAACAAAGAGGGGAGGAGAACATCACATAGCTACTGATCATGGGCCCATGGTCGAAAGGAAACTACTCATCGCATATCCGAGATGCGTCCATGGTGGAGGGGAAGCTCCTGGAGATCGATCCTCTCTCCGGCAGGGTGCCGGGAAGAGGTCTGCTGGCGCTCCCAATCTTGGAAGCGCGGCGGCGGAACAAATGAGAGATCGCGGAAAGTTTCACGTCACGGGAAATAAATAGGCAAAGGGGGCAGCCAGGGGGGCCACCAGGGGTTCAGGCGCCCCCCTGGCGCGGCCAAGCCCTAGGTCGCGCCAGGTGGCCGCCTGGGGCCCTGGTGGGTCCCACCTAGTCCTCCTCCGGGACTCCGGAAGGTTCCTTCACGCTGATTTTTTATCTGATTTTTCCGAATTTTTGGAGCACTTTTAATATGGGGGAAAACTGAAATAGAAAATCAGCAGAAAACAGAAACTGGCACTGGGGTGCACTGAGTTAGTAGGTTATTCCAAATATGATCAAAAGTGTATGAAAGTGTATCTAGATCATAGTAATATCACACAAAACATGCATGGCGCAAGAAGAAATTATATATACGTTTGGGACGTATCAACATCCCCAAGCTTAATTCCTGCTCGTCCTCGAGTAGGTAAATGATAACAAACATAATTTCTATGGTGACATGCTAGCAACCATATAAGGACTTTGAAAAGTAAAGCAATCAAGGTATGTGATTCAATTCAAGTCATAACATGCAAGAGTCTATATAAGCATTGAAACAAGTAACAAAAGAACATTAGGTGCAAGAGCTCTCTCTGTCCGTGACTTGAATGTCTCCAAATGGTGTTTGCGTGCAAGAAGAGGGATAGGGAATATGAGAAAAAAAGTATTTTTTGTTGAGAACTCAATCTACTAAAGTTTCTCACTTGGTCTTCTTTGGAATCTTATCTTGACTCGTCCCCTGACCACTAGCCAAGTACAAGTCAATTTTATCCACTCCTTTTCGATATTTTGAGCACTCATGCGATGGATGAGCGTAAGCACGAGAGTTGACACTTAGGATGGCAAAGAGAGAAATATGGTGGAGGAGGAAGAAAAAAAGGTGAGAAAGGCTCACATCAATGAGGACAATCATAGGCGAGAAGGCCAAATGATAGATATGATGTGAGGAGTAGGGATAGCCATGCAACGGATGCACATATGAGCTAAGAAAAGCTCTCCAATGGAACTAGTGGGGGTGCATCTAACTTGCCGCTCATGAAGACCTAGAGCTCGTATGACGAGGCTCATCCTTGGAATATGCAAGCCAAGTTCTATAGTGTGAAGGTACCCACATAACTATATGCATGAATGATCATCTCTATGGAGTAAAAGGATAAGAGGGAGCACTAGTGTGGATCTTTCAAAAGGATAGTAGTGTTTCCCCTTTCTCTCTTTTTATGTCTTTTTTCATTTTTTATATTTTTTTGTATTTTTTTGGTGACCTCAATGGCTCTTTCTATTTAACTCTCATTTGTCCTCTTTGGGATCTTTTTATTTTCTCCACTTTGGGATCTTTTACTCACTAAAGGGCAACACTCTAATTTACAAGAGGGTATAGAAGATCTTTCACACTTTACAAGGTACTCAAAACATAAAGAAGATGTAGCTATCATGATGTATGCAATGTATGCCTCTGTCAGTGTAGAAGGAACATGTATGACATGAAGACCAAGTCATGAAGAGGTGGATGTTTCATGGCAATATATCTCGAAAAGGCTATGGAAATGCCTTGATAGGTCGGTATGGTGGCTGTTCTGAGGAGGGATATAAGGAGGTTTGTGATGACAGAGCGTATCATGCCAAGGGTTTGGATGTACCGGCTAAGGTGGACGCCAACTCTCGGAGTGAGAAGAAAGCAATGCACGGCATGGGAGAGGCTAGCAATTATGAGGAGGTGGAAGTGTCAACTTTCAATACATACATTAGTCCAAAGAACTCATGCACTTATTATCGGTAACTCTCAATGTAGTGAGGAGGTTCATAAAGAGACAAGTATCCCGAGGAGGAGTGTATGGGGGTTTGGTTATCCTTGCGCATCCTCCACTCATGGTACGTGAGTGTACTCTAATATCCGATCCCTCCAAAGATTAATGATACATCTAGTAGCTAGAGTTCTCAACTAGTTTTTGTAGGTTTTGAAAATAAACACGGATTGTCCAAAATATGACACCCATAACTAATGGGCTAGAGATCTTGACACCAAAAGTTCAAACATTACTCACATCAATACCTCAAAACTATTGCAAGTTACTACTAAAATTAAATAGCGACCTCAATTACCTACTTTCAAGACAAGACACAACTCAGTGCAACAACCAACTCTATTAACAAGATAAACATGAAAACTAAAGAGAGTTCCAGCAACAAACTAAACAAAAGCCAAGCCTCTTGCTAAAGACAAACTAAGACTAAAACTAAACATTGCAGTAGCTAAAGAAAGATAAAGAACACACAACAGTAAAAAGATAGGCATGCAAAATCCTATGATGTGTTCTAGATTGGAGTGGAGCGTGTTTCTCTCCCACACAAAGTAATCTGGGGTCTAACTTGTTATGAACAGCAAGCAAATCTAAAGAAAACTAAAAATAAAACCTAAGAGCGAGACGCTCCAATCATAGCACACAACGCAAGAAGTGATAAAAATATAGTGAGACGAAGGACGAACTGATGATTGTTGATGAAGAAGGGGATGCACGGGGGCATCCCCAAGCTTAGACGCTTGAGTCTCCTTGAATATTTATTGGGGATGCATGGGGGCATCCCCAAGCTTGAGAGATTGACACTCCCGGATCTTCTTTCATCATCTCCCATCGCACACTTGAAAACTGCCTTCATACATAACTCATCATAAGCTGATTAGAGGGGTTAGTACCCTTAATAAAATAAATTTTCCCCACTGGAAATAAAGATATTCTTGAAGATCTAATTTTTATCAAGATTTCCAAAAGTTTTTTGCAAAGAAAAATCAAGCTTAAGGTTTGCAAAAGTAAGGAAAGGCAAAACGTGGCAGAATCTACGAAAAACAGAACATCAGGTAGTAGATAATTTTTTCGGGGCACTTCTGCAAATCAAATAAAAAAATCGGAACATACGAAAGTTTCACAATTGTATAGAGCATTCTGTGTAAAAATTTCAGCTCAAAAAGATGAACTGGTGATTTGTTCCGATTTTTTCCGTCGAGAAGACAGAGTCTGTTTTCTGGAGAGCATGTCACAACTTTTGCTTCCCTTATCATAAGAGGCTATAACTTGGCACAAAGCTTGAAAATAAAGATACAATGATGTTGCTACAGTAGTAAAAATGATCAAGACCACTAAGAACAGAAGTAAAAACATCTTGGGTTGCCTCCCAACAAGCGCTTTCTTTTACGCCTTTGAGCTAGGCATAAAGCAAAAGATCAAGTTGTATCAATCGAACCATCATCAAGATCATCAAAAAGCTCTTCAATTGTACAACTAGTCTTAAGAGGTCTTTCAAATAAAGGCCTAATGAAGATACTTCTAGGGATAAAACCAAAAGGCGAAAAATCAATGGGAGTTTCATTTATAAATTGATCAAAAAGAGGTATTTCTTCCAATGTTTTCACGGTTTCAACTTCCTTGGAAATGGGTGGATTATTTTTAGTTCGGGGAACCTTAGGGACATAATTGAACTTAGGTTCCTTTCTTGCCGTAGTTTCTACCCTTTTTGGTTTGATTGAGGAGAAATTAGTTCCTAGAGTATTAATGATTTCCTCAATCTTATCAATCCTAGAAGGATCTTCGGCTTGCGCGTGTCCTTGAGATGCTTGCCCGCACTAAGCTCGTCCATAGGGATGCCACATAGACTAGAACCCATCTTCTGTAGCGTCTTGATCGGAGTAGAAGGAGGCGGCGCATCATCAGCAGCAGGAATCACCAGGCCTAGACCATTTGAAGGAACCTGAATAGCAGAAGCAGAGGCCACCGACGGAGCAACTCGAGGCTTAACTTTGGACACAGCAGCTTTGGTATCAGCCATGGACGGAGGCCTAAAGCCATCATATAGGGTGGTACGTGTGCTTCTCCTGAGTTGAGTGGTGACAATCGGCAAAGATTCATTGGAAATTTGCATCCCCAGCGCCTCTTGACCCGAAAGAGAATCCCTGCTCAAAACGTTAGGAGGTAGCTGTTGTTCCATAGTGTCTGAATCAGTGGGTTCAGAGATGGGTGTGAGCACACAACTATGCATGGGAACAACAGGACCAGCTTCCGTGAGCATTTCATTCCAAATCAAAGAGGGAATCACAAATGTGGTGGGAATCTTGGTTAACAGACACCGAGGGATATCCTGAGCCATAGCAAAACCAATAGCTTGAACTACGTTGAAAACCAACATAGCAGGGTTCAGAGGAAGAAAACCAGAGGGATGTGGATCTTGCAGATCAGAGTACCAAGTGATACGCTTGACATACTTGCAGAGCAGAATCGAACGTAGCCAAAGCATGTATTCAGTAAGGTCAGGTACCTCGATGTCTACAGTAATTCCTTTAGCACGCACAAACTGCAAATCCGAGTTGTGAGTGCCATTCACAAGGTCATCGGCAGCAGTAACCACATCTGAATAAATATACCACTCATCCTGCGGGTCATTAGAGTCATTGTACTCCTGTGGGACACCATCCATCAGAGATGGTCCATGATATTGCAAAAACTAACGCAGATCAACACCTTTGTAAGCTTGAGGAGCAGGAGGGGTGATAGGCCAAGCACCCCAGCCATCGTCTTGCAGGTTTTGGGCCGGAGCAGCCCCTTGGTTCCATGCCTCATCCGCCTGTTGCTGCAGCAGGAGTTGCTAATCAAGCGACCACTGTTGAGCTGTCGATAGATAAGGAAGCTCAAATGGGTGAGGTGAAGCATTCATGGGCGGAACATCATCCTCATTGCCAACTAGGCCCGGGATAGTATGTCGGCCATTGAGGATATAAATTGGCACTGTCTAGGACCTGCCCATGCCTGGCAGAGATCCAATCCTACTAACCGCAAGGCTATGAGGAACTTGAGCAATGTCACTGATAATCACCCTGACAAGAACTCACTCTTTTTTATGCCCTGGTCTGTGCCATAAGTCCAACTTAGCAGACAAGGATACAGCCTTATTGATATAATAATCAGTCTGATAATCCATAGGAAAGGCCAGCATTTCTACCCAAGCAACATATTGAAAAGGAAATAGATGCATATTGGGGCCTTCATCATGGGGGATAAACGAAAACAAGAGATCATCATCCAATGGGTCAAGCTGATGCGGGCTTTCTCTAATAAACTGATCGCGTAGCACTACATCCTCAAAGGCAACCATGCCAACACCAATAGGTTAAACAAAGTGGTGAGGCACTTGAAGCAGGAAGTCATCACGCATAATGCGAACCACATCTTGCAACACCATCTGCTTGTGATGATCCGGGATCTCATGATGAACAATAACCAGAGCATACCTCTCATGTCTCAAGGGCGGGTCGTCCACCACCAGCCGGCTGCGGGCAGTCCGATGGTCAGGTCCACGCTCAAGTTCCGCTCCCAGCGGAAGGAATTGAAACGGAAGCACCGGGAAGTTCGCCATGGGAGGGTCTTGGAGATGAGGCGGTGGAGATGGGACAGGAGCAGAGCAGCGGGGGGTTTCTGTCAGCTTTGGCGTGCGCTCAGAAGCACTACAAGTAAGGGGGAGAGACAGCCTATTGGGTGACGATTCGGTTTTAGGAGATATTCCTTTTTTTAGGACGCCATACCAAGTTACACTGTCTATTTCCTTTTTTACCCCTTGTAGCAAGATCAGGTAGCATATCCTTAGAGTCCTGATTTTCCATATAAGACTGCGTATCTTTTTTTTTCCACAGAAAACGCAAGTGAGAGAAATGGCATGCCTGAGCCAAGTGACCCAAGAGACCACAATCTACACATTTGGCACGAGAGGGATAGTTACGATAAATGTGAGAACTGCTGTCACACGCCATGCACAGAGGGACCAGAACAGTATTTGCAGGACAAATGAAAGTCGTGGCTGGAGAATTACATCCAGAGCAAATGTACCGAAGTTGACCATGTGGCACGTTGTTTTGATCAATAAGCACGGTAGATTTGCGGAGCACTCGCAAAATGGTATGAGTTGGCGGGATATATGGTACATGGAGGAGCCCACAAATTTCAGATTCCGAATATCCTGCTTGCCTCCAATCGAGAACTGTTTCCAAAACCCATGCAGACAAATTGCGCCAGGACTTACCATTAAAATCACTCCCAATAAATAACCTCTTAATGACCGGAGCATGATTAGGATCCACAGGCAAATTAATACGTCCAAATTGTATCCTGTAATCCAGGGACTTGCCCAAAATTGGACCTGCATGCAACGAATCATCCTGACGAACAGTAGCACAGCTCAAGTTGACACTATGATCATCTAGCAGAGATTTCTCGAAATGGTCATTAAGATTAATTTGCAGATCTCCACACGAGTCAAATTTTCTCAAACTGGATTCAGATGATCGATCTTTCGCAGCACTAACTTTCAAGAAATGAAGATTAGAGCGCACTGCAGTAGGAGATCGAATGGCAATCTCATTAATCCTCTGATCCGAGGTCCAACCAGAATTCCCAGGAGCCAACAAGTAGAAATGCTTCTTATATAGGTTGAAATGACAAATAAAATCTGGCCAAATGCGATCTTTAAGCCCATAGATGAAATGACCAACCTTATTTGCATTCACAGAGAAACGATAATTCCGGGCATTCAAATGTTTCACGTTAAACTTCTCTGCAATTCCACCAATACAACATTGGAGCGCCAAAGAGACCGAAGAACACGAGAGAGGAAAGGACGCCGACGAAAAAGAAGCCACCAAAAAGAACTCCTTGGAGGCAGAAGAGGAAGAAAAGTGCACCGTAGATCGAAAGCGACGACGAACCTGTTTCTCCACCTCAAGCCCAGGATGAAGGAGACCATCCATGGTGAGAATTCACCTTGCGCCATGGGGAATTAGGGTAGGGAGGTGAAGGTGGAGGAGGGAGGTGGGAGGAGGAGGGATCGCCATTCTCCCCACTGAAAGTCTTCTCTTAGATGCGTAATAGTAAATCCTGGAATGTGCTTTGTTGGAACATTAGGGGGATAAATTCCGACGAAAAACATCTCGATGTCCGCAATGCCATTGAATCCAGTGGATGCTCGGTAGTCTGCCTACAAGAAACTAGGCGTGAATCTTTCGATCTTAGCTATATTAAACGTTTATGTCCTAAGAAATTTGATATGTTTGCTTATATTCCGTCGGTTAGTAATTCTGGTGGTATCTGCACAATTTGGATGAGTTATGTGTTCTCTGGTTCAGTTGTGCTTTCTGAAACGTTTGCTTTAGGAATTAAATTTTCCTCCATGCAGTATGATGATGGTTGGACACTTCTGAATGTTTATGGCCCCTGCTCTGGTCCAAATCGTGTGGCTTTCTCCAATTGGTTCTTTGATTTTGATATTCCCTTCGGGGAGAATTGGCTTCTTTTGGGCGACTTTAACTTCATTAGAGCGCCTGATAATCGTAATAGGGGAGGTGGCGATGCGGACGACATGCTTCTCTTTAACGATTTCATTCGCTTTCACTCGCTGGTGGAACTGCCCATCAAGGGCAGATCGTATACCTGGAGTAACATGCAATCTGATCCTCTGCTTGAACAGCTTGACTAGCACTTCACCTCGGTCAATTGGGCTGCCAAATACCCTAATACAGTAGTTCTACCCTTGGGGAAACCTGTCTCTTATCATGTGCCCTGTTATGTCAGTATTCAGTCGATGATCCCCAAGTCTAACTTATTCCGCTTCGAGGACTACTGGATTTCCCTCCCGGGGGTTTTGGAAACAGTTGAACTTTCGTGGAATAAGCGCTGCCATGCTTCAAACTCTGTTGCTCTTTTGTGGAAGAAACTGAAAATACTTAGAAGAGATCTTAAACATTGGAGCAAACAATCCTCGAGACTCTCTTTTTTCATCAACAACTCCAATCGAATATTGAGTGATTTGGATGAGTTGGAAAATCTGCGCCCCCTTTCGATCTCGGAGACAAATTTTAGGATAATCCTGAAAACCACCTCCTAAGGTTGCTGGACTGCAAGAAACAGTATTGGAAGCGCAAATGCGCGATCAGGTACTTTAAATTTGGTGATGGGAACACCAAATTTTTCCACCGTGTGGCCACTTAACGATTTAGACGGAACTCCATTGCTACAATCAGAACCACCGATGATGTGCTCATCACTGATCATGTTGGGAAGGAGGCGGTCCTGTTTCAGGCATATAGAGAGAGGCTAGGCCAATCCAATCAGGCAAATATGAAATTTGATCTGCCTAGCATAATTAAAAGAATTAATGATCTTGAGGAGCTTACTAGACCCTTTACCCGAGAGGAGATTGATAGTGTGGTGAAGCAAATGCCAGGTGATAGGGCTCCAGGTCCGGATGGGTTCAGTGGTAGCTTTCTGAAAGCGTGCTGGTATTTGATTAAGGAGGACTTCTATCGATTCTGTGATGACTTTCAGGCAGGTAATTTGAATTTTGAGAGTGTCAATGAAGGATTCATTACGCTAATTCCCAAAGTTCAGTCGCCTGAGACGGTTAACGATTACCGCCCTATCACCTTGTTGAACTGTTGCTTAAAACTGATCACAAAAATCCTAGCTAATCGGCTGAAGAAACTCATCCTCAAGATCATCCACCGTAACCAGTATGGCTTACTGAGGGGTCGATCTATACAGGACTGCCTGGCGTGGGCTTTTGAGTATATCCATCAATGCCAGGCTTCCAGAAATGGATGTGTGATCCTCAAGCTTGACTTTGCCAAAGCTTTCGACACCATCGAGCATGAGCCGATGATAGAGATTATGAAGCACATGGGGTTCTGTGACAAATGGCTTGGTTGGGTCACTTCACTTTTCTCTTCTGCTAAATCGGCTGTACTTCTCAATGGAACACCTGGTAGGCAGTTCTTCTGTAGGAGGGGCGTCAGACAGGGTGACCCTCTCTCACCTTTGATCTTTGTATTGGCTGCAGATTTGTTGCAAGCTGCTATTAATGATGAATTCAGAAGAGGCAACCTGCATCTCCCTATCCCCATGGACACTGGTGACTACCCGGTGATTCAATACGCGGATGAAACGATTGTCATTATGCCGGCCGATCGCCAGCAGGTGGGACAAATGAAGCGCATTCTTCAGGCGTACGCGGTGTCTGTGGGTCTAAACATCAACTTTCAGAAGTCCACCCTTGTCCCGATCAACATTTCGGATGAGGTCACGGCTGATTTGGCTAACATTTTTGGGCTGCGCTATGGGGTCGATGCCTTTTACATATCTTGGCATACCCATGGGTACTACTAGACCAAGTGTGAATGATTTGATGCCCATGATCTGCTCGGTCAAGCGTTGTCTGTCTACTGCGGCCTCACTGTTAGATTATGGCTCGAAACTCACTTTGGTCAACTCGGTTGTTACCTCGATCGCCATTTATGCCATGTGTTCAATTAAACTGCCACCGAAGGTGGTTGAGCATTTGGACAAGATGCGCCGCCAGTGTCTCTGGACTAGGAAAATTGGGGATGAACCTACGTGCAATGCTTTGGCTGCTTGGTCACTTGTATGTAGGACCAAGACCAAGGGGGTTTAGGGGTTGTGGATCTCAAACTTCAGAACCAGGCCTTGCTGCTCAAACAACTCCACAAATTCTATAACTACCATGATATACCCTGGGTCCAGTTGGTGTGGGGAGCATACTATACTGGTCGTATACCGCATGCTATGGATCCATGCGGGTCATTATGGCGGCGTGATGTTCTCCAACTCTCCCCTGTCTACAGAACAGTGACCTCTGTGTCAATTGGAGATGGAGCGCATACTCTTTTCTGGAAGGATGCTTGGCTTGGCGAGGTCCTGGAGGAACGTTTTAAAAGGTTGTTCTCCTTCTCTAAAACCCCGGATGCTTCTGTCCAAATGGTACTGACTGCAGATACCTTGCGAGCTAACTTTGATCTACCACTCTCTGTGCCTGCGAGACAAGAATTAGGGCTGCTGCAAGATCTGGCTGCGGGAGCTTGCTTGACTTTGGGCCAGGTGGATGCGTGGAACTGTTTGTGGGGAGATCGGTACACCTCGCGCAAATTCTACCTGCATTGCTTCAGAGAGGTTCAGGTCGATGCAACTTTTCTGTGGGTCTGGGAAACCAAATGCACTAACAAGTGGAAGGTGTTTGCTTGGCTCCTCCTGGCTAATCGCCTAAACACCAGAAATATGTTGCGCTGTCGTCACTATGTTCTGCAGAATGATGACTACGTATGTATGTTGTGTGATGTCCAAGCTGAGGAGACGGTTGAGCACATGTTCTTTCACTGTTCGTTTAGTCGGTTGTGTTGGGCTGAGCTGGAAATTACCTGGGGGCCTCGGGCTATAGACTTGAGCTGATACATGCTGCTAAAGACCTTTGGTCCAAGGGTTTGTTCATGGAGGTTTTCATCGTGGCTTCCTGGAGTATTTCGAAGGTGAGGAATGACTCCTACTTCAGGGATATATTGCCCATGGTGGATTCGTGGAAACAAAGATTCTTGAAGAACTTTGACATGCTCAGACATAGGTGTAATGAGGGGGGTGGTCCCCTCATATCTACTATCCAAAACTCCCTTTTGTAACACCTCCCCCCCACCTCTTCCCCCCTTCTACTTTCATCCTCCCATTGTACCTCTAACCTCCTGCCCCCTCTCTCACCTTGTATATCTAACCTTGTTCCCCCCTACCCCCCCCCCCTCTTTTCCCTCTCACATGTAAATTTTATACTTTGGCTCTGACCCACTAATATAAGGCAGTGGGGAGTTCTCCTCACTGTCATAAACGGCTCAAAAAAATCCTAGAAGGATCTATATCATGGGATTTGATGTTCTCCAAGGTTTTAATAATTTTAAGCATGGAGCTATCAAGTCTATTCAAATTCCCTTGAATCTTGCGATCCAACTCATTTATCCTAGTTATACTTGGTATTTCTAACTCTATCTTTTCAAGTTTCTTCATAATGTGAGCTAGAGTTATATCTTCTTATATGCTAGCAACAGGGAGATTTCCAACAAGATTTTCAATAACATTAAGAGACTCCCAAATTGGGGCTTCTAGGAAATTCCCATTGATAGCAGTATCTAGAATGAATCTATTCCAAGGAGTAATCCCAACATAAAAATTTCTAAGCAGGATAGTAGTGGATTGCTTCTTGGTGGCTCTTTTCTGAGAATAATTAATTCTATACCAAGCATCTTTTAAACTTTCACCACCTTTTTGTTTAAAGGTGAGAACCTCTGTCTCAACAAAGGCAAAAGGACCAGACATAATGACAGCTACTAGTAAGGTAAATAAATTTATTGTGATTTTTGATATAAGACACAAAGATAAAAATAGAAAGGTAAACTAACAAGACTAAAAAGTAAAGGTAAAAGGTAGTGGGCAACTCCCCTATCTTAGCACTCGGAGTCCCCGACAACGGCGCCAGAAATTTTCTTGATACGCGAGAGATGATAATTGCTTCTCGCCCTTCGTTGGTTACCCCAAGTGGAAGGTGAGATGCAGCGTAGCAGAAAGTTTCCCTTGGTGAAGATACCAAGGTTGAGAGTGTCTACCAGTAGGACTCTGAAAATGATAAGTAGGTGGTGAATTGATCAATGGCGTCGTTCACAACTCAGGGTTTCTTACTTCACCTGGACCTGCACACAGACACAAATAACTTTGCTCCCAACGAAGTTCAGAGAGGTTGTCAATCTCTCCGGTCTTGTTGTTTACAAAGGATCAAAACACAAGGGATATTGATAATGATAGCAACTAGAAAGTAAAAGCAGAAAAGTAAATAAGCATGTAAACAGTGATGAGAATATGGACCAGGGTCCCGTGATGTTCACTAGTGATGTCTCTCTCCCGAAAGACGATAAAACTGCTATGCGAGGTGAACAAATTACAGATGGGAAATTGAAAGGATTATAAACGCACCGGAATGCTAACTGTGCTACAAAGAAAGGAAGAGGCTCAAAAGCATGGGCAGTACGCCAAAATAAGTAGACCGAAATCCAGTTGCATCTACTACTAATCATCCACCTTGAGATATCTATCCAGAACATCTCGCTGGTATTAAGTTGCGAGCCCCACCCAAAGTGTAAACCCAAAGCAATAGACAACTGCATTAAAAATCACTTTGCGTAAAGTAAGCAATCCTTGCAACCGCGGTTACAAGCACCGTTGTTTTCCCCCTTGTGGCAACAACACATCCCCTAGACTCATGTTTCTATCACTCAAGCATGTCATCGGGGGGCATGAACCCACAATCGAGCATAACGTTCCCTCTTGGAGTTACTACCTACTACTTGGCCAAAGCAATAAACAACAACGGAGAACATGCAAGAATTACTTAGGAAAAAAAATATAGAAGATAATAACCAAATATATTACTCTATCACAATCTGAACATAACCTCAGAATCCATCAGATACCATCAAACTCAGCATAGCAACAGCATAAAGATTACATATGTGCCTCGATCATGTATGGCAGCTCACGAGGTCTAAACCATGAAGAACAAAGAGGGGAGGAGAACATCACATAGCTACTGATCATGGACCCATGGTCCAAAGGAAACTACTCACGGCACATCCGGGAAGCGTCCATGGTGGTGGGGAATCTCCCGGAGGTCGATCCTCCCTCCGGCAGGGTGCCGGGAAGAGATCGCGGCAAAGGGTTCTCTCTCCGGAAGTTTCACGTCACGAGAAATAAATAGGCGAAGGGGGGCAGCCACGGGGCCACCAGGGGTACAGGCGCCCCCCCTGGCGCGGCCAAGCCCTAGGCCGTGCCAGGTGGCCGCTTGGGGCCCTGGTGGGTCCCACCTGGTCCTCCTTCGTGACTCCGGAAGGTTCCTTCACGCTGATTTTTTATCTGATTTTCCCCGATTTTTGGAGCACTTTTAATATGGGGGAAAAATAAAATAGAAAAACAGTAGAAAACAGAAACTGGCACTGGGATGCACTGAATTAGTAGGTTAGTCCAAATATGATCAAAAGTGTATGAAAGTGTATCTAGATCATAGCAATATCACACAAAACATGCATGGAGCAAGCAAAAATTATATATACGTTTGGGACGTATCAAAGATCTTCACTTTACAAGGTACTCAACATAAAGAAGATGTAGCTATCATGATGTATGCAAATGCATGCCTCTGCCAGTGTAGAAGGAACATGTATGACACAAAGATCAAGTCATGGAGAGGTGGATGTTTCATGGCAATATATCTCAGAAAGGCTATGGAAATGCCTTGATAGGAAGGTATCGTGGCTATTTTGAGGAAAGATATAAGTAGGTTTATGATGACAGAGCATATCATGCCAAGGGTTTGGATGCACCGGCGAGGTGGACGCCAACTCTTGGAGTGAGAAGATGGAAATGCACGGTACCGAAGAGGCTAGCAAATATGAGGAGGTGGAAGTGTCCACTTTCAATACTTACATTAGTCCGAAGAACTCATGCACTTATTATCGGTAACTCTCAATATAATAAGGAGGATCAAAAAGAGACAAGTACCCCGAGGAGGAGTGTAAGGGGGTTTGGTTATCCTTGCGCATCCTCGACTCATGGTACGTGAGTGTACTCTAATACCCGATCCCTCCAAAGATTAGTGATCCATATAGTAGCTAGAGTTCTCAACTAGTTTTGTAGTTTTTGAAAATAAACACGGATTTCCCAAAATACGACACCTATCACTAATAGGCTAGAGCTCTTGACACCAAAAGTTCAAACATTACTCACATCAAAACCTCAAAACTATTGCAAGGTACTACTACAATTGAATAGCAATCTCAATTACCTACTTAAAGACAAGACACAACTCAATGCAACAACCAACTCTCTTAACAAGATAAACATGAAAACTAAAGAGAGTTCCAGCAACAAACTAAACTAAAATTAAATCTCTTGAAAAAGATAATCATGAAAACTAAGAGCTAAACATGGCAGCAGCTACGAAAAGATAAAGAACACACAACAGAAGAAAGATAAGCATGAAAATCCTATGATGTGTTCTAGTTTGAGGTGGAGTGTGTTTCTCTCCCACACAAAGTAAGTTGGGTTATAAATTGCTATGAACAGCAAACAAATCTAAAGAAAACTAAAAAGTAAACCTAAGAGCGAGACGCTCCAAGCATAGCACATAACGCATGAAGTGATAAAAATATAGTGAGACGGAAGACGAACTGGTGATTGTCGATGGAGAAGGGGATGCACGGGGGCATACCCAAGCTTAGACGCTTGAGTCTCCTTGAATATTTATTGGGGATGCATGGGGGCATCCCCAAGCTTGAGCGTTTGACAGTCCCGGATATTCTTTCAACATCTTCCCTCGCACACTTGAAAACTCCCTTCATACATAACCCATCATAAGATGATTAGAGAGGTTAGTACCCTTAATAAAATAATTTTCCTCTACTGAAAATAAAGATATTCTTGAAGAGCTACTGTTTCTAAAGATTTCCAAAAAGTTTTTTCAAAGAAAAAGCAAGCTTAAGGTTTGCAAAAGTGCGGCAAGGCAAAACGTGGCAGAATCTGTGAAAAACAGAACAACAGGTAGTAAATAATTTTTTCGGCGTACTTCTGCAACTCAAATCAAAAAAATCAGAACATACGCTCGAAAGTCAATTGTATGGAGCAAGCTGTCAAACATATTAAGATCAAAAATTTGATCTGGTGATTTTAGGCTAATTTTTCCGTCTAAGGACAGAATCTGTTTTCTGGACAGCATGTCACAACTTTTAAACTTTTTGCAATCAGAGGCTAAACTTGGCACAAACCTTGAAAATAAAGATACAATGATGTTGCTACAGTAGTAAAAATCATCAAGACTACTAAAAACAGAAGTAAAAACATCTTGGGTTTCCTCCCAACAAGCGCTTTCTTTTACGCCTTTAAGCTAGGCATAAAGCAAAAAAGATCAAGTTTTATCAAGAGAGAGAGAATAGCTAGCCGGCGTAACAGACTCAAAAGGTAACTTAATCTTCTTTCTAGGGAAGTGTTCCATCCCCTTTGTAAGAGGGAATTGAAATTTTATATTCTCCTCTTTCATGTCAATAACAGCACCAACGGTGCGAAGAAAAGGACGTCCCAAAATAATTGGACATAAAGGTTCACACTCTATATCCATAATAGTAAAATCAACGAGATCATAATTGTCATTGAAAATGATAAGAACATCGTCGATCTTCCCCAAACACTACTAGGAGAAAGGCTAGTAGTAGCGCCCCCTTTTGGCTTATCAGTAGCGCCCTAGGGCGTGCTACTGCTAGCACGCTACAGCTAACTTGTAGAAGTAGCGCGCGTACGCACCCGCTACTACTACACCAGTAGAGCCCCCCTTAGAGCCCGCTACTACTAATACCAGTAGCGCGTACAGGTAACAGGGCGCTACTGGTATTTATTTTTCATTTTCTGTTTCTTTTTCCCATCGTATTTTTGTTGTATTTGTACAGGTATTATACAATATAGTCTCATACACATACACAGGTTTTCTACAGAGTACAAATCTCATCATATCATACACATACAATAATCTGATGACCATATATATATATCATCATGATCTCTCATATCCAACACAAATGATGTCTCTCATCATGTCATCTCTAAAATAGCGATAGAAGTTGTCACAATATCTTAAATACATGCAACTACAAGCAAGTTTCATCATCCATCTAAACTATGATATATACTAGAAGAGCGGTCACTATGAGGAAGAGTGGAATTATGTAGTAGCTCATGAAGCGCCGCCTCCGATCTTCCTCTCGCGCTAGCGTAAATCTCAAGTAACTAGCTTCCGCTTCCTCTCTGGTATTGAACCCTCTTTGGCTGCCGCCCGGGAACCGGTGCACTTGGGCCTGACACTCTGGCCACTCATCGTACACTCCTGGAACCTTCCCTATGTACACGGCATAGCACTTCTTCGCCATCGATGATCTATGTACCTATTAGAGATGCATATTCATTATAGGAATTCAACAATAGTACACAACATAATATAATTGAGCAACACGAAGACAAAAAGTTAGTGAATAGATGCAACATAAAGTAACATACATAATATAATATACACACGTTGTTCATGGTACCCCAACTAATTCACTAGCTAGCAAGTGTTACGCAAGTAGTTCAACATGACCGTTAAATTACATCCCAAAGGTTTCATATCGCTTCCAAAAGTATAAATTCAACCGAGACATTATCATCGGCATAGTCAATACACTAGAACTTCCATCCATATCTGGGAGGACGCACCCTAGCTTATTGAACGACGTAATGTCCAAAAGCTGCATTCCTACGCGAGTTTTAACATCAGCTCGCGATATTGGGCCATGTAAGAACATCCCCTTCTTGTCGACGACTTCTTTCATGATGATGGTTGCAATATCCTTCAGGATGCGAAAGAAGTCATCTCTTACTTTATAATCCGGTTCGGCTAAGTTTTTTGCCCATATCATGATATGATTGTCATCTTTGCTTGCCATGCGAAGACGTTGCTGATCCTTTCTGAAATCCATCATGAGATGGATGACATAGTATCCATCATTTGTACTTCCTTCCGGTTGATGGATACTGCAGAAGTTGGTTTTATGCGAGAAACACGGCGCCACCCCTCATGCCGAAGCCCTGGAGAGCGGAATCCAGAAGACTCGTTACTTTGGTGTAGTCCTTCCTTTTGAAGTTCCTAGACGAGTCGAAATACACGGCATGGGAGACTCGCGGGAAAAGAACGATAAGGACGGCGTGCCCCTCGCTGCGCAAAATAAATGCACCTCAAATTAGCTAGCCTCCATATGAGCAAAGGAATGATTGAAATGTAAAGGCAATCGGGCAATGAATTACATTGGATGATAAGGCACGAGAACCATTTCCTTCTCCTTATTCATCAGCATGAAACTTTCGATGTACTCCCTAGCAGTTTTAAGTTCATAGTCACCGAGCGACAAGAAGGACTCATGCATGTAGTATGGATCAGCGGTTTCGGCGGGAGGATCGTCTCGCCCGCGACATGGATCAACGCCGTACCTTTCATCGGTACACAGTCTGCAAAACCGGTTGGCGGAACCGACTTGCTGCTAGAAGCATTGACAACCTTTTTGGCAGCTAAGTCTTTCCTGTTTGGTCTCTTCCTCGGCTTCTTCTGGGGGAGAGGTTGTGATGAGCCTTTCATAGCGCCCTTGATCGCCAACCCAAGTGTTGACGGGCTGAGCAAGGGTTGTTCATGATGGTTTGAGGCGGCATCTGGAGGCGTGTCCTGCAAGGGTTGCACGAAGAGAGACTTTTTGCACTCAGACCTATGATGCTCCTGCTCCGACAGAATATCCATCTCCTCGTCCACATGCTCCTTATTGGCCGAGTCATATGGCTGACTCATCATTTCTACTTCCTGATTAATGAAGGCGGTGTTGAGGAATTTCATAGGGTCGTCCATGTCATCATCCATTGCTTGCTGGAGCACGGGGGAGAAATCACGATCCACTCTGCTTGGACCGCCTTCCTCGCGTCGCTCGCCGCTCTCACCCAGCATAACAGGCGGCGCTAATAATTGCGGAGGCGGGGTGGTGGTGTTCATACATTCTTGGGGATGTGTTGTCGTTGGTGTGGTCATCACGGCGGCCGACTCGACACGAAGAAGACCCTTCGGCCATAGGATGAAATAGCCCTTGCAGTCTGCAAGCCGCTTAGGGGTCTCGTCTTCCTCTCCCCCGAGTTGTACCGAAGGAGCTAAATCCTCGTGGCCCGGTTTGACACTCGCCACGGAAACCTTGAAAGTGGTATTGGGCATCTGCATGGTGTGGATCATCCGATCCATGGGATTTATTATCGTTGCCTTTCCCACATCCACCGTCTGGCCATTGATCATGTATAGTAAGGTGCACGGGGTTCTCTCGGCCTGCGAAAACATGTCTACGGCGTCAGACATCCAAAAGGCAACGAAAAAGGGATATATTATAGATATGTTGTGTGACGCGTAATTACCGTGAGGGCGTCGAGCTCAGCCAAAGGCGAAGGCCCGCCTAGCACGCCAGAGACAGAGGACGGGCTGCTATGAGCGGCTAATGGAGCATGTCCGGATCCGAGAGTAGGCCCCGCTGGTGCGATGTTCACCGAGTTTCTCCCGACGAAGCTAGTACGGGGAAAATCCGCTGCCGTTTTGTCTGGATTTTGCTTCGTCCACTCGATAACAGCCGGGATCAAGGATGAAACTGAAGCTGCGAACTCATCTCTACAGGCAGCTAAAGCTGCATTGACTGCCGACTTGATCATCTCTTGTTTGGTCGCTTGTTCGGTCTCAGCTGCTTTTTTCTCAACCGCAAGCTTCACCTTCTCGTCGATGTTGACCTGACTAAACTTCCTTCTCTGCCTTTTGACCTCAGGGTCCTCGCGGTAGTAGTGCTTCCACTGGGCACCGTCTCCGACGCCGTGCACACGTCTATGCTGCGGCCGAGTTTCCAAAGGGAGGCCCTTCATTATGTTCAAGGCCCGGTTGAGATGGGTGTCCCACTTGGGCCTCATCATCGACTGAGACGATGAGTCGCTTTCGGCATCAAGCTTGTGTTGCTCTTTCTGCGAAAGAAACGTGGACCATTTACAAATGTTACTACAACGTGTATTCTGACTTGATGAGAAGCTAATATAAGGTGGAAAAAATATTACCAGTAATCTCATCAATTCCGTGGACCAAACCTTTTTCTTCGAGTCCCACTTGTAGCGGGCCCTGATGAAGTCATACTCCTGCGGGTCGGTGAACTCCGCCAAGGGGTCTGGGATCACCGCGGCTTCACGTTTCGCGTCCTCCTTGTCCCATATGGGCCTTTTGCCAATGTAACCACTGCTTCCGAGGTGGTGTTTCTCCGTGTTCCTTTTCTGAAGCCCCTTGAATTTCGCGGACCTAAGCTTGGCTTCGTCGGTAGCGCAAGTGTCCTTGAATTTTAAGAACTCAGCTTCCGTAAGTGATGGATTCTTCGCAAAAATCTTGGACAAAGGTTTGTTCTTCTCAATCAATCGTTTCACCCTCACTTTCCACGCGGACAATGCGTTGCTGAACTTGACCATGGCGGCGGCATTTATGTCAGTCATGGCATCATCATCCCACGGAGTTTTTCTCTCATCCCGATCCGGGAACTTGAATCTGTTGTGCAGCTTCGTAAGGAGTAAATGTTCCATATTTGGTATACTCCTCAAGTCATAGTCGTTGATGCTCGAGGTTTCCCGTAGGATGCATCCGACTTTGTTGCCGTAGCACTTGCGAGCTTCCGCCGGCGCTATTGGCTCGAATTTGCCAGGATGTACCTCTGTCACTAGCAGTTTGTCGGTACCAAGCTTGTTTGGTTTTCGTACCCTCTCCTTCTTCTTATTTGCTGGTTCATTAGCGGCTTCAGCGCCGCCGATGTCGGTGGCGCCGGTGTCAGTGCCATCGGTGCCATCAGGAGTGCTGTCGGACTCGATTTCGGCGTCCGTCGCACTAGCGACATTTGGACCTTTCTCTCGTAGCTGAGAAGACATATGGTCGAGGAAGGCGTGTTCATGCTGCTGGTAGTCAAAATCTTCATTTGCACCGGCTTCGTCGTTGGTCGACATGTTTCCTACGATATATTTAGTCTCCAAGTTTAATTCTCAAACTATAAAAAAGGACTAAATACCGTCCTATCAAATACCGGGCACTCGGCATGTCATACTTTGTAGCACAAGTCATGTCGAAATTCACGGTAAATTTCGGCATGACCTTTGCTAAAAAGTGGACATATCGGGAACCTGAAATTTGCCGGAACGAAAAAAAATCAACATTCCGGCAAAACATAGGCCCCTCGGATCCCTGCATATGGAAAAAAGAATAAAATTCGTATACAATATCATTTCATTTGCATTTTCAACTCCAAAAGTTCAAATAACAACTGCACTGCACTGCACAGCCCGAGTTATTAACAGCAGCAACTGTGCTACAACGTCCCATCAAAGCATCTTTCCAACAAGCTTAACAACTCAACTGAAACCAATTAAGTAAGAGGAGGAACTAATAACAACTGCAACACAGAAAATACAACAATATAGTCATACATTTTTATGTATTTTACTAACCAGTACTGCTAGCATCGTATGCAATTTTTAGCATCAAAATGAGGCGTTGCGAATTTGCTTTTGCCTGCTGCTGACTTATTACTAGTAGTTTTTTCGGTGATTCCTTGTCTATCTCATCTCCCTGTCTGGACGCTTCCGGCACAGTACCATACAATGTGAAAAATAAATAAAGTGGAGCGTGTATTTGTGTGTATAGTACTCCTACTTACCATATAATATGAAAAATAAATAAAGTGGAGTGTGTATTTGTGTGTGTACAGTACTGTACAATACAATGTACAAAATAAATAAATAAAATTGGAGTGTGTATTTGCGTGTGTGTGTGTGTGTACAGTGTACTATAGGAGCCTTTGATGCTAAAAATTGCATACGATGCTAGCAGTACTGGTTAGTAAAATATGATGCTAGCAGTACTGGCCTAAGCATAATAGAGGCCTGCAGGCATACCGGGGAGGCGAGGCGACGAGGGCGGGGAGGCGCGGCGACGACGACGGCGGCCGCGGAGGCGAGGCGACGAGGGCGGCGGAGGCGCGGCGACGAGGGCGGGGAGGCTCGGTGACGACGACGGCGGCCGCGGAGGCGAGGCGGCGAGGGCGGGGAGGCGCGACGACGACGACGACGGCGGCCGGGGAGATGTTCGAGAGGGATATGAGATAGAGGGGAATGAAAAGAAGAACCCGCCCGACCGGTTTAAGTGAAACTTAGCAGTAGCGGGCCCTGTCAGGGCGCGCTACTGCTAAAACTAGCAGTAGCGCGCGCTGACAGGCCCCGCTACTGCTAAGTTTAGCAGTAGCGCGCTCTGACAGGGCCCGCTACCCTAAAACTTAGAAGTGACCCGCTTAAGTTTAGCAGTAGCCCGCTCTGACAGGGCCCGCTACTGCTAAACCTTAGCAGTAGCGCGCGCTGACAGGGCCCGCTACTAATATTTCTGGCATTTTTTTTCCCTCTTTCCATTTCCTTTTTAATTTTTTTTCCCGAACAATTTATATAATGTATATTTAACATCGGCAATATATAATTTGACCGATCGATAACGCGGTTAAAGTACAAGTATACAAAATAGATACATATATAGATTACAACACACATTTAGTTTCTCAGCGTCGAGGACGTTTCTTAGTGATTAGTTTCTTTCCTTTTTTGTTCGTTTCCGAATAATTTAGGCCCTCGTTGTGACTTTTCCTTTTCCATGGAGTACGATCTTTCATAGGTAATGTAGTCTTCATTCTTCTTTTGACATATGCTTCATTGTCGTCGTCATCTTCCCTCATCGGGTTGCCGTACTGGTCATAGTCTTCTATGTTGGCGACTCCATCCATTCCGACGATGTTTCTTTTGCCTCTCCTCACGACAACACGGCTGGGATTTCTCGGGTCGGTTATGTAGAAACATTGTGTCACGTGCTTAGCATGTATCCATGGCTCATTTTTGGCGATGACGTTCACGGTAGCGCTCTTGGCGTCGGGTATAGACATAGTAGTGAAATACCAGTTTTCTCTTTCGACATTCTTGGGCCATCTGACACGGAACATCGTCGCATTGTGTAGTCCAGAGTAGTTAAGCTCCCAGATCTCTTCGACCCTTCCGTAATATCTTTCAGTTGAGCCGTTGTCGTCAGTCATGCATTCTATCATCACCCCCGAGTTCTGGAAATCACTTCTCATATCTCTGGCCTCCGTATAGAACGTGTATCCATTTATATCGTATGCCTGATAGGTGAGGAAGTTGACAGAAGGGCCATGTGCTAAGGCGTATATGAGCAATGCGTCTGTAGACCCCTCTTCCGGGGTATTGGCAAGAACATGCTCTTTGAACCAAGGCAAGAAAGTGGAGTTGTGCTCTCTAGTAACTTCGGCGTCCGTCTTGCGTAGGCCCTGGTCATGGTACTTCTTGGCGATGGTTTCTTTGTGCAGTGTCACGAAAGGGTCTACCACGTCAAGATGTTGTAGCAGTACTAAGTTTTCCCTGTCAAAGTCATTGCATCGATCCGAGTGGTCGACATGCAGTTCCCTCCGACCGTTGGTGTGACCTTCTCCACCGAGCCTCCCATGGTGCTTGTTAACGGGCAAACCAACAACAGGGACGTCGTCGTCTCCGTTGCTTAGATAATTCTCGCAGAAATAGATGCACTCTTGTGTCAGATAGCCCTGTACGATGCTTCCATCTGGTCGGGACATGTTACGAACGAATCCTTTGATGACCCCATTCATCCTCTCGAACGGCATCATGTTGTGCAGGTATGACGGGCCAAGGTCGATGATGTCGTCCACAATGTGGACACACAGATGCACCATGACGTCAAAGAACGCGGGCGGGAAGTACATCTCGAGCTCACATAGTATGACAACAATCTCTTCCTGTAGCCTTGAGAGCTGCTTCGAACTGATCGACTTTCGAGAGATAACATCGAAAAAATTACAGAAACCAGTAAGCGTGTCACGGACGTGCTTGTCCATTATCCCTCTAAGGGCAACCGGTAGTATCTGCGTCATCATCACGTGACAGTCATGAGACTTCATCCCGCTGAACCTTTTTTTCTACATGTCTAGATATCTGCTTATCTTCCCACAGTAACCGGAACTAACTTTTATTCCGGTAAGACACTTGAAAAATTGATCGATCTCCTTCGTATTGAAGGTGAAGCAAGAAGGGGGGGCAATATTTCTCTTCCTTCTTCTTTACTTTTTTGCCCCGCCTGCTGTCCCCCGCCTCTGTCTCCGTCTCTGTCTCGGCCGTTTTACGGGGCATGTGGAGAACTGCCCTTATTTCCAAATCTTCCAAGTCTCTTCTTTCCTTCGGCCCATCCTTGGTCTTCTCCGGCATGTTCATCAGTGTGCCAAGCAAACTCTCGAGAACATTCTTCGTGATATGCATTTGATCAAGACAATGTTGTGTATCGAGTTTGGGCCAGTACTCCAAGTCCCAGAAAACAGACCTTGTTTTCCATACCTTCAGCAGCGGCTCCGGTTTTTTCATATTTCCAGGCGCGGGGCACTCTTTCCAGTTTTTCAACAACTCATCAATTTCGGCGCCGCTCCTCTTACGTGGAGGTCCTCGATGCTCAGTCTCACCATTGAATAGATCTCCACGGTTTCTCCACGGGTCATTCTTCTCGAGCCATCCACGGTTCATCCATGCACCTCGTGCATCCGCAATATCCATGGCACACCTGGCCTGATACATATCCGTAACCGAGATAATCGTGCACCGTCGTCAGCACCGCGGCTTTCATATAGAAATATTCTTTTTCGAAAGCGTCCCATGTCTTGATTGGTGATTTCCATAACATTTCTAGCTCCTCTTTCAATAGCTCGAGATATAGATTAATATTATTTCCCGGCTGTTTCGGCCCTTGAATCAGAATGCTCATGTGTATGTACTTTGTCTTCATGCACTTCCACGGGGGAATTTTGTACATCCATAAAAACACGGGCCATGTGCTATGGTTGGTGTTCTGCTTGCCAAACGGATTCATGCCATCTGAACTCACGCCAAGCATGACGTTCCTTGGATCAAGATGAAATCCATATTCGGCGTTCAACGCTCTCCACTGGCTTCCATCCATAGGGTGTCTCATCTTCGGATCATCTCCATCATCGGGCACCTTCCTGACCGCGTGCCACCGCATGAGCTCAGCTTCCTTAGGATCTACGAAATAACGCTGCAGACGAGGAATGATTGGAAAGTACCATACAACTTTCTGAGGAGATTTCTTTCCGGCCTTCTTGTATCTATCAGCATTGCACACCGGACAACTGGTTTTTTCTGCGTTCTCGTTCCGATAAATGATGCAATCGTTGATGCATGCATGGTATCTAATGTGCGGCAGATCAAGAGGGCACACAATCTTCTTGGCCTCATCGACACTAGTAGGACAAAGATTCCCCGGGGGAAGAACTGTCTTGTTTAGATACTTGAGATGATCATCAAGGCTTTTGTCGCTCCATTTATTTTTAGCCTTCATCTTTAGAAGTTCGAGCGTGAAACTCAAGCGGGTCACCTCAGGAGCGCAACCATCATACAATGGAGTCTTCGAGTCTACCTCCAGTTCCTCCAACTTGGCTTCCTCTCTAGAACCAACTCTGTCGCTAGTTGTCTTCTTGCGAAGCAGGTCTCGAACATGAGGGTCCCGCACGATTGAACTTAGTAGCGACGAAGGATCCGTCATGTCCGCATATTCTCCGTCATGTTCGGTCTGATCTTCTCCGCCATTACCATGTGCGGCCTCTTCTCCGCCGTCATTTCCAGCGCCCTCTTCGTCTTCGGATCCATCAATCATCTCTTCATCCGCTGCCATGGGGTTATTGGTTGCACCGTCGATATCGTCATCATCATCTTCAGTTATCCATCGAGTATAGCCATCCATGAAACCATATCTAAGCAGGTGCGCCTTCAAACGTCCACCCTTAAAGGGGTCCAGCCAGACGCCTTCTTTGCATTTTTGACAAGGACATAAAATCTCCTTTTCATTTTTTTCAACCATGTCGTCCACTGCGGATCGCAAGTATCTATCCACCATCCTTCCACAGACCTTCATGGTCTCCTACGAGTTATACAAACAAAATATTATAACGACATGCATATGCATATCAAAGTCATACAAAAATTCGGCATGACCTTCCTAAAAATAGGACATATAGAGTTTGCCCGAAATTCGCCGAAACGGAAGTAAATCGACATTTCGGCAAAACATAGGCAAACTCTCATATCACACACCCATACACACACACAAATATTTTCATTGATGCAAAGCACAATTTTTTACTCACATCTCATGCATCCACGTACCTAGCTAGCTAGTAATTAATTAAGAGAGAGAGAGAGAGAGAGAGAGAGAGAGAGAAACTATATACCTTTTGTTAAAATATCACACTTGGGAGAAGCTTGCACTAGCTAGTGAGGGGAAGGAGACAAAGGTGAGAAAGAGAGATAGCTAGATGCATTTATGCATGATATGTGGTGGTGGAGGAGGAGCAAATTAGAAGGAAAGAGAGAGATATTGCATTAATGAAGATGGTGTGTAGTGCATTAATGGAGATGGTGTAATGCATTAATGGAGATGGAAAAGAGGTAGGAGAAGGAATGAGGAAGAAGCAAGTGAGGGAGAGAGAGGAGGGGGGAGGGGGATGGTTGATGGAAAGGTGGCTGCTGCGCCTTACCACTAGCGCCTGTACCGCTATGGCGCTACTGCTATTCTTTTAGTAGTAGTGACCCAATAGATCACGCGCTGCTGCTATTTGCGGGCCTCTGGGTTAAGTTGGGTCCACATTAGCAGAAGCGGGCGTAACGGAAGGGCGCTACTAATAAGTAGATAGTAGTAACGGGCTTTCCAGGGGGGCGCTGCTACTAAAACTTGTCAGCTGGGTTTGGTGGGGACCACCTTTACCAGTAGCGGGTCCACAGATGAGGCGCTACTGATACAGGCATATCAATAGCGAGCGTCCATATAGCGCGCTACTGCTAATTAGCAGTAGCGCCTGTCTTTAAAGGGCGCTACTGTTAAGCCTCTACCTATAAGCTTTTCCCTAGTAGTGAAAGGTTTCTTTACGGAAGAATCAACGAGAAGAACACCAAAAGAACAAGGATCAAAAGGTTTCAATTCAAACATATCGTACATTCTTTTGGGCATAACGGAGGTACTAGCTCCAACATCACTTAAAGCATAGCAAGAGAAGTTATTCAATTTAATTTTGATCATAGGATCCCAACCATCCTCTAGCTTCCTAGGTATGGAGGCTTCTATTCTAAGCTTCTCCTCCCTAGCTTTGATGAGAGCATTAGTGATATGCTCCGTAAAGACAAGATTTATTGTGCTAGTGTGGGGATCTTTAGACATTTTGTGTAGTAAGCTAATAACTTCTGAGAGGGTGCAATTATCAAAATCAATGTCACTACTATCAAAGGTGGTGGTGGTGTCATCTAGGCTTACTTGTTTGAAAGCCTCTATGTTCACAGGAGTTTCTTCTTCTATGTTTGAGGTAATAGCATCACCATTAATAGTTCCAATGGGACTAGGAGTGTGTTGGGTGCTAATAGTTTGGGTGTCCTCAACAATTTGGATAGTAGCAACAGTGTGGTGTGTAGGAAGGCTCTTAATTCTACCCTCTTCCTCCTTTTATCGAGCCCATCTTTCTTTAAGTTTAGCCATCATCTTAATGTTTTCATTAATTTGCAATTGAATAGCATTAATAGGAGTGGACTTCCTCTCCTCGAGGGGAGAGGTTTTAATTTTAAGCATCTCAATATCTAGGGCTAAGTTGTCTACCTTCGAAGAGAGATTATATAATTTGTATAATCTTTCCTCTACACTCTTGTTGAAGGCTTTTTGGGCAGTGATAAAATTTTTTAAGCATGCTTTCTAATTCAAAGGCGGGGTTCTTGTTGCTAGGATAAGTGTTGTTGTTCCCATAGTTGGATTGGAACGGTCTAGGATTGCTAGCAAAATTACCCCTTGGGCAACATGTTCATTATCCAATTGTTTAAAATTCATAATGTTACTCCTCAATTGGATAATTTTAGCAGGTGGGTAGTACTTCCCATTAAAAGCATCTTTTCATTTATCACAAGAATCTATGTTATTCCTAGGCAAGGATTGAAACCATATTTTAGCTCATTCCCTCAAAGAGAAAGGAAAAAAAGCTTAAGCTTAACAACATCACCTTCTACTTCTTTATACTTTTCCATATCACATAGCTCAACAAAATTATTTAAGTGTAAAGCAACATCATCTCCAGCACCAGATAATTGATCTCTCATAACAAGGTTTAACAAAGCAGGTTTAATTTCATAAGAGGTAGATGAAGTGGCAGGTGTGACAATAGGAGTGCAGATAAAATCATTGTTCTTGTGACTAGTGAAGTCACACAACTTGGTGTTTTTAGTGGAACCCATAGTAGCAGCAAGTGTGACAGAGATTTTTTTTTGTGATTTTTGATAAAGGACACTAAGATAAAAGCTGAAAGATAAACTAACAAGAATAAAAAGCAAAGGTAAAAGATAGTGTGCAACGCCCCTATCTTGTAGATTGGAGTCCCCGGCAACGACGCCAGAAATTTTCTTGATGTGCGAGAGATGATAATGGCTTCTCACCCTTCGTTGGTTACCTCCTCGCCTAGATCACATGCGCCGCAACGTCAAGAGATCGGAGATTTCCCTAGAACAAGGATGAATTTTTCTAGAGGGGCTCAACGAGGATCAACACACACCCGATAGTATTGGCACTTTGGGAGCAAAGGAAACACCACAAAGCCCATGACCAGGCACGACAGAGGAAAAGCACACGCCCGAACGAAGAATAGCACGCCATCTGACGCCACATAAAAGAACCCAACAGTGCCCACCACCACAAAGCTCCCAAGGAGGCAACTTCAAGAAGGGAACGATGCCGAGGGCACCGTCACCGCCCACCGTAGTTCAAGTTTTTACCCGAGAGGCAGAGGGTATGAAATAGTGGATCAAACTTGATCGACGCCTCCAAGAAGGGAAGCGACACCCTCGGGCGTCGCTGCCGGCGCAACCGACCGAAGCTGGCCAACGATTTCTCTCACTCTGGATTCCCCACAAACTCTAACCAAATCAGATATGAAAGGGAAGGAGCACACCAAGTATGGGGATATGAGTAGCGAAAAGATCTGGTGCCTCCAGTCGCAGGGCAGCCATGCCACGACCCAATCCATAGGAGGCCCGCCGTCCGCATGGCCAAACCACTAGAACAACGACGACACCACCTCCCCCGCCAGAGCCAATAGAGCCTCACCGAAATGGCCACCTCCCAGATCCAGGGAACTACACTCATCACCCGACTTCGAAGAAGGCGAGCAGCTCGCATGAGACCGCCCACCCCAGCCACTGTAGCCAGCATCGCTCTGCAACCCTGCGCCTCGAACAACCCCCTCAATGTATCCCATGGCACAAGCCTCAGATCTGGCTGCCCACCGAAGAGGAGACCTGCCGAATGGGGCAGCAGCAGCTAGCAGCGGCACCCAGGGACAGGCGGCAAGAGGAGCAAGGCCCCAACCCGCAGGGAGGTCGCTTGGACGGGAGCGGCGCGTCTCCACGCACCCGCACCACCATGATGAAGTAGAGGGAGCAGAGGGAGGAGTGCTAGGAAGGGAAAGGGAAAAGGAGGATGATGTGGGAGAGCTCCCGCCGCCGCCGCTGGCCGGCCAGAGGGCCCACCGTCGATGGCGGAGAGGGGAGAGCAAGGTGGGTGGAGACGCTCGGGGGAAAAACCTAATCGCCCCCCATGTCGCCTACAAGAGACGACGCCGAGGGGGGTCAGTCGGTTTCTATGTGGGATCATAATGTTTTATGGTTATCAACTCCATCACATTACGCCAAATAAATATTCAACTAGATTTTGAACCCGTACTTTGCGTATTTGAGTTTTGAATACATAAAATATGGTAGGGGCAACGCTTTACCATTAAGCTCTTGGACCGTCACATCATTTTTGAGACCCCCATAGTTTCAGTAGAAAACAATCATTGCTCTTGGCGGCGCTTCGACATAAAACCTGCCTGATATGCAAGTTTTTGGGGTGTACTCTCCACTGCCCAGAAGTAGCTCCTTAGGTGGCGTCCACCCAAAATGCGACAACGTTTGTAGTGAAGTACTCCCTTTATTTCAAAATAATTTTAGTTTGAAGATCGTTCTAAGTCAAAAAATAATTTAAGTTTGATCATGCCTATGAAATGTTTTGTTGCAATTTATAATATATATATATATACTGTGAAAATATGTTTAATAATGAATCTAATGAAGCAAATTTGATGTTGTAGATATTGATTTTTTTTTAATCTTGAACAAATTCAACAAAGTATTTTTTTTGGAATTGGAGGATCACCCCCGACATCTGCATCAAAATGATGCATAGGGCCATTTTATTCATTATTCCTCAAAACCTTACAAAGTAATACATCAATAAATCTGAAGCCACCAACTAAACAACAAATGTCGATACCCCTACCCTTTTGATGAAGGGGTGTAGGTTGTCGGGCCACATGCTCAGACCTTACACCAAAATCCAACATCTAAAACTGGATACCCCAACCAAGCCACATTGCCTAGTATGGGTCGCACACCGGTTCGGCACACCCTTAGCGAGCACCGCATGTACACGGTGCAAATGTCGTCGCCACCATCTTCCACCGGTCCATCTTCAGAGTAGAACTGATGCATCGACCTTGTGAGGCCTGGCGTCGACGCCGCCATAGCGCCAGACGCCGCCACCTCCCTTCGCGCGTCCATCATCACACATCCGTCGCTGAGATCCTGCCGCACCACACCGCCGTGCCTCCACGTCTTCGATGCGTGACATGAAATGCCGCTCCACCGCGGAAACCAATGCACACCTTCAAGACTGATGCCCCCAAGGGGGAAACGACACGAGAGCGCCGACATCATCCGATCGACTGATCTAGGGTTTCCCCCGAAGGTAGCGGATATCGGTGTGTAGCATCTCCAAGGTGATGCCTTCAAGAAGGGGACGATGCAAAAGAACGCCACCATCACCGGCCATGGCGCATAGCCGAGGGCAGGGTTTTCACCCGAAGCTACTCGAAACCTCCATCTCACATTGTGCGCGCAGACCGCCACCGATCACCGTCGCCGCGGAGCGAGCAAGCCACTCCGATCAGATCTGACCAGTGTGCTGACACGCCCGTAGCCGGCAAGTCCACCAAATTCCTCCATGTCGTTGCCGATCCGAGATGCCGCAGCGCCGCGGTCAGGTGCAGCAGTTCCACCACTAATCACCCGCCGTCGCTCACCACCGTGAGCAAGCTACCGCCGCAGAGGCCCGGATCCAGAGGCGCCCTTCCGTTCGCCTGGATGCCCCGCGTCACCCTCGCACGCAAGAAGGAGAGTCTCCTCTGCCACCGCTGTCAGCCGCCCGGGCTTAGCCCTGCGTCTTCCTTTAAGCCCGGGCGGCTTCCTTCAGCGGCGACAGAGGGGAGGGATAGGAGAGGGAGTGACCGGCGGCTAGGTTTGGGGCTCCCTCGGCCGCCCGTGTGGGGGGCGACAGAGGGGAGGGGATGAAGCAGCAGACGGCAGAGGAGCGGCGGCGGCGCTAGGTTAGGTTGCCTGCCGAGAAGTTGAAGTCCTTATGTTGATCTCAAATTCAAGAAAGTCTAACTTACCACAAACTTAAAACTTTTTTTTTCTTGAAACGTAAAAAGTATATGGCTGAAAAATCCGATGGTCAGGGCTGGGAGCGCCATCCTCTTCATTCGCCGATTCCAATTGTTCATTTCTACCATCTCCATTAAAATATTATTCTATTCATAAATGTAAGATATTTTAGATAGTTCTATATAAATTACTTATTTATAAGTTGAAGTGAGTGAACAATCACACTAGAACGTATCGTTATACATTTAATTTTTTTAAGAAAATAAAAAAATCTTATAACTACAAATATGAACGAAGAATGTACTTTTTTTAGGCATGAACCAAGAAAGTACTTGACATCACAGTTGCACACGGGTTCAATTTTTTTTTTGAGCAGGAGGATACACGGGTTCAAAATAGCGGCCCGTTCATTTCCCTCTTCCGTCCTCCTAGCAGCCCAGCCCAGCATCAGATCCCGGTCCCGAAAAAGAAAACTAATGAGAAGGCAGCAAACTGAGAAAGCAACCGGAAGTTCGTTTTACTTTACCGTTTGCTTCAGAACACGCCAGATTAGGCGTTCAGACGCTGCTAGGTTGCGCATGCGCTGTACTTCCCGTCACAGTTTTGATAACTCACCACCGAATGGGGAACTCACACGACGCATGCGCACGCGGCAGCAGCCGGCGCCGCCTCGCCGAGCTTGCGACACCTGCCCCTTCTACGTGTGGCATTCTTTAGGGCATCTTGTAAGATAGATGTTGGTAAATTTGCCACCTAGGATAAAATGATGATGTGTCATGCAATAAATGAGGTGAGAGAGCAAAGTTGTATGTAGATTAACCAACACCTCTTGCACAAGCTCCAAAGTAGAATAGAAATCAACCACATTTACTTTCTCATTTTTTATTGAATGTCTTATATACAACCCATTGTAGTACTTGTATGATAGTTTGTTGGTTGATGACATGGACAAAATACCAACAACACTTACATACAAACTGTTGGAGATGCCCTTACACCACGTTCTGACGCACTTCATCAAGCTCGCTTACATTAGACTACCCATAGTGAGCAAGTACTATATTTTTGCTAAGTTGGATGAGAAAGAATAAGAGAGAGAAAGAAAGCGGACTCTTCGTGAAGAGCCAGCTCTAGCATGTACTCCTAGGTGCTTTGTGAGAATGAAAGGTAAGTCATATATGCTAAAAATAGTACTCCTTTGTAGCTAACTATTGTACAAGCTAGCTATAAAATGAGCTATAACCCAAAGAAGCACCTCTTGGGTGGGTTAGATTTTTTGGATGGGTTAGATGCATCTAACCAACTCTAACCCTTCTGTTTGGATGTTTTGGGTTAGTTTGGTACAATCTAACCAACTCTAACTCTAACCCATGAATCCAAACAGGGCCAATGCCACATAAGTTAAAAAGATGATGTGGCAAGTAATTAATGATGAAAGATAGGCATATGATAACTTAGTTAGTTATTTGTTTTTAAGTAACATCACATATAGCAATGCAATATGAGTCTATAACATAATAATTAAAATTACTAATTGATGTTACTTCCCACTATAGATGTAGTAACATAGACTAGTAACATATGGATGGCGGCCGCCTTCCGTACGGTCCCGGGGCGATGGCGCTCATGGGGTTCGGCATCGTCGGCGCCATCGGCTACCTGGTGTTGTACCAGAAGGCGAGGCCCGGCGCGCCAGCCACGGAGGTCGCCAAGGTGGCCGTCGGACACGGTGACCCCGCCGTCGGCCGCGAGGTCCAGAAGCGCCAGGAAAAAGGGCCGCCACCGCCACGCGGAGGGAATTAAGCTGGTGGTAGCAGAAGATCTGAAGGAACTGCCGTGTTGCTGTTTCGAGTTCAGACTTTAGACTCGATTTGATCTGCTACCCGCGCTTCTCAGCTTGGTTAATTACCTTAGGACCGCGATAACGCCCACACGTTCGAGCCTAGGGAGCTGGCCCGAACGCCCGGCACGTCAGCTTGCCCGAAGTAGTACTAGCCTTTTCAAAATTTAAAAAGTTTTATCTTTCAAATAAAAATTCCGTTCAAAATTCCGTTTTCACCATTAAATCCGTCGCGACAAGATCTTCGAAACTAGATCCCATATCGATATGTTTCGACAACTTTTTTTTTCGGGTTAAAAATTGCCATGTTTATTGCACTTAAATTGTCACGCTGTTTGCACTAAAATTACCATCATTTCCTTCAACTACGTTTTTTTGCATTTTTTCTTCAACGTTCTATGTAAATTTGTCATAATTCATAAAATAAAATTTATAAACTTACCTTGGGTAAACACATGTTTATTTTGTCATGGAAAAAACATATCTTAAATTGCCATGGCGAAAGATATGTTAAATTTTTCATGGACACAAAAAGGAAATAGTTTACCATTGGTAGATCGAAAAAACTTGAAATGCTGATAACTACCACATGTGTGACACGAGTACATGGCAATCCCTAATGTTTTAGTAATGTGAGGGTGGCAACTTCAAAGTTGTAGACGTTAGTCATGTGAATAAGAATTTCCATGTCTTATGAATAAGAATTGTCATGTCCTATGAATAAATTTGCCATATATAGGAGTCACTTCCGCCCACGTGTTTTTCCATATGCTAATTTTAGGTGTACGTAGATGGCAATTATTAGCCAAAGTTGCCATATATTTAGTGAAGTTGCCATGTTTTAGTAGAAGTTGTCATCTCACATGTGTTAAAGTTGCCACCAAAGCGTGTGAGCTTGCCATCTTTCCACCCACACTTGTGGCACGTTTTATGGCAATGTTGATACATGTGTGAGACTAGCACATGGCAATCTCTGATGTTTTTTAGGCAAGTTTAGTTATGTGAGGTGGCAACTTGAAGTTGTAGACGCTAATCCTGCGAATAAGAATTTCCATGTCCTATGAATAAAAATTGCCATGTCCTATGAATAGAAATTGTCATGTCATATGAACAGAAATTTCCATGGGCACAAAATAGAGTCGCCACCAGAGAAGCAACACACCGTCGACAAACTCTCCCCCCGATCCATGTCCCCTCCCCCACCGTCACGCTTGAAATGCGTCAGAGGATCTCCTCGACGCATTCGTAACCTAGAAGACTGTCATGTCGCGCACACCTCCCCCCGCTCCAGATATCTGCTCGGGGTCCACTGAGCATCACCACAACTCTTTCGGTCATCGACGATGAGTCAAAAGGTGTTAAAGTACAATGTATCTTTAAAAAATATAAGAAAAAATAGATGAAAGAAATCATGGCAACTTTAGTGTAAACAGGATGACAATTTCAGTTTAAACAGCATGGCAACTTTTGGTCAAAAAAAAAGTTCTCGAAACATATCAATATGACATCTAGTTTTGAAGATCTCGTCGAGACAAATTTAATGGCGAAAACAGAATTTTAATCGGAATTTTTATTTAAGAGATAAAACTTTTTGAAATACGAAAAACGAAAAAGCTACGCATGGATGGATGCGTGCTTTAATATTAGTGCGCGTAAGTGTGTGGCTGTTCGGGCGAGGGGGCATGGCCCAAACGTTCGGAGCATATCATTTTCCTTACCTTATGTCATGCGTGTGATTCTCTTTATCAGAAATGACACTTCACAAATAAATAATGGTGCTCATGTATAATGTTTTTTTGTTTTGACATGTTAAGCCACATTAATCGCGTTGTATGTTTCAGTTAGTCTAGTGTTAGTTTTCTTCAGTTCCGTCAGAGAAAAATGTTGCAAGCAACGTAAGGGCAACTCCCACTTTGGTCCGCCCGCCTCCATTTGGTTCGCGCGGATAAAAATAGTGGGCCGCATGTCTATTCACCACAATTCATTTTCAGCTTAAATCCAGGGCTAATGGCAAAAGAGTCGATTCCTACGGAAAATGTAGGAAGAAGGCGGAACATGGCAGCATCTGAGATTCGCTTTTGGAGTGCAACATGGCACGCAACATCTGAGATTCGCTTTTGGAGTGCAACATGGCACGTACTGTTTGGGCGATGAGAGTGAAGTTTATGAACATTTGATAGCCATTAGAGCCCCTAGTGCTAAGCTGTGGATAGCTAAGGTGATTGGTTCGGTGAATCAAGGGGAAGCCGGTGTTCACAACAATGTGGGCTATATGGCATGCTAGGAGAAAACTGATACATGAAGATGTTCATCAGAGCCCGTTATCGACCCATATGTTCATCTGAAACTTCATTAAGGACCTTGAGATTACTGCGACTCCTTCAGTTCCAAGGGGCCTGCTAAGGGAAGATGCAAGACCCATATGTTCATCTGAAACTTCATTAAGGACCTTGAGGAGATAAATTCACCCGTGGTCATTGAAGTTGAGACAGAAATTCACTTTGGTCCACGTACTTAGAAATACCCAAAATATGGTCATTAAAATTGTATCAGTGAACACCAACGGTCACCGTCATACGATTTGACTACGTATTTTGCCTACGTCGCATATTTTTTGACCTGTTTACACTCTATAAATTCATCAGTGGTCACTAAACTTGTCTGAAAAATTTCTTTTGGTCACTGGTTCAAAATTCAAAACACACAACTTTGTTCATTCGTTAGTATTTTTTCATACTTTAGTTTATATATTTAAAATATATATATTGAAAAAATTAATTACCTATAACTGTAAAAATATTCATCACACATACAATAAATGTTCATGGAGTGTAAGAAAAGTTCAAACTAGTTTTATAAAGTGTTGCTAGTTTTTAAGAAAATATTAGTGACATTAAAAAAATACTCAAGTATCAAATAGGTTCAAGAAAACTAATTATTTTAATAAAATATAAAAAATTTCACAATTTACAAAATGGTTCTATACTATTCAATAATGAATCATGAAATTTAAGAAATGGTACATCTATTTGAGAAAATGTTGATTTAAAAAAAATTATAGTCAAAAATATTATCGTAAATTTATGGAATTTTTTTTACCATTTATAAAATGTACATAACATCTGAAAAAAATGATCACATGTTTTCAAAATATGTTCATGATATATTAATATATTACTATATTTTTTTAATGTGCACAAAATATAAAATATATTTATTGCTATACAAAAAATGTTTATCCTATATTTTAAAATGGTTAACATTTATTAAAAAAAATGTTCAAACACATTTTTTTATGGAATGAGCATCTTAGATTTGGAAAATGTTGGACACATGTATGTGAACAGGTATACCTTCTAAGAAAACTGTGAAAATTCATCCTAGCATGAAATACTTTTTAAAAGCGATAAGTCTATTGTCCCTGAAGTATGAAAGTACTATTGTTTATGCACAAACACCCTTCAACGAGAATGCAAAGAAACTAGGTTAAAGTATTCTACCATAAAATAGATTATCTAATTTTTTTGAAACGTGAATATTTTTCTAATGTCACTATTATTTTTTCAAAGCTAGCTACATTTTTGAAAAATAGCTTGTTACTGCATTAACTTTTTTGTATGTGTTAGGATTTTCTTAATAATATATATAAATTATTTTATGCAGTACCTATATTTTAAATATATAAAAAACAAGAAAAAAAGACTAACAAACGAACAAAGTTATGTGTTTTTAATTTTGAACCAGTGACCAAAATAAAATTTTTAAATAAGTTAAGTGACCATCGATGAATTTATAGACGGTCAACAGGTCAAACAATATGCCATGTAAGCAAAATACGTAGTTAAAATGTATGGCGGTGACCATTGGTGTTCATTGATACAACTTTAATTACCGTATTTCAGGTATTTCTAAGTACATGGACCAAAGTGATATTTGATCTCAACTTCAGTGACTGCGGGTGAATTTATCTCGACCTTGAGATTACTGCGACTCCTTCGGTTCTAAGGGGCCTGCTAAGGGAAGATGCAAGCCGCGGCTGGAGGACACCAGATCATGGAGTGATCCATATCATGGTGGATGATGGACTTTCTAGAGATGGAGAGGTGGGGATGGTGGTTGCGGTGTGCCGTGATCACACGGTACCTTCAGAGGATCTTCGGCGATGGTTTACCCAAGAAACACTAACCCGACATGTTTGGAAATGATGACACGTAGAGAGGCTCAGGCGCTAACTCAAGACCTTATGTTCACAAAAATTATTATTTTTGAAGACTAAAGAATACTATAAGTGACATTCGGGATGAAGCAGGAGGCCTTCATAGGCTAGTCACCTGGAGATAGTGGCTAATAAAGTTTTGTTTGAAGTTTGTAATTTTTTTCCGAAGGGAGAAACTATAATCTCGATGCTCATTGCTTAGTTAAGTTTGCTTCTAGTCTAGGTCAGGATAGACATTTATGAATTTCATATCTGCATAATGCAGTATGTATTCCGAGATTGTTGGCACTGAATGAATAGAAAGTGTTTTACCCCTAAAAAAACTTAAATCCAGGGCGGATTTGGTCCATCGGGATCCATTTTCAGCTTAATTTTAGGATGGATTCAGATCCATACGAATGCACCTACGAATCCACCTTCGACCGCACGAACAAATTGAAAACCTCCACAAATTGAAAGCCAATGGATCTCTTGTGTTTTAATTTATTTCCAATTGAAAACCGCCACCAATTGAAAGCCGATGGATCACTTATGTTTTAATTTATTTGACCTAAGAGAGGAGTAGGTCTTAGCTAGTATTTATCATGTGCTCGAAAATTATTTCCCTAGAATGATAACCACTAGCTAGCGATTGTTAACTGATTATGATCATTATGGTGAAAAAATGTTACTTGTCATATGATTGGAAATTGTTTACCTAGGATGATAATAATTAAGTAATGGTTAACTTATGATGATCATTATGATCGGGCATTGTTATATTATTATGATGATTATTTGCTAACAATTATTTTGAAAGGAAAGGGGTATATCACTACAATGATGATGTGTTGTTATATCACTACAATAATGATAAGTTGCATGCCAGATTTTTTTATATCACTAGCTGTTTTATATGTGCAAATTATATTGCTGACATGGTGACAAACATTAACTATGGCGTGGCGTGCATATGTATAACCTGCCATCAGTTATTGAAGAACTATTGGTGTAGACGTCAAACACCGTCATTATATGTTATTATTAGCGTAATATTACTGGCTTCGGATCTTTACGCCAGCCACTGTTCGAGATATCTTTCGATATTTTGATAAATCGTTCTATTTATCCTTGTTCGATGTCTGACCGATAAGATAAATCGGCCGATAAATCGCCTGTGCCAATAATCGCCCGATATGCCAATAAATCACCTGATTTACCCCTTATCTTGGGTCGAATGATAAGTTCCCGATAACGATATCCCCAACATAGAAGACAGCAAGGAAATTTTTGGCATACTATAGATAAGTTTTTCTCTACTAGTAACAGTGTGAAACATCAAACTCCCCCTCAAGATAAGTGCACTCTTATGATTAAACATCTTGCAAGCATCCGCAGATACAAGATATAAATTAAGGCAAATCCTAACCATAGCAATACGATCGATGATCCAATGTTCCCTTGTGCAAAAGTGTGCAAACTGGGGTTCAGGTTTCTGTCACTCCGGCAACCCACCGTAAGCATTCTTAATACACAATGTATTCCCCTAGGTCCTTAAGAAGGCGAAGTGTTGAGTGTTTGACTCACACAACACCACTAGGAAAATAACAACACAACTTAAATATCAAACAACACAAATTACTTCAACATCATATGACTATTAACAACTAGACTTCTCCCATGTCCTCAAGAACTAAAGTAACTACTCACAAGACATAAAAGAGATCATGATCAGAGGTGATAAATATATGATAAACAATCTGGATATAATGTTATTTCTCCAACAAAACTCAATAGCAATCACCACAAAGTAGTAATCAACACCGATAGAGTAGAGAGGATAGATAGTACGGATTACAACACAAGATAAACTTGTGAGGTGAGATTGGATGGTGGTGGAGATGGTGCAGATGTTGGGGATGATGTTGATGATGATCTCGATGATGCCCGTGACGATGGTGATGACGATGGCGATGATCTCCCCTTCCGGGAGGTGATCTCCACGGCAGAATCTGCCCGCCGGAGAGCCCTTTTCTTCTCTGTAGGTTTCCGCCACGGAGCGGTAGCGGAACTCCGTAAAAGCTTCCCTTTTTTAGGTTTTCACGTAACGAGGAGTATATAGGCCAGAGGGGGGAGCCGGGAGTGGCCCCAGGGCTCCAGGAGCCCTCCCAGCGCGGCCAGGGGTGGGGCCGCGCCAAGTGGCCGCCTGGGGCTCCTGTGGCCCCCCTCTGGCCCCTCTTCGGCGCTCCTTCGTTAATCTTCTGGAAATTACCCTCCGTCGATTTTCAGGTAATTTGGAGGTATTCTTCTTCAGCAACTCAGCGTCCACTTTTTACCGCTGAATCCTGCGTCTACTGCTTCGGCACCGAAAAGTTGCAAACTGTGTAAAATAAGCCAAAACAACACAAGAACATCATCGTAATATGAAATATATCCATGAATAAGGATGAATTACGATATAAAATAGTGATGCGATTTGGACGTATCAATGGTCCAATGATTATTTGGCATTTTACAAAAGTGGTTTCACAATTTTTGGACAAGGTTTTATTTTCACTTAAATTTTTGGCAATTCAATTTGGTTGAAATTGACAAGGGCTTGATCAAAGGTGATAAGAGACTTGATAATCACAGAGGTTTAACATTAACAAAAGTTTTACTGTTGTCTGACACTAAGGGTGTTACAAATCTCCCCCACTACAAAGAATTCTCGTCCCGAGAATTAAAAGGTAGTGTAAGGGGTAAAGCTTTGGTTTCATAGTTCTAGCGGTTCTTCTGATTCTTTTTTCCCTTCTCAAATAAGTTAATCCATCTCGTTGACGTCTTCATTTCTTTGCATCAGTGCATCTCGACGGGTTGTCATCCTTCTTTCGGGGCTTCATCATACTTACGAATAGGCTCGGAATGGAAAACTTGAGGGGGGGTCGGATCGATACAAGGTTAATCGACCGAGGTGGTCCAAGGGAATGGGGGTACAAAGTATCTCACGAGTTAAACTCAGGGAGATACATCGAGAGAAACAAAAGAAGGCATGAGAAGTTTTCAAGCGATATGCAAGCATTCGATGATGATACGGAGGATGAAAAAGGGGGTCCAGAGCATCAGGCATAAGCACTGAGTCTGATATCGCACTGAATATCACAAGGTAGAGGACTCATGAGTTGCATACGAGGTCAAGCAAGAGGAATAACCTCGAGAACAGAAGGGTACAAGAGAGTCAGGTTTCGATCCTGTGGAACTGTGGGTTATGGGCCCACATTGAATAAGAAGGGTGGTGACATTCCATGCGATCACGATGCAAGGTTTGTCAGAGAATACTTGTCAGCTATGTCGGCAACAACATCAGTGCCAAGGGCGAGGGACGAAGAGAACCGTTTTTCCTGCTCGTTCCTACGAGGCGGACCAATAGGCAAAGTTCTCGTCCATCGGTGGTTACCGAAATGCTATCAACCGTCTTAACAGGTTGTACGAACGAAGTAGTACACCAAAGTGTGTACATAAGCAGGGAATTTTCACTGCTCGGATAATTTATATTCAAAGTAAGGTTAAACAGACCAATGGAAAGGAAAAGGTGATGATACACAAGTATCAGGTGTATATCTTTCCCAAGGGAAAGAAGAGCACGATATACATGACGAAGTTTGTATTGGAAGGGAGTCAAAGGATGTTGTCGATGATAACACAAATCATCGAGGGAAAGGATGGTATTTCTCACCATGAATTCAATAGACACATGGAAGAAGCAAAAATGATGATGATGACCACGACACTTTATGTCGAGAGGTTTCAAGAGAATGTAATCGAATAGCAACATCACCAAACAAAAGGGGTGGTGGAGAAAAAGGTAAGCGGTGTTCTCGGCTGACGATAACCCAAAACCTGTGGAATGGCAAAATCGAAGAGAAGTATTGCACCAGCACGAATTCATGAGAGGTGGTGCAATGGCCCAGTATTGGCGAGATACCAGAGGGGTAATACTTAAAGGTAGAATGGAAGATCATAGGTGCAGCAGAATTTATACCAAGGGGATAATTACCTTTACAAGAAGCTCTCATGATAAGTTCTACATAGTATCCATGGGCATGAACACAAAGGTTCAGGGTCGACTCCCACTTCTTCAATGCATAGCCTCTCATTCACTTCTTGCTGTCGATGAATTTGTAGAGTAGGAAATTTATCTAGCGTAACACCAGTAAAGTATGACCCATAGAAGTTGATGGGTTCACACAAACGGTTGCAGCATCGATACAACCCATAGGGACATTTTACGAATCTATACAACAAACAAGAATAAGGGGACCAGTTTGAAAGCAGAAGTCTGACGACATGGAGCAGATGATACCGTTCGCCGAAGGCATTTCGTATCAGGGGAAATTCATCAATGACTTAGGACACAAGGGGACGACAGGTAGTAATCCACGAAAAAGTTCAGGCGGCGTACCGAGAGTCTGGTGCGAGTATTGGTACTCACCCATAAGAAGAAAGAATACAAAGTCATCGAATGCATCTGAATATTTTGATGCTTAGGGAGAAAGGAATTATGACTTCCGTATCGGTGTATCAGACCCAGATACATCAATCAAAGATGAATAAATTGAATAGAAGCTTGACGGTTAATCAATTAAGGTTTGATTTACCGAGAACCAGCTCATGTCCGGAATGATGACTGAGCTAGAAGAATGGATTCATAGGGATCAACTGATGATTGCGTGCACTTGGGCGCATGATGATTCAACAGATCGGAATGGAAATGCCAAGGGAGGTCATCAAAGACTACAAGTCGACCGGGATTAATCATAGTGAAAGCAGGTAAGAAGAATCCCCAAAGCAGTATGCTTCCGAGGATTGTTGCGAGATCGAATAGTATTTCAAAGTATTTTGGGAATCACAGGAACCACTTAGGATAAACGGATCCTCGATAAACGTGTGGAATTATCCGCAGGGTGAAAAGAAGCTGCAAGGCAGTAGGCTCAAAGGCTTCCCGAAACAACGGAAAGTATTTCGATGCATTTTCTGAACACAAGAGCAACTGGGATTGAATGGATGATCGGAAAGTATAGGTAATTATCCATACACACTTATCGATGGCAGGGGATTGTAAGGGTGGTGGGCACATAAGGTCTCGAGAATTTATCGGAAAGTATCTTTGGGATCTTCTCGTGAAGCAAGCGATCATCCGAACTGAGGGGTCTCCGGGAGGAAGTAGTCACGAGATCCTAATGTCAGAGTTAGCAAAATTTTACCCGAAAGGATAAGAGAGTAGAATCCCAGAGTTAAAGGTACAGAGAAAAAGATCCTAATACCATCCCATCTTGCGACGTGGGCCAATAAGCCACACGACACTGTTAGTAAAGTAGTTTTGCAAGGACTAGACTCGACTTCGGCCAAGGAGTGGGAAGGGGGTTTCCTACAGGCAGTCGGCTCTGATACCAACTTGTGACTCCCCCAAAATCAGACCGTGTACAGTAATCACACACGCAAGGTACACAATCGAGATCAGGGATTCACGATAAGATATCACAACACAACTCTATAAATAAAATAATACAAGCTGTTTAATACAAGCCAGGGGCCACGAGGGCTCGAATACAACAGCTCGAGAGCACAAAGTTAGCTGAAGCAATAGTATCTGAGTACAGACACATGAATACAAGGTTGCCTTAATAAGGCTAGCACAAATAACAACAGATCGAAAAGGCGAGGCCTCCTGCCTGGGAACCTCCAAACTACTATCGATCAACGGGGAACTCGACGTCGTAGAAGGCATCAGGAATCTTCACGTTGCGGTGGTCGGCATCGGGGACCTCCTGCCCCTGGACTCCAAGGCTCCAACGTCGACTGCAGAGGCCGACAGGCAAAACAAAAAGGGGGAAATAAAGCAAGGGTGAGTATCTAGCATACCCGCGAGTCTTACGTCCGCTACTAAGCATTTATGCATTTGTATCAATGGAAAAGGGAGGCTTTATATAGTGGATTGCAAGGTAGAAATCAGAATAAGGGTAAGAAGCTAGGCCTATCAAAGACTAGCATCTTCTAACGTGTCTTGCAGCATGAGAAGAGAACAACCAACAGTTTATATAAATCATAAAGTAACAATGCAGCAGAAGTTGCTGCAGCATTGTATAATAGTAAGTTGTAATGATTAATAATAATAATGCCTCTGAGTTACCCTCCTCGACTTCCCTGCGAGGAAGAAAACCCGGAACCATACAGTGTAATAGTAGTAGTTTGTAGTGGTAAGATCCAGCTTCAACATAAAGAATCCTGTTACCGTGGACATGGCTATTCGAATAGATTAAACTCCCTGCAGGGGTGCACTACTGTTCAGCCTGCACGCTCGGATCTCCAGGGTGGCGGGAACCTTGTTAGGGAATGCTCCACCAAAGCTATCCGACACGGCGTAGCCCATCCTAGGCTCTGCAGAGAGGCCATCCGCCGGACTATATCCTATGCGCCAAGGGGTCTAGGTCCCTCACCCTTGCAGGCTCCTGCACGGTACGAGACTGGTCGGTGAAGCAAAAACAAATCCAAACACACCTGCTGCAGCAAAGAAGAGAAGACCGCTTCCCGGCAATCATCCCGTGGTACTGCTGACGTCTAAAGAGCTTTCGGACAAACTACGACGCAGGGGAGCCCATAACTCCTTATCCCACGTGAAGGTAGTGCATACAGACCAACGGGCCTCTCAAGTCATCCGCCGAACCATTTAGCATTTTAATTAACCTGCGTGACAACCGTTATCTTTGCCTCGACTTAACTGACCCACGGACAACGACAGCAGTCAGGACTACCAGTACATCGGTGCCTGCCTGTCGTCCCACCAAGTCTCTGCGGTTACCAACAAGGTGAACCGAATCCTTACCTTATCTCGTGTGTGCTCTTGGTAGAGCTCGACTTTTCGTGGTTTGGTAACTCTCGCGAGATACGAGCAGGGGTCAAGCACGCTAGTAACATCGGTCGTACCCTCCCCGTTGTTCCCGACGCAATACCGCTCGCGGGCACTGTTGGGTCGCCCGACTTCTTACCTTAAGGACAACCGTTGCTCAGGTACCTAGAGCGGCTATACAGAGTCAGCAACGAGTGGAGTACAAGGATTACTCCTTGATAGCTCACACTTGATGGTGGCTCGGCAGAGCCGAGCTAGGGGGCCTTAGGCGGTGTCTGCATTATACCGTACCTGTTGCAGTTATAATAATTGTATCCGCGTCACTCCCCTGAGTGATCACGACCCGCGATCTAATCCTAGTTGACTAACAAAGCGCAGGGCTCACTGCTGAATAATGCATAAGTAATAATAGGCAGCATAGGATAAAGGAAGGTACATCAAGGGGCGACAAAAACAGGCTATGCAATTAAATAGTATTGTAACGTAGTAGCAGCAGTAACAATGCCTAGTGCAAGAAATGTACGGAAAGATAGGAGATATCTGGGGAAGAGAATGGCTCTGCTTGCCTGGAAGCTCGACGGTAGGGGTACACGGTCGTCGACGACGTAGTCGATCACAGGGGCATCGGCATCGGTCGTCGGAACTACCGGACAATAAGAGAGAGGAGAGAAACAATAAATACACAACAATAATAACAATACAAATACAATACATGGCGAACGCATAGTTAACGGTGTTCTAACGCAGTGCAAAGTGTTAGGCTCGGAGCGGGAATTCATCCGGGGATGAACTACCGGCTCCGGGTGATTATCGACAGACGGCCCAGAGGGGGAAGGTTCCATGTCTGTAGTGTCATGAATATCTGACAGACATGTTGATAGGGTATCTGTGATCGTTGATGCATTTCGAAAAACTTTTATGTTCAGAACATTTCCATCCGGAAAGTTTTACCGGTACCGGGTAATTACCGGACAGTGCAATCAGAGGGGGAATTTCTCGGGTTCAGTATGTTAGAGGGGTGCGGTGGGTATGCGGTTAGCGTATTCGGAACGGTTGCATTTTTCTGAGCAACTTTCATGTATAAAGTATTTTCACCGGAGTTACGGTTTAAAAGATATTCAATTTTAATGTTTTAATCATTTAAAAGATTTACTGGATTATTTTTATTTACTAAATCAACATTATCCAGAATAGGAACTTTGACTGGTCAAACGTGACATGAGGATCCCACATGTCAGCCCCACAGTTTATAAAATAGTTTAATTTAATTAAACAGTAGGTGGACCCACATGTCATAGACTCTAGTGTTAAATACGATTATAATTAATCCAGTGATTAGTTTAACTACCTGGGCCCACCTGTCATAGTCACAGGTGTATTTAATTTAACTAAATTAATTTTTATTAAGGATTGGGCCCCACTGTCATTGACACAAAGTAGGGGTTAGGCTTAACAGTGGGGTTAGCCGATGGTTACCAACCGTGCCCGCCAGCCAGGTAGAACACGGCGAGCAGGTTGCTCCGGCGAGCCCCGGCGAGGGAGGGGCGGCTGGACGCGGGCGAGGCCACGCTCGGCCAGGCGCACGCGCTGGGTTGCCGCAGGGCGCGGCCAGAACGAACTGGGAGCGGGGCAAGCGCGTCGTGGCCATGGCGAGTGGAAGCCGGAGCACGACGATGACCGTCTGAAGCAAAATGGTAACGAGGGGAGGCGAGACTACGCCCATTCGGCTCCAGTCAGCTCACTGAGCACGTTGATGTGCTCAACTGCTTGCGATAACGACTAGGGTGACGGTAGTAACAACTACGGCGGAGCTCGGTTCGGACAGCCATGGTGGCAGTAGCTAGCGACGGCCAATCGAGCGGGTAGGAAGAGGGAAATGCGACGCAGCTCACCATGGGAGCACACGATGGCTCGATGGTGGCTTAGGAGTAGCAGGGGCGGAGGTATTGCTGGAGGGACTCGCCGGATCCGAAGGGGAAGACGGCGACGTTGCACTCGACAAAGGGGATCCTAGCCCGATTCGCCGCGGGAAGTGGTGAAGACGTTGATGGCGAAGCTCCAGGACATGCGGGTCCGTCTTGGGATGGTCTGTGGCCGCGGGTGTTCGCGAGCGCGCGCCCATGGCGGCTCGGGAAAGCTTGGCACAGTGCGAGGCGGCGCGAGAAGAAGAGGAGTGGGGCGCGCTAGGGTTCGAGGGAGGGTCGGGGGGCGCTCGGCAGCGTCTTATCCACGCCGGCGACCATGGGATGGTCGCCACGGCGACGTTCGCGGCCAGGGCACCGTCGATGTGTGCCACGCACGAGGTGGAATAAGAGGGTGGGAGTGGGTTGGGGCAGGAGGTGGGCTGGCTAGTTGGGCCTCGCCCAGGGCGAGGCATAGGCCTTTGTCTATTTTCTTTTAGTTTTATTTTTCTCATCTTCTTATATTTGTTTGTTCCTCAAATTATTTTTTTCAAACATGAAACTTGCTCATATATTAGTGCAACATCACATAGTGATGCCACAAAAAGTTTGAGACTGTTATAAATTCATTTAATATTTTATTTAAATGATAAGAGATTAAATGGGCTATTATAGCCACTGTTTGAATTGTTTGATTTATTTAATAACTTAATAAATTCCCATTGTTATTCTAGCATGGTCCAATGATTATTTGGCCTTTTAAAAAAGTGGTTTCACAATTTTTGGACAAGGTTTTATTTTACTTAAATTTTTGGCAATTCAATTTGGTTGAAATTGACAAGGGCATGATCAAAAGTGATAAGAGACTTGCTAATCACAAAGGTTTAACATTAACAAAAGTTTTACTATTGTCTGACACTGAGGGTGTTACAGGCTTGGCCGCGCCAAGGGGGGGGGGGCTGGACCCCTGGTGGCTCCCCTGGCTGCCCCCTTCGCCTATTATCTCCCGTGACGTGAAACTTCTGAAGACAGAACCCTTTTTCTCGATCTCGCCTCTGTTCCGCCGCCGCGCGCTTCCAAGATCGGGAGCACCAGCAGACCTCTTCCCGGCACCCTGCCGGAGGGAGGATCGACCTCCGGGAGCTTCCCCTCCACCATGGACACTTCCCGGATGTGTCGTGAGTAGTTTCCTTTGGACCATGGGTCCTTGATCAGTAGCTTTGTGATGTTCTCCTCCCCTCTTTGTTCTTCATGGTTTAGACCTCGTGAGCTGCCCTACATGATCGAGGAACATATGTAATCTTTCTGTTGTTGCTATGCTGAGTTTGATGGGATTTGATGTATTATAAGATTATGTTCAGATTGTGATAGAGTAATATATTTGGTTCTTATATTTTATATTTTTGTTCCTAAGTAATTCTTGCATGTTCTCCGTTGTTGTTTATTGCTTTGGCCAAGTAGTAGGTAGTAACTCCAAGAGGGAACGTTATGCTCGATTGTGGGTTCATGCCCCCTGATGACACACTTGAGTGACAGAAACATGAGTCTAGGCGATGTGTTGTTGCCACAAGGGGGAAACAACGGTGCTTGTAACCGCGGTTGCAAGGATTGTTTACTTTACGTAAAGTTCTTTTTAATGCAGTTGTTTGTTGCTTTGGGTTTACACTTTGGGTGGGGCTCGCAACTTAATACCAGCGAGATGTTTCGGATAGATACCTCAAGGTGGATGATTAGTAGTAGACGCAGTTGGATTTCGGTCTACTTATTTTGGCGTACTGCCCATGCTTTTGAGCCTCTTCCTTTCTTTTGTAGCATAGTTAGCATTGCGGTGCGTTTATAATCCTGTCAATTGCCCATCTGTAATTTGTTTACCTCGCATAGCAGTTTTATCGTCTTTTGGGAGAGAGACATCACTAGTGAACATCACGGGACCCCGGTCCATATTCTCATTATTGCTTACACTCTTATTTAATTTTAAGCTTTTACTTTCAGTTGCTATCATTATCATTATCCCTTTGTGTTTTGATCCTTTGTGAACAACAAGACCGGAGAGATTGACAACCTCTCTAAACTTTGTTGGGAGCAAAGTTATTAGTGTCTGTGTGCAGGTCCAGGTCAAGGAAGCAACTTTTGTCTCAAACCGTGCCATTGCTTTCTTGCCACCTACTTATCATCACCGGACTCCTACTAGTCGATACTCAACCTTGGTGTCCTCACCAAGGGAAACTTGCCGCTACGCTGCATCTCACCTTCCACTTGGCGTAACCAACAAAGGGCGAGAAGCAATTATCATCTCTCGCATATCTTATGCTTCTGAAAATCCTTTCGTGTGTGAAACAAGGACCGACGATTCATTCAAACAACCCTCCGCATGAGCAGTCAGAAAACCCACGGTTGCAAAGAATGAACCGGTAGCCCTTCTTCACAATCATTTGTATTTACTGAAACGTGTGGGACATGTATTCTATCAGGCACGTTAAACTTAGTGTTGGTTATGCACGACACACAGTTCCTACAATCAAGTGTTTGTGATTGCTCCTGAGAACACATTCGGTTCTAAAAAATGAATCGCTACCTTAGTAAAGAAAACATTCTGAATTAAAACATAGTGTGTGATGTAAAACATATCAGAAACGTTTTTAAAAATCTAAGAGTTGGTGATGCACAACTTCTTCCTTTTATTTCTTTGTTTTCTGAAAGCTGGCTAGCTTCTCTTGCAGACGTTCGGAAATACAAAATTGTGTGTAATGATGTGGTGCAACACAAACTAGTTAGTTATCGATAATGTCTACTATGTAGGCACACATTTTTGAAACTGCCACCCGTTTGATATATGCTGGACAAAACAAAAGTTTCTGTATTGAGAATTGTCTACTCTGCCAAACAACTAAACTGTGTGAGCATAGTAATTCGTATCTCCGACAGATTGATTTCTGAAAGTGTGGACGATTTTACTCCTCTGTTACCATCCCATTAAACTGAAGAAATAACATACTTGACTGCATATGCAAGAAACGATCTGACGAAGCATGTATAACATACACATTTGTTACCGTCCCAGAAAACTGAAGAAGTAACATACTCCACTGCATATGCAAGAAAGCTGAATGAGGATGCTTCAGTTCGTTCTGTGCTTCTAGTGGATGAAGAAGAGGAAATTTTCAGCACACCTCTATCTACTCAAGCGATGTCTGTAACTTGTAATCTGCAGGATGAGGTTGCTGGTTTTCATATTCATCTGGAGGTTCATGATGTGTGGCAATACGATTGGGGATCGAAATACACCTCAGCACAATTTTGCAGATGCTCCTTCGCTGATCTTCCCACCCACAACACTATGAAGATCATCTGAAAGTCCAAGTGCACCATGAATCTCAAAGTATCCTCCTAGTTATTACTCAATGATATGCTCAATACAAAAAATATGCTAAGAAGAAGGCACTACATAAATGGCCCCAGAACTAGTGAGAAAGATGCATGTGTTCTTTCTGAGCATGGAAATATTTATACTGGCGAAGTTTGCATCAGAATATTGCGGACATGGTGCGTGCATTGCAGAGCGAAACAACGAAAAAAATATTGCATCTAAGTTAATACTCACTGCATATGCATGAAAGGATCTGAACATCTAAATCTGTCACTACCTAACTAGGTAACCACATGATCGCCGCTAGCGTCAATGATCGATGATCGATCATACGCACTACTTGGTCTTGGAAGGCCCCACGCCATCGTCATTGCGACGACGTTTGTTGGGCAGCGCCTTGCGTCGTCGTTGGAGGCGGCGGCGTAGGTGGAATCATCGTCTTCCTCCTTCGGCTGATGCGGGTGCGGATGCTCCTCCTTCGGCTGTTGCGGTTGCGGATGCTCCTCCTCCTTCCCCTGCTACTGCTGCTACTCTACGACTCGGGCCACTCAAGTTCCGAGTCGGTCTTGGGCTCCGGGGCCAGCCCTTCTGGATGAGCCCAAGAACTCATGGTGGATATGGCCGGGAGGACTAGCGAGAAAATTTGAAGAGTACGGTGTTGTTAAATGAGGGGGAAACTAAAACAGGCGGGTGGAAAGATAAATGTGTTTGCATAATTAACTATATCGCACAGTTATATTTCCGAAGCAACGGGACGGCTTCTTACTGCATTTACTCGTGATTGATGTGTGGCAGCATGACCGGCGGGGTGAAAGAGAAGACAACCCACTGATACGTCTCAAACGTATCTACTTTTCCAAACACTTCTGCTATTGTTTTACCCTCATTCTTGCATGATTTGAGCTAAACTAACCCGGACTGACGTTGTTTTCAGCAGAGCTGCCTGTATGGTTTTATTATGCGCAGGAAAATGGATTTTTGGACATCTCAGAAAATTACTAGAAAAAATATCGAAAATCCACGCACCCGGAGGGACCCAGGACCAGAAGGTGGGCCAGAGGGGAGCCTGGGGGCCCCAGGCGCCTAGCTGGCGTGGCCAACCCCCTGGCCGCGCCCACAGGGCGCCTGGGTGGGTCCCATCCCCTCTGGTTACCTACCTTGGCCCCATCGTGGGGAGAACACTCCGAAACAAAATTCACTTTTCCAGAACCCGTCGCGGAGCCGCCGCCGTCGAGGGCTAATCTGGAGGCTGATTTGGCCTCCGGAGAAGGGAGATCTTCACCATCATCATCACCATCACCACTCCATCCTCCCTCCATGACTTCTCTTCACATGTGTGAGTAATTCCCCACTGTAGGCAAAGGGGATGGTAGGGATTGGATGAGATTGATCATGTAATAGTTCGTTAGATTGTTGGGGGCATGTTGCCTATCATCTACTTTGGTGTTTATCATCTTTGCTAGAATTTGTTGCTCTTAATGCTTGTCACTTTGGGACCGAGTGCCATGTTTTTAGATCTGAACAACTTATGTTTTCATGAGTATATTTATGTTTGAGATCTTATTTATGTAGCGGGATGGTAGGACAAAAGATGTTGTGCAAGTTCTTATTGCAAGCACGCACAACTACCTATGGGATACATGCCTAATGTTTACTATTTTCCAAGATGATCATTGCTTTTCTGTGTGCCTTTCCCCGTGTTAGAATCTATTACATGTTCATTCTTATTCATGCAGCGCTCGACCATCCATCTCCATAGCCTACAGTTCTTTAGGGCCAGTTATTTTGGCGGCTTCTCCCAGAAGCTGCCCTCCCCCCAGCTTCTCTGAGAAGATGACCCAAAAAGTTAGGAAGGCTTCCGGAATGGACTAACACGGGGTATTTCGGAAGCCTCCCTAACTTTTTGGGGCGGCTTCTTAGAGAAGCTGGGGGGAGGGCAGCTTCTGGGAGAAGCCGCCAAAAGAACTGGGCCTTAATCCTGCTGGTTACTACTAGTTTATTTCTGATGTTTTACTTTTGCTGTTACCACCATCACTATCACTATCATACCACAGTTTCTATTAATATTTTTTGCAAGCAAGTATATTTCAGGTGCGGTTGAATTGACAACTCAATTGTCAAAGCTTATAAATACTCTTTGGCTCCCCTTGTGCCTAATCAATAAATTGGGTTAACTTACCCGCAAGAACACTACAATCGATCCCCTACAGTTGAGGGTCATCAAGTACTATTTTCTGGCGCCGTTGCCGGGGAGCATAGCAATATTTACAAGTCTACTTGAAGTATCCTGCCTGCCACACTTCATCCTCTATGGGTAGGAAAGGAGACTTCAAGGTTCCGATCCTACCATCTACTACAAGAAAAGGTACCGTTCTGAGTACCAGTGCTTCGCTTGATTCACCTTCCGTTATAAGTAAGTGTGCTTCACCGCTACCACCACATTCTACTTCCGCTGAGTCTGTTACTATGTCCGATACTTTTGATGATGCTTCCACTACTCTTGATGATACTAGTTTTCTTGGTCATTATATTGAAACTCAGACTGCTAAGGTTGCAGGAAAACCCAAGACCGACACTCCTGCTACCTATATTCCTACTTGCAAAACCTTTGGTTACCCAGACTTAGATGAACTCAAGGAGAGACTCCTTGATGATGATTATATTACTCTTGATGATGATCTTTGCAGGGAACTCAGAGAGTGTGTCGACTCTGACCCTGATGTTGTTAAGGAGCTGCTCGAAAAGCACTCCATGAAGAACAAGATTACTCCTGATCCTAAATTTTCCACATCTCCTATATGCATCTCTGATCCTGATTATGATTTCTCTGTTTATCTTTCACTTATATCTACAGTCAAGGCTGACCCTTTTTATGGCAGAGAAAATGATGATGCTATAGCACACCTGACCAAACTCGCTGAGTTAGGTGACTATTTACTACCGATGAAAAGATACGAAACTTCTATGTGGCCAATCTTTTTCCTTTTTCTTTGAAGGAAGACGCTAAATTTTTGTTGATAAATATTTTCCTGCTCATATGCAACATGCTGCTTTGCAAAGAATCTATAACTTTAAACAATTGCAGGATGAGCACCTCCCTAAAGCTTGGGGGAGGTACTGTGATTTAATTAAGGCTAGACCGGGACATGAAGTCCCAAAGAATGAATTACTTGATATATTTTTACGCTGGTCTAACCGATGAATCCAGGTCCTATCTGGATAGTTGTGCTGGTTGTGTTTTCAGGGAAAGAACACCGAACGAGGTCGAAGAACTAATGGGCAAGATTTCCAAAAACCATGAAGATTGGTCCGTTCCTGAACCACCTCCACCACCAAAGAAGAGGGGCCTGCTTGTTCTGAGCCCCGAAGATATGCAAGAAGCAAAGAAGTCTATTAAGGAGAAAGGCATTAAAGCTGAAGCCGTGAAGAATATACCGCCTATCGAGAAGTTGTGTGAGCCTACTACTCACCCTCCCTTGGTAGAGGTACACTCTCTATTAGAATTTACTGAAAATGACATTCCTAAAGGTAAGCCTCCCGACCAATGCTTAGATGAGCTTGATAATTTTATTATTAAGCAAGACAATTTTAATAGGAGGATACTAAGTCAGTTGCATGATAATTCTCTTGCTATCAAAAGTTTACTTGGTGTTCTAGAAAGAACAGTTAATGATGTTAAATGTCTTGTTAAGAATTTTCATATGGTTCAAACTCAGCTTGAACAAATTTCTAATGTGCAACAAGATTTGCTTGCTAACAATGCCAAACAGGACATACAAGCTTATGGCATCAAGACCAGGGGTGGAACACACACCCAGGACCCACTCTATCCTGAGGGGCATCCGAAGAGGATCGAGCAAGATTCTCAAGTACAAGTAGAAGACGAGATTGTTAGCTCTCCAAAGAAGAAAAAGAAGAAGAAGAAGAAACACAAGGAGGCTGATAACTCCAATGATACCATTACAAGTCAAGAACTTGCTATTGATCCTAACAGCATATCTACCTCCGATGCTGAAACTGAAAACGGTGCTGAGCCCGTAGAAAATGATAAGGAGAAGAATGATCCTCCCGAGGTGCAAGAAGAAGAAGCACCTGATAAACGCAAGAAGTATACTAGAGAAGAATTCATCGCAAGAATACATGGGAAGGAAAGAGAAACGTGGGTACAAAAACCCATGCCCTTTCCAGGTAAGTCTCTCAAATCTAAAGAAGAAGAGCACTATAATAAATTTTGTGAATGGATGAAACCTCTTTTTGTTCAGATTCCTTTGGCTGATGCTATTAAGTTACCTCCTTATTCAAAATATATGAAAGATATTGTTACTAATAAAAGAAAAGTTCCTAATGAGGCAATATCTACTATGCTTGCTAACAACTCTTTCAGTGGCAAGATTCCTGAGAAGCTTGGTGATCCAGGTATACCCACCATTCCTTGCTCCATAAAAATAATTATGTCGAAACTGCCTTATGTGATCTCGGAGCAGGGGTGAGTGTTATGCCTTTTTCTCTTTATAAAAGTCTATGTTTAGATAAGCTAATCCCTACAGATATCTCTCTTCAGATGTCTGACAAGTCAACAGCCGTCCCGATAGGTATTTGTGAGGATGTTCCCGTTGAAGTTGCTAGTTGATTAATTCTTACAGATTTTGTTGTGCTTGACATGCCCGAGGAAGGGAGCATGTCCATTATTCTTGGTAGACCTTTTCTAAACACCGCAAGTGCCATTATTGATTGCAATAAAGGAAAGGTCACCTTCCACGTAGATGATAAAGAACACACGGTGTATTTTCCGAAGAAGATCGACAAAAGGCATGGCCTTAACTCAATAAAGAATATCAAGACCGTGAAGATTGGAGAATGGGATTGTCCTCTACACGTGCACCACAAATACAAAACCATCATGGTGGGGACAATGTCCATTAAAGTAAAGGTGCAATGATCACTTCATAAGAGGTGAGACTTTTTGTTCTATATATTGCCGGTTCGTTGGTAAGACTCGATGAACCTTGCTAGTTAGCATGTTTTATATAGGAAAAAAGTGGAGCTTGTTATGTTTTCATTTGCTTTAGCTTTTATTCTCCTAGCTGTACCAAGTTTATATGTTTTTGAAGCTTCACAATTCTAATCACTGCTTCAAGTTTTCACAAAGTTTCGCAGCTTTTTGAACTCCGGAAAATTTTCAACAGTGAAGTTTCCAGAAAAATTCCAAAAAAATCAAAATAAAAATTTCCGTGCCGGGAGTGAACCAAAGGTGCCTGGGGCTGACTAGGGGGGCCACCAGTGATCCAGGCGGCCAGCTGGCGCGGCCAGCCCCCTGGCCGCGCCCACAGGGCGCCTGGGGCCCATAGGCCCCACCTGCAGGTATTCTTCTTCCTCCTCCTTCCTCTCTCCACAAACACGAGTTCTGCTCTAGTTCTTGCGTTCTTGCTGTTCTTGGAGGCGATTTTCGATCTCTTTCTACAGCCCACCATTTGAGCTGAGATTTTGAGTGAATACTCCCTGGTATACAACTCCTTCACCCCTCCAATTAGATTTTTGATTGGTGGCTCCATTTGTGAGTACTTAGTAGTTCTTGGTGCTGTTTAGATGAGCTTGCATGCATGTGTAGAAATTTATTTTCCAAGTTTTGATGCAAGTTTATGCCTTAGGTAAGTGAGTAGAGTAGTTTGCCTCAACTCACTTTGTTTAAATCCTTGTTTCTGTGAATTGACAAAAATTCCAGAAATGAGTTTGCTAGAAAAAGCAAAGGGGTGGCTTGGGAAGAAGAAGCCCGAGTGCTCCGATCGAGTTACTAGAGCTGCAGCTTCACCCTCAGCCACTAGGGTGAGCTACAATGAAGATCATGTGCCCCTGGAGTTGCTACATGACACAAGTCCAGCATCCGCGATGTTGTATCCATGCGATGATTTTCTTGCAGCTGCAGGAATTGAGGAGGATTTTTATGGCCTTTGCGCCAATGAAGGTTTGACACGGCTAGCACTATGTCGTGTGGTACAATACAAGAGGCTCACCTCCTGCTTTGTTAACAGTTTTTGCTATAACCATTCTGCTGGAACCGTCGAGTTCAAAATTTATAATAATCTTATAAAAATGTCTTTGGCACAGTTTTGTGAAATAATAGGTGTGTTGAACGCTGGTCAGATGGCGAGGAGGAACAGTCAGCCTTCCAAGTTGAGGACCCTCTTCAACTCCCTTTTTAGCCAGGAGGAGAGCGACATTCGGCGTACAAAGGTTTCCAGCATTTTATGCCCCCACATCAGGTATTTTGCGTACTTTATTGCTAGAGGGGATTTGGCTCAAGACAACTCGAGCAACGGTTCTGCACCAGATTTCGCTATCTATGCGAACGACCTCTCTGATAGGAATGATTATAATGTGGGTGCCTTAATTGCTCGACGCCTTGATACAAACAGTAACAAGGGTGGTTTATTTGGTGGTGTTTACGCCACACTTATCCTTTAGGCTCTTAACTACACCCCGCATCCTGATGATGTTCTCTTTTCTTACGCAAGTGTTGATCTTGCTACTATGAAGAGGCATAAGTTTGTTACCATGACTTCCCAGTTGGGTAACCTTATTTATATTTTGAGGTTTGAAAATACCATTACTCGTGAGATCCGTCTACTTGCACCACTTTTGTTTGATCACACTCGCAGGAACAGATGGTCCTTCAATGATGTCCAGTTCGATGAGTTCATGGACCAGGACCAGCTGCATAACCCCATGTAGGGGGTTGTGCCCGACGAGGAGGAGCATGGTGAGTTCCCACCTTTCCAGGGGGAGACCTTCACCCAGCAAGGTGAGGGGTCTTCTTCTGCTTGGGACGCGAGACCTTCCTCATGGGAGGACCCGAGGACTTCGGTGTATGCGCCGGAGGACTCATACGACCCTTGGACTTACCATTACCCTGGAGCAGGAGGCTCCTGGGGGCAGTAGCTGCTACCAATTTAGGCCAGAAGCCTAAGCTTGGGGGAGTATGCGCCCTTCTCCGTTTTCCATTATATTATCTATTTTTATTTTGTTCGCTTTGATCTTTTCGAAGTTTTTGCCCGTTCTTCTTTGTTCTTTTAATTTGGAAAAACAACAAAAAGATTTCTATTTTCTTTTTCTTTCGTTAAACCTTTAAAAAACCCAAAAAGATTTACTTTCCCTCTTTAGTTTTCTTTGTTTTCAGAGTTCAGCTCAAGTCCGTGATGGCATTTGATTATATTTCCCATGTTCGGCCGTTCAAGTGACAAGGCAGTAATGACGAATATCGACGAAAGGGAAGCAACAAGGAAAACCGGTATGAACTCTTCTTGTTTCTACTTTTGTACATATGCCTGTACTTATGTTCTAGAGACCAGCTTGTAGCGACATAGTGTTATGTTTACAATGCTTTCCCAGTGTTCATGCTTTCTTTATGGCTGATCCCAAATAGCTAGAGTGCATAATATGTTGTTGAAATGATTTACATGCATTGCATTGTTCATGGTTTGGCATATTGAAGTGGTATTTCCCTTCGGAGAATTCTTGGATTGACTTGGCACATGTTCGCACATGTTTATGACTATAATGTCTGTTATGCCTTAATGACCTTTTTATTTCAGAATAGTCATATCACTTTCATGCCCGATGCTATGTTGCTTTGTCGCCCTGCATGATTATGACAAGTATTGCTCTCTAGTTGGTCGCTTCCCAGTCTTTTGCAAGCCTTCGCTCACACTAAGTGTAATTCTTCTTATGTATCCAAACTCCTTTTCAAACCAGTTATTCTACTTGAGTCCACCATATCTTCCTATATGTGGTATTTACCGGCCGCTCCTAACTTATACTTTCTTGTGTCATCTCGAAATTTATTCAAAAGCTTCCCTTTTGTAACCGTACAAGCTCATGGTGCGGTGAGGGAAAATCAGTATCTACCATACCAAAAATATTTTGACGGAAGTTTTAACTAGTCAATTTTATATATAAAAAGAGTTACACCTCCCCCCATACTTGATGATGGAATGAAATGGACCAAATGCTGCTAATGATAGATGGAACGACATCCTCCTTCCATACTTGAGGCAAAATAAAAGGTTCCATAGACCATCAAACGATGGATGGATAAGGGAACAAAGTGTAAGTAACAAGCATTAATATGGTTGGCATGGGAGATATTGAGAGACCTTTACCGTTCACCGTTGACTGGAAAGTTGCACTTCTCAAAGGAATTTTGTCTCTGTTTTTAAAAACCAAGAGCTCTGGCACATGTTTAGTCTTTGTTTCCAATCACGGGTTTTCAATCTTGCCATAAAAAATCCAAGGTTTGAGAGTCTCCCCTTCTTTATTCAAAGCACCAACTATTGAGAGCATAATTGTCATTCTTAGTGTAACATGCATTATCCCAAAGTATTACATTGTCTTCTGCATGCTTGTGATATTGCTAGTCTGAATTTCTTAGTTCTAGTCTCCTTTAAAACTCCGGAGGAGTTTCTGCATTTATGTTTCGCTTCACTCATGGAGGCTAGCGAGATACCACTCTAATATGTTCAGGCTATGTGCAATGTGATCTTGTCTTGATTTTCGGCAGCATATTGTTTACTTTTGGTTGTTTCTGATTGATCACTTGAAAGAAGGATTGCATCGTGCATTGTTCTCATAACATTGTTTTGATACTTGCTAGACTCTTTTCGTAGTACCGGCTTATATATATCTTATGAAGCAAAAGAGTTTGTCAAAGTTTTCTATGTCGCGTCTAGTTCGTTGAACTGAATTGCTTGAGGACAAGCAATAGGCTAAGCTTGGGGGAGTTGATACATCTCAAACGTATCTACTTTTCCAAACACCTTTGCTATTGTTTTTCCCTCATTCTTGCATGATTTGAGCCAAACTAACCCGGACTGACGCTGTTTTCAGCAGAGCTGCCTGTATGGATTTATTGTGCGCATGAAAATGGATTTTAGGACATCTCAGAAAATTCCCAGAAAAAATACAGAAAGTCCACGCACCCGGAGGGACCCAGGACAAGAAGTTGGGCCAGAGGGGAGCCAGGGGGGCCCGGGCGCCTAGCTGGTGCAGCCAGCCCCCTGGCCGCGCCCGCAGGGCGCCTGGGTGGGTCCCACCCCCTCTGGTGACCTACCTTGGCCCCTATTGATTCTCGTGGCGAGAAAACTGTCGTGGGCAAATCATGGCTGATTTCCGCGGAGTTGGAATTATCATGGGACCTTTGCTGCGAGGCGAATTGAGGAGAGAGTCGACATAGACACGAGGCTCGGTGGTTTACCCAGGTTCGGCCCCTTCGGTGCGGTAAAGACCTACTCCTGCTTCTTGATTATTGTTAGATCGACTCCTTAATAGGAAGAGCCGACCATATCGATTACAGTGGTGATGTTTCGCACCCTTAGTCTCGTGGAGATCTAGGTTGTATCGCGAGTTGTCTAGTCCTGGCTTATAAAGGTACCGGGTCCCTGGATTCTGCGAGTCCGACTCCTACACGAGGTGGAGTTCTATTCTACTTTACAAATTTACTACGTGCTATACAAGGTAAGTCGAACTCCTTCTAGGGCTTCAATCTTCATGCTTGGAACGTCTGACTCTTGGCTGGGTCTTCTTTGTGGGCCTTCGCAGGTAAGTCGACCCAGAGGTTTTTAATGCCAGGTCTATGGGCCTGGTCCATCCCCCCGACATTAGCCCCCAGGATTGTTGTGATGCTTTAGTCTTCATAGCAATCTTCTTCATTTTCTTCATTACCGCCGGCTCTTCATGGGTCAAAGGCCGACTTCATGCTTGGAGTTGATTGGGAGTTGGAGTCGTCTCTCTTCAATCTTGCTTCAGTTCCTTTATCCTTATGAGACCGACTCTTCTGGTTGAGTCGACTAATATTTCCAGAGTTGATGCCGACTTTCCGTCGTAGGCAGTAATGAATCTGACCTCCCAATGTTTCTTGAGGAAATTTTAACGGTCTGCCTCGATTTCGGCGGCACAATTAATGTTTTCTAGATTATTCACGAAAATCGAGGGATTTCCTACCGCTTAGCTGGCGGTGGGCGACGCCTCGGGTTTCGAGCAGAGGACCTTTCATAAATAGACCCCCATTCCCATCTATTCTCCTCATCCCATTCACATCTTCTCGTCTCCTTCCTCGCGCACCGGAGAACAAGGACTCCGTCTTCATCTCCGTTTCAAGCCGTTCCTCCTCCATCATTCGCGCAAGACGGCCTGGGGCCGTGTCATTCCCGTACGTCACTAAGGTGAGCTTCTCATCTCCTCCATTGTACTGCAGTCTTTTACTCATCGCCATTGTCGCGAGCTTCGAGCTCTACTGTATTAGCAGATTGATACAGTCTATGGAAGATGCGCCGTTCATGTTGGTAGATAGGCAAGGATCAATGATGGATAGCTCCGGGAGTGATCATTTACAGATCCGTTTTTATCTTGCAATTGTTCGCAGTTTTTCGCAAGCCATAGATATATTCATCATTTTTCGCCTATTTCTCAGGCTTGTTAGATCCAATCGTCTCACTGTAATTTGTGAATTTTTTTTGTAGTTTCTTGTAAGTTGGTTTATGACCGACTCTAGTTTTACTTTTACTATATCTGACTTCTGCACCATGGGTCAGAAAACCGCTGCCGATAGAGGCAAGAAAGAAGTCGTCGCGGACAAAAGAAAAAAGACAGCCGGCAGGGCTAGACCACAAGTTCAGAAGTCAACTTTAGAGGCCAACTGGTCAAAGATCTGGGTTACTGATGCTTCTTTGAAGGAGATGGTGATAGAGGGGATTCTGCCTCCCCAATCTGAAATTGAGTGGCGGGCCCCTGAAGAGGAGACCTGGCCTTAGCCTCAAACAGGCGAAGTTGTCGTCTTTGCCGACCATATCACCAGGGGATTCCGTCCTCCCGGCTCTAAATTCTTTAGGAGTGTGCTGCACTGCTATAAATTGCGTCCTCAGGATCTAAGTGCTAACTCGATACTTAATATCTATTACTTTCAAGTATTCTGCGAGGTTTATCTGCAGATTAAGCCGACTCTGGCTCTGTTTGCCGAGTTATATTATTGCAATAGGCAGACTGAATATAGTCGAGGTCCAGCTTTGGAATGTGGTGGAGTTACTATCCAGAAGCGTGCCAAGTCGATTTACCCATCACTCAAGCTGAGCTCCCATGTGAAAACATGGCAAAAATCCTTATTTTACTGCACCGTTGTGACTTCCGAGAAGGAACATCCTCTTCCCGGATTTCGTGAGAATCGACTTGAGTTTCATGATGGCTTGAACCTTTTTCCTACGGATACTCATAAGAAAAAGCATGAGCCAATTATGGCTCGGATAAAGGCCTTGTTGGCTCATGGTCTTGCCGGAACGGACTTGATCAAATGTTGGATAGGTTGGAAAATCAAGCCTCTCAGCGTGAGGGATCGACTCATGTGTGAGTATTCGGGGCCGGACGACCCCATGTGTTTCGCAAAGAAGGAGATTTCTGCAGGAGTTCTAGTGACGTCTTGTAAGAAATTTCTTGCTGAGCACATAGAAGACATCAAGAAAGTCGGTCTTCTCCCGTTTTGTAAAGCCAATCTGGCTCTTCCGGTATGTTTTTAGGTCATTCTTCCTTGACGCAATATTTTTTCAAAGATTTTGATCTTCCGACTTCTTACTTCCAGGAAAATGACCCATGGTGGAACGTGGGTCAAGAACTCCCTATGGAAGAAGAAGTTGATGCTAAAAGTCCGAGTCATACGGTAAGATTCACTTGATTGCTTCTTTTGCGATATCTTCTTCTTACCCTTTTTTGTTCTTATAGGATGACTCGGAGGAAAATGATGATAAAGACTAAGAAGAACAGGAGGAAGTTTGTAACAACCCAAATTTCACAAAAATTAAAAAATTTGTTTTCGGTGTGAATTGTTTGATTGTCTGATTTGTTTGCGGTGTTTGCATCCCCGATTTATCGATCGGCGATTATTTTCCCCCTCTTATCTCGTATCGGACGGAGACCGACCCTTGCCACCCTGACACTCGACCTTTGCGACACCTGGTTTCGCCCGATCACCGTCGCGAAAACCGCACGAGACCAGCCGCAGCCAACGGAACGAAAAAACCCCGTTTAATAAGATATTTTTATAGCGCGCTGGAATTTTTTTTCGGAACGGTTCCAGCGCGAGGTGAACGCCGTCGGCTCGACGCGCTGATCGCGCAGTTCGAAGTTTTACCCGAATCGGAGGTACTGCGGACCCCTGGCGGTCAGAAACGTGAGCACCGCGCGCGCGAGAGAAAAACCGAGGATGTTTTTGCAAACTGCCAGCCACCGGGGCTATATAAATACCACCACACTCCCACCCCATTTCTAGGGTTTCCCTAGCCACAAATTGCAGCCACCCCCTCACAATAGCCCTCATTTTCGCATTTTGCCCATTTTTGTAACAAAACCTAGCCAGATCAATCCTGGACCGTCAGATCTCGCGATCCGACGGCCCAGGAGACTCCACACCAACCACCTCCCTTTCTCTCTCCTCTCCCTATCCTCCCACCGTGCCGCCTGCACCATGGAGTCGCCGCGCCGCCGTGCTCCTCCGGCAAGCAGCCGGCCGGCCAGCCCTCCTCCGGCGGCTCCCGTCTCCTCTCTCTTCTCCTCCCTCTCCTCCCTGGCCTCACCTCCCTCGCCCTCCCTCTCGCAGGTGCCCGAGCTGCCCCAACCAGGACGCTGCAGCCGCAGCCGCGCCATGGCTTGAGGCCGGCGAGCCCGAGCTCTGTGCGCCCCGCCGCCCGTGGCCACCACCGGATCCGCCCCCCTCGTCCTTCGCCGTGCCCCTCCTCGTTCCACTGTGCCGCCGGCCGCCGACGGGAGGCGCCGCCGCCGCCTGCTGCCCCGGTCGGGACCGAGAAGCCGCTCGGGAGGAGCCGCCGGGCACGGGAGACGCCCGCACCAGCCACCGGCCAGGCTGGGCCGACCTCCTCCAACAGGCCTGCCAGGCCTCCAAGGCCCAGCCGCCCCCCTCAAGGCCCAGATCTGAGACGGCCAGATCCAGGCCGAGATGGGCCTTTAGAGCCCATGGGTGAGGAATCAGCCCGAGATCCTTTTTTTTTTCTGAGAACCTGTTTTTTTTGCTAAGTCTTGGATAAAACTGTGTGCTGATCTGTTTTTGCGATGCGAATTCCCGTTAATCCGTAGCTCCGATGAACGTGCCCCCAAAATGAAAGTTGCTCAGTTTTGCGTGCCCTAGCATTCGTATGTAGAAAGTTTTTGCATTTGAGGTCACCTTGATTGTGTAATTGTGTGATAAAGTGGGCATCAGGCCGGTAAACTGCTACTTTTTCCTGTTAAGTGCTGCTGTTATTTTTTTGTTGCAACTTTGCATGTTGATTGTGACTCATCCATGAGGCCTATTGCATTGTTTCTTTCTCCTATGTGTTAAGCATCATGTGTACTTATTTTCCATGCTTTAACTTGCCATTTTTATTTGCTCTAGCTATATTAAATCTTGCTCCAAAGTGGTGATCCTGATGTTATTGTGCTGCTGTTGCTGAAACTGTTATTTTGTTGCAACTTCGGTCGACGAGTGTGTCGCGACCGTTTATCGGAATTGAGTGATTCCAATTGCATATTGTTAAGCATCATGTCTACTTTCATTACATGTATTGCATCTTCATGTTAGCATTACTGGTCATATAGTTATTTTGCTCCAAAGTTGCTATGCTGCTGTTTTTGACAGCCACCTCTGTTTTTCACTAAGTCTGTTACTTTGTGATGCCATGTTGTTTGCTTAATATCTTTTGATCTATGATGTCTTTTTGCATGATTCTTTTTGCCATGCCTTCCCTGTCACGTCTAGTTTAATTTCATATCATTTGTGAGCATGTTTGCATTGATTATCCTGTTTTTGCATTGCTCTAAAGTGTGCTTCGTGATGTTGGCAGATTGTGCCCGTAACTTGTTTTGCTTATATCTTTTCAACCGTAACTCCATTTGGGGTGTTCTTTATATGTAACTTGATTAGTTTTTCGTGTACTTTGTGTTTATGCTATTGTTTTCTGCTGTTAACCAACCTAAAATATGGTTTAGGGCAGAACAGTACCAAATGTTCAAATCATCGTGCGGCCCTTAGTGTATGCCATGTTTAGCTTGTGCCTCACTTAAATTGACTAGCATAGATAGTTTACTTTGTGCTTCACCTCTTGCCACGTTTGTGTGCTATTCCATGCTTGCTTGAGTTGCCATGTTAATAACCGTTGGTTGATCACCTGTAGCTAAGCAACTTGAACCACCGTAAACGTGCGGTATTCGTCGTGTGTGACCGATACCCCACTTAAATTGTTAGTAACCGTTCTCGACGATAGATCTGTATCGCGTTGCCGTGCTTTGTGTTGCCTCTTTGATCTTCTATTGCTCCGTAGTAATAGTGGTGCACCGTTGATTGCTTTCCAGTGTTTCCTTCTTGTGTGCTTCCGCGGGTACCTCTCGGAGACGATGTGAGCGTGCGATCGACTACACCTTCGGAACCCGACTTATCAACAGGCAAGGACTATACATTACTTATGATCCGTTCTATTTCAACCAGCGGTTTGCATGCTAGTCTAGGTTAGGTTCGATGTTTGATCCTACCACATGTTTACAGCCTCTTTCAAACCGATACAGCCATGTCCCTTCCCAGCAAACCTTGCACTGCTATGTTACTATTGCTCGTTGCTCAGCCCCTGCTTAGTATGCATGCTTAGGATGCTACGATGTTACTCCCCTATTACTCTTTGGGTTGGGATATCACATTATTATATTGTTGCTGATGATATGATTATTATATTGTTGACTATATTCGACGAAGGATTGAAGGTCTAGGCTATCCCGCCCCGACGCTTTGTTCCATTCGAGTCACCTAAGATCCGAGTTCCGGGTATTGGTTTTAAGACTGAGCGTGCCTAACTGCGTGTGGGATTTTATGGGGTCCCCTTTTCTTACCTATCTAGCTTCAAACATTTCTAGTGGTGGCCCGAGCTGATTTACCATTTGAAACCCCGTGTGTGTGCTTGGTGGATCCCCTCGCAATTTTTAAACAACTTGGGCCAGTGGAGACTTTGTTTCTCTGTTGGTCCATCCGATCAGCTAGGACCCGGTTTCCCATGTGTGATTACCGGCAATCCGACCTGCGTCATACGGAAGAGTTCGATCCGAGAGCGTGGCCGGCTTTTTGATTGGGTGTCGACTCCCCGGGGGCCACCCGGATTTGTTCGTTGTTAGTTAGAGGGACCTGTCGTTTCGGATCTCTCGGAACTAAATCATAAAATGGTTTCCTATAATGGGTAGCAACTGAGAGAGATGGGCGTGCGTGCGGAGCCTTGTAATGGGCAGTTGGTACACCCCTGCAGGGTTAAATCTTTTCGAGAAGCCGTGTCCACGGTTATGGACGACTTGAGACCTACTCCTTGTTCATAGACAACAGCAACTGAGATAATCTTAATATAACTTGATCAACGTGTGTGCGTGCCTTGACTACTTCTTCTTCGTCGGGATGCGAAGAGGAGGACAAGGATAGGATAGGTGTTATGTTTGCGTAGTAGTTGATAGTAAGACTTGTTGGAGGCGATTCCTCATCGAATGCTTGGCTTCTTACCTTACTCTCTAGATCGTTAGCCACTTCATAAATGCTAGTGCGGCAGCAACCTCACCACTTATCCCTTCCTTACCGTAAACTACTAGTTGTCCTAGAATGACGAGTGATGAAGTCCTTGCTGGGTCAGACGACTACTACAGTTGGATGCTGAGTACTTCTGTACTCATGATACTACCCCCAAACTCTTTTCAGGGTTCTTGATCGACAACAGGTATGGTGATCGACGTTTCACGTGGAGACTCGACGACGACTAGTTAGGCGGATCCCGGCGGAGGGCCTGGACCCGTGTGGTTATGGGGATCGATGCTTTTCTCTTTGCCAGTAGGCATTTGATTGTAGTCTATACTCAGACATGTATCTTCCGTTGTTGTATTATATTTAAGGAAGTTGTATGCAGATTGTATGAGATGTTGTATCCTTGGATCTGTAATGTTGTGATATGATGTTGGAAATCCTGGGCATATGACTTCGTCATATGTCGCGGTGGGACCGATATGTGCTTCGTCCCCGGATCTGGATGGAAACATCTAGATCTGGAACAGTACCGCATATCGGGCCTTACAAAGTTCCCCCTGTTAGGACCGGCTCTCGTAAAGAGAGCAAAGTTGCCAATCCACCGGTAATGTCTTTTCCGGCTCTTCATGATGATTTTAGACAAGCTCGTGTCTTATGTTCTTGTTTCTAGGCACAAAGTCGCAATAGGCATACCCGTAGTTCCGACTCGGCGGACCCTCTTGTGATTTTGGGTGATGAACCTCGAAAGACCCGACAGAAGCCGACTATCATCGTGACTCCTTCTCGTCAGTCGGCAGAGGTTCCTGAGGGACAACATCAAGGAGGTGACTCTAGAGCTGGTACCCCTTCCTCTGAGGGATCTTCTGTCCAGATATCGCCCTTCCCGATCAACCATGGGTGAGTACTCCTTTCTTAGAATGGTAACTTGTCTTTTATATGCATGATTTTTGATAAATCCTATTTTTTTGTCTTTGAGAAGTGCTCGAATTGATCCCAAGGATCTGTCCGACTCTTATTTTTCTATGGAGTCGGCTATTATATCTGAAAAATTGCCAGAAACTTCGGTTTCTGAAGCTTTGAAGAAGGATGGTTTGAATGAGTCAAGCCCGTCAGGAATATACAAGGATAATTATCTTGAAGCCGACTTTAATAAGCCGGCAACTCATTCTGAAAATGTGGAAGTTGCTCCAAGTTCTGTGCCGACTCCTTCCAAGAAAAAGGAAGTTGTTGAAGATGAAGTTATGATCACCGGGACTCAGAAGGGTGACCCACCTTCTTGTACAACCGTGATGAAGATTTTGGACGATAAGAATCAGGTGGTAGGTCGACCTGATGAGTAGATATCTGAGAAGACATTCCTTGAGGAATTGTTCAAGCGGTCATTAGCTTGTTCTTTGGAGCAGCATGACATATTCCTCCAACTTCGGCGGCATTATGAGGTATGTATTCTTATTTGCCTGCACTGTCCTTGATGACATGTATCTGTAGCCCCCATAAGCTGGCTTGGTGATTGAGTGCCATGCTGGGTTATAAGAAAAACAAACAGTATCTGCCATGAGTCGGTATACCTATCTTGTGTTATGCCAAGTTATAATAAGTTTGAACTGTAGCCCTCATGAATCGATATACCAATCTTGTGGTATGCCGAGTCATCATAGTTTTTTGAGCTGTAGCCCCCATGGGTCGGCGGGATGTGATCACATTCTGCGGGGTCAGGTGTATTTTTTGAAGGTGTAGCCTCCAAGCGACTGGTTAGGCATTAGGTCTAAGTAAATACTTAGTGATATTTCATTGTTGTAGGCTGTTGCAGAGGATGCTGGGAAATCCATGTGTCAGATGGAGGAACGACTCACTTTGGAGTCAGCAAAGCTGAAAGAAGCTGATGAAGAAATTGGCCGACTCCGTGCTAAGCTGGAGAAAAAGGACAAAGAACCGGAAGTCTTCAAAGATGATATGTCTAAGGCCAAAAATGTTCTGACCAGATCCGTAAATGACGCAGCGGTCCAGCGTGATACAGCCGAGAGAAAATTAAAGTCGGCACAAAAGAAGCTGGAGACACTCAACGATAGTCTTCACCGACTTGTATCAGCCGTCTTTGGTGAGTCGGCAATTGTGCTTTTTGGATCTGGGTGTTCCAGTTTTCTTTATTCCTTGCCGACTTTATCTTTGTTTTGTCTTTGTGATAGGCAAAGATCATGATATTCTAGGTGAGACATCTGCTATGAAGCTCCCTTGCACGTTTGCCCTGGTCAAACAATTGTTTGAGGGTGCGTGTAAAGAGATATGGACGACTCAGCCCAAGCCCCCAAACATGAAGAGGATCACTGATATAATGGGTTCTTTCTCGGTCGTACCTGAATGGGTAAGGCTAGGGAAGCCATCGGCTTGCTGTATGGGGGTGATGCGTGGCTTAGAGCTTGCCAAGGCATATCATCCTGGGTTGAAGCTGGATCGTCTTGCTGCCGGCTTCCCGGAGCTTAAGGAAGATGAGTCCAATTTTTCCAAGGAGGATTACGTCAGGGTGCATAAAGAGACTCGTCCTTTTGCCACCAAGATTACTGACGACATGGAGCTAAATCGTTTAGAAACTGGCTATGATGAGAACATCAAGAGGCGTCAGATCAATCTTCCAACTCCCGTCGAATTCTCTCTTCTTCCTACTCCAAAGAAGACTTCGGAGCCGGCGAATCCTGTGGAGCCGTTTCCAGGAGGAGAAGAGGACGACTTGATGATGGGTGACATTTCTAACGTGGACTTAGTGGAAAGTTGCAACGAAATCTTGCCGCCTGCAAATGTTGTCGGCTCCTCATCTCAGAACCAAGCCAACTTCCAAGCGTAAGCCTTTGGAGGGAGAAAAACTTTTGAAATATTTGTGCGGCCGTAGTGCCGAGTTTGTAATATTGGGAAACATGTCCCGTGGCTTGTGACCAGCATGTGGTCAGATACTTTTATGGCGTTTCATCTGAAATTTTCCTTTTGGCTTTTTGAATGCCAATCTTTGTGATGCCATCTGGCTTTGCCTTTGACTTATTTGTTGCTTGCTTGAAAAGCTTTTCCTTCTGATATGAGTTGTAGAAGAGAGTCGTGTTCCGGCTTTACCCTGTTTACCAACTAAGTTAGCAAAGTATAATTTTCATCCGAACTAGTGTAACTTCTGGGAGTCGGCTAGCTTCATAGGGGAAGGTTCTCAAAGGCCTATTTTATGAATAGTCCAACCACCTTTGTTATATGTGAATCGACAAGTTTTTCCGAATCATAGATAGTTTCAAAGTATAATCCTCATGAGTCGGTATGATCATCATTGCGTCATGCCGACTCACAAAGAGAGTCGAACTGTAGTCCCCATGAGTCGGTATGAACATCTTTGTGTTATACCAAGTCACACAGGTTAACTCTCATGTTGCGATATGTCGGTGTTTGCAGTGGCAAAGCTAGTGTTGTAAAAGACACTTTGAAGAAAGCTAGTATTCGTGCTAGCTTGCCATGGTTACAGCCGAGTCATATGCTTTTTTGAAGTCGGCGTGTATGTCATAAGATTATTTAGGAAAAAAATAGTAGCAAAAGAAAGAAAATGCTATGATGCATGCAAAAAATAAAGTGCAAAGGCTCATATAGAAGTCGACTCCAATTTTAACACGCCTTATCTTCTCGTTGAGATAGATTACTGGGTTATCTGTGAGTCGGTACTTCTCTGTAAGCCAGCAACATATAACTAGCGTTCCCTGTACTTAAGACTAAACTCAATAGGCGTTGCTGTAAGCCCCCAATGTATTTAGACTAAGTCGGGTACACATAGGTCGTATGAGCTTGAGCTATAGTCCAAGGTTAAGGTGTGTTTAGCCAGTTCATGTATATGCCGGGATTTCTTCGGATAAGAGTCGATGGGTGCCATCGAACTCCCCTACTTCCCCTGAATAAGCCATATACATGCGGAATTTTACATATATATGCCGAGTTCTCATATTAGAGTCGACGGATGTCATCGAGCTCCCCGATTCCTCTGAATAAGCGATATACATGCTCAATACCAATAGAAGGGTTGATCAAGCCCCCAGGTCTCTGAGATATAATAATGCAAAGTATGTATGATGCAAAGATGATGAGAAAGTAATTGCATGCAAAGCATAGGATGTAATGCATGAAGGAGTCGTCGTGACCACAGTCAACGACGAGAATTTCTGTAGCGACAGCCGATGCAACCTGCGATCAACTTCTTCATTGTATGTGGCGAGAACCAGTAGGATAAGAGTCGATTGTTTATAGTATGGCGAGAGCCGGTGTGATGAGAATCGACTTATATTGTAAACGGCGATGCCCTAATGCGACGTGAGTCGGCTTTTTGAAGTGCGGCGAGAGCCGATGCGACGAATGTCGACTTATATTTATTATGTTGGCGAGAGCTGGTGCGACGAATATCGACTTATGTTTATATGGAGAGAGCCGGTGCGACGAGTGTCGACCCCTTTTATTTTTTCATGCAGTAGGGAGGGAGCTGGACGATATCCCATGTTCTTTCACTTGGTGATAAGTACATGGGCTGCCGGCTTCTTCGTTTGCTTCATGAGTCGGTAGGATTTAATGAGCAGTATTTATAATTTTACTGTAATGAGGTGTTGGGATGTCTCCCTTGGCATGTTTCCTGGGTTTCATAACCCGGATCGACTCTCTATTGTGGACGAGTCCATGCTATTGACCTCTTGCGGCTGTGTGAGCCGGTTGGGCCGTAATCGTACTGACTTGCTTCTAGAATGTTTTTGTCGACTTGGCGTCTATACTCTTGTATGAAGTAGCACTGATCCCAGGTGTGGTTAGCGAGGCAACCCGGTCTGGAATGCTTTGGGCAAGCTTCTTTCATAGCTTTGTCACAATCCCGGTGCCTTTTTTCCTTCCTTGGTGGCCGTCCATGTCTCTGGGAGTGGTTGCTACCGTATTCCTGCGAGGTCAGGTTGTACCTGCGTTTTCTGTGGTGGGTTAGAAATTTAAGTTGGGATTCCTCATATTTGGCTTCACTGGACTCGGCATATCTGGCGACAGCATCCACAAGTCCCTTTAGGTCATCGGCTACCTCCTTTATGCGTCTTAGCGCGTGGATCATAGGTGTAAGCCGAAGGCCTATCGACTCCTGAACCCTGTCATGTCGTATCTCCTGTGGAAGTCGGTCTTGTGCCTCTGTGAGACTTTTATGCTCCCAGGCTATCTCTTCTTGTAGCATCATGGCCTGTTTCTGGTTTTCTTCTAATTATTGGTCAGGGTCAACTCTGTTCCGGCTCAGTCGCTGCCACACATTGGTGGTCCGTAGTTCTGAACCGTTTTCGTTTTTTGATGGATTTTGGGTGGCGTCGGCATTGCCATATGTCTTATGAGCCGAATTGTCGAAGTAGGGAGAGTCTGGGTCGTATTCTTCTGGATCGGATCCGAGTCTGCCTTCCCCGATGGATCGAATTGATCCGTTATCTGAGTATTTTTCTTCTTCTCGATATGAATCAGCGTCGGAGAAACCATCCTTATCGTGGTTTGGGGTTCCGTCAGAACGCTCCTGTTCTTGGAACTCACCAATAAACCCGACGAAGGCGCGATAGAAGGCAGTATCAGGCCGACTTGTCTCTTCGAGAGGAACTCGTAGGTCACTGATAAGTGAGTCAGTTAACTAGGATCTGAACATATCGCCCGCACAAATATGCGCGTTTTCACTTATCTTCTTTTCGAAGTAGCTCTGCCCTACCCGCCGGTAGGTGGCTCCTGCGTTTTTCAGGACGTATAGCCTAATTGGTGGCTGTCTCGGTGTTTCCACATGGACTTCATCCTGTTCAGGGAGTTCTGCCGAGTCATCATCCATCAAGGTCTCGACAGAGCGTGCCAACTTCGGGAGTTCGTTGATGAATCCGATAAAGGCGCGATCGGAGCCGGCAAGTAGTCGGCTTGCAGTTGATACGTCCAAAACGTATCTATATTTTCTGCTTGCTCCATGCATGTTTTGTGTGATATTGCTATGATCTAGATACACTTTCATACACTTTTGATCATATTTGGACTAACCTATTAACTCAGTGCACCACAGTGCCAGTTCCTGTTTTCTGTTGTTTTTCTATTTCAGTTTTCCCCCATATAAAAAGTGCCAGAAAAATTCCGGGAAAAATATAGGAAAAATAAGCGTAAAGGAAGCTTCGCGAAGAGCCCAAGTGGGGCCAGAGGGGAGCTAGGGGTGGCCTAGGCGGCCACCCGGCGCGGCCACCCCCTGGACCGCGCCAGGGGGGCGCCTGGGGCCCCTGGTCCACCTCTGGCTTCCCCCCTTCGCCTATATATTCCCCGTGACGTGAAACCCTCGGGGACAAAACCCTTTTTCGCGATCTCGCCTCTGTTCCGCCGCCGCCGCACTTCCGAGATCGGGAGCACCAGAAGACCTCCTCCGGGCACCCTGGATGGTCCCCGGATGTCTCGTGAGTAGTTTTCCTTGGACCATGGGTCGGTGATCAGTAGCTATGTGATGTTCTCCTCCCCTATTTGATCTTCATTGTTTAGATCTCGTGAGCTGCCCAACATGATCGAGGCACCTTTGTAATATTTCTTCTTTTGCTATGTTGAGTTTGATAGGATCTGATGGATTATGAGATTATGTTCAGATTGTGATAGAGTAATATATTTGGTTTTTATCTCTTATATTTTTGTTCCTAAGTAATTCTTGCATGTTCCTCGTTGCTGTTTATTGCTTTGGCCAAGTAGTAGGTAGTGACTCCAAGAGGGAGTGTTGTGCTAGATTGTGGGTTCATGCCCCCCTGATGACATGCTTGAGTGACAGAAACATGAGTCTAGGGGATGTGTTGTTTCCACAAGGGGGAAAACAACGGTGCTTGTAACCGCGGTTACAAGGATTGTTTACTTTACGCAGAGTTCTTTTTAATGCAGTTGTCTGTTGCTTTGGGTTTACACTTTGGGTGAGGCTCGCAACTTAATACCAGCGAGATGTTCTGGATAGATATCTCAAGGTGGATGATTAGTAGTAGATGTAGTAGGATTTCGGTCTACTTACCTTGGCGTACTGCCTGTGCTTTTGAACCTCTTACTTTCTTTTGTAGCATAGTTAGCATTGCGGTGCGTTCATAATCCTGTCAATGGCCTTTCTGTAATTTGTTTACCTCGCATAGCAATTTTATCGTCTTTTGGGAGAGAGACATCACTAGTGAACATCACGTATCTGGGTCCATATCCTTATCATTGTTTCCACGCTATATTTACTTTTCTGCATTTACTTTCAAGTTGCTATTATTATCCCTTGCGTTTTATCCTTTGTAAACAACAAGACCGGAGAGATTGACAACCTCTCTGAACTTCATTGGGAACAAAGTTATCTGTGTCTGTGTGCAGGTCCGCGTTAGTTGCGCCGCTGACACCTACTTATCATCTCTGGAGTCCTACTGGAGACAAACCTTGGTATCTTTACCGAGGGAAATTTGCTGCTGTGATGCATCACGGCTTCCACTTGGGGCTCACCAACAAAGGGCGAGAAGACTACACCCGTCAACCCTCGTGCCATCACCGCGCTTCCAAGATTGGGAGCATCAGGATACCTCTTCCCGGCACCCTGTCGGAGGAAGTATTGACCTCTGGGAGCTTCTCCGCCACCATGGACACTTCCCGGATGATCCATGAGTAGTTCACCTTGGACCATGGGTCCATGATCAGTAGCTATGTTATGTTCTCCTCCCCTCTTTGTTCTTCATGGATTAGACCTTGCGAGTTGCCCTACATGATCAAGGAACATATGTAATTCTTTCTGCTGTTGCTATGTTGAGTTTGCTAGGATCTGATGGATTGTGAGACTATGTTCAGATTGTGATGAGTAATATATTTGGTTCTCTTTTATATTTTTTTCTTGAGTAAATCTTGCATGTTCTTCGTTGCTGTTTATTGCTTTGGCCAAGTAGTAGGTAGTGACTCCAAGAAGGAGTGTTATGCTTGATTATGGGTTCATGTCCCCTGATGACTAGCTTGAGTGACAGAAACATGAGTCTAGGGGATGTGTTGTTGCCACAACGGGGGAAACAATGGTGCTTGTAATCGCAGTTGCAAGGATTGTTTACTTTACGAAAAGTTCTTTTAATGCAGTTGTCTGTTGCTTTGGGTTTACACTTTGGGTGGGAGACGCAACTTAATACCAGCGAGATGTTCTGGATAGATATCTCAAGGTGGATGATTAGTAGTAGATGCAGATGGATTTAGGTCTACTTATCTTGGCGTACTGCCCATGCTATTGAGCCTCTTCCTTTCTTTTGTAGCATAGTTAGCATTGTGGTGCGTTTTTAATCCTGTCAATTGCCCAGTTGTGATTTGTTTACCTCACATAGAAGTTTATCGTCTTTTTGGAGAGAGACATCACTAGTGACCATCATGGGACCCTGGTCCATATTTCCACCATTGTTTACACCCCCAATTTACTTCTTGCCTTTAATTTCTAGTTGCAGTTATCATTATATTTTATCTGTTGCATTTGATCCTTTGTAAACGACAAGGCCAGAGAGATTGACAATGTAGAGACCAGATCCGAAGGGACCAAGTCTCTGTGCTTAACGTGCTAGTCCCTGGATCATTTTGCTAGCACACACAGTACTCGATGAAATAACAGAAGTAAAACATGTCTTTATTACATCGAATGAAGTAAATATTACAATAATAACATGGCTTAAGGCCATCTGATCAAATACTTGCGGAAGCTATAATAGTAGTAGTAGCGAGTCCATCCGACTCCACGGCAAAAGTTGAGTATAAGACAACGACCTATTCGCACCTTACTCCTCGTCGGAACAATCTGCAACATGAATAAGTTACAGCCCCAAAAGGGGTCAGTACTTTGATCGTACGGCAAGCCATATCACAGAAAGAAGTAAAAGCCCTGTAATACATGCAATTTGGCTGGTGTAGCTTCTACATTTATTTTTGCAAAAAGCTAATTTTTCCCTATAGAATAATAATAGCTAAGTTCTACAACAGCATACGATTGAGATGGGAAACCCCACTCAATCTATCCCAAAGTGATTATCCCAATAAATTAATTAAAGATGATGAGACAAATCAATATTTCCACAACTAGTTGCTCAAATTGTCCATAACCGGGGACACGGCTAATCGATTAGTTTTACACTCTGCAGAGGTTTGTGCACTTTTCCCCACAAGACTCGATCGCCTCCTTTGTAGTTCGTCACACTGCACGATGTATGACAACTGGAAGATCGAGACATGGTCTTTCAGAAGAGTTTCCCTTACTCCGGTAGCACCCATCCCACCTACTCACATCTACTTTCGTAGCGCTACCTAGTAAGAGTCCCTACAACTGATCAACCAAGCCAGAGCCCATAGTAGCTTGTGGCTGCACACGTAAGCTTCTAGGTATGTCAATACAATCAGTCCCTTTGAGCCTGGGTGGCTTTCCGCAGTCATCACTGGCCACCTCCAGGATGCTCGCAACCATCCCACCCAGGTAGTTCATTAACTTTATCTTGGTCCTAATTACTACTTTATCACTCATACCTCATAATGATTCATTTCCCAATCCACGTCTACTTAGCATAGCAATATCCTATTATACGATGGTGACAAAGATGTAAGGATCAGACCTACCTCAATGAACTACTGGGTGTAATAGCATAGCATAACCTATCATGCAATCTAAAGAAGAAGAACTAATGCATTGAAAACATGGGTAATAGGGAATATGATCAAAGATATGACTTGCCTTGCTGTTGATTGCAGAACTCTAAAGATTGGTGGTACTCTGCTTCGCACTCCGGACAATCTATCGTGAGCAAACAAAGATACACACAATCAATACACAACCAAAAGCAAAACAATGTTCAAGAACTCCAAAATAAAATCCGAATAAGAGATTTTGCAAAACAGATCAAGATTGATTTTAAAAGTGGGTTGCAAAGTGTCTAAAATATAGGGTTTAGCTAGGGTTTTAGTTTGCAAAAAGAATCAATCAAATCCGAGTTGTAAAAAAAAAGATACGATCGACTAAAGTTGAAAATAGAATCTGATCAGATCTGAATATTTTCGAAAATAACAAAACAAACTTTATGGTTGAACTGAAAAGAGGGCTTCGAAAGAAAACCGTGGGCTTTGGAAACACGTAAAACGGATCTACGAGTAAAAAGATATTACTAGAACAGTTTTGCATAGGATCTAGGAAAAAAAATATTGATCGAACGGAAAAATAATTTTCCTCAAAACTTGGATCTAAAGTACACAATATTTAAAGGGTTTCAAAACAACGATTTGGCCGCTTGTTTCATCTAAAACGGAGCAACGGATAAAAAATTACGGCGCTTTTACTAACCGCGACGTGTAGATTAGACGCGACGAAGACGACAACTCCGGCGATCTTCGGCGTCAACGAGGACGTCTATTATGTAGGGCTTGATTAGAAGATCACAACGGTGGTGGTGATGATCTCCAACGTCGTCCGTACGGGCGTGGCAACGCGGTGAACCGAGCGCGCTCCGATGAACTCCCGCGGTACGCGTACAATTTGGGGATCAAACTTGCGCAAGAAAAGAAGAGGGAAAAAGATGTCAATTAGAAGCACAACGAAGAGAAAAGTCGGTCTGCAGAATTTGGGGTCAAGGGGAGGCTCACCGGTGACGAAATTCGTCCAACAATAGAGCTCCGTTGGACCTAGATCTACCCCGAAATTAGCTCGATTTGGAACGGTTCGCTGCGAAATTTTGTGGGGAATCGGTGGAGGGGGTCATGGGGTAATTAAGGGACAAGATTTCGTGGGCAGGGGGCAACAGGAGAGGAGTCCTATGCGGACACGGCCGCCGGCGTCTGCGTACAGAGTCCGGCCTGGACTCTGTTTCCTTGCGGTGCTGGAGGAAGAGCACGTACGTGCTCGTGCGTGCTCACGCGCTGGTGCGTGGCTCGCCTGGCCTGCGGGCCTTTCGGCCGCTCGTTCCGCTCGGGCGCGCGCCTGGCTGGCTGGCTAGCTCGGCCGGCCGGCCGGCCGGCCCATTCAGTTTTTTTTTTCTTTTTTTTTTCTAAAAAAAAAATATAGGGGTATTTTCAATATAATAAAAATAGCCCCGAAAAAAATAACATCTTATTTTTTAAAAATAAAAAAAAACGTAAAACGTGAGTACGTTTATATAAATGTATACGTACTTTTCTTTAAACTTCAAAGAGTTTTATAAAATAAAATACAAGTCGGAAAAATACGAAATAAATTTCTAAAATCTTAGAAAAACATAAATAATAATTTCAATAAGTTATTTATACAAAATAAAATACTAAAGAAAAACTTTATTCAATAAATTCAAATAAGCTTCTCAAATAAGATCCAAAATGCACAAAAAAAAATGATATGCATATGCTCTCTAGTAACTCATCCAAAAAATAAATTTGGGATGTTACAAAACCTACCCCCCTTAAGGTGAATCTCGCCCTCGAGATTCGGGTTGGTCAGCAAAAAGGTGTGGGTGATCCTGCTTGAGATCCTCTTCTCGCTTCCAAGTAGCTTCTTCCTCGGTGTGGTGACTCCATTGAACTTTGCAAAACTTAATAACCTTGGTACGAGTGACTCTGTCTGCCGTATCGAGAATCTTCACAGGCTTCTCCTCATATGTCAAATCACCTTCCAGCTGAATTGCCTCCAATGGCACGGTGTCTCTCAGCGGAATATTTGTCATCTCTGCATAACACTTCTTCAACTGGGCCACATGAAACACATCGTGAACTCCAGACAAACCTTCGGGCAATTCTAACTTGTAAGCAACCTCTCCTTTGCGTTCCAAGACTTTATATGGCCCCACAAATCGTGGTGCTAACTTTCCTTTAACTCCAAATCTCTTAATGCCACGAAGCGGAGACACTCGAAGGTATGCTCTATCTCCCACTTCATACGTTACTTCCTTTCGTTTAGCATCGGCATAACTTTTCTGTCTTGACTGAGCTATCTTCAGCCTATCACGGATTAACTTGACCTTCTCTTCTGAATCCTTGATCAAATCTGGTCCGAATAGCTTGCGGTCTCCAACTTCATCCCACATTAACGGTGTTCTACACCTTCTTCCATACAACGCTTCAAACGGGGCCATCTTTAAACTGGCTTGATAACTGTTGTTGTACGAGAACTCCGCATAAGGCAAATTATCATCCCAACTGGATCCATAATCCAATGCACAAGCTCTCAACATGTCCTCCAGAATTTGATTCACTCTCTCAGTCTGACCATCTGTCTGGGGATGAAAAGCTGTGCTAAACTCCAGCCTAGTTCCCAAGGTTTCATGTAACTGATGCCAAAACTTTGAGGTAAACTGCGTGCCTCTATCTGATACAATCTTCTTCGGAACTCCATGCAGACATACGATCCTGGTCATGTATATCTTAGCCAACTTAGCACTAGTATAGGTGGTTTTCACCGGGATGAAGTGAGCCACTTTGGTCAAACGGTCAACCACTACCCAAATAGAGTCATAGCCTGACCGTGTCCTGGGTAATCCTGTGATAAAATCCATACCAAGTTTGTCCCATTTCCAATCAGGTATCGGCAAAGGTTGAAGTAATCCGGCCGGTTTCTGATGTTCCGCCTTCACTCTTTGACATACATCACATATAGCCACATACTCAGCAATATCCTTTTTCAACCCTGTCCACCAAAAACTTTCCTTCAAGTCCAAATACATCTTGGTGTTTCCCGGGTGTATTGAGTAAGGCGAATCATGAGCTTCTTGGAGAATCAACTTCCTGATCTTCGGGTCATTGGGCACGTAAATACGCTTCTCAAACCATAATGTTCCGTACTCATCTTCATGAAATCCTTCTGCTTTTCCTTTCTCCATTCTCTCCTTGATATCTGCAATACCCTTGTCCAACTTCTGAGCTTCTCGGATCTTTCCCAATAACGTGGACTGAATTTCTAGTGTGGCGACATATCCTCGTGGAACAATCTCCATACGAAGATCTCTGAGATCGTCACACAACTCCTGAGGTAAACTTCCTGCTATAAGGGTATTGACATAACTTTTCCGACTCAGGGCATCTGCCACTACATTGGCCTTTCCCGGGTGGTAATGCAATCTCATATCATAATCCTTGATAAGCTCCAACCACCTCCTCTGCCTGAGGTTCAACTCCTTTTGCGTAAAAATATACTTTAAACTCTTATGATCCGTGTATACGTCACACTTGTTCCCAATAAGAAAATGCCTCCAAGTCTTGAGTGCGTGTACTACGGCTGCTAACTCCAAATCATGGGTGGCATAGTTCAACTCATGAGGTCGAAGCTGACGCGAGGTGTAACATACAAACTTTCCATCTTGCATGAGAACGCCTCCGAGTCCTTGCCGCGAGGCATCACAATACACTTGAAAATCCTTGCGCACATCGGGCAAAATCAGCACTGGGGCTGTAACCAAACGCTTCTTCAATTCCTGAAAACTGGCTTCACATTCCTCCGTCCAGACGAACTTGGTGTCCTTCTTCAACAATTCCGTCATAGGTTTGGCAATCTTGGAGAAACTCTCGATGAATCTCCTGTAATAACCCGCAAGTCCAAGAAAACTACGGATTTCACCAACGGATGTGGGCGCCTGCCATTCTGTGACTGCTTCAACCTTGGATGGGTCCACTGCGATTCCTTCGCCTGACACAACATGTCCAAGAAATCCCACTTCCTTCAACCAAAACTCACACTTACTAAACTTGGCATAAAGTTGATGTTCCCTAAGTTTCTCCAAGACTAAGCGTAGGTGTTCTTCATGCTCCTCTTCATTCTTGGAATAAATCAAAATATCATCAATGAACACCACAACAAATTTGTCCAAAAACTCCATGAAGACCTTGTTCATCATGTTCATAAAGTATGCAGGGGCATTGGTTAGACCGAAAGACATGACTGTGTACTCATAGAGTCCATATCTCGTGGTGAAAGCGGTCTTGGGTATATCCTTCTCACGGATCTTCAACTGGTGATATCCCGATCGGAGATCGATCTTGGAAAACACACTAGCTCCTTCCAACTGGTCAAACAAATCATTGATCATCGGTAGTGGATACTTGTTCTTGATAGTCACCTCGTTCAACGAGCGATAATCCACGACCATCCTTAGAGATCCATCCTTCTTCTCTACTAAAAGCACTGGGGCTCCCCAAGGTGATGAACTCGGGCGAATATACCCTTTCTCCAATAACTCTTTAATTTGCTTCTTAATTTCCTCTAAGTCATTTGCGGGCATTCTATACGGCCTTTTGGATATAGGTCCGGTGCCTGGCAATAACTCGATCAAAAACTCGATATCCCGGTCCGGTGGCATTCCGGGCAACTCCTCCGGGAATACGTCAGGGTACTCCTTGACTATCGGCACTTCCTCCAGGCTAACCCCCTTAAGAGAATATACTTGGGTCCTTCTAAACTTGTGCTTGGTCACATACTTGATCCTCTTCCCCTCGGGTGTGGTGAGAGAGATTGATCTTCCCTCACAGTCAATGTTGCCTTTATACTTCGACATCCAATCCATACCTAGGATTACATCCAAACCTTGGGACTTCAAAATTATCAGGTCTGTGGGGAAATCATGATTGCCAATGGCGAGGCTCAACTGGGGACAACCTAAACCTGCCATCATCTCGGCTCCCGGGGAACTTACTAAAATTGGTACACTAAGGGTCTTGGTAGAAAATCCATACTTATCCATAACTACCCTTGATATGAATGAATGTGATGCACCAGTGTCAAAAAGAACTAGTACTGGTTGAGAGTTTAGCAAAAACTTACCAAACACTGCATCGGGTTGTTCATAGGCTTCCTCCACGTTGACATGGTTCACTTGTCCCTTAGCAAAAGGGTTAGGCTTCTTATTTCCAGAACTCCCATTGCCATTCTTCAGCTCAGGACATTCATTGGAGTAATGCCCTTTGTTGTTGCATTTGAAGCAGGTGATGTGACTTAGGTCCTTCTTCATGGGCGTAGATCGGTTGGACCGCTGTGGATTCCCATTTCCTCCATTGCCATTCCTCTGGTTTCCATGGTTATGTCCATTGCCTCCATGCTGAGAATGACCTCCATGATTATGATGGTTGAGCCCTCCAAATTTATTGGGTCCTGTTCCACCATATCCTGAGAATGGTGCGGAACGGGGCTTCTGTTGAGTGCCAGATTGATACTTGCCCTGTCCGTACTTCCTCTTGCGATTCTCCATTATCTGATGCTTGCCTTCAAGAATGATAGCCTTATCCACCATCTCCTGGTAGTTAGCAAAGGTTGCCACCGTCAACTGAACTCCAAGCTCATCATTTAGTCCCTCCAGAAATTTCTCCTGCTTGGCAGCATCTGTGGCCACATCTCCTGGAGCATAACGGGACAGCTTGTTGAATTCCTCCACATACTCTGCCACTGAACGGCCTCCCTGGCGTAAGTTGCGAAACTCCCTCTTCTTGAGACTCATAGCTCCAGCTGAAACATGAGCAGTGCGGAACGCCTGCTGGAACTGGTCCCAAGTCACATTCGCCATGGGGTATGTGGTGGTGTAATTATCCCACCATGCGGCTGCAGGTCCATCTAGCTGGTGCGAGGCAAATCTCACTTTCTCCTCATCAGTGCATCCAGCGGTTGCTAGCTTCCTTCCCATATTGCGGAGCCAGTCATCTGCAACAATCGGCTCTGGGATGCTAGAGAACAAAGGTGGGTTAAACCTTAGTAAACGGGTGAGGTTGTCTCCCAAAGGTGGTGGCGGTGGTGGGGCATTGTTGTTGTTGTTGTTATTGTTCATGTTCTGCATCAAAAGTTGCATCATCTGATTCTGGGTCTGAAGCAACTGCTCTAAGCCGGGTGGAATTTCATTCCCTGATCCACTAGCAGAAGGGGCACGTCTTGGCGGCATCTGTCGGGTTAGAATAGATGAGGTTATAGAGAGAAAATAGGCCTAAGGGGGATAACACTACCCATATGCAACATGATAGCAAGAAATTTCAATCAATCACTCATTCAAATCAAGGTTCACATAATTAACTAAGATAGGCCATGTCACAAGAGTCGACATGGTAACTCTAAGAAAACTCTCAGATCGAAACTCTAAACGTTTAACTAAAAGAAAAAAAAATCTATAATGGTGGTCTATGACTAGTTTGAGTCGGAAGAAGAATCGATCATCAAGACATCATTTGCATTTTCCTCTTCCTCTGACTGGTAATCCTCATCTTGGCTAACGAGGCATCCATCGGAGTGATCCTCCTGAATGTTTTCTCCTTGGTCAAGTTGTTCTTCTGCTTCCTCCAGCATGAGCTTCAACTCTTCATTCCTTTCTTGTAGTGTGTCGATTTGCTCCTCATACACTTCACGAACTCTCTTAGCTTCCTCCTCCAAACCCTCAATAACGTCCATGAAATGAAGCATTTCTTCCTCCACACGTTGAACATATTCCCCCAAGTCTTGAATGTGGGATGCCATTGATGTATCCTGAACAGTGCGTACTAATTCTCCAGTATGATCTTGGCGTCCATACATCTCGAAGCGGGTTCCTTGAGATCTGCGTGGTACTCCTGTCGAATACGTCCTAAGGTCATCAATGCGGCACGACTTCTTCCCACACTCCAGTTTGGTGCTTTCACCGAGAAGTTAATTGGCTTGATTTTCCTTCCAAAGGTGCGTCCTGGAATGTGAACTTGGACCTTCCAGCTCTTTGCTCCTGGGCCTGTAGTCATGAGTGTCCCGGTGAAACTAGGCAAGGCGATCTTCAAAAACTTCACGATCTCCATCAGGCTTTGTCCAAAAGGTGTGGTCTCATCAGGCTGAGCGAACTTGGTGATCGGCATCTATATTTGTAAGGAGAGAAGAGATTAGAAGTGAATAGGAAAGAGTATGAGAATCATTAGAACTGTAGAGGGTTTTTAAAATAAGGTTTTCATCCTATGGCTTTTCCATTCCTAAGGTCACGTCCTACAGTCAACATGTGCTCTGATACCATCTTGTAGCGACCAGATCTGAAGGGACCAAATCTCTGTGCTTAACGTGCTAGTCCCTGGATCATTTTGCTAGCACACACAGTACTCGATGAAATAACAGAAGTAAAACATGTCTTTATTACATCGAATGAAGTAAATATTACAATAATAACATGGCTTAAGGCCATCTGATCAAATACTTGCGGAAGCTATAATAGTAGTAGTAGCGAGTCCATCCGACTCCACGGCAAAAGTTGAGTATAAGACAACGACCTATTCGCACCTTACTCCTCGTCGGAACAATCTGCAACATGAATAAGTTACAGCCCCAAAAGGGGTCAGTACTTTGATCGTACGGCAAGCCATATCACAGAAAGAAGTAAAAGCCCTGTAATACATGCAATTTGGCTGGTGTAGCTTCTACATTTATTTTTGCAAAAAGCTAATTTTTCCCTATAGAATAATAATAGCTAAGTTCTACAACAGCATACGATTGAGATGGGAAACCCCACTCAATCTATCCCAAAGTGATTATCCCAATAAATTAATTAAAGATGATGAGACAAATCAATATTTCCACAACTAGTTGCTCAAATTGTCCATAACCGGGGACACGGCTAATCGATTAGTTTTACACTCTGCAGAGGTTTGTGCACTTTTCCCCACAAGACTCGATCGCCTCCTTTGTAGTTCGTCACACTGCACGATGTATGACAACTGGAAGATCGAGACATGGTCTTTCAGAAGAGTTTCCCTTACTCTGGTAGCACCCATCCCACCTACTCACATCTACTTTCGTAGCGCTACCTAGTAAGAGTCCCTACAACTGATCAACCAAGCCAGAGCCCATAGTAGCTTGTGGCTGCACACGTAAGCTTCTAGGTATGTCAATACAATCAGTCCCTTTGAGCCTGGGTGGCTTTCCGCAGTCATCACTGGCCACCTCCAGGATGCTCGCAACCATCCCACCCAGGTAGTTCATTAACTTTATCTTGGTCCTAATTACTACTTTATCACTCATACCTCATAATGATTCATTTCCCAATCCACGTCTACTTAGCATAGCAATATCCTATTATACGATGGTGACAAAGATGTAAGGATCAGACCTACCTCAATGAACTACTGGGTGTAATAGCATAGCATAACCTATCATGCAATCTAAAGAAGAAGAACTAATGCATTGAAAACATGGGTAATAGGGAATATGATCAAAGATATGACTTGCCTTGCTGTTGATTGCAGAACTCTAAAGATTGGTGGTACTCTGCTTCGCACTCCGGACAATCTATCGTGAGCAAACAAAGATACACACAATCAATACACAACCAAAAGCAAAACAATGTTCAAGAACTCCAAAATAAAATCCGAATAAGAGATTTTGCAAAACAGATCAAGATTGATTTTAAAAGTGGGTTGCAAAGTGTCTAAAATATAGGGTTTAGCTAGGGTTTTAGTTTGCAAAAAGAATCAATCAAATCCGAGTTGTAAAAAAAAAGATACGATCGACTAAAGTTGAAAATAGAATCTGATCAGATCTGAATATTTTCGAAAATAACAAAACAAACTTTATGGTTGAACTGAAAAGAGGGCTTCGAAAGAAAACCGTGGGCTTTGGAAACACGTAAAACGGATCTACGAGTAAAAAGATATTACTAGAACAGTTTTGCATAGGATCTAGGAAAAAAAAATTGATCGAACGGAAAAATAATTTTCCTCAAAACTTGGATCTAAAGTACACAATATTTAAAGGGTTTCAAAACAACGATTTGGCCGCTTGTTTCATCTAAAACGGAGCAACGGATAAAAAATTACGGCGCTTTTACTAACCGCGACGTGTAGATTAGACGCGACGAAGACGACAACTCCGGCGATCTTCGGCGTCAACGAGGACGTCTATTATGTAGGGCTTGATTAGAAGATCACAACGGTGGTGGTGATGATCTCCAACGTCGTCCGTACGGGCGTGGCAACGCGGTGAACCGAGCGCGCTCCGATGAACTCCCGCGGTACGCGTACAATTTGGGGATCAAACTTGCGCAAGAAAAGAAGAGGGAAAAAGATGTCAATTAGAAGCACAACGAAGAGAACAGTCGGTCTGCAGAATTTGGGGTCAAGGGGAGGCTCACCGGTGACGAAATTCGTCCAACAATAGAGCTCCGTTGGACCTAGATCTACCCCGAAATTAGCTCGATTTGGAACGGTTTGCTGCAAAATTTTGTGGGGAATCGGTGGAGGGGGTCATGGGGTAATTAAGGGACAAGATTTCGTGGGCAGGGGGCAACAGGAGAGGAGTCCTATGCGGACACGGCCGCCGACGTCTGCGTACAGAGTCCGGCCTGGACTCTGTTTCCTTGCGGTGCTGGAGGAAGAGCACGTACGTGCTCGTGCGTGCGCACGCGCTGGTGCGTGGCTCGCCTGGCCTGCGGGCCTTTCGGCCGCTCGGGCGCGCGCCTGGCTGGCTGGCTAGCTCGGCCGGCCGGCCGGCCGGCCCGTTTAGTTTTTTTTTCTTTTTTTTTTCGCGAATTTCTTTTTTTTTTCTAAAAAACAAATATAGGGGTATTTTCAATATAATAAAAATAGCCCCGAAAAAAATAACATCTTATTTTTTTAAAATAAAAAAAAAACGTAAAACGTGAGTACGTTTATATAAATGTATACGTACTTTTCTTTAAACTTCAAAGAGTTTTATAAAATAAAATACAAGTCGGAAAAATACGAAATAAATTTCTAAATCTTAGAAAAACATAAATAATAATTTCAATAAGTTATTTATACAAAATAAAATACTAAAGAAAAACTTTATTCAATAAATTCAAATAAGCTTCTCAAATAAGATCCAAAATGCAAAAAAAAAAATGATATGCATATGCTCTCTAGTAACTCATCCAAAAAATAAATTTGGGATGTTACAGACAACATCTCTGTACTCGTTGGGCACAAAGTTATTTGTATCTGTGTGCAGGTCGAGGCGACGCAAGTGATTATCATAAACGGCGCATCACTTGTCGAACCACCTACTTGTTGTTGTTGGAGTCCTACTGGACTGACTCTCAACCTTGGTATCTTTGCTAAGGGAAATTTGCTGTTGTGCTACATCTCAACCTTCCACTTGGGGTAGCCAACGAGGAGCACTACTTCAGTGCCATCAAGCTAATTTCTGGCGCCGTTGTCGGGAATCCACTCTTCAAGGTAGGGGAGTTTCACGCTATCTTTTATCTTTGCTTTTTAGTCTTGTTAGTTTACCTTTCAGTTTTTATCTTTGTGCCCTTTATCAAAAAATACGAAAAAAAATCCTATCATGTTTGCTGCTACTATGGGTTCCACTGAAAACAATAAGTTGTAACAACAATGATTTTATCTGCACTCCTATTGCTATACCTGCCACTTCAGCTACCTCTTATGAAATTAAACCTGCTTTGCTAAACCTTGTTATGAGAGATCAATTCTCTAGTGCTGGAGATGATGCTGCTTTACACTTAAATAATTTTGTTGAGCTTTGTGATATGCAAAAGTATAAAGAAGTAGAAGGTGATATTGTTAAGCTTAAGTTTATTACTTTCTCTTTGAGGGAAGGAGCTAAAATTTGGTTTCAATCCTTGCCTATGAATAGCGTAGATTCTTGGGATAAGTGCAAGGATGCTTTTATTGGGAAGTATTAGGGCATCTTCAATGGTTGTAAGATAGGTGTTGGTAAGTTTTCCACCTAGGATAAAATGATGATGTGTCATGCAATAAATGAGGTGAGAGAGCAAAGTTGTATGTAGATTAACCAACACCTCTTGCACAAGTTTCAAGGTAGAATAGAGAGCAACCACATTAACTTTCTCATTTTTTATGGGATGACTTACATACAACCCATTGGAGTATTTGTATGATAGCTTGTTGGTTGATGACATGGACAATGTACCAACAACACTTACATACAAATTGTTGAAGATGCCCTTACCCACCTGCTAAGATTATCCAATTGAGGAGTAATTTTTTGAATTTTAAGCAATTGGATAATGAACACGTTGCCCAAGCTTGGGAACGTATGAAATCTCTTGTTAGGAAGTGTCGTACACATGGTTTGACTACTTGGCTGGTTATCCAGACTTTTTATGCAGGCTTGAACTTTACCTCGCGGAACCTGTTTGATTCGGCCATGGGAGGATCCTTTATGTCAACAACACTTGGTGCTGCCACGAAACTTGTAAGGCCCGATATGCTGTACTGTTCCAGATCTAGATGTTTCCATCTAGATCCGGGGACGAAGCACATATCGATCCCACCGCGACATATGACAATGCCATATGCCTCGGATTTCCAACATTATATCACAACATTACAACTACATGGATACAACATCAGCGGAAGATACATGTCTGAGTACAGACTACAATCAATTGCCTAGCGGCAACGAGAAAAAGAAATCGCTCCCATAACCACACGGGTCCAGGCCCTCCGTCGGGATCCGCCTAACAAGTCGTCGTCGAGACTCCACGTGAATCGTCGATCATCATACCTGTTATCGATCAAGAACCCTGAAAAGAGTTTGGGGGTAGTATCATGAGTATAGAAGTACTCAGCATCCAACTGTAGTGGTCAACTGATCCAGCAAGGACTTCATCACTCGTCATTCTAGGATAACTAGTAGTTTACGGTAAGGATGGGGTAAATGGTGAGGTTATTGCCGCACTAGCATTTATGGAGTGGCTAAAGATCTAGAGACTAAGATAAGAAGCCAAGAATTCGATGAAGAATCGCCTCCAACAAGTCTTGCTATCATCTACTTACGCAAACATAACACCTATCCTATCCTTGTCCTCCTCTTCGCATCCCGACGAAGAATAAGCAGTCAAGGCACACACACATTGATCAAGTTATTAAGATTATCATAGTTGTTGTTGTCTATGAACAAGGAGTAGGTCTCAAGTCGTCCATAACCGTGGACACGGCTTCCCGAAAAGATTTGACCCTGCAGGGGTGTATCAACTGCCCATTACAAGGCTCCGCACGCACGCCCATCTCTCTCAGTTGCTACCCATCATAGGCAACCATTTTATGATTTAGTTCCGAGAGATCCGAAACGACAGGTCCCTCTAGCTAACAACGAACAAATCCGGGTGGCCCCCGGGGAGTCGACACCCAATCCAAAAGCCGTTCGCACTCTCGGATCGGACTCTTCCGGCTCACGCAGGTCGGATTACCGGGTCACCTCACATGGGGTAGGGTCCTAGCTGATCGGTTGGACCAACAGAGAAACCATTTCTCCACTGGCCCAAGTTGTTTTAAAGGATGTCTGCTAGGAGCGACCCGATAGACATATATGCATGGTTTGCAAATGGTAAATCGGCTTGGGCCACCTCTAGAAATGTTTGAAGCTAGGTAGGTAAGAAAAGGGGACCCCATAAAGTCCCACATGCGGTTAGGCACGCTCAGTCTTAAAACCAATACCCGGAACACGGATCCTAGGTGACTCGAATGGAACAAAGCGTCGGGGCGGGATAGCCTAGACCTTCTATACTTCGTCGGATATAGTCAACATTATAATAATCATATCATCCAAAACAATATAATAATGTGATAGCCCAATCCAAGGAGTAATAGGGTAACATTCATAGCATCCTAAGCATGCATACTAAGCAGGGGCTGAGCAATGAGCAATAGTAAGATAGCAGTACATGGTTTGCTGGGAGGGGACATGGCTGTATCGGTTTAAGAGAGGATGTAAACATGTGGTAGGATCAAACATCGAACCTAACCTAGACTAACATGCAATCCACTGGTTATAATAGAATGGATCATAAGTAATGTATAGTCCTTGCATGTTGATAAGTCGGGTTCCGAAGGTGTAGGCGATCGCGAGCTCGCACCGTCTCCTAGAGTAACCGTGGGAGCACACAGGAAGGAAACACTGGAAAGAAATCGACGAGCAAGCATCTATTACTACGAAGCAATCACGAGCAATCAACAACAAGAAAGCAACACGAGACAACACACTACGGTATCACATCTATCGTCCAGAGCGGTTACTAACAGGTTAAGTGGAGTACTCGTCACACAAGACGATACCGCACGTTTACAAGGGTTCAAGTTGTTTAGCTACACAAGATGAGAAAAGGTTGTTAACATGGCATCTCCCTCAAGCATGGCATATCACAAAAACATGGAAAGAGGTGAAGCATAAATAAACTATCTAATCTAGTCACTTTAAGTGGGGGTAAAACCTATACATGACAACTATTGCGGACCCCACGATAATTATTGAATTTGGTACTATTCTTCCCTAAACATAATTTTATTATTTTTATTAGCAGGAACGAGCAGCATAATCAAGATCTACACACAATTCTAGTCAAGTTACATTTAAGGAACATTTTAATCAGACCAACGGATAACATTTTAATCAGAGCTACCGTTAAAAAGATACGGGCATCGCAAAAATATAACACAATCTGCAAATTAAATCTAACTGGAAAAAAATAAAAGGTCTACTGGGCGGAATATGTCTCTGCTGGGCCTAAACAATAGGGCGCGGAACAGGGCTACTGCTAGTGGGCCTCGGTCCAACTAGGCATGGAAAAAATGGGAATGGGGCTTCTCACCTCATGGGCTGGGGCCCAGCTTGGAGTGGGCGAGGAGTAGTGAAACTGAAAGTCCAAGTATGTGATCAGAGGGGGAGGGGGTGAATGATCACTTCAAATTTTCAACTGAAACTTGGAAGTGAAGCATAAGTAAAGCGGACCAGAGAAGCAAAACTGGAAGCGAAACTAAATGCAGTGGATCAAAACACATTGAAGCATAACTGGGAAGAAAATGCAGTGCGGAAGGTAAATGCTTGAATTAAAACGAACTGTGACTCGGCGATGTTTGTTTGACCAGTTCACGCTCTGCAAAGCGCTACGTCTGGTTGGAGGGACTGGTGATTGAACACCTGGAGAAAATCTCTCTCCGTCAATTGCTCCACTACACCAATCTCCTTGAGCTTGGTCAGTTTTGAATCGGGATAGATTATCAAGGGAATCTCAGAAACCTTTGACAAACTTGATCTTCGAGGCGACAATTACTCTTCGCTCTTTGAAGTCGACACTCTAACCGTCTAGGAGAATTTCATTTCTCCAAGATAAAAAGGCTAGTAAGCTTTCACCTAAGTCATCTCGAATCTACTCAGATCAATGGGACTTAGGCTTCAGTATTCTTGGATTTGGGTTTTGGTTCGGTGGCGTTCTTGGGGTGCTCTCTTCAGTCACTCTCAGGAATATTCTCAGAGCATCCACCCGCAAAAGGAGGAGGGTACGGCGTATTTATAGTTGGCGATCCCAAGGTGCGAAATGACCAGATTGACCCGAAGTGACAGCGTGACACGTGTCCACAACGGTTGGATTTGTCATTACTGCGCAACTTTACTTGAAGAACAAGTAAAGCTGACTCACGGACTTAGTTCTGCTTCAGATGCCAAAGAAAGAAGTCTTTGCTACTGAAGCTTAACTTAGTGCACATGAGATTTCTTCACTGAGGCTTCTCACTTGGTTTAGATTTGATCTGAGCATTTTCTCAATAACTTCGGTGTCCACAAACTAAAGGCCCCTCTTGATAGTACGGTTTGTCCTATGACTCAAAGAACAGAAAAAGAACTACACAAAAACATCTAAGTCTTGCGCCGTCTTCTTCATTTCCTTCAATGAGTTGAGCTTCGATAACTTGAAAACCTTCCCTGAAGCTTTATCACTTAGCTTGTCCTTCAGGAACCTATTCAACTGTTTACACTAGAAAACATTGTTAGTTCCTCTTCTGTCTTGTCCAACAATATCCAAAACACACGGGGGCAAAACTTTGCTCTTACAATCTCCCCCTTTTTGGACTCTTGTTGACAAAACAGGCATCGATAAAAGATATTGAAGTTTTTGTGAAGTGATGGGACAAACTCTAAGATATGAATTTTTTGGCTCCCCCTGAATGTAAGCATCGAAGATTTATATAATCGAAGTGAAATGATTGAGAGAAATTTCTTCGGTGGAGAGAAAAACAAATATCTTAGCGAAGACAATTGCATTTGAAGATAAATGTCCTGAAATGTGTGCAATTGCTTCCAATGACCTGTGACTTAGAAAATAATAACCACCTGCAAGATAGATGATACAAAGCAGTACTTGCAAGCAAAGGGTTATTAACACTTAAATGTAGCACAGGAGTATCATGACCGAATGTAAACTTAAGTTACAACCCAATCGAAGAGAATGGAATGTTTGTTGTAACTTAAACCAAGTGAAGCAAAATGAAAATAGCAAAAGCCCTTTCCCCGATGCAAATCTAACTCATCGATGCCCTCAGTCTCCCCCTTTTAGTCAATGATTGGACAAAAGGTTGGGAAGAGGTTTGAGAGATCTACTACGCGGCATCAGCACCCTTGGAACCCGACGAAGCAGAGCTTGACGAAGACTCATCCGACGAAGATTGATCTCCTAAAGATTCTTCTTCCGACGCAGGCGAAGGAAGAGCTTCGAGTCGCGTCTGAGTGATGAGGTTGATGTCGAGGTCGCTGTCGTCGATGCCTTCGTCGTCCTTCGATGTGATGGAGTCATTTTCGGAGACGGTGTCTGGCCTGATGGGTTCTGGCTCGTTGACGAAGAGTACTTCATCAATCTTGTGCAGGGGAGGAAGCTTTTGATTCGGGCGATCCACAGTATCATCACGGGAAAAGTTTCGCTGGAGGTGCTCATACTCTTTGTAAATGCGATCTTTACGAAGGCCTTTTACTGAGTTGAACATCCGGAGTCCCTTCCAGGAATGTCGTTTGAGCACACGCAGATACTGATTGTTGTTGAGAGCAATGTTGCCAACGCGAATAATTTCATCGGTAAGGATTTGCATCTGGTGTTGATTGGCTTCAATGTAATTTTCAAGCATTTGCTGCAACCGAAGATTTACTTCAAAGTGGTGGTAGTCTTTTTGGAATTTCTTTGATATGTTGCGCTCATTGACTTCATGGCGCACCCCAACATATGTGGCGAAAATATCATTGGGCTTCCTCGGCATTTCCAAAGTGTCACGCACTGGGGGAAGGAAAATCTTCGGATGATGGCGAGCCACAAAGTCTTCATTCCTGCCATAGTCGCAGACAACTTGCAGCCAAGGAGCATAAGGCTTCAGTGTGAATGGAAGCTTTGCTGCATGAACCAAATTCCACAGGAAGCAGTCCTCGAAGTAAAAAACGAGACCATGAGTGAGCTTCATAATTGCATGCCTTGTATTAGGATAAATATTGGATTCCTCCGAAGCAGTACTCAATGGAATCAAAGAGTTGGACAAGATATAAAACCAAGTCTTGGAAATGAAGTTCAAATGCTTCGGGCGAATGTTTTCAGGAATATAATTTGCATTGACTTCAGTATCCAACAAGGTAGAAAATTGTACTTCAGTCAGATCTGGCTCCAAGTGAATCTTTTCTAGATCGTCAGAATGCCTTGGAATATTGACTATCTCCATGAATTCGGCTGAAGACATTCTGAAAATTTCACCTTGGATCATCCATTCCAGCATCCATGAGATGGGTTCATTTGCATCACCAGAAACATATAGTGTGGCATAGAATTGATTGATGAGTTCAGAATTGAAGTGAGTTCTCAAAGCAAACAGCCGAGTCAAATTCTGATTCTCAATGGTTTCGGTGATGTTCTAGAAGCAAATGGAAGTGGAAAGACTTCTCATATCCAGATACCTGTGCCGAAACAAAACTCCTTGCTGACAGAAAACCTTGGTGTATAAAATTTGTTGCTCCACAGTCCAGAAATGAAGATCATCCGTTGTTCGGTCTTAAGCATATGGACTGGCACCAAAGAAACGATGACGCTTCTGATGATGTTCCAAGTTAAATTCTGGACCGTGCCTTGAAGAACATCCAGTGCCCTTGAAGATAGGAAATGTTTCACGAGGGTAATTAGATTCAAGCTGGGTGTCTTGGCAGGGGCGTGAACGAGCGCGAATCCAGAGGAGCTACTTGGTTGGATCGTGAAGGACCAGCAGTCTGAGAGATAATCAATACTTGCTCTTGTGAGGGATTCAATATCTATACTTGCTCATCGTCATCTTCATGTGCTTCAGAGCGAGGCATATTGGATTCATATTCTTGAGCAGTTCTGGCGGTGGGAAAATCTCGGGAGCCACTAGTTCTTGAGTGGGATGGAGATGGTTCATTGGCTTCTGGGTGAGATGATGGGGGTGGTGCGGGAGCAGCAGGTGGTGTTGGATTTCTTTGCGGTGTGGGGGATGGAGCATGGGTTGGTGTGGGTGCACGAGGTGGAATGGGTGTTGGTGCAGGTGTCGGGGTTGGGGTTCGCTTGGGGGTTGGAGCTTTTTGAGGTGGAGTGGGTGTATGTGTGACGGGTGTCTGCTTGGGAGTGGATTTGGTAGGAAGAGGTGTAGGGGTTTTGGTGTGTGGAGCTGAAGCTTTTGGTTGGGAAGGCTTTGGCTTGGGAGCAGGAGTGGGAACTGCTTCAGTATTTTCCTTCGGCTGGCTGGTTGGTTCATCACTTGTATCCATGTCAGCAGCCGAGGCCAAAGTGACCTTCGGCTTCTTGGTGGTTCTCTTCTTTGGAGAAGGGTCTGAAGGCTTTGCAACAACTGGCTTGGCAGCAGCTGGTTCAGCTTAGAGTGGGGCCTTGCGCTTCCGAGAATCTCTTTCCATTATTGAAGCATTATGCGTCTTCACCATTTCATCCACTGCATCTTTAATATTTCCTTTGTAAGTTTTGATGTTTTCCTTGGTGGTGGTGTTGACGTATGTCACCTTCTGAAGCAACATCAAGGCATGTTGTTTGAATTCTTCATCTGTTTCAGCTTCAGCACGCTTTTGATAGTTGTGAATCTTTTCACATTCAGATCTATCTCTTGAATGCAAGTCCTTCAGCTGACTGATCATAGTAGAGATCATTGCTTCGATGGAGCCTGAGATGTAGACTTCACCGAGATCAATAGATTCAGGATCGACTGCCTCACATTTCTTCCAAAGAGCTTCAGTAATGCCCAATTGATCCCATAGTTCGCCTTCACGAGGATCAGGGAACTGATGTTCACTATTGAAATTTGCTTCAGCTTGAGCTTCAGGCATTGAGATGCCTTTCTGCTTCGATGGAATAGCTTCAGCAGAGGGTGTCATATCAACCACAAACTTCTTCTGGACATCCCTTGCAGCATTCTCAGCTTTCTTTGTTCTGAGGCCTTCTAGAGAAGCCTTGCGTTTAGCTTCGTGTTCAGCCAACAGTTTGGCTTCAGCTGCAGCTATTTCTTCATTCTTTTCGGCTTCGGCGAGCTTGCGCTTCGTCTCAGCCTTTTCTGCAACAAATCTTGTGGAGTCCAACTACCTTTTCTTTCTTGCAGCCGCTTCTTCTGCCTTCTGCTTCTCTGCAGATTCTTTAGCAAGGATGTTGCGGTTCAGTGCCTCCTCGAGGTCTTTCTGCTTCAGTTCAACTTCAGTGAGCTTTCTCTTCCCTAAAGGGTTTGGAGGAGAAGACTGCTTGGGCTTCGCTGGTGCAGCGGCCTTTGCAGATTGTTGATGCTTAGCAGGGTCATGCCTCTGCTTTGAGCGCCTCTCAGTATTGAGGACAACAGCCGGTGGCTTGGAGGCCAAGGGCTTCGCAACCACCAAATTTGACAAGTCAATGGTGGGGCGAGTTGAGGGCTTATCCTTGGGGTCTTGAATATTTATCCCCTTAGCAGCAGGTTTCTCTCCTGGCTGTTTCTTCAATGGAAGCCAAATCCTTTGCTTCTTGGGGGGAGTAGGTTCTGATTCATCATCTGCTTCCGATTCCGATTCGTCACCAGCTTCAGCATTTGATTCGTCCAGAATCGAGTCTTCCAGCGCAGCTCGTTCCAATCTGGCTTGCTCTTCATCGTCGGTGGAAGCATGAGGAGGAGAAGCAGATTTCTTCTTAAGCTTCCTCTTCTTCTTCGAGCTAGGCCCAACTGCATGGGCTTCAGCATCAGCTAGCTTGGATGCTTTCTTTGCTTCCTTGAGTCTCTTATTCTCTGCAGTGATTCTCAATCTCTTTTTCTCATCAGGATAATCATACGGAGAGAGGGTGTTGGGGTGAGGATATTTTGGAGGAACGGGATAGTACAAATGACGATTTTCTTCAGTGAACTGACCACACATAGCAGAAGTGTACTGGTATGGTGGGTTGAAGGCAAACTGCATTGCCCAGATCCAATCTGGAATGCTCTTGTACTTGTACCACCTGATGGCCCAGTAGCGGCAAATGTTTTGCAAACTAATCTTGCGTTGTTCCTTGGTTTCTTCTGGAGGTGTATCATATCCAAGTTCAATGCGAATGGACTCAGGAATGCCTCTTGCATTGTTGGTTTCCTTGGTTCTGCCTCCTTTTCTCTTGGGAGCAGCTTGTTCGGCTTGTTCGGCTTCGTTGAGATGATCAAGAACAGGTGACTCATTACCGAAGCCTAAATCCACAGACATCCTGCGAAAAAGCAAAAGGTAGCAAGGGAAAAATACACGTATGATTTGAGCACTAGCAAAAGTTTCGACCAAACAAAAAGATTTTGAAAAGAGATTCAGTTGAATATGGGTGATGTTTCTGGTCTGTTCTGAGCTAGACTTAGCAACTTCAATTGAACTGCTATCCCTAACACATAAAAGATGGCATCAAACCCTATTATCTAACCTGAATCGATATGGGAAGCTTTTGCTTGCTAACACAAGTTTCCCAAAGGAGCAAGGATCCAACGGATCAAAGAAACCTAACAAAATCAACCCAAACACTAGACTAAGAACTCGGATCCAATCTAAAAGAGGATGAACCAAAAGATGAAGATTGGATCGAGGGCTCGCCATACCCTATCTTGGTGTCGTCGAGAAGCTACGGCGACGACGAGCAGAGGAGGAGCTCGACGGCGGCGCGAAGTCCACGGCGGCGCGAAGTCCAACAGTGAAGCGGCGAGAATGGCGCCGGAGACGAAGAGCACGACGACGCGCGAGAGAGATTAGGGTTCCGGAGCGGTTGGGGAGGAAGAGATTAATCGAATCGCTGGGGTGGAAGCCTTATATAGGGCTGGTCTGACAGGAGTTGTCAGATCAGATCGGACGGCTCCCAGCGACTGTCCCTCCGGATTCTACGGCGGGGATTTCGTGGCGGTTCGCGAGCGAATCTCAACGACCCGGATTTGACGGGATCTCAACGGCCGAAGAATATGTCTTCATCTTTAGTAAAACTTTGATAAAAGTTGGAAGCATTTGATTCGGAACTCAATGACGTTCGGAGCAAAATGCTTTCCGTTTCAATTGTGCTCAACCATTTTGGAAAGATAGAGTAAGAGGGAAAAAGAACAGAGGGGGGTAGGGTCCGAAACTTATCACCTCGAAGAAAAACTAAACGAAGCAAAAGGTGATAAGCATTGAGGACTAAATCCAAGCAAAATAGAAGGAAAAACAAATACCGAAACAAAAAAAAACTAGCAATGAAGTAAATGAATATATACATGGAGATAAAGGTTCGGTCTTACAGTACATTTCGTGAGTCCAATATATTGAGCTCACACCTTAACGCACATAACCTTTTCTCATCCAATGGTTTCGTGAATATGTCAGCCAATTGATCTTCAGTTCTGACATGACTTATCACAATATCTTCACGCTGAACATGATCACGAAGAAAATGATGGCGAATGTCAATATGCTTCGTGTGTGAGTGTTGTACAGGATTGTGAGCAATTTTGATTGCACTCTCATTATCACATAGAAGTGGAATTTTCTTCACATGAATACCATAATCCTTCAGCGTTTGCTTCAGCCAAAGTATCTGAGTGCAGCATGACCCAGTAGCAATGTATTCGGCTTCAGCAGTAGATATGGATACACAGTTTTGCTTCTTGGAAGCCCAACACACAAGTGATCTTCCAAGGAAATGATAAGTCCCTGAGGTTGATTTCCTGTCCACACGATCACCAACCCAATCTGAATCATAATAGCCAATAATATCAAACTGAGCTCCCTTGGGATACCACAAGCCCAAGGATGGTGTATGAGCAAGATACCGAAGAATTCTCTTTGCTGCAGTATGATGTGATTCCTTTGTATTGGCCTGAAAGCGAGCACAAATACATACTGAAAGCATAATGTCAGGTCTAGATGCACAAAGATATAAAAGAGAGCCAATCATAGACTGATATTTCTTCTGATCGAAGGCTTTGCCCTTCTCATCTGCATCTAGGAAGCCATTGGTAGGCATTGGAGTCTTAATAGTTTTGCAATCAGTAAAACCAAACTTCTTCAGGCAATCCTTGAGATATTTTTCTTGAGAAATAAAGGTGCCATTCTTCTGTTGGCGAATTTGAAGTCCAAGGAAGAACTTCAATTCACCCATCATAGACATCTCATATTTGTCCGACATCATTTTGGCAAATTCTTCTCTGATTTCAGTGTTAGTGCAGCCAAAAATAATATCATCTACATATATTTGACAAACAAACAAATCACCATTATAAGATCGAGTGAAAAGAGTTGGGTCAGTTGTTCCTGGTTTGAAGCCTTTCTTCAGAAGGAAGTTTTTCAGTGTGTCTTACCAAGCACGAGGTGCTTGCTTCAACCCATAGAGGGCCTTGTGCAACCTGTACACCATGTCAGGTTTCTTCGGGTCATCAGAACCTGGAGGCTGCATAACATGCACTTCTTCTTCGATTTCTCCGTTAAGAAAAGCACTTTTCACATCCATTTGATAAAGTAGGATACCATTGAAATTTGAAAAAGAAAGCATAACACGAATGGATTCGAGACGAGCAACTCGAGCACAAGTTTCGCCGAAATCGATACCTTCGATTTGGGTGTATCATTGTGCTACTAGTCGTGCTTTGTTTCTTACCACAATACCATCTTCATCTTGCTTGTTGCGAAAAATCCACTTAGTACCAATGATGTTGTGCTTCATGGGATCAGGCCTATCAACTAAGGACCAGACTTTGTTTCACTCGAACTGGTTAAGTTCTTCGAGCAAAGCAGTTAATCAATATGTATCCTTCATGGCTTCATCAAACTTTGAAGGTTCTAGCATGGAGACAAATGAAAAGTTTCCACAGAAGTTACCCAAATGAGTACGAGAACGAGTTGTGGGACGACTTGGTTGTTGAATTTCTTCGAGGATTGAATCAACATCAACTCTTCTTCGCACTCGAGACAGTGCATTTTCAATGAATTGTGGCTCTGGTTCTTCCTCAGGATCATTTCCTTCAGGACCAGCATCTCCTTCCGGATCTTCATTTCCTTCAGGATCCGCATTTTCTTCGTTCACTGGTTCTTCTTCGTCCTGTTCAACATTTGCTTCAGGATGTTGATCTCCAGCGCCCCGGGCTATGTGTGGGAACATTGGATCATCATTATCTTGATTAGCTTGACGAGTAACTGCTTCAACAGGGAGAATTTCTCCAATAGCCATGGACCTGATCACTTCATCAAGAGGTGGTTCATCTAGATTATGAGGCAAATGCTTTCTTTGAGAGCCATTAGTTTCATCAAACCTCACATTTATAGTTTCCATAACCTTCCCAAAGTGGGAGTTATACACTCTGTAAGTGTGAGAATTTGAGCCATAACCTAGTAGAAAACCTTCATGTGCCTTAGGGGAAAATTTGGAGCTATGATTCATATCTCTAATAAAGCAAGGAGGACCAAATACCCTAAGATACGAAACATTTGGCTTGTTACCAGTGATAAACTCATATGAAGTCTTCTTCAGAAATTTGTGAAGGTAAACCTTGTTGATGATATGACATGCAGTGTTAATTGCTTCGGCCCAGAACCTGATAGGTGTCTTGTATTCAGCAAGCATAGTTCTGGCCATTTCAATAAGAGTTCTATTCTTCCTTTCAACTACACCATTCTGTTGAGGTGTATAAGCAGCAGAGAACTCATGAGTAAAGCCATGATCATCAAGAAACTCTTCAATATGAGTATTTTTGAATTTAGTTCCATTATCACTTCGGATATGCTTCAGAGATAATTCATATTCTGTTTGAGCTCTCTTAGAGAATGACTTGAAGATTTCAACGACTTTGCTCTTGTCATCCATAAAGAAAACCCAAGTATAGCGAGAAAAATCATCAACAATAACAAGACCATATTTGTTTCCTCCCAGACTTGAATAATTTTGAGGACCGAAAATATCCGTAAGAAGCAATTCAAGGGGACGAGTAGTTGTCATGATAGTCTTCGCTGAATGATGTTTCTTCGTAATTTTACCAACTTCACAGGCACTGCAGAGACGATCCTTATCGAATTTTACTTCGCTAAGGCCAATAACATGCTTCTTCTTCACTAGATTTTGAAGATTCGTCACCCCTGCATGACCAAGTCTTCGATGCCATAACCAACCGGATGAAGCTTTTGCCATTAGGCATGTGGATACAGCAGGGCCCGAAGAAAAATCAACAATATATAAATCTCCTTTTCGGTAATCCTCGAAGACAAACGTATAGTCATCCTGTGAAAAGACAACACAGCGCGAAGCAAAAAATAGAACAAGCATACCCATATCGCATAACTTCGAAATAGACATAAGATTATATCCAAGAGATTGGACTAGCATAACCTTGTCAATGTGCTTATCTTTCGATATGACAACCTTACCCAAACCTAAAACTTTACCCTTATCACCGAAGGTAATGTACTTCTAAGAAGATTGAGATAGTTTTTCTTCAGTGAATAAGTCCTTGTCTCTGGTCATATGATTTGTGCAACCACTATCCATGACCCATTCGGATCCACCGGAGACATAGCCCTGCAGAAGAATTAGTTCTTCTTAACCACCCACAAACGAGCAGGTGACTGAGAAGAGGTGGAAGCACTTGTTGAAGCAATATAAAAAAACAGGGTTATATTGCCTAGGGGGACCATCTAGTACACCATAAATGTAAGTCCTCTGCGAATGGTTAGGATATGAATGAGCATATGCAATCTTATTATGGTTATCATGAGTACGATAAGTATAACGACCAGTACGATAGTATTCCTTTTGAGGAACATTTGATTCGGGCACCAGTGAATCATTTCTCTTTTCCAGAGAATAGAAGTGATTCGGTGGTACCGAAGACTTTCCCTGCATAGTATGGTTAACAGGCAATTTTTCCACAAGTGCTTTCTGCACCCATATCTGCCTCTTGTAGAAACATTCTTAGGAGGAGTACCAACATACTCAGTTGTAACCTTTCCCTGTTCATCTTTAATGAGCTTGTAGTCTGAATCAAGTGATTCATCTACAATAGCTTTATTAGTTTTGGAGCCAAAACCTGAAAGGTTAGCTATATTAATGGTTTTCTCCTTCTCTAGGACCCAAACAGTCTTAGGATACTACTCAGGTTCCCAATAGGTGCCATCAGGGTTTAGCTTCCTCTCGAAACCAACACCCTCATTCCTGGGATTCCTGTGAAGGAGAGCCTTCCTCAGGATGTCACAAAGGTACTGGTGACCTTACACACTTCTGAACATGCATGTTTCAAATAAGTTTTTCAACCTGAGGAGTTCCTCGGTAACAGCAGGATTTTCCTCATTCGAGGCATTAGTATCATCAATAATAATAGGAGCTTTTCCTTTGCAATCAGTTTTGATTCATTCCAGACAAGTTAAGCAAGGTGAATCAGTTTTATGATTTGCTTCAGAACCTTGTTGAGCCATGAGAGAGATATTGACATTTTCCAACTCTTCATGAGCCTCTTTCAATCTTTCGAGAGCCATTTTCCTCTGAAGAAATTCATAGGTGAGCTTCTCATAATCAACTGAAAAAAGATCATGCAGAGAGGATAATTCTTCAAACTTCTCCTTCAGAGCAGCATGCTCATTATTTAAAGTTTGACTTTTCTCTATCTCATCGATCAACAGAGTTTCTGATTTCTTAATGGTTTTTCTTAGCGAATCAAGTTCATCTTGTTGGATTCAAGCAATTTTAGCAAGTTTAGCATAGCTTATCTTCGAATCACTATCATATGAGGAACAATCAGAAGTATCATAGGTAGCTTTGGATGAAGATACCTTTGCTTTGTCCATGAAGCAATATGCAGGAGTTTCATCTTCACTGCTGTTGTTGATGAAGAATGAGCTCGAAGCTTTGGCTGAAGCATCTGCCGAAGCGAATGCCAAACCAGCAACACCATCTGATTCGGACCCAGACCCAGACCTTGAGCCTGATTCAGCTTCGGACCCAGAGGATTCATCTTCAGAGTTCATTTCCTTTCCCAGATAGGCCTTGGCACGGTGAGAAGTGCTTCATCGAGAAGAATGTGTCTTCGAAGAAGAACTCTCACGCTTCTTGTGATACTTCTTTCTCTTGTCATCATCTGAATCCTTCCCAATGCTTGCAGGATCATCAGATTCGACACCAGAAGCAGAACTAACTTCAGGTGAAGAATGATGGGAAGCTTTTAGCATGTGATCTTCTTCGAGAGCCATTAATGTCACGTTTCTCATCTTCTTCCATTTCAAAAGTGTTGAGTCTCTCAGGATATCAGCGGCAACAAGATTTTTGAAATCAGTTCTTTCCTTGATCACCAGCACAATGTGATCAAATGAATCATCCAATGAGCGAAGAAAAGTTCTTACTATTGAGTGAGGAGTAATGTCATCAGCACCGAGGGAAATCAACTCATTTGCAAGAGCAGTGAGTCTGCTGTAAATGGAATTGACTTTTTTGCCCTCGTTTCTCTTGAATCGATAGAATTTTCTTCGGAGAGTGGCAATTCTGGCATCTTTCTGAGTGGATACTCCTTCTCCAATCTTTTCCAGATAGTCCCAGACACCTTTGGCAGATGGGATATTCTTCACTTCATGATACTTCTTTGGAGTCAAATGGTTGGTGATGAATACCCAGACTTCAGAATCAAGATCAATCAATTTTGCTTCATCAGGAGTGATGGCATTCTGATCCCTTACTGTGACTCCTTTCAAGGCAACTTGCCAGGCAGCTGAATTGATAGCCATGATATTTCTCTTCATTTTGTCCTTCCAGGCTAGTCCTTCCCATTCAAAACAGGAATAGGTTCGCCGGAGCGAATAGCTGCGAAAGACATACTTGAAAGCACTCCAGGAGGTTAATCCAAAACACACAGAGTGTAAGGAGTGACTAGCTCTGATACCAATTGAAAGTCCAAGTATGTGATCAGAGGGGGAGGGGGTGAGTGATCACTTCAAATTTTCAACTGAAACTGGGAAGTGAAGCATAAGTAAAGCGGAACAGCGAAGAAAAACTTGAAGCGAAACTAATTGCAGTGAATCAAAACACATTGAAGCATAACTGGGAAGCAAATGCAGTGCGGAAGGTAAATGCTTGAAGTAAAACGAACTATGACTTGGCGATGTTTGTTCGACCTATTCACGCTCTGCAAAGCGCTACGTCTGGTTGGAGGGGCTGGTGATTGAACACCTGGAGAAAATCTCTCTCCGTCCGTTGCTCCACTGCACCAATCTCCTTGAGCTTGGTCAGTTTTGACTCGGGGTAGATTATCAAGGGAATCTCTGAAACCTTTGACAAACTTGATCTTCGAGATGACAATTACTCTTCGCTCTCTCAAGTCGACACTCTAACCGTCTAGGATAATTGCAGTTCTCCAAGATAAAAAAGGCTAGTAAGCTTTCGCCTAAGTCATCTCGAATCTACTCAGATCAATGGGACTTAGGCTTCGGTATTCTGGGATTTGGGTTTTGCTTCGGTGGCGTTCTTGGGGTGCTCTCTTCAGTCTCTCTCAGTAATATTCTCAGAGCAGCCACCCGCAAAAGGAGGAGGGGCGGCGTATTTATATTTGGCGATCCCGAGGTGCGAAATGACCAGATTGACCCGAAGTGACAGCATGACACGTGTCCACAACGGTCGGATTTGTCATTACTGCGCAACTTTACTTGCGGAACAAGTAAAGCTGACTCAGGGACTTAGTTCTGCTTCAAAAGCCAAAGAACGAAGTCTTTGCTACTGAAGCTTAACTTAGTGCATATGAGATTTCTTCACTCAGGCTTCTCACTTGGTTTAGAATTGATCTGAGCATTTTCTCAATAACTTCGGTGTCCACAAACTAAAGACCTCTCTTGATAGTACGGTTTGTCTTGCGTCGTCTTCTTCATTTCCTTCAATGAGTTCAGCTTCAGGACACCTTTATTTTTGGGGGTCATCTTCCATGATTAAGCTTTGCTCAAGGGGTAATGCTTCGATAAATTGAAAACCTTCCCTGAAGCTTTACCACTTAGCTTGTCCTTCAGGAACCTATTCAACTGTTTACACTAGAAAACATTGTTAGTTCTTCTTCTGCTTGTCCAACAATATCCAAAACACACGGGGGCAAAACTTTGCTCTTACAGAAACTTCGCCCAGGGCGGAGGCGCGGGACGGTGGAGCGCTGGGCCGGCGCTGGTGTTGGGCCGCGAGCGCACTGCACCACGCAAGGGCGAGCCCGGCCCACAGCGGCGTCGTGGTCGTTCGCTCGTCTTCTCCAGGACGCGTCCGGCGGTGCAAGTGATGCTCGCCGGTGAGCAGGCGGGTGGTGTCGGATGACGAGTGGATCCGAGCGTTGGGTCGTGGGTCGTTGAAGATCCGCGCGGATCCCGTTGATGGCAAGGTACAGGGGGGGCGACGGCGAGCTTTGGGTGACTCCAATGGCAGGCGTCCTTGGCGGCGGCCGTGCTCCTCCTGGGAAAGAGAGAAAGGTGAGGAGAGTGAAGAGGGAGAAGGAGGAGGGAGATGCGTGCTAGCCTGCAGAGGAGACGGTGGCTGGCGGCATGGTGGAGGGGTGAGGCGCGCCACAGGAGGATGGCGGTGGTGGAGGAGCTCCTCGGGCTGGGGAGAGCCTCCGCGGGATGTTGGGGCGTCTGGTGACGTGGCGGCCTCTGGGCTGTCCGTTCCGGATATGGATCTGGATGTGGTTGGTTGGCTGCTAAATTCTAGGTGGAGATGTTTAGGGATGGCGGCTGGGTAAGGAAAATCCTAATCTGGGTTGGTCTGCTGCCCAAAAATGGCAGGGGGAGCTGCCTCTATTTATAGACAGGGGGTGGGTGTGATGGCAGACGACGAAAATACCCCTGAGTTGAACCCCATTTTTCTATGTTGCATGTTTATGACCGCCGAGACTTCGTACAGACTCCGATTCGGACGAAATCTCAAACCACGCGCTCAGCGCGGGGAGCCCGTCAGTTCTACCTCACTTCGGTGACGTTCCAAGAACATTTTCTGGCGCCCAATAAAATAATCCATTTAATTATAAAATGGGGTTTTTCGTTCCGATGGCGATGGCTGGTCTCTTGCCGAAATTTACGACGATGCTCGGGTGGAACCCGGTGTCGCAAAGGTCATGTGCCGTAGTGGAAAAGGGTCGGTCTCCGTCCGGTACGAGATGAAAAGGGAAATATTCACCGATTAATAATTCGGCGAATCAAACACTGCAAACAATACAGGCAATCATCACAGCAACGCAAAAAACGAAATTTTTAATATGGGTGGAATTTCTGGGTTGTTACAATACAACACCACCAACAAGGGATTTCGTCTCGAGATCCTGGACGATCCGGGGGAGAGGAGAGGAGAGAAAAGAGAGTCGACGATCTTCAACACCACCAACAAGGGACTCTGCTCCATGCCGAACGATGACCTTCCATCGAGAAAATTTTCCGCAGAGAGATGGCGACGTCGAAGAACGAAACCATCGGGAGATCAAGAGGAAGAACAATAGTTGTGACGCCCCCAAAATCAATCTGTGTACAATAATCATACACGCAGGGTATACAAATGAGATTAGGATGCCAAAGTGAGAATATCACAGCACAACACTAAACACAAAAGGATAAACCAATATGTTACAATACCAGGGATCACGAGGATCCGAATACATAAGTCATACAAGCCATAATATCTGAGTACAGACATAGTTAGTCAAGTTCTGCCTTAAGAAGGCTAGCACAAATAACAATTGAGATACAGATCGAAAAGGCGAGGCCTCCTGCCTGGGATCCACCGAACTACTCCTGGTCGACAGGGAACTCGACGTCGTAGTAGTCGCCTCCGGGGTACTCCTGGGCTCCATCGTCGACTGCAGCGACCGATCAGACAAAACGAAAAAGGGGAAAATAAAGCAAAGGTGAGTATCTAGCATACCCGCGAGACTTATGTCCGCTACTAAGAAATTATGCATTGTATCAAATGGAAAGGGGAGGCTATATATAGTGGACTGCAAAGTAGAAATCATAATAAGGGTAAGAAGCTAGGCCTATCGGAGACTAGCATCTTCCGACGAGTCTTGCAGCATTAGGAGAGAATAGCCAACAGTTCATATAAAGCATAAAGTAACAATGCAGCAAAAGTTGCTGCAGCATTGTATAATAATAAGTTGTAATAATTAACAATGCCTCCGAGATCACCTCCTCGACTTCCCTACGAGGAAGCAAACCCGGAACCATACAGTTTAATAATAAGATCCAGCTTCAGCATAAAGCGTCATGTTACCGTGGACACAGCTATTCGAATAGATTAATCTTCCCTGCAGGGGTGTACTTGTGTTACACTACACGCACGGATCTCCAGGGTGGCGGGCACCTTGTTAGGGGACGCTCCACCAAGTCTATACGACACTCCGTAGCCCATCTTTCAAACTCAACAGGGAGGTCATCCGCCGGACTATATCCTATGTACGCGGGGCTTTGGACCCTAACCCCGACGTACTCCTACACGGTGCGAGGCTGGCCGGTGAACATAAATCAAAGCAAATACAAATCACACTTCCGCAGCAAATAAAACAACACCACTTCCCGGTGCAGGCCGCAGTACTGCTGACGTCTAAAGATTCCTCGGACGATACTATGAAGTAGGGGAGCCCATAACTCGTAATTCCCACGGGTAGGTAGTGCGTACATGGCATATAGCCAACTCAAGACATCCACTGAACCATTAGTTGTTTTATTAACATGCGGGACAACCGTTATCGTTGCCTCGACTTAACTGACCCGCGGACAACGACAACAGTCAGGACCACCAGTACATCGGTGCCTGCCCTGTCGTCCCACCAAGTCTCTGCGGTTGCCAACAAGGTGAACCGACTCCTTACCTTGTCTCGTGTGTGCTCCTGGAGGAGCTCGACTTTCGTGGTTTGGTAACTCTCGCGGCCAACAATCAGGAGCCAAGCACGCCGGTACACTGGTCGTACCCTCCCTGTCGTCCCATCACAATACCTCTCGCGGGCATTGTTGGGTCGCCCGACTTCTTACCTGAAGGACAACCATTTCTCAGGTACCTAGAGCGGCTATACAGAGTCATCAACAAGTGGGGTACAAGGATTTCTCATTGATAGCTCACACTTGATGGTGGCTCGGCAGAGCCAAGCTAGGGGGCCTTAGGCGGTGTCTGCATTGTACCGTTCCTGTTCAGTTGTAATAAGTTGTATCCGCGTCACCGCCCTGAGTGATCATGACCCGCTATCTAATCCTAGCTAACAATGCGCAGGGCTCATTGCTGAATATAATATATATTATAGGCAGCATAGGATAAAGGAAGGTACAACAAGGGGCGACAAAAACAAGCTATGCAATTGAATAGGATTGTAACGTAGCAGCAGCAGTAATGCCTAGTGCAAGAAAAGTACGGAAAGATAGGCGATATCAGGGGAAGAGAATGGCTCTGCTTGCCTGGAAGCTCGACGGTAGGGGTAGGGTCGTCGACGAAGTAGTCGTACTCAGCAGCGGTGTAGTCGGAGGCAGCAGCGGGGTCTACCGGAGATTAAGGGGGGAAGAAACAGTAAATACAAAGCAAGCATATAAAAACAGGTGCATGACATGACAGATGCAATGTTAACGGTTTTCTAACGCAGTGCAATGCACGTTGCTCGGAACGGGAATTCATCCGGGGATGAAGTACCGAATCCGGGTGATTATCGACAAACGGCCTGGAGGGGGGAATGTCTCGTGTTCGTTGTGTTAGAGGGAGTTGGTTGATATACGGATAGCGTATTCGTATTCGCTATATTTTTCTGATCAATTTTCATTTATAAAGTTTTTAATCTGAGCTACGGTTTAAAAGATATTGAATTTTAAAGTTTAAATCATTTTTAATTTAATTCTTGAATTTCTTTTATTTATTAAATAAGCATTATCCACAGAGGGGTTGACCAAGTCAAACCTGACCAGTGGGTCCCACTGGTCAGCCTCACATCTAATATAAATCAATTTTATTTAATAAAACAGTAGGGTGGCCCACATGTCAGCCTCTGCATTAATATAAATGATCTAACTTAATCTATTAATCCAGTGGACCCACATGTCATGGACTATTAATGTTTCTATTTCATTTTCATTAATAAATCAGACAGGTGGGGCCTAGGTGTAAGTGACATAGTAGCATAATCAGTTATTTAAATAAATCCAGAGAGTTATTTAGGGAGGTGGCCCCACATTTCATACTAACAGGTTCATAAACTAACAGTTTTCTATTTAACTAATTAGTAGCTTAATTGGCAAGGTGGGGCCCGGGGTTCAGTGACTCACTGGTTACTAATTAACCACCTGCCCATACGGGCCCACAGGTCATTGGAACGAGGATTTCGCCGGCGGCGAGGGGTTCACCGGAGTTGACCTAGCGCTCGATCCAGGGGGGTCTTTTTGGGCGCCGTTGGTTGCGTTCGATCGAGCAGAGCAGGCCGCGTCAATCCATGTCGGGGGAGCGTGTCAGGGACGTCCAGGGCGAGCTCGGGGTCGTCAATAGCGGAGGCAGTCGTCGGGCTCCAATGGCGTCATGCGTTCCGTGACGAAATCGAGCGCGTAAACGGGTGAAACCAAACCTACGGAGCTCTAGGAACTCGTGGGTGCCAAAAGTGTGAGCTAGCGTGTCTTGGGAGCATGGCTACGATGACGAGCGGCGGCGTCCGGAGCAACCAAAAGAGGGGAATCGATACGGGGCTAAACGGGAGCCTGCAGGAAATTGGCGTCGACGAAGAAGCTCACCAGGAGCGTGACAATGGTGGCAGTGAGCTCAGGGAGGGGCTGGTGCGGCGGCAATCCCTCTGCGATCTCGCCGATGGCGAGGAAGAAGACGGCAACGTAGCTCTCCGTGTGGTGGATCCGGGATCAATTTCTTGACGTAGCCGACGAAGACGATGGTGGCGCTCCTCCTGGACACGGCGGCAAGACGCGGCGTGGACAGTGGCCGCGCAAGGCCACTGTAATGGAAACGGCGGCGCTTGGGGTTTCTTCCCCCGATGACTGCGAGAGGAGGAGGAGGGGAAAATGGGGGCGGGGCTGTCCAGGGGGAGGCCGGGTTCAACCTTATTGCTTCCCCGGCCACAGTGGAGGTGGGGGCGGCCGACAGGCGTCCTGGCCACGGCGGTGGCGCCACGGCGACGGAGAAGGTGGAGTAGGTGACGGGGGCAGGTGGGGGAAGAAGAGGTGGCCGGGTGGTCCATCGCCTAGGGCGAGGATTAACTCCTTTCCATTTTCTTTTACTTTTTTTTTCTGTTTCCTATTTATGTATTTAATTTAGATGCCTCTACATTTTTGTAAATCATTTGAGGTGTTTGTAAATTAGATTTACCTCCTAAACCAGTGATACAAAAAGTTTGGTTGGGATATAAATTCCTTTGATATTTGGTTTAATTAATAAATGCTCAAGGTGGGATTTTTAGGCTACTGTTGGAATTGTTTGGATTAGTTCATTGCTCACAAAAATACACAAGTTGGTCCAACATGGTTCTATTGACTTGTGGCATTTTACAAAATTGGTTTCATAATTTTTGGCCAAGGTTTACTTTGCCACATTGTTTTTATTTTCATTTAAAAAGGTTTAGGGTTTGGGTTTGATTCCCAAGTGATCAAGGCACATGGGGCCTTGGGTTGTGATCACCACTTATCATGGATTTGAATATGATCAGAACAAAGTTTGATTAAGTACAGGGAACAACAGTGATTAGCAACAGTAATGATCCACAGTGACAATGATTACTGTTACAGATACTGAGGGTGTTACAAATCTCCCCCACTACAAGAATTCACGTCCCGAGAATTTAAGAGGTAGCGAGGAAAAGATCGGGGTATTCATTGCAAAGACGATCTTCGCATTCCCAAGTGGCTTCATCTTCAGAATGATTCGACCATTGAACCTTGAGGAACTTGACGGTCTTGTTGCGGGTTCGACGTTCAGACTGATCGAGAATGCAGCTCGGATGTTCTCGATAGGTCAAGTCTTGTTGAAGCTCGATCATATCACGTTCCACTTCGCGGATAGGGTCCTTGAAGGAGAGACGGAGTTGCGACACATGGAAGACATCGTGGATTTGGGAGAGGATCGGCGGCAATTCCAACCGGTATGCCACGGGTCCACTCTTGGAAATGATACGGAACGGGCCAACATAGCGAGGAGCCAACTTGCCCTTGATACCGAAGCGATGAGTGCCCCTCATGGGAGTGACACGGAGGTAGGCGTATTCACCAGGTTGATAGACCATTTCCTGGTGATTGCGATCATAATTGCTCTTCTGACGAGACTGAGCGGCCTTGAGATTTTCTTGCACAACGCGAACTTGATCTTCAGCTTGTTGGACAAGGTCCAGACCAAAGTAGGGTCGTTCCCCCGTTCCTGACCAATTCAGGGGGGTTCGACATTTACGTCCGTATAGAACTTCGAAGGGGGCCATCTTCAAGATAGCCTGATAGCTATTGTTGTACGAGAATTCCGCGTACGGGAGAGATTCCTCCCATTTCATGCCGAATGAAAGGACACAAGCGCGAAGCATGTCTTCCAGCACTTGATTGATTCGTTCAACTTGGCCTTGCGACTGGGGGTGATAAGCGGTGCTGAGCACAGACGAGTCCCAAAGGCCTCCATGAAACTCTTCCAGTATCGTGAGGTGAAAAGGCTGCCACGGTCTGAACTGAGCTCCAGCGGAATACCGTGGAGTGACACAATTCGGGAGATATACATGTCTGCTAACTGACTAGCAGTGATCTTCTCCCTGACTGGCAGGAAGTGAGCAATCTTGGAGAATCGGTCGATGACGACAAAGATGGCATCGTTACCTTTCTGTGACTTGGGAAAACCGGTGACGAAGTCCATTTCGACTTTTTCCCACTTCCAATCAGGAAGAGGGAGTGGTCGCAACCAACCAGCAGGTTTCTGATGTCCGGCCTTGATGCGACTGCAAACGTCACATTGAGAAACATAGCGGGCGATGTCTTGCTTCATGTAAGGCCACCAGTACCGTTGACAAAGGTATTTATACATCTTGGTACTGCCAGGGTGGATTGACAAGGGAGAATTATGGGCTTCTTCCATGATATCCGGGCCACAGTTAATGATGGCCGGGCTCACAGGAACTACTAAGCGGCCCTTGAAGTACACAGTATCACCATCATTGGTATCAATAGTAAAGGAGGAGGGCTTTCCTTCTGCGATGTCTTGCTTGATCTTCACAATGTCAGCGTCAAGAGGCTGTCTACTCTTGATGAGTGTGTCGAGGCTTGACTCGAGAACCAGGTTGTTAACGTAACCTTGAGGAACAATCTCGAGGTTTAGCTTGCGAAGCTCTTCATACAGATGTGGTTGTTGTACTTGAACTTCAAGTTCAGAATAGTAAGCTTTGCGGCTCAAAGCATCGGCCATCACATTAGCCTTGCCAGGGGTATACGAAATATCCATGTTGAAGTCGGCTATTGTCTCGAGCCATCGTTGTTGACGAAGATTCAGGTCTGGCTGACTAAACAGGTATTTCAGACTTTGGTGGTCGGTGTAGACCTCGCAACGATTACCCACGAGGTAATGTCGCCACAGCTTCAATGCATAAATTACTGCTGCCAATTCGAGATCATGTGTTGGATACTTGTCTTCATGAGCACGCAACTAACGAGAGCCATAAGCAATCACTTTGCGCTCTTGCATTAGGACACAACCTAATCCTTGACGAGACGCGTCGCAATAAATCACGAAGTCCTTCTGAGTATCCGGGGGAGCGAGCACCGGCGGAGAAGTTAGCTTGGCCTTGAGGGCTTCGAAACTTTCTTGGCATTTATCTGTCCACTCGAACATGACGCCTTTGTGAAGCAGATTAGTCAGGGGCCTCGCAATCTTGGAGAAGTTCTTGACGAAATGGCGACAATAGCAAGCGAGCCCGAGGAAACTACGGACTTGCTTGACGGTCTTGGGAGGAGTCCAGTCAAGAATAGCCTGGATACGTTCTGGGGTGACGGCAATGCCATCCTTGGAAATCACCTGTCCAAGGTAGGTTACTTCGGGAAGCCAGAACTCACACTTAGAATACTTAGCGTAGAGTTTGTGTCCTCGAAGCTTTTCCAGTATAAGACGAAGATGTTCAGCATGTTCTTCTTCATTCTTGGAATATATCAATATATCATCTAGATAAACCACGACGAACTTGTCGAGGTACTCCATGAAAATATAATTCATCAATCTGGATAAGGTGGCTGGAGCATTGGTTAAGCCAAAGGACATGACGGTGTACTCATATGAACCATAGCGATTAATGAAGGCAGTCTTCGGAATGTCCTCATCACGGACTCGGATTTGGTGATAACCCAACCTCAAGTCGAGTTTAGAAAACACCTTGGATCCGGCAAGTTGATCATATAGATCGTTGATCCGGGGAAGTGGGTATTTGTTCTGGATGGTGGCTTGGTTAATGGGCCGATAATCTTGTTCCAATCGGTTTGTCCCAACGCTCTTCTTGACAAAAAGCGAAGGTGCTCCCCATGCTGAGGAACTTGGGTGAATGAAAACCTTCCGAAGTGCTTCGTCGATCTCCTTCTTAAGTTCAAGGAGCTCGTGCGGTGGCATCTTGTAAGGACGCTTAGCAATAGGGGTGGTGCCGGGCTTCAAGTCGACGACAAATTCGACTTCTCGGATCGGGGGTATTCCTGGCAGTTCTTCGGGGAAGACGTCGGGGAAATCACGAACGACTGGAATGTTCTTGATTCCTTCGAGGAGGGAGGCATTCAAAGCATTCATCATAAATATCTGTGTTTCAGCATTACGGGTAACTCTGGTGGTGTGGTTAACAATCCCGCCGGAGGGATGAAAAAGTTGGACAGAACTGGTGCCACAATACAGTGCGGCATCGTGGACTTTCAACCAATTCATGCCCAGAATGAGGTCTATGGTGGAAGACTTCAGGAGGATGGGCGAAACAAAGAATTCAATTCCTTCAATTTCAATGGTGGTGTTTGGCACTAGCATGGTGGTTCGGCATTGGCCTATCGGGGTGCGAACAACCATCTGTGGTTTCATCGTTTCATACTTGAAGTTATGAGAAAATGCAAATGGTTCTGACATGAATGAATGCGAAGCTCCTGTATCAAATAAAACAGTAGCAGGTACTGAATTAACGAGAACGGTACCCATCATGGTAGTGGGTTGTTGCCGAGCTTCTACAACATTAATGTTGTTAGCATGTCCACAAGCATAAGCAGCAGACCCATCATTATAGTTGGGGGTCATGTTGTTGCCACGACCATTTCCGTGGCCAGCGGGGTGAACTACCAGTTGCTTCTACTTCTGGGGGCACTCCATGGAAAAATGCCCAGGTTTGCGGCACGTGAATCATAATCCATCCTGAGGACGAAGGGGTGTAGCATTGGGTGGTGGAGGCAGAGCTCTTGGCATCTGAGGTGGAGGAGGTAGACGGGGTGCCGCATAAGACGTCCTTGGAGCAGGGACAATTGAATGGGTCACACTGGTAGGGAGCCAGATACGCTTCTGTGTTGCGCCCGAAGATGAGCCAACATCACGATAGCGTTTCAGTGAGTTCTTGTGCTCCATCTGGGCAGTCTCGACGGTGATAGCCTTGTTCACCATGGTGGCTAAGTTGTCAAAATCATGAACGGCAAGAGAGAGTCCGAGGTTTGGATTGAGTCCACGACGGAACTTCTTCTGCCTGCGAGCATCAGTGGTGATCTCCTCTTCCGCATAGCGAGAGAGGTTGAGGAACTCACGCTGATAGGCTTCAACAGTCATGTTTCCCTGAGTGAGGTTGCGGAATTCTCCCCCCTTACGATCCATGATCCCCTGAGGAATGTAGCGGGCGCGGAAGGCAGACTGAAATTCATCCCAAGTGATGACTTCTTCGACTGGTAGTGAACGCTTGTGGGTGCTCCACCACTGAGCAGCGGCGCCCTTCAGGTGATAGGACGCAAAGTTCACATAGTCGGCTGGATCGACATTAGCAGACTCCAGCTCGTGAGTGATGTCGCGAAGCCAGTCATCGGCATCCAACGGCTGAACAGAGTTGCGGAACATAGTGGGGTTGAGATGGGTGAAGTCGTGCAGAGTCACGGTGAAGTGCTGATGGTGGTGCCCATTCTGATTCGGCTGGGGGAACTGAGCCATGACATTCTCCATGAATTGACGGTTCAGCTCGAACTGTTGCATCATCCCGACCATGTAATCTGGCGGCGGAGGTGGGTCGTTGGCAGCACGACCACCACCACCACCACCACGACCAGCCATCCTACTAGAATTTAATAGGGGTATTTCAGTGATGAAAATTTAACGAGATACCGGAATCAAGCCTGAAGTAAAGCAACAACGAAGAGGAGGCGCGGATATATAGGAGTAGTCATACAAGACATACACATCCACACACGGAGTCAAACAAAAATCTGGCAGCATAACGTCGTAGAAATTGAGGAAAAATGACACACTAGGCGGCGCGCAGACCGCAGTAAGTAATACACGATGCGACATAGATTCCACTATGTCAATCACGCCGCAAGAAAACTGTTGTCCACAGGAGTTAATGCCAGAGAACACGCGGCCTGCCCAGAATGAGAATGGGATCCGCGGTCCGGGACCTGGGTTAGAACTCCTGCGACACGACTCAATCAATGGGGAAGCACCAGAACGCCGGGTGGAATCAAGAGAACGTGATCCTAATGTCAGAGTTAGTAAAACTTACCAGCAAGGATAAGAGAGCAGAGTCCCAGAGCATAGGTAAGGAGAAAAGGATCCTAATACCATAGATATCACACGTAGTGACATCGATGTGGGCCCGTAAGCCAAACATTAAGTTAGCAAAATAGTTTTTTCAAAGTCTAGACTCAACTTCGACCAAGTAGTGGTGGGGTGGCTTCCTACAGGCAGTCGGCTCTGATACCAACTTGTGAGGCCCCCAAAATCAATCCATGTACAGTAATCATACACACAGGGTACACGACTGAGATTAGGGTGCCACGGTGAGAATATTACAGCACAACACTAAACACAAAAGGATAAACCAATATGTTACAATACTAGGGATCACGAGGATCCAAATACATAAGTCATAAAAGCCATAATATCTAAGTACAGACATAGTTAGTCAAGTTTTGCCTTAAGAAGGCTAGCACAAAAAAAACTGAGATACGGATCGAAAAGGCGAGGCCTCCTGCCTGGGATCCACCGAAATACTCCTGGTTAATAGGGAACTCGACGTCGTAGTAGTCGCCTCCGGGGTACTCCTGCTCCTGGGCTCCATCGTCGACCGCAACGGCTGATCAGGCAAAACGAAAAGGGGGGAAATAAAGAAAAGGTGAGTATCTAGCATACCCGCGAGTCATACGTCCGCTACTAAGAAATTATGCATTGTATCAAATTGAAAGGGGAGGCTATATATAGTGGACTGCAAAGTAGAAATCAGAATAAGGGTAAGAAGCTAGGCCTATGGAAGACTAGCATCTTCCGACAAGTCTTGCAGCATGAGGAGAGAATAGTCAACAGTTCATATAAAGCATAAAGTAACAATGCAGGAGAAGTTGCTGCAGAATTGTATTATAATAAGTTGTAATAATTAACAATGCCTCCAAGATCACCTCCTCGACTTCCCTGCGAGGAAGAAAACCCGGAACCATATAGTTTAATAATAATAGTTTGTAGTGGTAAGATCCAGCTTCATCATAAAGCGTACTGTTACCGTGGACACGGCTATTCGAATAGATTAATCTTCCCTGCAGGGGTGCACTTGTGTTACACTACACGCACGGATCTCCAGGGTGGCGGGCACCTTGTTAGGGGACGCTCCACCAAGGCTATCCGACACTCCGTAGCCCATCTTTCAAACTCAACAGAGAGGTCATCCGCCGGACTATATCCTATGTACACGGGGCTTTGGACCCTAACCCCGACGTACTCCAGCATGGTGCGAGGCTGGCCGGTGAAGTTAAATCAAAGCAAATACAAATCACACTGCCGCGGCAAATAAGACAACACCACTTCCCGGCGCAGGCCGCGGTACTGCTGACGTGTGAAGAGTCCTCGGACGAGACTATGAAGCAGGGGAGCCCATAACTCATAATTCCCACGGGTAGGTAGTGCGTACATGGCATATAGCCAACTCAAGACATGCACCGAACCATTAGTCATTTTATTAACTTGCGGGACAACCGTTATCGTCGCGAACAACGACAGCAGTCAGGACCACCAGTACATCGGTGCCTTCCCTGTCGTCCCACCAAGTCTCTGCTGTTACCAAAAAGGTGAACCAACTACTTACCTTGTCTCGCGTGTGCTCCTGGAGGAGATCGACTTTCGTGGTTTGGTAACTCTCGCGGCCAACGATCAGGGGCCAAGCACACCGGTACACAGGTCATACCCTCCCTGTCGTCCCGTCGCAATACCTCTCGCGGGCACCGTTGGGTCGCTTGACTTCTTACCTGAAGGACAACCGTTGCTCAGGTACCTAGAGCGGCTATACAAAGTCAGCAACGAGTGGAGTACAAGAATTAGGCGGTGTCTGCATTATACCGTAGGGGGCCTTAGGCGGTGTCTGCATTATACCGTAGTTGTGCAGTTGTAATAAGTTGTATCCTCGTCACCCCCCTGAGTGATCACGACACGCTATCTAATCCTATCTAACAATGCGCAAGGCTCACTAATGAATATAATATATATAATAGGAAGCATAGGATAAAGGAAGGTACATCAAGGGGAGACAAAAACAAGCTATGCAATTGAATAGGATTGTAACGTAGCAGCAGTAGTAATGCCTAGTGCAAGAAAAGTACGGAAAGGTAGGCGATATCTGGGGAAGATAATGGCTCTGCTTGCCTGGAAGCTCGACGGTAGGGGTAGGGTCGTCGACGAAGTAGTCGTACTCAGTAGCGGTGTAGTCGGCGGCAACAGCGGGGTCTACCGGAGATTAAGGGGGGAAGAAATAGTAAATACAAAGCAAGCATATACAAACAGGTGCATGACATGACATATGCAATGTAAACGGTGTTCTAATGCAGTGCAATGCACGTTGCTCGGAACGGGAATTCATCCGGGGATGAAGTACCGGCTCTGGGTGATTATCGACAAACGGCCCAGAGGGGGGAATGTCTCGTGTTCGTTGTGTTAGAGGGAGGTGGTTGATATACGGATAGTGTATTCGTATTCGCTATATTTTTCTGATCAATTTTCATGTATAAAGTTTTTTAATCTCAGCTACGGTTTAAAAGATATTGAATTTTAAAGTTTAAATCATTTTTAATTTAATTCTTGAATTTCTTTTATTTATTAAATAAGCATTATCCACAGAGGGGTTGACCAGGTCAAACCTGACCAGTGGGTCCCACGGGTCAGCCTCACATATAATATAAATCAATTTTATTTAATAAAACAGTAGGGTGGCCCACATGTCAGCCTCTTTTTTAATATAAATGATCTAACTTAATCTATTAATCCAGTGGACCCACATGTCATGGACTATTAATATTTCTATTTCATTTTCATTAATAAATCAGACAGGTGGGGCCTAGGTGTAAGTGACATAGTAGCATAATCAGTTACTTAAATAAATCCAGAGAGTTATTTAGGGAGGTGGCCCCACATGTCATACTAACAGGTTCATAAACTAACAGTTTTCTATTTAACTAATCAGTAGCTTAATTAGCATGGTGGGGCCCGGGGTTCAGTGACTCACTGGTTACTAATTAACCGGAGTTCGCCGGCGGCGAGGGGTTCACCGGAGTTGACCTAGCGCTCGATCCAGGGGGTCTTTTTGGGCGCAATTTGGTTGCATTCGATCGATCCATGTCGGGGGAGCGTGTTGGGGACGTCCAGGGCGAGCTCAGGGTCATCAATGGAGGAGGTAGTCGTCGGGCTCCAATGGCGTCGTGCGTTCCGAGACAAAATCGATCGTGTAAACGGGTGAAACAAAACCTACGAAGCTCTAGGAACTCGCGGGTGCCAAAAGTGTGAGCTAGCGTGGCTTGGGAGCACGGCTACGACGACGAGCGACGGCGGCCGGAGCAACCAAAAGAGGGGAGTCGAGCTGGGGCTAAACGGGAGGTTGCGAGCAATTGGCGTCGACGGAGAAGCTCACCAGGAGTGTGACGATGGTGGCCGTGAGCGCGGGGAGGGGCTGGTGCGGCGACAATCCCTCTGCGATCTCGCCGGCGGCGAGGAAGAAGGCGGCGACGTAGCGCTCCATGTGGTGGCTTCGGGCTCAATTGCTTGACGTAGCCGACGAAGATGGTGGTGCCGCTCCTCCTGGACACGGCGGCGAGACGCGGCGTGGACAGTGGCCGCGCAAGGCCACTGTAATGGCGACGGCGGCGCTCGGGGTTTATTTCCCCGACGACTGCGAGAGGAGGAGGAGGGGAAAATGGGGGAGGGGCTGTCCAGGGGGAGGCCGGATTCAACCTTATCGCCTCCCCGGCCACAGTGGAGGTGGGGGCGGCCGGCAGGCGTCCTGGCCACGGCGGTGGTGCCACGACGACGAAGCAGGTGAAGGAGGTGACGGGGGCAGGTGGGGGAAGAAGAGGTGGGCCGGGTGGGCCATCGCCTAAGGCGAGGTTTAACTCCTTTCCATTTTATTTTACTTTTTGTTTTCTGTTTCCTATTTATGTATTTAATTTAGATGCCTCTACATTTTTGTAAATAATTTGAGGTGTTTGTAAATAAGATTTACCTCCTAAACCAGTGATACAAAAATTTTGGTTGTGATATAAATTTCTTTGATATTTGGTTTAATTAATAAATGCTCAAGGTGGGATTTTTAGGCTACCGTTGGAATTGTTTGGATTATTCATGGCTCACAAAAATACACAAGTTGGTCCAACATGGTTCTATGGACTTCTGGCATTTTACAAAATTGGTATCATAATTTTTGGCCAAGGTTTAATTTGCCACATTGTTTTTATTTTCATTTAAATAGGTTTAGGGTTTGGGTTTGATTCCCAAGTGCTCAAGGCACATGGGGCCTTGGGTTGTGATCACCACACATCATGGATTTGAATATGATTAGAACAAAGTTTGATTAAGGACAGGGAACAACAGTGATTACCAACAGTGACGATCCACAGTGACAGTGATTACTGTTACAGATACTGAGGGTGTTACAATAGTCCAAGCGACGATCAAGAGAAGCATTTTCACTCAAATCGTGAGGATACTAGGCAAGAGGAATGAAGTTAACGGACGACCAAGATGTTTAACCTGAGTCGGAAGAACTAAAGGTACTACATGAATTCCCAAACAATACGCTGCAAGCAAGGCATTGTAACCATTCCGAAACTCCACACTCACGAGATCCTAGAGTTTGAAGGGGATAAGACGAGATTAAAACACTTACGTCACTTGTCCTGTCCAGAGCAAGGGTAAGGAGTAAAAGATTCCTACTCTCCGAAAACTAACTTAGTAACTACAAAATATTTTTTGTCTAGACTCGACTTCGGCCAGAGAGGGGATCCTATGGTCGGTAAGGCTCTGATACCAAGTTGTAAGGCCCGATATGTGGTACTATTCCAGATCTAGATGTTTCCATCTAGATCCAGGGAAGAAGCACATATCGGTCCCACCGCGACATATGAAAATTCCATATGCCCCGAATTTCCAACATGATATCACAACATTACAGCTACATGGATACAACATCGCATACAATCGGTATACAACTGCCTTAAATACATTACATTAGCGGAAGATACATGCCTGTGTACATAATACAATCAAATGCCTAGCGGCAACGAGAAAAAGTCATCGCTCCCATAACCACACGGGTCCAGAACCTCCACCGGGATCCGCCTAACTAGTCGTTGTTGAGTCTCCACGTGAAACTTCGATCATCATACCTGTTGTCGATCAAGAACCCTGAAAAGAGTTTGGGGTAGTATCATGAGTACATAAGTACTCAACATCCAACTGTAGTGGTCAACTGACCCAGCAAGGACTTCATTCCTCGTCATTCTAGGATAACTAGTAGTTTACGGTAAGGATGGGGTAAGTGGTGAGGTTGGTGCCGCACTAGCATTTATGGAGTGGCTAACGATCTAGAGAGTAAGATAAGAAGCCAAGCATTCGATGAGGAATCACCTCCAACAAGTCTTGCTATCATCTACTTACGCAAACATAACACCTATCCTATCCTTGTCCTCCTCTTTGCATCCCGACGAAGAAGAAGCAGTCAAGGCACACACACATTGATCAAGTTATTAAGATTATCACAGTTTTTCTTGCTATGAACAAGGAGTAGGTCTCAAGTCGTCCATAACTATGGACACGGCTTCTCGAAAAGATTTGACCCTGCAGGGGTGTACCAACTGCCGATTACAAGGCTCCGCACGCACACCCATATCTCTCAGTTGCTACCCATCATAGGCAACCATTTTAGGATTTAGTTCCGAGAGATCCGAAACGACAGGTCCCTCTAGCTAACTACGAACAAATCCGGGTGGCCCCCGGGGAGTCGACACCCAATCCAAAAGCCGTCTGCACTCTCGGATCGGATTCTTCCGGCTGACGAAGGTCGGATTACCGGGTCACCTCACATGGGGTCGGGTCCTAGCTGATCGGGTGGACCAACAGAGAAACCATGTCTCCAATGGCCCAAGTTGTTTTAAAGGATGTCTGCTAGGAGCGACCCGACAGACATATATGCATGGTTTGCAAATGGTAAATCGGCTTGGGCCACCTCAAGAAATGTTTGAAGCTAGGTAGGTAAGAAAAGGGGACCCCATAAATTCCACACGCAGTTAGGCACGCTCAGTCTTAAAACCAAAACCCGGAACTCGGATCCTAGGTGACTCGAATGGAACAAAGCGACGGGGCGGGATAGCCTAGACCTTCCATCCTTCGTCGGACATAGTCAACATTATAATAATCATATCATCCAAAACAATACAATAATGGGATAGCCCAATCCAAGGAGTAACAGGGTAACATTCATAGCATCCTAAGCATGCATACTAAGAAGGGGTTGAGCAACGAGCAATAGTAACATAGCAGTACATGGTTTCTTGGGAGGGGGAGATGGATGTATCGGTTTAAGAGAGGCTATAAACATGTGGTAGGATCAAACATCGAACCTAACTTCGACTAACATGCAAACCGCTGGTTATAATACAATGGATCATAAGTAATTTATAGTCCTTGCTTGTTGATAAGTCGGGTTCCGAAGGTGTAGGCGATCGCGAGCTCGCACCTTCTCCGAGAGTAACCGCGGGAGCACAAAGGAAGGAAACACTGGAAAGCAATCAACGAGCAAGCATCTATTACTACGAAGTAATCACGAGAAATCAACAACAAGAAAGCAACACGAGACAACACACTACGTTATCGCATCTATCATCGAGAGCGGTTACTAACAGGTTAAGTGGACTACTCGTCACACACGACGATACCGCACGTTTACAAGGGTTCAAGTTGTTTAGCTACACAAGATGATCAAAGGTAGTTAACAAGGCATCTCACTCAAGCATGGCATATCACACAAATATGGCAAGAGGTGAAGCATAAATAAACTATCTAATCTAGTCACTTTAAGTGGGGGTAAAACCTATACATGGAAACTATTGCGGACCCCACAATATTTATTGAATTTGGTATTGTTATGCCTTAAACATAATTTTATTATTTTAATTAGTAGGCAAGAGCAGCATAATAAATATCTACACACAATTCTAGTCAAGTTACATATAAGGAACATTTTAATCAGAGCAACGGATAAAAAGTTATTAAATAAACAATTTACAGTGGAAAGTGTTGTAATTAGCAAATAAACAGGATGTAAACAAGGTCAAACATGGCAAAGGAGCATATTTTATTAATCTACACAAAAAACTAAGCAAGTTCCATGTTCAAAGCGTCGCGATCCGAGCTATCGTTAAAAAGATACGGGGATCGCAAAAATATAACACAATCTGCAAATCAAATCTAATAGGAAACAAAAAGTTCTACTGGGCTGAATATGTCTCTGCTGGGCCTAAACAATAGGGCGCGGAACAGGGCTACTGCTAGTGGGCCTCGGCCCAACTGCGCATGGAAAAAAATGGGAATGGGGCTTCTCACCTCGTGGGCTGATTCCCAGCTTGGGGTGGGCGAGGGGTAGCGAAACCTCGCCCAGGGCGGAGGCGCGGGACGGTGGAGCGCTGGGCCAGCGCTGGTGTTGGGCCGCGAGCGCACTGGGCCACGCAAGGGAGAGGCTGGCCCACAGCGGCGACGTGGCCGTTCGCTCGTCTTCTCTAGGACACGTCTGGCGGCGCAAGCAATGCTCGCCGGTGAGCAGGCGGGTGGTGTCGGATGACGAGTGGATCCGAGCGCGGGGTCATGGGTCGCTGCAGATCCGCGCGGATCCCGTCGGTGGCAAGGTACAGGGGGCCGACGGCGAGCTTCGGGTGACTCCAATGGCGGGCGTCCTTGGCGGTGGTCGTGCTCCTCCTGGGAAAGAGATAAAGGTGAGGAGAGGGAAGAGGGAGAAGGAGGAGGGAGGTGCGGGCTGGCCTGCAGGGGCCACGGTGGCTGGCGGCGGCTCACCGCCGGAGCGGCGTGGCGGTGGGGTGAGGCGCGCCGGAGGAGGACGGCACGGGCGGAGGAGCTCCTCGGGCTGGGGAGAGCCTCCGCGGGCTGTTGGGGCGTCTGGTGATGTGGCGGCCTCTGGGCCGTCCATTACGGATCGGACGGTCCAGATCCTCTGATATGGATCTGGATGTGGTTGGTTGGCTGCTAACTTCTACGTGGAGATGATTAGGGATGGAGGCTGGGTAAGGAAAACCCTAATCTGGGTTGGTCTACTGCCCAAAAATGGCAGGGGAGATGCCTCTATTTATAGACAGGGGGTAGGTGTGATGGCAGACGACGAAAATACCCCTGAGTTGAACCCCATTTTTCTACGTTAGACGTTTATGACCGCCGAGACTTCGTACAGACTCCGATTCAGACGAAATCTCAAACCACGCGCTCAGCACGGGGAGCCCGTCAGTTCTACCTCACTTTGATGACGTTCCAAGAACATTTTCAGGCGCCCAATAAAATAATCCATTTAATTATAAAATGGGGTTTTTCATTCCGATGGCGATGGTTGGTCTTGTGCCGAAAGTTGCGACGGTGCTCGCGTGGAACCCGTTGTCGCAAAGGTCGTGTGCCATGGTGGAAAAGGGTCGGTCTCCGTCCGGTTCGAGATAAAAGGGGAAATAATCACCGATTAATAATTCGGCGAAGCAAACACTGCAAACAATACAGGCATTCATCACAACAAAGCAACAAACAAAATTTTTTATTAGGGTGGAATTTCCGGGTTGTTACAATACTACACCACCAACAAGGGATCTCGTCCCGAGATCCTGGACGGTCCGGGGGAGAGGAGGGGAGAGAAAAGAGAGTCGACGATCTTCAATACCACCAAAAAGGGACTCTGCTCCATGTCGAACGATGACCTTCCGTCGAGAAAATTTTCCGCAGAGAGATGGCGATGTCGAAGAACGAAACCATCGGGAGATCAAGGGGAAAAATAATAGTCCAAGCGACGATCAAGAGAAGCATTTTCACTCAAATAGTGAGGATACTAGGAAAGAGGAATGAATTTAACGGACGACCAAGACGTTTAACCAGAGTCTGAAGAACTAAAGGTACTACATGAATTCCCAAACCTGAGATCGGAATCGAGAATACGCTGCAAGAAAGGCATTGTAACCATTTCGAAACTCCAAACTCACGAGATCCTAGAGTTTGAAGGGGATAAGACGAGATTAAAACACTTACGTCACTTGTCCTGTCCAGAGCAAGGGTAAGGAGTAAAATATTCCTACTCTCCGACAACTAACTTAGTAAATACAGAATAGTTTTTGGCTAGACTCGACTTCGGCCAGAGAGGGGATCCTACGGTCGGTAAGGCTCTGATACCAAGTTGTAAGGCCCGATATGCGGTACTATTCCAGATCTAGATGTTTCCATCTAGATCCGGGGACGAAGCACATATCGGTCCGACCGCGACATATGAAAATTCCATATGCCCCGGATTTCCAACATGATATCACAACATTTCAGCTACATGGATAAAACATCTCATACAATCGGTATACAACTGCCTTAAATACATTACATTAGCGGAAGATACATGTCTGAGTACAGACTACAATCAAATGCCTAGCGGCAACGAGAAAAAGACATCGCTCCCATAACCACACGGGTCCAGGGCCTCCGCCGGGATCCGCCTAACTAGTAATCCTCGAGTCTCCACGTGAAACTTCGATCATCGTACCTATTGTCGATCAAGAACCCTGGAAAGAGTTTAGGGGTAGTATCATGAGAACAGAAATACTCAGCATCCAACTGTAGTGGTCAACTGACCCAGCAAGGACTTTATCACTCGTCGTTCTAGGATAACTAGTAGTTTACGTTAAGGATGGGGTAAGTGGTGAGGTTGCTGCCGCACTAGCATTTATGGAGTGGCTAACGATCTAGAGAGTAACATAAGAAGCCAAGCATTCGATGAGGAATCGCCTCCAACAACTCTTGCTATCATCTACTTACGCAAACATAACACCTATCCTATCCTTGTCCTCCTCTTCGCATACCGATGAAGAAGAAGCAGTCAAGGCACACACACACTGATCAAGTTATTAAGATTATCACAGTTGTTGTTGTATATGAATATGGAGTAGGTCTCAAGTCATCCATAACCGTGGACACGGCTTCTCAAAAAGATTTGACCCTGCAGGGGTGTACCAACTTCCCATTACAAGGCTCCGCACGCACGCCCATCTCTCTCAGTTTCTACCCGTCATAGGCAACCATTTTATGATTTAGTTCCGAGAGATCCGAAACGACAGGTCCCTCTAGCTAACAATGAAAAAATCTGGGTGGCCCCCGGGGAGTCGACACCCAATCCAAAAGCCGTCTGCACTCTCGGATCGGACTCTTCCGGCTGACGCAGGTCGGATTACCGGGTCAGCTTACATGGGGTCGGGTCCAAGTTGATCGGGTGGATCAACAGAGAAACCATGTCTCCACTGGACCAAGTTGTTTTAAAGGATGTCTGCTAGGAGCGACCCGACAGACATATATGCATGGTTTGCAAATGGTAAATCGGCTTGGGCCACCTCAAGAAATGTTTGAAGCTAGGTAGGTAAGAAAAGCGGACCCCATAAAATTCCACACGCGGTTAGGCACGCTAAGTCTTAAAACCAATACCCGGAACTCCGATCCTAGGTGACTCGAATGGAACAAAGCGTCGGGGCGGGATAGCCTAGACCATCCATCCTTCGTCGGATATAGTCAACATTATAATAATCATATCAGCCAAAACAATATAATAATGTGATAGCCCAATCCAAGGAGTAACAGGGTAACATTCGTAGCATCCTAAGCATGCATACTAAGCAGGGGCTGAGCAACGAGCAATAGTAACCTAGCAGTACATGGTTTGCTGGGAGGGGGACATGGATGTATCGGTTTAAGAGAGACTGTAAACATGTGGTAGTATCAAACATCGAACCTAACCTACACTAACATGCAAACCGCTGGTTATAATAGAATGGATCATAAGTAATGTATAGTCCTTGCTTGTTGATAAGTCGGGTTCCGAAGGTGTAGGCGATCGCGAGCTCACACCGTCTCCGAGAGTAACCGCGGGAGAACAAAGGAAGGAAACACGGGACATCAATGGACGAGCAAGCATCTATTACTATGATGTAATCACGAGAAATCAACAAAAAGAAAGTAACACGATACAACACACTACGGTATCTTATCTATCGTCGAGAGCGGTTACTAACAGGTTAAGTGGACTAGTCGTCACACACGACGATACCGCACGTTTACAAGGGTTCAAGTTGTTTAGCTACACAAGATGAGCAAATGTTGTTAACATGGCATCTCACTCAAGCATGGCATATCACACAAACATGGCAACAGGTGAAGCATAAATAAACTATCTAATCTAGTCACTTTAAGTGGGGGTAAAACCTATACATGGAAACTATTGCGGACCCCACAATAATTATTGAATTTGGTATTGTTCTGCCCTAAACATAATTTTATTATTTTTATTAGCAGGCACGAGTAGCATAATAAATATCTACACACAATTCTAGTCAAGTTACATATAAGGAACATTTCAATCAGAGCAATGGAAAAAAGTTATTAAATGAACAATTTAAAGTGGCAAGGGTTGTAATTAGAAGGTAAACAGGATGTAACCAAGGTCAACATGGCAAAGGAGTACATTTTATTAATCTACATAAAAAACTAAGAATGTTTCATGTTTAAAGCGTCGCGATCCGAGCTACCGTTAAAAAGATACGGGCATCGCAAAAATATAACACAATCTGCAAATTAAATCTAACAGGAAAAAAATTCTACTGGGCCGAATCTGTCTCTGCTGGGCCTAAACAATAGGGCGCGGAACGGGGCTACTGCTAGTGGGCCACGGACCAACTGCGCATGGAAAAAAATGGGAATGGGGCTTCTCACCTCGTGGGCTGACGCCCAGCTTGGGGTGGGCGAGGGGTAGCGAAACCTCGCCTAGGGCGGAGACGCGGGACAGTGGAGCGCTGGGCCGGCGCTGGTGTTGGGCCGCGAGCGCGCTGGGCCGCGCAATGGCGAGGCTGGCCCACAGCGGCGCCGTGGCCGTTCGCTCGTCTTCTCCAGGATACGTCCGCCGGCTCAAGCGATGCTCGCCGGTGAGCAGGCGGGTGGTGCCGGATGACGAGTGGATCCGAGCGCGGGGTCGTGGGTCGCTGCAGATTCGCGCGGATCCCGTCGGTGGCAAGGTACAGGGGGCCGAAGGAGAGCTTCGGGTGACTCCAATGGCGGGCGTCCTTGGCGGCAGCCGTGCTCCTCCTGGGAAAGAGAGAAAGGTGAGGAGAGGGAAGAGGGAGAAGGAGGAGGGAGACGCGGGATGGCCTGCAGGGGCGACAGTGGCTGGCGGCGGCTCACCGCGGGAGCGGCGTGGCGGCGGGGTGAGGTGCGTCGGAGGAGGAGTGCGCGGGCGGAGGACCTCCTCGGGATGGGGAGAGCCTCCGCGGGGTGTTGGGGCGTCTGGTGACGTGGAGGCCTCTGGGCCGTCTGTTCCAGATCGGACGGTCCAGTTCCTCTGATCTGGATCTGGATGTGGTTGGTTGGCTGCTAACTTCTAGGTGGAGATGTTTAGGGATGGCAGCTGGGTAAGCAAAACCCTAATCTGGGTTGGTCTGCTGCCCAAAAATGACAGGGGGATGCCTCTATTTATATACAGGGGGTAGGTGTGATGGCAGACGACGAGAATACCCCTGAGTTGAACCCCATTTTTCTACGCTGCATGATTATGACCGCCGAGACTTTGTACAGACTCTGATTCGGACGAAATCTCAAACCACGCACTCAGCGCGGGGAGCCCGTCAGTTCTACCTCACTTCGGTGAAGTTCTGAGAACATTTTCCGGCGCCCAATAAAATAATCCATTTAATTATAAAATGGGGTTTTTTGTTCCGATTGCGATGGCTGGTCTCGTGTTGAAAGTTGCGACGGTGCTCGGGTGGAACCCGGTGTCGCAAAGGTCGTGTGCCGTGGTGGAAAAGGGTCGGTCTCCGTCCGGTAAGTGATAAAATCGGAAAATATTCACCGATTAATAATTCGGCGAATAAAACACTGCAAACAATACAGGCAATCATCACAGGAACGCAACAAACAAATTTTTGAATTAGGGTGGAATTTCCGGGCTGTTACAAAACTACTAGATGAGATGATGACCAACTATTCCCAATGGCACACCGAGCGAGCTCCAACGGGTAGGAAGGTAAACTCTGTCGAGGAGATTTCGTCCCTAAATGAAAAAGTTGACTTGATTATGTCTCTACTTACCCAAGCTCCTATTGATCCTCATGATGTTCCTTTAAATTCCTTGGTTGCTCAAGAAGAAGTATACGTGAACTTTATCTCTAGAAACAACTTCAACAACAATTCTTATAGGAGTAATTTTGCTAGCAGCACTAGACCGTTCCCATCCAACAACTATGGGAACAACAACACTTATCCTAGCAACAAGAACTGCACTTCTGAACTTGAGAGCATGCTTAGGGAATTTATCACTACCCAAAAATCCTTCAATAAGAGTGTAGGAAAAATTAGAAAAAATAGATAATCTCTCTTTGAAGGTAGACAACTTAGCCCTTGATGTTGAGATGCTTAAAATTCGAACTTCTCCCCTCGAGGAGAGGAAGGACACTCCTATTAATGTTATCCAAATTCAAATTAATGAAAACATTAGGATGATGGCTAAACTTAAAGAAATATGGGCTAGAGAAAAGGAGGAAGTAGATGGAATTAAGAGCCTTCCTACACACCACATAATTGCTACTATCCAAGTTGTTGAGGATACTCAAACTTTTAGCACCCAACACACTCCTAGTCCCACTGGACCTATTAATGGTGATGCTAATACCTCAACCATCGAAGAAGAAACTCCTATGAACATAGAAGCTTTCAAACAAGTGAACCTAGATGACACCACCACCACCTTTGATAGTAGTGACATTGATTTTGATAGTTGCACCCTTTCAGAAGTTATTAGCTTTCTACACAAAAGATCTAGAGACCCCCACACTAGCACACTAAATCTTGCCTTCACGGAGCATATCACTAATGCTCTCATTAAAGCTAGGGAGGAGAAGTTTAGAGTAGAAGCCTCCATAACTAGGAAGCTAGAAGATATTTGGGATCCTATGATCAAAATTAAATTGAATAACTTCTCTTGCTATGCTTTATGTGATGTTGGAGCTAGTACCTCCGTGATGCCCAAAAGAATGTATGATATGTTTGAATTGAAACCTTTTGATCCTTGTTATTTTGGTGTTCGTCTCGTTGATTCTTCTGTAAAGAAACCTTTGGGGAATATTGACCATGATCTTATCATTGTCAATGGCAATTATGTTCCCGTTGATTTTACTATTAAGGACATTGAGTGTGAACCTTTATGTCCAATTATTTTGGGACATCCTTTTCTTCGCACCGTCGGTGTTGTCATTGATATGAAAGATGGGAATATAAAATTTCAATTCCCTCTCAAAAAGGGGATGGAACACTTCCGTAGAAAGCAAATCAAGTTACCTTTTGAGTCCGTTACACGGGCTAGCTATTCTTTTTCCCTTGATAAAACTTGATCTTTTTGCTTCTTGCCTAGCTTAAAGGCATAAAAGAAAGCGCTTGTTGGGAGGCAACCCAAGATGTTTTTACTTCTGTTTTTAGTGGTATTGATGATTTTTACTACTATATCAACATCATTGTATCTTTATTTTCAAGCTTTGTAACAAGTTTAGCCTCCGATTTCAAGAAAGTTCAAAAGTTGTGACATGCTATCCAGAAAACAGGTTCTGTCTCTGGACGGAAAAATTCTCCTAAAAGCACCAGATCATCTTTTTGATCTGATTTTTTTTGACAGCATGCTCTATACAATTAGCTTTCGAGCGTCTGTTCTGAGTTTTTTTCATTTGAGTTGCAGAAGTACCTCAAAAAATTTATTTACTACCTGCTGGTCCGTTTTTCACAGATTCTGCCACGTTTTTCCTTTCCTCACTTTTGCAAGTCTTGCGCTAGCTTTTTCATTGCAGAAACCTTTTGGCGGCCTTGAGAAACAGTAGCCCTTCAAGAAAATCTTTATTTCGAGTAGATTCAAATTGTTTTATTGTGGGTACTAACCTCTCTAATCAGCTTATGATGAGTTATATATGAAGGGACTTTTCAAGTGTGCGAGGGAAGATGATGAAAGAAGATCCGGGAGTGTCAAACGCTCAAGCTTGCGGATGCCCCAAAGCATCCCCAATAAATATCCAAGGAGACTCAAGAATCTAAGCTTGGGGATGCCCCCGTGCATCCCCTTCTCCATCATCAATCATCAGTTTGTCCTTCGTTCCACTATATTTTTATCACTTGATGCGTTATGTGCTATGCTTGGAGCGTCTTGCTCTTTACTTTCTTTAGTTTTATTGTTTGCTGTTCATAACAAGTTAGAACCCAGCTTTCTTTGTGTGGGAGAGAAATACGCTCCACTTTAAACTAGAACACATCATAGGATTTTCATGCTTATCTTTCTTTTGTTGTGTGTTCTTTTTCTTCTCATAGCTGTTGTCACGTTTAGCTCTTAGTTTTCATGCTTATATTTTTAAAGAGCTTTTATTTAGTTTGTTGCTGGAACTCTCTTTAGTTTTCATGTTTATCTTGCTTAGAGAGTTCGCTTGTTGCACTGAGTTGTGTCTTGACTTGAAGTAGGTAATTGAGGTTGTTGTTCAATTGTAGTAGTAACTTGCAATAGTTTTGAGGTATTGATGTGAGTAATGTTTGAACTTTTGGTGTCAAGAGCTTTAGCTTATTAGTGATAGATGTCTTATTCTGGGAAATCCGTGTTTATTTTCAAAAACTACAAAAACTAGTTGAAAACTCTAGCGACTAGATGAATCACTAATCTTTAGAGGGATCGGATATTAGAGTACACTCACGTACCATTTGTCAAGGATGCGCAAGGTTAACAAACCCCCATACACTCCTCCTCGGGGTACTTGTCTCTTTGTGAAACCTCCTGATTAGATTGAGAATTACCGATAATAAGTGCATGAGTTCTTCGGACTAATTGATACATCCAAAATGTATCTATAATTTCTGCTTGCTCCATGCCTCTTTTGTGTGATATTGCTATGATATTGATGAACTTCCATACACTTTTGATCATATTTGGACTAACCTATTAACTCAGTGCACCCCAGTGCCAGTTCTTGTTTTCTGTTGTTTTTCTATTTCAGGTTCCCCCCTTATTAAAACTACCAGAAAAATTCCAGGAAAAATATAGGAAAAATCAGCGTACCGGAAGCTTCGCGAAGAGCCCGAGAGGGGGCAGAGGGGAGCCAGGGGGGCCAGGTGGCCAGGGGGCGCCTGGAGCCCCTGGCCCACCTCTGGCTGCCCCCTTTCACCTATTTATTCCCCGTGACGAGAAACCCTCGGGGACGGAACCCTTTTTCGCGATCTCTCCTTTGTTCCGCCGCCGCCGCGCTTCCAAGATCGGGAGCACCAGAAGACCTCTTCCCGTCACCCTGCCGGATGGAGGAACCACCTCCGGGAGCTTCTCCACCACCATGGATGCTTCCCGGATGAACCGTGAGTAGTCCACCTTGGACCATGGGTCTATGATCAATAGCTATGTGATGTTCTCCTCCCCTCTTTGTTCTTCATGGATTAGACCTCGTGAGCTGCCCTACATGATCGAGGCACATATGTAATCTTTCTGTTGTTGCTATGCTGAGTTTCCTGGGATCCGATGGATTATGAGATTATGTTCAGATTGTGATTGAGTTATATATTTGATTCTCCTCTTTTATATTTATGTTCTTGAGTAATTCTTGCATGTTCTCTATTGTTGTTTATTTCTTTGGCCAAGTAGTAGGTAGTGACTCCAAGAGGGAGCGTTATGCATGATTGTGGGTTCATGCCCCCGATGACTAGCTTGAGTGACGGAAACGTGAGTCTAGGGGATGTGATGTTGCCACAAGGGGGAAAACAATGGTGCTTGTACTTGCGGGTGCAAGGATTGTTTACTTTACGCAAAGTTCTTTAATGCAGTTGTCTGTTGCTTTGAGTTTACACATTGGGTGGGATTCGCAACTTAATACCAGCGAGATGTTCTGGATAGATATCTCAAGGTGGATGATTAGTGGGTAGATGCAGATGGATTTCGGTCTACTTGTCTTGGTGTACCGCCCATGCTTTTGATCCTCTTCTTTTCTGTTTCTCATAATTAGCATTGGTTTGCGCACATAATCCTGTCAATTGTCGAGCTGTAATTTGTTTACCTCGCATGGCTATTTTATCGTCTTTTGGGAGAGAGACATCACTAGTTAACATCATAGGACCCAGGTCCATATTTCCAACACTGTTTACACCCGCTATCATTTACTTTCCGTATTTTCTTTTCCGTTGCTATCACTATCATTATTATCCCGTACGTTTTATCCTTTGTAAACAACAAGGCCGAAGGAATTGACAACTCCTCTGTACTCGTTGGGAGCAAAGCTATCTGTTGTGTGTGCATTTCCAGGTGAAGTTAGTAATCCTTAGATTGTCAACGGCGCCAATTGTTCACTTCACCACCTACTTGTATCTGTTGGAGTCCTCCTGGACGATACTCAACCTTAGCATCTTTGCTAAGGGAAATTTGCCGCTATCTACATCCCACCTTCCACTTGGGGTAACCAACGGGGGCGAGAAGTTATCTCGTGTATCAAGCAAATTTTTGGCGCCGTTGCCGGGCACTCCACTCTTCAAGATAGGGGAGTTGCAAACTACATTTTATCTTTGCTTTTTAGTCTTGTTAGTTTACCTTTCAGTTTTTGCTTTAGTGTCTTTTATCGAAAATCAAAAAAATAGTTATCTTGCTTGCTGCTGCTATGGGTTCCTCTGAGAATACCAAGTTGTGTGACTTCACTAGTCACAACAACAGTGACATTATCTTCACTCCTATTGCTACACCCGCTACTTCAGCACCTTCTTATGATATTAAACCTGCTTTGCTGAACCTTGTTATGAAAGATTAATTCTCTGGTGCTAGAGATGATGCTGCTTTTCATTTAAATAATTTTATTGAGCTTTGTGATATGCAAAAGTACAAAGAAGTAGATGGTGATATTGTTAAGCTTAATCTTTTTCCTTTTTCCTTGAGGGATGAAGCTAAAATCTGGTTTCAATCCTTGCCTAAGAATAGCATAGATTCTTGGGACAAGTGCAAAGATGCTTTTATCGGGAAGTACTATCCCCCTGCTAAGATTATTCAGTTGAGGAGCTTTATTATGAATTTTAAACAATTGGATAATTAACACGTTTCCCAAGCTTGGGAACGCATGAAATCTCTTGTTAAGAATTTCCCTACGCATGGTTTGACTACTTGGATGGTTATCCAGACTTTTTATGCAGGCTTGAACTTTACCTCGCGGAACTTGTTAGATTCGGCCACGGGAGGAACCTTTATGTCAACTACACTTGGTGCTGCCACAAAACTTCTCGATGAGATGATGACCAACTATTCCCAATGGCACACCGAAAGAGCTCCAACAGGTAGGTAGGTAAACTCTGTCGAGGAGATGTCCCTAAATGAAAAAGTTGACTTGATTATGTCTCTACTTACCAAGCAATCTCCTATTGATCCTCAAAATGTTCTTTAAATTCTTTGATTGCTCAGGATCAAGTAGATGTGAACTTTATCTCTAGAAACAACTTCAACAACAATGCTTATAGGAGTAACTTTGGTAGCAATCCTAGACCGTTCCCCTCCAACAACTATGGGAAAAACAACACTTATCCTAGCACCAAAAACTCCACTTCTGAATTAGAGAGTATGATTAAAGACTTTATCACTACCCAAAAGGCCTTCAACAAGAGTGTAGAGGAAAAACTAGACAAACTAGATACCCTCTCGTCGACGGTAGACAATTTAGCCCACGAAGTAGAATTGCTTAAAATTAGAACTTCTCCCCTTGAGGAGAGGAAGGTCACTCCTATGAATGCCATCCAATTGCAAATTAATGAAAACATTAGGATGATGGCTAAACTCAAAGAGAGAAGGGATAGAGAAAAGGAGGAAGAAGATAGGATTAAGAGCCTTCCTAGACACCATATTTTTTCTACTATCCAAGTGGTTGAGGATATCCAAACTCTTAGCACCCAATGCACCCCTAGTCCCATAGGACCTATTAATGGTGATGCTATGACCTCAACCGTAGAAGAAGAAATTCCTATGACTATAGAAGCTACCAAACAAGTGAGCCTAAAGGGCACCACTACTACTTTACTTGATAGTAGTGACCTTGATTTTTATAATTGCACCCTTTCTGAAGTTATTCGTTTCCTTCACAAGATGTCTAGAGACCCCCACACTAGCACACTTAATCTTGCCTTCACGGAGCATATCACTAATGCTCTCATCAAAGCTAGGGAGGAGAAGCTTAGGGTAGAAGCCTCCATACCTAGAAATCTAGAATATGGTTGGGATCCTATGATTAAAATTAAGTTGAATAACTTTTCTTGCTTTGCTTTATGTGATGTTGGAGCTAGTACCTCTGTTATATCCAAAAGAATGTATGATATATTTTAGTTGAAACCTTTTGATACTTGTTCTTTTGGTGTTCGTCTTGTCGATTCTTCCGTAAAGAAACCTTTGGGGAAGATAGATGATGTTCTTATCATTGTCAATGACAATTATGTTCCCGTTGATTTTACTATTATGGACATTGAATGTGAACCTTCTTGTCCAATTATTTTGGGACGTCCTTTTCTTTGCACCGTAGGTGCTGTTATTGATATGAAAGAAGGGATTATAAAATTCCAATTCCCTCTCAATAAAGTGATGGAACACTTCCCTAGTAAAAAGATTAAGTTGCCTTTTGAGTCCGTCACACGGGCTAGTTATTTTCTTGAAAAGACTTGATCTATTTGCATTAAGCCTAGCTAATGGCTTTAAAGAAGCGCTTTCGGGAGGCAGCCCGCAACGAATTTAGGATTTCATTTTTGTTTTTCTTCTATTTTTAGTGGTCTTGATGATTGTTAATACTGTAGCAACATCATTGTATCTTTAATTTTCAAGCTTTGTGCCTTTTATAGCCTCATACGACAAGGGAAGTGAAAGTCGTGACATGCTGTCCGGAAAACAGATTCTGTCCTCGTGACTAGAAAAATCAGCAAAAAATCCCTGTTCATCTTTTTGAGCTGAATTGTTTACACAGCGTGCTCTATACAATTATGAAACTTTCGTATGTTCTGAGTTTTTTGATTTGAGTTGCAGAAGTATCCCTAAAAAAAATTTACTACCTGCCGGTCTGTTTTTCACAGATTCTGTCCTGTTTTGCCTTTTCTTCGTTTTGCAAACCTTAAGCTTGCTTTTTATTTGCAAAAACCTTTTGGAACTCTTGAGAAACAGTAGCTCTTCAAGATTATCTTTATTTCCAGTAGAGAAAAAATATTTTATTATGGGTACTAACCTCGCTAATCAGATTATGATGAGTTATGAATGAAGGGAGTTTTCAAGTGTGCGAAGAAGATGATGAAAGAAGATTAAGAAGTGTCAATCGTTCAAGCTTGGGGATGCCCCCATGCATCCCCAATAAATATTCAAGGAGACTCAAGCGTCTAAGCTTGGGGATGCCCCCGTGCATCCCCTTCTGCATCGACAATTAGCAGTTTGTCTCTCATTTCACTATATTTTTATCACTTCATGCGTTATGTGCTATTCTTGGAGCGTCTCTCTCTTAGGTTTTGTTTTTAGTTTTCTTTAGCTTTTCTTGCTGTTCATAACAAGTTAGAGCCCAGCTTTCTTTGTGTGGGAGAGAAACACGCTCCACTTCCAAAATTTAGAACACAACATTGGACCTTTTCCTGCTTATATTTGTTGTGTTTGTTCTTTATCTTTTTCGTAGCTACTGTCATGTTTTGCTCTTAGCTTTCATGCTTATCTTTTTAAAGATCTTTTGTTTAGTTTGTTGATGGAACTCTCTTGAGCTTTCATGTTTATCTTGTTTAGAGAGTTTGCCAGTTGCACTGAGTTGTGTGTCTTGACTTGAAGTAGGTAATTGAGGTTGCTATTCTTTTGTAGTAGTAACTTGCAAAAGTTTTGAGGTATTGTTTTGAGTAATGTTTGGACTTTTGGTGTCAAGAGATTTAGCCTATTAGTCATAGATGTCGTATTTTGGGCAATCCGTGTTTATTTTCAAAACCTACAAATTAGTTGAGAACTCTAGCTACTAGATGGATCACTACTCTTCTGAGGGGTCGAATATTAGAGTACACTCACGTACCATGAGTCGAGGATGCGCAAGGATAACCAAACCCCCATACACTCGTCCTCGGGGTACTTGTCTCTTTGTGAAACCTCCTTATTAGATTGAGAGTTACCGATAATAAGTGCATGAGTTCTTCGGACTAATGTGAGTATTCGAAAGTTGACACTTCCACCTTCCCATATTTTGCTAGCCTCTCCTGTGCCGTGCATTGCTTTCTTCTCACTCCGAGAGTTGGCGTCCACCTTCGCTGGTACATCCAAACCCTTGGCACGATACGCTTTTTCATCATAAGCCTCCTTATATCATTCCTCAAAACATCCACCATACCTACCTATCAAGGCATTTCCATAGCCTTTCGGAGATATATTGCCATGCAACATCCATCTTCTCATGACTTGATCTTCATGTCATACATGCTACTTTCTTGATCGATGTGCCGCATGCTAGTTGGGCCTTGCCCTAATCATTGCTACATGACGCGCTAGTATCATTGCATATCCTGTTACACTGGAAGAGGCATACATTTGCATACATCATGATAGTTACATTCTCTTAATGATTTTAGTACTTTGTAAATTGTGAAAGATCTTCTATACTTTTTGTAATATATAGAGTGTTTCCCCTAAAGTGAGGAAAAGATCCCAAACTGGACAAAATTAAAAGATCCCAAAGTGGACAAATTAAAAGATCCCAAAGAGGACAAATGAGAGTTAAATGGAAAGAGCCATTGAGACCACCAAAAAAATACAAAAAAATAGAAAAAAGAAAAAAAAGAAAAAAAGAGAAAAGGGGCACACTACTATTCCTTTTGAGAGATCCACACTCGTACTCCTTCTTATATCTTGTACTCCATAGAGATTATCATTCATGCATATAGCTATGTGGGGACCTTCACACTATAGAACTTGGCTTGTATATTCCAATGATGAGCCTCCTCAAATGAGCTCTAGGTCTTCTTGAGCAAGCAAGTTGGATGCACCCCCACTAGTTCCATTGGAGATCTTTTAGCTCATATGTGCATCCGTTGCATGGCAATCCCTACTCCTCACATCGTATCTATCATTTGGATTTCTCTCGCCTATGATTGTCCTCATTGATGTGAGCCTTTCACACCTTTTTCTCTTCCTCCTGCACCATATTCTCTCTTTGCCGTCCTAAGTGTCAACTTTCTTGCTTACGCTCATCCATTGCATGAGTGCTCAAAATGTCGAAAAGGAGTGGATCTTTTTGACTTGTACCTGGCTAGTGGTCTGGGGATGGGTCAAGATAAGATTCCAAAGAAGACCAAGGGTGACACTTTAGTAGATTGAGTTCTCAACTTAAAAATATTTTTTCTCGTATATCCCTATCCCATGTCTTGCACGCAAACACCATTTGGAGACATTCGAGTCACGGACAGCGAGAGCTCTTCCACCTTTATGTTCTTATGTTGCTTGTTTCAATACTAGATATAGACTCTTGCCTATTATGACTTGAATTTATTTGCATGATTTAATTCCTTTACTTACAAAGTTCTTATATGGTTGTTAGCATGTCACCACAGAAATTATGCTTGTTATCATTTACCTACTCGAGGACGAGCAGGAATTAAGCTTGGGGATATTGATACGTCCAAAACGTACCTATAATTTATGCTTGATCCATGCCTCTTTTGTGTGATATTGCTATGATATTGATGAACTTCCATACACTTTTGATCATATTTGTACTAACCTATTAACTCACTGCACCCCAGTGCCAGTTATTGTTTTCTGCTGTTTTTCTATTTCAGGTTTCCCCCTTATTAAAAGTACCAGAAAAATTCCGGGAAAAATATAGGAAAAATCAGCGTACCGGAAGCTTCTCGAAGAGCCCGAGAGGGGCCCGAGGGGATCCAGGGGCCCAGGCGGCCAGAGGGCGCGGCTAGGCCCGAGGTGGGTGCCTGGAGCCCCTGGCCCAGCTCTGGCTGCCCCTTTCGCCTATTTATTCCTCATGACGAGAAACCCTCGGGGACGGAACCCTTTTTCACGATCTCTCCTCTGTTCCGCCGCCGCCGCGCTTCCAAGATCGGGATTACCAGAAGACCTCTTCCCGGCACCCTGCCGGAGGGAGGAACCACCTCCGGGAGCTTCTCCACCACCATGGATGCTTCCCGGATGAACCGTGAGTAGTCCACCTTGTACCATGGGTCTATGATCAGTAGATATGTGATGTTCTCCTCCCCTCTTTGTTCTTCATGTATTAGACCTCGTGAGCTGCTCTACATGATCGATGCACATATATAATCTTTCTGCTGTTGCTATGCTGAGTTTGCTGGGATCCGATGGATTATGACATTATGTTCAGATTGTGATTGAGTTATATATTTGATTCTTCTCTTTTATATTTATGTTCTTGAGTAATTCTTGCATGTTCTCCGTTGCTGTTTATTGCTTTGGCCAAGTAGTAGGTAGTGACTCCAAGAGGGAGCGTTATGCATGATTGTGGGTTCATGCCCCCCGATGACTAGCTTGAGTGACAAAAACATGAGTCTAGGGGATGTGATGTTGCCACAAGGGGGAAAACAACGGTGCTTGTACTTGCGGGTGCAAGGATTGTTTACTTTACGCAAAGTTCTTTAATGCAGTTGTCTGTTGCTTTGAGTTTAAACTTTGGGTGAGATTCGCAACTTAATACCAGCGAGATGTTCTGGATAGATATCTCAAGGTGGATGATTAGTGGGTAGATGCAGATGGATTTCGGTCTACTTGTCTTGGCGTACCGCCCATGCTTTTGAGCCTCTTCCTTTCTGTTTCGCATAATTAGCATTGGTTTGCGCACATAATCCTGTCAATTTCCCAGCTGTAATTTCTTTACCTCGCAGGCTATTTTATCGTCTTTTGGGAGAGAGACATCACTACTAACATCATAGGACCCAGGTCCATATTTCCAACACTGTTTACACCCGCTATATTTGTACTAACCTATTAACTCACTGCACCCCAGTGCCAGTTCCTGTTTTCTGCTGTTTTTTTATTTCAGGTTTCCCCCTTATTAAAAGTACCAGAAAAATTCCGGGAAAAATATAGGAAAAATCAGCGTACCGGAAGCTTCTCGAAGAGCCCGAGAGGGGCCCGAGGGGATCCAGGGGCCCAGGCGGCCAGAGGGCGCGGCTAGGCCCGAGGTGGGCGCCTGGAGCCCCTGGCCCACCTCTGGCTGCCCCCTTTCACCTATTTATTCCCCGTGACGAGAAACCCTCGGGGGCGGAACCCTTTTTCGCGATCTCTCATTTGTTCCGCCGCCGCCGCGCTTCCAAGATCGGGAGCACCAGAAGACCTCTTCCCGTCACCCTGCCGGATGGAGGAACCACCTCCGGGAGCTTCTCCACCACCATGGATGCTTCCCGGATGAACCGTGAGTAGTCCACCTTGGACCATGGGTCTATGATCAGTAGCTATGTGATGTTCTCCTCCCCTCTTTGTTCTTCATGGATTAGACCTCGTGAGCTGCCCTACATGATCGAGGCACATATGTAATCTTTCTGTTGTTGCTATGCTGAGTTTCCTGGGATCCGATGGATTATGAGATTATGTTCAGATTGTGATTGAGTTATATATTTGATTCTCCTCTTTTATATTTATGTTCTTGAGTAATTCTTGCATGTTCTCTGTTGTTGTTTATTTCTTTGGCCAAGTAGTAGGTAGTGACTCCAAGAGGGAGCGTTATGCATGATTGTGGGTTCATGCCCCCGATGACTAGCTTGAGTGACGGAAACGTGAGTCTAGGGGATGTGATGTTGCCACAAGGGGGAAAACAATGGTGCTTGTACTTGCGGGTGCAAGGATTGTTTACTTTACGCAAAGTTCTTTAATGCAGTTGTCTGTTGCTTTGAGTTTACACATTGGGTGGGATTCGCAACTTAATACCAGCGAGATGTTCTGGATAGATATCTCAAGGTGGATGATTAGTGGGTAGATGCAGATGGATTTCGGTCTACTTGTCTTGGTGTACCGCCCATGCTTTTGATCCTCTTCTTTTCTGTTTCTCATAATTAGCATTGGTTTGCGCACATAATCCTATCAATTGTCGAGCTGTAATTTGTTTACCTCGCATGGCTATTTTATCGTCTTTTGGGAGAGAGACATCACTAGTTAACATCATAGGACCCAGGTCCATATTTCCAACACTGTTTACACCCGCTATCATTTACTTTCCGTATTTTCTTTTCCGTTGCTATCACTATCATTATTATCCCGTACGTTTTATCCTTTGTAAACAACAAGGCCGAAGGAATTGACAACTCCTCTGTACTCGTTGGGAGCAAAGCTATCTGTTGTGTGTGCATTTCCAGGTGAAGTTAGTAATCCTTAGATTGTCAACGGCGCCAATTGTTCACTTCACCACCTACTTGTATCTGTTGGAGTCCTCCTGGACGATACTCAACCTTAGCATCTTTGCTAAGGGAAATTTTCCGCTATCTACATCCCACCTTCCACTTGGGGTAACCAACGGGGGGGAGAAGTTATCTCGTGTATCACTAATGTAAGTATTGCAAGTTGACACTTTCACCTTCCCATATTTGCTAGCATCTTCGGTACCGCGCATTGCCCTCATCTCACTCCGAGATTTGGCATCCACTTTGTCGGTGCATCCAAACCCTTGGCATGATATGCTCTGTCATCATAAACTTCCTTATATTTTTCCTCAAAACAGCCACCATACCTACCTATCAAGGCATTTCCACGGCCTTTCCGAGTTATATTGCCATGCAACATCCACCTTCTCATGACTTCATCTTCATGTCATACATGTTCCTGCTACACTGGCAGAGGCATACATTTGAATACATCATGATAGCTACATCTTCTTTATGTTGAGTAATATTTTAAAGGGTGAAATATCTCCTATACTCCTTGTAAAATAGAGTGTTGCCCCTTAAGTGAGGAAAATATCCCAAAGAGGACAAAATTAAAAGATCCCAAAGAGGACAAATGGGAGTTAAATAGAAAGAGCCATTGAGGCCACCAAAAAAATACAAAAAATTATAGAAAAAGAGAAAAATAAAATAAAAAGAAAGAAGGGGCAACACTACTATTCCTTTTGAGAGATCCACACTCATACTCCCTCTTATACCTTGTACTCCATAGAGATGATCATGCATATAACTATGTGGGGACCTTCACACTATAGAACTTGGCTTGTATATTCCAATGATGAGCCTCCTCAAATGAGCTCTAGGTCTTCTTGAGAAAGCAAGTTGGATGCACCCTCACTAGTTCCATTGGAGAGCTTTCCTTAGCTCATATGTGCATATATTGCATGGAAATCCCTAATCCTCACATCATATCTATGATTTGGCTTTCTCTCGCCTATGATTGTCCTCATTGATGTGAGCCTTTCGCACCTTTTTTTCCTTCCTCCTCAACCATCTTTTTCTTTTCCATCCTAAGTGTCAATTTTTGTGCTTACGCTCATCCATTGCATGAGTGCTCAAAATATCGAACGGGAGTGGATCAAATTGACTTGTACCTGGCTAGTGGTCTGGGGACGAGTCAAGATAAGATTCCAAAGAAGACCAAGTATGAAACTTTAGTAGATTGAGTTCTCAACGAATAAATATTTTTCTCTCCCGTATTCCAATCCCCCACTTCTTGCACGCAAACACCATTTGGAGACATTCTGGTCATGAACAGCGAGAGCTCTTGCACCTTTATGTTCTTATGTTGCTTGTTTCAATGCTAATATAGACTCTTGCTTGTTATGACTTGAATTGAATTACATGCCTTCATTGCTTTACTTACAAAGTTCCTTTATGGTTGGTAGCATGTCACCACAGAAATTATGCTTGTTATCATTTACCTACTCGAGAACGAGCAGGAATTAAGCTTGGGGATATGTTGGTACGTCCCAAACGTATATATAATTTCTTCTTGCTCCATGCATGTTTTTGTGATATTGCTATGATTTAGCTACACTTTCATACACTTTTGATCATATTTAGACTAACCTATTAACTCAGTGCACCCTGGTGCCAGTTCCTGTTTTCTGCTGTCTTTTCATTTCAGGTTTCCCCCGTATTAAAAGTGCCCCAAAAATGCCGGAAAAATCCAATAAAAATTCAGCGTACGGGAACCTTCCAGAGTCCCGAAGGCGGGCCGAAGGGGACCCACCAGGGCCCCAGATGCCCTCCCGGCGCTCCCTAGGGTGGGGTCGCGCCAAGGGTCCTCCTGGTCCCCTGGTGGCCCCCTGGCTGCCCCCTTCGCCTATATTTACATCATCCTCCGAAACCCTCGAGGACAGAACCCTTTTCCGCGATCTCGCCTCTGTTCCGCCGCCGCCGCGCTTCCAAGATCGGGAGCATCAGGAGACCTCTTCCCGGCACCCTTTCAGAGGGAGGATTGACCTCCGGGAGCTTATCCGCCACCATGGACGCTTCCCGGATGATCTGTGAGTAGTCCACCTTGGACCATGGGTCCATGATCAGTAGCTATGTGATGTTCTCCTCCCCTATTTGTTCTTCATGGATTAGACCTTGTGAGCTGCCCTACATGATCAAGGCACATATGTAATTCTCTTTGTTGTTGCTATGTTGAGTTTGCTGGAATCTGATGGATTACGAGACTATGTTCAGATTGTGATGAGTAATATATTTGGTTCTCTTTTATATTTTTTTTCTTGAGTAATTCTTGCATGTTCTCCGTTGGTGTTTATTGCTTTGGCGAAGTAGTGGGTAGTGACTCCAAGAGGGAGCGTTGTGCTTGATTGTGGGTTCATGCCCCCTGATGACTAGCTTGAGTGACAGAAACATGAGTCTAGGGGATGTGATGTTGTCACAAGGGGGAAAACAACAGTGCTTGTAACCGCGGTTGCAAGGATTGTTCACTTTACGCAAAGTTCTTTTAATGCAGTTATCTGTTGCTTTGGGTTTACACTTTGGGTGGGACTCGGAACTTAATACCAGCGAGATGTTCTGGATAGATATCTCAAGGTGGATGATTAGTATTAGATGCAGATGGATTTCGGTCTACTTATCTTGGCGTACTTTCCATGCTATTGAGCCTCTTCCTTTCTTTTGTAGCATTGTTAGCATTGCGGTGCGTTTTTAATCCTGTCAATTGCCCAGTTGTTATTTGTTTACCTCACACAACAGTTTATCGTCTTTTGGGAGAGAGACATCACTAGTGAACATCATGGGACCCCGTCCCATATTTCCACCATTGTTTACACCCTCAATTTACTTCTTTCTTTTACTTTCTAGTTGCAGTTATCATTATTTATCTGTTGTGTTTGATCCTTTGTAAACGTCAAGGCCGGAGATATTGACAACCTCTTTGTACTCGTTGAGAGAAAAGTCATTTGTATCTGTGTGCAGGTCGAGGCCAAGAAAATGATTATCATAAATGGTGCATCACTTGCCGAACCACCTACTTGTTGTTGTTGGAGTCCTACTGGACCGACTCTCAACCTTGGTATCTTTGCCAAGGGAAATTTGCTGATGTGCTACATCTCAACCTTCCACTTGGGGTAGCCAACGAGGAGCACTACTTTAGTGCCATCAACTGACGCCGAAGTGCACCGTTATGTTCTCAGTAATGGATACAGCTTTAGTGACTCAAGTCACATGACTTTGAGGGCATGACAGGTGGTCCCAACAGCTATTGGACCCACATGACATGCACCCAAAGTCATGTGACTTAAGTCACTGAAGCTCACTCCCTCTGTAATATGTGTCTTCCATTCCAAAATTGGAGTTTAGAATCGTACTCATCTTATTATTTGAAGTACAAATGTGTGTGCTTTATTAAGTAGGTAACTACGTACTAAAATAATTTTATAACACGTCATGATCTATATTTTGTGGGTTTGCTTATTAATCTTACAAGGCTAGGGTAGGCCTAATGGTAGATATCGTGTGAGGAGTAGGTATTGCCATGCAACGGATGCACAAATGAGCTATGAGTATGAAATCTCTCCAATGGAACTAGTGGGGGTGCATCCAACTCGCTTGCTCACGAAGACCTAGAGCTCTTTTGAGGATGCTCATCATTGGAATATATAAGTCAAGTTCTATAGTGTAAGGGTCCCCGCATAGTTATGCATGAATCATATGAAAACTCTCTATGAAGTACGAATGATACTTTGAAGCACGAGTATGGATCTTTAAAAGGAATACTAGTGTTTCCCCCTTCCCTATTTTTATTTCTTTTTTTCTTTCCCTTTTTTCTATTTTCTGTATTTTTGTGGCCTCTTTGGCTCTTTCTATTTATCTCTCATTTTTCCTCTTTGAGATCCTTTCATGTGTCCTCTTTTGGGATCTTTTATTTGTGTCCTCTTTGGGATCTTTCCTCACTTAAGGGAAAAACTCTGTATATTACAAGGATGAAGAAGATCACACACTTTTACAGAAGTACTCAACATAAAGAAAACTGAAACTAAATAATGATGTATGCAAATGTATGCCTCTGCCAGTGTAGAAGGATATGTAATGATACTAGCGCGTCATGTAGCAATTATAAGGGCAATGCCCAACTAGAATGCGGCTCTACGATCAAGAAAAAGCATGTATGACAATGAAAGATTAAGTCATGAGAAGATGGATGTTGCATGGCAATGTATCTCGGAAAAGCTATGGAAATGCCTTGATAGGTAGGTATGGTGGATGTTTTGAGGAAGATATAATGAGGCTTATGATGACAGAGCGTATCATGCCAAGTATTTGGATCCATTGGCAAAGTTTGAACCAACTCTCAAGATGATAAAGGGCAATGCACGGTACTGAAGAGGCTAGCAAAATATGTATGGTGGAAGTGTCAGTAATCGAATACTCGCATTAGTCAAAGGAATTCATCCACTTATTATCGGTAACTCTCTATCTTGTCAGGATATTCACAAAGAGACAAGTACCCCTAGGAGGAGTGTATGGGGGCTTGGTTATCCTTGCACATCATCGACCAATGATAACATGAGGGTACTCTATATAATACAACCCCTACAGAGGTTAGTGATCCATCTAGTAGCTAGACTTCTCAACTAATTTATGTAGTTTTTCTAAAATAAGCACGTTGAACCAAAATAAGGCACCTATCACTAATAGGATTGAGATCTTTACACACAAAAGTACAAACATTACTTCAAAAAATACCTCAAAACTATTGCAAGTTACTACTAAACTTATAATAGCAACTTCAATTACCTACTCAAAGTAAGGCACACATTCAGTGCAACAGGCCAACTCTCTAAACAAGATAATCATGAAACTCAAGAGAGTACTAAAAATAATATCCTAAACAAAGCTCTTATCTATAAAGATGAATAACAAGAGCTAAACATGATAGCAACTAGAAATAACAAAGAACACTCCACAAAGATAGAAGTGAAAACTATGAGTATTCTAGGCAAAAGCGGGGCGTGTTTCTCTCCCAAATAGGGCATGCTAGGGTCCAACTTGTTATAAACATAAAACAAAACTAAACTAAACAAATCAAACTAAAAATTAAATGCAAGATGCTCGAAGCATATCACATAACACATGAAATCATAAAAATATAGTGTGGAGAAGGACGAACTGATGAGTTTTGATGTAGAAGGGGATGCACAAGGGCATACCCAAGCTTTTACACTTAAGTCTCCTTGAATGTTTCATGAGGGTGCCGGAGGCATCCCCAAGCTTGAGCTTTTGGCACTCCTGAATCTTCTTTCATCATCTCCCTTCGCACACTTGAAAACTCCCTTCATACGAAACTCATCATAAACTGGTTTGAGTGGTTAGTACCTAAAATATATTAATTCCACTTAGCCTTTGTTGGAAAAAAGGATTTTTCAACAAGGGATAATCTTTCACAAGATTGACAAAATGTTTTTTTCAAGGAAAAAGAATGCGCAAGATTTCCAAATTTGAAGAAGCGCAAAACAGGGCAGAATCTAGGAAAAACAGAATAGCAAGTAAATAATTTTTGGGGTACTTCTGCAACTCAAATAAAAAAACTCATAATAGATGGCAGCTTCATAATTGTATATACCATACTTTAAAAACAATTCAGATCAAAAAGATGATGGAGTGATTTTACACGAATTTTTTCGTGGGGTAGGCAGAATCTGTTTTCTAGACAGCATCTCACAACTTTTGATCCACTTGCCACCGAAGGATTAAACTTGGCACAAAGCTTGAAAACAAATATACAATAATGTTGCTACAGTAGTAAAAAAGCATCAAGACCACTAAAATAGAAAGTAAAAACAGTTTGGGTTGCCTCCCAATAAGCCCTTTCTTTTATGCCTTTGAGCTAGGCATGAAGCAACAAGATCAAGTTTTATCAATATCAGAATCATAGCTTGCCCGAATAAAGGACTCAAATGGTAACTTAATCTTATTTCTAGATAAATGTTCCATGCCCTTCTTGAGGGAAAATTGGAATCTTATAGTCCCTTCTTTCATGTCAATGACAGCACCAACGGTGCAAAGCAAAGGTCGTCCTAAAATAATTGGACATGAGGGATCACACTCAATGTCCATGACAAGAAAATCAACGGGAACATAATTATCATTGACAACAATAAGCACATCATCAATCCTTCCTAAAGTTTTCTTTACGGAAGAATCAACAAGATGAACACCAAAAGAACAAGGATCAAAAGGTTTCAATTCAAGCATAACATACATTCTTCTGGGTAAAACAGATAGACTAATGATACACGAGAGAGGATAATTGCTTCTCGCCCTTCGTTGGTAACCCCGAGTGGAAGGTGAGATGCAGCGTAGCGGCAAGTTTCCCTTGGTGAAGATACCAAGGTTGAGATCAACCAGTAGGACTCCAGAGATGATAAGTAGGTGGTGAAGTGAACAATGGCGCCGTTCACAACTCAGGGTTGTGTAAGGCCCGATATGCGGTATTGTTCCAGATCTAGATGTTTCCATCCAGATCCGGGGACGAAGCACATATCGGTCCCACCGCGACATATGACATAGCCATATGCCCCGGATTTCCAACATGATATCACAACATTACAGATACAAGGATACAACATCTCATACAATCGGCATACAACTGCCTTAATACAATACAACAGCGAAAGATACATGTCTGAGTACAGACTACAATCAAATGCCTACTGGATAAGAGAAAAACATCGATCCCCATAACCACACGGGTCCGGGCCCTCCGCCGGGATCCTCCTAACTAGTCGTCGTCGAGTCTCCATGTGAAACGTCGATCACCGTACCTGTTGTCGATCAAGAACCCTGAAAAGAGTTTGGGGGTAGTATCATGAGTACATAAGTACTCAGCATCCAACTGTAGTGGTCAACTGACCCAGCAAGGAATTCATCACTCGTCATTCTAGGACAACTAGTAGTTTACGGTAAGGATGGGGTAAGTGGTGAGGTTGCTTCCGCACTAGCATTAATGAAGTGGCTAACGATCTATAGAGTAAGATAAGAAGCCAAGCATTCAATGAGGAATCGCCTCCAACAAGTCTTGCTATCAACTACTTACGCAAACATAACACCTATCCTATCCTTTTCCTCCTCTTCGCATCCCGACGAAGAAGAAACAGTCAAGGCACACACACGTTGATCAAGTTATATTAAGATTATCTCAGTTGTTGTTGTCTATGAACAAGGAGTAGGTCTCAAGTCGTCCATAACCGTGGACACGGCTTCTCAAAAAGATTTAACCCTGCAGGAGTGTACCAACTGCCCATTACAAGGCTCCGCATGCACGCCCATCTCTCTCAGTTGCTACCCATCACAGGCAACCATTTTATGACTTAGTTCTGAGAGATCCAAAACGACAGGTCCCTCTAACTAACAACGAACAAATCCGGGTGGCCCCGGGGAGTCGATACCCGACCCAAAAGCCGGCCACGTTCTCGGATCGGACTCTTCCGTATGGCCAAGGTCGGGGTTAGCCTCACCTATATAACAGGGGACTTCCCTAGCTCACCAGTGTGGACCAACAAAGGAACTCTGTCTCTGCTGGCCCGAGTTGTTTTTAAATCCACTGGCTGCAGACCAGTTACGCACACGGTTTCAAATGGTAAATCAGCTTGGGCCACCTCTACAAATGTTTGAAGCTAGGTAGGTAAGAATAGGGGACCCCATAGTATCCCACACGCGGTTAGGCACGCTCAGTCTTAAAACCAATACCCGGAACTCGGGTCCTAGGTGACTCGAATGGAACAAAGCGTCGGGGCAGGATAGCCTAGACCTTCCATCCTTTGTCGAATATAGTCAACATTATAATAATCATATCATCAACAACAATAATAATAATGTGATATCCCAAACCAAGGAGTAACAGGGTAACATCTTAGCATCCTAAGCATGCATACTAAGCAGGGGTTGAGCAACGAGCAATAGTAACATAGCAATACAAGGTTTGCTGGGAGGGGGCATGGCTGTCTCGGTTTGAAAGAGGCTGTAAGCATGTGGTAGGATCAAACATTGAACCTAACCTATACTAGCATGCAAACCGCTGGTTAAAATAGAATGGATCATAAGTAATGTATAGTCCTTGCCTGTTGATAAGTCGGATTCCGAAGGTGTAGTTGATCGCAAGCTTGCATCGTCTCCGAAGGTACCCGCGGAAGCACACAAGACGATAAACACTGGAAAGAAATCAACGAGCAAGCATCTATTACTACGAGGCAAACACGAGCAAGCATCAACAAGAAGGAAACACGAGACATCGCACCTACCGTCGAGAGCGATTACTAACAGGTTAAGTGGAGTACTCGTCACACACGACGATACCGCACACTTAGAAAGGTTCAAGTTGTTTAGCTACAGGTGATCAACAAAGGTTGTTAACATGGCAACTCAAGAAAACATGGCATAGCACACAAACATGGCAAGAGGTGAAGCATAAAGGAAACTATCTATGCTAGTCAATTTAGGTGAGGCACAACCTAAACATGGCATTAAATGATTTAGTACTATTCTGTCCTAAACCATATTTTAGGTTGGTTAACAACAGAAAACAATAGCATAAACACAAAGTAGACGAAAAACTAATCAAGTTAAATATAAGTCACACTCCAAACGGAGTTACGGTTAAAAAGATATAAGCAAAACAAGTTACGGGCACAATCTGCCAACATCAGGAAGCACACTTTAGAGCAATGCATAAACAGGATAATCAATGCAAACATGATCACAAATGATATGGAACTAAAGTAGACATGACAGGGAAGGCATGACAAAAAGAATCATGCAAATAGGCGTCATAGATCAAAAGATATTAAGCATGCAACATGGCATCGGAACGTTACAGACTTGGAGAAAAACAGAGGTGGCTGTCAAAAACAGCGGGATAGCAACTTTGGAGCTCAAGAACTATATGACCAGCAAGCATATCATGGCAATACAATAAATATAATTGAAGTAGACATGATGCTTAACAATATGCAATTGGAATCACTCAATTTCGATAAACGGTTGCGACGCAACCGTCACCCGAAGTTGCAACAAATTAACAGTTTCAGCAACAGCAGCACATTAACATCAGGATCACCACTTTGGAGCAAGATTTAATATAGCTAAAGCACCCAAACATGACAAGTTAAAGCATGGAAATGAAGTACACATGATGCTTAACACATAGGAAAAAGAATCAATGCAATAGGCCTCATGGATTTGACACAAGCATCACCCAAAGTTTGAACAAAATAATAGCAGTAGTAGTTAATAGCAGATTAGCAACTTAACGATCTGGTGCCCTGTTCCACACACAATTACATATTCAAGATGACCTCAAAATAAATAACTTCCTAAAGATGAACTCTAGAGCACACAAAGCACAACCAAACATAAAAAGAATCACTTCATTCGGAGCTACGAGTCAACGGGAAATTACGTTGCAAAACAGTACCAGCAGCAGTATTTACTCAGACTTGGAAAAAAAACAGCAGCGAAAAAAATAAAAAAAGGGCACTCGGGCCTCACCCTGGGCCGAGGCCCAACAGGCAGGAGGAGGCGGATGGGCCAACCAGGCCGTGGCTGGCTGGTGCAGGAGTGGGCCGCTGGGGCTGCGCCGGCCCAGCTCGCACCAGCGGTTGGGGCGGCTCAGTTCCTGCCCGATGGATCGGGGCACTGGGAGGCAGCGGCCGTCGGCCGGTGGCGGCGCACGCCGGCGAGATGGCGAGGAGGACGCAGGGGCGCGGCGCAGGGGCCGGAACAGCGGGGATCCGGGGCATGGCGGCGCGGACCTACCTCCGGCGTGATCCAGGGCGGCTCGGGCTTCCCTCCATGGCGCGGCGCGGCGAGCTCGCCTCGAGCTCCGGCAATGGAAGCCGGCGGCGCGGCCTGCGGACAGAGAAGGGGAAGGAAGGTGAGAAGGAGAGGAGGGGGCGGCGCGGCATGGGGCGGCCTCACCGGGGCAGGGGCGCGGCGGCCGGAGGAAGCGGCGGCGGTGGCGTGGAGCCTCCACGGGCGGTTGGCGGAGAGGAGAGAGAGAAGGAGATGCTGACGTGGCGCGTCCGTAGCCCTCCGATCGCCCGATCGGACGGCCGGGATAAGTTGGGGCTAGGGTTGGACGAAAAATGGCTAAATTGCGAAAATGGGGTATTTTTGGGGGAAAATGGAGGGGGTGGCTACAATTTTGTGGCTAGGGAAACCCTAGAAAGAGGTGGGAGTGTGGTGGTCTTTATATAGCCCAGGTGGCTGGCAGTTTGCAAAAATATCCCCGGTTTTTCTCTCGCGCGCGCGGTGTTTACGTTGCTGACCGCCGAGGGTCCGCAGGACCTCCGATTCGGGTAAAACTTCGAACTGCGCGATCAGCGCGTCGAGTTGGCGGCGTTCACCTCGCGCTGGTACCATTCCGAGAACACTTTCCGGCGCGCTATAAAAATATCCCGTTTACCTATTAAACGGGGTTTTTCGTTCCGTTGGCTGCGGCTGGTCTCGTGCGGTTTTCACGACGTGATCGGGTGTAACCCGGTGTCGCAAAGGTCAAGTGTCAGGGTGGCAAGGGTCGGTCTCCGTCCAATACGAGATAAGAGGGGGAAAAATAATCGCCGATCGATAAATCGGGGATGCAAACACCGCAAACAAATCAGACAATCAAACAATTTACACTGAAAACAATTTTTTTAAAATTTTGTGAAATCTGGGTTGTTACAGGTTGCTTACTTCACCTGGACCTGCACACAGACACAATTAACTTTGCTCCCAACGAAGTTCAGAGAGGTTTTCAATCTCTCCGGTCTTGTTGTTTACAAAGGATCAAAAACGCAGGATAATGATAATGATAATATCAACTGAAAGTAAATACTGAAAAGGAAATAAGCGTGTAAACAATGATGAGAATATGGACCGTGGTCCCGTAATGTTCACTAGTGATGTCTCTCTCCCAAAAGACGATAAGGCTGCTATTCGAGGTAAACAAATTACAGATGGGCAATTGACAGGATTAAAAACGCACCGCAATGCTAACTATGCTAAAAAAGAAAGGAAGAGGCTCAAAAGCATGGGAAGTACGCCAAAATAAGTAGACTGAAATCTATCTGCATTTACAACTAATCATCCACCTTGAGATATCTATCCAGAACATCTCGCTGGTATTAAGTTGCGAGCCCTGCCCAAAGTGTAAACCCAAAGCAACAGACAACTGCATTAAAAATAAATTTGCGTAAAGTAAACAATCCTTGCAACCACGGTTACAAGCACCGTTGTTTTCCCCCTTGTGGACACAGCACATCCCCTAGACTCATGTTTCTGTCACTCAAGCGTGTCATCAGGGGGCATGTACCCACAATCGAGCATAACGTTCCCTCTTGGAGTTACTACCTACTACTTGGCAAAAGCAATAAACAGCAATGGAGAACATGCAAGAATTACTTCGGAACAAAAATACAAAAGATAAGAACCAATTATATTACTCTATCACAATCTGAACATAATCTCATAATCCATCAGATCCCATCAAACTCAGCATAGCAAAAGCAGAAATATTACATATGTGCCTCGATCATGTAGGGCAGCTCACGAGGTCTAAACCATGAAGAACAAAGAGGGGAGGAGAACATCACATAGCTACTGATCATGGACCCAGGGTCCAAAGAAAACTACTCACGGCACATCCGGGAAGCGTCCATGGTGGAGGGGAAGCTCCCGGAGGTCGATCCTCCCTCTGGCAGGGTGCCAGGAAGGGTCCTGACGGTGCTCCCGATCTTGGAAGCGTGGCGGCGGCGGCGGCACAGAGGCGAGATCGCGAAAAGGGTTCTCTCTTCGGAAGTTTCCCATAACGGAGATTAAATAGGCGAAGGGGGGTAGCCAGGGGGGCCACCAGGAGTCCAGGCGCCCCCCTGGCGCGGCCAGGCCCCTGGCCGCGCCAGGTGGCCGCCTGGGAACCTGGTGGTGGCCCCCTGGCCCTCCTTCGGGGCTCTGTAAGCTTCCTTCACGCTGATTTTTATCTAATTTTTCCCGGATTTTTGGAGCACTTTTTATATGGGGGAAAATTGAAATAAAGAAACAACAGAAAACAGAAACTGGCACTAGGGTGCACTGAGTTAATAGGTTAGTCAAAATATGATCGAAAGTGTATGAAAGTGTATCTAGATCATAGCAATATCACACAAAACATGCATGGAGCGAGCAGAAATTATCAATATGTTTGAGACGTATCAACTAGCTCCAGCATCACATAAAGCAAAGCAAGAAAAGTTATTCAATTTAATCTTGACCAAAGGATCCTAACCATCTTCCAGTTTTCTAGGAATAGAAACCTCTATTTTAAGTTTCTCCTCCCTAGCTTTGATAAGAGCATTAGTGATATTCTTGGTGAAGGCAATGTTAAGTGAACTAGTGTGGGGGTCTTTGGCCATTCTTTGCAAAAACTTAATGGCTTCGAAGAGGCTACAATTATCAAAGTCAAGTTAACTACCATTAATTAAAGTGGTAGTGATAGCATCTAAGCTCATCTTCTCTTTGGTAGTCTCTAAGTTCAAGGGACCTTCTTGTCCTAAGGTTGAGGTTTTAGCATCACCATTGATTGGTCCATTAGGTGGACTAGGGATTTGATGGGTGCTAAAGGTTTTGAGATCCTCAACAATATGTAAATTAGCAAGTGTAGTGTGTGTAGGAAGTTTCTTAACTCTCTCTTCCTCTTCTTACTCTCTAGCCCATATATCCTTATGTTTGGCTGCCATTCTAATGTTCTCATTTAATTGCACTTGGATAGCATTCATAGGTGTGATTTTCTTCTCCTCAAGGGGAGAAGTCATAATTTTGAGCATCTCAACATCATGAGCAATGTCATGCACCTTCAAAGTGAGGCTATCAAGTTTGTCTAATTTTCCTCTACATTCTTATTAAAAGTTTTTTGAGAGATAATGAAGTCCTTAAGCATGCTCTCTAATTCAAAAGTGGAGTTTTTGGCACTATGATAGGTGTTGTTGTTCCCATAAGAGTTGTTTGAGGGGAACGGTCTAGGATTGTTGTTACCAAAGTTACTCCTATAAGCATTATTGTTGACGTTATTCCTAGAAATAAAATTAACATCTATTTTCTCTCTCTCTCTCTCTATCTCTTGAGCAACCAAAGAATTTAAAGGAACATCATGAGGATGAATAGGAGCTTGCTTAGTAAGTGAAGACATGATCAAGTCAACCTTATCATTTAAAGAGGAGATATCCTCAACAGAGTTTACCTTTCTACATGTTGGAAATCATTCGGTGTGCCATTGAGAGTAGTTTGTCATCATATCATCTAATAGCTTCGTTTCAACACAAGTGTGGTTGACATAAAGGTTCCTCCCACGGCCGAATCTAATAGATTCCTCAAGGAAAAGTTCAATCCTGCATAGAAATTCAGGATAACCATCCAAGTAGTTAATCCATGAGTAGGGAAATTCTTAACAAGAGATTTCATACGTTCCCAAGCTTGAGCAACATGTTCATTATCAAGTTGTCTAAAGTTCTTAATGTTGCTCCTCAACTGAATAATCTTAGAAGGTGGGTAGTACTTCCCAATAAAAGCATACTTCCATTTATCCCAAGAATCTATGCTATTACTAGGTAAGGACTGGAGCCACTCCTTATCTCTTCCTCTCAAAGAAAAGGGAAAACCTTAAGTTTAACAATATCACCATCTACTTCCTTATACTTTTGTATATCACAAAGCTCAAAAAAATTATTCAAATGCAAAGCAGCAGCATCTCCAGCACCGGAGAATTGTTCTTTCATAACAAGGTTCAACAAAGCAGGTTTAATTTCATAGGAAGTCGCTGAAGTGGTGGGTGGAGCAATAGGAGTGCAAATAAAATCATTGTTGTTGTGACTAGTGAAGTCACACACTTCGTGTTTTCAGTGAAACCCATAGTCACTAATTTTTTGGTGTTTTGGGTAAAAGACTCTAAAGCAAAAACTGAAAATTAAACTAACAAGACTAAAAAGCAAAGATAAAAGATAGTGTGTAACTCCCCTATCTTGAAGACTGGAATCCCTGGCAACATCACCAGAAATTTAGCTTGATGGGTACAGATAACACCTCCTCGTTGGTTACCCCAAGTTGAAGGTTATGATGCAGATAGCGGTAAATTTCCCTCGGTGAATATACCAAGGTTTATGTCTCCAGTAGGATTCCAAGCTCGACAAGAAGGTGGCAAGAAAAAAATGGCTCCATTTACAACCTTGAGGTTGCTCACTTGACCTGGACCTGCACACATGATGCAAATAACTTTGCTCCCAATAAGTTCAGAGAGGTTGTCAACCTCTCTGGCCTTGTTGTTTACAAAGGATCAAACACACATGGGAAATAATAATTGTGAGGCTGAAAAGGAAAGTAAAAGCAGTAAAAGTGAACGGTGTAACTATGATGGAAATATTGACCGGGGTGTCATGACTTTCAATAGTGATGTCTCTCTCCCAAAAGACGATAAACAACCATGCTAGGTGAACAAATTACAGCTCGGCAATCGACAGAATTATAAACGCACCGCAATGCTAATTACGCTACTAGAAAGTAAAGAGGCTCAATCATGTGGAAATTACACCAAAAAAACTAGACCATTTATCCATCAGCATCTACTAACTAATCATCCACCTTGAGATATCTATCCAGAACATCTCGTTGGTATTAAGTTGCGAACCCCAACAAAATTGTAGGCTCAAAGCAATGGACAATTGCCTTAACACTCTATGTGTAATGTAAGCAATCCTTGCAACCACAGTTACATGCACTGCAGTTTTCTCCCTGGTGGCAACAACACATCCCCTAGTCTCATGTTTTTGTCACTCAAGCTAGACATCGAAGGGCATGAACCCACAATCAAGCATAATGCTCCCTCTTGGAGTTGCAATCTACTACTTGGCCAAATGCAACAGAGAACATGCAAGAACACTCAAGAACTAAAATATAAAGGTAAATCAAATATATTACTCATCACAAACTGAAATTAATCTCATAATCCATCGGATCCGAGTAAACACAACATAGCAAAACAATAACTCTCCTAGTACTATATTTTTATTGCTTCACATGTTATGTGCTATGCTTGGAGCATCTTGCTCTTTAGTTTTCAAATTTAGTTTTTAGTTTAGATTAGTTTTGTTTACTAGTCATAACTAGTTGGACCCTAGCATTCTTATTTTTTGAGAGATACCCGCTCCATCCTTGCCTAGAATAAACATGTGCTTCACTTATACTTGTTGAGTGTTCAATGTCGGTTTTTAGCTGCCGCTTTGCCTGTTTATCTCTTGTTTTATTTTTAAGAAAGTTTTAGGACTCTCATGTGCTTTGCTTATATTTGTGTAGAGAGTTTTCTTTAGTTGCGCTGGTTGTTGTATCTTTCTTTGAGTAGGTAATCTAGATTACTAAGTTTAGCTTAGTAGTATCTTACAATAGTTCCGAGCTATTGTTTGATTAATGTTGAACTTCTGTGAGATTGAGCTCACGCCGATTAGTGATAGGTGTCGTACTTGGACTCAACATGCTCTATTTCAAAAAATTCAAAAATTAGTTGAGAACTCTATCTCCTATGTTGATCCTTGTTTGTGCGGTAACTGTAAGTAACCCATCACGTAGCATGGGTCGAAGATGCGCAAGGATAACAAAAACCCCATACCTCTTCTTGGGATACGTGATTATTTTTGTTCTCTTGATTATCTTAGAAATGCCGATTATAAGTGGATGAGTTCTTTGACTAGTGGAAGTATTCGATTCTTGACACTTCCACCTATCGATATATTGCTAGCCTCTTCGGTATCATGCATTGCCCTTTCTCATCTTGAGAGTTGGTGCAAACTTTGTTGATGCGTCCAAATCCCGTGGGATGATAACGTCTCTCACACATAAGCCTCATTATATATTCTTCAAAACAGCCACCATACCTACACCTATTATGGCATTTCCATACCATTCAGAGATACATTGCCATGCAACATCCATATTACTTTACATGACTTGATGTGATTCTTAATCGTCATATTGCTTTACATGATCATACCACCACTAGTTGGGTTTTGCCCTTATTCATCTTTTTGCTACATCAAGCACTAGATCATTGCACATCCTGCTACAGTAGCAGAGGCATACATTGCATATATCATGTTTTTATTCAGTTTGAGTTATGAGTACTAAAAAGTGTGTTGATGATGTTTATATAGTGTTGCCCTTACAAGTGAGGAAAAGATCCCAAAGAGGACAAATAAAAAATCCCAAAGAGGAAAAATGAGAAAAATGAGAGCCATGGACGCCACCAAACAATAAAAATAAAATGAAATAAAGAGAGGGGGCAACACTACTATCCTTTAAATTCAAACTTGTGCTTCAAAGTAGCACTTGTACTTCAGTTTGTAGAGAGTTTCAATATCATTCTTGCATAAATATGTGGGGAACCTTTCACTATAGTACTTGGCTTGTATATTCCAATGACGAGCCTCCTCAAAAGAGCTCTATGTCTTCATGAGAATGCAAGTTAGATGCACCCCCACTAGTTCCATCGGAGAGCTTCCATACACGTGTAGCTCTATGTGCATCAGTTGCATGGAAATCCCTACTCCTCACGCCATATCTATCATAAGGCTTTCTCTCGCAGTGTGAGCCATTCTCACTTTTTGAATTCCTACCCCCATCATTTTTCTCTTTGCCATTTAACTTCCATTTATCTTGCTTACGCTTATTCATTGCATGAGTTGATCAAAAGTCAAAAAAAGATAATCAAATAGATGAGTATCTCACTGGCGCTCTAGGGTAGTGATATGATAAAGTTCCAAAAGACTATGAGAGGTACGGAGGTTGACTTTGAGTTTTCAACACTCTATTAGTTTTTATTCTAAACCTCCTCACTCATGGCATGGGAACATCGATTGGAGACATTCGATTCACGGAAAGCAAGAGCTCATATTGCCTTTATGTTCTTTCATTGCATGTTTCAATGCTAGATATGAACTCTTGCTTTATACTCCCTCCGTTCTGCAATAAGTGCCTCAACTCTACTACAACATTCTATTAAAGTTAGTACAAAGTCGAGACATTTATTTCAGAACGGAGGGAGTATTACTTTGTCTCAACTTTATATCTTGATTGATTCACTTGATGTTCTTGATTATGTTGGTAGCGTGTCACCTCAAAAAATCTCTTTGTTATCATTTACCTACTCGAGGACGAGCATGAGTTAAGCTTGGGGATGCTGATACGTCCCAAACGTATCTATAATTTTTGCTTGTTCAATGCTTATTTGTTCACATTGCTATATGTTTTAGCTTCACTTTCATAACTTTTACAACATTTGGAAACTAACCTATTAATCCAGTGTACGGTGTCAATTTCTGTCTGTTATTGTCTATGCATCACAGAAAAAGGTGAAAATCAATATTCTCCTAAAATTTGAGAAAATTTCTAGAAATTCTAATCTTCTAGAAGGCACCAGAATCACCGAAGAGGGGGCCACCCCTCGGCGAGGCGCCCTGGGCGCCCGGAAGGGCTTGGTCACGCCCCCTACCCGCTTGGGGGTGGGGCCACCCCCGGCTGTCCCCTTTTGCTTATATATTCCCTTATCCCCGAAAACCCTCAGGGTGGAGTTTTTGTTCCAATACATTTTTTTGTTCCACCGCCACCGCGATTCTCAGATCGGAGCCCCTGTTGTTTAGTCCCGGCACCCTGCCGGAGGGGAAATCCTCCCAGAGGCTTCTTCATCAACCATGCTTGCCTCCCGGATGATGTGTGGATAGTTCCACTTTTTATATAGGGTATGTGGCAGTAGCTAGATGGTTGTAGTTGTTATGCTGCTATGTTGTGTTTTCTAGGATCCAACGAGTTATGAGATAATGTTCAAACTGTGCATGAAATATATATATATATACAGCCGGTCTATTCTGACATCGTTGTCAGAATAACTATTCTGACAACATTCCGAACTGCATCGTATCGCAAAGAGAACCGCACTGCTGTATTCGAAGCACTGCAGCTCGGGTAAAACAGAACCGCATGTACCGTTTTCGCTTCTACTTTTTAACCGTCCATCGAAATTGAGTGTATGATACACTGTTGGATTCGTATTGAAATGGAGCATCTTCCGTATGTTGAATACTTCTTCTAATTCCTCACAGATTAAGAGCAGTGTCGAAAACGATGCGGCGGCCCACTTTCACAGCGGGAGTATTTTCGCGATTTCTCCTCAACCATTTGTCGGAATTATGCGTATGATACACCGTTGGATTCGTATGGAGTAGGAGAATAATTCATATAAATAAAACTTTTCAAGATTCTGCGCGGTTTAAGAGTAATTTTAGATAAAAAAACGCAGCAACTCTATTTTTGGTTTTCGGATCTCGTAGAGAGTCAAACTTTTTAACCATTTGTTGAAACGATGCATACGATACACCATTGGATTCGTATGAAATAGGATCATCTTCTACATGTTCAACACGTTTGAGATTCTTCACGGTTTTGAAGGAATTTCGAAAACGGTGGCGCTGCCCTCTTGTGGACAGTGGGCGTATTTTGCTTAATTTTTTTTGATTCGTTCGGCCGATCGATTCAATTGTTACACGGTTGGATAGGTATCGTCGAGGCGCTCGATTTTCATGTATAACTTTTTCTCTAACTCCTTACGGTTTAAAAGTAGCGTCGATTTCACTAAAACGCGGACTCACTTTTTTCGCGGAACAAAAAATCGGCGAATGAACTGCATTGGTTTGCATCCGACAGTCAAGCGCACTGCATTATTGCCAAACAGAGGGCACGTGTTTTTCACGGACCAGGAATCGGCCAGGTGAACTACATTCGCCGGGCAACCGCACCGCATCCGACGGGCAGGCGCACTACATTATCGACAATTAGAAATGCACGTGTTTTTTCACCGATCCGAAACCACGGAGGTGAACTGCATGCGACGGACACCGGCTGCATTTATCAAACAGAAAGAACTGCACGCAATTATAAACAGAAAATCACGTATTTTTTCGCGGATCTGAACTCGATGAAGCGAACTGCATCCGTCCGGCGACCGATTGCATTTATCGACAAAAGAGAACTGCATGTTGTTTATTTGCTTATCAAAACTTCGTTGTTCGCTCGGGAGGAAGTGAATGCGGGGGCACAAACAATGTGAACTGCATGAATATTCTGCTTTTTAACATACGCATGTAGTGAACAGCTTCAGAGCGAAATGAAATTCACCAACAAATACATAGAGAACTTACAAAAAAATAACATAAACGAGTTAAAAGAACTGCAATCTTTTATGCCGTACAATAATTTTTCTTTTTTCCCTAATTGAACAACGGGAAGGAGGCTCTCTATACATACTGCACAATGGGGGGACAACAAAAAAATGCAACATGGCATCCAGTGAACCGCAAACATTTTTTCTCCCTGCAAAAACAAATAAACCGAAACCTCAACAGTAAAACAACAGCGGACTACATCACTTTGATTTTCTTTCCCCACATAATAGCACGCACACACAAAATGAAACTACAGGAACCTCCAAACCGGACTCCCAAGCCGAGAGTTGTTCGTCTGGTTTCCTTTGCCAGAGAGTGTGACGGGGCCGTGCTACCACTTTGGAAGAGGGGTGCCTCGCTGGCGGGTGACAGAGGAGGAGGAGGTTGGCGAGGGTCGGACCCCCGTGTAGTCGAGCTCGATCCTGGCCCGCCGCGGTGGTGCAGGTTCTGGAGTTCGCGGGGGGGGCGGGGGCACGCGCGGAGGCCGCCTGGAGGGCACCTTGGTGGCCGCTGGGATGAGCGTCGTAGTGGTCGCTGGGGGCGGCGAACTGCAGTTGGAGCGGCTAGGTCGCCGCCGATCCGGTGGCATCGCGGGGCGGTGGGAGGACGGGTCGGCCGGGCCGCGTCGATCTGGTGGAAGCGCGCGGCGTTGGGATGCCCGGGTCGGCCGGGGCGCCATGGATCGGGTGGACGGTCGCCGGTGGAGCATGACGGCGCGTAACCGATGGCCGGAAGGGGGCGGCGCGCGGTACGGGTGGAGCACGGCGGCGCTAGGGGGAGGTGGCGGTGTGGTAGGGGGCGCGGTCAGGGTGGAGCACGGGCGGCGGCGGCGAGTGAGATTCGGCTGGGAGCAGATGAGAGAGGATGGAGAGAGATCGTGGGGGAGGAGGTGGTTGGGTGGGCACGGGGTGTGGGGATGTTTTCTTTGTGCTCGGTTCTTTTTTGGGTCGGGTCGGGAGGGCTGTTGTTTATCGGGCGCTCCGTTCTAGAAACTGGGCTAAGAGGGGTGTTGGCAGAATAAGAATATTGTTGTTAGAATAAGGTCTTAAGGGGTGTTGTTATAATAGACCCACCCTATATATATATGTGTGTGTGTGTGTGTGAATTTTAAAACTGCAAGGCAAAATCCTCCCAGTTCTTTATTCAATTGTAAAGAGGGGGGTTAGAGGTTAGACATACTTACATGGGGATCTATCTAGTATCTGGTTGAGATACCAAAATCTAAGAAAGAGAGCTAATCCAATCTAAGAATTGAGTCTGAAACTTATATTTGATTATATTAGTGGGAAGAGTTATTTCATGAATGAAATTTCTCCTCCAACATCTGAAGGATAGGTTTTCATTCCTGAAGATCTTGGCATTCCTGAGGATCCAAATGTTTTAGGTGGTTGTGAACACCACTTCAGTGAAGAAAGGGTATTCAAAGTCCTGCATAGCAACAGCGGCCATCTGCATAGTGCCTGCTCCAGGTGATGGTGTACAGTTAATACCCAGATAGTTCCAAACTCTCTGGCTGAAGCAGCAAGAGAAAAATAGATGAATCATGTCTTCATGAGTTATGGATAGGCACATGAGAGATGTGTCATCCTCAACATGCCAGTGCCTTCTGATAATCATATCTCTGGTGTTGAGTCTATCCATCAGTCACAGCCAGTCAAACACCTTTAGCTTAAGGGTGTAAGAACTTCTCCATATCCACTGTAATACATGATCACATTGGATGGAAGAGTGAGGCATCTTGTACATCCACATCGATTTATAGACTCCCTTATGATATGACCAAGTCTAAGAATCAGGTGCAGCAGAGAGTGTGGTGCCGGAGTAACTGCAACAATTCCTCATGAGCAATTGTTGAGAGTGGAAGATGAAAACCATCAGTCCAATCATTTATGTGAAGCATCTGAGCCATAGAGAGATTGCCATCAATAGAAAAAGAGTACAGGTGAGGGAAGTGTTGCTGAAGTGGCAGGTTGTGATCAAGCCATTTATCATTCCAAAAGTTCAAAGAAGATCCAGAGCCCAGTTTGGGTATGGCTAGGTGATGACCCTCAACTATAGGGGATCGAGATAGTCTGCGCGGGTAAGATAACCAATTTATTGATTCGACACAAGGCGAGCCAAAGAATATTTATAAGATTTAACAGTTGAGTTGTCAATTCAACCGCACCGAAAATATACTGGCTTGCAACAAAATATTAATAGCAATAGTGATATGATAGTGGTAGTGGCGACGACAAAAGTAAAAAAAAAAGCAAAAGTAACAACTACTAACCAGCAAGATTGAAACACTGTAGACTAGGGAGATGGATGGTTGGGCGCTGCTTGGATGAGAGTGAACATGTAATAGATTTTAACACGAGGCAAGGCACACAGAAAAGCAAGGATCATCTAGCAAAATATCAAGCATTAGGCATTTATCCCGTAGGTAGTTGTGCGTGCTTGTAATAAGAACTTGCACAACATCTTTTGTCCTACCATCCCGCTAAGAACGGGGCCAAAAGGAACTTGTGGAGATTAAGGTGCTCTTGTCAAAAAGCACCGGAACAAAGCATTAAACTCAATGGATACATGAAATCCTCAAATAAGAGTCCATCCCCTTTTGGTGTCCCAAGCTGTCACCTTTGGGATCACCGGTTCCGGACCATAATAGGTGCATACATATAAGACCCGATATGCGGTGTTGTTCTAGATCTAGATGTTTCCATCCAGATCCAGGGACGAAGCACATATCGGTCCCACTGCAACATATGACAATGTCATATGCCCCGGATTTCCAACATGATATCACAACATTACAGCTACAAGGATACAACATCTCATACAATCGGCATACAACTGCCTTAATACAATACAACAGCGGAAGATACATGTCTGAGTACAGACTACAATCAAATTCCTAGTGGCAAAGAGAAAAACATCGATCCTCATAATCACACGGGTCCAGGCCCTCCGCCGGGATCCGCCTAACTAGTCGTCGTCGAGTCTCCACGTGAAACGTCAATCACCGTACCTGTTGTCGAGCAAAACCCTGAAAAGAGTTTGGGGATAGTATCATGAGTATAGAGGTACTCAGCATCCAACTGTAGTGGTCCACTGACCCATCAAGGACTTCATCACTCGTCATTCTAGGACAACTAGTAGTTTACGGTAAGGATGGGGTAACTGGTGAGGTTGCTGCCGCAATAGCATTTATGAAGTGGCTAACGATCTAGAGAGTAAGATAAGAAGCCAAGAATTCGATGAGGAATCGCCTCCAACAAGTCTGCTATCCACCTACTTACGCAAGCATAACACTATCCTATCCTTGTCCTCCTCTTCACATCCCGACGAATAAGAAGCAGTCAAGGCACACACACGTTGATCAAGTTATATTAAGATTATCTCAGTTATTGTTGTCTATGAACAAGGAGTAGGTCTCAAGTCGTCCATAACCGTGGACACGGCTTCTCGAAAAGATTTAACCCTGAAGGGGTGTACCAACTTCCCATTACAAGGCTCCGCACGCACGCCTATCTCTCTCAGTTTCTACCCATCACAGGCAACCATTTTATGATTTAGTTCCAAGAGATCCGAAACGACAGGTCCCTCTAGCTAACAACGATCAAATCCGGGTGGCCCCGGTGAGTCGACATCTAGCTCAGGAGCCGGCCGCTCTCTCGATCTAGTCTCTACCGTATGACTCCAGGTTTGGATTGCCGGTTAATCTCACATGAGACCGGGTCCTCAGCTGGTCATGATGGGCCAGCAAGGAACCTTGTCCTTACTGGTCCGGGTTGTTTAAAGGATGCCTGCCAGGAGCTACCCGATAGACATATATGCATGGTTTTCAAATGGTAAATCAGATTGGGCCACAACTAGAAATGTTTGAAACTATATAGGTAAGAAAAGGGGACCCCATAAAATCCCACACGCGGTTAGGCACGCTCAGTCTTAAAACCAATACCCGGAACTCGGATCCTAGGTGACTCGAATGGAACAAAGCGTCGGGGCGGGATAGCCTAGACTTCCATCCTTCATCGAATATAGTCAACATTATAATAATCATATCATCAACAACAATATAATAATGTGATATCCCAAACCAAGGACTAACAGGGTAACATCGTAGCATCCTAAGCATGCATACTAAGAAGTGGATGAGCAACGAGCAATAGTAACATAGCAGTACATGGTTTGCTGGGAGGGGACATGGCTGCATCAGTTTGAAAGAGTTGTAAACAAGAGGTAGGATCAAACATCGAACCTATCCTAGACTAGCATGCAAACCTCTGGTTGAAATAGAATGGATCATAAGTAATGTATAGTCCTTGCCTGTTGATAAGTCGGGTTCCGAGGGTGTAGTTGATCGCAAGCTCGCATCGTCTCCGAGAGTTACCTGCGGAAGCACACAAGAAGGTAAACACTAGAAAGCAATCAACGAGAAAGCATCTATTACTACGAAGCAAACACGAGCAAGCATCAACAAGAAGGCAACACGAGACATCGCAGCTACCGTCGAGAGCGGTTACTGACAGGTTAAGTGGAGTACTCGTCACACACGACGATGTCGCACATTTACAAGGGTTCAAGTTGTTTAGCTACAGGTTATTAACAAAGGTTTTTAACATGGCATCTCACTCAAGCATGGCATAGCACACAAACATGGCAAGAGGTGAAGCATAAAGGAAACTATCTATGCTAGTCAATTTAAGGGAGGCACAACCTAAACATGGCATATCACTAAGTGCCCCATGACAATTTAGGTAATTGGTACTGCTCTTCCCTAAACCATATTTTAGGTTGGTTAACAACAGCAACAATAGCATAAACAGAAAGTACAAGAAAAAATAATCAAGTTACATATAAAGAACACTCCAAACGGAGTTACGGTTAAAAAGATACCAGCAAAACAAGTTACGGTCACAATCTGCTAAACATTAGGAACCACACTTTAGAGCAATGCATAAACAGGATAATGAATGCAAACATGCTCACAAATGATATGCAACTAAAGTAGACATGGTAGGGAAGGCATGGCAAAAGGAATCATGCAAATAGGCATCATGAACAACTAATTATAGCCCAAGAAAAATGCAATAAAACACTACTCGTCTAGGACTTAGTGAAAATCAGGAAAACACAGCAGAAACTGTTATAGTCATGCTGTATAAACAGGAGCAAAACTATATGCAAAAGTGCAGCAACATGACATAGCAATATGTGGGCATGAACTAGACATGATTATGATCAGGTACAAACAAGAATCAAGGTCATAGGCATAATGGATCAAAAGATATTAAGCATGCAACATGGCATCGGAAAGTTACAGACTTAGAGAAAAACATAGGTAGTTGTCAAAAACAGCAGCATAGCAACTTTGGAGCTAAACATGTCTATGACCAGAAATGCAAACATGATAAGTAATGCATATAATGGAAGTAGACATGATGCTTAACAGTATGCAACAAGAATCAATGCAATAGGCCTCATGGATGTGTCCCAATCATCATGCAAACTTGCAATAAAATAATGACAGCAACACTTAACAGGAATTAGTAGCAGTTAACAGCCTGATGCCCACTTCAACACATATTTGCACCATCAATACGACCTCAAATCAAAATGCTCACAAAAGATGAACTGAAGTACACACAAAACTAAACAATTTTCCTTTGGGCGCAATGTGATCCAGGCTACGGTTTACACGCAAATCTAACCGCAAAACAGCAACACCAACACATTTACCAGGGACTTAGCAAATTACGGATAAAAAGAAAAAAACATAAATGAGAAAAAAAGAGGGCCTCACCAGTGGGCCGAGGCCCACGAGGCCGCGGTGGGAGGCCAGGCCGGATCTGGCCGTGCTGGGCTGGGCCTTGGAGGGGAGGTCGGCCGCTGGTGCTGCTGGGCCAGGGCGCCGGTGGGCCTTGGAGGCGCGGCGGCCCACAACGGCTTGTGTCCATGCGCAGGCGAGCGCGTCGGGGTCGTCCTCGAACTCGAGCAGAGGAGGCCGCCGGCGGTGGGCGCGTCGCCGACAAGGAGGGGCGCTGTGGTGCGAGGGGGCCGGTGGGACGCGACGGATCTGGCCGGGAGGAGGCGCCGGTGAGGTCCAGTGGCGGTGGCGCAGATCGAGGAGACCGGGCGGCGCCACGAGCTTGGCTCGGGCCCTCCATGGCAGCTGACCTGGTGGCGGTTGGCCTGTAGGGAGAGGGAGGAGGTGAGGTGAGGGAAGGAGGAGAAGGGGAGAGGGAGGCCGCGAGGAGACCTGGCCGGGGCGGCTCGACGCGCGGCTTGCCGGAGGAGAGCGCGGCGGCGGCGCGGTTGGTGAGCTGTGGTGGAGAGATTGGAGGAGAGAGAGGAAGGATGGTGGGGCTAGGGGCGCATATGGGTCGTCGGATCTCCAGATCTGACGGTCCAGATCAGATGTGGCTAGGGTTTGGGCAAAAAATGGGCAAAACTGCGAAAATGGGGGTATTTTTGTGCCAGATCTGGGGCTGGTGGCTGCCTAGGTGCTTAGGGGAAACCCTAAGTGGGGTGATGGTCTATATATAGCCTAGGTGGCTGGTAGTTTGCAAAAACATCCCCGATTTTTCTCTCGCGCGCGCGGTGCTTACGTTTCTAACCGCCGAGGGTCCGCAGGACCTCCGATTCGGGTAAAACTTCGAACTGCGCGATTAGCGCGTCGAGACAGCGGCGTTCACCTCACGCTGAAACCGTTCCAAGAAAACTTTCGGACGCGCTATAAAAATAACCCGTTTAATTATTAAACGGGGTTTTTTCGTTCCGTTGGCTGCGGCTGGTCTTGTGCCGGTTGCGACGGTGCTCGGGTGAAAACCCGGTGTCGCAAAGGTCGAGCGTCAGGGTGGAAAGGGTCAGTCTCCGTCCGGTACGAGATAAGAGGGGGAAAATAATCGCTGATCGATAGATCTGGGATGCAAACACCGCAAACAAATCAGGCAATCAATCAATTCACACCGAAAACAAAAACTTTATTTTTTGTGAAATCTGGGCTGTTACAATACAACTCATAGATAGGATCAAGAACATAAATATACTCATGAAAACACAAGTGGTTCAGATCTAAAAACATGGCACTTGGGCCCAAAGTGACAAGCATTAAGAGCAACAAGTTGTAGCAAAGATGATAAACACCAAAGTAGATGCTAGGCAACATGCCCCCAACAATCTGACGAACTATTACATGATCTAACTCATCCATCCCTGCCACCCCCTTTGGCTATAGCAGGGAATTACTCACACATGTGAAGTGAAGTCATGGAGGGAGGATGGAGTGGTGATGATGATGACGATGGTGATGATCTCCCCTCACCGGAGGCCAAAACATCCTCCAGATTAGCCCTCCTTGAGAATAACAGAGGGTGGCGGCGGCTCCGCGGCGGAAACTGGGAAAACGACTTCTGTTCTAGGGTTTTCACGTCACAGGAATAAATAGGGGGAAGGTAGGGGGCCAGAGGAGGTGGGAGCCCCCCAGCCCCCCCCCCCCCCCGCGGCGCGGCCAGGGGTGCGGCCGCGCCAGCAGGGCGCCTGGGGGCCCACTCGCCCCCTCTTGCCCCACTGCCCCCCTCTTGCCCCACTTCTGGCTCGTGGAAGCTTCGGGTGCGTGGATTTTTCGTGAATTTTCCTGGAATTTTCTGAGGTACCTAAAAATCCATTTTCCTGCACACAATAAAACCATACAGGCAACTCTGCTGAAAACAACGTTAGTCCGGGTTAGTTTCGTTCAAATCATGCAAGAATGAGGGCAAAACAATAGCAAAAGTGTTTGGAAAAGTGGATATGTTTGAGACGTATCAACTCCCCCAAGCTTAGCATATTGCTTGTCCTCAAGCAATTCAGTTCAACGAACTGGACGCGGCAAAGAAAAACTTTGACAAACTCTTTTGCCTCATAAGATGTATATAAGCATGTACTACAAAAAGAGTTTAGCAAATATTGAAACAATGCTATGAGGACAATGCATGAAGCAATCCTTCTTTCAAGTGATCAATCACAAACAACCAAAAGTAAATAATATGATGCGGAAAATAGATACAAGATCACAATGCACATAGCTTGAACATACTAGAGTGGTATCTCGCTAGCCTCAATGAGTGAAGCAAAACATAAATGCAGAAACTCCTCTGGAGTTTTAAAGGATACTAGAACTAAGAATTTCAGAACAAGAAATATCACAATCATGCAGAAGACAATGTGGTACTTTGGGACAATGCATGTTACACTAAGAATGACAATTATGCTCTCAATAGTTGGTGCTTTGAACAAAGAAGGGGAGACTCTCGAACCGTGGATTTTTTATGGCAAGGTTCAAAACCCGTGGTTGGAAGAAAAGACTAAACAAGTACGTACCAGAGATCTTGGTTTTGAAAATAGAGATAAAATTCTTTTGAGAAGTGCAACTTTCCAGTCAACGGTGAACGGTAAAGGTCTCTCAATATCTCATGCTTTTTCTTACACTTTTGTTCCCTTATCCATACATCATTTGACGGTCTATGGTGCCTTTTATTTTGCCTCAAGTATGGAAGGAAGTTTTCTCGTTCCATCTATCATTAGCAGCATTAGGTCCATTTCATTCCATCATCAAGTATGGGGGAGGTGTAACTCTTTTTTTTATGACTAGTTAAAACTTCCGTCAAAATATTTTTGGCATGGTAGATACTGATTTTCCCTCACCGCACCATGAGCTTGTACGGTTACAAAAGGGAAGCTTTTGAATAAATTTAGAGATGGCACAAGAAAGTCTAAGTTAGGGATGGCCGGTAAATAACATATATAGGAAGGTATGGTGGACTCAAGTGGAATAACTGGTTTAGAAAGGAGTTTGGGTGCACAAGCAGAATTCCTCTTAGTGTGAGTGAAGGTGTAACGCCCCGGTCACACCCACCGATTCCTGGCGTACGCCTGGCGGGATCTAGACTGTCACCACAGACCAACACTAGTCTTTCCTGTGCACTTTGTCCTCACTCGTGCGCACCCGGGAACAACTTCCCGGTCGGTCACCCATCCTCAAATCGCTCCAAGACAAACACGCTTAACTGTGGAGTTCTTTGGATCTGGGCTCCCAGAAAAGAAGGTGCACCTTGTTGATATGAGTAGTCTTTCATTCCTACTAAGTCAGGATGTCACACACACCCACTCAAAGCAACCAACGTCCTCGTCGGCCCACAGGAACATTCCCTCTTGGCACACGTCTGTGCGTCCGGTGCCGACACATGGCTCACCCATGTTCGCGCACTGACCCGCACACGCCCGTGTAACCGCGAGGGTCGGCTCTGATACCATTTGTAACGCCTCGGCCACACCCACCGGTTCCCGGCGTACGCCTGGCGGGATCTAGACTATCCCCATATACCAACACTAGTATTTCCTGTGCACTTTGTCCTCACTTGTGCGCACCCGGGAACAACTTCCCGGTCGGTCACCCATCTTGAAATCGCTCCAAGTCAAGCTCGCTTAACTTTGGAGTTCTTTGGATCTGGGCTCTCGGAAAAGAAGGTGCACCTTGTTGATATGAGTAGTCTTTCATTCCTACTAAGCCAGGATGTCACAGAAGGCTAGCAAAAGACTGGGAAGCGACCAACTAGAGAGCAATAATTGTCATAATCATGCAGAGCGACAAAGCAACATCAAATCGGGCATGAAAGTGATATAACTATTCTGAAATAAAAAGATCATCAAGGCATGATAGACTTTTTAGTCATAAACATGTGTGAACATGTGCCAAGTCAATCCAAGAATTCTCCGAAGGAAAATACCACTTCAATATGGCAAACCATGAACAATGCAATGCATGTAAATCATTTCAACAACACATTATGAACTCTAGATATTTTAGATCAACCACAAAGAAAGCATGAACACTGGGAAAGCATTGTAAACATAGCACTATGTCGCTACAAGATGGTCTCTAGATCATAAGTACGTGCATATGTACAAAAGTAGAAACAAGAAGAGTTCATAACGGTTTTCCTTGTTGCTTCCCTTCAGTCGATCTTCGTCATTACTGCCTTGTCACTCGCACGATCGAACATGGGAAATATAATCAAATGCCATTAAGGACTCGAGCTGAACTCTAAAAACAAAGCAAACTAAAGAGAGAAAGGAAATCTTTTTGGGTTTTTTCAAAGGTTTAACGAAAGCAAATGAAAAGAGAAAATCTTTTTTTTGTTTTTGCAAATTAAAGGAACAAAGAAGAACAAGCAAAAACTTCAAAGATATCAAAGCGAACAAAATAGAAACGGATAATACAATGGAAAAGAGAGAAGGGCGCATACTCCCCCAAGCTTAGGCTTTTGGCCTAAGTTGGTAACAGCTACTGCCCCCAGGATCCTCCTGCTCTGAGGTGATGCGGGTGAGCCCAAGGGTCGTACGAGGCTTCCGACGCATACACCGAAGTCCTCGGATCCTACCACGAAGAAGGATCTGTTGGATATGTGCCCTAGAGACAAATTAATAAAGATATTTGTCACATATCCGTTTTGTTCATAGTACGTTTTATACTGTGCGATAACTGTATTACTTGGAAATACTAATACAGGTGTAGTATAAAACATGGTCCATAGTTTAACTCGGGTAAACTATCTCATTGGGCAATTGATTGATCAAGCTTTCCTGATCATGGCGACACTTAGTCCATTGACAATGAGGTCATATCGTTAAGGGGAATGATGTGATGGACGTACACCCACCTAAAGTATTGCAATGTGATCGAGTCACATAGTTCAGCGTTGCTATGACTTTGTAACATATGGCTTAGTCCTTAGACCGTAATGATCATACGTAATTGTCATCTATGAGGAGACTTTGATTTGTATCCCACCGCCTGACTGAAATATGCTGGCTATAACGGTGCACTTTGGGTATTCCGAAATAGATGGTTGATGAGTATGTTAATAGATCAGAGCGGGATTTGTCAGTCCTTGTGACAGGACAGGTACTCTGGGCCCACTCGGTGATATTGCATCAATAACTTGCAAACAAGTGACTAGGTCACAAGAGATGCAATGATCATGGACGAGTAAACTTGTTTTTTGTGAACGAGATGTGAACATGGTATGTAGGATACCGACGATCAAACCTCGGACAAACAAAGTACCGCAGCACAAAGGGATTACGTCGTATCGTTAACGGTTTCCAAAAGCGATCGAAGTTCATTCGATGGAAGCGCAGGGGCTGTCAAGGATTGTAACCAGGTCCAACTGACTATTCATTAGTCAATGAGAAGAGTCTCGACCATGTCTGTTGTTTCCCGGACCGTTAGGGTGTTACACTTAAGGGCAATCGATGCATAGGACAGTTACGGGATCAATCGGTGAAATAGGAGAAATCACCGGAATAGTTCCGGAGGAGGACGTAATGGTTTCCGGACATTTTGAATAGTTCAAAATAAAGTTTAATTGTTTTCATAATGTTTTATTATTTAATTATCTAAATTAAATATTTAAAACATATTAAATAAATTAAAAAATTGGGAAAAGGCTATATGGGCCCATGGGGCCCATTAAGGGAGGAGGGGGTCTCCCCTTGGGCTTGGCGCCAAGGGTGGGGCCCACTCCCCCCCTTGGCCGGCGCATCCCCCCCCTTGGGAGTTTAGTCCCACATGGGGGAGGGGAGGAGGATCACACCCCCCCCCTTGGCCTATATAAGGAGGGGTAGCCCCCCCTTTTTCCAACACACCAATATCTCCTTCTTCCTCCTTCTCCTTCCCGTAATTGGACTCCCCTTGTTTGGAGTATGCACCTGTATTGGAGTTCTCCACCATAAGGCAGACCGTCGTTCTGCCGGAGTCGGGATCCGTAGCCGTCTTTCTTCCCCTGCTCGCCTGGTTCGGGGCCCGGGAGGAACATCGATTGTACCGTACGTGTATAATCTCTTCGAGGCACTACACCTGTGGTGCTACTTCATCGCTGGAGGTTTACCAGGAGTCATCCTCGCCGGTGGTGGTCTTCTACACGACAGGGAGGTCGTAGTTCCGAGTCTACGCCAGCCACGTTCGCAAGAACGTTTCCCTCTTTCGGTCTTCAAAGGTATGAACACCGATTCCCTCCGTTACTTTACATCGCCATAGCATAGATCTTGGGTTCGGGTACCGTAGGTATGAAAATTTTGTGTTTTCTGCCCCGTATTCCAACAGTGGTATCATGAGCTAGCTATGCGTAGATGTATTGTACGGGTAGAACACATCTAGGATGTGGGCATCGAATCTTCATTCGTTACCCTCCCACGTGTACTCATTTAGCGTTGCGGCAATGTTTGATGAAGCGTCCCCCGACCGACCTTAAGCGTTTACGCGAGACTGGTTCCACACTTGACATATGGCTTGTACCATATAAAGTGGCTGGGGGTGTCTGTCTCTCTGCATTAGCGATGCGAAGATGTTTGCAACGGAGGGCCCTGACAGGGGTGTAATAGAGACGATTAGGGATCGGTGTTGTGGCATGTTTTCGCAGGATAGAAATCGGTTCTCTCTCTCGAAACCCCTAGCAACCACGTAAAACTTGCACACGCTAAAGTAGAAAGGCGTTTTAACTTTTCTTTGCATGAAGGGGGATCATAGCTTGTATGATTTAAATTTTTACATCCTGTTTTGCTAATATACTTGATATAACGACAGTAGCATTATAGGATGATCTCTCACTAAAACCAACATACTGTCCTTACCCTAGTGAGCATCACCTGGAAAGTTCTACATTATGGAGGCATCATGTGTCACACGGGTGTCAAACATTTTTTCGTTCACAAAAGGTCGGTGTAGCAAGCCTGGCATATGTATATGATATGGCCTTCCATGACACAGCAACAAATCACATAGGGTGTGATGGCGAGCCTGGCATATGTATATGATATGGCCTCGGGACACAAGAGACCGAAAGGTCGAGCATGAGTCACATAGATGATGTGATTGGCATGATGGCCTACCTTGAACACATACTGATGGCCGTGAAGATCGGGGGAGGTATGGTGTTCTAGGATCGTGTAATCACTTAGCAAAATTGAGAGATGTTTTCCTAAGTGGGAGTTTTAGAATTAACTGTAATTGAACTCCACATTATGAACAAAAGTCTAAATATGTATCTTTGTGAATCAACCTTGTAGATGACAGCACCACGCCCCTCGTTCAACTTAGGATCATTCCTAGAGAAAGATAAACTGAAAACTAATGGGTCAAACTTCACCTCCTGGTTCCGCACCCTGAGGATTCTCCTCGTTCCCCTCAAAATGTCCTATGTACTTGAGACTGCATTAGGAGATGCACCAGCAACTACCGCTACTCCGGCTGAGAAGAAAGTCTATCTCATTAAGTCGGATGATTCCTCCCTTGTGAAGAAGGGTATGCTCCATGCCATGGAGGCTGAACTGCAGAAATGGTTCGAGAGCTTCAGTGCTTATGAGATAATCACTGACCTCAAGACCGTCTTTGCACCTCAAGCCAAGGTTGAGAGAAATGAAGTTTGTGAAGCTTTCTTCTCTACAAAGATGGAAGAGCACACCAGCATGACTGAGCACGTAGTCAAAATGTCTGACTACGTTCAACGCCTAAATGATCTAGAATTTAAGATTCCAGATGAAGTGGCGATTGATAGGGTGTTGCGGTCGCTACCCCCTAGCTATGAGAGTTTTGTGTTGAAGTACAACATGCAAGGAATGGTCAATACCCTTTCTGAATTGTTCACAATACTCAAAATTGCTGAGATGGAAATCAAGAAGGAGCACAACTGCACCAAGTACCTAGAAGATAAGAAGGCCGGCAAGGTTGCCGGAAGAGACATGGATATATGTGATATACATGTTATTGATGTTTTCCTGACAAGTGCTCGGAGCAACGTCTGGATATTTGATACCGGATCAGTTGCTCAAATCTGTAACTCCCAGGAGGGGATGCAGAATAAACGACTCTTGCGGAAGGATGAAGTGACGATGCGCGTTGGGAACGGTGCCAAGGTTGAAGTAATGTCAATTGGCACGCTTCGTCTTAGTCTCCCTTCGGGATTGATTCTTGTCTTGAATAATTGCTATTATGTACCCGCGTTGAGTATGAACATTGTGAGTGGCTCTTGCTTGATGCGAGACCAGTATTCTTTTAAATCCGAAACAACTGGTTGTTCGATTTATAAGAATAATGTCTTCTATGTTCATGCACCGGTGCGTAATGGTTTATTCTTAATGGATCTCGAATATCATGACTCCCACATCAATAACGTAGAGGCCAAAAGATTAAAGCCTAGTAACGAAGAACACATGACGATGTGGCATTGTCGACTTGGTCATATTGGTATAAAGCGCATGGAGGAACTCCATAAAGATGGACTTCTGGAGTCATTGGATTTTGGATCCCTTGACACATGTGAACCATGCCTAATGGGAAAAATGACAAGGACTCCACTCAATGGAACAATGGAGCGTGCGGTGGACTTATTAGGGATCATACATACTGATGTATGCGGACCAATGAATGTCACCGCACGCAATGGTTTTCGTTACTTCGTGACCTTCACGGATGACTTAAGTAGATACGGGTATATCTATTTAATGAAACACAAGTCTGAAACCTTTGAAAAGTTCAAGGAATTTCAGAGTGAGGTCGAGAATCAACTCGGGAAGAAAATCAAGCACCTTCGATCTGATCGAGGAGGCTAGTATTTAAGTCACGAGTTTGGCACTCATCTGAAGACTTGTGGTATTGTACCACAACTTACGCCAGCTGGAACACCTCAGCGAAACGGTGTGTCCGAGCGACGTAATCGAACACTATTGGATAGTGTACGGTCAATGATGTCTCATACCGACTTACCTACATCATTCTGGGGGTATGCATTAGAAACTGCCGCTTACGTTCTTAATAGGGTACCATCCAAATCCGTAGAGACAACGCCAATTGAGAAATGGTGTGGCAAGAAGCCAAAGTTGTCTCACCTAAAGATTTGGGGTTGTGAGGCTTATGTTAGGAAACTTCAGCCTGACAAACTCGAATCTAAGGCGGAGAAATGCATCTTTGTAGGATATCCAAAGGAAACTGTTGGATACACCTTCTACAACCAATCTGAGGGAAAAACGTTTGTCGCTAAGACTGGACACTTTCTTGAGAAGGAGTTTCTCTCGAAAGAAATGAGTGGGAGGGAAATAGACCTCGATGAAGTGACTGACCAATCACTCCAAATGGAAGAACCGGCAACAGAAATTGTTCTGGAACCTTCTTCCACAGTGGGAGCTGAAGAGAATGGCCAGGAAGACATTCATAACGATCATGACATACATGATGATCATGATGAGAATGAAGAGGAACCTATTTTGCCCCGTAGGTCATCAAGAGTCCGTCAACCTACCGAGTTTTACGGACAGCTTGTGAATGCAATCTCGGCTGATGAGTCGGATGAACCTACGAGTTACAAAGAAGCAATGGAGGGACCCGAGTCCGAGAAATGGCTAGAAGCCATGAAATCCGAAATAGACTCCATGTACACCAACAAAGTTTGGACTTTGGTGGATATTCCCAAGGACCGCAAGGCCGTCGAGAATAAATGGATTTACAAGAAAAAGACTGACGCAGACGGAAACGTATCTGTCTACAAAGCTCGACTTGTCGCGAAGGGGTTCCGAAAAATTCAAGGAATTGACTACGAGGAGACATTCTCTCCTGTAGCGATGATCAAGTCTATTCGGATCCTACTAGCAATAGCTGCCTATCATGATTACGAGATATGGCAGATGGATGTGAAAACTGCGTTCCTTAATGGCAACATTGAGGAAGAGTTGTATATGATGCAACCAGAGGGGTTTATCGATCCAAGGAATGCTGGTAAGGTGTGCAAGCTTCAATGGTGCATCTATGGGTTGAAGCAAGCATCTTGGAGCTGGAATCTTCGATTTGATGAGGTCATTAAAGCTTTTGGATTTGTCCAAAACGTCGAAGAGTTCTGCGTCTATAAGAAACTGAGTGGGAGCTCTGTAGCATTCCTTGTGTTATATGTAGATGACATATTACTGATAGGGAACGATAAAAAATTCTTAGAAGAAGTAAAGGAATATCTGAATGGACAATTTTCCATGAAGGACCTAGGTGAAGCTGCATACATATTGGGGATTAAGATCTATAGAGATAGACCTAATCGACGGTTGGCCTTGAGTCAGAACACTTATATTGACAAGATATTGAAAAGGTTCAGTATGGGTAACTCCAAGAGAGGCCTCTTGCCAGTTATAAAAGGTGTCAAATTAAGTGTGACTCAATGCCCAACCACCGCAAAAGAGAAGGAGGAGATGTCCTCAAAGCCCTATGCCTCAGCCATAGGTTCTCTCATGTATGCTATGTTATGTACCAGACCGGATTTAGCGCTGGCCATTAGTATGACTAATCGCTACCAGAGTAACCCGGGAATGGCTCACTGGACAACAGTAAAGAACATCCTTAAGTACTTGAGAAGAACCAAGGATCTCTTTCTCGTTTATGGAGGAGTGGATGAGGACCTCACCGTAAAGGGTTACGTTGACGCAAGCCTCGGCTCAGATCTAGATGACTCGAAATCCCAAACGGGATATGTTTTCATGTTGAACGGTGGCGCAATTAGCTGGAGGAGCGGCAAACAGTCATTCGTCGCCCAATCTACAATGGAGTCGGAGTATATTGCCGCTTGCGAAGCGTCAATCGAGGCGCTGTGGCTGAAGAAGTTCGTGATCGAGCTTGGCGTCTTTCCCAGTTTCACTGACCCCGTGGGAATCTTCTGCGATAACACGGGTGCCATTGCTAACGCGAAGGAGCCAAGAACTCACTCTACACCCAAGCACATCCTCTGAAAGTTCCATGTGACGCGAGACTACGTCAGGGATGGACACACTAGGATTCACAAAATACATACGGATCTGAACGCAGCAGACCCGATGACTAAACCTCTTCCACAGGGCAAGTTTGAAGAAAACCGAGAGACCATTAGTGTTAGATACATACCTGATGTAAACTAGTGTAATTTGTACTCTAGTGCAAGTGGGAGACTATTGGATATGTGCCCTAGAGACAAATTAATAAAGATATTTGTCACATATCCGTTTTGTTCATAGTACGTTTTATACTGTGCTATAATTGTATTACTTGGAAATACTAATACAGGTGTAGTATAAAACATGGTCCATAGTTTAACTCGGGTAAACTATCTCATTGGGCAATTGATTGATCAAGCTTTCCTGATCATGGCGACACTTAAGTCCATTGACAATGAGGTCATATCGTTAAGGGGAATGATGTGATGGACGTACACCCATCTAAAGTATTGCAATGTGATCGAGTCACATAGTTCAGCGTTGCTATGACTTTGTAACATATGGCTTAGTCCTTAGACCGTAATGATCATACATAATTGTCATCTATGAGGAGACTTTGATTTGTATCCCACCGCCTGACTGAGATATGCTGGCTATAACGGTGCACTTTGGGTATTCCGAAATAGATGGTTGATGAGTATGTTAATAGATCAGAGCGGGATTTGTCAGTCCTTGTGACAGGACAGGTACTCTGGGCCCACTCGGTGATATTGCATCAACAGCTTGCAAGCAAGTGACTAGGTCACAAGAGATGCAATGATCATGGACGAGTAAACTTGTTTGTTGTGAACGAGATATGAACACGGTATGTAGGATACCGACGATCAAACCTCGGACAAACAAAGTACCGCAGCACATAGGGATTACGTCGTATCGTTAACGGTTTCCAAAAGCGATCGAAGTTCATTCGATGGAAGCGCAGGGGCTGTCAAGGATTGTAACCAGGTCCAACTGACTAGTCATTAGTCAATGAGAAGAGTCTCGACCATGTCTGTTGTTTCCCGGACCGTTAGGGTGTTACACTTAAGGGCAATCGATGCATAGGACAGTTACGGGATCAATCGGTGAAATAGGAGAAATCACCGGAATAGTTCCGGAGGAGGACGGAATGGTTTCCGGACATTTTGAATAGTTCAAAATAAAGTTTAAGTGTTTTAATAATGTTTTATTATTTAATTATCTAAATTAAATATTTAAAACATATTAAATAAATTAAAAAATTGGGAAAAGGCTATATGGGCCCATGGGGCCCATTAAGGGAGGAGGGGGTCTCCCCCCTTGGGTTTGGCGCCAAGGGTGGGGCCCACTCCCCCCCTTGGCCGGCGCATCCCCCCCCCCCTTGGGAGTTTAGTCCCACATGGGGGAGGGGAGGAGGATCACACCCCCCCTTGGCCTATATAAGGAGGGGTAGCCCCCCCCCCTTTTTCCAACACACCAATATCTCCTTCTTCCTCCTTCTCCTTCCCGGAAGTGGACTCCCCTTGTTTGGAGTATGCACCTGGATTGGAGTTCTCCACCATAAGGTAGGCCGTCGTTCTGCCGGAGTCGGGATCCGTAGCCGTCTTTCTTCCGCTGCTCGCCTGGTTCGGGGCCCGGGAGGAACATCGATTGTACCGTACGTGTATAATCTCTTCGAGGCACTACACCTGTGGTGCTACTTCGTCGCTGGAGGTTTACCGGGAGTCATCCTCACCGGTGGTGGTCTTCTACACGACAGGGAGGTCCTAGTTCCGAGTCTACGCCAGACACGTTCGCAAGAACGTTTCCCTCTTTCGGTCTTCAAAGGTATGAACACCGATTCCCTTCGTTACTTTACATCACCATAGCATAGATCTTGGGTTCGGGTACCGTAGATATGAAAAATTTGTGTTTTCTGCCCCGTATTCCAATAGGATCCGTGCTCCAAGCCAAGGAAGACCCTTCACCAAACTGGGTGACGGTCTCCCCTGGAAAGTTGGAAACTCACCGTGCTCCTCCTCGTCGGGCACAACCCCTCCATGGGGTTATGAAACTGATACTGGACCACGAACTCATTAAACTGGACAACATCAAAGGACCATCCGTTCCTGCAAGAAAAATCAAACAAAAGAGGTGCAGGTAGACAGATCTTGCGTTCCGCGGAAGATCCGAAATGCAAGATATAAACGAGGTTACCAAACTCGGAAGTCATGGTAACAAACTTATGCCTCTTCATAGTAGCAAGATCAAAACTTACATAAGAAAAAGGCTTATCATCAGGGGGCGGGGTGCCATTAAGAGACTCAAGGATAAGTGTGGCGTAAACGCCACCAAATAAATCTCCCTTTTTACCATTCATAGCAAGGCGTCGAGCAATTAAGGCACCCTCATTATACTCATTCCTCCCTGAGAGGGTGTTTGCCAGGATAGCAATATCCGGCACAGAACTGTTGCTCGTGTTGTCAAGAGCTAACACCCCTCCAGCAATAAAATATGGAAAATACCTGAGGTCGGGCAAGATGCTGGAAATCTTCAAATGATGAATATCCCTCGTCTCCTGGCTGTAAAGGGAGCTGAAGACGGTTTTCAGCTCGGAAGGCTGAGAGTTCATATTTGTCGTCTGTCCAACGTTCTGCACACCTATTATATCACAAAATCTTGCCAAATACTTGGTCAAAAGTTCATTGTAAGATTTAAACTCAATAATTCCAGCATCATGGTTATATCTGAAACTATTAATAAAACAGGAGGTGAGTCTTTCATACTGAGAAACACGGCATATTGCTAGCCATGTCAAACCTGCATTGGCGCAAAGACTGTAGAATCCCTCCTAAATTCCTTCAGCTTCGAGGAAAGCATCACACAGATACGTCATTGCGCATGTTGAACTCGTGTTATCCAACAACTATAGGGGCACATGATCTTCATTGTAGCTCACCCTAGCAGCCGAGGGTGAAGCTGCAGCTCTAGTAACTCGATCGGAGCGGTCGAGCTTCTTCTTCCCAAGCTACCCCTTTGCTTTTCCTAGCAAACTCATTTCTGAATTTTTTTGACAATTCACAAAAACAAAGATTTAAGCAAAGTGAGTTGGGGCAAACTACTGTACTCACTTACCTAAGGCATAAACTTGCATCAAAACTTGGAAAATAAATTTCTACACATGCATGCAAGCTCATATGAACAACACCAATAACTATTAAATACTCAAAAATGAAGCCACCAATCAAAAATCTAATTGGAGGGGTGGAGGAGTTACATACCAGGGAGTATTTGCTCAAAATCTCAGCTCAAACGATGGGTTGTAGAGAGAGATCGAAATTCTGGACGGAGGACAGCAAGAACGCAAGTTCCAGGTGCAGAACTCGTGTTTTGGGGAAGAAAGGGGAAGAGAGGAAGAAAACTCACCTGGCTGGCCGACCTGTGGGCCCGAGGTGCCCACAGGCCAGGGGCAGGCCGCGCCAGCTGGCCTCCTGGGCCACTGGTGGCCCCCTGGTCAGCCCCAGGTGCCCCTGGGTCACTTTTTACGTGGAAATTTTGATTATTTTTTTCTGAAATTTTTCTGAAAACTTCACTGTTGAATTTTTTTTAAGTTCAAAAAGCCGCAAAACTTCTTGAAAACTTGAAGCAGTGATTAGAAATGTGAAGCTTCAAAAACATATAGACTCGACACAGCAAGGAGAACAAAAGCTAAAGCAAATGAAAACATAACAAGCTCCACTTTTTACCTATATAAAACATGCTAGCTAGCAAGGTTGATCAAGTCTTACCAACAAACCGGCGATATATAAAGCAGAAAGTCTCACCTCTTATGAAATGATCATTGCACCTTTACTTTAATGGACATTGTCCCCACCATAATGGTTTTGTATATGTGGTGTACATGTAGAGGACAATCCCATTCTCCAATCTTCATGGTCTCGATATTCTCTATAGAGTTAAGGCCATGCCTTTTGTCGATCTTCTTTGGAAAATACACTGTGTGTTCTTTGTCATCAACGTTGAAGGTGACCTTTCCTTTGTTGCAATCAATAATAGCACCTGCGGTGTTAAGAAAAGGTCTACCAAGAATAATGGACATGCTCCCATCCTCGGGAATGACAAGCACAAAAAAATCAGTAAGGATTAAGAAATTAGCAACTTCAACAGGAACATCCTCACAAATACCAATCAGGGCGGCTGTTGACTTGTCAGCCATCTGAAGAGAGATATCTATAGGGATTAGTTTTTCTAAATATAGCTTCTTATAAAGAGAAAAAGGCATGACACTCACTCCTGCTCCGAGATCACATAAAGTAGTTTTAACATAATTATTCTTTATGGAGCAAGGAATGGTGGGTATACCTGGATCACCAAGCTTCTCAGGAATCTTGCCACTGAAAGAGTAGTTAGCAAGCATAGTAGATATTGCCTCATTAGGGAATTTTCATTTATTAGTAACAATATATTTCATATATTTGGAATAAGGAGGTAACTTGATAGCATCGGTCAAAGGAATTTGAAGAAAAAGAGGTTTCATCCATTCACAAGATTTATTACAATGCTCTTCTTCTTTGGTTTTGAGAGACTTACCTGGAAAGGGCATGGGTTTATGTACCCATGGTTCTCTTTCCTTACCATGTCTTCTTGCAATGAAGTGTTCTCTAGTATATTTCTTGCGTCTGTCGGGTGCTTCTTCTTCTCGCACCTCAGGAGGATCATTCTTCTCCTTATCTTCTTCGGGCTCAACACTGTCTTCAGTTTTAGCATCGGAGGATGATATACTGTTAGGGTAAACAGTGGGTTCTTCACTTGTAATAGGATCATTGGAGTTGCTAGCTTCCTTGTGTTTCTTCTTATTCTTTTTCTTCTTTGGAGAGCTAACAATCTCGTCTTCTACCTGCACTTGAGAATCTTGCTCGATCCTCTTCGGATGCCCCTCTGGATATAGACGGCCCTAGGTGTGTGTACCACCCCTGGTCTTTATACCATAAGCCTGTATATCCTGTTTGGCATTATTAGCAAGCAAACCTTTTTGTAGATTAGAAATATGTTCAAGCTGAGTTTGAACCATATGAAAATGCTTAACAAGACATTTAACATCATTAACTGTTCTACCTAGAACATCAAGTAAACTTTTGATAGCAAGGGAATTATCATGCAACTGATTTTGTATCCTCTCATTAAAATGGTTTTGCTTAATAATGAAATTATCAAGCTCATCTAAACATTGGTCACAAGGCTTACCTTTAGGGACGTCACTTTAATTGAAATCTAAAAGAGAGTGTATCTCTACCAAGGGAGGATGAGTAGTATGCTCACACAACTTCTCAATAGGAGGTAGATTCTTCACGTCTTCGACTTTAATGCCTTTCTCCTTTATAGACTTCTTTGCTTCTTGCATATCTTCGGGGCTTAGGACAAGCATGCCCATCTTCTTCGGTGGTGGAGGTGGTTCAGGAACAGAACAATCTTCGTGGTTCTTGGCATTCTTGCCCATTAATTCTTCAACATCGTCCGGCGTTCTTTTACTGAAAATACAGCCAGCACAACTATCCAGATAGGATCTAGATTCATCGGTTAGACCAGCATAAAATATATCAAGTAATTCATTCTTAGGGACTTCATGTCCCGGTCTATCCTTAATTAATAAAGCAGCATGTTGCATATGAGCAGGAAAATATTTATCAACAAAAGATTGAGCTAAGTCCTGAGGACTCTTAATAGAACCATAAGGTAGTGCATCATACCATGCTTTAGCGTCTTCCTTCAAAGAAAAAGGAAAAATCTTAGCCACATAAAAGTTTTGTATCCTCTCATCAATATTAAATAAGCCACCCAACTCGGTGAGTTTGGTCAGGTGTGCTATAGAATCATCATTTTCTTTGCCATAAAATGGGCCAGCTTCAACTGTAGATATAAGTGAAAGATCAACAGAGAAATCATAATCAGGACCGGTGATGCATATAGGAGATGTAGCAAATTCAGAGGAGTAGGAGTGATCTTGTTCTTCATGGAGTGTTTTTCAAGCAGCTTCTTAACAGCACCAGGGTCAGAGTTGCCACACTCTGTAAGTTCCCTCCAGAAATCAACATCAAGGATAATATAATCATCCTCAAGGAGTCTCTCCTTGAGTTTATCTAAGTCTGGGTAACCAAAGGCTTTGCAAGTAGGAAAGTAGGTAGCTGGAGTCTCAGTCTCGGACTGTGCTGCAACCTTAGCAATTTGAGTTTCAACATAGTGACCAAGAAAACTAGTTTCATCAAGAGTAGTGGAAGCATCATCAAAAGTATCAGACATAGTAACAGACTCAGTGGAAGTAGCATGTGGTGGTGGTGGTGAAGCAAACTTACTTATATTGGAAGGTGAATCAAGCGTAGCACTAGTGCTCAGAACAGTACCTTTTCTTGTAGTAGGTGGTAAGATCGGAACCGTGGGGTCTCCTTTCTTACCCATAGTGGATGAAGTGCAGCAGGAAAAATACTTCAAGTAGACTTGTAAATAAAGCTATGCTCCCCGGAAATGGCGCCAGAAAACAGTACTTGATGACCCTCAACTATAGGGGATCGAGATAGTGTTCGCGGGTAAGATAACCCAATTTATTGATTCGACACAAGGGGAGAAAAAGAATATTTATAAGCTTTAACAGTTGAGTTGTCAATTCAACCGCACCTGAATTATACTTTCTAGCAACAAAATATTAATAGAAACGGTGATATGATAGTGGTAGTGGCGATACCAAAAGTAAAAACAGCAAAAGTAACAACTAGTAACCAGCAAGATTAAAACACTGTAGGCTAGGGAGATGGATGGTTGGGCGCTACTTGGATGAGAGTGAACATGTAATAGATTTTAACATGGGGCAAGGCACACAGAAAAGCAAGGATCATCTAGTAAAATATCAAACATTAGGCATGTATCCCGCAGGTAGTTGTGCGTGCTTGTAATAAGAACTTGCACAACATCTTTTGTCCTACCCTCCCGCTATAAACGGGGCCAAAAGAAACTTATGGAGATTAAGGTGCTCCTATCAAAGAGCACCGGAACAAAGCATTAAACTCAATGGATACATGAAATCCTCAAATTAGAGTCCATCCCCTTTGGTGTCCCAAGCTGTCACCTTTAGGATCACCGGTTCCGGACCATAATAGGTGCATACAACTCAAAGATAGGATCAAGAACATAAATATACTCATGAAAACACAAGTGGTTCAGATCTGAAAACATGGAACTCGGGCCCAAAGTGACAAGCATTAAGAGAAACAAGTTGTAGCAAAGATGATAAACACCAAAGTAGATGATAGGCAACATGCCCCCAACAATCTGACGAACTATTACATGATCTAACTCATCCAATCCCTACCATCCCCTTTGCCTATAGTAAGGAATTACTCACACATGTGAAGAGAAGTCATGGAGGGAGGATGGAGTGGTGATGATGATGACGATGTCGATGATCTCCCCTCACCGGAGGCCAAAACAACCTCCATATTAGCCCTCCCGGAGAAGAACAAAGGGTGGCGGCGGCTGCGCGACGGAAACTGGGAAAACGACTTCTGTTCTGGGGTTTTCGTGTCACGGGAATACATAGGGGGCCAGGTAGGGCACCAGAGGAGGTGGGAGCCCCCCCCCCCCCCCCCAGGTCGCCCCCCGGCGAAGCCAAGGGTAGAGCCGCGCCAGCAGGGCGCCTGGGGCCCCTCTGGCCCCACTTCTTGCTCGTGGAAGCTTCGGGTGCGTGGATTTTTCGTGAATTTTCTTGGAATTTTCCGAGGTAGCTAAAAATCCATTTTCCTACACACAATAAAACCATACAGGTAGCTCTGCTGAAAACAGCGTTAGTCCGGGTTAGTTTCGTTCAAATCATGCAAGAATGAGGGCAAAACAATAGCAAAAGTGTTTGGAAAAGTAGATACGTTTGAGACGTATCGCTAGGGTGCAGTACTTGGGGGCTATCTTGAAGACATCTCTCCACAAAAATGAACCGCACAATTGTGCGTCATTGGGCACTTGGTTATGATAGTAAGAGTTCCATATGAGGTGCACCCAAGGGGAGTTGTGATGGTTGTAGAAGTTGTGAAGATGTTTCATCAACAGAGATTCATTCTGTATTTGCAGGTACAGGATGCCCAAACCACCCTTATCCTTGGGCCTGCAGACTAGATCCCATGTAGCTAGAGATTGCCTTGGTTGTTCACTATTGCCTCTCCAGAGACATTGCCTTTAAATTCTCTCAATTTGCTTGATAATGCCAACTGGGATGCTGAGAGAGCACATGTGATAGACTAGCATAGATGACAGAACAAACTTTAACAGTTGCACTCTAATGCCTTGGTTCAGAAAACATGATGATGCAGACAGCCTTCTTTCAATTCTATCAACTAGAGGGGAGAGATCACTGATGGATGGCCTTGTGGTTCCCATAGGGAGTCCAAGGTATGTAAAAGGGTGAGACCCCAAAGAGCAGCCCAGCAAAGTTGCAAGTCTGTGAGCTTCATCATCAGCAATATTCAGGGGGATAATAGAGGATTTATTGAAATTCACCCTTAATCCAGTAGACTGAGAAAAGGTGTTAAGCATATCCTTGAGTGCCAACAGCTGGGTCTCACATGCAGGCAACACAATAAGAGTGTCATATGCATATTGTACAATGGGATAGTCTGAGGTGTATGAAGGAATTGGTAGAGCCAAAGTACCCCTGCAGCACATGTCATTGATCACAGATTGCAGGAGATCCACAGCAAGAACAAAGAAGAGAGGAGACAATGGGTCACCCTGTCTGAGTCCTCTTTTACAATGGAACTGATTGTCCGGTATCCCATTTAGGAGGACAGAGGAGATCCCAGAGGAAAGCAGCAATTTCACCCATGAGATCCATTTGTCAGGGAAACCCTTGAACTTGAGAACCTGCATGATTGTTTCATGATCCATAGTGTCAAAGGCCTTGGCAAAATCCAGCTTCAGAAGGACAATGGGTTTCTTGGATGCCTGACATTGATGGATATATTCAAATCACCAGGCAAGGCACTCTTGGATGCTTCTACATTTGAGAAATCCATATTGGTTCTGGTGAATACATCTGAGGATGACAGATTGAAGCCTGTTGGCAAGCAGCTTAGTCAGAAACTTGAGGCAAGTATTGGCCAAATAAATTGGCCTGTAGTCAGAGATCATCTCAGCTTCAATCTTCTTGGGAATCAAGGTGATCAGAGAGGAATTTAGGCATTCAATGTCTAAATTTCCCAAAAATAAATCTGTGATGAGGGCATGGAAATCCTCCTTGATAATGTGCCAACATTTCTTCAGAAAATGACCAGTAAATCCATCAGGTCCAGGGGCTCTATCAGGGGGCATGTCTTTCAAAACCAAGTCAATTTCAGCTTCAGAAAAAGGGTCCACCAGACCTTGGAGGCCATCCACCTTAGACAAGAGGGATTAAAGATCAAAACCCATCTTGATGCCATTAGCAGAGCCCATTCTGTCTTTGAAGTCCTTCCAAATTATCCCAGCCATCTAAGAGTGATCAGAAACCAAATCACCAGACTCATTCTTCAGGCTGGAAATACAGTTTTTCCTAAATCTCTCAATGGCCATAGCATGAAAGAATTTAGTGTTCTCTTCCCCAACTTTGATGTTTTTGATAGTGCATCTCTGCTTCCAGTACAAGTATTGCAATCTTAGAACCTCCTCAAGGTGAAGTTTGACAATTTTCCTGAAGTTTGCTTCAGGTATGGTTAAACACCTGAGTTCTTCCAAAGCATCAGGAGAAGAAATCACGGTATTGCAATCAGTGATAAGTCTCTTAACAATGGATAAGCTGGTGTGCTAGTGCTTGAGAGCATGTCTGAGAGATTTAAACTTAGCAGATAAGGTTTTAGCAGATGTTCCTTTGTGTTGAGTTGCATTCTAGCTGGTCTGAACACAATCCAGAAAACCAGGCAAATCCACCCAATAATTCTCAAATCTGAATATATGTGCTTTAGGTATGTGGGTGGCAATAGAAAAAACACAGGGAACATGATCAGAGGTAGTTTTAGCCAAGGGCAGCACCATGGTGTTAGGGTAGGATGTGGTCCAAGAAGGAGAGGTAAAAAAACCAGTCCAACTGCTCAAGCAGTGGATTATCTTCCATATTTGACCAGGTGTACTGCCTCCCCTTAATAGGTACTTCAGTCAGACCTAAGTGCCCAATGATTTCATTGAAAAGGAAATTATCATCAATATTGCCTCCAGGAAGATTTCTATTATCAGTAGACCTCAGTCCCCAACCAACAGCCACAGTTCATCATGTCCAATTTGTAGGTCATACAACCACTGAACAAAGTCATCCCTGGAGGGTCCAGTGCAGGGACCATACACATTTATCAGTTGTCAAACAGTGTTATCATGCACAGGAGTGAATTTAATGTGTATACCAAAACTTTTAGTACTCAGAAGGATTCCAGTAAACATGCTAGAGCACCAGGCTACCAGTATACCACCCGAGGCCCCAACAGATGGGGAATAAGATAAGTTATCAAATCTTCTTGGACACACTTTTCTGAGTAAACGGTGATAAAAAAAATCACACTTGGTTTCCTGCAGACAGACTGTAGAGCAGCAAGATTCAGTTATTTTTTCTCGAATAGCTAGCTGGCGAGATTCGGAGTTAAGACCACGCACATTCCAGCATAAAACCTTCCAATCTCTAAAGGTTGTATAATTCATTAAAACAGGTTCGATCTAGAGATAACCACCAGCCACATAGTGGAAACTGGTACAAAAAGGAAGCAGGAGAGAGTTTCACTTCCACCAACATGGTGTTCAATAAGGTACACCATAAACCCCAAAGCATAAAAGATTTATAAATCATCAGAACCACTAGAGGAAGCAGAGCTGGACCCAGCCATAAGCTTGTCCAAGGTGATCTTCGATGCAGGAATCCCCAGGTGACCTCCAATGCGTTGCAGATTTCTGATTGGAGTTGGAGGGGGAACTTGTGTTGAGGGATCTACAGTTTCAGGCTGACTAGCAGGTTCAGTTGCTGGAGCTGCAGTGCGTTTGAGCTTCTTGCGAGTTGTCTGATGTTTGCAGTTGGAGAGGGACTTGAGTGCAGATTTAAAACCTTATTTGGGAGCACTCAAGCGGGAACTGCGACGGACCTCCGATTCATCCACTATCTTCCTGCGAGGCATGCGTCGCCGAGATACAGTCGATGTAGAAGAGAAGTGTAAAGTCTCAGGGAAAGTGAAGGGAGCAGGATCACTTCCAAAAGGTGGAACATCAGGAGATGATGATTCCTCAAAGCATAAAGATCTAGGTGTGATATCAGCAGCATCCAGCCCAGTCCTGTAACGAAGCTTGAAACCTTGCATGGTGGGAGATAAAGCACATTCCCATGATCTCTTAGAGATGATGACAGGCTCCAGAGCCGGCAGAGGGAGAAATTTAGGTATCTCAAAGGTCCATTGCAGGGGATGTTGATACGTCCCAAACGTACATGCATGTTTTGTGTGATATTGTTATGCGTTTGATACACTTTCATATCTTTTTATAACATATTTTGTAAATAACCTATTAATGGTTGCAAGAGTGCACAAGTTATTGTTTTTGTACTTTATGTGTAGGAATTACTTGGATAAAGGAAAAAATCACAAAAAGAAGCCTTGTAGGAGTTGGACTCTAACTCTCCCGAAATCTATCCCCACCAGACAGGTTTTAAAGATCGCCTCGGAAACGCTAGAAGACGGCCTCAAACGGAAAAACTTAAAACTACAAAGTTGTACGGAACTTTTTTCTGGCAGATTTAGACATAAAATTCGGCCCAATCGGAGTTCGGATGCTTCCAGAAACCCCGAAATACAGAAGACATAATCTGGATGACGGGAATCCGAGAGTCTATAAAGAGAGGAAACCTAGGTCAAAGGGCACCACGAAAATTCCTCCCCCTTGGCAGCCGTCTTGAGGGGGAGATCAATCTCCACAGAAGCACCATCTCCAAGGAAGAAGAAGGGGCCAAGGGCCGCTGCCCCCAAGGGCCGTGGTCGTGGCCGTGGGTGCCGCCACCGCCGTGGCCATCTCCTTCATCTCCTCCGGGCTGCACCTCTCCATCAACAACTCTCCCTCTCACCATGTCCATGTGTGAGTAGTTCCCCTCGGGGCTAAGGGTTATATCTTGATCTATGTGGTCTCTCTCTCTCCCATGATGTGATCTTTGTTGTGATCATAGGCTATGTTAATCTAGGGTGATCCCATGATATTTCCCCTTCCTCTATGTATTGGATTGATGTACTCAATTGATCTTATCTAGTATAATCTCCGAGACCAAGGTGACAGCGGTCTATTGGACATGGGTTAGAAGAATATTATCATGAGTGATTTCCTCTTTTGTGTGTGGATTGAAGATTGAGAGTCTCTTGCTGCTTGTCTTTGACTATCCTTTAGATATGTTGTGGTGATTGTGGTACTCTTTTTGGATGGCCGCGGTGACATTGGGAAATCCATAGATTGAGAACTACGAACTCTGAGGTGTGCTTTTGTAGCCCTACACAATTCTCGTCCTCTCTTGACCACAAAGGAATGACCTCCGAGTACGTCTCCATTTCATGTTTTATGGGAAATATCATGTGATTAGACTATGTTAATGTTGTTGGGAGTTGCCACTAGTGAAAGTATGAAGCCTAGGCCTTGTTTCCATCATTGTTACACCATTTGCACTCACTTTTGTTACTTGTTTTTTTGCTGCACTTTTTATTACAGATTTATATTACTTCGTTTTATCACACATATCACCCATAGTTTACCATCTCTTCGCCGAACTAGTGCACCTATACAACTCCTAGTTGTATTAGGTGTGTTGGGGACACGAGAGACTTATTGTATCTTAATTGCAGGGTTGCTTGAGAGAGACCATCTTCAACCTCTACTTCCCTGAGTTTGATAAACCTTAGGTCATCCACTTGAGGGAAATTGTTGCTGTCTTACAAACCTCTGCGCTTGGAGGCCGAACATAGTCTACAAGAATAGAAGCGTGCGTAGACATCAAGCTATTTCTGGCGCCGTTGCCAGGGAGGTGAGTGCTTGAAGGTATATCTTTAGATCTTGCAATTAATTCTTTTTGTTTCTTGTTTTTATTTTCACTAGTTAGGTTTTATGGAAAACAACAACAAAATTATGAGAGAGCTTTATGAGCTCTATCTTGAGTTAGGACATGAAGTGTTTGAGGAGGAGATCAAAAATCCTATGGAGCTTTATTATTTGAACAACACTCATGATAGTAGTAATGTTATTCGCATGTCTTCTTTGAATACTTTTGATGCTAATGATATGCAAAGCTATAAGCTTGGGGATGCTACGTTTGATGAAGATGATCTTTTTAGCCCCCCAAGTTTTGATGAGGAAAATTATTTTGATGATACTTTGCCTCCTATCTATGATGATTATTGTGATGACACTTATGCTATAAAGAATGAATGTTTGGAAGTGTATCATGATAAGAATGATTCATGTGATAGCTATTTTCTTGAGTTTGCTCCCAATATTACTAATGAGAAGGATTTTGCTTATGTGGAGAGTAACAAAATTTCTATGCTTATGGATCATGATAAGAATTTTTTATGTGATACTTATATTGTTGAGTTTATTCATGATCCCACTGAAAATTATTATGAGAGGGGAACATATGCTTATAGATATTTCAATAATATCAAGTTCCATCTCTTTATGTTGAAGGTTTTGAAGTTGCACTTATTTTGGCTTCCTATGCTAATCTCTTTATGCTTCAATGAGTTATTTCTCTACAAGATCCCTTTTCATAGGAAGCATGTTAGACTTAAATGTGTTTGATATTTGCTTCTTGATGCTCACTTTTGTTCTTCAACTCTTATTCCTACGAGAGCATCACTAAAATCTTAAGCCTAGCTAATGGCTTTAAAGAAGCGCTTTCGGGAGGCAGCCCGCAACGAATTTAGGATTTCCTTTTTTTTCTGTTTTTAGTGGTCTTGATGATTGTTACTACTGTAGCAACATCATTGTATCTTTATTTTCAAGCTTTGTGCCAAGTTATAGCCTCATATGACAAGGGAACTGAAAGTTGTGACATGTTGTCCAGAAAACAGATTTTGTCCTCGTGATGGGAAAAATCATAGAAAAATCCCAGTTCATCTTTTTGAGCTGAATTTTTTACACAGAGTGCTCTATACAATCACGGAACTTTCGTATGTTCTGATTTTTTTGATTTGAGTTGCAGAAGTACCCCTAAAAAATTATTTACTACCTGCTGTTCTGTTTTTCACAGATTCTGCCACGTTTTGTCTCTCCTAACTTTTGCAAACCTTAAGCTTTCTTTTTCTTTGCAAAAACCTTTTGGAAATCTTGAGAAACATTAGCTCTTCAAGAATATCTTTATATCCAGTGGGGAAAATTTATTTTATTATGGGTACTAACCTCGCTAATCAGATTAAGATGAGTTATGTCTGAAGGGAGTTTTCAAGTGTACGAGGGAAGATGATGAAAGAAGATTCGGGAGTGTCAAGCGCTCAAGCTTGGGGATGCCCCCATGCATCCCCAACAAATATTCAAGGAGACTCAAGTGTCTAAGCTTGGGGATGGCCCCGTGCATCCCCTTCTCCATCAACAATCATCAGTTCGTCCTTCGTCTCACTATATTTTTATCACTTCATGAATTATGTGCTACGCTTGGAGCGTCTCGCTCTTAGGTTTTATTTATAGTTTTCTTTAGCTTTGCTTGCTGTTCATAACAAGTTAGATCCCGTCTTACTTTGTGTGGAAGAGAAACACGCTCCACTTTTAAAATCTAGAACACATCATAGGATTCTTCATGCCTATCTTTTTGCTGTTGTGTGTTCTTTATCTTTTCGTAGCTACTGGCATGTCTAGTTTTAGTCTTAGTTTGTCTTTAGCAAGAGCCTTGGCTTTTGTTTAGTTTGTTGCTGGAACTCTCTTTAATTTTCATGTTTATCTTGTTGAGAGAGTTGGTTGTTGCACTGAGTTGTGTCTTGTCTTGAAAGTATGTAATTGAGGTTGCTATTTAATTTTAGTAGTAACTTGCAATAGTTTTGAGGTATTGATTTGAGTAATGTTTGAACTTTTGGTGTCAAGTGCTCTAGCCTATTAGTGATAGGTGTCGTATTTTGGGCAATCCGTGTTTATTTTCAAAACCTACAAAATTAGTTGAGAACTTTAACTACTAGATGGATCACTACTCTTTGGAGGGATCGAATATTAGAGTACACGCACGTACCATGAGTCGAGGATGCGCAAGGATAACTAAACCCCCATACACTCCTCCTCGGGGTACTTGTCTCTTTGTGAACCTCCTTACTAGATTGAGAGTTACCGATAATAAGTGCATGAGTTCTTCGGACTAATGTAAGTATTGAAATTTGACACTTCCACCTCCTCATTTTTGCTAGCCTCTCCCGTGCCGTGCATTGCCTTCTTCTCACTCCGAGAGTTGGCGTCCACCTTCGCCGGTACATCCAAACCCTTGGCATGATACGCTCTGTCATCATAAACCTCCTTATATCTTTCCTCAAAACAGCCACCATACCTACCTATCAAGGCATTTCCATAGCCTTTCTGAGATATATTGCCATGCAACATCCACCTCTTCATGACTTGATCTTCATGTCATACATGTTCCTGCTACATTGGCAGAGGCATACATTGCATACATCATGATAGTTACATCTTCTTTATGATTTGAGTACTTTGTAAAGTGTGAAAGATCTTCTATACTTCTTGTAATATATAGAGTGTTGCCCCTAAAGTGAGGAAAAGATCCCAAAGTGGACAAATTAAAAGATCCCAAAAAGGAAACAATTAAAAGATCCAAAAGAGGACAAATGAGAGAAATAGAAAGAGCCATTGAGGCCACCAAAAAAATACAAAAAATAGAAAAAAGAGAAAAATAAAAATGAAAAGAGAGAAGTGGCACACTACTATTCCTTTTGAGAGATCCACGCTCGTACTCCATCTTATATCTTGTACTCCATAGAGATTATCATTCATGCATATAGCTATGTGGGGACCTTCACACTATAGAACTTGGATTGTATATTCCAATGATGAGCCTCCTCAAATTAGCCCTAAGTCTTCTTGAGCAAGCAAGTCGGATGCACCCCCACTAGTTCCATTGGAGAGCTTACCTTAGCTCATATGTGCATCCGTTGAATGGCAATCCCTACTCCTCACATCATATCTATCATTTGACTTTCTCTCGCCTATGATTGTCCTCATTGATGTGAGCCTTTCACACCATTTTTGTCTTCCTCCTCCACCTTCTTTCTGTTTCGTCTTTTAGGTGTCAACTTTCTTGCTTACGCTCATCCATTGCATGACTGCTCAAAATGTCGAAAAAGAGTGGATCATTTTGACTTGTACCTGGCTAGTGGTCTGGGAATGAGTCAAGATTAGATTCCAAAGAAGACCAAGTGTGAAACTTTAGTAGCCTGAGTTCTCAACACAAAAATACCTTTTCTCGCATATCTCTATCCCTTTCTTGCACGAAAACACCATTTGGAGACATTCGAGTCACGGACAGTGAGAGCTCTTGCACCTTTATGTTCTTATGTTGCTTGTTTCAATGCTAATATAGACTCTTGCTTGTTATGACTTGAATTGAATTACATGCCTTGATTGCTTTACTTAAAAAGTTCTTATATGGTTGTTAACATGTCACCACAGAAATTATGCTTTTACCATTTACCTACTCGAGGACGAGCAGGAATTAAGCTTGGGGATGTTGATACGTCCCAAACGTATTTATAATTTCTGCTTGCTCCATGCATGTTTTGTGTGATATTGCTAAGCGTTTGATACACTTTCATATCTTTTTATAACATATTTTAGAAATAACCTATTAATGGTTGCAAGAGTGCACAAGTTATTGTTTTTGTACTTTATGTGTAGGAATTACTTGGATAAAGGAAAAATCACAAAAAGAAGCCTTGTAGGAGTTGGACTCTAACTCTCCCGAAATCTGTCCCCAAACGCTAAAATTACTAGACAGGTTTTAAAGATCGCCTCGGAAACGCTAGAAGACGGCCTCAAACGGAAAAACTTAAAACTACAAAGTTGTAGGGAATTTTTTTTCGGTGGATTTAGACATAAAATTCGGCCCAATCGGAGTGCGTATGCTTTCAGAAACCCCGAAATACAGAAGACGTAATTTGGATGACGGGAATCCGAGAGTCTATATAAAGAGAGGATACCTAGGTCAAAGGGCACCACGAAAATTCCTCCCCCTTGGTAGCCGTCTTGAGGGGGAGATCAATCTCCACAGCAGCACCATCTCAAAGGAAGAAGAAGGGGCCAAGGGCCGCTGCCCCCAAGGGCCGTGGCCGTGGGCGCCACCACCGCCGTGGCCGCCGCCCTCGCTGTCTCCTTCATCTCCTCCGGCCTGCACCTCTCCATCAACAACTCTCCCACTCTCCATGTCCATGTGTGAGTAGTTCCCCTCGGGGCTAAGGCTTATATCTTGATCTATGTGGTCTCTCTCTCTCTCCCATGATGTGATCTTTGTTGTGATCATAGGCTATGTTAATCTAGGGTGATCCCATGATATTTCCCTTCCTCTATGTATTGGATTGATGTACTCAATTGATCTTATCTAGTATAATCTCCGAGACCAAGGTGACAGCGGTCTATTGGACATGGGTTAGAAGAATATTTTCATGAGTGATTTCCTCTTTTGTGTGTGGATTGAAGATTGAGAGTCTCTTGCTGCTTGTCTTTGACTATCCTTTAAATATGTTGTGGTGATTGTGGTACTCTTTTTGGATGGCCGCGGTGACATTGGGAAAACCATAGATTGAGAACTACGAACTCTGAGGTGTGCTTTTGTAGCCCTACACAATTCTCGTACTCTCTTGACCACAAAAGAATGATCTCCGAGTACGTCTCCATTGCATGTTTTATGGGAAATATCATGTGATTAGACTATGTTAATGTTGTTGGGAGTAGGCCTTGTTTCCATCATTGTTACACCATTTGCACTCACTTTTGTTACTTGTTTCTTTCCTGCACTTTTTATTACAGATTTATATTACTTCGTTTTATCACACCTATCACCCATATTTTACCATCTCTTCGCCGAACTAGTGCACCTATACAACTCCTAGTTGTATTAGGTGTGTTGGGGACACGAGAGACTTTTTGTATCTTAATTGCAGGGTTGCTTGAGAGAGACCATCTTCAACCTCTACTTCCCTGAGTTCGATAAACCTTAGGTCATCCACTTGAGGGAAAATTGCTGTTGTCTTACAAACCTCTGCGCTTGGAGGCCCAACATAGTCTACAAGAATAGAAGCGTGCGTAGACATCAGGTGCACCGTGGTGCATGAAATATATTTGATCTCTTTTATCTTTTATGTTGTGTTCTTGAGTGTCTTGCATACTCTCTGTTATACTTTGTTGCTTTGGACAAGTAGTATTCTATAACTCCAAGAAGGAGCGTTGTGCTCGATAGCAGGTTTATGCCTCCTTGCGTCTGCATTTGAGTGACAGAAACATGCAAGACGAGAGATGTGTTGTTACTACTAACGGTAAAGCAGATGTACTTGTGAATATTTTTCTTACCTTCTTTGTATGTTCAGTTACATATTATATTCAATTTTATAAAATTGCAATGGGCCAATACATGAATATGGTCCATGTATCTTAGGACCTATGTTTCTTTTTTATTTTGTAATAATGATTTTATAGAGGTTAGAAAGTTTTAATATTTGACCTTGACCTTCTCAAAGTTTTAAGAGGAGCAATTAGTTGATTTTGTTTAAATACAATCTTGATAACAAATAATATGATGAACATGCTTTGTTCTGTAAGTTTATACAGGGTTTGCACGTGCATGCTTACTAGTACTAATGGTGCGCCAATTTTAGAAATTCTCTGGCTTCCAGCTTCGGGGACGAATCCCGACTCCATGGATGAAGGATTCCTTAGCATAAAATCGCAAAGTTGGAAAATCTGAGATCCACATAAAGTCCTGATACATAGGCCATGTTTACTTTAGCTTTAGGCACTCATAGAAAAATTTCAAAAGATAAAACAAATGACTCTTTGAATTCAACTTTATCAATGAATCGAATCCAACTGAAACTGAAACAAACAAAGGCTAAGATTGGCCAATGAACCACGAGTTAGTGAGATTATATTATAAAAATTTAAATTTATTAAGTAATTCAACATAAGATAAAATAGTTAAAACGAGTAATACGAAATGATGTTTAAAATGGTTGGACAAAAAGGAGATAGACACGATTGAGACTTGTCTTTTGAGAAAGAACACATTACAACGCATGCACTCACATATACGAGTTGAACACACATGCACATCCTACCCCTATAAGCATCTTCAAATACTAAACCGACACATCATCTTAAGATTAACGAAATCACCAATACAAGTACCAATGTCAAATCAAAGATTTAAACTTTAGTAGACTGAAAATATAATCATCCACCTAATCAACTCATTCATATAACCAATTCAACCAGCACACACGATTGAGACTTGAGAGTCGAAACGGAAGAGAAAATGCTAATTGTCTGAAGTACTCCATACGGGATATTTTGGGGAGGATAAACCCCAGCCCGCCGTTCGGATATTTCGCCGCTGCCTTCTGTTCTGCTGCCCCCCAACAATGGCTCTCCCCCTCATTCGCCTCCTCCCCCCCTCGCTCCCCGCGTGCTCGCCGTCGCTCCACCACCCCGAGTACTCCGCTGCACCTCGCCACAGCCACGTTTCCTTCGCTGTCTCCGCCACCACCCGCTCCTCCGGCCACCGCTTAGCGTTTGCTGTCTGCGCTGCTAGCGCCTCGGTCGCCCCGGCGCCTGCGGAAACGGAGGCGAATGCCGAGGATGAGCAGCCCGTGGGACCGAATACGCGGCTTATCGCGATGAACATCCCCTGGGATTTCACGGCCGACGACATTCGCCTTCTTTTCGGGAAGCAAGGCACCGTCGTCGACCTGGAGGTAACCGTTCGTTTCCGTTGCCTTATCCGCTTGAAGGGAAAGGAACCAACATCCAATTGCGATTACCGTTAGCCGGGAGGGGTGGTGAATTTATGGGAACCCAGAAATTGCCGTATGAATGATCTATGGTTACTTAAGTTTTAGGGGATGCCAGTATGGTTCAGCTATATTGCCATTACCAGCTTGCTTCTGGAGAATGAACTGAAAAAAAAGGCTATAGTGGCTTAAAGTTTCTGAGCTATTTTTACCGCTGCTACGCTGTACAAAAGGAAATAGTACATATTAGCACATATTTAGGAGATTTAACATTTCTCATGTCCAAACCCATTATATCTCTGGAATTGTATCTAAGAGGAGAGACCCACCTTAAACAATTAGTTCTAACACTCAAAGCTATTGAATCTTAAAGTTTGATTGAGTTGGGCCACATGACTTTGGTTTGGTGCTCGGCCCGTATCTTTAATGCTATATATTCCTTCCATAGGGAGACATCCTGCATCGTGTTAATTTTTGTATTCTTCCCTCGACCAAATTATGTGGATGTGTCTAGCATTTAGATACAATTCACATGTACCATTGGATATGCTTGATGCATATTGGTATACATACTTCTTCTACATGTTTTATATTGGAAAATGCGAAGGAGTTTTCCATATAATGCAATTTAAATGGGATATTTCTTGACTATCTATTTATGGAAATTTGCATGCCAGGAACTTCGTTAATGATTGCTTTTCTTTCTCATTTTCTAGCTTCCGATGCACAAATCCAAAAAAAACAGAGGATTGGCATTTGTAACCATGGGTTCAGAAGAGGAGGCTCTTTCAGCACTCAACAATCTAAATTTGTCTGTAAGTGCAAGATAGTTAGCAACAGAATGTATCCTTCTCAGATATAACCTGCGTAAATCATCATTACTGTTATTTTTCTAGAATACCAAAGTACTGGCCATTATTTATCTCCTGATCTACCTATTCCGTTTGTAGACTTTGAACGATAGAACGATTAAGGTGGACTTTGCAAAACCTAAAAAGAAGCAACCTATTGTGCCATCAGCTCCTGTGGAGAAAAATGTTGTGTTTGTGGGGAATTTAACATGGAGAGTGAGATCCCGTCATCTTCGGGAGTTATTTGCCTCAACCCCAGGTGTCCAATCAGTTGAAGTTATCTTTCATACCACCACACCAAGGCGATCTGCTGGTTATGCATTTGTTTCCTTTTCCTCGAAAGAGGAAGCAGAGGCTGCTATTTCTACCTTCAATGGCAAGGTAAATTATTTTTAAATGTTTTAAGTACAACAGTATAATGTTCATTTGCTGCTCAAATTATAGTGCATGAAAATATGGTAGTACAAGGTAAATGCTCACACCACACACGCACACAAACATGCACATTGTTATGGAAAATATTGGATTTCCCATCTGTAAACTTAATGATGTCCCACTGAAAGCTCATGAACGTGCGTACTCCAAATAAATAGTGATGTACCGCATCAATCTTAGGGATTACACAACTCAGTGGGCATAAACAGACAAGCTTGGTACCACCAGTAGGTTCAGGGTCGTCTGTTTTTGGTATTGTATCTGACCTGGTAATCTTACCATAGGAATTGATGGGACGATCCATTAATGTGATGTTCAAAGAAGACACTATCAAAAAGAACAAATCTTCTGATTCAGAGGAAGAGAACTTGGAGGCAGAATCATCCGAGGAGGGTGATGGCTAAAAATGGATTGTTGTGAGAACCACAGAAAGAAGTTCAATGAGTTGATCTGCAGGACTATAATGCTCCTTTTCCAGTAATAACTCTCTCTCCCACTTTATCATATTTATCCTTTGCACTAATTGAGTTATTGAAGGAGGAAGCTATATAAATCTCGTGAGAAATTAAACATACTTTCTTCTATATGACTATTCTAATAGGGTGTCTCTCTATTTACTAGCAGGGTGACTCGCATATGTACGCAGCTAGATTTAATATGCATTATTATATTTGAGATTATTTTATCTTCAGGATGTTTGGTCCCATGGCATAGCTATGTTCCAAATGTAGCAAAAATTGATAGCTTGTGGAAACATGACTGTGATTTGGTAGAAATATTTTTATTAAGTTTATTAGATTCTTGGTAAGTAGTATTGACAACAGAAGACCAATGGCATTGAAGTCTGTGGCTTGCCTTGTAAGAACATGGACATTCATACTAATCTTCAGCTTTCCCTCAACCACTCATAGTCCCTCAGTGTTATCTTCGCATTATAATTTTTCCAGAAAATTTTCACCATAAATTAAATCTAAACATTGATACCTCATATTTACATGCTTTTTTGGATGTATTGTTGTAGCCTTTTTGGATTGTTACAATGTCATTGCCCTCGGATACTTCCATGCTCTAGTGCTTGAACATCGGTCTAAGGCAATGCACTTATCACTTATTAGTGTATAACTATATATTAACTGAAATTGCGAAAATGTTCTCTCTCACATCATCATATATTCTTCTTTCTAATTGTATAACTGGCTTAGTTTTAGTTTTTATTTGAACTAAAATTACATCATGTATTTGTGAACGGAAGGTGTACTTCACATGTTTTGTTGTTTACACCTATTATTTCTTGACCACTATCTTTATGTCACTCTCATCATAGCTTGTTTGTTTTTTACTTATCACTAAAAAGTGAGCCTAGCTCACTATGGTGTTTTTGGGGAGGGGTGTAAGTATAATATCACCTCTTGTTTTAATAATATGACAGATTTGAAACACTTAGTTGCCCAACATTATTTCATGCTATAAGCAAACTCTTTTTGTTTTGTATTTTTGCTACAATATTCCTTCCGACTCTTGAACTTTGTATGCTAGCAAATGCTTGCATCATTTTGACCACTGAAAGTACTTAGTATTCGTACAACACCATTCTTATGATTGTTTATATGACCCAGTCTACGATTAAATGATAGACATGGTTATGGCAGCATTATCTCAATCTTGATCGTTTATACCTCCTGATCATATTGATATTTCTTCTTTCACAGGGTTACCAAGATCCTTGTTGATTATACTTGTCCCACAACTCTTGAATTGTCACATACTGTGTCCTGTAAGTTCTCTTGATATGGATGACATTTGTAGGTTAGCTTGATGCTAGAGTACATGAAGTCTGTGAGCTGTCAACATTTGAGTTAATTTATTGTAGAATATAAGTGTTAATGATGAATTCGAGCCCAACCTGCTGAAGAATTTGACTATATTTTTTCTTCTGTAATGAAATATATTGTAATATTTCCTCGCCGCTTCCTTTTATGGGTAAAAAGGAGTAATATATTTTTCTTACCACCCGCTAAGTTTGACATCTACACTTCGGAACTAATTGAAACCCAGCAAGTTGCTCCTCATATAATCTAACTTGCTAGGCTAATCGGATGCATATTGAGGCTTCATTTGTTCTTGTCTCTTATCAAAGAGGTCCCTCCTCTTGTTGGGTGGTCGCCTATTTATTGGCGTCTTTTGGTTGTCTCGCCCTCTCCGTCTTGGTTTCCTTGTTCGTCTTCGCTTCATAGCGTAGGTATGGAAGTCGATGTTTAGGGTGTGGGTCTTTTATTGCCCAAACAGGAAGGCACACTATTGTAAAGTGGAGAAATTCACCTCTCCTTGACAGCCCCCATGGGTGCTTGTGATGAAGTCGCTAGTATGTCATGTGTGCCAAAGTTGCTCGGGCGTTTTGGACCACATCAGGCTATGTTCGGTCGGTTTATCATTGATGTATTGGCTTTCACTTATTCCTGTCCTTGACACCCATTGGTACTCATGATGAAGTCGCTGATATGCCATGTGTTCGTTGTGCCAAAGTTGCTCGGGCGCCTTGGACCATGTCGAGCTATACCTGGTTGGTTTATCATTGTTGTTGAATCTGATGCTAGAACTTCATCCATATGTGTGAGGCTTTCCTTCATAGCTCGTTGGAGCTTTGTCGTTTTTCATTGTTTCTTCAAGCTTTATCGAGGGGTAGGGAGCACATTTGAGCCTTGTCACTCCTCCCCCCTCCCTTGTCCTGGAATCTTCAACTTGTTGCTGCTATGCTCTTTGCTAGAATCACGACGAGGCTGCCAATTGGTGGTTCTACGCGTCGACTGAGGTGTTGGTCGTGATGTTCCATCTTGAAGTCGTTCCTCCACAATGGATTGGTGGTCTCCTCCCTCCTTTGATTTGTTGGATGTGGAAGGCGTTCTTTCTATTCAGAGCACATGGGTTGGCTTTTTCTCCATATCATTGAAGACTTGGTGAGGTGCCAGATATCGCTCCTCAAAGGCCCGTGAGTCACTCGTTTCAGAAGGATGCTTGGGTTGCGATCCTAACATGGATTTCCCCTGCTTTCTTCTTTTTTGTTTTTTGGTCGGGTCTTTATGGGTTTTGTTTGAACTTTTTTAGTCGCGTGTAGTCCTATGGGCGACTCCAAGGTGGTGCAGCGCCTTAACCGCCTTTTCCGTGAAGGGTATTGGAGCTTGTGGGAATGTTGAAATGATCACCTTGGGAACACACGACCGTATTTAAAATGGTGGTGAACATCAATCAATATGTTTGGTTTGGGAATGTTGAACGGGGTTGTGAGCTATCTTTGGCACTCTCATCATAACAAAGGATTTAGATATGGTTTAGGTGAATGCCATAATCTTGAGGTGTTTGTGTCATCCAAAGAAGTTAGTCACAACAAGTTACCATTGAGATATATTGGGCTTTGACGGTGGATAAGGAGATGGAATTTGTTCTTGGAGGACGAAGACACAGGTCATCTACCTATGAATTGCGAGTTCCTGAAATTGAGTTCCTATCAATCTTGTATCCGGCATGGCCTCTAACTCCCATGGAGATGCGAGAACCGAGATCATCGAGAGAAGCTGCTTTAAGTCATCGAGAGTTGACTGGGCGTCCATTTAAAAGTGTGTGATTTTTCATCAGTCGATAGAGTGGCAAGGCCTTCCCGCTGAGTCTAGAAATAAACCGACTGCGTGTTATGAGACGCCTAGTTAGTCGTTGAACGTCCTTCGACTGCTTCCGCTTTTCCATATTTACGATGGTGTTTATCTTCTTCGGGTTAGCTTCAATTCCATGTGCGGACACAATGTAACCGAGTAACATACCCGCACACACCACAAAAGCACATTTGTTTGAGTTGAGCTTCATTTTGTACTTCCTAAGGCTTGCGAATGTCTCGGCGAGGTTAATCGGGAGGTCGAACTCCTATGCTGACTTGACCATGATGGCATCCACATAAGTTGGCACATTTCTACCAATCTACTTGTGAAGGCACTTCCGAATAGTCTGATGATACGTTGCACTAGTATTTTTAAGAACGAAAGGCATGGTGAAGTAGTAGAGTACCCCGAATGGAGTGATGAATGCAGTCTTGATCTTATCCTACTCCTTCATCTTGATCTGACGATAGGTAGAATAGGCATCCAAAAAGAAAAACCTATCGCAACCAGCAACATATTCCACTATCTGATCGATGCGAGGAAATGGAAATGGTCCTTGGGGCACACATGATTAACATCCTTGTAGTCATGCATACCTGCTAGGTTCATTTCTTCTTAGGGACTACAAATGGATTCGATACCCACTCCGTGTGTAGGATCTTCCTGATAAATCCAGCCATTAATAGCTTTGCGATCTCCTTCCCGGCTGGTTTCTACTTTTGGTCGGAATACCACAGAAGGGTGAAGAATCTATCGGACAGGTTTAGAACCCTCCGTCATGTTTAGTCGTTTCTCAACTAGATCCCTTGGGATTCAAGGCATATCAGATGGATGTCATGCAAAATTTTTCCAATTCTCACAGAGGAAGCTGATAAGCGTGACTTCCTATTTTTCTTCAAGATCACTGGCAATCTCAATGGTCTTGGAAGGGTACTTTGGGTGAACCTGAACATTTTTTTGTCTTGACTCCAACTGAAGCGAAGCATCAGTCGGGGTTGTCATTTTTGCCTTCGGCATCCCAGTCGAGTCGAGTGCAAAGCTTGTAGGCAGCTAATTTGGCTAACGTAACATTGGTGTTGGTGATGCTAGAATATTTGTTTGATGTATCCACTTCAAGCTTAAATCTCCATATATGGTGATCGCCCCCTTAGGATAGTAATCTTGAGCTTCATATACACATAGCATGGACGGTCCATGAACTTTGTGTATTGGTCACCCGAAAAGGGCTTGGCACTCGCTCTCAAAATCAATCGCCTCTAAAGAGATGATTTCCTTTTGGAAATTGTGTTCTTCACCAAAGACAAACTTCAAAGAGACTCGTCCAACTGGCTTCGTCTGAATGCCTAGCAGCACTCGTTAGAAGTTCGTTCCTTCCGAATTTAACTTCGATCGGGAAATCCCCATTTTCTCCAAAGTGTTGAGGTATACGATATTCAACCTAGCCCTGCCATACATCAGAACATTATGCAATCAAAACACATTGACCAATGGATCCATCCCAACGCCTGGCATCCTGGATAAGGCACATGCATTGTATGATCTGATTGCTCGAAGTAATAGGAATCTCCGACCAATTCGGATATTTTGGTGTTGTCGGGGTTATTGCATTCACCTCCAAACTATGAATCTTGCGAGTCTTATTCGTCTCCAAGATGGAAAATATTAGCAACATTCCCTTAGTGTTAGGGTAGTGGTGGCTTGACCTCTTGCATCATTGCCATCATCGATTTCTTCTTTTTCTCCAGTCGGTTGCTTGTCCGTTTTGGATTGAATCTTCTTCAGGCCCCTGCACTACCAAATGGTGTGCTTAGTTGGCCCGTACTCCTCATTGTTGTGAATGCAACAAGGTTTGTCGAGGATGTCTCTCCAGCATGTTGAATCAGTGTAGTCGTCGTGATCGGGGTATGCGGTCACTCCTCTGCATCCCGAAGCTGCTCGGGAGTGAGCTCCACTCCAGGTACTCCACCACCCACCGTAGTCGCGTTTTGAGCCGATTGTGGATGGTGTGCTCCTGCCATGAAGAATTCAACCATAGGCTCTCGCGGCATACCTACTCCTCGGAGCCAGACTCCAAAAGAGGAGCTTTCCTGAGCGCTTCCGACGCCAACGAGGCACCTCCTCAACAGGCTAGGGAAGAGCCAACTCCTGTAGACATAAGACACATGCGGAATTGAGGCAAAAGTGCACACTACTACCCTTCTGTAGCACAATGCCACCCAGCAAGTGATACGTCCCAAATGTATCTATAATTTCTGCTTGTTCCATGCACTTTTATGTGACATTGCTACATGTTTTGCTATAATTTTATATCATTTTACACATATTTGGACTAACCTACTGATACGTCTCAAACGTATCTATAATTTCTGCTTGCTCCATGCATGTTTTGTGTGATATTGCTATGTTTTATACACTTTCATACACTTTTGATCATATTTGTACTAACCTATTAACTCAGTGCACCCCAGTGCCAGTTTCTGTTTTCTGCTGTTTTTGTATTTCAGGTTTTCCCATTATTAAAAGTGCTCAGAAAATTCCGAGAAAAATATAAAAAAAAATCAGCGTTCCAGAAGCTTCCTTACGCCCGAAGGGGGGGGGGGGGCAGAGGGGCCCCACGTGGTGCCTAGGCGGCCAGTGGGCGCGGCCTAGGGGGTGGCCGCGCCGGGAGGCCGCCTAGACTCCTGGTGCCCCCCTGGCTGCCCCCGTTGGCCCTTATTTTTACTCGCATCGCGAAAACCATGATTCCGAACCCCTTTTCTCCATAAGCAATTCCGATCTCCGCCGTCATCGCCGACAAGCTTCGGGGGACCAGAATTCCTGTGCCGGCAACCTGCCGGGACGGGGAAGTGCCCCTGGATTCATCTCCATCGACGTTACTTCCTCCCTCCATGATGCGGGAGTAGTTCCTCCTCGGGGCTGAGGTTTCTACCAGTAGCTATGTGGTCTTCTCTCTCTCCCATGATGTGATCTTGATTGTGATCATAGGTTATGTTAATCTAGGATGATCCCATGATGTTTCCCCTTATTCTATGTATTCGATTGATGTACTCACTTGATCTTATCTAGTATAATCTCCGAGACCATGGTGACAGCGGTCTGTTGGACAAGGGTTAGAAGAATATTTTCATGAGTGATTTCCTCTTTTGTGTGTGGATTGAAGATTGAGAGTCTCTTGGTGCTTGTCTTTGACTATCCTTTAGATATGTTGTGGTGATTGTGGTACTCTCTTTGGATGGCCTCGGTGACATTGGGAAATCCATAGATGAGAACTACAAACTCTGAGGTGTGCTTTTGTAGCCCTACACAATTCCCGTCCTCTCTTGACCACAAAGAAATGACCTCCGAGTACGTCCCCATTGCATGTTTTATGGGGAATATCATGTGATTAGACTATGTTAATGTTGTTGGGAGTTGCCACTAGTGAAAGTATGAAGCCTAGGCCTTGTTTCCACCATTGCAATACCGTTTGTGCTCACGTTTACCACTTGTTTTCTTGCTGCACTTTTTATTATAGATTTATATTACTTTGTTTTGCCGCACCTATCACCCATATTTTACCATATCTTCGCCGAACTAGTGCACCTATACAACTCCTAGTTGTATTAGGTGTGTTGGGGACACAAGAAACTTCTTGTATCTTAATTGCAGGGTTGCTTGAGAGAGACCATCTTCAACCTCTACTTCCCTGAGTTCGATAAACCTTAGGTCATCCACTTGAGGGGAATTGCTGCTGTCCTACAAACCTCTGCGCTTGGAGGCCCAACATAGTCTACAAGAATAGAAGCGTGCGTTATGTTCTAGTTTTCTTTAGCTTTGCTTGCTGTTCATAACAAGTTAGAACCCATCTTTCTTTGTGTGGGAGATAAACACGCTCCACTTCCAAAATCTAGAACACAACACATGATTTTTCTTGCTTATCTTTGCTGTGTGTGTTCTTTATCTTTTTCATAGATCCTGCCATGTTTTGCTCTTAGTTTTCATGCTTATCTTTTCAAAGAGCTTTTGTTTAGTTTGTTGCTGGAACTCTCTTGAGTTTTCATGTTTATCTTGTTTAGAGAGTTTGCCTGTTGCACTGAGTTTTGTGTCTTGACTTGAAGTAGGTAATTGAGGTTGCTATTCTTTTGTAGTAGTAACTTGCAATAGTTTTGAGGTATTGTTTTGAGTAATGTTCGGACTTTTGGTGTCAAGAGCTTTAGCCTATTAGTGATAGATGTCGTATTTTCGGCAATCCGTGTTTATTTTCAAAACTTACAAAATTAGTTGAGAACTTTATCTACTAGATGGATCACTACTCTTCTGAGGGGTCAAATATTAGAGTACACTCACGTACCATGAGTCGAGGATGCGCAAGGATAACCAAACCCCCATACACTCCTCCTCGGGGTACTTGTCTCTTTGTGAAACCTCCTTATTAGATTGAGAGTTACCGATAATAAGTGCATGAGTTCTTCGGACTAATGTGAGTATTCGAAAGTTGACACTTCCACCTTCCCATATTTTTCTAGCCTCTCCTGTGCCGTGCATTGCTTTCTTCTCACTCCGAGAGTTGGCGTCCACCTTCGCCGGTACATCCAAACCCTTGGCATGATACGCTCTGTCATCATAAACCTCCATATATCCTTCCTCAAAACAGCCACCATACCTACCTATCAAGGCATTTCCATAACCTTTCCGAGATACATTGCCATGCAACACCCACCTCTTCATGACTTGATCTTCATGTCATACATGTTCCTGCTACACTGGCAGAGGCATACATTTGCATACATCATGATAGTTACATCTTCTTTATGATTTGAGTACTTTTGTAAAGTGTGAAAGATCTTCTATACTTTTTGTAATATATAGAGTGTTGCCCCTAAAGTGAGGAAAAGATCCCAAAGTGGACAAAATCAAAAGATCCCAAAGAGGACAAATGAGAGAAATAAAAAGAGCCGTTGAGGCCACCAAAAAAATAGAAAAAGAGAAAAAGAAATAAAAAGAGAGAAGGGGCACACTACTATTCCTTTTGAGAGATCCACACTCGTACTCCATCTTATATCTTGTACTCCGTAGAAATTATCATTTATGCATATAGCTATGTGGGGACCTTCACACTATAGAACTTGGCTTGTATATTCCAATGATGAGCCTCCTCAAATGAGCTCTAGGTCTTCTTGAGCAAGCAAGTTGGATGCACCCCCACTAGTTCCATTGGAGAGCTTACCTTAGCTCATATGTGCATCTGTTGCATGGCAATCCCTACTCCTGACATCATATCTATCATTTGGCTTTCTCTCGCCTATGATTGTCCTCATTGATGTGAGCCTTTCACACCTTTTTGTCTTCCTCATCCACCATATTCTCTCTTCGCCATCCTAAGTGTCAACTTTCTTGCTTACGCTCATCCATTGCATGAGTGCTCAAAATGTCGAAAAGGAGTGGATCATTTTGACTTGTACCTGGCTAGTGGTCTGGGGATGAGTCAAGATAAGATTCCAAAGAAGACCAAGTGTGAAACTTTAGTAGATTGAGTTATCAACACAAAAATACTTTCTCTCTCGTATATCCCTATCCCCTTTCTTGCATGCAAACACCATTTGGAGACATTCGAGTCACGGACAGCGAGAGCTCTTGCACCTTTATGTTCTTATGTTGCTTGTTTCAATGCTAAATATAGACTCTTGCCTGTTATGACTTGAATTGAATTACATGCCTTGATTGCTTTACTTAAAAAGTTCTTATATGGTTGTTAGCATGTCACCACAGAAATTATGCTTTTACCATTTACCTACTCGAGGACGAGCAGGAATTAAGCTTGGGGATGTTGATACGTCTCAAACGTAACTATAATTTATGCTTGCTCCATGCATGTTTTGTGTGATATTGCCATATTTTAGATACACTTTCATACACTTTTTATCATATTTCGACTAAACTATTAACTCAGTGCACCCCAATGCCAGTTTCTGTTTTCTGCTGTTTTGTATTTCAGGTTTTCCCATTACTAAAAGTGCTCAGAAAATTCCGGGAAAAATATATAAAAAATCAGCGTTCCAGAAGATTCCTTACGCCCGAAGGGGGGCTAGAGGGGTCCCACCTGGTGCCTAGGCGGACAGTGGGCGCGACCTAGGGGGTGGCCGCGCTGGGAGGCCGCCTAGACTCCTGGTGGCCCCCTTGGCTGCCCCCCTTGGCCCTTATTTTTACTCGCGTCGCGAAAACCCTGATTTCGAACCCCTTTTCTCCAAAAGCAATTCCGATCTCCGCCGCCATCGCCGACAAGATTCGGGGGACCAGAATTCCTGTGCCGGCACCCTGCCGGGACGGGGAAGTGCCCCCGGATTCATCTCCATGGACGTTGCTTCCTCCCTTCATGATGCGGGATTAGTTCCTCCTTGGGGCTGAGGTTTCTACCAGTAGCTATGTGGTCTTCTCTCTCTCCCATGATGTGATCTTGATTGTGATCATAGGTTATGTTAATCTAGGATGATCCCACGATGTTTCTCCTTCTTCTATGTATTGGATTGATGTACTCACTTGATTTTATCTAGTATAATCTCCGAGACCATGGTGACAGTTGTCTATTGGACATGGGTTAGAAGAATATTTTATTGAGCGATTTCCTCTTTTGTGTGTGGATTGAAGATTGAGAGTCTCTTTGTGCTTGTCTTTGACTATCCTTTAGATATGTTGTGGTGATAGTGGTACTCTCTTTGGATGGCCGCGGTGACATTGGGAAATCCATAGATGAGAACTACAAACTCCGAGGTGTACTTTTGTAGCCCTACACAATTCTCGTCCTCTCTTGACCACAAAGGAATGACCTCCGAGTACGTCGCCATTGCATGTTTTATGGGGAATATCATGTGATTAGTCTATGTTAATTTTGTTGGGAGTTGCCACTAGTGAAAGTATGAAGCCTAGGCCTTGTTTCCACCATTGCAATACCGTTTGTGCTCACGTTTACCACTTGTTTGCTTGCTGCACTTTTTATTACAAATTTATATTACTTTGTTTTGCCGCACCTATCACCCATATTTTACCATCTCTTCGCCGAACTAGTGCACCTATACAACTCCTAGTTGTATTAGGTGTGTTGGGGACACAAGAGACTTCTTGTACCTTAATTGCAGGGTTGCTTGAGAGAGACCATCTTCAACCTCTACTTCCCTGAGTTCGATAAACCTTAGGTCATCCACTTGAGGGAAATTGTTGTTGTCCTACAAACCTCTGCGCTTGGAGGCCCAACATAGTCTACAAGAATAGAAGCGTGCATAGACATCACCTACTAACTCAGTGTACCCAGTGTCAGTTCCTGTCTGTTGATGTCTTTAGTTGCAGTGACTTCCTCCAATTTAAAATGCTCAAAAAATTCCAGAAAAAACAGAATAAAAATCAGCGTTAAGGAAGCTTCCGGAACCACCGAAGAAGTGCCGGAGGGTGCCACCCCCTCCCAGGCGGCGAGGTGGCGCGGCCCACCTCCTGGCCGCGCCACCAGGGCGCCTGGGAGGCGGGCCCCACCTCTGGTGCCCCTTTCGGCCTATTTTTACCCCTCGTCGCAGAAACCCTCGAGGAGAATCCCGCATCGCAAACTACCTCTCTGTTCCGCTGATACGCGAGAGATGATAACGGCTTCTCGCCCTTCGTTGGTTACCCCAAGTGGAAGGTGAGATGGAGCGTAGCGGCAAGTTTCCCTCGGTGAAGATACCAAGGTTGAGTGTCGACTAGTAGGACTCCGATAATGACAAGTAACTTTTATCCCAACGAAGTTCAGAGAGGTTGTCAATCTCTCCAGTCTTGTTGTTTACAAAGGATCAAACACAAAGGATAATGATAATGATAGCAACTGGAAAGTAAAAGCAGAAAATAAATGAGCGTTTAAATAGTGATGAGAATATGGACCGGGGTCCCGTGATGTTCACTAGTGATGTCTCTCTCCCAAAAGACGATAAAACTGCTATGCGAGGTAAACAAATCATAGCTGGGCAATTGACAGCATTAAAAACGCACTAACTATGCTACAAAGAAAGGAAGAGGCTCAAAAGCAAAGGCAGTACGCCAAAATAAGTAGACTGAAATCCAACTGCATCTACTACTAATCATCCACCTTGAGATATCTATCCAGAACATCTCGCTGGTATTAAGTTGCGAGCCCCACCCAAAGTGTAAACCAAAAGCAACAGACAACTGCATTAAAAGAACTTTGGGTAAAGTAAACAATCCTTGCAACCGCGGTTACAAGCACCGTTGTTTTCCCCCTTGTGGCAACAACACATCCCCTAGACTCATGTTTCTATCACTCAAACATGTCATCAGGGGGCATGAACCCACAATCGAGCATAACGTTCCCTTTTGGAGTCACTACCTACTACTTGGCCAAAGCAATAAACAGCAACGTAGAACATGCAAGAATTACTTAGGAACAAAAATATAAAATATAAGAACCAAATATATTACTCTATCACAAACTGAACATAATCTCATAATCCATCAGATCCCAGGAAACTCAGCATAGCAACAGCAGAAATAATTACATATGTGCCTTGATCATGTAGGGCAGCTCACAAGGTCTAATACATGAAGAACAAAGAGGGGAGGAGAACATTACATAGCTACTGATCACGGACCCACGGTCCAAGGTAGACTAATCACGGATCATCCTGGAAGCGTCCATGGTGGAGGGGAAGCTCCCGGAGGTCAATCCTCCCTCCGGTAGGGTGCCGGGAAGAGGTTTGCTGGCGCTCCCGATCTTGGAAGCGCGGCGGCGGCGGAACAGAGGCAAGATCGCGAAAAAGGGTTCTGTCTTTGGAAGAATCCTGTCACGGAGAATATATAGGCGAAGGGGGGAAGCCAGGCGGGACACCAGGGGTCTAGGCGCCCCCTGGCGCGGCCAAGCCCTAGGGCGCACCACCAGGGCGCCTGGGCCCCTGGTGGTGGCCCTCTGGCCCCACCCTGTTGATTCCGGAAAGTTCTTCTACGCTGATTTTTTATCTGATTTTTCCCGAATTTTTGGAGAACTTTTAATATGGGGGAAACCTGAAATAGAAAAACAGTAGAAAACAGGAACTGGTACTGGGGTGCACTGAGTTAATAAGTTAGTCCAAATATGATCAAAAGTGTATGAAAGTGTAAGTGCACCTATTGCCCCTTTGAAGTTTTGGAGTATTTGATGACAAAACGGTTAAGGGACTGATGTGTTTGTGAGTATACACAGGAGAACATTCCTGAAGAAGAGGTTAACCACCGTTGTCGAGGTCCCAAAATGTTGAGGAACATTGAATAAATCGGTGTGTTTCCTGAAGACTGGCGAGGCGCGAAATCCTGAGGAAATAGGATCATGAGGCATTCGGGTGATGCTGAAGAAGTCGTGCGTCATCCTGAGGCATCTCGTGCTGAAGCCAAAGTTGAAGCGTAGTCTACGTTAAGACTTTATACTTCTTGAGTCATAGTAAAACACCGCACTATTGGAGGGGTTGAGGAAAATGAGTTCTTTATTTCTGAGGAAGTGCTCATATAGAAATCCCGAAGAAAACCCTGAGGAATCTCCTGTAGTAGAGGTTCAGTTCCTCGAGTGTCTGAGACTTTTTTCTTCAGGACACTGAGGAATCTAAGCTCGGTTGAGGAGTCAGGAAACTGTCAGTGCAGTTTTCCAGAAGAAGAGAGAGAGAATAATTTGGACCGTGCCACGTGTTGCGTGGTAAGAGGCTAGAACATGTCTAGAAACGGTCTGAAGGGTGGGCACGATGGTAATTTCATGCATGGGCATTTAAGTACTTTCACCTGGGGTTATTCCCTGGCTATAAATAGCCGCCCCATCCCCATTGGAGGGTTGGATGCTCCAAGAGAAAAACTGACACTTGTCATTTGAGAGCAACCCACCTCTGAGGAACTTGAAGAACCTAAGTGAGGAAAACCACCAGCCTGAGTATTTGAGCATTTCTGAGGAAGTTGGTTCGAGTGATCCGAAGCTTTTTACTCTTGAAGACTGTGATCTTCTAGCCGGTGTAGAAGTCATCGTTCTGAGGAATTCAAGATGCAATTGTGACTTGCCTAAGTGAACGGAGTCTGTGAAGGTTTCGGGAGTCTACCTTGAAGATTCACCTGAGTAATTGGACGGAGTCTGAGGACTTTAGTTCAAGGATAATAAGGTGAAGACTATGTCTTCTGAGTTCAATCTCAGCCTCTCCAACCAGATATAGAGTTGTCACAACAACTTGAACTGGTTCATCAAATCCGTGTCTTTAGTGCCCTGATGCTATTTCTTCAAACTCTTCTCTTCTGTTAATGCGCTGAGGACTTGTCCTGATGCCTTTCTTTCTGGGTTTCCTTTGCTCTGATTCCTCATGCATTGCATCTGTTACACTTTAGCTCTTTTGATAGAAGTTGTTTTCCCTGAAATATGATGCATTGTAGTCATGTCTACATTCTGTAATGCTTCTGTACTTCTTCGTTCTATGAGTTTCCTCAATTTCGAATTGCCTCAGTCCTGAGGAAATTGAAATTCCTCAAGAAATTTGAAAATCTCCCATTCACCCCCTCTGGTCGATATATTGCGCTTTCAATTGGTATCAGAGCAAGGTGCTCCCTTGTTCTGTGTGATTCGATTTAACCACCTGGAGTTTTAGTTATGTCGACCTCAGGTACATTGAATGTTGCTTCGAATTGCCCCAGCTTCGACGGTACGGACTACCCGTACTAGAAGAACAAGATGAGGATGCATCTTGAAGCCATTGACAAGGACCTCTGGGATATTGTTGATCAAGGCATTCCTGAACCTACCTTGATGACTCCTCCTGATGTTGTCAAGAGAACTGGAAACTCGACGCGAAAGCTCGAAGCATCATTGGTGGCCACCTCAACAAGGCTCAGTTCAGCCATATCAGTGGTTCTGATACTGCGAAGAAGATATGGACGAGACTATCAAAAGTCAATGAGGGAGTTTCTGCACAACGAGACTCTCGAGTTGATACACTTCGTAGTCTCTTCAACATGTTCAAGAGGCTGGACAATGAACATGTGCAGCAAACCTTTGACAGGCTCACTGATATATCAAATGAGCTTCAAGCACTGGGTGCCACTGATATCACAGATCACGAGGTGGTGAAGAAACTACTGAGGTCTCTGGACGACTCATTTGAGTTCCTATCACTGATGATTCAAGAACGTCTTGACTTCAAGACTCTCGATCCTGCTAACATTCTCGAGCGCCTCAATGCTCATGAACTGAAGCTCTCTAAGAAACGAGACTTATACGGTTCCACCCCAAAAGTCCGCGCGCTAAAAGCTAAGGCACGAAAGGTATCCTCTGATGAAGAGTCCGAGGCTGACTCTGATGATCCTGACACTCTTAGTCGGGAACTGGCTCTCCTCACCAGAAAGTTCCAAAAATTCACAAAGAAAAATTGCCTCGGAAATTCCTCAAGATCTTCCTCAAGAAGAAATAGAGATAATGACTCAGTTGAGGCAAGAAAAAGAGTCTGCCACAAATGCAAGAAACCTGGCCATTACATTGCTGAATGTTCTCTTTGGGAAAAGGAAGCTAAGCCGAAGAAGTAGAAGAAGAAAGGAAAAGATGACAGTTCTGATGAAAGGTCAAAGAAGAAATCCTCAAGATCCTCAAAGTCTGCTGGATACAGGAACAACAACTCTCGTAAGGCTCGCGCATATCTCGGCAAAGAATTGGACTCTGAAGAATCTGATTCCGATCCTGAAGCTGAGGAAGAAGGATCTGAGGAATCTGAAGGTGTGGCTGGTCTCGCTCTTTCCACAGCGTTAGTCAGCAGGTCAATCTTCAGCACTGAGGAATCTGTTACACACCGCGTTGATGACGAGGCAGAAGATACCTCTCATGCCTTCTGCTTCATGGCCAAGTCCTCCAAGGTATCTTCTCACTCTTCCTGTGATGATCGCTCAGATAAAGAACCTGATGAAAACTATGCTAAACCTGCTTCAAATCAACAACGTGCACTTGAGAAAATTTGGAACTCATTAAACAAGAGTGGTGCACTACTGGAATTCATCAGTTTGCCATGTGTCAGCGTCTTTGCCATCTATATTCCATCGGGGCGGACGGCAAAGAGGTTAGTTGCCGTCTGCTACCCTAAATGCAGACGGCAAACATCTGACATATGGCAAACTGGTAGTATGCCGTCTGGTTTGCGCAGGCAGACGGCAAAGCCGCCTGTGCCGTCAGTCTGCAGACGGCACAATCTACAGGTGGGTCCGCCCAGACCGCGTTCTGAGTGGTGGTTAACGGCAGGGGCTTTGCCGTCTGCCCACAGACGGCAGAATTGCCTTTGCCATCTGGGAACAGATGACAAAGCCGTGGTACCGTTAACAGGGCATGGCTTTCCCCCACGCACCTTCCTCTCTCTCTCTCCCACGCCTCCATCTCTCTCCCTCGTCGCCGCCCTGCCCCACGCCCACCCTGCCCCGCACTGCCGCCGGTGAGGCTCGCCCTTCCCTTCCCACCGTCTCCGCGGCCTCGCCACCACCCGCCCCAGCCCGCCCTCTCTCGCTGGATCTCCACCGCCCACCCTGCCCTCCCCTATCCGCCGCTGCGCCCTCCCCCGCCCCCGCACCTGCCCGCTGCCATCTTCCCCACCGCCGTCGTCCCCCACTCCGGCAGGTGAGCCCCCTCCTCCTCTCTGTTGTTTTCTTCTGTTTTAGTTAATTTGTAGTTAGTTGTAGTTAGTTTTAGTTAGTTAGTTGTAGTTAGGTTAGTTAGTTTTAGTTATAATTTTAGATTTTAGAGACTTTTTTCTGTTTTAGTTAGTTGTATTTAGTTTTAGTTAGAATTTCTACTGTTTTTAATATAAGTTAGTTAGTTTTTAATTGCTACTGTTTTTAACAGATTTTAGATTAGTAAATTTTAGTATTGTATTAGTTAGTCTATTGTAGTTAGTTAGTTTTATTTAGTTTTACTTATTAGTTGTAGTTAGTTTTTTTATTTAAATTTAGTTAGAAGATGGAAAAGAATTAGAAAAGAAAAATAATTAGAAAAGGAGAAGGAAGAAGAAGAGGAGAAATAGAAGAGGAAGAAAAAGAAGAAGGGAAGAAAGAATAATTATAAGAAGAGGAGAAGGAAGTAGAAGAAGAAGAATAGGAGAAAGAATAATAAGAAGAAGACGAGAAGGAAGAAGAAGAAGAATAGGAGAAAGAAGAAGAAGAGAAGAAGAATAAAAAGAACAAGAGGAGAAAGAAGAATTGGAAAATAAGAAGATTTAGAAAAGGAAAAGAAATAGATGAAGGAAAAGAAAAAGAAAAGAAATAGAATAAGAAGAAGAAGAAGAGGAGAAAGAAGTAGAGGTAGAAGATGTAATTACCGGGACAGAATGTCTGTATTGATCGATTGCTTTTTAATGTGCAGTACTTTCCCTGCGAGGGTTTGGTGTTCGACGACCTCCCCTTGTGTTCGACGATCTCCCTTTGCACTCGAGGGTGAGAAGAACATGTCCTATCCTCCTGATTCCCCTTCCTTTTCTCTGTTCCGGTCTTTGTGCCGATGACACTAGCTAATTATAGGTAGATTCAATATACAGTCGCGTAACCAGTATGCGTCTCCCGTTCGAAAGGATTACAATATAAATATGCATTCATTTGCATATTTATAATAGTAATTCTTTCGAATTGTCCAACGTTATCCATGGACAACCCGAGTATGTGTAGATTGGGTTGTTTTTCCATGCTCTGTTCCTGATCCGACGTGGAATTTCATCAGCGCCTCCCTGTTGTTCTCCGGATACACAACCTCTCGTCTTGTTGTCGAGACGTGTATTAGGAGAACAGCAGGGAGGTGCTTCCAAAATTCTGCGTCGGGTCGGGAGCAGAGCATGGGAAAACGAACCCAATCTACACATACTCGGGTGGGATTAGGACCTATCTTTACCTATTAGTGTGTAGGTTAATTAATTGCGTATGACGTAGCTATGTATGATAAAAGCAATAAAAATTGGATGTAATAAAATTGACACACTTGTATATTTGTTGTTTAGTAGCTAGCTAGTGACAAGATGAGCGATGATCGTGCCTGGATGTACACCGGTCGATCTAATCAGAAAGAAATGACCACTGAATGGGCAATGAAAACCAAGGACTTTCTGAGATCAGCGTTTGCAAATGGCCAGAGAAAAACCTGGTGCCCCTCTGTTAGGTGAGGCAACTATAAATAGGAGACAAAGGTGGATATGGGTAAACACTTGCAGAAGTGGGGTTTTAAGTCTGATTATACGGTGTGGACTTTCCATGGAGAGTCTGCCGAACGCAGGAGAGAGGAGGTGGTCCGCCAGCGCACGGACGAGTACGGAACTGGGATCGAAGACATGGTGCAGGACTTTGACGATGCGCGGGATGAGGACGATGATGTGACGCCCCCAAAATCAATCCGTGTACAGTAATCATACACGCAGGGTACACGGCTGAGATTAGGGTGCCACGGTGAGAATATCACAGCATAACACTAAACACAAAAGGATAAACCAATATGTTACAAGATAAAGGGGTCGCACGGACCCAAATACATAAGTTATACAAGCCATAATATCTGAGTACAGACATAGTTAGTCAAGTTTTGCCTTAAGAATGCTAGCACAAATAACATCAGAGATACAGATCGAAAAGGCAAGGTGACGAGGGGGTGACCCCACGACTCCTACAGATAGGCCTACCCGGTGTCCCTGAAGATAGAAGGCCCATGAAGACCCGCCTGGACCCGCCTTGGCCCGCTAATTGGCATCGACGTAGTAGTCTGCGACTCACAAGGTGCGAAGACCTGTCGTACGGAGCAAGCTAGGGTTAGGAAAACTTACGTGTAAACGTAGATGAACTCTCCGAGACCTAGCCCAATATATAAGGGCTAGGAGGGGCGACGCCAAAGGCATCCAATATCATCTGTAACCCTATCCTTGAGCGCTCCAGCCTTGGCATCCACTGTAATTGCATCTCCATCATCAATAATATCGAGCAGGAACGTGTCCTCCTGTTTGACGACGAGCCATCGTCCAACCTGTGCCTCTCATGACTAACCCAGAGTCCTTGACCATGGGATTTGCCGGGGTTGATCCCCGTCAATTGGTGCCGTCTGTGGGAACTACACAGGTTGGGATCACGATCTCGGCGGTCCCGTCTTCAGCAAGCCACAACTCAAGGGCAAGGACAAGATCTAGCCCACTCGAAGGATTCAAGATCACGACGAACATCTCTGCCACCCCATCAAGATCGCTCGGGCTACAGCTGTGCCAGGACCGACACTACGGTAACGACCAAGTGCAGCGTCAGCGCCGAAGGAATGGACGACCCAGAAGAACGGCGAGAGGCCTCTACGAAGGAATTCCACTCGACGAACCGCGACGCGCAGCGGAGGACTCACAAATCTTTCGACAACCCACCGCCGCCCGGGCACCCGCCGCACATCAAGACGATGACTACGAGATCGAAACCAGCGATCAGCAGAACCATCGCCAAGGAAGAAGGAATCGATGACTCAAAAGGCGCGCACGGGAGATCTACGGCGAGGCTCCAATGAACGAGCCACGTCACCCAGCCGTGCAACCGACGACCACTCGACGACACGCCGTCGCACGAGCACTTGCCGCCAGCCAGGACAACGACTCCGAGACACTGGTGGGCGAGTACTATGACCCAGATCGAAGGCCAGATGAATTCGCCAACCTCATCAAGAACCAAGACATGAGTCGAGGAATCGAAACCGACCCTCACTTCCACGAACACCCGGAGGATCACGAGCAAATCTTCAGAATCTCAAGAAGAAAGAGGCACGTCGGATCTAGCAAACTCACGGTTAGAGAGCAGCTAGCAGGACCCTACACGATCCACAACTTCGAGGATAACTGGGGACGCGTCAGGTCAGGTCACACTTTGGGAGACTGCCACCTGTTTAACGAGCTAGCCGACGACCTCAAGAAGGAGAAGCAGAAAGAAGACAGGCGCAACCGGCGACCCGAACAATCACCGCCCTCAAGCCCGGAAGGACTTCACAGCCCGATGCAAGGACAGGTGCTCATGATCCAAGAGGGAAGGGTGCCACAACCACAACGCGACGCAATAGCCGACAACATGGCGGCCTACCAGAAGCTCTACAACGCACTCGAAGGAAGTTTCGACGGTTGCGAGCTCAACTACATCACCAGGGCCAACAACACAGAAGCTGACGAACTCGCGAACATTGGTTCGACCCGAGGACCAATACCACCTGGCGTTTTTTCTCGAAAGCATCAGCCAGAGATCCATCAAGGTACATGCAGCAGCACCTGAAACAGTCGTGGACGGCGAGGATGCAACAGACCTGCCACAGGTGGAAGCAGCAAGCCCATCAGAAGGCACAAGCACCAGCACACCCGACAGCACAGCGCCGACAGAGCTCGAAGGACCTGTCTGGGCAAAACCGTTCCTCCGATTCCTAATCGAAGGTACGCTACCGCAAGACGTGGCCGAAGCACGACGCATCAGCCGACGATCCAAGGCGTTCACGGTGATCAACAAACAACTATACAAGCGCAGCATCACCTAGATACTCCAAAGGTGCATCGACGAAGAGGACGGCAAAGCACTACTGCTCGAAATCCACGAAGTCACCTGCGGGCACCATGTGAGAAGTCGAGTACTCGTGTCCAAAGAATTCCGAGCCAGGTTCTATTGGCCAACAGCCATGAAAAACGCAGAGGAAATCGTGCGACGTTGTGTCGCCTGCCAGAAATTCGCCAACAGGCCACACGCTCCAGCCTCAGAGCTCAAGACCATACCACTATCTTGGCCGTTCGCCACCTGGGGACTCGACATGGTGGGCCAACTCAAGAAATCATCAAAGGGCGGAAGGACACACCTACTCGTCGCATTCGACAAGTTCACTAAATGGATCGAAGCAGTGCCCATTACCAGCTCCACAGCCCTCACGGTTGTCAACTTCATCAAATCGATCATCTTCAGGTTCGGAGTGCCACACAACATCATCACGGACAATGGAACGAACTTCACATCCGCAGAATTCCAGAACTTTTGCGAAGAACTGGGCATCAAAATAATTTATGCTTCAGTCGCGCACCCGCAGTCCAACGACCAAGTGGGAAAAGCAAACAACCTTGTATGCGGGGGAATCAAGAAGCGGCTCCTCGCACCACTCGAGCAAGCCGCCGACAACTGGGTAGAATAACTGCCCGCGGTATTATGGAGCCTACGAACTACACCAAACACCGCGACCCAGTACACACCCTTCTTCATGGTGTACGGGGCAGAGGCAGTACTACCACATGACCTCAAGTTCGGAGCACCTCGGGTCACCGGGTACGAAGAAGAAGAAGCAGAAGAAGCATTACAAGATGACAAAGATAAAGCTGACGAAGCAAGAGATACAGCCCTGGCAAAATCAGAGGGGTACCAGGACAAGGTACGCACCTACCAAAGCAGTCGCTTGCGCACTAGAACCTTCAACAAAGGTGACCTAGTCCTACGACTGATACAAGAGAAGGTCCATAAACTTTCCCCCCAATGGGAAGGACCATTTATAGTCTCAGAAGTCATCGGAGGTGGCGCCTACAGGCTGAAGAACCCGAAGACAGACGGGGACGTGGGTAACCCATGGAACGTAGCAAGTTTGCGACTGTTCTACCCATAGTCCCCATCGGTCAGACATGACTGAAACTCATGTAGCCGCTCGACCGCAATAAAATAAATGTTGCCCAAATACCGCCATCTCAAAGCACTCGGGGGCTCGAGCACCCACTCCCCCCGAGAGACGCTATCATCGCCTACGCGATCTTAACAAAAGCACTCGGGGGCTTTTAACAGCCTAGATTTCACAAAAAATAAAAATTTGTTTTCGGTGTGAATTGTTTGATTGTCTGATTTGTTTGCGGTGTTGAATCCCCGATTTATCGATCGACGATTATTTCCCCCCCTCTTATCTCGTATCGGACGGAGACTGACCCTTGCCACCCTGACACTCGACCTTTGCGACACCGGGTTTCACCCGATCACCATCGCGAGACAGCACGAGACCAGCCGCAGCCAACGGAACGAAAAACCCCGTTTTATAATTAAACGGGTTATTTTTATAGCGCGTCGGAAAGTGTTTTCGGACCGGTTCCAGCGCGAGGTGAATGCCGTCGGCTCAATGCGCTGTTCGCGCAGTTCGAAGTTTTACCCGAATCGGAGGTACTGCGAACCCCCGGCGGTCAGAAACGCGAACACCGCGCGCGCGAGAGAAAAACCGGCGATGTTTTTGCAAACTGCCAGCCACCTGGGCTATAAAAAGACCACCACACTCCCACCCCTTTCTAGGGTTTCCCTAGCCACAAAATTGCAGCCACCCCCTGTTATTGCCCCAAATCTGCCCAATAAGCCCCCAAATCTCTAAACCCTAGCTTCCCCTCTGATCCAGACCGTCGGATCTGGGATCTGACGGCCCAGATCGTGCCACGTGGCCTCCACAGCCAACCCTAGCCGCCTTCCCGAGCCTCCTCTTCCATGGCGCGCTGCCACGCCCCGGCAGCCGCGCCGCTGTCCAGCCCTAGCCCGGTGACCTCGCGCCGCCCCACCTCTTCTTCTTCCTCTCCTTCTCCTCACCTCGGCCTTCCTCTCTTCCCCCAGGTTCCCACGCCGCCGCCGCAACAACTCCATGGCCGGCGAAATGGAGCTCGGCCGAGCTCGTGGCCCCGACCTTAGCCGCCACCTCCTAGAGCTCGTTGCCGGCCTCGTCTAGCGCCGGATCCGGCGCCATCCCAGCCCCCGCGCTGCCCCGACCTCCTCCGCCGCCTAGCCACCCTCGCCGGAGCCAGCGACAGCCGCCGCCGGTGACCCGAGCGGGCACGGGACGCCCGCTGCAGCACCTCCTCCCTCGCGCCCACGTGGGCCAGCCAGGCGCCCCAGGCGGCCCAGCAACCCCAGCCCAACAGTAGCCAGCCCACCACGGGCCAGACGGGCTCGGCCCAGGGGGTGAGGTCCTTTTTTTAATGGATTATCCCATGCGAATTTTTCTAAGTCTTTATGTATTTTGCTGTTGATCCCGTTTTGTAATGCGATTTTCCGTTGACTCGTAGGTTGGAACGAAGTGATTCTTTTTTTGTTTGGTTGTGCTTGGTGTGCTCTAGAGTCCATCTTTAGGAAGTTATTTATTTTGAGGTCACCTTGATTGTGTAATTGTGTGTTGAAGTGGGCATTAGGCCGTTAAACTGCTACTAATTCCTGTTAAGTGTTGCTGTTATTATTTTATTGCAAGTTTGCATGATGATTGTGACACATCCATGAGGCCTATTGCATTGATTCTTTGTCCTATGTGTTAAGCATCATGTGTACTTCATTTCCATGCTTTAACTTGTCATGTTTGGGTGCTTTAGCTATATTAAATCTTGCTCCAAAGTGGCGATCCTGATGTTAATGTGCTGCTGTTGCTGAAACTGTTAATTTGTTGCAACTTCGGGTGACGGTTGCGTCGCAACCGTTTATCGGAATTGAGTGATTCCAATTGCATATTGTTAAGCATCATGTATACTTCCATTATATGTATTGCATGATCATGTTGGCATTCCAGGTCATAGTTATATTTAGCTCCAAAGTTGGTATGCTGCTGTTTTTGACAGCCACCTCCGTTTTTCTGTAAGTCTGTAACGTCGTGATGCCATGTTGTTTGCTTAATATCTTTTGATCTATGATGCTTATTTGCATGATTCTTTTTGCCATGCCTTTCCTGCCATGTCTACTTTAGTTCCATATCAATTGTGAGCATGTTTGCATTCATTAACCTATTTATGCATGGCTCTAAAGTGTGCTTCCTGATGTTGGCAGATTGTGCCCGTAACTTGTTTTGCATGTATCTTTTTAACCGTAACTCCGTTTGGAGTGTTCTTTATATGTAACTTGAATAGTTTTTCTTGTACTTTTTGTTTATGCTATTGTTTTCTGTTGTTAACCAACCTAAAATATGGTTTAGGACAGAACAGTACCAAATGTTTTAATCATCGTGCGGCACTTAGTGTTATGCCATGTTTAGGTTGTGGCTCACTTAAATTGACTAGCATAGATATTTTAATTTGTGCTTCACCTCTTGACATGTTTGTGTGCTTTTCCGTGCTTGAGTGAGATGCCATGTTAACAACCTTTGTTGATCACCTGTAGCTAAAAAACTTGAACCTTTCTAAATGTGCGGTATCGTCGTGTGTGACGAGTACTCCACTTAACCTGTTAGTAACCGCTCTCGACGGTAGGTGCGATGTCACGTGTTGCCTTCTTGTTGATGCTTGCTCGTGTTTGCCTCGTAGTAATAGATGCTTGCTCGTTGATTGCTTTTCAGTGTTTACCCTCTTGTGTGCTCCCGCGGGTACCTTCGGAGACGATGCGAGCTTGCGATCCACTACACCTTCGGAACCCGACTTATCAACAGGCAAGGACTATACATTACTTATGATCCATTCTATTTCAACCAACGGTTTGCATGCTAGTCTAGGTTAGGTTCGATGTTTGATCCTACCACATGTTTACAGCCTCTTTCAAACCGATACAGCCATGTCCCTTCCCATTAAACCTTGTACTGCTATGTTACTATTGCTCGTTGCTCAGCCCCTTCTTAGTATGCATGCTTTGGATGCTACGATGTTACCCTGTTACTCCTTGGTTTGGGATATCAAATTATCATTATTATATTGTTATGGATGATATGATTATTATAATGTTGACTATATTTGACGAAGGATGGAAGGTCTAGGCTATCCCGCCCCGACGCTTTGTTCCATTCGAGTCACCTAGGATCCGAGTTCCGGGTATTGGTGTTAAGACTGAGCGTGCCTAATCGCGTGTGGGATTTTATGGGGTCCCCTCTTCTTACCTACCTAGCTTCAAACATTTCTAGAGGTGGCCCAAGATGATTTACCATTTGAAACTGTGTGTGTGCTGGTCAGCTGCCAGTAGTTTTCAAACAACTCGGGCCAGCGGAGACAGAGTTCCTCCGTTGTTCCACACTGGTGAGCTAGGGAAGTCCCCTGTTATATAGGTGAGACTAAACCCGACCTTGGCCATACGGAAGAGTCCGATCCGAGAGCGTGGCCAGATTTTGGATTGGGTGCCAACTCCCCGGGGGCCACCCGGATTTGCTCGTTGTTAGTTAGAGGGACCTGTCGTTTCGGATCTCATGGAACTAAATCATAAAATGATTGCCTATGATGGGTAGCAATGAGAGAGATGGGCGAGCATGCGACGCCTCGTAATGGGCAGTTGGTACACCCCTGCAGGGTTTAATCTTTTCGAGAAGCCGTGTCCACGGTTATGGACGACTTGAGACCTACTCCTTGTTCATAGACAACAACAGCTGAGATAATCTTAATATAATTTGATCAATCTGTGTGTTCCTTGACTGCTTCTTCTTCGTCGGGATGCGAAGAGGAGGAAAAGGATAGGATAGGTGTTATGTTTGCGTATGTAGGTGGATAGCAGACTTGTTGGAGGCGATTCCTCATCGAATGCTTGGCTTCTTATCTTACTCTCTAGATCGTTAGCTACTTCATAAATGCTAGTGCGGCAGCAACCTCACCACTTACCCCTTCCTTACCGTAAACTACTAGTTGTCCTAGAATGACGAGTGATGAAGTCCTTTCTCGGTCAGATGACCACTACAGTTGGATGCTGAGTACCTCTGTACTCATGATACTACCCCCAAACTTTTTTCAGGGTTCTTGATCGACAACAGCTATGGTGATCGACGTTTCACGTGGAGACTCGATGACGACTAGTTAGGAGGATCCCGGCGGAGGGCCTGGACCCGTGTGGTTATGGAGATCGATGTTTTTCTCTTTGCCACTAGGCATTTGCTTGTAGTCTGTACCCAAACATGTATCTTCTGCTGTTGTATTTATTTGAGGCAGTTGTATGCCGATTGTATGAGATGTTGTATCCTTGTATCTGTAATGTTGTGATATCATGTTGGAAATCCGGGGCATATGGCTTTGTCATACGTCGCGGTGGGATCGATATGTGCTTCGTCCCCGGATCTGGATGGAAACATCTAGATCTGGAACAGTACCGCATATCGGGCCTTACAGGGATTAAGCATAAAATCCCCCCGAGAGACGCTATCGCCACTTAAGCGATCTTCACCAAAGCACTCGGGGGATTAAGCATAAAATCCCCCCCGAGAGACGCTATCGCCGACGCGATCTTAACCAAAGCACTCGGGGGCTTAAGCATAAAATCCCCCTGAGAGACGCTATCGCCACTTAAGAGATCTTCACCAAAGCACTCGGGGGCTTAAGCATAAAATCCCCCCGAGAGACGCTATCATCGCTTACGCGATCTTAACCAAAGCACTCGGGGGCTTAAGCACAAAATCCCCCCGAGAGACGCTATCACCACCTACGCGAGCTCACCTTAAAAACTCGGGGGCTCAGGCATAAGCATTCCCCGAGACACGCTACGGTCCTATTCAAAAACACCAAGTTAGCAATCTTCAAGTCTTCATCCGGACGACAAACAACCAAGACTCGGGGACTACTCCAGAGTTGAACCGCGAGGAAATACGCAAAGTTTTAAGCCTACGTTTGACTCTACAACTCAAACGCAGCCTCAGGGGCTACTCCCATCGGGAGCGCTGTCGCGCACCCGATAGAACACACTAGAAAGTTAAAGTCAGTGCATCACGGGAGGAATCAAAGACATTCTGCGCTATCAGAAGGAGTCGAAGACAGTGCATCACAGGATTCGAAAACACAGTTTATTGCAAGATCTCAACCACAACTTGAAGTCAACCATAAAGGTATAAAAGGACTCAACTACATTTGGATAGAAGGAAGCTCCTGTTACAAGAGGGAATTACCCAAGGAATTAAGACTTCTACATGTGTGCCCATGAGGGGTAATCGACTCTGATACAAGGGCATCACCACAGACAAAGGAAAAAAGGAAGCTAGCAGAGGATGTCAATGACATAACAAAAGGGTGAAGCTCGACTTATTTGTCGATGCTCCACCAGCTTCTTCTCCAAGCTGCAGCTGCACGCCTTCTTCTCCGGCTGCACAGCTTCTTCTCCGAGTTGCCGGCGAAGATGAGGCCGCCTCCAGTTCTACAAGGTCGCTTGGCGCACCCGCTTGATCGACGGCTTGACGTCGATGTCCTCATCGGAGCTGATGGAGATGGCATCACCACCCGAGGAGTCGCCAGAAGACGGAGCTGTAGAAGATGCAGACGTAGGACTCCTCGACCTTGTGGAGCTGTCGCAGCTCGACTCCTGCCAGTGCGGATCAATGCTGTTGCCGCTCGGGTCGAACGCACGGACAGTGACAGTACTTTCACCATCAAGACGATAGCTGAGCATATCGCCATCTCGCAAATTCAACCGCCGAGCAAACAAAATCCAACCAGAGCCAAGAAAAATCAAGCGGGAGCTATCAACCTCCAAGTCAACATAAGAAGGAGATCGACAGCTCCCTTGAAGATGCAGAAGCAAGCCATCTAAGCCACGTTCAGAGACAATGGCGGAAAAAGCAGAGGGAAGAAGAACGCGATTGGCGCTCTGGCCGCGAACGCGTAAAAGAAAATCATAGCGCCAGAATCCCTCCTCCAAGGGAGAGGAGGAAGGCATTGGCGCCGTACCATGGCGACCACCACGGCATGAGCGTGGCGTACGGGCACCACGGCCACGACGAACACGGTCACGGCCAACACCCCGCTTGGGAGCCATGAGAGGAACAAGAGAAGAAGGAAGAGGCAAAGCAGCAAGCTGGATAGAGGCGAAACGCTGTGAAAGAGAAAGGCTTATTTATAGAACAAAAATCTCCCAGCACAGAGAAGCCAAGACGACAGCAGCAATTAATTCAAAGACCAAACGTCGCAGACGTCTCAGATACCAAGATCAAGATGCTTTCCCACGAGACGCACAGTGCGTAAGACGCGTCAATTCATGCGCGTTTCCAACGCGCGTATCGGAAAATCAACCAGCGCCTGCCGCACGCCATAGCGGTCATCATTATGACCGGTCATGAAGACGTGACGGTTCACTGGCGAAGCATCCCTGACAGCCATCAAACAGAGGCATTTTTATCCTGACAAGCGGCGAAGAATACCAACAGACATCAAGTATGATTTCTTAAACACAATTTTCAAATATATTTAAACTCCCATCGGGAGCGTACCCACTCAAAACCGAGCCTCAGGTGAGCAGCCGCGTAAAAGTCAGCAATGTGCTCGAGTGACCACTCGCACTCACGAGAGTCTCGGGTGCTCCCTCAACCCGACACAAGACAAACATGCATTCGCCAAGATCATACGGCGCTAAGAGTCTCAGGTGCTCCCTCACCTCAAGAGCCGAAACGGCATTCGAGTGACCACTCGCCGGAGCACTCGAAACAAGCCCCGCGGGTGAATAAGTGAACAGCTCGCTTGATGTTTTGTTCCAAGAGGGTGCAATACTATTAGGCTCCGCGCCTCAAAAATACACATTCCTGGAACACGACACACTGTGCCCAGATGCCAAGCAAGATTAGCGTGTAGGTAAGACCCTGCTGCGAAGTTCGGCCGGGCTGGGACATGCCGAAGAGCGATTTCACTCCCAACCTTTTCCATGCGCTGCGCATGATAGAAAAAGCCGGGCGGACGCGCCTTAGGCTATGCACATAACTGGAGGCAAATGAACACCGTAAGACTTGAAGCAGCAGGACTTTTGCTCGACACCAGTGTTCCAAGCTCACGTCGAGGGACGTGGGTTTGATTGGGCTACTGCGGTATTTTCCACTAGCGCAATTCACCAAGGCTCGACCAGTCGACTCCTTGGGACCTTTCAACTTAGCAACCTTGAAACAGGTTTTGTCATGGCCACCAGACTGCCAGCGACCCGCGGTTGTACCGCGCATACAAACGATCGACAAATGGATGTACTCGAGTCCCTGTGCGACTCTTCGAGTCCCCCAGGCACTCGGGGGCTACTGACGAGGGGGTGACCCCACGACTCCTACAGATAGGCCTACCCGGTGTCCGTGAAGATAGAAGGCCCATGAAGACCCGCCTGGACCCGCCTTGGCCCGCTAATTGGCACCGACGTAGGAGTCTGCGACTCACAAGGAAGGTGCAAAGACCTGTCGTACGGAGCAAGCTAGGGTTAGGAAAGCTTACCTGTAAACGTAGATGAACTCCCCGAGACCTAGCCAAATATATAAGGGCTAGGAGGGGCGACGCCAAAGGCATCCAATATCATCTGTAACCCTAGCCTTGAGTGCTCCATCCTTGGCATCCACTGTAATCGCATCTCCCTCATCAATAATTTCGAGCAGGAACGTGTCCTCCTGTTTGCCGACGAGCCATCGTCCAACCTGTGCCTCTCATGACTAACCCAGGGTCCCTGACGATGGGATTTTCCGGGGTTGATCCCCGTCACAAGGCCACCTGCCTGGGAGCCTCCGAAACTACTCCTGGTCCTGGTCAAAGGGGGGTTTGACATAGTAGTATCCGCCTCCGGGGTACTCCTGCTCCTGGGCTCCAACGTCGACTGCAGCGACCGATCAGGCAAAACATAAAGGGGGAAATAAAGCAAAGTTGAGTATCTAGCATACCCGCGAGTCTTACGTCCGCTACTAAGCATTTATGCATTTGTATCAAATGGAAAGGGGAGGTTGTATATAGTGGAGTGATACGTCCAAAAAGCATCACTATTTTATATTGTGATTTCACCCTATTCATAGATATATTCCACTTTAAAGTATTGTTCTTATGTTGTTTTGGCTTATTTTACACAGTTTACAACTTTCCGGTGCCGAAGCAGCAGAACCAGAATTCAGCGGTAAAAAGTGGATACCAAGTTGCTGAATCAGATCAAGTCCAAATGCGATGAAATTTTACGGGGAGCATTTTTATGTAGATTGACTGGGGATCACTGAAGGAGGAGGTGAGGGGACCCACCAGGAAGCAATAAGGGTGCCTGGCACGGCCCCCCTCCTGGCCGCGCCAGGCACCCTCCTGGGTGCCTGGTGGCCCCCCTCGGTGCCCCATTTCGCCTATATAAGCTCCCTGGGGTGGAAACCCCTAAAGAAGAGTCGTTTCCGTGTTTCGCCGCCGCCACGGGGCGGAAACCTACAGAGGATAAAATCCATCTCCGGCGGGCAGATTCCGCTGGGGAGATCACCTCCCGGAAGGGGAGATCGTCGCCATCATCATCATCATCATCGTCACGAGCATCATCGAGATCATCATCAACATCATCCCCAACATCAGCACCATCTCCATCTCCATCCCATCTCATCTCACAATTGCAACTTGTGTTGTAATCCGTACTATCTATCCTCTCTACTATGTTGGTGTTGATTACTACTTTGTGGTGAATGCTATTGAGTTTTGTTGGAGAAATATCATTGTGTCCAGATTGTTTATCACCCATCTATCAACTCTGATCATGATCTCTTTTATGTCTTGTGAGTAGTTACTTTAGTTCTTGATAACATGGGAGAAGTCTAGTTGTTAGTAGTCATATGAAGTTGAAGTATTATGTGTTGTTTGATACTTAAGTTGTGTTGTTATTTCTCTAGTGGTGTTATGTGAGTCGAACACATAACACTTCACCTCTCATGGGCCTAGAGGAATACATTGTGCACAAAGGATGCTTATGGTGGGTTGCCGGAGTGACAGAAACCGGAACTCCAGTTCGCAGACTTTCGCACAAGGGAGTTATGAATCCTTGATCGTAATGATGTGGTTAGGCTTATGCCTTAATTACTACCTTGTATTTGCGGATGCTTGCAAGGTGTGTAATCATAAGAGTACACTTATCTTAGTCTAGAAGGTGTACTAGCATTGATCCACCCACCGACACTTATCAACACGATACATATTACTTGGCGGAGTATGGTGAAAGTGACTTGACTATCTCTCCCGTGTTTTCTCGAGAACGCTTTAGATTTTATAAGTTCAGTTCCTAGGCTTATCCTTGTTAAAGGATTGGGCCACTTGATACTCCTCAGTTACCCTGTTTACTTTGCCTGTCTTTTACTTTTCTGTTGCTTAAACCAAAAACCCCTAAATATTTACCTTTGAGTGTTTGCAGCCCTTTCCTTATCCAGTGTCACTTATCAACACCTTCTGCTCCTCGTGGGATCGATCCTCTTATTTATCGAAAAGCTACAATTGATCCCCTAGAGTTGTGGGTTATCAAGAATCGTTTATTGGCGCGGTTAACAGGGAAGGCAACCCAACTAAACCTATTAACTTCTCCGCCATCATGGACTGCAAGATAGAAATCAGAATAAGGGTAAGAAGCTAGGCCTATCGAAGACTAGCATCTTCCGACGATGTCTTGCAGCACAAGAAGAGAACAACCAACTGTTCAATAACATGAATGTAATAACAATGCAGCAGAAGTTGCTGCTGCATTGTATAATAATAAGTTGTAATAACTAATAATAATAATGCCTCCGAGTTCCCCTCCTCGACTTCCCGACGAGGAAGAAAACCCGGAACCATACAGTTTAATAGTAGTAGTTTGTAGTGGTAAGATCCAGCTTCAGCATAAAGCGTCCTGTTACCGTGGACACGGCTATTCGAATGGATTAATCCTCCATGCAGGGGTGCACTGGCGTGATTCTACGACGCTCGGATCTCCAGGGTGGCGTACACCTTGTTAGGGAACACCCCACCGAAGCTATCCGACACAAAGTAGCCCATCCTTCGGCAATCAACAGAGAGGTCATCCGCCGGACTATATCCTATGTACGCCGGGCTTTGGACCCTAACCCGAACGTACTCCTGCACGGTGCGTGACTGGCCGGTGAAGCAAAATCAAAGCAAATAAAAATACACCGCTCGAGCAAGATAAGACAACACCACTTCCCGGCAATCAGCCCGCGATACTGCTGACGTCTGAAGACCCTCGAACGAGACTACGATGTAGGGGAGCCCACACTCCTCATCCCACGTGTAGGTAGTGCGTACAAGCCAAAAGGCTACTCAAGACATCCGCCGAACCATTTAGCATTTTAATTAACCTACGTGACAACCATTATCGTTGCCTCGACTTAACTGACACGCGGACAACGACAACAGTCAGGACCACCAGTACATTGGTGCCTGCCCTGTCATCCCACCAAGTCTCTGCAGTTACCAACAAGGTGAACCGTCTCCTCACCTTGTCTCGCGTATGTTCTTGGTAGAGCTCGACTTTTCGTGGTTTGGTAACTCTGGCGAGATACGAGTAGGGTCCAAGCACGCCACTAACGTCGGTCGTACCCTCCCTGTCGTTCCCAACGCAATACCGCTCGCGGGCACCGTTGGGTCGCCCGACTTCTTACCTTAAGGACAACCGGGGCTCAGGAACCTAGAGCGGCTATACAGATTCAGCAACGAGTGGATGTACGAGGATTACCCCTCGATAGCTCACACTTGATGGTGGCTCGGCAGAGCCAAGCTAGGGGACCTTAGGCGGTCTCTGCATTGTACCGTACCTGTGCAGTTGTATATATTGTATCCGTGTTCACTCCCCTGAGTGGTCACGACCCGCTATCTAATCCTAGCTAACAATGCGCAGGGGTCACTGCTGAATATAACATATATTTATAGCAGACATCATAGGATAAAGGAAGGTACAACAAGGGGCGACAATGGCAGGCTATGCAATTGAATATGATTGTAACGTAGCAGCAGCAGTAACAATGCCTAGTGCAAGAAAGTACGGAAAAGATAGGCGATATCTGGGGAAGAGAATGACTCTGCTTGCCTGGTAGCTCGGCGATAGGGGTAGGGTCGTCGATGAAGTAGTCGTACTCGGCAGTGGTGTAGTTGGCAACAGCAGCGGGGTCTACCGGGGAATAAAGGGGGGAAGAAACAGTAAATACACATCAATCATAAACAAACATATGCATGGCATGACATAAGAAAAGGTAACGGTGTTCTAACGCAGGGCAATGTATTATGCTCAGAGCGGGAATTCGTCCGGGGATGAACTGTCAGCTCCGGGTGATTATCGGACAGGGTGTCCGGAGGGGGAAGGTACCATGCCGGAGGTGTCGTGGACATCCAACAAACATGTGCAAGGTGTATCCGTGTTAGTTGATCCATTCTGAACAAATTTCGTGTTCAGAATAAATTCATCCGGATAGTTTATCGGTACCGGTTAATTACCGGACAGACGCTCTGGAGGGGGAAATTCTCAGGTTCGGTATGTTAGAGGGGTGCGGTGGGTAGCGTATTTGTATTCTTTGTATTTTTCTGTTCAACTTTGATATATAAATTATTTTCATCTGATATACATATTAAAAGATATGAAATTTAGAAATTTCAATCATTTAAATCAATTTAAACACTTTTTTGAATTTATTTTATTAATTAATCTAAACCTTACCCAGAACAGTGTCTATGACTAGAGGGACCCACTTGTCATAGAGAGATATCTCCAAAAATAATTTTAATTAACTAAACTGTCAGTGGGGTCCACCTGTAAGTCACACATGAGCTAATTAAATTCCTTTTTATTTTAATCAGGGGGTAAGTGGTGCTGGGCCCACCTGTAATACACTCAGCTTAACCTAATTAACTTAACCAATTATTTTAGATTAGCAGGCTGGAGGCCCACATGTAAGTTGCTGGAGGGGGGTTTGTCTCTAATCTGTTTTAGTTATGCGGGGGGGGGGGGGGGGGGTTAGTCCCATGGCTTACACAGTCGTCCCGCCGGTGAGCAGAGTACGGTGGAGAGGCGCTCCGGCGAGGCGAGGGGGGAAGGACGCGACGGCGATGTAGTCGGGCAGGGGCACACGCGGGGCAGTGACGCCGCGGCCCGGGCTGCACAGCAGCAACCACAGCGCAGCCGGCGGCAGCTCCAATAGAGTAACGATACCGTTGATGTGCTCGGGAGGGGGGTTTGGCCCGATGTGGCCAAGGGGCGGACAGCGCGGCCAGGGCGCGACCCGCACACGGCCAGGGCGTGGTGAGCGGCAAGCAGCCCCGTGCGGGCGCGCATGGGAGTCGTCCATGGGCACGGTCCGGCCATGTCGGACAGTGGCCGGAGCACGCGACGAGGAGGGGCTATGGCGGCGTAACAGGAAGGGGAGATGGGGGAAACGGAGACAGAGCTCACCAGAGAGGCACACGGAGGCCGGAGAATGCTTAGAAGCGCAGAGGGCGGCTGGAATTGATGGTGGTCACCGGAGGTGCAGAGGAGGGGAACCGGCTCGATTCGCATGATGCCATGGCCTCCGGCTCGAACCGAAGTGCAGGCCCGACGTGGGTGTCCATGGCGGTCCTACTGGACGTGGTCTCGAGGTCCAGGGCGGCGGTTGGCCGCGCCGGCGACGAGGTGGTGGCGTCGGCGGGTTGGGGTGGCTTGGTCCTCAACGAGGGAGGAGCGAGGAGGGGAAATGGGGGTGGCGGCTAGGGTTACTGGGGGGCCGAGGGGCGCAGGGGGCTTATCCCTGCCGGTTAGCCGGCGGATGGACGCCACGGCACGCCGGCCGGCCGCGGGATGGCATCCACGCAGCCTGAGGAAGAAGACAAGGGAGGGAGGGCGTGGGCTGGGCCGGGCAGGCCGGGAAGGAGGTGGGCCTCGCCTAGGGCGAGGGACAAGCCCCTTTTTTCATTTTCTTCTTTTTAATTTTTGTTTTCTTTCTGTATTTAATTGTTTTAGGCACTTTTGCATTTTTGTAAAATATGTAACATAGTCCAAAATTAGTATTGCACATTAAGACAGTGCCACAAAAAGTTTGGTATTTTTATTAATTCATTTAGTATTTTATTTAAATAATAACTTATTAAATTGGACTTATTGAGCTACCGTTTGAATTTTTTATTATTTTAATCAAAGTAATAAATTCCCAAAGTTAGTTGAACCTGGCCCACTGATTTTTAGTTATTTAACAAAATTGGTTGCACAATTTTTGGACAAAGTTTTATTTGTCACATAATTTTAATAGCCACCAAAAAGGCATTTTTAGTTTGTGTTGATTCAAGATGATCATGGCATGATTAGCAACAGTAATTGTGATCACTGTAGGTGATTACTGTAGTGTGACACCGGGTGTTACAAATCTCCACCACTACAAGAATTCTCGTCCCGAGAATTAAAAAGGTAGTGATAGGGGTAGAGTTTCGGTTTCGTAATCTAACAGATCTTCTGTTGTTTGTTGTCCTTCCCGAAGAAGTTTATCCTTCTCATTGACGTCTTCATTTGTTTGCATCGGTGTATCTCGACGAGTTGTCATGCTTCCTGCGGGGGCTTCATCATACCTACGAATAGGCTAGGGGGGAACTTGAGGGGGTCGAATCGGTACAAGCTTAATCAACCGAGATGGTCGAAGGGAATGGGGTACAAAGTATCTCATGAGTTAAACTCAAGGAGATACATCGAGAGAAACAAAAGAAGGCATGAGAAGTTTTCAAGTGGATATGCAAGCATTCGTCGATGATAACGGAGGATCAAAAGGGGTCCAGAGCATCAGGCATAAACACTGAGTCTGATATCAAACTGAATATGACAAGGTAGTGGACTCGTGAGTAGTATACGAGGTCAAGCAAGAGGAATAACCTCGAGAACAGAAAAGGTACAAGAGAGTCAGGTTTCAATCCTGTGGAACTGTGGGTTATGGGCCCATGTTGAATAAGAAAGGTGGTGACAAACAATGTGAACAAGTTGCAAGATAAGTCAGAGAACAGCTTGTTAGCTATGTCGGCAGCAACGTCGGTGCCAAGGGCGAGGGACGAAGAGAACCATTTTCCTGCTCGTTAAGACGAGGCGGACCAATAGGCAAAGTTCTCATCCATCGATGGTTACCGAAATGTTATCGACGGTAGTAACAGGTTGTACGGACAAAGTAGTACACCGAAGTGTTTACATCAGCAATGAATCATCACTGCTCAGATAAGATACATAACAATAAAGGTTAAAATGGACCAATGAAACGGAAAATGTGATTATACACAAGTATTTGGTGTATATCTTTCCCCAGGGAAAGCAGAGCAAGATATACATGACCAAGCTTGTATTGGCCGGGAGTCAAAGGATGTTGTCGATGATAACACAAATCATCAAGGGGCAAGGATGGTATTGCACACGATGAATCCAATTAACACTTGGAAGAGGCAAAATGGCTGATGATGACCACGACACTTTATGTCGAAAGGTTTCAAGAAAATACAATCGAATAAAGACGACATCAAGCGCAAGGAATGGTGAAGCAAAAGGTATACGGTGTTCCCAGTTGACGACAACCCAGAACCATGAAATGGCTATGACAGGGATAGGCATTGGTTCATCACAATTCATAAGATTTCGTGCAATTAATGATATCCTCGAGATACCAGGGGTAATACTCGAAGGTAGAATAGTGGATCATAGATGCAGCATAATTTCCACCAAGAGGACAATTACTTTTACGAGAAGTTTTCATGATAAGTTCTACATCGTATCCATGGGCATGAACACAAGTTCAAGGTCGACTCCCAATTCTTAAATGCATAGCCTTTCATTCACTTCTCGCTGTCGATGGATTTGTAGAGTAGGAAATTTATCTGGCGTAACACCAGTAGAGTAAGACCCGTAGAAGTTCATGGGTTTACACAGATGGATGAAGCATAGATACAACCCATAGGGACATTTTATGAATCTTTACAACCAACAACCTGAGTACATGATACAAGTTCGAAAGCAGAAGGCTAACGACATGAAGTAGATGATACCATTAGCGGGAGGCATCTGATATCAGGGAAAATTCATGAATGACTTAGGGCACAAGGGGACGGTAGGTAGTAATCCACCAAAACGTCAGGCGGCGTACAGAGAGTCTGGGGCGAGTATCGGTACTCAACATAAGAAGAAGAAAAAAATGCCAAGGCATTGGAGATAAAAGCATCGGAATAATTCGATGCTGAAGTACAAAGGAATTATTACTTCCATATCGGTGTCTCAGATTCATATACATCGATCAAACATGAATAAGTTGAATAGAAGCTTGACGGTTAATCAATTAAGGTTTGATTTACCGAGAACCAGCTCATGTCTGGAATGACGTCGGAGCCAGAAGAATGGATTCATAGAGATCAACTGATGATTGCGTGCACTAGCACACTTGATGATTCAACAGATCAGAATGACAATACCAAGGGAGGTCATCAAAGACTACAAGACAAACGGGATTAATCACAGTGCAAGAAGGTAAGAAGAATCTCCAAAGCAGTAGGCTGCCGAGGATTGTCGCGAGATCGAATAGTATTTCAAAGTATTTTGGGAATCACAGGAACCACTGTGGATGAGCGGATCCTCGGTAAACGCGTGGAATTATCTACAGTGTGAAAAGAAGCTGCCAAGCAGTATGCACAAAGGATTTACCAATCAACGGAAAGTATATCGAGGCATCTTGTAAACACAAAAGCATCTAGGATTGAATGGATGAACGAAAGGTGTATGTGGTTATACATACAGCCTTATCGGTGGCAGGGAATTGTCAAGGTATCGACACATATGGTCTCAAGAATTTTATCAAAGAGTAATCTTCGGAATCTTCTCGTGAAGCAAGCGATCATATGTAATGACGGGCTCTCCGGGAGGAATTAGTCACGAGAACCTAATGTCAGAGTTAGCAAAAATCTTTAACCCGAAAGGGAAGAGAGATCAGAGACCCAGAGTAAAGGTACAGAGTAAAAGATCCTAATACCACCCAGTTTGCGACGTGGGCCGATAAGCCACACGACACTGTTAGTAAAGTAGTTTTGCGAAGACTAGACTCGACTTCAACCAAGGAGTTGGAAGGGGGTGTCCTACAGGCAGTCGGCTCTGATACCAACTTGTGACGCCCCAAAAATCAATCCGTGTACAGTAATCATACACGCAGGGTACATGGCTGAGATTAGGGTGCCACGGTGAGAATATCACAGCACAACACTAAACACAAAAGGATAAACCAATATGTTATAAGAAAAGGGGGTCGCACGGACCCAAATACATAAGTTATACAAGCCATAATATCTGAGTACAGACATAGTTAGTCAAGTTTTGCCTTAAGAAGGCTAGCACAAATAACATCAGAGATATAGATCGAAAAGGCAAGGCCTCCTGCCTGGGAGCCTCCGAAACTACTCCTGGTCCTGGTCAAAGGGGGGCTCGACGTAGTAGTATCCGCCTCCGGGGTACTCCTCTTCCTGGGCTCCAACGTCGACTGCAGTGGCCGATCAGGGAAAACATAAAGGGGGAAATAAAGCAAAGGTGAGTATCTAGCATACCCGCGAGTCTTACGTCCGCTACTACACATTTATGCATTTGTATCAAATGGAAAGGGGAGGCTGTATATAGTGGACTGCAAGATAGAAATCAGAATAAGGGTAAGAAGCTAGGCCTATCGAAGACTAGCATCTTCCGACGATGTCTTGCAGCACAAGAAGAGAACAACCAACAGTTCAATAATATGAATGTAATAACAATGCAGCAGAAGTTGCTGCAGCATTGTATAATAATAAGTTGTAATAATTAATAATAATAATGCCTCTGAGTTCCCCTCCTCGAGTTCCCGACGAGGAAGAAAACCCGGAACCATACAGTTTAATAGTAGTAGTTTGTAGTGGTAAGATCCAGCTTCAGCATAAAGCATCCTGTTACAGTGGACACGTCTATTCGAATAGATTAATCTTCCCTGCAGGGGTGCACTAGCGTGACTCTACGACGCTCGGATCTCCAGGGTGGCGTACACCTTGTTAGGGAACACCCCACCGAAGCTATCCGACACAAAGTAGCCCATTCTTCGGCAATCAACAAAGAGGTCATCCGCCAGACTATATCCTATGTACGTTGGGCTTTGGACCCTAACCCGAACGTACTCCTGCACGGTGCGTGACTGGCTGGTGAAGCAAAATCAAAGAAAATACAAATACACCGCTCGAGCAAGAGAAGACAACACCACTTCCCGGCAATCATCCCGCGATACTGCTGACGTCTGAAGACCCTCGAACGAGACTACGATGCAGGGGATCCCACACTCCTCATCCCACATGTCGGTAGTGCGTACAAGCCAAAAGGCTACTCAAGACATCCGCCGAACCATTTAGCATTTTAATTAACCTGCGTGACAACCGTTATCATTGCCTCGACTTAACTGACGCGCGGACAACGACAGCAGTCAGGACCACCAATACATCGGTACCTGCCTAGTCGTTCCACCAAGTCTCTGCGGTTACCAACAAGGTGAACCGTTTCCTTACCTTGTCTCGCGTGTGCTCTTGGTAGATCTCGACTTTTCGTGGTTTGGTAACTATCGCGAGATACGAGCAGGGGCCAAGCACGCCAGTAACGTCGGTCGTACCCTACCTGTCGTTCCCGACGCAATACCGCTCGCGGGCACCGTTGGGTCGCCCGACTTCTTACCTTAAGGACAACCGGGGCTCAGGAACCTAGAGCGGATATACAGAGTCAGCAACGAGTGGAGGTACGAGGATTACTCCTCGATAGCTCACACTTGATGGTGGATCGACAGAGCCAAGCTAGGGGACTCTAGGCGGTGTCTGCATTGTACCGTACCTGTGCAGTTGTATATATTGTATCCGTGTTCACTCCCCTAAGTGGTCACGACCTGCTATCTAATCCTAGCTAACAACACGCAGGGCTCACTGCTGAATATAACATATATTTATAGCAGGCATCATAGGATAAAGGAAGGTACAACAAGGGGAGACAATGGCAGGCTATGCAATTGAATAGGATTGTAACGTAGCAGCAGCAGTAACAATGCCTAGTGCAAGAAAGTACGGAAAAGATAGGCGATATCTGGGGAAGAGAATGGCTCTGCTTGCCTGGTAGCTCGGCGGTAGGGGTAGGGTCGTCGACGAAGTAGTCGTACTCGGCAGCGGTGTAGTCGACAACAACAACGAGGTCTACCGGCGGCGCGGCGTGCAGTTCGGCGAGGCGGAAACTGGCGACGTGGCGGCGGCGGGTCCCGCCGGTTTGCTAGGGTTTTCTTTTTTTAACTAGGAAAAGAAATAAGAAAAGGAAAAATAAAATCTCAATTTCTATTTATAGGCAGAAAAAAAAACGAAGTCGGGTTCCAAACGGACTCTATTGCGCTCGGGACGAAAACAAGCTATTGGGCCGGCGTGCTACAAATTTCCTTTTCTAATAAAACCGAAACTTCAAATAATTAAAACAAATCAACCGTAACTCCGAAAAAATATGAAATAAATTTCTAAATTCATCAAATAATCTAAATAAAAATATGCAATGAGAATATTTTCCAAAAAGTTAAATAAAAATAAAAACCATTTTTAAATACTTTATTTAAATATAAAATACTTTTCATAACTCAAATAAAATCCAATAATTTATAAAAATATTTTTATTTGGTCAAGGCATTGACAAACCATTTCTAAATAATAAAATATAAAATTTAAAATTGTTACCCTAATAAATAATTTAGTAAAATAAAAATATCCCTTTGGAATACTTTTTCAACTATTTTAAAATATTTAATCAGTCATTTCAATGAAATAAAAACTCTCTTGGCATTATAAAATCCCTAAAATAATTTTAGAGTTATTTATAATACTCAAAATAAATTTTAAAATCTTTAAAATAATATTCTAAATATTTCCAACTTTATTTAAAAAGGGGACAAGTCATTTTATATCCTCTCAAATGAATTTTCCTTTAGTTGAAAAATATTTTGAATAATCAAAAGAATTCCAATAATGATTAAAAAGCTTTTCCAAACTTTTAATATGTTGAAGGATTCATATTACCTTCTCTCATTTTGTTTTGTTCGTTTTGTTTTTAAATAATAAATCCCAAAACATCAATTATGAATAGTAGGGAAAGTCCTTTTATTCCTTCTCATTTTAATATTCAATAAACTCCAAAAAATTTAAAACCCAGAGAAAATCAAACACATCAATCAAACAATCATTATCTATTTAATTTTATTAACATTCCAAAATTCGGAGAATTTTGGGATGTTACATCTGAAATACAACTTCTCCTCGATCCCAAGAAGATCTTGGAGGATATTGAAATTTGGTGTGTGAAGCCTGACAATCCGCTTGATGATTTGGATATACCCAAAGACCTCAGGTTCTATATTCAACAATTCCTCGTCAATGAGATTTATCACCGAGACCTCAAGAAGAAGTTGCAACACCTACTGAAGAACGTTCATCGTGAATTCAAGAAGAAACTTGTCACTGACGATACTCCTTAAGAATTCATTGAGTATCAGTATGAAGTTCAACGCCTCACTACTGAGTTTCAAGCAAAGTGTGCCTACATGGGAAAATCCAAGGATAGGACGTCCAAGCAAATGAACAATCTGATGAAACTTCGGCAGTTACAGTCCTCAGTGCCTCCTGCTGCCCCTGAGACATCTGCCTCCATACCTGAGGATTCCACCCGGAGCCACAAGCGCATTCCTGAGGACGCTCCCGCCACTCCACCCGCGGCCAAGAATCTCACACCTGAGACTACTACTGAGGAGCCCATTGATGCTGTTGGGTCTCGCAGCAGAAAACAATAATTTTTCTAACTAGCGTCGCCCTTAACCCAAGATCTATCTAGCTGTAATGCCGCAACGGAAAAACTTGCGGAAACATACCTCGGGGTGTAGTCCGTTGCGCGGGAAACGTTCCCGCAAACGTGGTTGATGAAGCCGTAAACCTTTCACAGCCCCCTGGCTGTGTTAGCACCCTGTTGGGTGGTAGTGCCGCACGTGCAGCACCTCCTAGTACTCGCACACGTACGGACTCGATGAAGACCTCCGTTCTCCGATCCAGCGAAGTTGGCGGAAGTAGACCTCCCGGAACCGGAGTTTCGGCAGCACGACGGCGTCCGCGAAGCAGAGAAGCCTTAATCCCAGCACAGGTTCCAGACAAAGGGACCCCGGCTTGAGAGAGACGAGAGAGGAGAGAAGACCGGTGAAAACCGATCTCAATTCGGAGTAATATTGAATTCTCTGCGAATTTTTCTGTCTTTTAAGAAGTGCACCCCTGCCCATCTTTATATAGGCAGACGGAACGAGTCAACCCCCCTTTCCCTTGGCAACGTGGGACTAATACCTTTCCAAGGGGGGAGGGTGTGGCTAGGAGGAGGGGGAAGTGGGGCGCCACCCACATGGGCCCCAAGGCCCATGGCGCCCCCCTTTTTTTTCTTTTCCTTTTCCCTTTTATTTTCCTCCTTCCCCTAATGGGCTTCTTTCACAAATAAGGCCCATTGCACTTTTTAATCTGAAATAAATTATTATTAATTATTAATTCACTTAATAAATAAATAATACATATTATTTCATCTCCCGATGATCCGGAACTCCTTCCAGCTCACTCCGAACGTCCGTCGGACCAACACGGAACTTTTCCGGTACGTCTTTCTCTCTTCTCCGGTAACTCCGATAGTTCCGAAAAGGTCTCCGATATTCATCGAGCCCTTAAGCGTGTTACCCTATGGTCCGAGAACACTCCAATCATGACCGAGACAAAGGCTACGGCCAATGATCAATAGCGGGACCAGGATGCCCATAATGAGCCATGTGCATTCCGGAAGTAACCGATTGAACCGTACACATTATATACCATTCCCTTTGTCATGCGATACTAGATTAGTCCAAGATTCAATCAACTGCATCCAATGCATTAGTTCTATCTTGTTACCAACAAATCTTATTCACTCATTCCGTGATATTCATCCTTGTGACCTAGTCACACGCTGCGCAACTTTATGGATGCAATCTCACCGAGTCGGCCATGAAGTATCTTTCAATTATATGGATTGACAAATCCCGCTCTTGAATAAACACTCCTCAACATATCCCATCGGATAGGCCAAGATACACCTTTATGGTCACCATGTTTCAGTGTGACGGTTAATGCACTCAAAGCATCCTCAGAAGATAGCAATTATGCGTGATCTCACGGTCAAAGGAACAGGCTACTACGTTCTATAATTACAACACTGAACTTTTACGATTTGATCATCTTGCAATGCTTGCATTGGGTAATGTTCATCACGTCATTCATTCAATGAGGTGACCTTACCGTCAATTGACTTGATTGTCCATGATCGTGAAACCACAATCATCAGTTGACGATAAACAAGTCATCATGAGAGGCTGAATAGGAACTCTGGTTGTTTCTATACCACACCTGTATCATTGTTTCACTGATACAGTTCCAGCACAGTATGAAACTGGTCATGAACTTATTTAGATATATTGGAATAATCATATATTATTTGCCTCTAGAGCATATATCCAACAGTGTCCCAGTTGCACTAGATAGCAAATAATCTAGCTGCATATTTTCTCGATCATAATCATCTTATCATATAAGTGTTTATTGATCATGCTTGCTCATGGAAGAGGTTTCGTTAACGATCTCTACCCTTTCAGATTCGTATGTTCCTTTGCAACAGGTATTGGTCAACTTTCTTGATATACCCTTCATTATCTAGTAATGCTTGAATTATAAGTTTGGCGGGAGAGTGAGATTTTACAGTATTCTCTAATGAAAAAATGGTTTTAGTCCCTAGGACTCCCATAGTCATGTATACTAAAAAATACACTCAGCCAGAAGTCTAAACTTCTTACGCTAAACATTATTCAACCTTCTACTTCCTTAAGTAGATATTTATATTTTGTAGAGTTTCGGTTCGTGAAATTATAGCTCACATTTCCTTTCTATTCCTTTTGGTGATATCTCTAATTCATATAGACCCATAATAAGGCTTGCAATCGTAATCCAGTATTACATTCAAGTATATTATATTTTCTATCATTTAGAGTATTGTCCTCAGTTTCTCTTTAGATACTGAATGCTTGGAGTTTTCTCAGGTTCTGTGTTTTGCCAACCCAGCACATCGGAACCTGTTCTTCTTCTAAGAACCTTTGAGTCATTCTGTTATTGGATTCACAACTTCCTTTTTATGGTAGAATCATATGTCAAAGGTCATATAGGATCACATGTCTTGAGACAAAGTGCATCCCTATTCTTCCATTAAAACATTATTTTGTGATATTAAGGTTTTACATCCTTTATATAATTCCTAGCCACAAGAACCTTTTCTTGTTTAGGATATCATTCCAATCCTTTTGATGTTCATTACACGTGTCCTAATCTATCCTTATAGATTTTAGTGTGTGACACATCTGTATTTCGTTCATATAAGATTCTCGTAATCCTTTCATCTTATTAGCCTTAATCTCCATGTATATCAACGTATATATATGAGATTGTTTTCACATATATCATCGTATATATATGAAATTGACATTGTGCTCCCACTCAAATATATCCGACATATATCTGTAAGTAAGATTTTATTAAGTTTCTATTCTAATTATGTTAGACATAATAATATTGCTCCCAAAGCTCCCACTCAGAAAATGCTCTCTGCGTTCCAAGTTTTCAGGAAGTCTCCAAAGCTCCCACTCAGTTTCATTTAATTGCAGTCCATCTCAATATTTTGATTACTTCAAAATCACTTGATCAAATCAAGGTTGAGAGTTTCTTCCTTGAGGTTCTATGGTCCATCTTATCGAAACATTCTTTCGTTATGCCATTTGCTACTTCTCTTCAAATTCCAAATTTGAATGTGATGCAATTTTCTTCAGGCTATGGTCCCGGTATAGTGTTTGTGAATGAAATTCCCATATTGATTTAGCATTGCTACGCTTCCGTAGTCAATCATTATTGAATTTAGCCATAATATCTTTTATGAGCCAAATCAATCTTTATGTGTTGCATCATTCTTAATAGCTTCCTGGTTATTCGGAATGTGAAATAACTACTTTATTTCATAGGATGTGAGCCATCCCATATGCAACTCAATATGATTTCATTTCTCCTCGTTTCCTAGGTAACCATCAATCCTTCGTAATTGATGAGCAGTGTCCCTTTTGTTTCACTTAAGAAGACTCATGATTATTGTTCTGTACAGAACGTATTCATGAAAATCTTCTTATTTTTAAACTAAAGCTTTCACTTATATACCATGATCATCATCAATAGCATATTTCCTCTTTTCATGGAGTCATTGCAACGGAACATTTTCCATTGCGTTACTCTGTTATCTGGAGGCAGGGTCAATCGCCCTGGTCAAAGAATTCACTTTTCTCCCATTGGTTTATTCCTTGAGAACCATCTTCTCATTCACCAATTCAAGCAATACAAGTTTTGCTATTTGGGAAGGTGTGTTTTACAATTGCTCACAACTCGAATACAAAGAAAGTTATATGATATAAAACTTCTAGACATTTCTAACACCATCATCATATGGAGTCATCAGCCTCATTAAATTCAGAATGGTTTCCTTATTTCATGAAGTGGGTGTTTTAACTTAATAAATTATAACAACTTTGTTCATTGAAAATAGCATTAGCGTAAGGGGAATGTATTTAGACCATACTACATTTTAGTATGACTACGAATGGTTCAGGTGCTTGAGCACTTTAAACTTCCATCGTAATTTGTGGAATTATTTCCACAAGTCTCCCATTTATGTTAACTATAATACTCATCACTTTGATCACATCATGGTGATTTGTATTCTTATATCCAACTTCACTGTGATTCCGCAATCTCAGATTTATGATCTTAATTGAATGCCTTGTTCAATTAATCATGCGAAGCATCTTTAATGATTATTCATGCGCTTGGTTAATACATCATTTATGTACAATGTTTGGCGCAAGTTCTACTTTGCTAGAACTCCGTCATTAGTCATCTTGGTTGATAATAAATTCATGAGTTAATAGATCGAGTACCTAATGACTTCATCATTTATGAATTCATCTCATGCATTTAGTATAGTTATGACTTTTGACCTTATTTTTATTCATAATAACTTAATCATTAAACATTGAATATCACTTGACAATTATGGTGTTTTATAAATGCTTCTATCATATTATAAACTCAATTGCAATCATAGTATAAGCACACTTTATTCATCAAACTGGAACAACTGACTTGTCTCAAAACATGAATAACTTCGTCTCGCGAGATGCAAGACATACCACTAAGTGTTCATATTCGATTGATTACAAAAGATTTATCTAATACTCTAAGTATAATCCTGTGATAGATGTCTTGGTGAAATCTTGGTGGCCATCAACTGTCTTGGTTGCCATCAATCCTGGATCGCACCTCTTCCCGTCCATGCAACGGCAGGCCCTGTTTTCAGAAAACAGAACAAGTATCAAATACTTATTAAACTGCAAATGTTGTATAAGGGAACAAACATTTATAATGATTATATCAAACATATACCTTCTCCATCAACAATTTCTCCTTCAATGGGTTCAACCTCTAAATCTCGGAGGTTGACCATGAACTCAAAGAACTGAAGGCTTTCACCTCTTCCGACATAGTCATGGACAAAGTCTGTGTAACTCGGTAGAAGCGAGTGTAGCACCGTGTTTATAGCAGACTCCTCTGTGGTCCAATAGTCAAAGTCCTCTATGAGTTTCAGATGTATCCCATGCATCTTGGCTACGTGAGTTTTCAGACAAGTGTTCTCTTTCATCTTTGTAGTAAGAAACTCATTTTCTAACTCAAATCTGGCCACTATGAACTGATGTATAAACAATGACTTCATCATGTCGATTGTGTCAAACGTGTCCATATTCGCATATTGTTCACGTAAATCTTGCGGAAAGCTAGTTTCTATAACACTTTTAACCATGGCGTAAGTCCTTCGACGATTATGGTAATCAAGCATTACTTTTTCATCCATGTTGTCTACTGGAGGGTCTCCCATACTCTCTTGTATCACGAACAAGAGGTTAGCTCTCTTGAGCACAGTCCTAAGGTATAAGTACCAATCAACGAAATTTGACCGATCATCTTTATGTCTTTCACCACGTAAGAAAGTAACCAATCCATGATACTGATTCATGTCCATTTTAATTTTCTACAAAATATTTGCAAGGAAAACAATTAAGACTAGTTCATAAGAATGAGTTCATAATAATCATATTATAGATGAGCTCACACTAAAACAATCATCCCTAAGTAGTTTTAGTGATTACATGACCCAGATTCACTATCCGTCCTCGAATATCACAACGGCCGACGGATTAGTTTCAAAGGCAGACAACTAGTTTGTGCGATCACATCCTATATGTGACTCATGCTCGATCTTTCGATCTCTAGTATTCCGAGGCCATATCTACATATGCTAGGCTCGCCAAATTGACCTTAGTGTTATATGCTGCTGATGGCTTCTAGCCCCTCGATGGTTACCCCAAGTGGAAGGTTTGAGATGCAGTGCAACAACAAGTTTACCTCGGTGAAGATACCAAGGTTATCGAACCAGTAGGACTCAGGAGATACAAGTAGGTGGCAACGTCGCCAGAAATTGCTTCCTGACTAGGGTGTTGTAGTGGACCTGCACACAGCAACAAATAACTTTGCTCCCAACGAGTACAGAGGAGTTGTCAATTCCTCCGGCCTTGTCGTTTACAAAGGATCAACGCAAGAGATAAAAGGTGCAAAGGAAAGTAAAATCTGAAAGTAAATTGAGGGTGTGAACAATAATGTGAAGATGGACCAGGGTCCCGTGATTTTCACTAGTGATGTCTCTCTCCCAAAAGAAGATAAAAGTGCTAGCGAGGTAAACAAATCACAGTTGGGCAATTGACATGATTATGAAGGCACTGCAATGCTAACTATGCTGCAAAGAAAGAAGGGCTCAAAATCAATGGGCAGTACGCCAAGGTAAGTAGACTGAAATCCATCTGCATCTACTCCGAATCATCCACCTTGAGATATCTATCCAGAACATCTCGCTGGTAATAAGTTGCGAATCCCACCCAAAGTGTAAACTCAAATCAACAAACAACTGCATTAAAAGAACTTTGCGTAAAGTAAACAATCCTTGCACCCGCAGGTACAAGAACCGTTGTTTTATCCCTGGTGGCAACAACACATCCCCTAGTCTCATGTTTCTTTCACTCAAGCTAGACATCAAGGGGCTGAACCCACAATCGAGCATAACGCTCTCTCTTGGAGTTGCAAATAAAATACTTGGCCAAAGCAAATACCGCAACGGAGAACATGAAAGAATTTACTCAAGAACAAAATATAAAAGAGAAGAACCAAATATATTTTACTCATCACAATCTGAACATAGTCTCATAATCCATCAGATCCCAACAAACTCAGCATAGCAACAACAGAAATTACATAGATGCCTCGATCATGTGAGGCAGCTCACGAGGACTCGAAAGTGGAAGCACAAAAGGGGGAGAGATAGATCACATAGCTACTGGTCACGGACCCATGGTCCAAGGGAAACTACTCACGGTACATACGGGAGACGTCCATGGCTATGGAGGGGCTCCCGGAGGGGGTAGCTTCTCCCGGCAGGGTGCCGGAGCAGCTTCTCCAGGAAGCCCCGATCTATTAACGGCGACGGCGGCGGAACAGAGGCGAGATCGCGAAAGAGGAGTCTGTATTAGGGGTTTCCACCCCGAGGGGTAAATATAGGCGAAGGGGGGGCGTCGAGGGGACCCACGAGGCAGTCAGGAGGGTCCCTGGCACGGCCCAGGGTGGGGCCGCGCCACCTGCCCTCCTGTCTGCCTGGTGGTGGCCCCCCTTCCCTCTCTTGGTGATTCCGGAAGCTTCTGTTGCGCTGATTTTTTATATATTTTCCCGGAATTTTTGGAGCACTTTTAATGGCCGGAAAACCTGAAATACAAAAACAGCAGAAAACAGAAACTGGCAACTGGGTGCACTGAGTTAATAGGTTAGTCCAAATAGGTTCAAAAGAGTATGAAAGTTCAAGCAAAACATGGCAAAGTCACACAAAACATGCATGGAGCAAGCAGAAATTATAGATACATTTGGGACGTATCAACATCCCCAAGCTTAATTCCTGCTCGTCCTCGAGTAGGTAAATGATAACAAGCATAATTTCTGTGGTGACATGCCACACAACCATAAAAGGACTTTTAAGTAAAGCAATCAAAGCATGCAATTCAATTCAAGTCTTAACAAGAAAGAGTCTATATTAGCATTTACACAAGCAACAAAAGAACAAAAGGTGCAAGAGCTCTCGCTGTCCGTGACTCGAATGTCTCCAGATGGTGTTTGCGTGCAAGCAAGGGATAGGGAAATACGAGAGAAAAAATAAGGTTGTTGAGAACAACTATCTACTAAAGTTTCACAGTTGGTCTCCTTTGGATTCTTATCTGGACTTGTCCCCAGACCACTAGACAGGTACAAGTCAAACTGATCCACTCCCTTTCGATATTTTGAGCACTCATGCAATGGATGAGCGTGAGCAAGAAAGTTGACACCTAAAAGGCGAAACAGAAAGAAGGTGGAGGAGGAAGACAAAAAGGTGTGAAAGGCTCACATCAATGAGGACAATCATAGGCGAGAGAAGACCATATGATAGATATGATGTGAGGAGTAGGGATTGCCATACAACGGATGCACATGGGAGCTAAAATCTCTCCAAGGGAACTAGTGGGGGTGCATCTAACTTGCTTGCTCAAGAAGACCTAGAGCTCGTTTGAGGAGGCTCATCATTGGAATATACAAGCCAAGTTCTATAGTGTGAAGGGTCCCCACATAGCTATATGCATGATGATGATCTCTATGGAGTACAAGGGATAGGAGATGAAGTACTAGTGTGGATCTCTCAAAAGGAATAGTAGTATGCCCCCTTCTCTCTTTTTATTTTTTTTATTTTTCTCTTTTATTTTTTATTTTTTTGGTGGCCTCAATGGCTCTTTCTATTTAACTCTCATTTGTCCTCTTTGGGATCTTTTGATTTTGTCCTCTTTGGGATCTTTTCCTCACTTTAGGGGCAATACTCTATATTTTACAAGAATATAGGAGATCTTTCACACTTTACAACGGTACTCACATAAAGAAAATGTAACTATCATGATGCAAATGTATGCTTCTGCCAGGGTAGCAGGATATGCAATGATACTAGCGCATCATGTAGCAATGATTAGGGAAAGGCCCAACTAGCATGCGGCTCATCGATCAAGCAAGTAGCATGTATGACATGAAGATCAAGTCATGAGAAGGTGGATGTTGCATGGCAATGTATCTCGGAAAGGCTATGGAAATGCCTTGTAGGTAGGTATGGTGGCTGTTTTGAGGAAAGATATAAGGAGGCTTATGATCACAGAGCGTATCGTGCCAAGGGTTTGGATGCACCGGCGAAGTATGGGCCAACTCTCGAGGTGAGAAAGGGCAATGCACGGTACCGAAGAGGCTAGAAAAAGTATAGGTGGGTGGAAGTGTCAACTTTCGAATACTCACATTAGTCCAAAGAACTCATGCACTTATTATCAGTAACTCTCAATCTAATCAGGAGGTTCACAAAGACACAGGTACCCCGAGGAGGAGTGTATGGGGGTTTGGTTATCCTTGCGCATCCTCGACTCATGGTACGTGAGTGTACTCTAATATTCGAACCCTCCAGAGGTTAGTGATCCATCTAGTAGCTCGAGTTCTCAACAGGGGTTTTTGGTTTTTGAAAAACACACAGATTGCCCAAAGTACGACATCTATCACTAATAGGCAAGAGCTCTTAAGACCATAAGTTCAAACATTACTCTAGTCAATACCTCAAAACTATTGCAAGTTACTACTACAAAGAGAACAACAACTTTAACTACCTACTTTCAGTCAAGACACAGAACTCAGTGCAACAGGAAAACTCTCTAACAAGATCAAACATGCAACCTATAGAAAGTTCAACCTAAGACAAAAATAAAATCTCTAGAAAAACTAAAGCACTACAACTAAACAGAACAGCAGCTAAGAAAAGAAAAAGAACAGCTCACAGCTAAAAGAATAGGCATGCAAATCCTATGAGGAGTTCTAGTTCAAGCGGAGCGTGAATCTCTCCCACACAAAAGAGTAAGTTGGGGTCTAACTTGTTACTACATCAAACAAAGCAAAAGAAAACTAAAAACAAAACCTAAGAGCGAGACGCTCCAAGAATAGCACATAATGCATGAAGTGATAAAAATATAGTGCAACGAGAGACGAACTGATAATTGTTGATGAAGAAGGGGATGCACGGGGGAATCCCCAAGCTTAGACGCTTGAGTCTCCTTGAATATTTATTAGGGGTGCACATGGGTATCCCCAAGCTTGAGCGTTTGACCCTCCTGAATCTTCTTTCATCATCCTCCATCGCGCACTTGAAAACTCCCTTCATACATAACTCATTGTAGGCTGATTAGAGAGGTTAGTACCCTAATAAAATAATTTTTCTCTACTGAAAATAAAGATTTTCAGGAATAGCTACTGTTTCCCAAGATTTCCAAAAGGTTTTTGCAAAGAAAAAGCAAGCTTAAGGTTTGAAAAAGTGAAGAGAGACAAAACGTGGCAGAATCTGTGAAAAACAGAACAGAAGATAGAAACGAATTTTTTAGGGGTACTTCTGCAACTCAAATAAAAAACCTCAAAACATACGGAAGTTTCGTAATTGTATAGAGCATTCTGTGTAAAAAATTCAGCTCAAAAAGACGAACTGGGATTTGTCTCTGATTTTTCTATTCACGAGGACAGAATCTGTTTTCTGGACAGCATGTCACAACTTTTACTTCCTTTGCCGTATGAGGCTAAACTTGGCACAAAGCTTGAAAAGTAAAGATACAATGATTTTGCTACAGTATTAACAATCATCAAGACCACTAAGAACAGAACAAAAGAAAAAAAGAAAAACCTAAATTCGTTGCGGGCTGCCTCCCGAAAGCGCTTCTTTAGAGCCATTAGCTAGGCTTAAAGCAGAAGATCAAGTCTTTTCAAGAGAATAACTAGCCCGTGTGATGGACTCAAAAGGTAACTTAATCTTTTTCCTAGGGAAATGTTCCATCCCTTTCTTTAGAGGGAATTGAAATTTTATAGTTCCCTCTTTCATGTCAATGATAGCACCAACTGTGCGAAGAAAAGGACGTCCCAAAATAATTGGACAATAGGGCTCACACTCAATGTCCATAATAGTGAAATCAACGGGAACATAATTTTCATTGACAATGATAAGAACATCGTCGATCTTCCCCAAATGTTTCTTTACGGAAGAATCAACAAGACGAACACCAAAAGAACAAGGATCAAAAGGTTTCAATTCAAGCATATCATACATTCTTTTGGGCATAACAGAGATACTTGCTACAACATCACAAAGAGCATAACAGAGATACTTGCTACAACATCACAAAGAGCATAACAAGAGAAGTTATTCAATTTAATTTTTATCATAGGATCCCAAACATCTTCTAGCTTCCTAGGTATGGAGGCTTCTAGTCTAAGCTTCTCCTCCCTAACTTTGATTAGAGAATTGGTGATATTCTCTGTGAAGGCAAGATTGAGTGTGCTAGTGTGGGGGTCTCTAGACATCTTGTGTAGGAAACCAATAACTTCAGGTAAAGTGCAGTTGTCAAAGTCTAGGTCACTACTATCTATCAAGGAGGTAGTAATATCATTTAGGTTCACTTTTTTGAAAGCCTCTATGTTCATAGAGGTTGCTTCATCTATGGTTGAGGTGGTAGCATCACCATTGATAGGTCCAGTGGGGCTAGGGGTGTGATGGGTGCTAACAGTTTGGACATCCTCAACTACTTGGATAGTGGCTACTGTGTGGTAGGTAGGAAGGCTCTTAACTCTCTCTTCTTCCTTGGGTACAACTTCGGGTTTAGCTTCCATTTGGTTTATCAAGGTAGATTGGGTATGAGACATGTTTGAAACATAAGTCTCGATGGCAGTGAGTCTAGTTTGGAGACTAGAAATGTCACCGTTCAGGCTTTCAAGCTGTTTGCTAATGTTTTGCAAGATAGAGGAGTGCTCATATAATTGTCTAGAAAAGGCCTTGTTTTGTTCAAACTGAGTGTGCATATAGCTTTTGGTGGACTTTTCTATTTCCACAAGTTTCTCATAGCTGGGCATGTCTTTTTCCCTATAGTTCTGGCTGTAGGAGTTGCTGGTGGTAGGATAAGTGTTGTTCCCATAGTTGTTGGATGGGAAAGGCCTAGGATTGTTGCTACCAAAGTTACTCCTATAAGCATTATTGTTGAATTTGTTTCTAGAGACAAAATTAACATCTACTTGCTTCTGAGCAACCAAAGAATTTAAAGGAACATCTTGAGGATCAATAGAGGGTTGCTTGGTAAGTAGAGACATGATAAGGTCAACCTTTTCATTTAAAGAGGAGATCTCCTCGACAGAGTTTACCTTCTTACCGGTTGGGGATCTCTCGGTGTGCCATTGCGAGTAGTTCAACATCATCTCATCAAGTAGCTTTGTGGAAGCACCAAGCATGGTTGACATAAAAGTTCCTCCCGCGGCCGAATCTAACAGGTTCCACGAGGTGAAGTTCAAGCCTGCATAAAAAGTCTGGATAACCATCCAGGTAGTCAGTCCATGTGTGGGGCAGTTCTTGACAAGCGTCTTCATACGTTCCCAACCCTGGGCAACGTGTTCATTATCCAATTGCCTGAAATTCATAATGTTACTCCGCAATTGAATTTTTTTAGCAGGGGATAGTACTTCCCTATAAAAGCATCTTTGCATTTACTCCAAGAATCGATACTGTTCTTGGGCAAAGATTGTAGCCACTCCTTGGCTCTTCCTCTCAAAGAGAAAGGAAAAAGCTTCAGCTTGACGATGTCTCCATCCACTTCCTTGTACTTCTGCATGTCGCAGAGCTCGATAAAGTTGTTTAGGTTCAAGGCAGCATCTTCTCCTGCTCCTGAGAATTGATCTTGCATAACAAGGTTAAGCAGAGCAGGTTTAATCTCATAAGAAGGTGCTGAAGTGGCAGGTGGAGCAATAGGAGTGTAGATAAATTCACTGTTGTTGTGACTAGTGAATTCACACAACTTAGTGTTTTCATTGGAACCCATAGTAGCAGCAGGTATTTTTGGTATTTTTTATTAAGGACACAAAAGTAAAAACTGAAAGGTAAACTAACAAGACTAAAAAGCAAAGGTACAAGATAGTGTGCAACTCCCCTATCTTGTAGACTTGAGTCCCCGGCAACGGCGCCAGAAATTTGCTTGATGGCTTCTCGCCCCTCGTTGGTTACCCCAAGTGGAAGGTTTGAGATGCAGTGCAGCATCAAGTTTCCCTCGGTGAAGATACCAAGGTTATCGAACCAGTAGGACTCAGGAGATACAAGTAGGTGGCAACGTCGCCAGAAATTGCTTCCTGACTAGGGTGTTATCGTGGACCTGCACACAGCAACAAATAACTTTGCTCCGAACGAGTACAGCTGAGTTGTCAATTCCTCCTGCCTTGTCGTTTACAAAGGATCAACGCAAGAGATAAAAGGTGCAAAGGAAAGTAAAAACTGAAAGTAAATTGAGGGTGTGAACAATAATGTGAAGAGGGACCAGGGTCCCGTGATTTTCACTAGTGATGTCTCTCTCCCAAAAGACGATAAAAGTGCTAGCGAGGTAAACAAATAACAGTTGGGAAATTGACAGGATTATGAAGGCACCGCAATGCTAACTATGGTGCAAAGAAAGGAAGGGCTCAAAAGCAATGGGCAGTACGCCAAGGTAAGTAGACGAAAATCCATCTGCATCTACTATGAATCATCCACCTTGAGATATCTATCCAGAACATCTCGCTGGTAATAAGTTGCAAATCCCACCCAAAGTGTAAACTCAAAGCAACAGACAACTGCATTAAAAGAACTTTGCGTAAAGTAAACAATCCTTGCACCGGCAGGTACAAGCACCGTTGTTTTATCCCTGGTGGCAACAGCACATCCCCTAGTCTCATGTTTCTGTCACTCAAGCTAGACATCAAGGGGTTGAACCCACAATCGAGCATAACGCTCTCAATTGGAGTTGCAAATAAAATACTTGGCCAAAGCAAATACCGCAACGGAGAACATGCAATAATTTACTGAAGAACAAAATATAAAAGAGAAGAACCAAATATAATACTCATCATAGTCTGAACATAGTCTCATAATCCATCAGATCCCAACAAACTCAGCATAGCAACATCAGAAATTACATAGATGCCTCGATCATGTGAGGCAGCTCACGAGGACTCGAAAGTGGAAGCACAAAAGGGGGAGAGATAGATCCCATAGCTACTGGTCACGGACCCATGGTCCAAGGGAAACTACTCACGGTACATACGGGAAACGTCCATGGCTATGGAGGGTCTCCCGGAGGGGTTAGCTTCTCCCGGCAGGGTGCCGGAGCAGCTTCTCCAGGAAGCCCCGATCTAGAAACGGCGGCGGCGGAACAGAGGCGAGATCGCGAAAGAGGAGTCCGTATTAGGGGTTTCCACCCCGAGGTGTAAATATAGGCGAAGGGGGGCGTCGAAGGGACCCACGAGGCAGTCAGGAGGGTCCCTGGCGCGGCCCAGGGTGGGGCCGCGCCACCTGCCCTCCTGTCTGCCTGGTGGTGTCCCCCCTTCCCTCTCTTGGTGATTCCGGAAGCTTCTGTTGCGATGATTTTTTTATATATTTTTCCCGGAATTTTTGGAGAACTTTTAATGGCCGGAAAACCTGAAATACAAAAACAGCAGAAAACAGAAACTGGCAACTGGGTGCACTGAGTTAATAGGTTAGTCCAAATAGGTTCAAAAGTGTATGAAAGTTCAAGCAAAACATGGCAAAGTCACACAAAACATGCATGGATCAAGAAGAAATTATAGATACGTTTGGGACGTATTAGCTGCTTAGCAAGGCCATATCGATATATGCTAGGCTTGCCAGGCCCAACCTCATGCGAACTATAATGTATGTATGACACCCGATCGTCACGGCATGCCTATCATAAAGAGAACCTTCCAAGTGGTGCACACTTCGGCAGAATACTTATGTTTGGTATTTTATAAGGGATCATCTTATTTAATGCTACCGTCGTGTATCCTATACTAGAAAGTTTTAAGATGTATGATCATGGTGGCACTAAGTCTACAGTGTCTCCATTTAAGTTTGTTTCATCATGATGAACATTTACTACTTTCTAGTAACACATAGCAAAGCTATCACTACATCAAGATTAAGCAAACAACAATAGCCCCCTCTGCAATATAAAGTTAGACGCCTCTATATTTGTATATTGCATGTTTTACGTGGCTGCTAGGGCTTTTCATAGATCAACCGTTTCTACGAACATTGAACCACAATGCTGATTATAGATTGTCTCTATTACACCCCGTACGGGGCCCTCCGTTGCAAATGCCATATCCGCTAAAGTAAGAGAGACAGACACCCCCCAGAGCCACTTTATACGGTACAAGCCGTATGTCAAGCGTGGAACCAGTCTCGCGTAAGCATACGCGTAAGGTCAGTCGGGGCCGCTTCATCAAACAATGCCACAGATATAACAAGTACACGTGAGAGGGTAACGATCGTAGAATCAACGCCCACATCCCCGATGTGTTCTAACCGTACAGCAATACAAAGCATAGATCTAGCTCATGATACCGTTGTTGGGTCTCGCAGCAGAAAACAATAATTTTTCTAACTAGCGTCGCCCTTAACCCAAGATCTATCTAGCTGTAATGCCGTAACGGAAAGACTTGCGGAAACATACCTCGGGGTGTAGTCCGTTGCGCGGGAAACGTTCCCGCAAACGTGGTTGATGAAGCCGTAAACCTTTCACAGCCCCCTGGCTGTGTTAGCACCCTGTTGGGTGGTAGTTCTGCACGTGCAACACCTCGTAGTACTCGCACACGTACGGACTCGATGACGACCTCCGTTCTCCGATCCAGCGAAGGTGGCGGAAGTAGACCTCCCGAAACCGGAGTTTCGGCAGCACGACGGCGTCCGCGTAGCAGAGAAGCCTCAATCCCAGCACAGGTTCCAGACAAGGGGACCCCGGCTTGAGAGACACGAGAGAGGGGAGAAGACCGGTGAAAACCGATCTCAATTCAGAATAATATTGAATTCTCTGCGAATTTTTCTGTCTTTTAAGAAGTGCACCCCTGCCCATCTTTATATAGGCAGACGGAAGGAGTCAACCCCCTTCCCTTGGCAATGTGGGACTAATCCCTTGCCAAGGGGGGAGGGTGCGGCTAGGAGGAGGGGGGAAGTGGGGCGCCACCCACATGGGCCCCAAGGCCCATGGCGCCCCCCCTTTTTTTCTTTTCCTTTTCCCTTTTATTTTCCTCCTTCCCCTAATGGGCTTCTTTCACAAATAAGGCCCATTGCACTTTTTAATCTGAAATAAATTATTATTAATTATTAATTCACTTAAATAATAAATAATACATATTATTTCATCTCCCGATGATCCGGAACTCCTTCCAGCTCACTTCGAACGTCCTTCGGACCAACACGGAACTTTTCCGGTACGTCTTTCTCTCTTCTCCGGTAACTCCGACAGTTACGAAAAGGTCTCTGATATTCATCGAGCCCTTAAGTGTGTTACCCTACGGTCTGAGAACACTCCAGTCATGACCGAGACAAAGGCTACGGCCAATGATCAATAGCGGGACCTGGATGCCCATAATGAGCCCTGTGCATTCCGGAAGTAACCGATTGAACCGTACACGTTGTATACCATTCCCTTTTTCATGCGATACTAGATTAGTCCAAGATTCGATCAACTGCATCCAATGCATTAGTTCTATCTTGATACCGACAAATCTTATTCACTCGTTCCGTGATATTCATCCTTGTGACCTAGTCACACGCTGCGCAGCTTTATGGATGCAATCTCACCGAGTCGGCCATGAAGTATCTTTCCATTATATGGATTGACAAATCCCGCTCTTGAATCAACACTCCTCAACATATCCCATCGGATAGCCCAAGATACACCTTTATGGTCACCATGTTTCAGTGTGACGGTTAATGCACTCAAAGCATCCTCAGAAGATAGCAATTATGCGTGATCTAACAGTCAAAAGAACAGGCTACTACGTTCTGTAATTACAACACTGAACTTTTACGATTTGATCATGTTGCAATGCTTGCATTGGGTAATGTTCATCACGTCATTCATTCAATGAGGTGAACTTATCGTCAATTGACTTGATTGTCCATGATCGTGAAACCACAATCATCAGTTGACGATAAACCAGTCATCATGAGAGGCTGACTAGGAACTCTGGTTGTTTCTATACCACACCTGTATCATTGTTTCACTGATACAGTTCCAACACAGTATGAAACTGGTCATGAACTTATTTAGATATATTGGAATAATCATATATTATTTGCCTCTAGAGCATATATCCAACAGTGTCCCAGTTGCTCCCATCTCATCAGCTCCTCTTGCATCAAGAAATCCTGAGGCGTCCACAACACCTCCTGCTGCATCAAGCCTACAAGAAAATTCTGAGCGATGCCTGATTGTCTTCACTCCACCCTCCAAGGAGATTGTGTCTGGGACTGGTACTCCCGTCATTCCAATGCCTCAGTTCACTCCTCCTCCAATCATCACAGAACTTGAGGACAAGGATGTCGATATTGAGGTTACCAGAACTCCATGCATCATGGATGAGGACTATTAGTTGGACAACTCCCCCACTCATACTATCTTTTCGCTTGAGCTTCACTCACCCACAACCACAGAAATCATTCCTGATGGAGTCCAAGATTCTGAAGACTTTGTGCATGAAGCCTCTGTTGCAGATGATGACGCTGATGAGGCAGCCGGTGCTTCCGATGAGACTGATGAACCTGAAGCTGACAGTACTCAACCTGCCACTGAAACTGAGGCAGAGCACAACACTAATGCTGAACCCGAAGCTGCTCAGGAAACCTCGGCTGAAAAACAAGTTACATCTCCTTCAACCCCCGCTACATCTCCGATACCTGGCCCTGAGGCCTCAGCGGAAACAAATGTTTCCCCACCAGTGCATCCACCTACTTCAGATGCACCAGTCCCTCAGGATAAAGCTTCAGCACTTTCTCTCTGCCCGAAGCAGAAGCAACCATTTCATTGCAACATTGAGACTGATGCTCGTCCAAGCTTCAATGTTGATGCTTTCTTAAACTCCATGAGCTTCTTTCAAGATGGGATTCAGAATCCATATCACTCTGCTCCGCCAAGCAAGCTACTGAGATTCTGGACTGCAACTCAGAAGAATTATTATGCCTCAGTCCTCTACATGGCACGTAAGGTCTTTCCTCATAAGCACATTCCTCATTCGGATATGGAGGAAATTTCGTGCTTCAACAATGCGCTGCAAGACCTATTCCATGCCAAACTGCTTTAGTTCTGCTCCGAGTGCATACATTGGAATGAAGAGGTTGTGCTTCAGTTCTATGCGACTTTATATGTCTCACGCGATCCTAAGGACATCAACACTTGGGTGCTGGAATGGATGACTGAGCATCAACACTATACTTCCTCAGTTCCTGAGATCATTGAGATTCTTCAGCTATCTCTCTCTGATGCATTAGTTCCCAGCACTTACGGCGCTCCACTTCTGCGGGATGATCTGATGAATATGATCATGAAGCCTCAAGCCCCTGAAGCTCATCCCCGTACCAAGTTTCTCATCAGAGAGCTTCAGTATCTGCCAAGCACTCTCTACCGCATTCATGCCAAGTCTTTCTGCCCGATCAAGGGGTATGAATCTACTGCTGAAGAAGTTGTTGGCATCATGAAGAATATTCTGTACAACCTCTGCATGTCTGCGCCAATCAATGTCTCAGACTTCTTCTTCAGAACAATGGTTGACGCTTGATACGTCCTAAACGTATCTACTTTTCCAAACCCTTTTGCTATTGTTTTGCCTTCATTCTTGCATGATTTGAACGAAACTAACCCGGACTGACGCTGTTTTCAGCAGAGCTACCAGTGCTGTTTTATTTTGTGCAGGTTTATGGACATTTAGTTACGCTGGAAAAATTCCAAAAATATATATAAAAAATCAGTGTTCCGGAAGCTTCCACCAGGCCAAAGGGGGGCCACAGGGAAGCCAGGGGGCAGCCAGGAGGGTGCCTGGCGCAGCCCAGCCCCTGTCCACGCCACCTGGCCTCCTGGCTGGGTCCCACACCCCCTGGTGACCTACCTTGGCCCCTATTTATTCTCCCGACGCAGAAACCCCGAAAGAGGAGTCGCTTTTCCAATCTACGTCGTGGAGCCGCCGCAACCCTCTGTTCTTCCTCGGAGAGCTAATCTGGAGGCTGAATTGGCCTCCGGTGAGGGGGAAATCATCGCCATCGTCATCATCATCGCCTCTCCATCACCCCTCCATGACTTCTCCTCTCATGTGTGAGTAATTCCTTGCTTTAGGCAAAGGGGATGGTAGGGATTGGATGAGTTAGATCATGTAATAGTTCAATCATATTGTTGGGGGCATGTTGCCTATCATCTACTTGGTGTTTATCATCTCTGTTACAATTTGTTGCTCATAATGCTTGTCACTTTGGGCCTAAGTGCCATGATTTCAGATCTGATCACCCTTTTGTTTCTTGAGTTTGTGGTGTTCTTGATCCTATCTATGAGTTGTATGCACTTATTATAGTCCGGAACCGGCGATCCCAATGGTGACAGCTTGGGACACCAAAGGGGATGGACTATAATTTGAGGATTCCGTGTATCCATGAATTGTTAATGCTTTGTTCCGGTGCTCTTTGACAGGAGTACCTTAATCTCCGTAAGTTCCTTTTGGCCCCGTTTGTAGCGGGAGGGTAGGACAAAAGATGTTGTGCAAAATTCTTATTGCAAGCACGTACAACTACCTTGGGATACATGCCTGATGTTTGATATTTTCCTAGATGATCCTTTGTTTTCTGTGAGCCTTGCCCAAGTTAGAATTTGTTACATGTTCGTTCTCATCCAAGCAGCGCCCAACCATCCATCTCCCTAGTCTACAGTGTTTTCCTTCTGCTGGTTACTAGTTGTTTACCTTTGCTGTTCCACTATCACTATCACCACTATTATCATTACCACCACTACCATATCACAGTTGCTACTAATACCTTTGTGCAAGCAAGTATTTATTTCAGGTGCGGTTGAATTGACAACTCAATTGTCAAAGCCTGTACGTATTCTTTGTGTCCCCAAGTGTCGAATCAATAAATTGGGTTATCTTGCCCGCGAAGACTATCTCGATCCCCTACAGTTGAGGGTTATCAAGTAATATTTTCTGGCGCCGTTGCCAGGGACCATAGCTTTATTTACAGGTCTACTCGAAGTATCCTACCTGCTGCATGTTATCCACTATGGGTAAGAAGGGAGACCCTAGAGTTCCGATCCTACCATCCCATACGAGACGAGGTACTGCTCTTAGCACTAGTGCTAAACTTGATTCACCTTCAGTTATGAGTCAGTTTGATTCACCTCAGTTACATGCTACTTCTGCTGAGTCTGGCAATATGTCAGATACTTTTGATGATGCTTCTACTACTTTTGAGACTACAGGTTCACTTGGTTCTTTTATAGAAGAACAGATTGTTGCTGCTGCCCGACTCTCGGGTGTTGAAATTCCTGTTATCCAAACTCCTATTGGGAAAATTCATAACTTTGCTGACCTTAAGGAGAAACTCCTTGAGGATGATTATATTACACTTGATGATGATTTTTGCAGGGAACATAATGAATGTGCTGATTCTGACCCTGCTACTATAAAGAAGTTGCTAGCAAAACACTCCCTGAAGAACAAGTTTACTCCTGATCCTACTTTTGCTACGTCTCCTATACGCATTGCTGATCCTGATTTTGATTTCTCCGTTGACCTTTCACTTATATCCACAGTTGAAGTTGATCCCTTTTATGGCAGAGAAAATGATGATGCTATCGGGCACCTCACCAAACTCACTGAGTTAGGCGGCTTGTTTACTACAGATGAAAGGATCCGGAACTTTTATGTGACCAAGCTTCTTCCTTTTTCCTTGAAAGGAGATGCTAGAGCATGGTACGATGCACTACCATGTGGTTCCATTCAAAGTCCTCAAGATATGGCTATATCTTTCGTTGATAAGTATTTTCCTGCTCATATGCAACATGCTGCTTTACAAAGAATTTATAACTTTAAACAGTTGCAGGATGAGCATCTCCCTAAAGCTTGGGGGAGATTTTGCAATTTTCTAAAAGCTAGACTGGGACATGAAATCCCTAAAAATGAATTACTTGATATATTTTATGCTGGTCTAACCGATGGGTCTAAATCCTACCTAGATAGTTGTGCTGGTTGTGTTTTCAGGCAAAGAACACCTGACGATGTGGAAAAATTGATGGGCAAAATTGCCAAAAACCATGAAGATTGGTCCGTGCCTGAACCACCTCAACCACCAAAGAAGAGGGGCATGCTAGTCATAAGCCCGGAAGATATGCAAGAAGCAAAGAAGTCCATAAGAGAGAAAGGTATTAAAGCTGACGACGTGAAGAATCTACCTCCAATTGAGAAGCTGTGTGATCCTACCACTCACCCACCTATGGTAGAAGTACACTCTCTTTTAGATTTCAATGCAAGTGACATCCCTAAAGGTAAACCTCCTGACCAATGTTTAGATGAGCTTGATAATTTTATTATGAAGCAGAATCACTTCAATAAGAAGATACAAGGTCAGTTGCATGATAATACTCTTGCTATCAAAAGTTTGGTTGATGTTCTAGGTAGAACAGTTAATGATGTTAAATGTCTTGTGAAGCATTTTCATATGGTTCAAACTCAGCTTGAACAAATTTCTAATGTGCAAAAATATTTGCTTGCTAATAATGCCAAACAGGACAATTTACAAGCTTACGGTATAAAGACCCGGGGTGGCACACACACCCAGGACCCTCTCTATCCAGAGGGGCATCCAAAGAGGATCGAGCAAGATTCTCAAGTGCAAGAAGAAGAAATTGTTAGCTCCCCAAAGAAGAAGAAGAAGAAAAAGAAACACAAGGAAGCTGACAATTCCAATGATCCTATAGAAGAAGAAGAACAAGATGTGGATCCAAACAACATATCTACATCTGATGCTGAGACTGAAGACGGTGCTGAACCTGAAAAAGATACTGAATTGAATGATCCACCCAAGGTTCGTGAAGAAGAAGCACCCGATAAGCGCAAGAAGTATACTAGAGAAGACTTCCTTCCAAGGAGACACGGGAAGGAACGAGAACCATGGGTACAGAAACCCATGCCTTTCCCAAACAAGTCCGTCAAATCCAAAGAAGAAGAGCACTATAACAAGTTTTGTGAGTGGATGAAACCTCATTTTCTTCAAATTCCTTTGACTGATGCTATTAAATTACCTCCTTACTCAAAATATATGAAAGATATTGTTACTAAGAAAAGAAAAATCCCTAATGAGGCAATATCTACTATGCTTGCTAACTACTCTTTCAGTGGCAAGATTCCTGAGAAGCTCGGTGATCCAGGTATACCCACCATTCCTTGCTCCATAAAGAATAATTATGTTAGAACTGCCTTATGTGATCTTGGTGCAGGAGTGAGTGTTATGCCCTTCTCTCTCTAAAAAAGGCTTTATTTAGAGAAACTAATTCCTACAGATATCTCTCTTCAGATGGCCGACAAGTCCACGGCCGTCCCGATCGGTATTTGTGAGGATGTTCCTATTGAAGTTGCCAATTGCTTAATACTTACTGATTTTGTTGTGCTTGACATGCCCGAGGATGGGAGCATGTCCATTATTCTTGGTAGACCATTTCTTAACACTGCAGGTGTCGTTATTGATTGCAATAAAGGGAAGGTTACCTTCAACGTAAATGACAAAGAACACACGGTGTATTTTCCGAAGAAAATCGACAAAAGGCATGGCCTTAACTCCATTGAGAATATCGAGACCGTGAAGATTGGAGAATGGGCTTGTCCACTACATGTATACCACAAATACAAAACAATTATGGTGGGGACCATCTCCATTAAAGTGAGAGTGCAATGATCACTTCATAAGAGGCGAGACTTTCTGCGCTATATATCACCGGTGTGTTGGTAAGACTTGATCAACCTTGCTAACTAGCAAGTTTTATATAAGTAAAAAGTTGAGCTTGTTATGTTTTCATTTCCTTTAGCTTTTATTCTCCTTGCTCTACCCAATTTTTTGTTTAAAACTTCACTTGTTCTAACTTTTGTCTCAAGTTCACGAAAGTTTTTGCAGCTTTTTGAACTTTGAAAAATTCTGTACAGTGAAGTTGCCCAGAAAATTCAAGAAAATTCAAAATAACAATTTCCAGGTAAAAATCCATCGGGGAGTACATATGGCTGACCAGGGGGGTCCACCCCTGGCCCAGGAGGCCAGGTGGCACATCCCAGCTCCTGGCCGCGCCACCCACCCTCCTGCTGGAATCTCTTCTTCCAATCTCTCTCTTTCACCCCGAAAACTCGCGTTCTTGCTCTGGTTTCGTGTTCTTGTTGTTCTTGAGCACGGAGCTTCGATCTCCCTCTACAACCACTCATTTGAGCTGAAATTTGGGACAAATATTCTCTGGTATGTGACTCCCTCATCCCTCCAATTAGTTTTCTAGTTGGTGGCTTCATTAGTGAGTATTTAGTGGTTCTTGGTGCTGTCTAGTTGAGCTTAAATGTTTGTGTAGAAATTTATTTTTCAAGTTTTGTTGCTAGTTTGAGCCTTGGTAAAGTAAGTAGAATGTTTTTCCAAAACTAGTTTTGCTTAAATCCTCGTTTTTGTGAACTGTTAAAAATTTCAGAAATGGAGAGGCTAGGAAAGTGGCTTGGGAAGAAGAAGCCAGAAAGCTCTAGCCGTGTTACGCGTTGCGCAGCTTCACCTTCGGCCACGAGGGTGAGCTATAATGAAGATATCGTACCCATGGAGATGTTGGACGCGTCACCCGCAAGAGCTATGGCATTTCCATGCGAAGACTTCATGGAGGATGCCGGCATACGGGAAGAGTTCTATGCTCTGTGTGCCCATGCATGTTTAACACGGCTCGTTACGAGCCGTGTACCACAGTACGAGACACTCACCGCTATTTTTCTTAACAGTTTCAGGTTTTATCCTGACCATAATACTGTGGTGTTTAGACTTTATAAAAGGTTGCTGACCATGCCTATGAGTGTGTGCCCATGCATGTTTAACACGGCTCGTTACGAGCCGTGTACCACAGTACGAGACACTCACCGCTATTTTTCTTAACAGTTTCACGTTTTATCCTGACAATAATACTGTGGTGTTTAGACTTTATAAAAGGTTGCTGACCATGCCTATGAGTACATTTTGTGAAGCTTTAGGTTTGCCAGGCTTGGTCGAAAAGAAGAAGAGGAAAAATGTCCAAACTGTTGCACTCAACACCCTCCTCGACTCGTTCTGTAACACTGAAGTGAGGGCATCCAACCGTCAGAAGATTTCCAACATTATGTTCCCTCACCTCAGGTATTTCGCCTATTATATTGCTAGAGGAGTGTTGGCTCGAGACAACACGAGCAACACTTCTACCCCTGGTACTGCTATCATGGCGAATTCCCTCTCAGGGAAGCATGAGTATCATGTGGGTTCGCTTATCGCGAAACTCCTTGCTACTAATAGTAACAAGGGGGACCTCTTTGGTGGCGTCTATGCCACACTTCTTTTGCAGTTTATCCAAGGAGAACCGCACCCAGATGATACAGTCTTTCCTTTTGTTAGCCTTGACTTGGATGCCATGAAGAGGCATTTCTTTGTTACTAAGGCCTCTGACCGCTATGCACTTGATTATGTTTTGCGGTTTAAAGATGGTGTGGAACGCGCTGTCCGTCTACCTGCACCACTTGTGTTCAATTTTTCTCGCAGGAACGGACTTCGTTTTTTAGTGGCCGAGTTTGATGAGATCACGGGGAGATACCAGTTTCACGACCCCACGGAGGGGGTCGAGCCAGGCGAGGAGAAGCACGTGGTATATCCACCAGTTCAGGAGGAGACCGTCACCCCCTGGGGTGAAGGGTCTTCCTCTGGATAGGGGGCGGGACCTTCCTCTTCCACGTGGGAGGATCCGAGGACTTCAGTGTACGCACCGGAGGGCTCATACAACCCGTGGGATTACCATTACCCCGGAGCAGGAAGCTCCGCGGGACCACAGTAGAAGAGCCCAACTTAGGCCAAAAGCCTAGGCTTGGGGGAGTACGTGCTCTCCTCCCCTTTCCTTTGTATCTACCGTTGGTTCGCTTTTATCTTTTTGCAAGTTTTTGCCTGTTCTTCTTTGTTCTTCTAGTTTGCAATTCACCTTTCTTTTGCTTTCGTTAAACTTTAAAAAACCCAAAAATATGTTTCCTTTGCTCTTTAGTTTGCTTTGTTTTCAGAGTTCAGCTCGAGTCCGTGATGATTATAATTTCCTACGTTCGATCGTGCAAGTGACAAGGCAGTAATGACGAAGATCGACGAAAGGGATGCAACAAGGAAAGCTGGTATGAACTCTTGTTGTTTCTACTTTTGTACATATGCCTGTACTTATGATTAGAGACCAGCTTGTTGCGACATAGTGCTATGTTTACAATGCTTTCCCAGTGGTTCATGCTTTCTTTGTGGTTAGTCTCCAATAGCTAGAGTTTATAATGTGTTGCTTGAGATGATTGACATGCATTGCATTGTTCATGGTGTGGCATATTGAAGTGGTATTTCCCTCCGGGGGATTATTGAATTGACTTGGCACATGTTCACGCATGTTAAGACTAAAAAGTATGTTCTGCCTTGATGATCTTTTTACTTCAGGGTGAGTTATATCACTTTCATGCCCGATTCAATGTTGCTTTGTCGCTCTGCATGATTATGACTATTATGCTCTCTAGTTGGTCGCTTCCCTGTCTTTTTCTAGCCTTCCTCCAGCACCAAGCGGAATTCTGCTTGTGCTTCCACAATCACCTTTCTAAACCCAGTTGTTCCATTTGAGTCCACCATACCTACCTATATGTGGTATTTACCGGCCACTCCTAACTTAGACTTTCTTGTGCCATCTCGAAATTTATTCAAAAGCTTCCCCTTTGTAACCATACAAGCTCATGGTGCGGTGAGGGAAAATCAGTATCTTTCATGCCAAAAATATTTTGACGGAAGTTTTAACTAGTCAATAAAAAAAATATGAGAGTTACACCTCCCCCATACTTGATGATGGAGTGAAATGGACCAAATGCTTCTTATGATAGATGGAACGATATCCTCCTTCCATCCTTGAGGCAAAATAAAAGGTTTCGTAGACCATCAAAGGATTTATGGATAAGGAAACATGTGTAAGCAAAAGGCATTAATATGGTTGGCATGGGAGATATTGAGAGACCTTTACCGTTCACCGTTGACTGGAAAGTTGCACCTCTCAAAAGAGTTTTATCTTTGTTTTCAAAACCAAGAGCTCTGGCACATGTTTAGTCTTTGCTTCCTTTCAAGGGTTTTCAACCTTGCCATCAAAAGCCACGGTTCGAGAGTCTCCACCTTCCTTTCTCCAAAGCACCAACTATGAGAACATAATTGTCATTCTTAGTGTAACATGCATTGTCCCAAAGTACCACATTGTCTTCTGCATGCTTGTGATGTTTCTTACTTTGAGTTCTAAGTTCTAGTCTCCTTTAAAACTCCGGAGGAGTTTCTACATTTATGTTTTGCTTCAGTCATGGAGGCTAGCGAGATACCACTCTGATATGTTCATGCTATGTGCATTGTGATCTTAGATTGATTTTCAGCAGCATATTGTTTACTTTTTTGTTTGTTTGTGACTGATTACATGAAATAAGGATTGCTTTGTGTATTTTCCTTGTAGCATGGTGTCAAAACTTGCTAAACTCTTTAGTAGTACATGCTTATATACATCTAATGAAGCAAAAGAGTTTGTCAAAGTTTTCTTTGTCGCGTCCAGTTCGTTGAACTAAATTGCTTGAGGACAAGCAATGGCTAAGCCTGGGGGAGTTGATACGTCCTAAACGTATCTACTTTTCCAAACACTTTTTCTATTGTTTTTCCTTCATTCTTGCATCATTTGAACGAAACTAACCCGGACTGACGCTGTTTTTAGTAGAGCTACCAGTGCTGTTTTATTTTCAAAGGTTTCTGGACATTTTGGTACGATGGAAAAATTCCAAAAATATATATAAAAAATCAGTGTTCCGGAAGCTTCCACCAGGCCAAAGGGGGGCCACAGGGCAGCCAGGGGGCAGCCAGGAGGGTGCCTGGCACGACCCAGCCCCTGGCCGCGCCACCTGCCCTCCTGGCTAGGTCCCACACCCCCTGGTGACCTACCTTGGCCCCTATTTATTCTCCCGACGCAGAAACCCCGAAAGAGGAGTCGCATTTCCAATCTACGTCGCGGAGCCGCCGCAACCCTCTGTTCTTCCTCGGAGAGCTAATCTGGAGGCTGAATTGGCCTCCGGTGAGGGGGAAATCATCGCCATCGTTATCATCATCCCCTCTCCGTCACCCCTCCATGACTTCTCCTCTCATGTGTGAGTAATTCCTTGCTGTAGGCAAAGGGGATGGTAGGGATTGGATGAGTTAGATCATGTAATAGTTCAATCATATTGTTGGGGGCATGTTGCCTATCATCTACTTGGTGTTTATCATCTCTGTTACAACTTGTTGCTCTTAATGCTTGTCACTTTGGGCCCGAGTGCCATGATTTCAGATCTGATCACCCTTTTGTTTCTTGAGTTTGTGGTGTTCTTGATCCTATCTATGAGTTGTATGCACTTATTATAGTCCGGAACCGGCGATCCCAATGGTGACAGCTTGGGACACCAAAGGGGATGGACTATAATTTGAGGATTCCGTGTATCCATGAATTGTTAATGCTTTGTTCCGGTGCTCTTTGACAGGAGTACCTTAATCTCCGTAAGTTCCTTTCGGCCCCGTTTGTAGCGGGAGGGTAGGACAAAAGATGTTGTGCAAAGTTCTTATTGCAAGCACGTACAACTACCTTGGGATACATGCCTGATGTTTGATATTTGCCTAGATGATCCTTTGTTTTCTGTGAGCCTTGCCCAAGTTAGAATTTGTTACATGTTCGTTCTCATCCAAGCAGCGCCCAACCATCCATCTCCCTAGCCTACAATGTTTTCCTTCTGCTGGTTACTAGTTGTTTACCTTTGCTGTTCCACTATCACTATCACCACTATTATCATTACCACCACTACCATATCATAGTTGCTACTAATACCTTTGTGCAAGCAAGTGTTTATTTCAGGTGAGGTTGAATTGACAACTCAATTGTCAAAGCCTGTACGTATTCTTTGTGTCCCCAAGTGTCGAATCAATAAATTGGGTTATCTTGCCCGCGAAGACTATCTCGATCCCCTACATTTGAGGGTTATCAACGCTGCACAGAATCCTCACATCCTGAAGCCCTATGCTCCGTGGATTATGAAGTTGATTTGTGCCAAGACCGGTATCAACTATAAGCCTGATCAGCCTAATCATCGCACGTATTTGCCTCCATTGAAGTGCTTCAACATACTCTTGCTTCTAATGCCAAAGGAAAAGATGTCTTCTATGAGGAAGTTCTACCAGAGAATTCTCTTGGCGGAAATATTCGACAGCCTCAGTCTCGCACTACTCATGAGGAGCGCACACATGCCTCAACTGAGGAAACAACTCAAGCTCACGTGATGACCGACAGAGAGCTCCTTATCAGTCTTCATCAGAAGGTTGATCACAATAATGCTAGACCAAGCGTCAGATTGGAGATATCCCCAGCTACATGGCTCGAATGCACACCGCTCAAAATAAGATTCATCATTATGCACATCATACCTATCAACGACTTGATGCTTGATGACCCACAACCGTAAGGGATCTATTGCAGCGTTTTCGATAAGTAAGAGTGTCGAACCCAACGAGGAGCGAAAGGTATTGATAAATGATTTTGGACAAGGAATAACTGCAAGTACTGAAAGATAACTTTATAGGGGTTTTCGGTATAAGCAACAATAAGACAAAAGCAAGCAAAGTAAATGGTGCTGAGGAGCAGTAGGTGGCCCAATCCTTTTGAGCAAAGGATAAGCCTTGCAACTGAACTTATAAAGACTAAAGCGTTCTTGAGGACACATGGAGAGGTAGTCATGCGCTTTCGCCATATTCCGCATTGATAACATGTTTTGTGTTGATAAGTGTTGAGTGGGTGGATCTATGCTAGCACACCTTCTAGACTAAGATAAGTGCACTTTTATGATTAAACAACTTGCAAGCATCCGCAAATACAAGGTAGAAATTAAGGCAAAGCCTAACCACAGCAATACGATCAAGGATCCATTATTCCCTTGTGCAAAAGTGTGCAAATTGGGGTTCAGGTTTCTGTCACTCCGGCAACCCACCGTAAGAATTCTTTATACACAATGTATTCCCCTAGGTCCTTAATAAGGCGAAGTGTTGAGTGTTCGACTCACACAACACCACTAGGAAAATAACAACACAACTTAAATATCAAACAACACATATTACTTCAACATCATATGACTACTAACAACAAGACTTCTCCCATGTCCTCAAGAACTAAAGTAACTACTCACAAGACATAAAAGAGATCATGATCAGAGGTGATAAATAGGTGGTAAAAAATCTGGTCATAATGATATTTCTCCAACAAAACTCAATAGCATTCACCACAAAGTAGTAATCAACACCAGTAGAGTAGAGAGGATAGATAGTATGAGTTACAACGCAAGTTGCAATTGTGAGATGAGATTGGATGAAGATGAAGATGGTGCTGATGTTGGGGATGATGTCGATGATGATCTCGATGATTCCCGTGACGATGGTGATGACGATGGCGATGATCTCCCCTTCCGGGAGATGATCTCCTCGGCGGAATCTGCCCGCCAGAGAGCCCTTTTCTTCTCTGTAAGTTTCCGCCACGGAGCGGCAGCGGAACTCCATAAAAACTCCTCCTTTTAGGGTTTCCGGATGACGAAGAGTATATAGGATAGAGGGGGAGCCTGGGGTGGTCCCAGGGCTCTAGGTGCCCTCCCGGCGTGGCCAGGGTGGGGGCCGCGCCAGGTGGCCGCCTGGGCACCCTGTGGCCCCCCTCTGGTCCCTCTTTTGCGTGTCTTCGTCAATCCTCTAAAAAACACCCTCCGTAGATTTTCAGGTAACTAGGAGATGTTCTTCTTCAGCAACTCAGCGTCCACTTTTTACCGCTGAATCCTGCGTCTGCTGCTTCGGCACCGGAAAGTTGCAAACTATTTAAACAAGCCAAAACAACATAAGAACATCATCGTAATGTGAAATATATCAATGAATAAGGACGAATTATGATATAAAATAGTGATGCATTTTGGACGTATCAACTACCCTAAGCTTAGACCTCGCTTGTCCCCAAGAGAAAACTGAGTTCGGTAAACCTATCCACAAGTTTAGAGAGTGAAGTGTCGATAAATAGAATACGGAAAAGAAGCATCATGATTTCTTCATCAAACTCAAACATCCTCAACAGCAATCTTCAACTCATAGGTCCCTTATGAAAGAGTAATAACAATTATATTCAAGAGTAGGGCTAAGGAAACTCATCAAATCATGGCAAACATGTCCTTTGGTCAAAGAACAACTAACAGCTTTTACTTTTGCTCTTTATTTTTATATTTTGATGAGATCAATTGAAGCTTTTGAAATAACATGTTGTTAGGAACGAAGTGAAAATGTTAACACAAAGGAAGATGTTTGCTTCAGCCAGGCTTAACAAAAAACTTACTTATCAAATGATAATGTCAACAAGGATGCGGTATGACAGATCTTAATGCAGCTTTATATGAATGAATCATTGTCACATCAAGTGTCTGCTCTCTTTAAGAATAGAAAGAAGTAGGAATAACTGACTCAACCTAAAACTAAAAGATAGGCCCTTCTCTAGGGAAGTAGGGAAAACTCTTGTGCTATCCTTAAATCAAGCAGAATGAAAACAAGTTTTGAGAGGTGCATGATTTGTCAACGAATGCTAATAGACAACTCAATTACTTCTCAAATTGGACAAGTTTCGAGGAACGGCTCCCACATGGGGACGATCACATCCCCGCAATCTCCTTTGTTTATCACTGCCAAATTTTTCTGATTTCTCATGAACAAAGCGTGAAGGGGGGTTTGTTTGTTGTATTATCTTTTATGAGCTGGGCGCACTCATGCCAATTCCTCCTCGTATTAGGGATTTGCAGATAGACATGCAATCTCGGGATAAAACTTGTCCAACTTAAGAAGATCATGAATTAACTACTACCTCCTCATGAGCTAAAATAGGGGCACAGAATAGAAGATTTTGAGCATTTAAGGATAACACATAAATTCTATACTTTAGGAGTGGTAGTTGAATACCACGAATAGGAAGGTATAGTGGACTCATATGGGAAATATTGGTTTCAGGGTATGGATGCACAAGCAGAATTCCGCTTAATACAGAGGTTTGGCTAGCAAAGGCTTTGAGAGTACAGACAATTGATGATGACTTAGATGCAAAGAAATATAAAGCATAAACATTAAAAATAAGCATAGCACATCAAGTTGTCTTCCTTGTCAACATAACACTTCAAGCATAATAACATAAATGTTTTGGCTATGTCTCTACTTTGATAAATCATGCTTGTTGTTATGACCAAAGCTATGTTTGCCAAGATTAAATAAAGTATTCAAAGCCATACCTGATATAAGGTCAATACTCCCCATAAGAATCATCAGAAGGTCGATTGCGTGAAGAGAATACCGAGTACAGCGAAGGAATAAATATACTTGTCATTAATATTCTATCATAGACGACTCCACACTCACGGATACATAACTCTCCAAAAAGGAGTGATAGACCTCATTGCAAACACCTATTTTATAAGATAACTTCCCTAAACATGATACGACTCTACTTGACTCTAAAAGACAAAGATAAAGATAAAGATATTGGGCACTCCCCCAAGCTTGGGACAAGCTAAGGGGATGCCTTTACCCAAGGATATTTCACTCCTCATTCTTCTGGTTCTTCAGATCTCTGATTATACGTCGAAGGGTTTGGTTTTTAGCTTCTAGGATTTCAACTTTCACTTTCAGTACACGGAAATATTCGCAAAGCTGATTGGTGATGCGGTAAGCTTCAGAGATCGTGGAAGTCATAGGTGGATCTTCAAGTGGGGGAACTTTTCCTGAAAGGTTAAGAGAAAGATCATATTGGGATTGGACAAACCCCACCGTGATGGAGTTGCTTGAAATTCCTCTTTTTGTTGATGGATCCCCCTGTTGCTGAGCGGTGACAATCTTGAATTCTTTCCTCACGGAGCACTCCATCTCCGCTTGTCTTGCAACAATTTCTTCCTCAGTAGCCCATCCAACGTGCTTCCCTTGGTTGAGATCCTTTTGAACATGGCGTAGACGATGCCCCATGTAGTCCTCTCCGCTTGAGCCACACGAAGACATCTCTAACAATAACTTTTTATCCTGGCAGAAACAGATCAAAAAGAGAACACACGAAATCGCGAGATACGTTGCCGGAACAATCGGGGCAAATATATAGCAAAAATTTCTGCACAGAAAGGAAGGTAACGAGCCAAAGTGGCGTCGGAGACGGACTCCTGTGTGCCTAGGCGGCCTCCCGGCGCGGCCAGGGGGTAGGCCGCGCCAGGGGGCGCTTAGTCCCCCTGGAGCTTGTCTCCGGCTCCACTTAGGCCTCAAATTTTCCTAATTTTACAAAAACTCATAATATGGGATTTTTAGGGCGGTTCGCGATGTTTCCTTACCGTAATACATACCTTTACTTATTATGCTTCTGCTGGTGTCTGAAACAAGGCTGCAACATGTTCTTCATGAGTTTTTGTGTATACCAAATCCACATCAACGTTGACAGGGTCTCCTACTATGTAATGCTTAAGTCTTTGCCCATTCACAACTTGAGGTTTGGTGCCTTCGAAATTGTTAATCTTGATTGCACCCGAACGGTAGAATTCTTCAATATGAAATGGCCCTTCCCACCTGGAAAGTAGTTTACCTGGAGAAAACTTGAAACGGGATCTAAACAACAAAACTTTATCACCAACATTAAATTCACGTTTCAGAATCCTCCTATCGTTCCACTTCTTTACCTTTTCCTTGAACATTTTAGCGCTCTCGTAAGCTTCACTTCTCCACTCATCTAGATAAGTCAAGTTCATGAGGCGCTTTTCACCAGCTAATTTCGGGTCAGCATTAAGCTCTCTAATAGCCCAGAAAGCTTTGTGTTCTAATTCTAATGGCAGATGGCAAACCTTGCCATAGAACATTTGCCCATGGGGTTTTTGTAAGCAGTTCTATACGCCCACAAAGAATCTCCTAACTTATTTTGTCAATCTTTTCTATTTCTATTAACTGTCTTCTGTAAGATCAACTTGATCTCTCTATTGGTGAGCTCAACTTGCCCACTAGTTTGAGGGTGGTACGGTGAAGCAATTCTATGATTGACATCGTACTTGGCTAAAGCTTTTCTAAAAGCTCCATGCGTAAAGTGTGAACCCCCGTCATTCATGAGGTATCTGGGTACTCCAAACCTAGGAAAAAATACATCCTTGAGCATTTTCAAAGATGTCTTGTGATCGGCACTTTCAGTGGGGATTGCCTCTACCCACTTGGTTACATAATCAAAAGCAACTAAAATGTGAGTGTACTTGTGCGAGGGAGGAAAAGGACCCATTAAATCAAAACCCCAGCAATCAAAAGGCTTAATCACTAGAGAGTAATTCATAGGCATCTCACTCCTTCTACTAATATTACCAACTCTCTGACACTTATCACAGGATAAGACATAATTTCTAGCATCCTTAAAGAGATTAGGCCAATAAAAACCTGATTGAAGAACCTTATGAGCGGTCCTCTCACCGGCATGATGTCCTCCATATGGACTATCGTGGCATTGTTTGAGAATGTCCTTCTGCTCGTGTTACGGTATGCATCTCCTCACGATCCCATCTGGACCTTCTTTGAAAAGATGTGGGTCATCCCAAAAGTAATGCCTCAAATCGTGGAAGAACTTCTTCCTTTGCTGAAATGCTAAACCTGGAGGCAAAAAAAATTCAACGATAAAGTTAGCATAATCTGCAAACCAAGGATCGGAGAGAGATTGTACTTTTACAACAGCTAGCTGTTCGTCTGGAAAACTGTCGTTGACTGGAATGGGATCATGCGGTATATCTTCCATCCTTGAAAGATTATCCGCCACCGGATTGTCTGCTCCTTTCCTATCGACAATCTGCAAAACAAATTCTTGAATAAGGAGTGCCCATCGGATGAGTCTTGGTTTGGCATCCTTCTTCTTTGATGTCCCTTGGATAGGGCATCCTTTCAATTGCTTCGATCTTGGCCCTGTCCACCTCAATTCCCCTCTCGGAAATCTTGTGGCCAAGAACAATTCCCTCATTGACCATATAGTGGCACCTCTCCCAGTTAAGAACCAAATTTATCTCCTCACATCTCTGCAAAACTTTATTAAGGTTGTGGAGACAATGGTTAAAAGAGGTTTCATAGACGGATAAATCGTCCATGGATACCTCCACAATTTCTTCACAAAAACCATGAAAGATAGCAGACATACACCTTTGAAAAGTAGCAGGGGCATTACATAAACCAAAAGGCATACGCCTGTAAGCATAAGTACCATAGGGACAAGTAAAAGTGGTTTTCTCTTGATCAGCAGTGTTAACATGAATTTGAGAGAAGCCAGAATAACCATCAAGATAACAAAAGTGAGTATTTTTGGATAACCTTTCAAGCATTTGGTCGATGAACGGCAACGGGTAGGGGTCCTTCCTGGTTGCCTTGTTCAGCTTCCTGTAATCAATACACATTCTATATCCAATAATAATTCTCTGAGGTATTAGTTCATTCTTATCATTAGGAACCACAGTTGTACCTCCTTTCTTTGGAACACAATGAACCGGGCTTACCCACTTACTATCAGCTATAGGGTACATAATACCTGCGGCTACAAGCTTGAGAATCTCAGTCCTTACAACATCCATCATTTTTGGATTCAACCGCCGTTGATGATCAACAACTGGTTTAGCATCAGGCTCAAGGTTGATGGTATGTTGACAAATAGATGGACTAATCCCCTTAAGGTCATCAAGGGTATAGCCAATTGCACCTCGATGTGTGCAAAGTACTTCCAATAGTCGCTCTTCTTCATACCCCGAGAGGTTATAATTGATAATAACAGGATATACTTTCCTTTCATCTAAATAAGCATATTTGAGCGTATCGGGAAGAGGTTTAAGATCAAACACTGGATCTTCTTTTGGTTTCGATAAAATTCCCAAAGGCTCAACCGGAAGGTTGTGCTTTAGGATAGCAGGTTGTCTTAAGAATATTTCGTCCAACTCATTTCTCTCATGTATATGAAAATCATTCTCGTGGTCCTCCATATAGTGCTGCAAAGGATCATTAGGAGGAATAGCAATGGAAGCAATATCTTTAATAATCTTATCGTTACTGTAACATCCCAAAATTCTCCGAATTTGGGAATGTTATTAAATTAAATAGATAATGATTGTTTGATTGATGTGTTTGATTTTTCTCTGGGATTTAAAACTTTTGGGATTTATTGAATATTAAAATGAGAGGGAATAAAATGACTTTCCCTAATATTCACCGTTGGTGTTTTGGAATTTATTATTTAAAAACAAAACCAACAAAATAAAATGAGAGAAGGTAACATGACTCCAACTTTTTAAAAGTTTGGAAAATGTTTTAAATCTTATTTGGAATTCTTCTAAAATATTTTTTAACATTTTTCAACACATGGCAGTTTGCTGGAGAGGATATAAAAGGACTTACCCCAATTTTTTTATTCGTTGAAGAATAGTTAAAACATTTTTAGGGGACTTTTTAATTTTACTTTGGAGTTATAAATATTTTCTAAAATTATTTTTGGAATTTATTTATGCTCTGGAAAGGTTTTTAAATCAATTTTCGGAGTTTTCGGTATTTTTAAAATGCCAGAAAAGTATTTAAAAATATTTAAAAATAAGTTGCAAAGTTTTTATTTTATTTTATTATTTTGGTCAAGCCAAAAATTCAATTTTATTATTTTAAAAATATTGGCGAAGACGGAATTTTAAAATAATTTTCCGTGATTTTTCTAATATTGTTTTGGGCCTATTGGGCCTGGTCTGTTTTTTTTCCAGCAGACCGAATTTGTTTTTATTTCGGATTTACAAAAAAAAAGAGCGATTAGGGGCTGGCTATAAATAGCCCCGGTTAGGGCTAAGTTTATTTTCGCTGACGTTTTAGGGTTAGCTCTAATCTAATTCGCGGGACCCGCCGCCGCCGACGTCATCGCCGGAATCTCGCCGGACCACCGCGGAAGTTCGCCGGAGCATCGCCGGAGTTGCAATTTTCGCGTTTTTTTGAGGTAATTTCTGCGCATGCCGCCGTGTGACGCCGTCTCCAACTCACCGGAGTCGCGCCGCCGCCCTAGAACCGCCGCGCCGCCCCGCCATCACGCCGCCGCCGGGCCGCCGGCGAGCTGCCGCCGCCACGGCCGGCCGCCGCCCCTCGCGCGAGCCGCGCCCTGCGCGCGCGCGTCCCCGCGCCCCCGCCGCGCGCCGCCGCCGCCCTGCTGCGCCCCTCCGCGCCCGCCGGCCGCCGCCGCCCTCGCCTGCTGGCCGGAGCCGGTGAGCCCGAGCCGGCCGGAGCTCCAAGCTCCTGGCCATGGGCCTCCCGTGCGAGCAGCGCCCGTGGAAGAAGAAGATTAGGAAAAAGAAAAGTTTGGAAAAAAAACGGTTCGGCAAATTTTTTTTTTTCAGATCTGGATCCAAACCGCCCAAGGACCCGATCGCGTTTTTTGCAAAATTTTTATTTATGTATCGGTCCTTTTTACAGTAGAACCCCCCAGTACCCCCGTTTTTCACCCGAAACCGTTTTCGCGAGTACTTTTAAACCGTAACTCGGAATTGGGCGATTCCAGTTGCGTTACGACCGTGTAGAAATTCTCTAGCTAGCAGACCTAGTGTTACAGAAGTTTGAAGTATTTAAATTTGGATTCCAAGCAGATCCAAATTTGAACTTCCGGCAGCCGTAACTTTGTACCGGTGCACCCGTTTGCGCCGTTTCTTTTTGCGTTGGATCACTCGTGTCATGTACTTTCTGTTTATATCATGTGTGCACAAAAATTCACAAGTTTATTGATCTGTTTTAAGTCAAATTCAATTCAATGTTGCAACTGCTATGACTTGCGTTGTAGTATTCCGTTACACGTGATTCTTTTTGCATATTGGATCATATGAGACATCTTATCGGCAATATCGACATACCATTCATATTGCTATGATCTTTACCTTGATTTCATAATGCCTCGGTCATACTTTTGTATCGAAAATTCCTTATCCGTTGACTCTCTCGAGTTCACGTTCCACCGATCACCTTCGAGCACATCCACACCTTTGCACTTCAAAACCTTTTGTTTTGTTGCTAAAACTTCTGTGATTGTTTGTTGATCTTATGTCATGTCCTTGTGGTGTGATTGCTTATTGAGTTCTTTCGTTGACGATAGATTGCTCGGAGTGTGACGAGTAGAGTTGACTGGAACGTGAGAGCGAAGATCTTCATCGAATGTATAAGGCAAGTGATGCTTTGACCATACTCATACCTATATTTTCTATATGCATTATGTTAGGAAATATCACTCTATTGCATGATAGGTAGTTTACTCTACTGTTGCTGCAAAACCAGATAGGATAGCCATATGTTTTGACTTGTCTACTGTAGATCAACCTAGCCGTGTTGTTACTTTATTGCTATGCTTTGTAGACGAGGTTGGGCTGTGAGAATTCGTGGAGTGCATGTGAGCTATTTAATAAATTGTGTAGCAACTTTATAATAAATAGAAATCACTTCTGGACGGGCGGGTTGCATCCCGGTAGTTGTGGCTCGGTTGAGGACAATGCCGGGGTTAAATGCACCCAATGGTTTGTTTTGGTGGTGAACTGGGTGCGTCATGGTGTCTACCCTCTCACGCAGTGGGCGCCGTCCAGGCTCAAAAAGATCAGACATGCAATATTACTAGTAGCTTCCGTGTACAGCCACTGGCTATATGGGCTCTGGCTTAGATGAGTAAGTTGTGGGGAACCTGGCCCTGGTAGCTAGCTGATGTAGAATTGTGTTAGGTGTACCGGCTACCAAAGGGTGGAGGCAACCTCTTCGGAAAGTCTTTGTCTCAACCTTCGGGTTGAGTCCAGTGGGGAACGTGTACAAACCTCTGCAGAGCATATAAACTGATCATGATTAGCCGTGTCCACGGTTACGGACGAACTTTGAGAAACTAGTCAGTACTGTTGATGAATGATCTTGACAGATGAACACTTAATAATAATTTGATTGGGACAAGAGTAGCTTGGGTTGCTGTGTGTTTCAGGTAGAACTCAACTTAAAATTTTGACTAGTTTAGTTCAGGAGAAAATTGGCTTTCTGCAAAACTAAACCATAAGCCTTTCCTTTGAATTACCTTGCATGTAGTTGTAGGTCCTTTATATAAACTTTTTCGTGTCACTTGCCGTACAAATCAGATGTACTGACCCGTTGTCGGGCTGTAACCTTCGGTGTTGCAGGTTTTTCAGACGATCAGTAAGGTGCGTTTAGGGGTTGCGAGTCTACACTCAGCATGTTCGCATGTGGCTGTTGATGGGACTCCACGTTATTTGTTTTTGCTTCCGCTATATTTATATTGAATAAGCTAGCCTTGAGCTATGCAACTTGTTATTTATTTACTCTGGATCATACGTTGTATTAATGATGCACTTGTACTTTGATATACATCTATTATACTGTGTGTGCCAGCGAGTTCAATCCAGGGACTGGCACTTGAACACAGAGACTTCAATTCGGTGTGAATTGGGTCGTTACAGATGGTATCAGAGCAGTGTGTTGACTGTAGGTTCGTGACCCTAGAAAATGGATAGGAAAAGACATAGGAACAAAAATATTTTATCACTCTTTGATTACTTACTCTCTCCACTAGTATTTCTCATCTATTATTCATCTTCTAAAAATTCTCATCTTGTTTTACTATGAATACCCCTTGATGGCTTATACCTTGGGAGACAAGTCATTTGAGAAGAACATCATCAATCTCGGGGATCGATTGGAGTTATGATTATCGGAACTAGAAGGAATAACCTACGGTGATCAATAAGTTTGACACTGTGAGAGGAACCTTTAAGATCAGCTTAGCTGAGATGGATGAAGCTTAGAATCAGACCACCACTTTTTAGAGGAAGCTAGATGAACGAATTTCGCGTAGTATGATGAGATCGTATGTCTTGCACATATGACCTTACCCTAGGAGTTGTTTGTGTGTTTTGACTGTTGTGACTGTATTGTTTGTTGTTAGGTGTTACAAACGTCGTAGGTGTTTTGACGCTTTCTTGTTTGAGTGTATATGCTTGGTGTTACCTTTAGTTGTTGTCTGGTCGGTGTTATAGTTTTGCCCTAACCCTTGTCGTATGGGTTTAATAGATGGAGTATGAAGTAGGACTCGCCTTTTCTGGGGCGATGTCGAGACTGAAGGTGGAGCAATGGATTCGCATTATGGAGGAGCACATGAAGATAAACAAGGTTGGAAGTGAGGACATGGTCCCCTATGCTGTCGAGTACTTTGTAGAAGAGGCTGCTACTTGGTGGAGGATGCACCAAGCAATTGAAGAATCACGAAGGAAGATTACTTGGAAGGAGTTCACAAAGATTTTGTTGGGATCCCTCCTTGTCACCCCGACGCAAAGGACGGTAACCCGTAAGAGGCCTCGTGCCTGCAAAATTGGCAGGAAAAAAAGGACACTCCCATGAAGGACACCAAGATGGATGTCCCCATTGTGAGGAAATCCACTCGGGTGAAGAATGCCCCACTGCACAAGTCACATGTTTTACGTGCGAAGGAACTGATCATTACCCCGCTCAGTGCAAATTTTTCATCGTGACACAACAAGTGGTTCAACATCAAAAGGAAGGAATGAAGAAAGCTATCCAAGAATTGAAGGAAGCACCCGTGAAAAAGAAAAAGAAGGACATGAGCCACGTTCAGTGTTTTCGGTGCAGGAACATGGGACACTACCGCGATATGTGTCCAGAATTGAAGGGGAAGGAGAAGTTGTGAACGCGGAAACAAGGATGCTGACTCGAAGAAGCTTATGTTTTGCAATTGAAGAATAGAATTTTCGTGGTGTGCACTAAGTGTACGTTGTTACCTTTTCATGATAGTTGGAGATGTGTATCGATGCAGGTTTGTTATGGATTGACTAGATGTTTATGTCTGATTGTTTTGTTAAGTTTTGCTTGTACCCTGTGACCCTGTTATGTCTTGTTTTGATTGATGTTGTGTGTGACCCTTTGTGTTTCTTCTTTGCGAGTAGAATAAGTTTACGTTTCAGTAGACCCTCATCTATTTAGTATGCTTCAAGACTAAAGAAGACACAACAACAAGAAGAATAACTTGACGAATGACTCAACGATATGAAGATTGTTTCGACATTGCAAACTGAAGCTGCCGTCATTGAAGACCTGAAGACTTGAAGACCTGGAAGATTCAAGTTTCTACCGTTAGAACGTTATGTGAGCTGTCATTTCTTGTTTTACTGACAGCTACACATCAAAACTTATATTTTCCAAAACTGGTGGGATGTTTGTATGGGTATCTCTCTCTCTCTACCTTGCTATCTACATTCTGTTCCCTCTCACCTCAAACCCTACACTGAAGAAGCTACTACAATGGCGGCAAAAGTCAGGACTGGAATGAAGATGAATGCAACCGATGTTGGGATCAAGGATAAACCATAGGTCCCAGGATCTTACGACAAGAGGGCACAATCTTGCTGAAGGACGAACTCTGGAGGAAGTTGTAGTCCACCAGTGCACGTTTTATAGCAGGCTACGTAAACCTGAGTGTTGAGGAAACGATAGATCTTTTGTGTGGCTTGCAGAACCATGGACTTATCTGAACCCAGTTCAAGATAAGAAGGACTTCTGCAATGCTCGTGAGGATGACCGAGCGTTAGATTGCGAGATTCGCTAAACCATATACAAGGTAATGATTTGGGTGCGGAATGGATTGGCCCCCATGACGACTACTCTTATTATTTGCTCTTGCTATGCGGGATAGTAAATCTTGAGTGACTTACCTATAGCAGAGAGACGACGATGTTAAGCCTGAACCATAGAATGGTACGGTGTGTGACCCCTGTAGGAGATTTCCGTTTGTGTTATACGGTGAGTATAGACCAAGACCATTTGCTGCAGGTATCCCGCAATAATATTCGTGATGACCACCAAGAGAGAAATCGATAGTTGCTTAGTAGTGGCGGTTGAGCTGTCAGCCATGAAGTCTCAGTACTTGGAAGACCACTCTCTTGCTAAGGAATGGAAACCGCAAAGGAGGAATTCGTGAAACCTCAAGGACCGCAGGTGAAACCTGTACGAGGAATGTCATCGACGGATTAAGATACTGGAAGCCCACACTTGCGATGAAGAATTCAATGCCCCAACGGAGTATGAAGATTATGTGTGAGGAGCTCGCTGAGGGAGCAAGCTTTGAGGATAGCTTTTGAAGACCAAGTCGCATTTCTTTTAAGGGTGGTAGCACCCTGGACCATCAGTGGATCGACAGACTGTCATGAAGACCCGAACCCTAACCTTTGTTTCTAGCTTTCTCGAATCTCGAGAACGAGATTCCTTTTAAGGGTGGTAGTGTGTAACATCCCAAAATTCTCCGAATTTGGGAATGTTAATAAATTAAATAGACAATGATTGTTTGATTGATGTGTTTGATTTTTCTCTGGGATTTAAAACTTTTGGGATTTATTGAATATTAAAATGAGAGGGAATAAAATGACTTTCCCTAATATTCACCGTTGGTGTTTTGGAATTTATTATTTAAAAACAAAACCAACAAAATAAAATGAGAGAAGGTAACATGACTCCTTCAACTTTTTAAAAGTTTGGAAAATGTTTTAAATCTTATTTGGAATTCTTCTAAAATATTTTTTAACATTTTTCAACACATGGCAGTTTGCTGGAGAGGATATAAAAGGACTTATCCCAATTTTTTTATTCGTTGAAGAATAGTTAAAACATTTTTAGGGGACTTTTTAATTTTACTTTGGAGTTCTAAAAATTTTCTAAAATTATTTTTGGAATTTATTTATGCTCTAGAAAGGTTTTTAAATCAATTTTCAGAGTTTTCGGTATTTTTAAAATGCCAGAAAAGTATGTAAAAATATTTAAAAATAAGTTGCAAAGTTTTTATTTTATTTTATTATTTTGGTCAAGCCAAAAATTCAATTTTATTATTTTAAAAATATTGGCGAAGACGGAATTTTAAAATAATTTTCCGTGATTTTTCTAATATTGTTTTGGGCCTATTGGGCCTGGTCTGTTTTTTTTCCAGCAGACCGAATTTGTTTTTATTTCGGATTTACAAAAAAAAGAGCGATTAGGGGCTGGCTATAAATAACCCCGGTTAGGGCTAAGTTTATTTTCGCTGGCGTTTTAGGGTTAGCTCTAATCTAATTCGCGGGACCCGCTGCCGCCGACGTCATCGTCGGAATCTCGCCGGACCACCGCGGAAGTTCGCCGGAGCATCGCCGGAGTTGCAATTTTCGCGTTTTTTTGAGGTAATTTCTGCGCATGCCGCCGTGTGACGCCGTCTCCAACTCACCGGAGTCGCGCCGCCGCCCTAGAACCGCCGCGCCGCCCCGCCATCACGCCGCCGCCGGGCCGCCGGCGAGCTGCCGCCGCCACGGCCGGCCGCCGCCCCTCGCGCGAGCCGCGCCCTGCGCCCGCGCGCCGCCGCCGCCCTGCTGCGCCCCTCCGCGCCGCCCTCCGCGCCCGCCGGCCGCCGCCGCCCTCGCCTGGTGGCCGGAGCCGGTGAGCCCGAGCCGGCCGGAGCTCCAAGCTCCTGGCCATGGGCCTCCCGTGCGAGCAGCGCCCGTGGAAGAAGAAGATTAGGAAAAAGAAAAGTTTGGAAAGAAAACGGTTCGGCAAATTTTTTTTTTTTTCGGATCTGGATCCAAACCGCCCAAGGACCCGATCGCGTTTTTTGCAAAATTTTTATTTATGTATCGGTCCTTTTTACAGTAGAACCCCCCGGTACCCCCGTTTTTCACCCGAAACCGTTTTCGCGAGTACTTTTAAACCGTAACTCGGAATTGGGCGATTCCAGTTGCGTTACGACCGTGTAGAAATTCTCTAGCCAGCAGACCTAGTGTTACAGAAGTTTGAATTATTTAAATTTGGATTCCAAGCAGATCAAAATTTGAACTTCCGGTAGCCGTAACTTTGTACCGGTGCACCCGTTTGCGCCGTTTCTTTTTGCGTTGGATCACTCGTGTCATGTACTTTCTGTTTATATCATGTGTGCACAAAAATTCACAAGTTTATTGATCTATTTTAAGTCAAATTCAATTCAATGTTGCAACTGCTATGACCTGCGTTGTAGTATTCCGTTTCACGTGATTCTTTTTGCATATTGGATCATATGAGACATCTTATCGGCAATATCGACATACCATTCATATTGCTATGATCTTTACCTTGATTTCATAATGCCTCGGTCATACTTTTGTATCGACAATTCCTTATCCGTTGACTCTCTCGAGTTCACGTTCCACCGATCACCTTCGAGCACATCCACACCTTTGCACTTCAAAACCTTTTGTTTTGTTGCTAAAACTTCAGTGATTGTTTGTTGATCTTATGTCATGTCCTTGTGGTGTGATTGCTTATTGAGTTCTTTCGTTGACGATAGATTGCTCGGAGTGTGACGAGTAGAGTTGACTGGAACGTGAGAGCGAAGATCTTCATCGAATGTATAAGGCAAGTGATGCTTTGACCATAGTCATACCTATATTTTCTATATGCATTATGTTAGGAAATATCACTCTATTGCATGATAGGTAGTTTACTCTACTGTTGCTGCAAAACCAGATAGGATAGCCATATGTTTTGACTTGTCTACTGTAGATCAACCTAGCCGTGTTGTTACTTTATTGCTATGCTTTGTAGACGAGGTTGGGCTGTGAGAATTCATGGAGTGTATGTGAGCTATTTAATAAATTGTGTAGCAACTTTATAATAAATAGAAATCACTTCTGGACGGGCGGGTTGCATCCCGGTAGTTGTGGCTCGGTTGAGGACAATGCCGGGGTTAAATGCACCCAATGGTTTGTTTTGGTGGTGAACCGGGTGCGTCATGGTGTCTACCCTCTCACGCAGTGGGCGCCGTCCAGGCTCAAAAAGATCAGACATGCAATATTACTAGTAGCTTCCGTGTACATCCACTGGCTATATGGGCTCTGGCTTAGATGAGTAAGTTGTGGGGAACCTGGCCCTGGTAGCTAGCTGATGTAGAATTGTGTTAGGTGTACCGGCTACCAAAGGGTGGAGGCAACCTCTTCGGAAAGTCTTTGTCTCAACCTTCGGGTTGAGTCCAGTGGGGAACGTGTACAAACCTCTGCAGAGCGTATAAACTGATCATGATTAGCCGTGTCCACGGTTACGGACGAACTTTGAGCAACTAGTCAGTACTGTTGATGAATGATCTTGACAGATGAACACTTAATAATAATTTGATTGGGACAAGAGTAGCTTGGGTTGCTGTGTGTTTCAGGTAGAACTCAACTTAAAATTTTGACTATTTTAGTTCAGGAGAAAATTGGCTTTCTGCAAAACTAAACCATAAGCCTTTCCTTTGACTTACCTTGCATGTAGTTGTAGGTCCTTTATATAAACTTTTTTGTGTCACTTGCCGTACAAATCAGATGTACTGACCCGTTGTCGGGCTGTAACCTTCGGTGTTGCAGGTTTTTCAGACGATCAGTAAGGTGCGTTTAGGGGTTGCGAGTCTACACTCAGCATGTTCGCATGTGGCTGTTGATGGGACTCCACGTTATTTGTTTTTGCTTCCGCTATATTTATATTGAATAAGCTAGCCTTGAGCTATGCAACTTGTTATTTATTTACTCTGGATCATACGTTGTATTAATGATGCACTTGTACTTTGATATACATCTATTATACTGTGTGTGCCAGCGAGTTCGATCCAGGGACTGGCACTTGAACACAGAGACTTCAATTCGGTGTGAATTGGGTCGTTACAGTTACTAGGAAAATTAGCACCACGAGGCCGCTTAGATTACTTAGAAAAATTAAATTCATATGGCTCACCATTGAATTCAACAGAAACTTTACATTTCTTGCAATCTATTATAGCTCCACAAGTTCCGAGAAAAGGTCTACCGAAAATAATAGGACCAAAATTATCCCTTACTGAACCAAGTACTAGAAAGTCGGTAGGATATTTTACCTTTCCGCATAAGACTTCAACGTCTCTCACAATTCCGATAGGAGAGATAGTTGCTCTGTTTTCAAGATGAATAGTAACATCAACTTCTTCAAGTTCACAAGGTGAAATCTCACCCATGATCTCTTGATAAAGTGAATACGGGATAGAACTAGCACTCGATCCCAAATCGCATAGCCCATAATAATTATGATCTCCTATTTTAACAGATACTACTAGAGTACCTGAAATTGGGCCTTTATTCTTGGCTGTGACTAGGTTAGTGGAAACAACACAAAAATTTAGATTGGATTCTAAAGCATCATTAGTAACAATATCCTTAACCAATGCAACTTGAGGATCGACCTTGATCTGATCCTTAGGCTCATCAATTCTTCTCTCACTTTTATTTATTATGCCTGTCACAAAAGAGTGCTCCCTTATCCTTGCGAGAAAAGGGGGCTTTTCATATATAACCGCAGGCAAAATAGGGCCAGCAACATGAATATAAATAGGTAATTCTTTGAAGGGTTTATGATGCTGATCCTTCTTCTTCCCAGAAGAGTCAACATGAGAGGCAAAGTCCTTACAAAAATCAATCATTAGATGGGAATCAAGACCAATCTTAGAGCAAAAGGTATTAAAGTAATCACTTTTCACATAGCTCTCTATATAATCATGCTCATAATTTATAGTGGGTTCAATACCTTTATCTATTTCCCAATCTTTGGTATTCCTCTGGATCCTTTCAATGAGATCCCATCTTTCTTCAACGCTTTTCGTCTGAAATACCCCACTAGAGGAGGCATCCAACATCTCCTTATCCTGACGATAAAGTCTAGCATAAAAATTTGTAAGTACAATTTCCTTGGGGAGCTCATGAATAGGACATTTGAGCATTAGGGATTTCAATCTCCCCCAAGCTTGAGCGATGCTTTCTCCGTCACGAGACCTAAAGTTATAGATATAGTTTCTGTCTCGATGAATTTCATGAAGAGGATAAAACTTGGTATAAAAGAGAGACATAAGCTCTTGCCAATCAAGCAAATGTGAGTTATCGAGAAGCTTATACCAATCTGAATCTTTATCTATAAGCGATACGGAGAACAATTTCCTCATGACAAACTCCATTGATACACGTGCAAGCTTAAATAGTGAACATAGTCACAAATATAGGAAGTGTTCACCGGGATGTCTGTCTCCTGCATAACGATTAGCCAAAACACAATAGATAATACCCGCTGGTATTTTATAAGGCACAATTTCAGTAAGGGGAGGAACAAACACCACAGATGTGGGGCGTTTCCACGCAAGCAACGATCCACTAGCTAGGTTGTCCATATGGACAAAGAGCAGCAACAGAAAAATAAAAAAACAATATAAAAATTTCCTTACTGGCTTCACTTACCAATAGCGTTGTGCTCCTCGGCAACGGCGCCAGAAAATGGTACTTGATGACCCACAACCGTAAGGGATCTATTGCAGCGTTTTCGATAAGTAAGAGTGTCGAACCCAACGAGGAGCGAAAGCTATTGATAAATGATTTTGGACAAGGAATAACTGCAAGTACTAAAAGATAACTTTTTAGGGGTTTTCGGTATAAGCAACAATAAGACAAAAGCAAGCAAAGTAAATGGCGCTGAGGAGTAGCAGGTGGCCCAATCCTTTTGAGAAAAGGATAAGCCTTGCAACTGAACTTATAAAGACTAAAACGTTCTTGAGGACACATGGAGAGGTAGTCATGCGCTTTCGCCATATTCCGCATTGATAACATGTTTTGTGTTGATAAGTGTTGAGTGGGTGGATCTATGCTAGCACACCTTCTATACTAAGATTAGTGCACTCTTATGATTAAACAACTTGCAAGCATCCGCAAATACAAGGTAGAAATTAAGGCAAAGCCTAACCACAACAATACGATCAAATCTATTATTCCCTTGTGCAAAAGTGTGCAAACTGGGGTTCAGGTTTCTGTCACTCCGGCAACTGATGACCCACAACTGCAGGGGATCGAGATAGTCTTTGCGAGTAAGAATAACCCAATTTATAGATTCGACTCAAGGGGAGCCAAAGAATACCCACAAGCTTTGACAGTGGAGTTGTCAATTCAACCGCGCCTGAGATACAATTACTTGCAACAAGATATTAATAGTAACTTCGATATGGAAGTGATGGTGGCAACGGAAATAGTGGCGGTGAAACAGCGAAAGTAAAACAACAAAAGCAAACAACTAGTAACCAGCAGAATTAAAAACACTGTAGGCTAGGGAGATGGATGGTTGGGTGCTGCATGGATGAGATACATCATGTATTTAACTTGGGGCAAGGCACACAGAAAAGCAATGATCATCTAGGCATATATCAAACATTAGGCATGTACCCCCACAGGTAGTTGTACGTGCTTGCAATAAGAACTTGCACAACATCTTTTGTCCTACCATCCCGCTACGAACGGGGCCAAAAGGAACTTATGGAGACTAAGGTGCTCCTGTCAAAGAGCACCGGAACAAATCATTAACAATCAATGGATACAAGGAATCCTCAAACTATAGTCCATCCGCTTTGGTGTCCCAAGCTGTCACCTTTGGGATCGCCGGTTCCGGACTAAAACAGGTGCATACAACTCGTAGGTAGGATCAAGAACACAAATATACTCATGCAAACACATAGGGTTCAGATATGAAAACATTGCACTCGGGCCCAAAGTGACAAGCATTAAGAGCAACAAGTTGAATCAAAGATGATAAACAGCAATCTAGATGATAGGAAACATGCCCCCAACAATCTCATAAACTATTACATGATCTAGCTCATCCAATCCCTACCATCCCCTTTGCCTACATCAGGGAATTACTCACACATGGAAGGAGAAGTCATGGAGGGAGGATGGAGTGGTGATGATGATGACGATGGCGATGATCTCCCCTCACCGGAGGCCAAAACAGCCTCAAGATTAGCCCTCCCGGAGAAGAACGAGAATTGGGAAAACGACTTCTGTTCTGGGGTTTTTTCGCCACGGGAATAAATAGGGGGCAAAGTAGGGCACCAGAGGGGGGAGGACCCTCCCAGGAGGCCTCCTGGCGCGGCCAGGGGTGGGGCCGCGCCAGAAGGGCGCCTGGGCCCCCCCTGGCTGCCCTCTGGCCCCACTTCTGGTATATTGGTCCTTCGGGTGCGTGGATTTTCTGTGATTTTTCCTGGAATTTTCTAAGACACCTAAAAATCCATTTTTCTGCACACAATAAAACCATACAGAAAGCTCTGCAGAAAACATCGTTAGTCCGGGTTAGTTTCGTCCAAATCATGCAAGAATGAGGGCAAAACAATAGCAAAAGTGTTTGGAAAAGTAGATACGTTTGAGATGTATCAACTCCCCCAAGCTTAGCATATTGCTTGTCCTCAAGCAATTCAGTTCAACGAACTGAACGCAACAAAGAAAAATTTGACAAACTCTTTTGCTTCGTTAGATGTATATAAGCATGTACTGTGAAAAGAGTCTAGAAGGTATTGAAACAATGCTATAAGGACAATGCACGAAGCAATCCTTCTTTCATGTGAACAATCACAAACAACTAAAAGTAAATAATATGCTACTGAAAATCAAGACAAGATTACAATGCACATAGCTTGAACATATTAGGGTGGTATCTCACTAGCCTCCATGAGTGAAGCAAAACATAAATGGAGAAACTCCTCCGGAGTTTTAAAGGAGACTAGAACTAAGAACTTCAGAATAATTAACACCACAATCATGCAGAAGACAATGTAGTACTTTGGGACAATGCACATTACACTCAGAATGACAATTATGCTCTCATAGTTGGTTCTTTGAAAAAAGAAGGTGGAGACTCTCGAACCGTGGATTTTGATGGCAAGGTTGAAAACCTGTGGCTGGAAGAAAAGACTAAACATGTACCAGAGATCTTGGTTTTGAAAACAGAGATAAAATGTTTTTGGGAGGTGCATGATTCGTCAACGAATGCTAGTAGACAACCCAATCACTTCTTATGCTAGACATGCTTCGAGGAACGGCTCCCAAGATGGGGACGATCACATCCCCTTAATCTCCTTTGTTTATCACTACCAAAGTTTTCTGATTTCTCATAAACAAAGCGTGAAGGAGGGTTTGGTTGGTTGTGATTATCTTTTGTGAGTTGGGCGCACTCATGCCAGTCCCTCCTCGTATTAGGGGTTTGCAGATTAGACATGCAATCCCGGGATAAAACATGTCTAACATAAGAAGATCATGAATTACGTACTACTTCCTCATGAGCTAAAGCAGAGGCACAACACAGGAGTGTATTTGAATAATTTCGAGATGGTACAAGAAAGTCTTCGTTAGGATGGCCGGTAAATACCAAATAGGAAGGTATGGTGGACTCATATGGAATAACCGGTTTCAAGGATTTTGGATGCACAAGCAGAATTCCTCTTAGTGCGAGCGAAGGCTAGCAAAAGACTGGGAAGCGACCAACTAGAGAGCAATAATGGTCATAATCATGAAGAGCGGCAAAGAAACATTGAATTGGGCATGAAAGTGATATAACTATTCTGAAATTAAAAGATCATCAAGGCATAGTAGACTTTTTAGTCTTAAACATGTGTAAGCATGTGCCAAGTCAATCCAAGAATTCCCCAAAGGGAAATACCAATTCAGTATGCCAAACCATGAACAATGCAATGCATGTAAATCATTTCAACAACACATTATGTACCCTAGTTATTTGAGATTAGCCACAAAGAAAGCATGAACCACTGGGAAAGCATTGTAAACATAGCACTATGTCGCTACACGCTGGTCTCTAAATCATAAGTACAAGCATATGTACAAAAGTAGAAACAAAAATAGTTCATACCGGTTTTCCTTGTTGCATCCCTTTCGTCGATCTTCGTCATTACTTCCTTGTCACTTGCATGATCGAACGTAGGAAAATATAATCAAGTGCAAGCCATCACAGACTCGAGCTGAATTCTGCAACAAAGCAAACTAAAGAGAGAAAATAAATCTTTTTGGATTTTTCAAAGGTTAGACGAAAGAAAAAGAAAGAGAAAATCTTTTTGTTGTTTTTGCAAAGAAAGAATAAAAGAAGAACAGGCAAGAACTTCGAAAAGATCAAAACGAACAATCATAAAACGGACAATACAATGGAAAAAGGGAGAAGGACACATACTTCCCCAAGCTTAGGATTTTGGCCTAAGTTGGTATCTGCTACTGTGGTCCCCAGGAGCCTCCAGCTCCATGGTAGTACTCGTGTGTCCATGGGTCGTACGGGGCTTCAGGTGCATAGACCGAAGTCCTGGGATCCTCCCACGAAGAAGGCTCCGCGCTCCAAGCGGAAGAAGACCCTTCACCCCACTGGGTAACGGGCTCCTCCTCCTCATCATGCACAACCCCCTCCATGGGGTTATGGAACTGCTGCTGGGCCACGAACTCATCGAACTGGATGACGTTGAAGGACCATCCGTTCCTGCGAGTAGAATCAAACCAAAAAGGAGCAGGTAGACGGATCTCCCGAATATCGATTAGTCCAAACCTCAGAATATAAATAAGGTTACCAAACTCGGAAGTCCTGGTAACAAACTCATGCATCTTCATAGAAGCAAGGTCGAAGCTTATAAAAGGAAAAGGCTCATCATCAGGATGTGGGGCGCGCTCAAGAGACTCAAGAATAAGTGTGGTGTAAACGCCACCAAAGAGATCTCCCTTGTTTCCATTAAGGGCAAGTCGGCCAGCAATCAAGGCACCCACATTATATGTAGTTTCCCCTGAGAGGGCATTTTCCAGGATAGCAATATCCGGCGCAGAACTGTTGCTCATGTTGTCACGAGCTAATACCCCTCTAGAAATATAATATGAGAAATACCTGAGCTGGGGAAACAAGATGCTGGAAATTTTTGAACATCGGATATCCCTTGTATCCTGGCTGCAAAGAGAGTTGAAGAGCGTTCTCAGCTCGGTGGGCTGAGTGTTTATCTTTGTCGTCCGTCCAACGTTCGGCACACCTATTATTTCAAAAAATCTTTCCAAAGACATGGTCAAAATATCATTGTAAATTTTAAACTCAATAAAACCAGCATCATGGTTATATCTAAAATTGTTAATAAAACAGGAGGTGAGTTTACGGTATTGAATAACACGACATGTTGTAAGCCGTGTCAAACCTGCATTAGCACAAAGGTTAACAAATTCCTCCTTAATACCTACCGCTTCAAGAAAATCGTTGCACGGAAACATCATTGCCCGTGCTGGGCTTGTATCTTCCAGCAACTCCACAGGCACAACATCTTCATTGTAGCTCACCCTAGCAGCTGAGGATGAAGCTGCAGCCCTAGTTACTCTATCAGTATGCTCGGGCTTCTTCTTCCCAAGCCATCCTTTTGCTTTTCGTAAGAAACTCATTTCTGAAATTTTTGACAATTCACAAAAACAAGGATTTAAGAAAAATGAGTTGGGGCAAACTACTCTACTCGCTTCTCTAAGTCATAAAATTTCATCAAAACATGGAAAAATAAATTTCTACACATGCTTGCAAGCTCATATGAACAGCACCAAGAGCTACTAAATACTCACTAATGAAGCCACCAATCAAATATCTAATTGGAGGGGTGGAGGAGTCACATACCAGGGAGTATTTTCTCAAAATCACAGCTCGAATGATAGGCTATAGAGAGAGATCGAAAATCGCCTCCAAGAACAGCAAGACCGCTAGGGGAAGTGCAGAACTCGTGTTTTTGGAGAGAAAGAGAGAGAGAGAGGAAGAAGAATCACCTGGAGATGGGGCATGTGGGCCCCAGGCGCCCTATGGGCGCGGCCAGGGGGCAGGCCGCGCCAGCTGGCCGCCTGGGCCACTGGTGGCCCCCCCTGGTCAGCCCCAGGTGCCTCTGGGTCACTCCCGGCATGGATTTTTTTTTCTGGAATTTTTCTGACAACTTCAAAAGCTGCAAAACTTTCTGAGAACTTGAATTAGTGATTAGCTACGTGAAGCTTCAAAAATATAAAACTTTGGACCAGCAAGAAAGATAAAGCTAAAAGAAATGCAAACATAACAACCTCTACTTTTTACTTATATAAAACTCATTTAATAGCAAGGTTAATCAGGTCCTACTACTAAACAAGCAATACATAGAGCAAAAAGTTTCACTTACTGAAAACTTGAAAACTTGAAATATTGGTTAGCTACATGAAGCTTCAAAAATATTAAACTTTAGACCAGCAAGAAAGATAAAGCTAGAATAAAATAAAACATAACAACCTCTACTTTTTTACTTATATAAAACTCATTTAATAGCAAGGTTGATCAAGTCCTACTACTAAACAAGCAATACATAGAGCAAAAAGTTTCACTTACTATGAAGCATTCATGGTACCTTCACTTTAATGGATATTGTCCCCACCATAATGGTTTTATATTTGTGGTGCACATGTAGAGGACAATCCCAATCACCAATCTTCACGGTCTCGATATTCTCTATAGAGTTGACGTCATACCTTTTGTCAGTCTTCTTCAAAAAATACACCGTGTGTTCTTTATCATTCACATTAAAAGTAACCTTTTCTTTATTGCAATCAATAATAGCACCTGCGGTGTTAAGAAAAGGTCTACCAAGAATAATAGACATGCTCCCATCCTTTGGCATGTCAAGCACAACAAAATCAGTAAGGATCAAACAATTTGCAACTTCAACGGGAACATCCTCACAAATACCAATGGGAACGGTTGTTGACTTGTCAGCCATCTGAAGAGAGATATATGTAGGGATTAGTTTCTCTAAACAAAGCCTCTTGTAAAGAGATAAAGGCATAACACTCACTCCTGCTCCAAGATCACGTAAATCAGTCTTTACATAATTATTCTTTATGGAGCAAGGAATGGTGGGTATACCTGGATCACCAAGCTTCTCAGGAATCTTTCCACTACAAGAGTAGTTAACAAGCATAGTAGATATTGCTTCATTAGGAACTTTTCTTTTATTAGTAACAATATCTTTCATGTATCTCGAATAGGGAGGTAACTTAATAGCATCAGTCAAAGGGATTTGAAGAAAAAGAGGTTTCATCCACTCACAAAACTTATTGTAATGCTCTTCTTCTTTAGTTTTGAGAGACTTACCTGGAAAGGGCATGGGTTTCTGTACCCATGGTTCTTTTTCCTTCCCATGTCTTCTTGCGATGAAGTCTTCTCTAGTGTATTTCTTGCATTTTTCGGGTGCTTCTTCTTCTCGAACTTTGGGTGGATCATTATTTTCACCATCCTTTTCAAGCTCAGCACCGTCTTCAGTCTCAGCATCGGAGTTAGATATACTATTTGGATCAATAACAAGCTCTTCACTTGCAATTGGATCATTGGAATTGTCAGCTTCTTTGTGCTTCTTCTTCTTCTTCGGAGAACTAACAATTTCTTCTTCCTGCATTTGAGAATCTTCCTCGATCCTCTTCGGATGCCCCTCTGGATAGAGACGATCTTGAGTGCTAGTTCCACCTCGGGTTTTAATCCCGAAGGCCTATATATCCTGTTTGGCATTGTTAGCAAGAAAATCTTATTGCACATTAGAAATTTGTTCAAGCTGAGTTTGAACCATATGAAAATTCTTCACAACACATTTAACATCATTAAATGTTCTACCTAGAACATCAAGCAAACTTTTGATAGCAAGGGAATTATCATGCAACTGGCTTTGTATCCTCTCATTAAAGTGAGTTTGCTTCATAATAAAATTATCAAGCTCATCTAAACATTGATCAGGAGGCCTACCATGAGGGATGTCACTTGCATTGAAATCTAAAAGAGAGTGTACCTCTACCATAGGAGGGTGAGTGGTAGGCTCAAACAACTTCTCAATAGGGGGTAGATTCTTCACGTCTTCAGTTTTAATACCCTTCTCTTTAATATACTTCTTTGCTTCTTGCATATCTTCGGGGCTTAGGACGAGCATGCCCCTTTTTTGGTGGTGGAGGTGGTTCAGGGACGGACCAATCTTTGTGGTTCTTGGCAATCTTGCCCATTAATTCTTCTGCATCGTCTGGTGTTCTTTTCCTGAAAACACAACCAACACAATTGTCCAAATAGCATATGGATTCATCAGTTAGACCAGCATAGAATATATCAATTAATTCATTCTTAGGGACTCCATGTCCCGGTCTAGCGTGGATCAGACTGCAATACCTCCCCCAAGCTTTAGGGAGGTGCTCATCGTGCAACTGTTTAAAGTTATAAATTCTTTGTAAAGCAGCATGTTGCATATGAGCAGGAAAGTACTTATCAACAAAAGAGTGAGCTAAGTCTTAAGGACTCTTAATGGAACCACATGGTAGTGCATCATACCGTGCTTTAGCACCTTCCTTCAAAGAGAAAGGAAGAAGCTTAGTCACATAAAAGTTTTGTACCTTTTCATCCGTAGTAAACAGGCCACCCAACTCGGTGAGTTTGGTTAGGTGTGCAATAGCATCCTCATTTTCTCTGCCATAAAAGGGGTCAGCTTCAACCATAGGTATAAGTGAAATATTAACAGAGAAATTATAATCAGGATCATTGATGCATATAGGAGATGTAGCAAATTGAGGACCAAGAACGGTCTTGTTCTTCAGAGAGTGTTTTTCGAGAAGCTTCTTAATAGCACCGGGGTCAGTCGACAAACTCTGTTAGATCCCTTCATAAATCATCATCGAGCATAATATAATCATCCTCAAGGAGTCTCTCCTTGAGTTTACTCAAATCGGGATAATCGTAAATTCCACCAATAGGGTAGCGAGTAACAGGAATTTCAATTCCAGATTTTTTTTGCAGCAGCGATCTGTTTTTCAAGAGCGTAACCAAGTGAACCAATATCATCAAGAGTAGTAGAAGCATCATCAAAAGTATCGGACATAGTAACGGATTCAGTAGAAGCATCATGTGGTGGAGGTGAAGCAAACTTACTCATAACTGAAGGTGAATCAAGTGTAGCACTAGTGTTCAGAACAGTACCTTTTCTTGTACGGGATGGTAAGATCGGTACCTTGGGGTCTTCTTTCTTACCCATAGCGGATAAATTGCAGAAGGTAAAATATTTCAGGTAGACTTGTGAATAAAGCTATGGTCCCCGGCAACGGCGCCAGAAAACAACCTTGATAACCCACAACTGCAGGGGATCGAGATAGTCTTCGCGGGTAAGAATAACCCAATTTATAGATTCGACTCAAGGGGAGCCAAAAAATACCCAGAAGCTTTGACAGTGGAGTTGTCAATTCAACCGCACCTAAGATACACTTACTTGCAACAAGATATTAATAGTAACTGCAATATGGAAGTGATGGTGGCAACGGAAATAGTGGCGGTGAAACAGCGAAAGTAAAACAAAACAAGCAAACAACTAGTAACCAGAAGAATTAAAAACACTGTAGGCTAGGGAGGTGGATGGTTAGGTGCTGCATGGATGAGATACATCATGTATTTAACTTGGGGCAAGGCACACAGAAAAGCAATGATCATCTAGCCATATATCAAACATTAGGCATGTACCCCACAGGTAGTTGTACGTGCTTGCAATAAGAACTTGCACAACATATTTTGTGCTACCATCCCGCTACGAACGCGGCCAAAAGGAACTTATGGAGATTAAGGTGCTCCTGTCAAAGAGCACCGGAACAACCCACCGTAAGCATTCTTTCAGATCCTTTTCCAAACATTCTTTATACACAATGTATTCCCCTAGGTCCTTAATAAGGCGAAGTGTTGAGTGTTCGACTCACACAACACCACTAGGAAAATAACAACACAACTTAAATATCAAACAACACATATTACTTCAACATCATATGACTACTAACAAAAAGACTTCTCCCATTTCCTCAAGAACTAAAGTAACAACTCACAAGACATAAAAGAGATCATGATCAAAGGTGATAAATATGTGGTAAACAATCTGGTCATAATGATATTTCTCCAACAAAACTCAATAGCATTCACCACAAAGTAGTAATCAAGACCGGTAGAGTAGAGAGGATAGATAGTACGAGTTACATCGCAAGTTGCAATTGTGAGATGAGATTGGATGAAGATGAAGATGGTGTTGATGTTAGGGATGATGTCGATGATGATCTCGATGATGCCCGTGACGATTGTGATGATGATGGAGATGATCTCCCCTTCCGGGAGGTGATCTCCTCGGCGGAATCTGCCCGCCGGAGAGCCCTTTTCTTCTCTGTAAGTTTCCACCACGGAGCGGCGGCGGAACTCCGTAAAAACTCCTCCTTTTAGGGTTTCCGCATGACGAAGAGTATATAGGCCAGAGGGGGGAGCCTGGGGTGGTCCCAGGGCTCCAGGAGCCCTCCCGGCACGGCCAGGGTGGGGGCCGCGCCAGGTGGCCGCCTGGGCACCCTGTGTCCCCCCTCTGGTCCCTCTTTTGCATGTCTTCATCAATCCTATCAAAAACACCCTCCGTAGATTTTCAGGTAATTTGGAGGTGTTCTTCTTCAGCAACTCAGCGTCCACTTTTTACCGTTGAATCCTGCGTCTGCTGCTTCGGCACCGGAAAGTTGCAAATTGTGTAAAACAAGCCAAAACAACATAAGAACATCATCGTAATGTGAAATATATCAATGAATAAGGACGAATTATGATATAAAATAGTGATTCATTTTGCACGTATCAATGCTCTTCTCACTGAAGTGATTGTTCCTGAAGACCTTGCCAAGCTTGGCCCCAAGCAACCTTAGGTCTCAGAGATTCAGCCTCCTCGTCAGTTTCGCTGATGAAATACACCACGTCTGGCGATGGATTCCTTCTCTTCAGGCCAAGAGATCTCTCCCTAAGACGCCGAAGACACTGCGGCTTGTCCTCACACTGCAACGGCTTGTCTCCGACCTGATTCACCTTAGCCCTGAGGCATTACTATTAGGACGCTAGTATTAGTTCTCGTCTTTTTATTCATTTAATGACAAAGGAGGAGAAATTTGTTAGTCTTCAAGCGGGTCAATATGGGGTTCCTCAGTTAAAACTCTCGTTCTTCAGACTATTTTTGTACCGAGTTGTAAACTAATACTTTTGTGATTAGCTGATACCTTTGCATTCCTCATGAAATTACTTAAGGTTGTTTTATAGCTATAATTTTCATCAGCAATAACTTCCTTAGTGCTATGTTTAATCTTCAAGCATTCTAGTTTCAACACTGATTTTAGATGATACTGGATATAGGGGGAGCTCCTCATGTTTTTCTTAAATACTCACTAAGTTCAAAAAGTCTTCAGTATATGCATATCCTCAGGGGGGCATCTCTATATCCAGATAGAATGAATTGTTTTCTTCAGGTTTGAATTCCTCAAAATTACTTATTTAATACCGTTGAAGCTTTAACCTGATTTTCATGAAATCACCAAAAAGGGGGAGATAGTAAGTGCATCTAGTGCCCCTTTGATGTTTTGGAGTATTTGATGACAAAACGGTTAAGGGACTGATGTGTTTGTGAGTATACAAGGGAGAACAGTCCCTGAAGAAGAGGTTAACCACCGTTGTCGTCCCCCCAAAATGTTGGGGAACATTGAAGAAATAGGTGTGTTTCCTGAAGACTGGCGAGGCGCGAAATCCTGAGGAAATAGGATCCTAAGGCATTCGGGTGATGCTGAAGAAGCCGTGCGTCATCCTGAGGCATCTCGCGCTGAAGACGAAGTTGAAGCGTAGTCTACGTTAAGACTTTTATACTTCTTGAGTCGAAGGAAAACACCGCATGTTTGGAGGGGTTGAGGAAAATGAGTTTTGTATTTCTGAGGAAGTGCTCATATAGAAATCCTGAAGAAAACCCTGAGGAATCTCCTACAGTAGAGGTTAAGTTCCTCGAGTGTCTGAGACCTTGTTCTTCCGGACACTGAGATATCTAACCTCGGTTGAGGAGTCAGGAAACTATCAGTGTAGTTTTCCTGAAGAAGAGAGAGAGAGAATACCTTGGACCGTGACACTTGTTGCGTGGTAAGAGGCTAGAACATGACTATGATACGTCCAAAACGTATCTATAATTTCTGCTTGCTCCATGCCTCTTTTGTGTGATATTGCTATGATATTGATGAACTTCCATACCCTAGTGCCAGTTCCTAATTTCTGCTGTTTTTCTATTTCAGGTTTCCCCCATATTAAAAGTGCTCCAAAAATTCGGGAAAATCCAATAAAAAATCAGCGTGAAGGAAGCTCCGGGAATCACCGAGGGGGGCCAGAGGGGACCCACCAGGGCCCCAGGCGCCCTCCCGGCGCGCCCTAGGGTGGGGCCGCGCCAGGGGGGCGCCTGGACCCCTGGAGCCCCCCCTGGCTGCCCCCTTCGCCTATTTATTCCCCATGACGCAAAACCCCCGAGGCAGGAACCCTTTTTCGCGATCTATCCTCTGTTCCACCGCCGCCGCGCTTCCAATATCGGGAGCACAAGAAGACCTCTTCCCGGCACCCTGTCGGAGGGAGGAACCACCTCCGGGAGCTTCTCCACCACCATGGACGCTTCTCGGATGTACCGTGAGTAGTCCACCTTGGACCATGGGTCTATGATCAGTAGCTATGTGATGTTCTTCTCCCCTCTTTGTTCTTCATGGATTAGACCTCGTGAGCTGCCCTACATGATCAAGGCACATATGTAATATTTCTGCTGTTGCTATGCTGAGTTGGCTGGGATCCGATGGATTATGAGATTATGTTCAGTTTCTGTTTGAGTTATATATTTGATTCTCCTCTTTTATATTTATGTTCTAAATTAATTCTTGCATGTTCTCCGTTGCTGTTTATTTCTTTGGCCAAGTAGTAGGTAGTGACTCCAAGAGGGAGCGTTATGCATGATTGTGGGTTCATGCCCCCTGATGACTAGCTTGAGAGACAGAAACATGAGTCTAGGGGATGTGCTGTTGCCACAACGGGGAAAACAACGGTGCTTGTACTTGCGGGTGCAAGGATTGTTTACTTTACGCAAAGTTCTTTAATGTAGTTGTCTGTTGCTTTGAGTTTACACTTTGGGTGGGATTCTCAACTTAATACCAGCGAGATGTTCTGGATAGATATCTCAATGTGGATGATTAGTAGGTAGATGCAGATGGATTTCGTTCTACTTGTCTTGGCATAACGCCCGTGCTTTTGAGCCTCTTCCTTTCTTTATAGCATAATTAGCATTGGTTTGCGCACATAATCCTGTCAATTGCCCAGGTGTGATTTGTTTACCTCGCTTGGCTGTTTTATCGTCTTTTGGGAGAGAGACATCACTAGTGAACATCATAGGACCCTGGTCCATATTTCGAATATTGTTTACACCCGTTATCAATTTACTGCTCTATTTACTTTTCCGTAGCTATCACTATCATTATTATCCCGTGCATTTTATCCTTTGTAAACACCAAGGCCGGAGGAATTGACAACTCCTCTGTACTCGTTGGGAAGTAAAGTTATTTGCTTTGTGTGCAGGTCCAGGTAAAGTTAGCAACCTCGGTTGTGAACGGCGCCATTGTTCATTTTACCACGTACTTATCGTTGTTGGAGTCCTACTGGTCGACACTCAACCTTAGCATCTTCGCTAAGGGAACGTTGTTGCTGTCTACATCTCAACCTTCCACTTTGGGTAACCAACGAGGGGCGAGAAGTAAACTCTCGTGACATCAAAGCAATTTCTGGCGCCGTTGCCGGGGACTCCACTCTTCAAGATAGGGGAGTTGCACACTATCATTTATCTTTTCTTTTTAGTCTTGTTTGTTTACCTTTCAGTTTTTGCTTTAGTGTTCTTTATCAAAAATCAAAAAAATAGTTATCTTGGTTGCTTGCTACTATGGGTTCCTCTGAGAACACCAAGTTGTGTGACTTTACTAGTCACAACAACAGTGACTTTATCTGCACTCCTATTGATACACCTGCTACTTCAGCACCTTCTTATGAGATTAAACCTGCTTTGCTGAACCTTGTTATGAAAGATCAATTCTCTGGTGCTAGAGATGATGCTGCTTTGCATTTAAATAATTTTATTGAGCTTTGTGATATGGAAAAGTACAAAGAAGTAGATGGTAATATTGTTAAGCTTAAACTTTTTCCTTTCTCCTTGATAGATGAAGCTAAAATCTGGTTTCAATCCTTGCCTAGGAATAGCATAGATTCTTGGGATAAGTGCAAGGATGCTTTTATTGGGAAGTACTATCCCCCTGCTAAGATTATCCAATTGAGGAGCTTTATTATGAATTTTAAACAATTGGATAATGAACACGTTGCCCAAGCTTGGGAACGCATGAAATCTCTTGTTAAGAATTGCCCTACGCATGGTTTGACTACTTGGATGGTTATCCAAACTTTTTATGCAGGCTTGAACTTTACCTCGCGGAACTTGCTAGATTCGGCCGTGGGAGGAACCTTTATGTTAAATACACTTGGTGCTGCCACAAAACTTCTCGATGAGATGATGACCAACTATTCCCAATGGCACACCGAAAGAGCTCCAATAGGTAGGAAGGTAAACTCTGTCGAGGAGATCTCCTCCCTAAATGAAAAAGTTGACTTGATTATGTCTCTACTTACCAAGCAATCTCCTATTGATCCTCAAGATGTACCTTTAAATTCTTTAATTGCTCAAGAACAAGTAGATGTGAACTTTATCTCTAGAAATAAATTCAACAACAATGCTTATAGGAGTAATTTTGGTAGCACCCCTAGACCGTTCCCCTCCAACAACTATGGGAACAACCACACTTATCCTAGCACCAAAAACTCCACTTCTGAATTAGAGAGTATGCTTAAAGACTTTATCACTACCCAAAAAGCCTTCAACAAGAGTGTACAGGAAAAACTAGACAAACTAGATAACCTCTCGTCGAAGGTAGACAATTTAGCCCACGAAGTAGAATTGCTTAAAATTAGAACTTCTCCCCTTGAGGAGAGGAAGGTCACTCCTATGAATGCTATCCAATTGAAAATTAATGAAAACATTAGGATGATGGCTAAACTTAAAAAGAGATGGGCTAGAGAAAAGGAGGAAGAAGATAGAATTAAGAGCCTTCCTACACACCATATTGTTGCTACTATCCAAGTGGTTGAGGATATCCAAACTCTTAGCACCCAATGCACCCTAGTCCCATAGGACCTATTAATTGTGATGCTATGACCTCAACCATAGAAGAAGAAATTCCTATGACCATAGAACCTACCAAACAAGTGAGCCTAAAAGACACCACTACCACTCTACTTGATAGTAGTGACCTTGATTTTGATAATTGCACCCTTTCTGAAGTTATTCGTTTCGTTCACAAGATGTCTAGAGACCCCCACACTAGCACACTTAATCTTGCCTTCACGGAGCATATCACTAATGCTCTCATTAAAGCTAGGGAGGAGAAGCTTAGGGTAGAAGCCTCCATACCTAGAAAGCTAGAAGATGGTTGGGATCCTATGATTAAAATTAAGTTGAATAACTTTTCTTGCTATTCTTTATGTGATGTTGGAGCTAGTACCTCTGTTATGCCCAAAAGAATGTATGATATATTTGAATTGAAACCTTTTGGTCCTTGTTCTTTTGGTGTTCGTCTCGTTGATTCTTCCGTAAAGAAACCTTTGGGGAAGACAGTTGATGTTCTTATCATTGTCAATGACAATTATATTCCCGTTGATTTTACTATTATGGACATTGAATGCGAACCTTCTTGTCCAATTATTTTGGGACGTACTTTTCTTCGCACCGTGGGTGCTGTTATTGATTTGAAAGAAGGTATTATAAAATTCCAATTCCCTCTCAAGAAAGGGATGGAACATTTCCCTAGGAAAAAGATGAAGTTGCCTTTTGAGTCCGTCATACGGGCTAGTTATTTTCTTGAAAAGACTTGATCTATTTGCATTAAGCCTAGCTAATGGCTTTAAAGAAGCGCTTTCAGGAGGCAGCCCGCAACGAATTTAGGATTTCCTTTTTTTTCTGTTTTTAGTGGTCTTGATGATTGTTACTACTGTAGCAACATCATTGTATCTTTACTTTTCAAGCTTTGTGCCTTTTATAGCCTCATATGACAAGGGAAGTGAAAGTTGTGACATGCTGTCCAGAAAACAGATTTTGTCCTTGTGACTAGAAAAAACACAGAAAAATACCAGTTCATATTTTTGAGCTGAATTTTATACACAGCATGATCTATACAATTACGAAACTTTCGTATGTTCTGAGTATTTTGATTTGAGTTGCATAAGTATCCCTAAAAAATTCTTTACTACCTGCTGGTTTTTTTTTCACAGATTCTGTCATGTTTTGCCTTTTCTTCGTTTTCCAAACCTTAAGCTTGCTTTTTCTTTGCAAATTTTATTTAGAAATCTTGAGAAACAGTATCTCTTCAAGAATATCTTTATTTCCAGTAGAGAAAAATTATTTTATTGTGGGTACTAACCTCGCTAATCAGATTATGATGAGTCTTGTATGAAGGGAGTTTTCAAGTGTGCGAGGGAACATGATGAAAGAAGATTCAGGAGTGTCAAGCGCTCAAGCTTGGGGATGCCCCCATGCACCCCCAAGAAATATTCTAGGAGACTCAAGCGTCTAAGCTTGGGGATGCCCCCGTGCATTCCCTTCTCCATCAACAACTATCAGTTCGTCTCTCGTTTCACTATATTTTTATCACTTCATGCATTATGTGCTATGCTTGGAGCGTCTCGCTCTTAGGTTTTATTTTTAGTTTTATTTAGATTTGCTTTCTGTCAATAACAAGTTAGAACGCAGCTTTCTTTGTGTGGGAGAGAAACACGCTCCACTTCCAAAATCTAGAACACAACATAGGACTTTTCATGTTTATCTTTGCTGTGTTTGTTCTTTATCTTTTTCATAGCTACTGTCATGTTTTGCTCTTAGTTTTCTTGCTTATCTTTTCAAAGAGCTTTAGTTTATTTTGTTGCTGGAACTCTCTTGAGTTTTCATGTTTATCTTGTTTAGAGAGTTTGCCTGTTGCACTGAGTTTTGTGTCTTGACTTGAAGTAGGTAATTGAGGTTGCTATTCTTTTGTAGTAGTAACTTGCAATAGTTTTGAGGTATTGTTTTGAGTAATGTTTGGACTTTTGGTGTCAAGAGCTTTAGCCTATTAGTGATAGATGTCGTATTTTGGGCAATCCGTGTTTATTTTCAAAACTTATAAAATTAGTTGAGAACTTTAGCTACTAGTTGGATCACTACTCTTCTGAGGGGTCGAATTTTAGAGTACACTCACGTACCATGAGTCAAGGATGCGCAAGGATAACCAAACCCCCATACACTCCTCCTCGGGGTACTTGTTTCTTTGTGAAACTTCCTTATTAGAGTGAGAGTTACCGATAATAAGTGCATGAGTTCTTCGGACTAATGTGAGTATTTGAAAGTCGACACTCAACCTTAGCATCTTCGCTAAGGGAACCTTGTTGCTGTCTACATCTCAACCTTCCACTTTGGGTAACCAACGAGGGGCGAGAAGTAAACTCTGGTGACATCAAAGAAATTTCTGGCGCCGTTGCCGAGGACTCCACTCTTCAAGATAGGGGAGTTGCACACTATCGTTTATCTTTGCTTTTTAGTCTTTTTTGTTTACCTTTCAGTTTTTGCTTTAGTGTTCTTTATCAAAAATCAAAAAAATAGTTATCTTGGTTGCTTGCTACTATGGGTTCCTCTGAGAACACCAAGTTGTGTGACTTTACTAGTCACAACAACAGTGACTTTATCTGCACTCCTATTGATACACCTGCTACTTCAACACCTTCTTATGAGATTAAACCTGCTTTGCTGAACCTTGTTATGAAAGATCAATTCTCTGGTGCTAGAGATGATGCTGCTTTGCATTTAAATAATTTTATTGAGCTTTGTGATATGGAAAAGTACAAAGAAGTAGATGGTAATATTGTTAAGCTTAAACTTTTTCCTTTCTCCTTGATAGATGAAGCTAAAATCTGGTTTCAATCCTTGCCTAGGAATAGCATAGATTCTTGGGATAAGTGCAAGGATGCTTTTATTGGGAAGTACTATCCCCCTTCTAAGATTATCCAATTGAGGAGCTTTATTATGAATTTTAAACAATTGGATAATGAACACGTTGCCCAAGCTTGGGAACGCATGAAATCTGTTTTTAAGAATTGCCCTACGCATGGTTTGACTACTTGGATGGTTATCCAAACTTTTTATGCAGGCTTGAACTTTACCTCGCGGAACTTGCTAGATTCGGCCATGGGAGGAACCTTTATGTTAAATACACTTGGTGCTTCCACAAAACTTCTCGATGAGATGATGACCAACTATTCCCAATGGCACACCGAAAGAGCTCCAATAGGTAGGAAGGTAAACTCTGTCGAGGAGATCTCCTCCCTAAATGAAAAAGTTGACTTGATTATGTCTCTACTTACCAAGCAATCTCCTATTGATCCTCAAGATGTACCTTTAAATTCTTTAATTGCTCAAGAACAAGTAGATGTGAACTTTATCTCTAGAAATAAATTCAACAACAATGCTTATAGGAGTAATTTTGGTAGCACCCCTAGACCGTTCCCCTCCAACAACTATGGGAACAACCACACTTATCCTAGCACCAAAAACTCCACTTCTGAATTAGAGAGTATGCTTAAAGACTTTATCACTACCCAAAAAGCCTTCAACAAGAGTGTACAGGAAAAACTAGACAAACTAGATAACCTCTCGTCGAAGGTAGACAATTTAGCCCACGAAGTAGAATTGCTTAAAATTAGAACTTCTCCCCTTGAGGAGAGGAAGGTCACTCCTATGAATGCTATCCAATTGCAAATTAATGAAAACATTAGGATGATGGCTAAACTTAAAAGAGATGGGCTAGAGAAAAGGAGGAAGAAGATAGAATTAAGAGCCTTCCTACACACCATATTGTTGCTACTATCCAAGTGGTTGAGGATATCCAAACTCTTAGCACCCAATGCACCCTAGTCCCATAGGACCTATTAATTGTGATGCTATGACCTCAACCGTAGAAGAAGAAATTCCTATGACCATAGAACCTACCAAACAAGTGAGCCTAAAGGACACCACTACCACTCTACTTGATAGTAGTGACCTTGATTTTGATAATTGCACCCTTTCTGAAGTTATTCGTTTCGTTCGCAAGATGTCTAGAGACCCCCACACTAGCACACTTAATCTTGCCTTCACGGAGCATATCACTAATGCTCTCATTAAAGCTAGGGAGGAGAAGCTTAGGGTAGAAGCCTCCATACCTAGAAAGCTAGAAGATGGTTGGATCCTATGATTAAAATTAAGTTGAATAACTTTTCTTGCTATTCTTTATGTGATGTTGGAGCTAGTACCTCTGTTATGCCCAAAAGAATGTATGATATATTTGAATTGAAACCTTTTGGTCCTTGTTCTTTTGGTGTTCGTCTCGTCGATTCTTCCGTAAAGAAACCTTTGGGGAAGATAGTTGATGTTCTTATCATTGTCAATGACAATTATGTTCCCGTTGATTTTACTATTATGGACATTGAATGCGAACCTTCTTGTCCAATTATTTTGGGACGTACTTTTCTTCGCACCGTGGGTGATGTTATTGATATGAAAGAAGGTAATATAAAATTCCAATTCCCTCTCAAGAAAGGGATGGAACATTTCCCTAGGAAAAAGATGAAGTTGCCTTTTGAGTCCGTCACACGGGCTAGTTATTTTCTTTTAAAGACTTGATCTATTTGCATTAAGCCTAGCTAATGGCTTTAAAGAAGCGCTTTCAGGAGGCAGCCCGCAACGAATTTATGATTTCCTTTTTTTCTGTTTTTAGTGGTCTTGATGATTGTTACTACTGTAGCAACATCATTGTATCTTTACTTTTCAAGCTTTGTGCCTTTTATAGCCTCATATGACAAGGGAAGTGAAAGTTGTGACATGCTGTCCAGAAAACAGATTCTGTCCTTGTGACTAGAAAAAACACAGAAAAATACCAGTTCATATTTTTGAGCTGAATTTTATACACAGCATGATCTATACAATTACGAAACTTTCGTATGTTCTGAGTATTTTGATTTGAGTTGCATAAGTATCCCTAAAAAATTCTTTACTACCTGCTGGTCTGTTTTTCACAGATTCTGTCATGTTTTGCCTTTTCTTCGTTTTCCAAACCTTAAGCTTGCTTTTTCTTTGCAAAAACTTTTTTGAAATCTTGAGAAACAATATCTCTTCAAGAATATCTTTATTTCCAGTAGAGAAAAATTATTTTATTGTGGGTACTAACCTCGCTAATCAGATTATGATGAGTCTTGTATGAAGGGAGTTTTCAAGTGTGCGAGGGAACATGATGAAAGAAGATTCAGGAGTGTCAAGCGCTCAAGCTTGGGGATGCCCCCATGCACCCCCAAAAATATTCTAGGAGACTCAAGCGTCTAAGCTTGGGGATGCCCCCGTGCATCCCCTTCTCCATCAACAACTATCAGTTCGTCTCTCGTTTCACTATATTTTTATCACTTCATGCATTATGTGCTATGCTTGGAGCGTCTCGCTCTTAGGTTTTATTTTTAGTTTTCTTTAGATTTGCTTTCTGTCAATAACAAGTTAGAACGCAGCTTTCTTTGTGTGGGAGAGAAACACGCTCCACTTCCAAAATCTAGAACACAACGTAGGACTTTTCATGTTTATCTTTGCTGTGTTTGTTCTTTATCTTTTTCATAGCTACTGTCATGTTTTGCTCTTAGTTTTCTTGCTTATCTTTTCAAAGAGCTTTAGTTTATTTTGTTGCTGGAACTCTCTTGAGTTTTCATGTTTATCTTGTTTCGAGAGTTTTCCTGTTGCACTGAGTTTTGTGTCTTGACTTGAAGTAGGTAATTGAGGTTGCTATTCTTTTGTAGTAGTAACTTGCAATAGTTTTGAGTTATTGTTTTGAGTAATGTTTGGACTTTTGGTGTCAAGAGCTTTAGCCTATTAGTGATAGATGTCGTATTTTGGGAAATCCGTGTTTATTTTCAAAACTTACAAAATTAGTTGAGAACTTTAGCTACTAGTTGGATCACTACTCTTCTGAGGGGTCGAATATTAGAGTACACTCACGTACCATGAGTCAAGGATGCGCAAGGATAACCAAACCCCCATACACTCCTCCTCGGGGTACTTGTTTCTTTGTGAAACTTCCTTATTAGATTGAGAGTTACCGATAATAAGTGCATGAGTTCTTCGGACTAATGTGAGTATTTTAAAGTTGACACTTCCACCTTCCCATATTTGCTAGCCTCTCCTGTGCCGTGCATCGCTTTCTTCTCACTCCGAGAGTTGGCGTCCACCTTCGCCGGTACATCCAAACCCTTGGCACGATACGCTCTGTCATCATAAACCTCCTTATATCCTTCCTCAAAACAGCCACCATACCTACCTACCAAGGCATTTCCATAGCCTTTCCGAGATACATTGCCATGCAACATCCATATTCTCATGACTTGATCTTCATGTCATACATGCTACTTGCTTGATCGATGAGCCGCATGCTAGTTGGTCTTTTCCCTAATCATTGCTACATGACGCGCTAGTATCATTGCATATCCTGCTACCCTGGCAGAGGCATACATTTGCATACATCATGATAGTTACATCTTCTTTATGATTTGAGTACTTTGTAAAGTGTGAAAGATCTTCTATAGTTCTTGTAATATATAGTGCGTTGCCCCTAAAGTGAGGAAAAGATCCCAAAGTGGACAAATTAAAAGATCCCAAAGAGGACAAATGATTGGAATAGAAAGAGCCATTGAGGCCACCAAAAAATACAAAAAAATATAAAAAAAGAGAAAAAAAATAAAAAGAGAGAAGGGGGCACACTACTATTCCTTTTGAGAGATCCACAATCGTACTCCCTCTTATATCTTGTACTCCATAGATATTATCATTTGTGCATATAGCTATGTGGGGACCCTCACACTATAGAACTTGACTTGTATATTACAATGATGAGCCTCCTCAAATGAGATCTAGGTCTTCTTGAGCAAGCAAGTTGGATGCACCCCCACTAGTTCCATTGGAGAGCTTACCTTAGCTCATATGTGCATCCGTTGCATGGCAATCCCTACTCCTCACATCATATCTATCATTTGGCTTTCTCTCGCCTATGATTGTCCTCATTGATGTGAGCCTTTCACACCTTTTTGTCTTCCTCCTCCACCATATTCTCTCTTTGCCATCCTAAGTGTCAATTTTCTTGCTTATGCTCATCCATTGAATGAGTGCTCAAAATGTTGAAAAGGAGTTGATCATTTTGGCTTGTACCTGGCTAGTGGTCTGGGGATGAGTCAAGATAAGATTCCAAAGAAGACCAAGTGTGAAACTTTAGTAGATTGAGTTCTCAGCATAAAAATATTTTTCTCGTATATCCCTATCCCCTTTCTTGCACGCAAACACCATTTGGAGACATTCGAGTCACGGACAACGAGAGCTCTTGCACCTTTATGTTCTTATGTTGCTTGTTTCAATACTAAATATAGACTCTTGCCTGTTATGACTTGAATTGAATTACATGCCTTGATTTCTTTACTTAAAAGTTCTTATATGGTTGTTAGCATGTCACCACAGAAATTATGCTTTTATCATTTACCTACTCGAGGACGAGCAGGAATTAAGCTTGGGGATGTTGATACGTGCAAAATGTATCTATAATTTCTGCTTGCTCCATGCCTCTTTTGTGTGATATTGCTTTGATATTGATAAACTTCCATACCCTTTTGATCATATTTGGACTAACCTATTAACTCAGTGCACCCCAGTGCCAGCTCCTGTTTTCTGCTGTTTTTCTATTTTAGGTTTCCCCCATATTAAAAATGCTCCAAAAATTCAGGATAAATCCAATAAAAATCTGCGTGAAGGAAGCTTCGGGAATCACCGAGGGGGCCAGAGGGGACCCACCAGGTCCCCAGGCTCCCTCCCGGCGCGCATTAGGGTGGGGCCGCGCCAGGGGGCCGCCTGGACCCCTGGTGGCCCCCCTGGCTTCCCCCTTCGCCTATTTATTCCTCGTGACGCAAAAAACCCGAGACGGGAACCCTTTTTCATGATCTCTCCTCTGTTCCGCCACCGCGCTTCCAAGATCGGGAGCACCAGAAGACCTCTTCCCGGCACCTTGCCGGAGGGAGGAACCACCTCCGGGAGCTTCTCCACCACCATGGACGCGTCCCGGATGTACCGTGAGTAGTCCACCTTGGACCATGGGTCTATGATCAGTAGCTATGTGATGTTCTCCTCCCCTCTTTGTTCTTCATGGATTAGACCTCGTGAGCTTCCCTACATGATCGAGGCACATATGTAATATTTCTGCTGTTGCTATGCTGAGTTTGCTGGGATCCGATCGATTATGAGATTTTGTTCAGATTGTGTTTGAGTTATATATTTGATTCTCCTCTTTTATATTTATGTTCTAAAGTAATTCTTGCATGTTCTCCGTTGCTGTTTATTGCTTTGGCCAAGTAGTAGTTAGTGACTCCAAGAGGGAGCGTTATGCATGATTGTGGGTTCATGCCCCCTGATGACTAGCTTGAGTGACAGAAACATGAGTCTAGGGGATGTGATGTTGCCACAAGGGGGAAAACAACGGTGCTTGTACTTGCGGGTGCAAGGATTGTTTACTTTACGCAAAGTTCTTTAAAGCATATGTATGTTGCTTTGAGTTTACACTTTGGGTGGGATTCACAACTTAATACCAGCGAGATGTTCTGGATAGATATCTCATGGTGGATGATTTGTAGATAGATGCAGATGGATTTCGGTCTACTTGTCTTGGCGTACCGCCCGTGCTTTTTGTAAGGCCCGACATGCGGTACTGTTCCAGATCTAGGTGTTTCCACCCAGATCCGGGGACGAAGCACATATCGGTCCCACCGCGACATATGACAAAGCCATATGCCCCGGATTTCCAACATGATATCACAACATTACAGATACAAGGATACAACATCTCATACAATCGGCATACAACTGCCTCAAATATAATACAACAGCGGAAGATACATGTCTGAGTACAGACTACAAGCAAATGCCTACTGGCAAAGAGAAAAGCATCGATACCCATAACCACACGGGTCCAGGCCCTCCGCCGGGATACGCCTATCTAGTCGTCGTCGATTCTCCACGTGAAACGTCGATCACCATACCTGTTGTCGATCAAGAACCCTTAAAAGAGTTTGGGGGTAGTATCATGAGTACAGAGGTACTCAGGATCCAACTGTAGTGGTCATCTGACCCAGCAAGGACTTCATCACTCGTCGTTCTAGGACAACTAGTAGTTTACGGTAAGGAAGGGGTAAGTGGTGAGGTTGCTGCCGCACTAGCATTTATGAAGTGGCTAACGATCCAGAGAGTAAGATAAGAAGCCAAGCATTCGATGAGGAATCGCCTCCAATAGTCTTGCTATCAACTACTTACGCAAACATAACACCTATCCTATCCTTGTCCTCCTCTTCGCATCCCGACGAAGAAGAAGCAGTCAAGGCACACGCACACGTTGATCAAGTTATATTAAGATTATCTCAGTTGTTGTTGTCTATGAACAGGACGTAGGTCTCAAGTCGTCCATAACAGTGGACACGGCTTCTCGAAAAGATTTAACCCTGCAGGGGTGTACCAACTTCCCATTACGAGGCTCCGCACGCACGTCCATCACTCTCAGTTGCTACCCATCACAGGCAACCATTTTATGATTTAGTTCCAAGAGATCCGAAACGACAGGTCCCTCTAACTAACAACGAACAAATCCGGGTGGCCCCCGGGGAGTCGACACCCAATCCAAAAGCTGGCCACGCTCTCGGATCGGACTCTTCCGTATGACGCAGGTCGGATTACCGGTTAGTTCTCTTATGAGACCGGGTCCTAGCTGATCAGGTGGACCAACAGAGAAACCATGTCTCCACTGGCCCAAGTTGGTTTAAAAACTACTGGCAGCTGACCAGCACACACACGGTTTCAAATGGTAAATCAGCTTGGGCCACCACTAGAAATGTTTGAAGCTAGATAGGTAAGAAGAGGGGACCCCATAAAATCCCACACGCGGTTAGGCACGCTCAGTCTTAAAACCAATACCCGGAACTCGGATCATAGGTGACTTGAATGGAACAAAGCGTCGGGGCGGGATCGCCTAGACCTTCCATCCTTCATCGAATATAGTCAACATAATAATAATCATATCATCAACAACACTATAATAATGATAAATGTGATATCCCAACCCAAGGAGTAACAGGTAACATCGTAGCATCCTAAGCATGCATACTAAGCAGGGGCTGAGCAACGAGCAATAGTAACATAGCAGTACATGGTTTGCTGGGAGGGGACATGGCTGTATCGGTTTGAAAGAGGCTGTAAACATGTGGTAGGATCAAACATTGAACCTAACCTATACTAGCATGTAAACCGCTGGTTGAAATAGAATGGATCATAAGTAATGTATAGTCCTTGCCTGTTGATAAGTCGGGTTCTGAAGGTGTACTCGATCGCATGCTCGCATCGTCTCCGAGAGGTACCCGCGGGAGCACACAAGAAGTAAACACTGGAAAGCAATCAACGGTGCACCACTATTACTATGGAGCAATACAAGAGCAAGCATCAACAAAAAGTAACACGAGACATCGCACCTACCGTCGAGAGCGGTTACTAACAGTTTAAGTGGAGTACTCGTCACACACGACGATACCGCGCATATACGGTGGTTCAAGTTGTTTAGCTACAGGTGATCAAACAACGGTTATTAACATGTAAACTCAAGAAAGCATGGCATAGCACACAAACAGGTCAAGAGGTGAAGCACAAAGTAAACTATCCATGCTAGTCAATTTAGGTGAGGCACAACCTAAACATGGCATACACTAAGTGTCGCACGGTGATTAAAACATTTGGTACTGTTCTGTCCTAAACGATATTTTAGGTTGGTTAACAACAGCAAACAATAGCACAAACACAAAGTACACGAAAAACTAATCAAGTTACATATAAAGAACTCTCCAAACGGAGTTACGGTTAAAAAGATATAAGCAAAACAAGTTACGGGCACAAACTGCCAACATCACGAAGCACACTTTAGGGCAACGCATAAACAGGTTAATCAATGCAAACATGCTCACCAATGACTTGCAATTAAAGTAGACATGACATGGAAGGCATGGAAAAAGAATCATGCAAAAAGGCATCATAGATCAAAAGATATTAAGCAAACAACATGGCATCGCAAAGTAGCAGGCTTAGTGAAAATCAGAGGTGGCTGTCAAAAAAAGCAGCATAGCAACTTTGGAGCTAAATAACTATATGACCAGCAAGCAAATATGGCATGTCAATGCATGAAACTGAAGTAGAAACATTTCTTAACGCAACGCAAAAGGAATCAATGCAATAGGCCTCATGGATTTGTTACAATCATCATGCAAAGTTACAACAAAATAACAACAGCAGCACAATAACAGGAATTTAAAGCAATTAACGGCCTGATGCCCTGTTCAGCACACAATTACACAATCAAGATGAGCTCAAATGCAAATGCTCACAAAAGATGAATTAAAGTACACGCAATTCTGAGCAACTTTCGTTTTGGGGGCAACGTCATCGGAGCTACGGTTTTACCGCAAATCTAATCGCAAAATTGAAACAGCAGCAATTTTCTCAGCACTTAGCAAAAATTCGCAGGGGATAACCAACAGGAAAAAAAAGAGGCCTCACCCCCACATGGGCTCTGCCCATCTGGCCTGGAGGGGGTTGCGGGGCTGGCTTGGGCTGGTGGAGCTGGGCCGTGGCCTGGTGCTGGGCCGGGGGCGCGGCCCACCTGGCCGTCCAAGTGCGCGGGGCAGGGGGGCGCTTGAGCTCGGGCTCCTCCCGAGCGGCTCGCGGCGGCGGCTTCCCCGGTGGCGCGCCGGCCACCGGCGACGAGGGGAGCGGGGCGCCCAGGAGGCGGAGGCGGCGGGCGAGGGGGCCGCGGATCCGGTGGCTAGGAGGAGGCGGGGCGGCGCGGCTCGGGCTCGGCCGTCCATGGCAGAAACGGTGCGGCGGCGCCCGCTGGTTCCTGCAGGGGGAAGAGGGAGGTTAGGGAGAGAGGCAAGAGAGGGAAGAGGGCGCGGGGAGAGGAGAGGGAGGCGGCCCGGCTAGCTGCTGGCCGGCGGCGGCCTCGGCCTGGTGGCGCGCGCAGCGGCGCCCGGAGTGGCTAGAGGAGAGAGGTGAGGTAGGTGGAGGAGATAGGGTGACGTGGCGCAACCGTGGCCCTCCGATTCACAGATCCGAGGGCCAGGAGCAACTGGGATCTAGGGTTTCGAATTTTGGGGGTGTTTGGGTCAGATCTGGGGCTGGGTTACGAAAATTGGGGAAAAAACTGGGGGTGTGGTTGCAAAATTGGCTAGGGGAAACCCTAAAAATGGGTGGGAGTGTGGTGGTATTTATATAGCATGGGTGGCTGGCAGTTTGCAAAAACATCCCCGGTTTTTATCCCGCGCGCACGGTGCTCACGTTTCTGACCGCCGGGGTTCCGCAGTACCTCCGATTCGGGTAAAACTTCGAACTGTGCGATCAGTGCGTCGAGCCGGAGGCTTTCACCTCGCGCTGGAACCGTTCCGAAAACACTTTCCGGCGTGCTATAAAAATAACCCGTTTAATTATTAAACGGGGTTTTTCGTTCCGTTGGCTGCGGCAGGTCTCGTGCGGTTTTCGCGACGGTGATCGGGTGAAACCCGGTGTCGCAAAGGTCGAGTGTCAGGGTGGCAAGGGTCGGTCTCCGCCCGATACGAGATAAGAGGGGGAAAATAATCTCCGATCGACAAATCGGGGATGCAACCACCGCAAACAAATCAGACAATCAAACAATTCACACCGAAAACAAAAAATTTTAATTTTTGTGAAATCTGGGCTGTTACACTTTTGAGCCTCTTACTTTCTTTATAGCATAATTAGCATTGGTTTGCGCACATAATCCTGTCAATTTCCCAGCTGTGATTTGTTTACCTCGCATGGCTGTTTTATCGTCTTTTGGGAGAGAGACATCACTAGTGAACATCATAGGACCCTGGTCCATATTTCCAATACTGTTTACACCCGTTATCAATTTACCGTGCTATTTACTTTTCCATAGCTATCATATCATTATTATCCCATGTGTTTTATCCTTTGTAAACAACAAGGCCGGAGGAATTGATAACTCCTCTGTACTCGTTGGGAAGCAAAGTTATTTGTTGTGTGTGCAGGTCCGGGTAAAGTTAGCAACCTCGGTTGTGAACGGCGCCATTGTTCAGTTTACCACCTACTTATCGTTGTTGGAGTCCTACTGGTCGACACTCAACCTTAGCATCTTCGCTAAGAGAAACTTGCTGATGTCTACATCTCAACCTTCCACTTTGGGTAACCAACGAGGGGCGAGAAGTAAACTCTCGTGACATCAGTCTAGCAACGGTCCGAAGGAAGGGCACGATTGTAATTTCGTGCATAAGCATTTATGTCCTTTCAGTTGGGGTTGCTCCCCGGCTATAAATAGCCGCCCCCAGCCCCATTGGAGGGTTGGCTGCTCCGAGAGAAAAACTGACACTTGTCATTTGAGAGAAACCCACCTCTGAGGAACCTGAAGAACCTAAGTGAGGAAAACCAAGTCGTTTCGAGTGATCCGAAGCTTTTTACTCTTGAAGACTGTGATCTTCCAGCCGGTGTAGAAGTCATCGTTCTGAGGAAGTCAAGATGCAATTGTGAATTCCCTGATTAAAAGGAGTCTGTGAACGTTTCGGGAGTCTACCTTGAAGACTCACCTGAGTAATTGGACGGAGTCTGAGGACTTTAGTTCAAGGAGAATTAGGTGAAGACTATGTCTTCTGAGTTCAATCTCATCCTCTCCAACCATATGTAGAGTTGTCACAGCAACTTGAACTGGTTCATCAAATCTGTGTCTTCAGTGCCTTGGTGCTATTTCTTCAAACTCTTCTCTTCTGTTAATGCGCTGATGACTTGTACTGATGTCTTTCCTTCTGGGTTTCCTTTGCTCTGATTCCTCATGCATTGCATCTGTTACACTTTAGCTCTTTTGATAGAAGTTGTTTTCCCTGAAATATGATGCATTGTATTCATGTCTACATTCTGTAATGCTTCTGTACTTCTTCGTTCTGTGAGTTTCCTCAATTTCAAATTGCCTCAGTCCTGAGGAAATTGAAATTCCTCAAGAATTTTGAAAATCTCCCATTCACCCCCCCCCCCTCTGGTCGATATATTGTGCTTCTAGAAAGTGTATCTAGATCATAGCAATATCACACAAAACATGCATGGAGCAAGCAGAAATTATAGATACGTTTGGGACGTATCATCCGCCGTCACCACGCTCCCAAGATCGGGACAACCAGAAGACCTCTTCCCGGCATCCTGCCGGAGGGAGGATTGACCTCCGGGAGCTTCTCCACCACCATGGACGCCTCCCGGATGTGCCGTGAGTAATCTCCCTTGGACCATGCGTCCATGACCAGTAGTTATGTGATGTCTTCTCTCCATCCTTGTTCTTCAATGTTTAGACCTTGTGATCTGCCCTACATGATCAAGGAACCTATGTAATTTTCTTGTTGTTGCTATGTTGTGTTTGCTGGGATCCGATGGATTATGAGATTATGTTCAGATCATGATGAGTTATATATTTGGTTTATCTTTTATATTTTGTTCTTGATTAATTCTTGCATGTTCTCCGTTGCTTTTTATTGCTTTGGCTAAGTAGTAGAGAGTAACTCGAAGAGGGAGTGTTATGCATGATTTTGGGTTCATGCCCCTCGAGTTCTAGCTTGAGTGACAGAAACATGAGACTAGGGAATGTGTTGTTGCCACCAGGGCGAAAACAATGGTGCTTGTAACCGCGGTTGCAAAGATTTTTTACCTTATACATAGATTGTTAATGCAATTGTCTATTGCTTTGAGTTTACACTTTGGGTGGGACTTGCAACTTAATACCAGCGAGATGTTCTGGATAGATATATCAAGGTGGATGATAAGTGAGTAGATGCAAATGAATTTCGGTCTACTTGTCTTGGCGTACTGTCCATACTTTTGAGCCTCTTACTTTCAAGTAGCATAATTAGTGATGAGGACATCCCTACTACCTTCGCACCTACAACAACTCCTGAAGAACCAATAATGAATAAGTCCAATAAAGTTAGAATCGGACCTATTACAAGAGCCCGTTCAAAGCTATTAGAACAATAGGTGAATTTATTCCTCATAGAATCTGATGTTTTCCTTAATGAGGATTTTATACTGCCTAAGTCCTTGTGTATATGTGTTATCAGGTACAAAGGAGTCATACAAGAAGAAGACATGGGACAAGGGCAAGTTGCATGAGGAGAAGAGTTGCGAGAAGAGGAAGCAAAGGAGGATTTGCCGAAGACGTCGGACGTCCAAATTAAAAGTCGGACTGTCCGGGCCACCAAGTCGGACGTTCGAGCAATAAGTCGGACCGTCCGGAATACGCATAAGAAGATCAGTGGAATTACTGGCCAAGTCGGACCGTCCGGACTTCAAGTCGGACCGTCCGACCACAGCCCGGACCATCTAAATATCAAGTCGGTCCGTTCGACTTACGTCGACAGACATCAGTGGTATTTCCTGCATATGTCGGACTGTCCGAGTAACAAGTTGGACCATCCGTCATGAGGTCGGACCATCCGAGTTACATATCGGACCGTCCGACCTGCCCGATGCCTATGCGCAGAATTAAGGGTTGCGGCCCATGTATCCATGTTTGGACACCCTAGCTTATAAATATAGGACCCCTACGAGTTTTAGGGTTAGACCACGTTTTATATAAACCCTAGTTCAGAGATTTGCTTCTAAGAATTCATCTTGAATCATCAACTTCAATTCTTATCGATCTGAAGTTTGGCTACTGCAAGTTCTGTGTGATCTGTTGTTCCACTGGGAATTAGAAGATTGCAAATTACTGTCTAGTGGTCTACGGCTACGTTGCGCAAGTGTGTGAAGTTGTGAATATCCAAATGGTAGAGAGTTGTCGCATTGGCAACAGGGATCTAGTGCGGAGAGTTCATCTGCTACATACAAGTTATCTATCATCACCCTCATATTCATCGTACGCTTACTGAGAAGATCGGGCCACCCCATATCAATTAGCATTGTGGTGTGTTTATAATTCTGTCAATTTCCCAACTGTAATTTATTCACCCAGCTTAGTTGTTTATCGTATTTTGGGAGAGGGATATCACTAGTGAACATCATGGGATCCCGTTCCATATTTCCACCACTGTTTACACCTCCACTTTATTTACTTTTTTACTTTCAGTTGCAATTATCATTACCACTATTATTATCTCTTGCATTTGATCCTTTGTAAACGGCAACGCCGGAGGGATTGAAAACCCCTCTGTACTCGTTGGGAGCAAAGTTATTTGTTGTTGTGTGCAGGTCCAGGTAAAGTAAGCAACCCTCGTTTGTGAACAGAGCCACTGTTCACTTTGCCACCTAATTGTCGATCTTGGAGTCCTACTGGTCGAACTCAACCTTGGTATCTTTGCCAAGGGAAATTACTGCTAGCTACATCTCAACCTTCCACTTGGGGTAGCCAACGAGGAGCACTACTTCAGTGCCATCAGCAGGCCATCCCGGTGCCACGTCGAGTCGTCGATGATGAAGTCGAGCGAACCTAAGGGAATGCTCCTGGAAGATAGCTCCAAAAGATATTTTGCCCCATGATGGACGCCAACTGTCGTGGTAATATTTCTAACAGTACGGGTGTACTAATAAGAGGAGAATCATATCTTTGAGATGATTGCAATGGAGTATGCGCAAGAAATTATACAAATTTAGGCTATTAGTGCATCTAGTGCCCCTTTTGAGGTTTTGGAGTATTGGTGAGTAAACGGTGAAGGAACTAATGTGTTTGTGAGTATGCGCATGAAAAAAGGTTCCTGAAGAATTGGTTTAACCAACGATGTCCACCACAAAATATGTAGAGGTTAATTGAAGAAATTGATGCCTCCCTTGAAGAAATTGTGCGACTATCTTGAAGAATTTTGTTGACACCTTGAAGAATTTGGTTGGTACCTTGAAGAAATTGACGAAGTGTAGTCTTTGATAGTATTTTTATTCTTTCTTGAGTCAAAGGGAACGTCGTAGTGTTGGATGGGTCGAAAAAAATGAGATCTGTATTTCCGATGAAACTCTCAAACATTATATTCCTTCAAGTGAAACCTTTGGAAATCTCCTACAGAAGAAGTTCATTTTATTTAGGTGTTTGAGATGTCTTTCGTCGGGACTCTAAATAAATAGTCATTGTTTGAGGAGTCAGAAAATTGCCAGTGCAATAATCCTATCATATGGAGTGACGAGGGGGTGACCCCACGACTCCTGCGTGTGAGGATACCTGGTGCGTATGAAGAAAAAAGGCCCTCTAGAAGCCTCGACAGGCCCATGACTGTCCCACTCAAGGCACCGACGTTGGAGTCCGCGACTAACATGGAAAGCAAGGCTTGGTGTCCAAGGCAAAGCTAGATTAGGCAATCGTCCCTGTAATCTCAGACGGACTCCCCGAGACCCAGCCTAGTATATAAAGGCTGGGAGGGGTGACGACTCAGAACATCCAATCTTCAATCACCACCTCCGGTCTTGAGCGAACTCTCCTAGACCGCCACTGTAATCACCTCCCGCATAATACAATCGAGCAGGAAGTACTTTCTCTTGTTAGCCGACGAGTATCGCTAACCTTCTCCTCTCTACGATCTAACCCAGGGTCTCTGACCATGGGATTTGCCGAGGTCGATCCTCGTCAATTGGCGCCGTCTGTGGAAACTACGCAGGTTGGAATCACGATCTCGGCGGTCCCGTCATCAGCAATCAACAAGTCCACGACTCCATCAACACTCGACGTCTCCATGGCTCGAGAAGAATCCGATCTGTTTGGGTCCCTCGACTTCATCGCACACCTTCCGACCGTGCGACCAGTTTTCGCGGACCTGCGCACTGGCGTCGACCTAACCTTCGGCGGGTACAAGATCTACGTGAACCAGTGGGGCACTCTCCGCCTCACGGATCATGTTCGAGCACCCTTAGCAACAACTGCTACGACAGCAGCGAATGAAGAAAAAGCACCCGCCCATGCGGCAACTCCGCGAGTTAGCTGCGACCCGCCTCAATACAAGACATCGCACCTCTCGCGACTGCACGAGTGGAGCACTAGCAAGGAAGAGACGCACCATGGGCGCGACAGAGCTATCGACTAAGGCACCGTTCCAAGTATTCATGGCAGACACCCGCGAGCCAACTTCAGACGACAAAGGCAGAGATGATGACCTGATCAGTCACAGAGACGCACGCTCAAACAGCAGAAGCAGCGATCTTGACAACACTGGACAGATTACTGTCACCCTTGGCAAACCAGGAACCATACCAAGGAAGGAATTTAAAAGACAGGAGCACAGCAACCACAAGAACGACGAGTCGGAGAGCAGTAGGCGCCAGATCTCGGAAGCGGCAAGAGAGGATCAACCCACAGAGAAAATTTACCTATCTAAACAAGCAATCGCTAGAGTAAAAGACGCGGTAAATCGCGGAAAGTTACTCCCAGAAGATGCAACTCGAGATGAGCTTAGAGCATACAACAAGCTGGTGAGTGACATCACCAAGAATACAAGACGGATGCGACTCGAATTGGAGAAGCAAGGAAAAACCCTTACCGACTCGAGAACCAACCGCAAAGCACTGCCCGAACAACCGATTGACTCATCCTACCACGACTCTCCCTCTTGAGGCAAATCCAGATTCGACTACTTAAGACGCACAGACAAGAAGAAAGTCGCCCGCAAACTAGACGACGACTTCAGGCTCGAAGAAGATGTCGAAGAAGAAGAACAACTCACACTAGCAGAAGCCATCATAACTGCCCAGGCATATCTCCATCGTGCTCAGAAGGGCAACAAGGAAAAAGCAGATCGCAACACGGCGATAGCGCTCAAGGTAATGAGCGATGCCATCGCCGCTTCGGCACCCAAAAATCAGGCACAAGGCGAGTGCCCCGCGAGCAGACACCAGACATGGACCCCAGTTCACCAGACGACGACGAAGACGACAGTAAGGACGACCATCGCAAGCGTCCAAACAGAAGCAAAGACCATGAACGGGACGACCACGACAACCGACGTAGCAACAATCGACGGGACGCACGCAGCGACATAACGCAAAACAAAGTCAATCGAGGAAGAGGCAGGCGCGCAGCCCGCGAAGAGTACTCAGAAGAGAACGGATCCTACGAAGATCTCGAACCATGCAGCGCACTGTGCTTCGCGCGAGCCATACGCGAGACACGGATGCCCAAAGGCTTTAAATTAAACTCCACAACGCACAAATACGACAGACTGGAGGAGCCAGAGCCATGGCTCGATGATTACCTAACAGCCGTCAAGTTCCAGCGGGGAACCAATATCACGAAAATGCAGTACGTACAACTCATGCTCGAGGGATCGGCGCGGCACTGGCTGGAGAACCTACGACAAGGATCGATCAGTTCCTTGAAGAATTTTCGCAGCGCCTTCATCGAGAACTTCAAGTCTACCTACAAGCGACCCAGCATCACTCGAAGAGCTAAGAGCCTGTAGGCAAGGAACCAGAGAGTCCCTGAGGGCATACATTCAGCGGTGGACCATACTCAAAAACTCGGCCGAAGACATATCAGACGAAGTGCGATCGACGCATTCAGAAGAGGCTTACACCGCATAGACTTCAAAGAGCAACTCGGACAGATGAAATCCGAACACTCGCACGGTTATTGGAACAAGTGATACGTCTCAAAACTATCGATAATTTTTGCTCGCTCCATGCATGTTTTCTGTGATATTGATATGATCTAGATACACTTTCATACACTTTTGATCATATTTGTACTAACCTATTAACTCGGTGCACCCCAGTGCCAGTTTCTGTTTTCTGTTGTATTTCTATTTAAGTTTTCGCCCATATAAAAAATGCTCCAAAAATCCAGGAAAATCAGATAAAAAAATCAGCGTACCGGAAGCTTCCCGAGCCCCGAAGGAGGACCAGGGGGCCACCACCAGGTGCCCAGGCGGCCACCTGGCGCGGCCAGGCTGGACTCTTGGTGGCCCCCCGGGCTTCACCCCTTTGCCTATTTGATCTCCGTCACGGGAACTTCCAAGGACAAAACGCTATTTCGCAAACTCTCCTCTGTTCCGCCGCCGCCGTGCTTCCAAGATCGGGAGCACCGTTAGGACCCTTCCCGGCACCCTGTCGGAGGGAGGATCGACCTCCGAGAGCTTCTCCTCCACCATGGATGCTTCCCGGATGTTCCGTGAGTAGTTTCCTTTGGACCATGGGTCCGTGATCAGTAGCTATGTGATGTTCTCCTCCCCTCTTTGTTCTTCATGGTTTAGACCTCGTGAGCTGCCCTACATGATCGAGGCACATATGTAATCTTTATGCTTTTGCTATGCTGAGTTTGATGGGATCTGATGGATTATGATATTATGTTCATATTGTGATAGAGTAATATAATTGGTTCTTATCTTTTGTATTTTTGTTCCGAAGTAATTCTTGCATGTTCCCCGTTGTTGTTTATTGCTTTGGCCAAGTGGTAGGTAGTAACTCCAAGAGGGAACGTTATGCTTGATTGTGGGTACATGCCCCCTGATGACACGCTTGAGTGACAGAAACATGAGTCTAGGGGATGTGCTGTGGCCACAAGGGGGGAAAACGGTGCTTGTAACCGCGGTTGCAAGGATTGTTTACTTTACGCAAAGTTCTTTTTAATGCAGTTGTCTGTTGCTTTGGGTTTACACTTTGGGTGGGGCTCGCAACTTAATACCAGCGAGATGTTCTGGATAGATATCTCAAGGTGGATGATTATAGTAGATGCAGATGGATTTCAGTCTACTTATTTTGGCGTACTGCCTATGCTTTTGAGCCTCTTCCTTTCTTTTGTAGCATAGTTAGCATTGCGGTGCGTTTATAATCCTGTCAATATCCCATCTGTAATTTGTTTACCTCGCATAGCAGTTTTATCGTCTTTTGGTAGAGAGACATCACTAGTGAACATCACGGGACCCCGGTCCATATTCTCATCACTGTTTACACGCTTATTTCCTTTTCAGTATTTAATTTCAGTTGCTATCATCATTATCATTATCCTGTGTTTTTTATCCTTTGTAAACAACAAGAGCGGAGAGATTGACAACCTCTTTGAACTTCGTTGCGAGCAAAGTTAATTGTGTTGTGTGCAGGTCCGTGTCAGGTGCGCCACTGACACCTACTTATCATCATCGGAGTCCTACGGGAGACAAACCCTATCCTCTACATAAGGGAAATTTGCTGCTATCCTACATCTCACCTTCCACTTGGGGTCACCAACGAAGGGCGAGAAGCCATTATCACTTCCATGCCATCAAGCGAATTTATACCGCCGTTGCCGGGGACTCCGAGTGATAAGATAGGGGAGTTTCCCACTACCTTTTACCTTTACTTTTTTGTCTTGTTAGTTTACCTTTCAGTTTTTATCTTTGTGTCTTATATCAAAAATTACAAAAAAAAATCTGCCACACTTGCTGCTACTATAGGTTCCACTGAAAACACCAAGTTGTGTGACTTCACCAGTTGAGGACCCTCAACTGTAGGGGATCGTTTGTAGCGTTTTCGATAAATAAGAGTGTCGAACCCAACGAGGAGAAGAAGGTATTGGCAAGTGACTTTGGTAAAGAAATAGCTGCAGGAACTGAAAGATAACTTTTTAGGGGTTTTTTGTATAAGAAACAAAAAGGGTAAAAGCAAGCAAAGTAAAGAGCATTGAGGAGTAACGAGTGTCCCAATCCTTTTGAGCAAAGGATAAGCCTAGCAACTGAACTTATAAAGGCTAAAGCATTCTTGAGGACACATGGGAGAAATAGTCATGTGCTTTCGCCATATTCCGTATCGGTACTATGTGTTGTGCTGATAAGTGTTGAGTGGGTGGATCTATGCTAGTGCACCCTCTATACTAAGATAAGTGCACTCTTATGATTAAACACCTTGCAAGCATCCACAAATACAAGATAGTAATTAAGGCAAAAGCCTAACCGTAGCAATACGATCGATGATCCATTGTTCCCTTGTGCAAAAACGTGCGAACTGGGGTTCAGGTTTCTGTCACTCTGGCAACCACCATAAGCAATATTTGTACACAATGCATTCCCCTAGGTCCTTAATAAGGCGAAGTGTTGAGTGTTCGACTCACACAACACCACTAGGAAAATAACAACACAACTTAAATATCAAACAACACATATTACTTCAACATCATATGACTACTAACAACTAGACTTCTCCCATGTCCTCAAGAACTAAAGTAACTACTCACAAGACATAAAAGAGATCATGATCAGTGGGGATAAATAGATAATAAACAATCTGTACACAATGATATTTCTCCAACAAAAATCAATTGCATTCATCACACGGTAGTAATCAACACCGGTAGAGTAGAGAGGATAGATAGTACGGATTACAACACAAGTTGGACTTGTGAGGTGAGATTGGATGGTGGTGAAGATGGTGCTGATGTTGGGGATGATGTTGATGATGATCTCGATGATGCCTGTGACGATGATGATGACGATGGCGACGATCTCCCCTTCTGGGAGGTGTTCTCCCCGACGGAATCTGCCCGCCGGAGATGTCTTTCCACCTCTGTAGGTTTCCGCCACGGAGCGGCGGTGGAACTCCGAAAACTCTCCCCTCTCTAGGGTTTTTGGAATATGTGCGATATATAGGCCAAAGGGGGGAGCCGGGAGTGGCCCCAGGGGTCCAGGCGCCCTCCCGGCGCGGCCAGGGAGGGGGCCGCGCCAGGTGGCCGCCTGGGCACCCTGTGGCCCCCCTCTGGCCCCTCTTCGGCGTGTCTTCGTCATTCTTCTGAAAACTACCCTCCGTCGATTTTCAGGTAATTTGGAGGTATTATTCTTCAGCAACTCAACGTCCACTTTTTACCGCTGAATACTGCGTCTGTTGCTTCGGTACCGAAAAGTTGCAAACTGTGTAAAATAAGCGAAAACAACATAAGAACAACATCATAACATGAACTATATCAATGAATAAGAAAGAATTACTATATAAAATAGTGATGCATTTTGGACGTATCAACTCCCCCAAGCTTAGACCTCGCTTGTCCCCAAGCGAATACTGAGCTCGGTAAACCTGTCCACAAGTTTAGAGAGCGAAGTGTCGATAAATAGAATACTGACAAGAAGCATCAAGGTTTCTTCATCAAACTCAAGCATCCTCGACAGCAACCTCAACTCATAAGGAACTTATGAAAAAGTAGTAACAATTATAATCAAAATTAGGGCTGAGAAAACTCATCAAAATATGGCAAACATATCCTTGGTCAAAGGACAACTAATAACTTTTACTTTTTCTCTTTCTAAATAAGATGAAACAAATTGAAGATTTGAAAGAACATGTTATTAGTCATGAAGTGCAAATGCTAACACAAAGTAAGATGTTTGCTTGGCAAAAGCTTTCGCGAACAACTTACTTATCAAAAAGATAATATCAACAATGATGTGGAATGGCAAAACTTAATGCAGCATTATATGGATGAATCCTCATCAACATCAAGTGTCTGTTCTCTTTGGGAAAAGAAAGGAAGTAGGAAAACTGACTCAACATAAAAGTAAAGGAAAGGCCTTGTTAAAGGCAAGAAGGGAAAACTCATGTGCTATCCTTAAATCAAACAGAATGAAAAATAAATTTTGGGAGGTGCATAGTTTGTCAACGAATGCTAATAGATGGCTCAATTACTTCTCAAGATGGACAAGTTTCGAGGAACGGCTCCCAAGTGGGGACGATCACATCCCCTTAGTCTCCTTTGTTTATCACTGCCAAAGTTTCTGATTTCTCATAGACCAAGTGTGAAGGAGGGTTTGTTTGTTATATTATCTTTCAAGCTGGGCGCACTCATGCCAGTTCCTCCTCGTATTATGGGTTTGCAGATTAGACATGCAATCCCGAAGTAAAACTTGTCCAACTTAAGAAGATCATGAATTACCTACTACTTCCTCATGAGCTAAACAAGAGGCACAAAAAAGAAGATTTTGAACATTTAAGGATAACACATAAATTCTATACTTATAAGAGTGGTAGGGAAATACCACGAATAGGAAGGTAAGGTGGACTCATATGGAAGGTATTGGTTTCAGGATATGGATGCACCAGCAGAAATCTGCTAGGAAAAGAGTTTTGCTAGCAAAGGCTTTGAGAGAACAGACAACTGATGCTTACTTAGATGCAAAACATATAAAGCATAAACATTAAGGTAAGCATAACACATCAAGTTGTCTTCCTTGTCAACATAACACTTCAAGCATAATAACATATAGGTTTGTCTATGTCGCTACTTGAGAGAACATGCATGTTGTCAAGACCAAAGCTATGTTTGCCAAAATTAAATAAAGTTTCCAAAGCCATACCTGATATAAAGTCAATATTCCCCATAAGATGTAGGAGATATGCCCTAGAGGCAGTAATAACAGTTTTTTTGTATCTCCGAGTTTGTAATGAATGTTTATGTTCCATGCTATAACTGCAATGATTCTCGAGTCTGCAATATCCACGAGGCTCGGAGGGAAACTCATGTGCACGTGTGGTATAATAAACAGTAAAATGTATTCCTAGTCATGCCTCTAAGACTGGCTCATGTATTGCATGATGATCCTGTTTTCCTGATCATGGGCATGTCTATGCCGGCAATGTTGAGGGCACAATGTTAGAAGAACATTTGTGTTGAATCGACCCGAATTGATGTTATGCTATGAGATACATTCGTCACAAGTTAATGGTTAATAACACAGAGAAAGTTGTGCGTTTGCATAATTCCTTAGACCATGAGAGTATCGAGTTCCTTCGTACTTGCTTCGTGAACTTTGGGGTTTTGTTAAACGTCATCTGTAAAAGGGTGGCTATTACGGCAGCTTGCGGGTTCACGGAAAAGTATGACAAAGAACTAGGTAGCTCGAGATTGGGATTTGCTCCTCCGTCGTTGGAGAGATATTCTTAGGGCCCTCTCGGTGTTACGGTATCCACCATCGTCTGGCCAGACACAGTGTGATTTGATCACAGGGATGCCGGAACGCGGGAACGAGAAAAGAGAACAATACCAGGAACGAGGTAACTGGCATAGTGGACAAGTTGTTGATTCACGGGGATGCCAATAAGTCTCACCTCGGGTATTTGTAATATATCGCGAAGCAACAGGAATAGCACACAGCAACTAAAGGTTCACTCGAATAATTCTTCGTATGGGTATAGGGATCAATATGGATGTCCTCGGTTCCGCTATTGATCATTGATCGGAAAGTGTTCCGGTCATGTCTATACTTCATCGAACCTACAGGGTCACACGCTTAAGGGTCATCTATCTGTTGAATACTAGACAGGGAGTCTGAGATAAAGTCACCGGAAAGGTTTCGGAGACGGCGGAAAAGTTCCGAGAGAGAAAACCGAAAAGTTGTTTCGGGGTAAACCACTAAGCCGAAAAGGTTTCGGAGAGCACCTGGTAATTTTGGAGAGTGCCAGAATTGTTCTGGTAACTTCTGGAATTTTTCTGGAGAAAAGATTAAAATATTTTTTTCGGAAATATTTCGGAGCTGCCGGAAATGTTCCGGAGCTGCCGGAAATGCTTAGGTTGCTTTTCGCAGATGAAAATCACTAATCTGGAATTGTTTCGGAACGCGCCGAAAATCATTTTGGTGGGTGTTGGAATTATTCTAAGACCCACAAAAATATTTTCGGATTTTTCGGACACGAAAAAGTGGTGTCATGAATAGTAAAAAGTACTACTTGAGATATTTTTGGAAAGCCTTCTAGAAGGACTTGGGAGCCAAGAAAGCCCCCTTGGGTTTCCTATAAATAGAGGTGTGAGGGCAGCCCCATATCCTTGATCCAAGCTCTCACTTGAGTTCTCATCACATGCCATGCAATTATCTGGCTTCTTCTCTCCCTCACACGAAAGAGTTTCGTAGAGCCGAAAGGCTGTCTGGGTTCCGGCAGGAACTAGTTCTGGACGGCGAAGCCCTGCTGGATAGCTGACACCGTATGTGTGCAACTTGGTAGAGAGGTCGTTGTTTCGATCTTAGTTCGAGTGTGCCTCCCGAAGGGCTGTCCGAGTTACAGATCGAGTTTCGAGGGTCCTCCCGAAGGGCTGTCCGAGTTACAGATCGAGTTTCGAGGGTCCTCCCGAAGGGCTGTCCGTGACATCGTCCGAGGGACTGTCCGACCGCCTCCCGGAGCGCTGTTCGTGGGGCAGACGAGGGAATACATTCTCGCGGTTGGGAGGTTGTAAATCCTAGCTGCGGGGATCTGCACCGACGATCTTCATCGACTCTACTTCCCGCTGCGCTACGAGTCGGTAACGATCAGATCAAAACCTTGTATGCGTCTCCATAGTGGTCCTGGGCGTGCTCGCTATACCGAAATTTTTTGTTTTCTGTTGCGTTCCCCTACAGTGGTATCAGAGCCGTGCTATGCGTAGATGCATGTTATGATCTAGAATACATGGAGATGTATGGGTATTGCATAATATAATTTTGGAGTAGATCAGATCTATTGCTGAAAATTATTTATGCGGGTGGCAGATGAAATCTGTTACCCGATATTCTTGTTGCTTCCCTAGAATTTGCGTATTTCTGATCTCGAGACAGCATGGTGGAATTTTACAAAGTTCTGGCAATCCGCGATCCTGATTGATCAACGAAGTGCTATCAGTTCTTTGGGTTCCGCCATAGTCAAAAGAAAGATGAAATTCGCAGACTAAAGGGCAATGCAGATATGATCTGCACGGGGATCACGCGTATGACGAAGTTCAGTATGGGGTTTGAGATTTTATTATCTCGTGCTTCATACACCCCGCAATGTTAATCTAGTGACTTGAATAATCATACTTGATGATAAAACGTTGGTAGTTGCGGTTTAAGTCAAAACCTTAGAAGCCACGTAAAATAAAATTTTGCATAAACCGGTTTAGAGGCGTCTAACTTGTTTTTGCAGGATGTGCATGTGATGTGGTATAGCAAAGCTCATATTAATTCGATTATGTATGAGATGACTATATAATGTAAATTTATTAACATGACCTGCGTGTCATGATTCGGCATGATGGCTGGAGCCATATGATTGTCACTTTAATGACCTGCGTGTCAACCTTAGGTAATGCACTTATTCATTTGCTATAAAGATAGCAATATTATTTGGTGCATCGACAAGGTGGTGGCAATCTTCGCGAAGGTGAACTCCGACGCAAATGCCAAAGACGAAGAAATACTTGACTTCTCCGTCAGAAGGGGCTATACCATATCATGCTATTATGAATTGCATGGGATGTTTATCCCTTATGTTGCACCCTTCTTGATTGCGCGGTAGTCGCTTTTTATTAGGGTGATCTCTCACTTAAAATATCAAGTAGTTAGTGTTCTCCCAAGTGTAGCGCCGTCACAGCATCTATACTCTCGGGGTGCGCCATGGATGCATGGGTACGAACGATTGGAGAAATGTAAGGCGGGTGAGGTCAGACCTCGCAGCAGGATCACTTGGTTGTCTTGACGTTCATGGCAGGATCGTCCTGAGCTCGGAACACACGCATCGAAAGATGAACAAGAGTCACATAGAGATGTGATCGGCAAGTTGGCCTACCAAATCAAAATCCTCGTCATGAGATGATGATTCTATGGCGTTGTATTGATATTTGGATCTTGAATCACTCATAATCAATTTTGAGAGATATTGATTTAAGTGGGAGCACACTTTAGAATAAAATTGTTTATTCACTAGTGCAAAAATCATTATGAACAAAGTCTAAGTGAAACTTGTGTTTACCGTTGTAGATCAAATGGCTCGCAACACCGCTTTCAACTTGGGGCCATTGTTAGAGAAAGAAAAGTTAGCTGCGACTGGAAACAACTATGCGGACTGGGTCCGTAACCTGAGGATTGTCCTCAGGAGCGCTAAGAAAATCTATGTGCTTGAAAAAGCTCTTCCAGCTAAACCGGCGGCAGGTGCCTCGGAAGATGAACAAAATGTCTGGGCCACTCAGGATGATGATCACAACGCAGTACAGTGCCTCATGCTAGCTTGCATGAGTCCAGAGCTCCAAAAACGTTTTGAATTCCATAAACCCCGTGATATGATCCGGGAATTGGATGCTCTGTACAAGGAAACCGCAAGGTCTGAACGTTTTGATATCATGAATATCTTGATGAATTTAAAGATGGCTGAGGGCGGTTCAGTTGGCGAACACATAGTCAAAATGATTGGCTATGCTGAAAGGCTTAAAACCCTGGAATTTCCAATTCCAGCATCCCATATGATGGACATGATGCTTTCTTCACTCCCCCCGTCTTACAACGGTTTTGTCATGAATTACAACATGAGTGGGATGGAGAAAACACCAGAAGAGGTGCTCGCCATGCTGAAAACTGTGGAAGAAGGACTGCGGAAAAATCACAAGCAAGTGTTGCTTGTGAATAAAACCGCCAGTTTCAAAAAGAAAGGCAAGCCAAAGAAGGGCAAGGGTGCCGGTAAGACCGGCTCCCAAAGCAACTCTAAGGGCGGAGCCAAGAATGAAACTGAGTGCTTCTACTGCAAGGGCACAGGACACTGGAAGAGAAACTGCAAGAAGTATCTGGCCGATAAGAAGTCCGGGAAAACCGGAAAAGGTATAATTGTTATACAAGTTAATGTCATTGATGTTTTGCTTGCTAGCGAAAATTCTAAGTCTTGGGTATTTGATACCGGATCGGTTGCTCACATTTGCAACTCGATACAGGGACTGCAGAAGGTCCGCAAGCTAGAAAAGAATGAAGTCATGATGCGCGTCGGGAACGGCGCTGGGATCGCCGCTCAAGCCGTCGGCATTATGCCTCTACGTCTCCCTTCAGGATTTATCTTAGAGCTAAATAAATGTTATTTTGTTCCACTATTGTGTAGAAACATTATCTCTGGATCATGTTTAGTACACGATGGGTATTCGTACAAGTCTGAGAACAATGGTTGTTCACTTTATTGTAAGGATATGTTTTATGGATTTGCACCCATTGTTGGGGGCCTTTTCATACTAAATCTTGAATGTGAAAATGATGTCTTTAACATGAATGCTAAACGCCTTAAGAAGGTTGATACCACAACCACTTATTTGTGGCACTGTCGGCTTGGCCACATCGGAAAGAAACGCATGCAAAGACTCCAAAGAGATGGAGTTTTACCGTCCTTTGATTTTGAATCATTTGACACATGTGAAGCTTGTCTAATGGGAAAAATGACCAAGATGCCGTTCAAGGGTCATCCTGAACGGGCGGGTGAATTATTGGAAATAATACATAGTGATGTATGTGGTCCAATGAGCACAGCCGCACGGGGTGGGTATTTCTACTTCGTGACTTTTACTGATGATTTAAGTCGGTATGGCTACATCTACTTGATGAAGCATAAGTCAGAAACCTTTGAAAAGTTCAAGGAATTTCAGAATGAGGTAGAAAATCATCGTGACAAAAAGATTAAGTTTCTGCGGTCTGATCGCGGAGGCGAATACCTTAGTCATGAGTTTGGCCAACATCTAAGTGACCGTGGAATCGTTTCACAGCTTACGCCTCCCGGAACTCCACAGCGAAATGGAGTATCGGAAAGACGTAACCGAACCTTGTTAGACATGGTAAGGTCGATGATGTCTCTTACAGATCTGCCGATATCTTTTTGGGGTCACGCACTAGAAACTGCCGCTCACACACTAAACCGAGCACCGTCTAAGTCTGTTGAAACGACACCACATGAGATGTGGAATGGGAAGAAACCCAGTTTGTCGCACCTTAAAATTTGGGGATGTGAGGTACTTGTAAAACGTTTACAACCAACCAAACTCGATCCCAGATCAGACAAATGTAACTTTGTAGGTTATCCAAAAGAAACAATTGGGTATTCCTTCTACCTACCCTCCGAGCACAAAGTGTTTGTCGCTAAAAGCGGAGTCTTTCTTGAGAAAGAGTTTCTCGCCAAAGAAGTAAGTGGGAGGACAGTACAACTTAATGAGATTAGTGAATCTTCGGCGACCGTTGCTATGGCTAAAGAACCGGAAGTAATTCCGCAAATTATCCCTACAACCGAGCCGGAAGTTGTCGCATATAATGCAAAAACTTCAGACAATGTTGTAACTGAACCGCGTAGATCAGGTAGGGCTGTCCAGCCACCTGAGTGGTTTCATGATGAAATCTTCATTCTTGAAGACGATGAACCTGCGCACTACAAAGAAGCGATGGCGGGCCCCAGCTCAAGGGAATGGCACAGAGCCATGAAATCCGAGATGGAATCCATGTACGAAAACCAAGTTTGGAACTTGGAAGAACTTCCAGAAGGCGTAAAGCCCATTGGTTGTAAATGGATTTTCAAAAGAAAGACGGACGCGGATGGTAACATTACTATCCACAAAGCTAGACTTGTCGCGAAAGGGTTCACGCAAGTTCCAGGAGTGGACTACGACGAGACGTTCTCGCCAGTAGCTATGCTTAGGTCTGTACGGATATTACTAGCAATTGCTGCTTATTTCGACTATGAAATATGGCAGATGGACGTCAAAACGGCTTTCCTAAATGGAAACCTCAAAGAGGATGTATACATGATACAGCCAGAAGGTTTTGTCATTCATAAGGATGCTAAAAAGGTATGCAAGCTTCAGAAAGCCATTTATGGTCTGAAGCAAGCATCAAGGAGCTGGAACATTCATTTTGATGAAGTAGTCAAACGGTTTGGCTTCATCAGGAATGACGAAGAATCTTGTGTTTACAAGAAGTTTAGTGGGAGCGCAAAAGCATTTCTAATCTTGTATGTGGATGACATATTGTTGATTGGAAATGATGTGAATTTCCTTAGCGAAATAAAAGACTCATTGAAAAGGAGTTTTTCAATGAAAGACTTAGGCGAAGCGGCATATGTATTGGGCATTAGGATCTATAGAGATAGATCAAGACGCCTGATAGCGCTTAGCCAAAGCACGTACATTGACAAGGTGTTGAAAAGGTTCAACATGGAGAACTCCAAGAAAGGCCTACTCCCCATGTCACCTGGCACAGTGCTTTGCAAGAATCAGTGTCCTCGGACTCTCGATGAGCGAGTACAAATGAATGATGTTCCATATGCCTCGGCAGTTGGTTCTATTATGTATGCCATGCTATGTACAAGACCGGACGTTTCATATGCGCTAAGTGTTAGCAGCCGGTACCAAAGTGATCCAGGATTGGAACACTGGGCCGCAGTCAAGGGTATTCTTAAGTACCTCAAACGGACCAAGGATTTACTCCTTGTGTACGGAGGTGATGAAGAGCTCATTGTAAGTGGTTACACTGATGCAGGCTTCATGACTGACCCAGATGACTTCAAATCTCAATCAGGCTATGTTTTCATATTGAACGGCGGCGCAGTTGATTGGAAAAGTTCCAAACAAAAGACTGTGGCGGATTCTACGACAGAGGCGGAATATGTTGCTGCTTCAGAAGCCTCCAAAGAGGCGGTATGGATCAAGCAATTTCTTGAAGACCTTGGTGTGGTTCCAAGTGCTCTGGACCCGGTGGAGATCTATTGTGATAATAGTGGCTCCGTGGCTCAGGCAAGGGAGCCAAGTTCGCACCATAAGACAAGACATATTGAACGCAAATATAAACTCATTCGACATCATGTCGAAGCGGGTTTAGTGAAAGTACGCAAAGTTCACACGGATCTGAACGTGTCAGACCCGATGACAAAGCCTCTACCACGAGCAAAGCATGAGCAGCACCGGATAGCCATTGGTGTTAGGGAAGCCATGTAACTGGATTATGACTCTAGTGCAAGTGGGAGTCTGTAGGAGATATGCCCTAGAGGCAGTAATAACAGTTTTTTTGTATCTCCGAGTTTGTAATGAATGTTTATGTTCCATGCTATAACTGCAATGATTCTCGAGTCTGCAATATCCACGAGGCTCGGAGGGAAACTCATGTGCACGTGTGGTATAATAAACAGTAAAATGTATTCCTAGTCATGCCTCTAAGACTGGCTCATGTATTGCATGATGATCCTGTTTTCCTGATCATGGGCATGTCTATGCCGGCAATGTTGAGGGCACAATGTTAGAAGAACATTTGTGTTGAATCGACCCGAATTGATGTTATGCTATGAGATACATTCGTCACAAGTTAATGGTTAATAACACAGAGAAAGTTGTGCGTTTGCATAATTCCTTAGACCATGAGAGTATCGAGTTCCTTCGTACTTGCTTCGTGAACTTTGGGGTTTTGTTAAACGTCATCTGTAAAAGGGTGGCTATTACGGCAGCTTGCGGGTTCACGGAAAAGTATGACAAAGAACTAGGTAGCTCGAGATTGGGATTTGCTCCTCCGTCGTTGGAGAGATATTCTTAGGGCCCTCTCGGTGTTACGGTATCCACCATCGTCTGGCCAGACACAGTGTGATTTGATCACAGGGATGCCGGAACGCGGGAACGAGAAAAGAGAACAATACCAGGAACGAGGTAACTGGCATAGTGGACAAGTTGTTGATTCACGGGGATGCCAATAAGTCTCACCTCGGGTATTTGTAATATATCGCGAAGCAACAGGAATAGCACACAGCAACTAAAGGTTCACTCGAATAATTCTTCGTATGGGTATAGGGATCAATATGGATGTCCTCGGTTCCGCTATTGATCATTGATCGGAAAGTGTTCCGGTCATGTCTATACTTCATCGAACCTACAGGGTCACACGCTTAAGGGTCATCTATCTGTTGAATACTAGACAGGGAGTCTGAGATAAAGTCACCGGAAAGGTTTCGGAGACGGCGGAAAAGTTCCGAGAGAGAAAACCGAAAAGTTGTTTCGGGGTAAACCACTAAGCCGAAAAGGTTTCGGAGAGCACCTGGTAATTTTGGAGAGTGCCAGAATTGTTCTGGTAACTTCTGGAATTTTTCTGGAGAAAAGATTAAAATATTTTTTTCGGAAATATTTCGGAGCTGCCGGAAATGTTCCGGAGCTGCCGGAAATGCTTAGGTTGCTTTTCGCAGATGAAAATCACTAATCTGGAATTGTTTCGGAACGCGCCGAAAATCATTTTGGTGGGTGTTGGAATTATTCTAAGACCCACAAAAATATTTTCGGATTTTTCGGACACGAAAAAGTGGTGTCATGAATAGTAAAAAGTACTACTTGAGATATTTTTGGAAAGCCTTCTAGAAGGACTTGGGAGCCAAGAAAGCCCCCTTGGGTTTCCTATAAATAGAGGTGTGAGGGCAGCCCCATATCCTTGATCCAAGCTCTCACTTGAGTTCTCATCACATGCCATGCAATTATCTGGCTTCTTCTCTCCCTCACACGAAAGAGTTTCGTAGAGCCGAAAGGCTGTCTGGGTTCCGGCAGGAACTAGTTCTGGACGGCGAAGCCCTGCTGGATAGCTGACACCGTATGTGTGCAACTTGGTAGAGAGGTCGTTGTTTCGATCTTAGTTCGAGTGTGCCTCCCGAAGGGCTGTCCGAGTTACAGATCGAGTTTCGAGGGTCCTCCCGAAGGGCTGTCCGAGTTACAGATCGAGTTTCGAGGGTCCTCCCGAAGGGCTGTCCGTGACATCGTCCGAGGGACTGTCCGACCGCCTCCCGGAGCGCTGTTCGTGGGGCAGACGAGGGAATACATTCTCGCGGTTGGGAGGTTGTAAATCCTAGCTGCGGGGATCTGCACCGACGATCTTCATCGACTCTACTTCCCGCTGCGCTACGAGTCGGTAACGATCAGATCAAAACCTTGTATGCGTCTCCATAGTGGTCCTGGGCGTGCTCGCTATACCGAAATTTTTTGTTTTCTGTTGCGTTCCCCTACATAAGAATCATCATATAAGGTCGATTGCGTGAAGAGAATACCGAGTGCAGCGAAGGAACCAATAGACTTCTCATTAATATTCCAATATAGACGACTCCACACTCACGGATACAAACTCTCCACAGAAGGTTTGATAGACCTCAATGCAAACACCAATTTAATATAATAACTTCCCTAGTCATGATACGACTCTACTTGACTCTAAAAGACTAAGATAAAGATAAAGATACCGGGCACTCCCCCAAGCTTGGAACAAGCTAAGGGGGTGCCATTACCCAAGGAGGTTTACTCCTCATTCTTGTTGTGGTTGTTGTTGATGTAGTCATGGACGAAGCGCTTCCATGGTAGAGGTTCCTGATACGTCCCAAACGTATCTATAATTTCTTCTTGCTCCATGCATGTTTTGTGTGATATTGCTATGCTCTAGATACACTTTCATACACGTTTGATCATATTTGGACTAACTTATTAACTCAGTGCACCCCAGTGCCAGTTCCTGTTTTCCGCTGTTTTTCTATTTCAGGTGTCCCCCATATTAAAAGTGCTCCAAAAATTCGGGAAAAATCAAATAAAAATCAGTGTTCCGGAAGCTTCCGGATTCACCGAAGAAGGGCCAGAGGGGCCCCACCTGGTCCCCAAGCGGCCAGTGGGCGACTGGTTCCCCCCCCCCCCGGTTCCCCCCTTTGGCTCCTATTTATTATCCCGTCGCAAAAACCCTGATTCCAGACCACTTTTCTCTAGAAGCAATTCCGATCTCTGCCGCCATCACCAACAAGCTTCGGGGGACCAGAATTCCTGTGCCAGCACCCTGCCAGGACGGGGAAGTGCCCCCGGATTCATCTCCATCGACGTTGCTTCCTCCCTCCATGATGCGGTAGTAGTTCCTCCTCGGGGCTGAGGTTTCTACCAGTAGCTATGTGTTCTTCTCTCTCTCCCATGATGTGATCTTCGTTGTGATCATAGGCTATGTTAATCTAGGATGATCCCGTGATATTTCCCCTTCCGCTATGTATTGGATTGATGTACTCACTTGATCTTATCTAGTATAATCCCCGAGACCATGGTGACAGCGGTCTATTGGACATGGGTTAGAAGAATATTATCATGAGTGATTTCCTCTTTTGTGAATTGATTGAAGATTGAGAGTCTCTTGGTGCTTGTCTTTGACTATCCTTGAGATATGTTGTGGTGATTGTGGTACTCTCTTTGGATGGACGCGGTGACATTGGGAAATCCATAGCTGACAAATACAAACTCTGAGGTGGGATTTTGTAGCCCTACATAATTCTCGTCCTCTCTTGATAACAAAGGAATAAACTCCGAGTACGTCTCCAATGCCTGTTTTAGTGGAAATATCATGTGATTATACTATGTTAATGTTGTTGGGAGTTGCCACTAGTGAAAGTATGAAGCCTAGGCCTTGTTTCTACCATTGTTACACCGTTTGTGCTCACTTTTGTTACATGTTTGCTTGCTGCACTTTTTATTACAGATTTATATTACTTCGTTTTGCGACACCTATCACTCGTATTTTACCATCTCTTCGCCGAACTAGTGCACCTATACAACTCCTAGTTGTATTAGGTGTGTTGGGGACACCAGAGACTTCTTGTATCTTAATTGCAGGGTTGCTTGAGAGACACCATCTTCAACCTCTACTTCCCTGAGTTCGATAAACCTTAGGTCATCCACTTCAGGGAAATTGCTGCTGTCCTACAAACCTCTGCGCTTGGAGGCCCAACATAGTCTACAATAATAGAAGCGTGCGTAGACATCAAGCTATTTCTGGCGCCGTTGCCGGGGAGGTAAGCGTTGAAGGTATATCTTTAGATCTTGCAATTAAATCTTTTCGTTTCTTGTTTTTATTTTCACTGGTTTTGCTTATGGAAAACTGCACTCTTAGTTCGCTGTTTAGGGAAGGCCGCTTTACCACGCTCGTGTTAGAGAAGTCTCCTCCACCTACTGAATGTATCCCGTTCAAAATACCACTTGGGATAATTCAAATAATTAGGAATGATTGTTATGCTGGGGATGGAACAGTCCATCCTAGTACTCATTTGTTGAAACTTACAGAACTTTGTGAGTTGTTTAAGATTTCAAGTTTGAAAAGTGATGGAGTCATGAGGAAATTATTTGTCTTGTCACTGAAAGGAAAAGCATTGGAATGGTATAGGCTACTAGATGATTCTCACCTACGAGATTGGGAAGAGATCCAGTCTCTCTTCTACTCAAGTTTTACCCTCTTCATGAAGTTCATGAGAATAGGAATTATGTGTATAATTTCTATTCTCATGACGGAGAGAGCATATCTCAAGCTTGGGGGAGACTGAAAACTTTAATGCTAAAATGTCCTAACCATGGGCTCCCCAAAGATATAATTATTACTAATTTTTATGTGAGGCTCTCTCGACAGGATAAAGACTTGCTCAATGCTTCCTCTATGGGTTCTTTCACAAACGGAAAGATTGATGCTAAATGGGAACTCCTTGAAAGAATTCAACGCAATACTGAAGATTGGGAGATCGACAAAGGTAAAGAGTCAGGTGTAAATTATGAGTATGATTGCATTAAGTCCTTTGTTGAAACTGAAAGTTTTAATAAGTTTAGTGCTAAGTTTGGGCTTGATTCTCTACTCCTTGTTGATTTCCTCAAATCTTTTGCTTCACATCTTAATATTCCTAAGGAGAATTGGATCGAGCATCATGAACCTTTTAAAGAGATTTGCTAAGAAAATGAAATTGTTCATGATGATTGCAACATGCATGATCCAATTCCTGAAAATGTAGTTTTATATAAGAATGTTAATTTTTGTGGAGTGGATAGACCTTGTGAAAGGCCTATGATGAAGAAGAGAAGTATTGTAAGAAACATAAGCATGAAAGAACAATCACTTGGGTCAAAGATTTAAATGAAATTGCTAGAGAATTGTGTGACCTTTATCCTTTTACTTGTGAACTTTGCTGTATAGAAGGTCACTTCAATTTTCAATGCATGAACTTTCAAAACATAACTATTAACCAGTTGTGTGATAACATGATCACTTCTGATCTTTATGATGAACTTGTGTTGTTTTTTATGTGTGAAGAGTTATCAGAAAAGACTTCTTGGCTAGATGTTAATGCCTTAGGAATTAGCAACACTTTGCAAAATTGTCATCTCTATTGTGTTGTTAATTACCATGAAAATGATTACATAAGTAAGATTAGAAAGGAGGGAACTTTACAAAAGTATAAAAATGTCTCTTATATCTCTACTAATAAAAAGGAGAGTTTCTCCCAAGTTCCCCCTATTGTTTCTAATGATAAATGAGGATATGTGGAGAAACATCATCTCCAACCACTCCCTCCTAAGGTGAAGAAGAAGAAAAAGAAGAGGAGGAAGAGGAGCAAGAAGGAAGAAGAATGGGTATCAACCTGGCCTGAGCATATCCCTCGCATCAATTTTTATCCTATCAGACATAAATTTTTGGAGGACGGTGAGCTTGATTGCATTCATTATTATCCTGATGTTAAGTCTGTAGGCACTATTGAAGATGATTTTGATTATGATATGCATGTTACTTTTTGTGATTGGAAAAATGATGATAATGCTACTTATGATCTTGAAAATCTTTTTGGTACCAACTCTGAGAGTGATGATATGGAAAGCTCTAAGCTTAGGGATGATAGGATTGCAAGTCCTTTACCCAGTAGTGATGTGGTAATTGATAATTCTTTTGCTAGTAAGAATAAAGACAACATGTTTACAAATATAGTTGCTAGCAATGATAATGCTCTTCTCTACTATGATGATGTTATAACTCCTATCTATAGTGATTTTAAAGGTACCTATGACATAAGGAGAAATTATCCTTATGAAACTTGTCATAATCATGGAGGCAATTACTCCCTTGTTGAACACCATCTTCCTAATACACAATTAATCTATAGTGTTCAAGTTGTTTATGATAGTCCTACTCCCACTATTACCAATGAGAAAGATTATGCTTATGTGGAGAGTAAGAGTACCCTTTTGCATGTGGATCATGGTAACAATGCCTTATGTGATGCTTATATTGTTGAGTTTATTCAAGATCCTACTGGACGTTATTATGAGAAGGGAACATATTCTTATAGATATTCAATAATATCAAGTTACCTCTCTTTATGTTGAAGTTTTTGAAGTTGCACTTATTTTGCCTTTCTATGCTAATATCTTTATGCTTCAATGAGTTATTCCTCTACAAGATCCCTTTGCATCGGAAGCATGTTAGACTTAAATGTGTTTGTAATTTGCTTCTTTATGCTCTCTTTTGTTCTTCAACTCTTATTCCTTATTCCTATGAGAGCATCATTAAAATCTTAAGCCTATCTATATGGCTATAAAGAAAGAGCTCTAGGGAGACAACCCTTGTTATCTTTAGTTTGAGTTTTTACTTTGGTTCTTAGTGGTCTTGATGATTGTTACTACTATAGCATCATCATTGTATCTTTATTTTCAAGCTTTGTGCCAAGTTATAGCCTCATATGACAAGGGAAGTGAAAGTTGTGACATGCTGTACAGAAAACAGATTCTCTCTTCGTGACGGGAAAAATTAGATCAAAACACCAGTTCATATTTTTAAGCTGATTTTTTCACACAGCATGCTCTTTACAATCACGGAACTTCCGTATGTTCTGAGTTTTTTATTTGAGTTGCAGAAGTACCCCTAAAAAATTCTTTACTACATGTTGTTCTGTTTTTCACAAATTCTGCCACGTTTTGTCTCTCCTAACTTTTGCAAACCTTAAGCTTGATTTTTCTTTGCAAAAATCTTTTGGAAATCTTGAGAAACAGTAGATATTCAAGAATATATTTATATCCAGTGGGGAAAAAATACTTATTAATATTACTAACCTCTCTAACCAGCTTATGATGAGTTATGTATAAAGGGAGTTTTCAAGTGTGCGATGGAAGATGATGAAAGAAGATTCGGGAGTGTCAAGCGCTCAAACTTGAGGATGCCCCCATGCATCCCCAACAAATATTAGAGGAGACTCAAGCGTCCAAGATTGGGGATACCCCCGTGCATCCCCTTCTCCATCGACAATCATTCGTCTCACTATATTTTTTATCACTTCATGCGTTATGTGCTATGCTTGGAGCGTCCCGCTCTTAGGTTTTATTTTTAGTTTTCTTTAGCTTTTCTTGATGTTCATAACAAGTTAGACCCCAGCTTACTTTGTGTGGGAGAGAAACACGCTCCACTCCAATCTAGAACACATCATAGGATTTTTCATGCTTATCTTTTATCTGTTGTGTATTCTTTATCTTTTCGAAGCTACTGCCATGTTTTGTTTTAGTTTTAGTTTGTCTTTAGCAAGAGCCTTGGATTTTGTTTAGTTTGTTGTTGGAACTCTCTTTAGTTTTCATGTTTATCTTGTTAAGAGAGTTGGTTGTTGCACTGAGTTGTGTATTGTCTTGAAAGTAGGTAATTGAGGTTGCTATTTAATTTTAGTAGTAACTTGCAATATATTTGAGGTATTGATGTGAGTAATGTTTGAACTTTTGGTGTCAAGAGCTCTAGCCTATTAGTGATAGGTGTCGTATTTTGGGCAATCCGTGTTTATTTTAAAAACCTACAAAAGTAGTTGAGAACTCTAGCTACTAGATGGATCTCTAATCTTTGGAGGGATCGGATATTAGAGTACACTCACGTACCATGAGTCGAGGATGCGCAAGGATAACCAAACCCCCATACACTCCTCCTAGGGGTACTTGTTTCTTTGTGAACCTCCTTATTAGATTGAGAGTTACCGATAATAAGTGCATGAGTTCTTCGGACTAATGTAAGTATTGAAAGTTGACACTTCCACCTCCTCATATTTTCTAGCCTTTCCTGTGTCATGCATTGCCTTCTTCTCACTCCGAGGGTTGGCATCCACCTTCGCCGGTACATCCAAACCCTTGGCATGATACGCTCTGTCATCATAAACCTCCTTCTATCCTTCCTCAAAACAGCCACCATACCTACCTATCAAGGCATTTCCATAGCCTTTCCGAGATATATTGCCATGCAACATCCATCTCTTCATGACTTGATCTTCATGTCATACATGTTCCTGCTACACTGGCAGCGGAATACCTTGCATACGTCATGATAACTGCATCTTCTTTATGATTTGAGTACCTTGTAAAGTGTGAAAGATCTTCTATACCCTCTTGTAAATTAAAGTGTTGCCCTTAAGTGAGGAAAAGATCCCAGAGTGGTCAAAATAAAAGATCCCAAAGAGGTAAAATGAGAGTTAAATAGAAAGAGCCATTGAGGCCACCAAAAAAATAGAAAAAAGAAAATAAAAAGAGAGCATGGGGCAACACTACTATCCTTTTGAAAGATCCACACTAGTACTCCCTCTTATCCTTGTACTCCATAGAGATGATCATGCATATAGCTATGTGGGGACCTTCACACTATAGAAGTTGGCTTGCATATTCCAAGGATGAGCCTCCTCAAAGAGCTCTAGGTCTTCATGAGCGAGCAAGTTAGATGCACCCCCACTAGTTCCATTGGAGAGCTTTTCAGCTCATATGTGCATCCGTTGCATGGCAATCCCTACTCCTCACATCATATCTATCATTTGGCCTTCTCGCCTATGATTGTCCTCATTGATGTGAGCCTTTATCACCCTTTTTTTCTTCCTCCTCCACCATATTTCTCTCTTTGCCATCCTAAGTGTCAAGTCTTCTGCTTACGCTCATCCATTGCATGAGTGCTCAAAATATCGAAAAGGAGTGGCTCAAATTGACTTGTACCTGGATAGTGATCTGGGGACGAGTCAATTTAAGATTACAAAGAAGACCAAGTGTGAAACTTTAGTAGATTGAGTTCACAACACAAAAATATTTTTTTCTCGTATTCTCTATCCCCCTTCTTGCACGTAAACACCATTTGGAGACATTCGAGTCACGGACAGCGAGAGCTCTTGCACCTAATGTTCTTTTGTTGCTTGTTTCAATGCTAATATAGACTCTTGCATGTTATGACTTAAATTGAATTACATACCTTGATTTCTTTACTTTTCAAAGTCCTTATATGGTTGCTAGCATGTCACCACAGAAATTATGCCTGTTATCATTTACCTACTCGAGGACGAGCAGGAATTAAGCTTGGGGATGTTGATACGTCGCAAACGTATCTATAATTTTTGCTTGATCCATGCTTGTTTTGTGTGATATTTCTATGATCTAGATACACTTTAATACACTTTTGATCATATTTGGACTAACTTATTAACTCAGTGCACCCCAGTGCCAGTTCCTGTTTTCTGCTGTTTTTCTATTTCAGGTTTCCCCCATATTAAAAGTGCTCCAAAAATTCGGGAAAATCAGATAAAAAATCAGCATTCCGGAAGCTTCCGGATTCACCGAAGAAGGGGCAGAGGGGACCCACCTGGTGCCCAGGCGGCCAGTGGACACGGCCGAGGACTTGACCGTGCCGGGTGGCCTCGTGGGCGACTGGAGCCCCCCCCCCATTCTCCCCTTTGGCTCCTATTTATTCTCCCGTCGCAAAAATCCTGATTCCGGACCCCTTTTCTCCAGAAGCAATTCCGATCTCCACTGCCATTCCCAACAAGCTTCGGGGGACCATAATTCCTGTGTCGGCACCCTGCCGGGACGGGGAAGTGCCCCCGGATTCATCTCCATCGACGTTGCTTCCTCCCTCCATGATGCGGTAGTAGTTCCTCCTCGGGGCTGAGGTTTCTACCAGTAGCTATGTGTTCTTCTCTCTCTCCCATGATGTGATCTTCGTTGTGATCATAGGCTATGTTAATCTAGGATGATCCCGTGATATTTCCCCTTCCGCTATGTATTGGATTGATGTACTCACTTGATCTTATCTAGTATAATCCCCGAGACCATGGTGACAGCGGTCTATTGGACATGGGTTAGAAGAATATTATCATGAGTGATTTCCTCTTTTGTGAATTGATTGAAGATTGAGAGTCTCTTGGTGCTTGTCTTTGACTATCCTTGAGATATGTTGTGGTGATTGTGGTACTCTCTTTGGATGGACGCGGTGACATTGGGAAATCCATAGCTGACAACTACAAACTCTGAGGTGGGCTTTTGTAGCCCTACATAATTCTCGTCCTCTCTTGATAACAAAGGAATGAACTCCGAGTACGTCTCCAATGCCTGTTTTACTGGAAATATCATGCGATTAGACTATGTTAATGTTGTTGGGAGTTGCCACTAGTGAAAGTATGAAGCCTAGGCCTTGTTTCTACCATTGTTACACCGTTTGTGCTCACTTTTGTTACATGTTTGCTTGCTGCACTTTTTATTACAGATTTATATTACTTCATTTTGCACCTATCACTCGTATTTTACCATCTCTTCGCCGAACTAGTGCACCTATACAACTCCTAGTTGTATTAGGTGTGTTGGGGACACAAGAGACTTCTTGTATATTAATTGCAGGGTTGCTTGAGAGACACCATCTTCAACCTCTACTTCCCGGAGTTCGATAAACCTTAGGTCAACCACTTGAGGGAAATTGCTGCTGTCCTACAAGCCTCTGCGCTTGGAGGCCCAACATAGTCTACAAGAATAGAAGCGTGCGTGGACATCAGTTTCCCGGTCCCATGAGAGGCTTCAGTCTCCAAGATCCTGCTTCCAGCACCTAAACCCATGTGCATAAACTTTAGTTCATACTCACAGTTCTGGTTGTGCAGATCATAGATCTGCCCTTGGAGACAATCAATTATTTCTTCTGCAGCGGTGATGTTTGACCAAATCCCCCTCATCTCCTTCTTGTAGAACATCTTCAGCTCGTTGATGATGTCGAAATTGGCCTCAACACCCCGCTGAACCATCTCCTTGTACTTGAAGACTTCTTGCTCCATCTCTTCTGGCCTGGCCTCGATGCTCCCCGCCTTGGCAGGTTCATTTAGATCTTCTTGGTGAAGAACATCATCCTCCAACTGGACGTTTCGAGGATGGTTCTTCACCTGAGCGAGGTAAGGGTTGACGACGAACTTGTCCTTGGGGGAACTTGGGGAAACCATGGCACCTAGCTCTAGCTAAAAGATCTTCTGGCAGAAATATCTCGAAAATAAAACACGCAAAATCGAGAGATACTGTGTCGGGGCTACCCGGGCAAATATATAGCAAAAATTTCTGCAACAATAGGAAGGTAACAAGCCAAAGTGGAGTCAGAGACGGACTCCGAGGTGCCCAGGCAGCCTCCCGGCGTGGCCAAGAGGTAGGCCCTGCTAGGGGGTGCCTGGGCCCCCTGGAGATCCTCTCCGGCTCCAATTAGGCTCTGGATTTTTTATATTTGTGCAAAAACTCGTAATCTGGAACTTTTATGGCGGTTTCGCGATGTTTCCTTGCCGTAATACATACATTTTCTTATTCTGCTTCTGCTGGAGTCTGAAACGGGGATGCAACATATTCTTCATGAGTTGTTGTGTGTATTATATTTACATCAACGTTGACGGGATCTCCCGCCATGTAATGCTTGAGTCTTTGCCCATTCACAACTTGAGGTTTGGTGCCATCAATTTTTTTTATCTTAATTGCACCTGACCGGTAAACTTCTTCGATATGAAATGGCCCTTCCCATCTGTAAAGTAATTTACCTGGAGAAAACCTGAAACGAGATCTAAACAACAAAACTTTATCTCCAACATTAATTTCACGTTTCAAAATCCTTCTATCATGCCACTTCTTTACCTTTTCCTTGAACATTTTAGCACTCTCGTAAGCTTCACTTCTCAAATCATCTAGAGAAGTCAAGTTCATGAGGCGCTTTTCACCGGCTAACTTTGGGTCAGCATTAAGCTCTCTAACATCCCAGAAAGCTTTATGTTCTAATTCTAATGGCAAATGGCAAGCCTTGCCATAGACCATCTTATACGGGGACATGCCCATGGGGTTTTTTAAGCAGTTCTATACGCCCACAAAGCATCTCCTAACTTCTTTGACCAGTCCTTCCTAGAACTGTTAACTGTCTTTTGCAAGATCAACTTGATCTCTCTATTGGTGAGATCAACTTGCCCACTGGTTTGAGGATGGTACGGTGAAGAAATTCTATGATTGACATCGTACTTGGCTAGAGCTTTTCTAAAAGCTACATGCGTGAAGTGTGATCCTCCATCAGTCATAAGATACCTAGGTACACCAAACCTAGGAAAAATTACATCTTTGAGCATTTTCAAAGATGTCTTGTGATCAACACTCTTAGTGGGGATTGCTTCAACCCACTTGGTCACATAATCAACAGCTACTAAAATGTGAGTGTACTTGTTTGAAGGAGGAAAAGGACCCATAAAATCAAAACCCCAGCAATCAAAAGGGTCAATCACTAGTGAGTAATTCATAGGCATCTCATTCCTCCTACTAATATTACCAACTCTCTGACACTTATCACAAGATAAAACATAATTTCTAGAATCTTTAAAGAGAGTAGGCCAATAAAAACCTGATTGGAGAACCTTATGTGTGGTCCTCTCACCGGCGTGATGTCCTCCATAGGGATTATTGCTTGAGAATGTCCTTCTGCTTATGTTCCGGTATGCATCTTCTCACGATCCCGTCAGGACCTTCTTTGAAAAGATGAGGGTCATCCCAAAAGTAGTGCCTCAAATCATGGAAGAACTTCTTCCTTTGATGAAATGTTAAACCTGGAGGCAAATACTTTGCAAAGATAATATTAGCATAATCTGCAAACCAAGGATCCAAGAGAGATTGTACTTATACAAATGCAAGTTGTTCATCTGGAAAAATGTCGTTGACTGGGATGGGGTCATGCGGTATATCTGTTGGGGATCGGCGCAGAAAACAAAAAAAATCCTACCTACGAGTCCCGAACCCAAGATCTATGCTATGCTGATCTTTGTAACGGAAGGAATCGGTGTTCATACCTTTGAAGACCGAAAGAGCGAAACGTTCCTCGAACGTGGTTGGCGTATACTCTGATCCTGTGACCTCCCTGTCGTGTTGAAGAACCTCCGACGATGAAGTAGCACCACACGTGTAGTGCCTCGCGGGATTACACACGTACGGTGCAACCGACGTCCCTCCGGGCTCCGAACCAGAAGAGCAGCGGAAAGAAGATTGATCCGGATCCCGATTCCGGCAGCGCGACGGCGCCATATGATGGTGAAACCCCCAACCCGGTGCAAACTCCAAACCAGGGGAGTCCGCCCTAGGTCGAAGAAAGAGAGAGAGAGAGAAACTCAATGTTATATTGAAAAAGGCACCCCCACCCCTCCTTATATAGGCCAAGGAGGGGCTCCACCCCCTCCCCTTCCCCCATGTGGGACTAAACCACCAAGGGGGGGAGTGGTGCGTCTAGGAGGGGGGATGGGCCCCACCCTTGGCGCCAAGCCCAAGGGGGGAGGCTCCCCCCTTCCCCTCATGGGCCTTTTAAGGCCCAAATACCTTTTCACCTTTTTAATTAATTATTTAAATCATTTTAATATTTAATTATGTCAATTAAATTATAAAACATATTTAAACATTAATATATATTATTTTGAACCTTTCAAAATATCCGGAACAACTTCCGACACCTCCCGGTACATTTCCGGTGTTTTCTCTCTTTTCACCGATGATCCCAAATAAATCCTTAATGCATCGATTGCCCTTAAGTGTGACACCCTACGGTCCGGGAAATAGTAGACATGATCGAGACACTCTCTGACCAATGACCATTATGTGGGATCTGGTTAAAATCCTTGATGTGCCCCCTACGCTTCCATCGAATAAACTTCATCGCTGTTGAACAGTTAACAATATGACTTGATCCCTTTGTGCTTTGGTACTATGTTTGTCCGAGGTATGATCGTCGGTATCCAATACCTAGTTCTTCCTCGTCTCCGACATAACATGTTTACTCGTATGTGAATATTACATCTCTTGTGACCTAGTCACTTGCTTGCAAGCTATTGATGCAACACCACCGAGTGGGCCCAGAGTACCTATCCGTCACTCGGATTGACAAATCCCGCTCTGATCTATTTCATACTCCTCAACATATCTACTTCGGAATACCCAAGATACACCTTTTCAGTTACCATGTTTCAGTGTAACGGTTAATGCACTCAAAGCATCCTAATAGATAGCAATTATGTATGATCATCACGGTCTAAGGATTCGGTCACTATGTTATTAAGTCATCGCAATGCTGAACTTATGTGACTTGATCACACTGCAATGCTTAAGGTGGGTGTGTGTCCATCACATTATTCTCCTAATGATATGACCTCATTGTCAATAGACTATTATGTTCTCATGATTAGGAAACCTTGATCATCAATTGCCCAATGAGCTAGTATGCCTGAGTTTAACTAGGGACCAGGTTGTTATATATCACACGTGTATTAATGTTTCCGCTTAATACAGTTCTAGCACAATATATAACGTATTATGAACAAACAGATATGTGACAAATATCTTTATTAATTTTCCTCTAGGACACATATTCAACAGTCTCCCACTTGCACTAGAGTACAAATTACACTAGTTTACATCAGGTATGTATCTAACACCAATAGTCTCTCGGTGTTGTTCAAACTTGGCTTGTGGAAGAGGTTTAGTCATTGGGTCTGACGGATTCAGATCCTTATGTATTTTGCAAATCCTAGTATGACCATCCTTGACGTAGTCCCGCGTCACATGGAAACGCCGGAGAATATGCTTGGCTGTAGAGTGAGTCCTCGGCTCCCTTGCGTTAGCAATGGCACCCGTATTGTCGCAATAAATGCTAACAGGGTTAGTGCAACTAGGGAATACGCCAAGCTCGATGACGAACTTCTTCAGCCAATGCGCTTCATGTGACGCTTCAGAAGCGGCAATATACTCCGACTCCATCGTAGATTGGGCGACGACTAACTGCTTGCCGCTCCTCCAGCTAATCGCACCACCATTCAACACAAACAAGTATCCCGTCTGGGATTTTGAGTCATCGGGATCAGTACCAAGACTGGCATCGACATAACCTGTTACGGCGAGCTCTTCTTCACATCCTCCATAGACAAGAACCAGATCCTTAGTTCTTCGTAAGTACTTAAGGACGTTCTTCACTGCAATCCAATGATCCATTCCAGGATTAATTTGGAAACGATTAGTCAGACTAACCGCCAGGGCCACATCTGGTCGAGTACACAGCATAGCATACATGATAGAACCTATGGCTGAGGCATAGGGCTTTGAGGACATTTCCTCCCTTTCTTTTGCTGTTGCTGGGCATTGAGTCACACTCAATTTACTTCCTTTCATAACGGGAAAGAGGCCTCTCTTGGCGTTATCCATATTGAACCTCTTCAATATCTTCTCAAGGTAAGTTCTCTGACTCAGTGCTAATAGGCGTATTGATCTATCTCTATAGATTTTAATGCCTAATATGTATGCAGCTTCACCTAGGTCCTTCATGGAAAATTGTCCATTCAAATATTCCTTTACCCCCTCTAGAAATTTCACATCATTCCCTATCAATAATATGTCATCCACATATAGTACTAGGAATGCCACAGAGCTCCCACTCGCTTTCTTATAAACACAGAATTCTTCTTCATTTTGGACAAATCCAAAAGCTTTGATCACCTCATCAAAACGAAGATTCCAGCTCCGAGATGCTTGCTTCAACCCATAAATGGACCGTTGAAGTTTGCATACCTTACCAGCGTCCTTAGGATCAATAAAACCTTCCGGTTGTACCATATACAACTCTTCCTCAATGTTGCCATTTAGGAACGCGGTTTTTCACATCCATCTGCCATATTTCATAATCGTAATAGGCAGCAATTGCTAGCAATATCCGGATAGACTTTAGCATCGCTAAGGGAGAGAAACTCTCTTCGTAGTCAACTCCTTGAATTTGTCGGAAACCTTTTGCGACAAATCGAGCTTTATAGACAGATACGTTTCCGTCTGCGTCAGTCTTTTTCTTGAATATCCACTTATTCTCAACGGCCTTTCGGTCCTCGGGAATATCCACCAAAGTCCATACTTTGTTGGCATACATGGAGTCTATCTCGGATTTCATGGCTTCCAGCCATTTCTCGGACTCGGGTCCCTCCATTGCTTCTTTGTAGTTCGCAGGTTCGTCAGGTTCATTTAACATGACTGCATTGACAAGTTGCCCACAAAACTGAGTTTTTACTCGGGCTCTTGATGACATGCGGGGTACAATAGGATCCTCTTCATATTGATCATGATCATCATGTATGTCACGATCGTTATGAATATCATGATGACCGTTCTCTTCAGCTCCCACTACTGAAGATGGTTCCGGAACAACTTCCATTGCCATTTCTTCCACTTGGAGTGATTGGTCAATCATCTCGTTGAGGTCTATTTTCGTCCCACTCAATTATTTCGAAAGAAACTCTTTCTCAAGAAAGCATCCAGTCTTGGCGACAAACGTTTTGCCCTCAGACTGGTTGTAGAAGGTGTATCCAACGTTTTCCCTTGGATATGCCACAAAGATGCACTTATCCGCTTTTGATTCGAGTTTTTCAGGCTGAAGTTTCCTAACATAAGTCTCACAACCCCAAATCTTCAAGTGAGACAACTTTGGTTTCTTTCCATGCCATTCCTCAAATGGTGTTGTCATTACGGATTTGGACGGTGCCCTATTAAGAATGTAAGCGGCAGTTTCTAATGCATACCTCCAGAATGACACAGGTAAGTCGGTATGAGACATCATCGATCGTACGCTATCCAATAGAGTTCGATTACGTCGCTCAGAAACACCGTTACGCTGAGGTGTTCCTGCCGGCGTAAGTTGTGGTACGATGCCACAAGTCTTAAGATGATCGCCAAACTCGTGACTTAAATACTCGCCTCCTTGATCGGATCGAAGGTGCTTGATTTTCTTCCCGAGTTGATTCTCGACCTCACTCTGAAATTCCTTGAACCTTTCAAAGGTTTCAGACTTATGTTTCATTAAGTAGATATACCCATATCTTCTTAAGTCATCTGTGAAGGTCACGAAGTAACGATGACCATTGCTTGTGGGGACGTTCATAGGTCCACATACATCTGAATGTATGATCCCTAACAAGTCTTCCGCACGCTCCATTGTTCCATTGAATGGAGTCCTTGTCATCTTTCCCATAAGGCATGGTTCACATGTGTCAAGGGATCCAAAATCCAATGACTCCAGAAGTCCATCATCATGAAGCTTCTTCATGCGCTTTTCACCAATATGACCAAGTCGACAATGCCACATCGTCATGTGTTCTTCGCCACTAGGTTTTAATCTTTTGGCCTCTACGTTATCAATATGAAGTATATCACAATCGAGATTAAGAATGAATAAGCCATTTTTCTCCGGAGCGTGAATATAAAGCACATCATCCTTATAAATCGCACAACCAATTGTATCTGACTTAAAAGAATAGTGGTCTCAATTCAAGCAAGAACCACTAACGATGTTCACACTCAATGCGGGTACATAGTAGCACTTATTCAAAATCAAAACTAATCCCGAAGGGAGACTAAGATGCTTCGTGCCGACCGCCACCACTTCAATCCGGCAGCCGTTTCCCACACGCATCGTCACTTCATCTTTCATCAAGCGTCGCCTATTCCGTAGCCCCTGAGAGGAGTTAGAAATGTGAGCAACAGATCCTGTATCAAATATCCAGGATTTGTTCCCAGCGCTTGTTAAGAAAAGATCAATAACGTGTATATCAAATATACCTTTGTCTCTTCTGACAATCTTGTCAACCTTCTTATCCTCTAGGTACTTGGGTCAGTTGCGTTTCCAGTGACCATCACCCTTGCAGTAGAAGCACTCAACACCGGGCATGGGTCCAGGTTTGGGTGCCTTACGAGGAGTGACAACTGGCTTGTCACCCTTCTTCGGGCTTCCCTTCTTTCCCTTCTCCTTCTTGCCAGACTTCTCGAATTCAACGGTCTTGTTGACCATGAATACAACATGCTCCTTCTTGATCTCAACCTCAGCAGTTTTCAGCATGGCGAACAACTCAGAAGGGGTCTTAGTCATCCCCTACATGTTGTAGTTCAACACAAAGCCTTTGTTGCTAGGGGGCAGCGACTGCAGCACCCTATCAACAGCAAGTTCATCTGGAATCTGACATTCCAGAGCATTCAAGCGTTGAACGTAGCCATACATCTTGACCACGTGCTCACTAACACTACTATGCTCATCCATCTTTGCTGAGAATAAAGCTTCAGAAGCCTCACAACGTTCAGCCCTGGCTTGGGGTGCAAAGAAGGCCTTGAGGTCGGTGATTATCTCATATGCACCCATCCTCTCAAAGCGTTTCTGCAGCTCAGCCTCCATGGAGTAAAGCATTCCACTCTGGACAAGGTTGTAATCATCCGTCTTGGAGAGGTAGACATTCTTCTCATCCTGACTAGCGTCTGCTGGTGGTTCGTCACCTAACGCGGCATCTAGTACCTATGCCATCTTGAGGGGAACGAGGAGAATCCTCAGAGTGCGGAACCAGTTGGTGAAGTTTGACCCATCGGTTTTCAGTTTGTGTTTGTCTAGGAATGACCCTAAGTTGAATAAGGGGCGAGGTGCAGCCATCTACAATGGTTATTTGCAAAACACATATTTAGACTTTGTTCATAATTGGAGTTCAATTTTAATTAATTCTAAAACTCCCACTTAGTTAAACATCTCTCCAAATTTACTAAGTGATTAACATAATCCTAGTTTGAATGATCGTCCTCGAATATCACACGGCCGATGACACATATCCCTAGGTAGGCAATCATGCCAATCATATCCGTTATATGACTCATGCTTAACCTTTCGGTCATCCGTATCCCAAGCTCATATCTACATATGTCAAGCCTGCTAGTCGAACCTTAGTGTATGGCTGTTCAGCAAGGCCATATCTGCATATTCTAGGCTTGCCAAACTCAACCTCATGCGATCGCTAATGTATGTATGACACCCGATCGTCACGGCCTGCCTATCATAAAGAGATCCTTCTAGTCGGTGCCCACTAAGGGAGAATACAATCATGGTATTGAGAGAGATTATCCTATCATGCTACCGTCGCATATCTAGCATATTAGCAAGACAGGAAGTAAAACTGTAAATCATACAAGCTATGATCCCCCCTTACATGCAAATTAAAGTTAAAACGCCTTATACTTTATCTTTTGCAAGTTTTACGTGGTTGCTAAGGGGTTTCGAGAGATAACAGCTTTCTATCCTGCGAAAACAAGCCACAACACCAATCCTGCAATCGTCCCTATTACACCAATGTCGGGGCCCTCCGTTGCAAACGTCTTCGCGTCACTAATGTTAGAGAGGCAGACACCCCCTAGCCACTTATATGGTACAATCCATATGTCAAGCGTGGAACCAGTCTCGCGTAAATGCGTAAGGTCGGTCGGGGCCGCTTCATCAGGACATTGCCGCAACGCTAAACGAGTACACGTGGGAGGGTAACAATTGGAGAATTGATGCCCACATCCTAGATGTGTTCTACCCGTACAATACATCTACGCATAGCCTTGCTCTGATACCACTGTTGGGGATCGGCGCAGAAAAAAAAATCCTACCTACGAGTCCCGAACCCAAGATCTATGCTATGCTGATGTATGTAATGGAAGGAATTTGTGTTCATACCTTTGAAGACCGAAAGAGGGAAACGTTCCTCGAACGTGGTTGGCATAGACTCTGATCCTACGACCTCCCTGTCGTGTTGAAGAACCTCCGACGATGAAGTAGCACCACACGTGTAGTGCCTCGCGGGATTACACACGTACGGTGCAACCGACGTCCCTCCGGGCTCCGAACCAGAAGAGCAACGGAAAGAAGATTGATCCGGATCCCGATTCCGACAGCGCGACGGCGTCCGGATGATGGTGAAACCCCCAACCAGGTGCAAACTCCAAACCAGGGGAGTCCGCTCTAGGTCGAAGATAGAGAGAGAGAGAGAGAAACTCAATGTTATATTGAAAAAGGCACCCCACCCTTCCTTATATAGGCCAAGGAGGGCTCCACCCCCTCCCCTTCCCCCATGTGGGACTAAACCCCCAAGGGGGGGGAGTGGTGCGGCTAGGAGGGGGATGGGGCCCTCCCTTGGCGCCAAGCCCAAGGGGGAGGCTCCCCCTTCCCCTCATGGGCCTTTTAACGCCCAAATACCTTTTCACCTTTTTAATTAATTATTTAAATGATTTTAATATTTAATTATGTAAATTAAATAATAAAACATATTTAAACATTAATATATATTATTTTGAAACTTTCAAAATATTCGGAACAGCTTCCGGCACCTCCCGGTGCATTTCTGGTGTTTTCTCTCTTTTCACCGATGATCCCGAATCAATCCTTAATGCATCGATTGCCCTTAAGTGTGACACCCTAACGGTCCGGGAAATAGTATACATGATCGAGACACCTCTGACCAATGACCATCATGTGGGATCTGGTTACAATCCTTGATGTGCCCCTACGCTTCCATCGAATAAACTTTATCACTGTTGAACCGTTAACAATATGACTTGATCCCTTTGTGCTTTGGTACTATGTTTGTCCGAGGTATGATCGTCGGTATCCAATACCTATTTCTTCCTCGTCTCCGACATAACATGTTTACTCGTCTATGAATATTACATCTCTTGTGAGCTAGTCACTTGCTTGCAAACTATTGATGCAACACCACCGAGTGGGCCCAGAGTACCTATCCGTCACTCGGATTGACAAATCCCGCTCTGATCTATTTCATACTCCTCAACATATCTACTTCGGAATACCCAAGATACACCTTTTCAGTTACCATGTTTCAGTGTAACGGTTAATGCACTCAAAGCATCATAATAGATAGAAATTATGTATGATCATCACGGTCTAAGGATTCAGTCACTATGTTATTAAGTCATCGCAATGCTGAACTTATGTGACTTGATCACACTGCAATGCTTAAGGTGGGTGTGTAACCATCACATCATTTCCTAATGATATGACCTCATTGTCAATAGACTATTATGCTCTCATGATCTGGAAACCTTGATCATCAATTGCCCAATGAGCTAGTATGCCTGAGTTTAACTAGGGACCAAGTTGTTATATATCACACGTGTATTAATGTTTCCGCTTAATACAGTTCTAGCACAATATATAACGTATTATGAACAAACAGATATGTGAAAAATATCTTTATTAATTTGCCTCTAGGGCACATATCCAACAATATCTTCCATCCTTGAAAGATTCTCCGCCACCAGATTGTCTGCTCCTTTTCTATCAACAATCTGTAAAATTCTTGAAGAAGGATTACCCACCTAATGAGTCTTGGTTTGGCGTCCTTCTTCGCCATAAGGTACTTAAGAGCAGAATGGTCAGTATGAATAATAACTTTTGAATCAACAATATAAGGCCTAAACTTGTCACAAGCAAACACTACTGCTAAGAATTCTTTCTCAGTAGTAGCATAATTCTTTTGAGCACTATCAAGGGTCTTGCTAGCATAATGTATAACATTCAATTTTTTATCAACCCTCTGTCCTAAAACAGCTCCAATAGCAAAGTCACTAGCATCACACATAATTTCAAAGGGCAATTTCCAGTCAGGTGGTTGCACTATAGGAGCGGTTATCAAAGCTTTCTCAAGAACTTGGAAAGCCTCCTTACAATCTTCATCAAATACAAAAGGAACATCCTTCTGCAGAATATTAGTGAGGGGTCTCGAGGTCTTACAAAAGTCTTTGATAAATCTTCTATAGAAACCAGCATGACCAAGAAAACTATGAATACCTTTAATGTCCCTTTGATAGGGCATCCTTTCAATAGCTTCAATCTTCGCCTTGTCCACTTCAATTCCCCTCTCGGAAATCTTGTGACCAAGCACGATCCCTTCGTTAACCATGAAGTGACATTTTTCCCAATTTAGAACTAGGTTTGTATCCTCGCATCTCTGCAAAACTTTATTAAAATTGTGGAGACAGTGGTCAAAGGAAGCTCCATAGACGGAGAAATCTTCCATGAAGACTTCCACAATCTCCTCACAGAAACCATGAAAAAATGCAGACATACATCTCTGAAAAGTAGCAGGTGCATTCCATAAACCAAAAGGCATACGCCTGTAAGCATAAGTACCGTAAGGAAAAGTGAAAGTGGTCTTCTCTTGATCGTCAGTGTTGACATGAATTTGAGAGGAGCCAGAGTACCCATCAAGATGGCAAAAGTGGGTGTTTTTAGACAACCTCTCTAGCATCTGATCAATAAAGGGCAGCGGGTAGTGGTCCTTCCTGGTCGCTTTGTTCAACTTCCTGTAATCAATACACATTCTATATCCAACAATAACTCTTTGAGGTATTAGTTCATTTTTATCATTAGGAACAACAGCCTGTTGGGGTTCGGGGCAGAAAACACAAATTTTTCCTTGACCTACGATACCCAATCCCAAGACCTATGCTATGCTGATGCAAGTAACGGACAGAAATAGATCAGATACCAGTATGTAGTCCGTTAAGCGGGAAACGTTCCCGCATGAACGTGGTTGGTGTAGTCGTACCGGCAATCCCCGATGCCGCGCAGATCCACGATGACTCCTGTAGCCACCCGATCCTTGTGGACCGATGACGGGATTACGTCCCCGTCGGAACGTTGCTGATGAAGACCTCGCGATACGACCACGATGATGAAGTAGCACCACAAGTGTAGTGCCTCGCGGGATTATACACATACAGTATACCCGACGTCCCTCCGGGCTCCGAACCAGTAGAGCAGCGGAAAGAAGATGGATTCGGATCCCGATTCCAGCAGCACGATGGCGTGCGTATAGTGGAGAAATCCCCAACCCAGAGCAGCCTCCAAACAAGGGGAGTCCACTCAGAGGAAGGAGAAAGGAGGGAGAGAGATGAGAAACTTTTCTCAAAAAATTCATTATTAAAAGGGCACCCCTACCCCTCCTTATATAGGCCAAGGAGGGGTGCCACCCCTCCTCAACTTCCCATGTGGGACTAATCCCAAGGGGAGGGGGGTGGCGCACCAAATAGGGGGGTGGGCCCCCTCATGGCGCCATGGCCCATGGGGGAGGACTCCCTCTCCCCCTAATGGGCCCTATGAGGCCCATATGCCTTTTAATTCATTTTTAATTATATTTAAATACATTTTAATATTTAATTCAGATAATTAAATAATAAAACATATATTAAACATTATTAAATATATTTTGAACCTTTCAAAATACCCAGAACAACTTCCGGCCTTCATCGGAACAATTCCGGTCATCACCGGAACAATTCCGGTGTTCTCTCCAATTTCTCCGGTGATCCCGAATCAATCCTTACTGCGTCGAGTACCCTTAAGTGTAACACCCTACGGTCCGGGAAACAGCAGACATGATCGAGAAAATTCTCATTGATCAATGACTAATCAATTGGACCTGGTTACAATCCTTGATAGCCCCTGCGCTTCCATCGAATGAACTTCAATCGCTGTTGGATCCGTTAACCGTGTGTCTGTTCCCTTTGTCCTATGGTACTTTGCTTGTCCGAGGTTTGTTCATCGGTATCCAATATACCTAGTCCGTCCTCGTTCTCAACAAACAAGTTTACTCGTTCCCGTGATATTACAAACTTTATGATGTAACATCACCGAGTGGGCCCAGAGTACCTATCCGTCACACGGATTGACAAATCCCGCTTTGATCTATTTGCATACTCATCAACCATCTATTTCGGAATACCCAAAGTGCACCGTTATGGCCAGCATATTTCAGTCAGGCGGTGGGATACAAATCAAAGTCTCCTCATAGATGACAATTACGTATGATCATTACGGTCAAAGGATCTGGTCACTACGTTATAGTTATCGCAATGTCGAACTATGTGACTTGATCACATCGCAACACTTCTGGTGGGTGTATGTCCATCATATCATTATCCAATGATACGACTCCATTGTCAACAGACGCCATTGTCTCATGATCAGGAAACCTTGATCATCAATCGCCCAATGGACTAGTATACTAGGGTTAACTAGGGACCTGGTTGTTTGTATACCACACCTGTATTAATGTTTCCGCTTAATACAGTTCTAGCATAGTATCAAACGTATTATGAACTAATGGAATATGCTCGATAAAACATATTTTATTTGCTTCTAGGGCACATTCCCAACAGTCTCCCACTTGCACTAGAGTACAAATAAACTAGTTGCATTTTCTCTGGATCATAACTCCTTATTGATCATGCTTGCCCGTGGAAGAGGTTGTATCAACGGTCTGGGTACCATTCAGAACCGTATGTCCTTTTGCAAATCATAATGTCACCTAATTTGACATTCCTTCATTATCCACTATAATGATGAGGTATATATATTTGGCGGTGAAGTGAGACTTCGTTTGTTGTGTCATAGCAATGACATCCGGTGGGTCACGCGGACTTTCCCATAGTCACGCACACTTGAAACTCACTCAATCAGAAGTCGAACTTCTTAAGCCATAATATAACTCCTACTACTTCTAAAGCAGCCACATCAATGTAGATTCAATCCTTAGTGCATTGTATGCAACTTTAATGTCTAACCATGTTTATTTCAACTTAGGCATTCATTAGTATGATATCTCAATTTTTTCTAGGTTAGTGTCAAAACTTGAACCAGCATAACATTTATGGTCAAGTCCACTATCCTTTTCAAATTTGAGATGTATCCTCAGTTCTCTCCAGACACTGAACGATAAACTTAACTCTTTGTTCAATGATTTACTCATAAATCATATCACAGCATGTTCTTACTACTAAGACTTGGGTCACATTACGTCGAGTACATAACTCTGGTTTTATATGAAAGAACCTATGACAAAGGCATAGAGGATCCAACACATCCATTTCTTTCATTAACCATTAACCATTGTTCCTGTATTGAGATTAACTCAACACTTCTCTTGGATATACAAGTAAGGACCACTTCTTGACTTGTCCCATTCTGAACTCCTTCAGAATCTTATCCAGGAAAGTATTCCGACTCAATGTCATTAAACACATATCTATCTTAATAGATCTTCAATGTTTAATACTTATTCATCTTCATTTATGAAAGATTCAAATAATCATTATCCCCAACTGCACCATTCGTAATATGTTATCCATATATGAGAATGTTATCATGCTCCCACTCAAATATGTCATGTACATATTAAGTTATAGGATAACACTCATATTGCTCCCACTCAAATATGTAAGCCACATATAAGACAAGGATAACATCCACATGGCTCCCACTTAGATATGTCAGATACATATTAAGTTCAGGATACTAACCACATGTCTCCTACTCAAATATTTCATTTACATATAAGTCTAGGATAATACTCCCATAGCTCCCACTCAAAATATGTCGTCTACATATATCAAGTTTCAGGAAACTATTCAGCTCCCACTCAGTTTCATGCAAATGCATGTTTCCTCGATATTTTGGTTAAGTCCAAAATCCTTTGATCATCCATCAAAATGAGAATTCAGTTTACGAGACACTAGTATCCATATGTTTTTCCAAACCTTCTTGTTGTACCAATTACAACACTTCTTCAAATACAGGATTTGAGGAAGTCACGGTATTGATAACAATCCTGGATCAATCGTAGTGAATATCCCTTTGACTCAAGCATTGCTAAACATTGTAGTCAACCCATTGAATTTGTCAGAAACAATCTTTGTGACAAACCAATCTTGACGTCCCTTTGATGTTCACATTTATTCCTCATAACTCTGAAGTTATTGTGAATATCAAGTAACCTCCTTACTTGATAAGATTCAAGCAATCTTAAATGTAACTCAACATAGGATTTCATGACTCGTAGTCATATCTCGTACTTAGGTCCACCATCGCTTCTTGGTAGTTCGTAGGAATGTCTTGTTCCATTAACATGACAAGTGAATCATGAATATCATTTTGCACCAGGGGCAAATATACATTCTTGAATCCTACCTTTCTCAGTAAAAGCTCCCTTCAAAACATCATGATCTTCATCATTAGTTTCTCCTCTTATTGTAGAGCTTGCTTCCAGAACATATTCCGTTGCACTACTCTGACATTTGGAGGCAAGGTCAATTACCTTGGTTGAACTTTCACTTTTCTTCCATTACCACATTTATCAAGAACAATTCTTGACAAACACCAAACATAGCAATACAAGTTTTGCTCCTTTTGGTTCTAGTTGTGGAAGATGCATCCATAGTTGTCTAAGGATACACTACAAAGATAATTTATCTTACATAAATCAAGCTTCCTAGAAACCACAACACACCATGACATATATAGTGTTGGTTTCCACGAACTCAGATGGTTCCCTATGCTGAAGTGAGTGTTTGCATATTAAATTAATAACTCTAAACAATAATAACGTAACTTGGTAAGAGATAACTTAGACCATACACTTTTCGATAGAATATGATCACAATGTTCAGGCACGTCAATCATATTGAAGTGTCTCAAGACATTGCAATTTGTGGAACAACTTTCACACAAGTCTTTATGCCCAAGACTAACTCAAAACATTTGTCACTTTGATCAAATCGTAGAGACTTGTCTTTCTTGTTAATTTAATATCCATCTTTAATCTGAAATCCCTTTTGATCATATCAAATTATTTCAGACTCATGTTTCATTAGTGAATACATATATTCATCTAAGTCCACATACGAAGTTCATGAAATAATGAAATTCACCACATGCTGACATACGATACATCACAATGTATGATACTCAACAATCAGTACACATTCCGTTTTACCAGAATGCGAGGTTTTAGTCATCTCACCTCAAAGGCATGGTTTGTATATGTCAAGAGATCAAGTATCTTAAGACATCATCATACCATTCATGACTTAAACTGTAGTGTCATTATTAAGCCTGGATATTTCTTGGCATTGCAATATTTCTTATAAATGATCAAACAACTATCATCAATATAAGAATAGCTCATTCATAATCGTAATGTGACCATAATAGATATCATTCATAAAAGGAGAACAACTGACTTGTTTCTCACTAATATGAATAATTGTCTTCGCAAGATGCAAGACACACTAATAAAGTCCTCATTCAAACGATCATAAAATTTATTCATATATTAATCAATTGATAGATGTAGAGGGAGAGTGTTGTCGACCATCAACTATCTTGATTGCCGTCAGCACACATTGTCACCTCATCCCTTCCAAGCCACTCTCAAGCAGTAAGTTCAAGCATCGAATACTTAATCAACCGCAATTAGTGTTTCGTGGGAAAGACATTTATAACTCGTATATCAAATATACCTTCTCCGTCAATGACCATTCCTGCATTGGTTCTACTCTTAAAGTTCTTAACTTTAACCATGACCTCATGACAGGTGAACGATTCTCCTTCATGACATAGTCCAGACATGGTCTTTGTAACTGGGAGGAATCGGATGCAACTCCCCAGTTATCACAAAGTAACCAGTCATTCAGTAGTCCAAGTTATACACAAGGTGTTCCATGTATCTTATACATTTTCCAAGTGACTTTCTCAGCAGGTTGTTCCTTCCACCATAGTTGAAAGAAACCCCGTCCATATACTCATATTCCATTACTCTGATTTGTGACCAAGTGCTTTCAAGTTCACCTAGCACGTCATATGTGTTGGTTAACATGCATTCACAATTCAGACTCATAGAATGAAGTATGGTGTATTGGACAGTCATTCATAAGTGACGGTGAGTACGATACTCATCATCATCTTCCTTGAATACGGAGTTAACAGGTGTATCTCCTAGCAGTTCTTCGTATTATGTTTAGCAAGTCATTACTAACGAGTATGTCTCTAATGGTGTTGGTACACATCAATGAAGTAAGACCCATTTACCTTAAGTTCTATCATACTAAAAGGGCCACAGTTCTAAACATTGGTATGATGTTATCTACAATGATATTTGCAAAGACATGAAGATTAAGTTCATAATATGGAGTTCATGTTTCAAAAACAAGCAAACACTACTGCTAAGAATTCTTTCTCAGTAGTAGCATAATTCTTTTGAGCACTATTAAGGGTCTTGCTAGCATAATGTATAACATTCAATTTTTTATCAACCCTCTGTCCTAAAACAGCTCCAATAGCAAAGTCACTAGCATCACACATAATTTCAAAGGGCAATTTCCAGTCAGGTGGTTGCACTATAGGAGCGGTTATCAAAGCTTTCTCAAGAACTTGGAAAGCCTCCTTACAATCTTCATCAAATACAAAAGGAACATCCTTCTGCAGAATATTAGTGAGGGGTCTCGAGGTCTTACAAAAGTCTTTGATAAATCTTCTATAGAAACCAGCATGACCAAGAAAACTATGAATACCTTTAATGTCCCTTTGATAGGGCATCCTTTCAATAGCTTCAATCTTCGCCTTGTCCACTTCAATTCCCCTCTCGGAAATCTTGTGACCAAGCACGATCCCTTCGTTAACCATGAAGTGACATTTTTCCCAATTTAGAACTAGGTTTGTATCCTCGCATCTCTGCAAAACTTTATTAAAATTGTGGAGACAGTGGTCAAAGGAAGCTCCATAGACGGAGAAATCTTCCATGAAGACTTCCACAATCTCCTCACAGAAACCATGAAAAAATGCAGACATACATCTCTGAAAAGTAGCAGGTGCATTCCATAAACCAAAAGGCATACGCCTGTAAGCATAAGTACCGTAAGGAAACGTGAAAGTGGTCTTCTCTTGATCGTCAGTGTTGACATGAATTTGAGAGGAGCCAGAGTACCCATCAAGATGGCAAAAGTGGGTGTTTTTAGACAACCTCTCTAGCATCTGATCAATAAAGGGCAGCGGGTAGTGGTCCTTCCTGGTCGCTTTGTTCAACTTCCTGTAATCAATACACATTCTATATCCAACAATAACTCTTTGAGGTATTAGTTCATTTTTATCATTAGGAACAACAGCCTGTTGGGGTTCGGGGCAGAAAACACAAATTTTTCCTTGACCTACGATACCCAATCCCAAGACCTATGCTATGCTGATGCAAGTAACGGACAGAAATAGATCAGATACCAGTATGTAGTCCGTTAAGCGGGAAACGTTCCCGCATGAACGTGGTTGGTGTAGTCGTACCGGCAATCCCCGATGCCGCGCAGATCCACGATGACTCCTGTAGCCACCCGATCCTTGTGGACCGATGACGGGATTACGTCCCCGTCGGAACGTTGCTGATGAAGACCTCGCGATACGACCACGATGATGAAGTAGCACCACAAGTGTAGTGCCTCGCGGGATTATACACATACAGTATACCCGACGTCCCTCCGGGCTCCGAACCAGTAGAGCAGCGGAAAGAAGATGGATTCGGATCCCGATTCCAGCAGCACGACGGCGTGCGTATAGTGGAGTAATCCCCAACCCAGAGCAGCCTCCAAACAAGGGGAGTCCACTCAGAGGAAGGAGAAAGGAGGGAGAGAGATGAGAAACTTTTCTCAAAAAATTCATTATTAAAAGGGCACCCCTACCCCTCCTTATATAGGCCAAGGAGGGGTGCCACCCCTCCTCAACTTCCCATGTGGGACTAATCCCAAGGGGAGGGGGGTGGCGCACCAAATAGGGGGGTGGGCCCCCTCATGGCGCCATGGCCCATGGGGGAGGACTCCCTCTCCCCCTAATGGGCCCTATGAGGCCCATATGCCTTTTAATTCATTTTTAATTATATTTAAATACATTTTAATATTTAATTCAGATAATTAAATAATAAAACATATATTAAACATTATTAAATATATTTTGAACCTTTCAAAATACCCAGAACAACTTCCGGCCTTCATCGGAACAATTCCGGTGTTCTCTCCAATTTCTCCGGTGATCCCGAATCAATCCTTACTGCGTCGAGTACCCTTAAGTGTAACACCCTACGGTCCGGGAAACAGCAGACATGATCGAGACAATTCTCATTGATCAATGACTAATCAATTGGACCTGGTTACAATCCTTGATAGCCCCTGCGCTTCCATCGAACGAACTTCAATCGCTGTTGGATCCGTTAACCGTGTGCCTGTTCCCTTTGTCCTATGGTACTTTGCTTGTCCGAGGTTTGTTCATCGGTATCCAATATACCTAGTCCGTCCTCGTTCTCAACAAACAAGTTTACTCGTTCCCGTGATATTACAACTCCGTGACCTAGTCACACGTTTGCAAACTTTATGATGTAACATCACCGAGTGGGCCCAGAGTACCTATCCGTCACACGGATTGACAAATCCCGCTTTGATATATTTGCATACTCATCAACCTATTTCGGAATACCCAAAGTGCACCGTTATGGCCAGCATATTTCAGTCAGGCGGTGGGATACAAATCAAAGTCTCCTCATAGATGACAATTACGTATGATCATTACGGTCAAAGGATCTGGTCACTACGTTATAGTTATCGCAATGTCGAACTATGTGACTTGATCACATCGCAACACTTCTGGTGGGTGTATGTCCATCATATCATTATCCAATGATACGACTCCATTGTCAACAGACGCCATTGTCTCATGATCAGGAAACCTTGATCATCAATCGCCCAATGGACTAGTATACTAGGGTTAACTAGGGACCTGGTTGTTTGTATACCACACCTGTATTAATGTTTCCGCTTAATACCGTTCTAGCATAGTATCAAACGTATTATGAACTAATGGAATATGCTCGATAAAACATATTTTATTTGCCTCTAGGGCACATTCCCAACACAGTCATACCTCTCAGTATAATCATGCCCATGATCTATAGCAGGTTCAATAACTTTGTCGATTTCCCAGTCTTCATTATTCTTATGGATCCTTTCGATGAGATCCCACTTTTCTTCAACACTTCTTATTTGGAATACCCTGCTAGAAGAGGCATCCAACATCACCTTATCCTGACGAGAAAGCCTGGCATAAAAATTTGTACGTATGATATTTTTGGGGAGTTCATGGATAGGGCCTTTGAACATTAGGGCTTTAAGTCTCCCCCAAGCTTGAGCGATGCTCTCTCCGTCGCGAGACCAAAATTTGTAGATGTAATTCCTATCTCAATGAATTTCATGAAGAGGGTAAAACTTTGTATAAAAGAGAGACATAAGCTCTTCCCAGTTAAGTAGATGTGAGTTATCCAGGAGCTTATACCAATCCGATGCTCTACCTATAAGTGATACGGAGAATAATTTCTTCATGATGAATTCCAGTGACACACCTACAAGCTTAAATAATGAACATAGTTATGATAAATATAGCAAGTGTTCACCTGGATGTCTATCTCCTTCATAACGATTAGATAAGACATAATTGATAATACCAGATGGTATTTTGTAATGCACAATTTCAGTAGGGGTAGGATTGACCACCATAGTTGTGGGGCGTTTTCCCATAAACAACAATCCAAGAGTAGAGGTGTCCATCAGGACAAAAGCAGAAACGGCAAAACAAAAACAAAAATATAAAAACTTCCTTACGAGCTTCACTTACTAATAGCGCTACGCTCCCCGGCAACGGCGCCATAAAAAAGTACTTCATGACCCTCAACTTTAGGGGATCGTTCGTAGCGTTTTCGATAAATAAGAGTGTCAAACCCAATGAGGAGCAGAAGGTATTGGCAAGTGACTTTGGTAAAGAAATAGCTGCAGGAACTGAACGATAACTTTTTAGGGGTTTTTGGTATAAGCAACAAAAAGGGTAAAAGCAAGAAGTAAAGAGCACTGAGGAGTAATGAGTGGCCCGATCCTTTTGAGCAAAGGATAAGCCAAGAAACTGAACTTATAAAGGCTAAAGCGTTCTTGAGGACACACAGGAGAAATAGTCATGTTCTTTCGCCATATTCCGTATCGGTACTATGTGTTGTGCTGATAAGTGTTGAGTGGGTGCATCTATGCTAGTGTACCCTATAGACTAAGATAAGTTCACTCTTATAATTAAACAACTTGCAAGCATCCGCAAATACAAGATAGTAATTAAGGCAAAAGCCTAACCATAGCAATACGATCGATGATCCATTGTTCCCTTGTGCAAAAGCATGCGAACTGGGGTTCCGGTTTCTGTCACTCCGGCAACCCACCGTAAGAAATCTTTGTACACAATGCATTCCCCTAGGTCCTTATAAGGAGAAGTGTTGAGTGTTCGACTCACACAACGCCACTCGGAAAATAACAACACAACTTAAATATCAAACAACACATATTACTTCAACATCATATGACTACTAACAACTATACTTCTCCCATGTCCTCAAGAACTAAAGTAACTACTCACGAGACATAAAAGAGATCATGATCATGGGGATAAATAGATGATAAAAAATCTGGACAAAATGATATTTCTCCAACAAAACTCAATAGCATTCATCACATGGTAGTAATCAACACCGGTAGAGTAGAGAGGATAGATAGTACAGATTACAACACAAGTAGGACTTGTGAGGTGAGATTGGATGGTGGTGAAGATGGTGCTGATGTTGGGGATGATGTTGATGATGATCTTGATGATGCCCGTGACGATGGCGACGATCTCCCCTTTCGGAAGATGTTCTCCCCGGTGAAATCTACCCGCCGGAGATGTCTTTTCTCCTATGTAGGTTTCCGCCACGGAGCGGCGCCGGAACTCCGAAAACTCTCCCCTCTTGAGGGTTTTTGGAATACGTGCGATATATAGGCTAAACGGGGGAGTCGGGAGTGGCCCGAGGGGTCCAGGCGCCCTCCCGGCGCAGCCAGGGTGGGGGCCGCGCCAGGTGGCCGCCTGGGCACCCTGTGGCCCCTCTCCGGCGTGTCTTCGTCATTCTTCTGAAAAGTACCATTCGCCGATTTTCAGGTAATTAGGAGGTATTCTTCTTCAGCAACTCAGCGTCCACTTTTTACCACTAAATCCTGCATCTGGTGCTTCGGCACCGGAAAGTTGCAAACTGTGTAAAATAAGCCAAAACAACATAAGAACAGCATCATAACATGAAATATATCAATGAATAAGAAAGAATTGCTATATAAAATAGTGATGCATTTTGGACGTATCACCAGTCACAACAAGAAAGACTTTATCTGCACTCCTATTGCCACACCTGCCACTTCAGCTACCTCTTATGAAATTAAACCTTCTTTTGCTAAACCTTATTATGAGAGATCAATTCTCTGGTGCTGGAGATGCTGCTGCTTTACACTTGAATAATTTTGTTGAATTATGTGATATGCAAGAGTATAAAGAAGTAGAAGGTGATGTTGTTAAGCTCAAGCTTTTTCCTTTCTCTTTGAGGGACGGAGCTAAAATCTGGTTTCAATTGTTGCCTAGGAATAGCATAGATTCTTGGGATAAGCGCAAAGATGCTTTTATTGTGAAGTACTAGCCACCTGCTAAAATTATCCAATTGAGAAGTAACATTATGAATTTTAGGCAATTGGACAATGAACACGTTGCCCAAGCTTGGGAACGTATGAAATCTCTTGTTAAGAAATTCCCTACACATGGTTTGACTACCAGGATGGTTATCCAGACTTTTTATGCAGGCTTGAACTTTACCTCGCGGAACCTGTTAGATTCGTCCGCGGGAGGAATCTTTATGTCAACTACACTTGGTGCTGCCACAAAGCTTCTCGATGAGATGATGACCAAATATTCCCAATGGCACACTGAACGTGCTCCAATAGGTAGGAAGGTAAATTATGTCGAGGAAACTACCTCCCTAAATGAAAAAGTTGAATTGATTATGTCTCTACTTACCAAGAAACTCTCTATTGATCCTCATGATGTTCCTTTAAATTCTTTGGTTGCTCAGGAACAAGTAGATGTGAACTTCATTGCTAGAAACAACTTTAATAATAATGCTTATAGGGGCAACTTTGCTAGTAATCCTAGACCGTTTCCATCCAATATTGGGAACACCAACACTTACCCTAGCAACAAGAACCCTATTTATGAATTAGAAAGCATTCTTAGAGACTTTATCACTAGCCAAAAAGCCTTCAACAAGAATGTAGAAGAAAAAATATATAAATTAGATAATCTTTGTTTGAAGATAGACAGCTTAGCCCTTGATGTTGAGATGCTGAAAATTAGAACCTCTCCCCTTGAGGAGAGCAAGGCTACTCCTATTAATGCTATCCAATTACAAATTAATGAAAATATTAGGATGATGGCTAAACTTAAAGAAAGATGGGCTAGAGAAAAAGAGGAAGAGGAAAGAATTAAGAGCCTTCCTACACACCACACAGTTGCCACTATCCAAATTGTTGAGGATACCGAAACTATTAGCACCCAATGCACTCCTGGCCCCATTGGATCTATTAATGGTGATGCTAATACCTCAACCGTAGAAGAAGAAACTCCTATGAACATAGAGGGTTTCAAACAAGTGAGCCTATATGACACTACTACCACCTTTGATAGTAGTGATATTTATTTTGATAGTTGCACCCTCTCAGAAGTTATTAGCTTACTACACAAAATGTCTAGAGACCCCCTCACTAGCACACTTAGTCTTGCCTTCACGGAGCATATCACAAATTCTCTCATCAAATCTAGGGAGGAGAAGCTTAGGATAGAAGCCTCCATACCTAGGAAGCTAGATGATGGTTGGGACCCTATGATAAAAATTAAATTAAATAACTTCTCTTGCTATGCTTTATGTGACGTTGGCGCTAGTACCTCCGTCATGCCCAAAAGAATGTATGATATGTTTGAATTGAAACCTTTTGATTCTTGTTCTTTTGGTGTTTGTCTTGTCGATTCTTTCTTAAAGAAACCTTTGGGGAAGATCAATGATGTTCTTATCATTATCAATGACAACTATGTTCCCGTTGACTTTATTATTATGGATATAGAGCGTGAACCTTTATGTCCAATTATTTTGGGACGTCCTTTTCTCCGCACCGTTGGTGCTATCATTGACATGAAAGAGGGGAATATAAAATTTCAATTCCCTCTCAAAAATTGGATGGAACACTTCCCTAGAAAGAAAATCAAGTTACCTTTCGAGTCCGTTACACGGGCTACCTATTCTCTTTCTCTTGATAAAACTTGATTCTTCTTTTGCCTTATGCCTAACTTAAAGGTGTAAAAGAAAGCGCTTGTTGGGAGGCAACCCAAGATGTTTTTACTTCTGTTTTTAGTGGTCTTGATGATTTTTACTACTGTATCAACATCATTGTATCTTTATTTTCAAGCTTTGTGCCAAGTTATAGCCTCTTATGACAAGGGAAGCGAAAGTTGTGACATGCTGTCCAGAAAACAGATTATGTCCTCATGATGGAAAAAAACGGATCAAATCACCATTTCATCTTTTTGAGCTGAATTTTGTACATAGCATGATCTATAAAATCTCGGAACTTTCGTATGTTCTGAGTTTTTTTATTAGAGTTGCAGAAGTACCCCTAAAAAATTCTTTACTACCTGTTGTTCTGTTTTTCACAGATTCAGCCACGTTTTGTCTCTCCTTACTTTTGCAAACCTTAAGCTTGCTTTTTCTTTGAAAAAACCTTTTGGAAATAGTGAGAAACAGTAGCTCTTCAAGAATATCTTTATATCCAGTGGGGGAAAATTATTTTATTAAGGGTACTAACCTCTCTAATCAGCTTATGATGAGTTATGTATGAAGGGAGTTTTCAAGTGTGCGATGGAAGATGATGAACGAAGATTCGGGGGTGTCAAGCGCTCAAGCTTGGGGATGACCCCATGCATCCCCCATAAATATTCAAGGAGACTCAAGCATCTAAGCTTGGACATGCCCCCTGCATCCCCTTCTCCATCAACATGTTGGCATACGGGGTAGAAAACACAAATTTTTCCATACCTACGGTACCCGAACCCAAGATCTATGCTATGGCGGTGTAAAGTAACGGAGGGAATCGGTGTTCATAACTTTGAAGACCGAAAGAGGTAAACATTCTTGCGAACGTGGTTGGCGTAGACTTAGAACTACGACCTCCCTGTCGTGTAGAAGACCACCACCGGCGAGGATGACTCCCGGTAAACCTCCAGCGACGAAGTAGCACCACAAGTGTAGTGCCTCGAAGAGATTATACACGTACGGTACAATCGATGTTACTCCCGGGCCCCGAACCAGGCGAGAAGCGGAAGAAAGACGGCTACGGATCCCGACTCCAGCAGAACGACGGCCTGCCTTATGGTGGAGAACTCCAATCCAGGTCCAGACTCCAAACAAGGGGAGTCCACTTCCGGCAAGGAGAAGCAGGAAGAAGGAGATATTGGTGTGTTGGAAAAAGGGGGGCTACCCCTCCTTATATAGGCCAAGGGGGGGTGTGATCCTCCTCCCCTCCCCCATGTGGGACTAAACTCCCAAGGGGGGGGTGCGCCGGCCATAGGGGGGATGGGCCCCACCCTTGGTGCCAAGCCCAAGGGGGGAGACCCCCTCCTCCCTTAATGGGCCCCATGGGCCCATTTAGCCTTTTCCCATTTTTAATTTATTTAATATGTTTTAAATATTTAATTCAGATAATTAAATAATAAAACATTATTAAAACAATTAAACTTTATTTTGAACTATTCAAAATGTCCGGAAACCATTCCGTCCTCCTCCGGAACTATTCCGGTGATTTCTCCTATTTCATCGATTGATCCCGTAACTGTCCTATGCATCGATTGCCCTTAAGTGTAACACCCTAACGGTCCGGGAAACAGCATACATGGTCGAGACTCTTCTCATTGACCAATGACTAGTCAGTTGGACCTGGTTACGATCCTTGACAGCCCCTGCGCTTCCATCGAATGAACTTCGATCGCTTTTGGAAACCGTTAACAATACGACGTAATCCCTTTGTGCTGCGATACTTTGTTTGTCCGAGGTTTGATCGTCGGTATCCTACATACCGTGTTCACATCTCGTTCACAACAAACAACTTCTCTCGTCCATGATCATTGCATCTCTTGTGACCTAGTCACGTCCTTGCAAGGTGTTTGATGCAATATCACCGAGTGGGCCCAGAGTACCTGTCCTGTCACAAGGACTGACAAATCCTGCTCTGATCTATTAACATACTCATCAACCATCTATTTCGGGATACCCAAAGTGCACCGTTATAGCCAGCATATTTCAGTCAGGCGGTGGGATACAAATCAAAGTCTCCTCATAGATGATAATTACGTATGATCATTACGTTCTAAGGACTAAGCCATACGTTACAAAGTCATAGCAACGCTGAACTACGTGACTCGATCACATTGCAATACTTTAGGTGGGTGTACGTCCATCACATCATTCCCCTTAACGATATGACCTCATTGTCAATGGACTTAAGTGTCGCCATGATCAGGAAAGCTTGATCAATCAATTGCCCAATGAGATAGTTTACCCGAGTTAAACTACGGACCATGTTTTATACTACACCTGTATTAGTATTTCCATGTAATACAGTTATAGCACAGTATAAAACGTATTATGAACAAAACGGATATGTGACAAATATCTTTATTAATTTGTCTCTAGGGCACATATCCAACAGTCTCCCACTTGCACTAGAGTACAAATTACACTAGTTTACATCAGGTATGTATCTAACACCAATGGTCTCTCGGTGTTCTTCAAACTTGCCTTGTGGAAGAGGTTTGGTCATCGGGTCTTCTGCGTTCAGATCCGTATGTATCTTGTGAATCCTAGTGTGTCCATCCCTGACGTAGTCTCGCGTCACATGGAACTTTCGGAGGATGTGCTTGGTTGTAGAGTGAGTTCTTGGCTCCTTCGCGTTAGCAATGGCACCCGTGTTATCGCAGAAGATTCCCATGGGGTCAGTGCAACTGGGAAAGACGCCAAGCTCAATCACGAACTTCTTCAGCCACAGCGCCTCGTTTGACGCTTCGCAAGCAGCAATATACTCTGACTCCATTGTAGATTGGGCGACGACTGACTGTTTGCCGCTCCTCCAGCTAATTGCGCCACCGTTCAACATGAAAACATATCCCGTCTGGGATTTCAAGTCATCTAGATCTGAGCCGAGGCTGGCGTCAACGTAACCTTTTACGGTGAGCTCCTCATCAACTCCTCCATAAACGAGAAAGAGATCCTTGGTTCTTCTTAAGTACTTAAGGATGTTCTTTACTGTTGTCCAGTGAGCCATTTCCGGGTTACTCTGGTAGCGATTAGTCATACTAACGGCCAGCGCTAAATCCGGTCTAGTACATAACATAGCATACATGAGAGAACCTATGGCTGAGGCATAGGGCTTTGAGGACATCTCCTCCTTCTCTTTTGCTGTGGTTGGGCATTGAGTCACGCTTAATTTGACACCTTTTATAACTGGCAAGAGACCTCTCTTGGAGTCATCCATTTTGAACCTTTTCAATATCCTGTCAATATAAGTGTTTTGACTCAAGGCCAACCGTCGATTAGGTCTATCTCTATAGATCTTAATCCCTAATATGTACGCAGCTTCACCTAGGTCCTTCATGGAAAATTGTCCATTCGGATATTCCTTCACTTCCTCTAAGAATTTCTTATCGTTCCCTATTAGTAATATGTCATCTACATATAACACAAGGAATGCTACAGAGCTCCCACTCAGTTTCTTATAGACGCAGAACTCTTCGACGTTTTGGACAAATCCAAAAGCTTTAATGACCTCATCAAATCGAAGATTCCAGCTCCGAGATGCTTGCTTCAACCCATAGATGGACCGTTGAAGCTTGCACACCTTACCAGCGTTCCTTGGATCGATAAACCCCTCTGGTTGCATCATATACAACTCTTCCTCAATGTTGCCATTTAGGAATGCAGTTTTCACATCCATCTGCCATATCTCGTAATCATGATATGCAGCTATTGCTAGTAGGATCTGAATAGACTTTATCATCGCTACAGGAGAGAACGTCTCCTCGTAGTCAACTCCTTGAATTTGTCGGAAACCCTTCGCGACAAGTCGAGCTTTGTAGACAGATACGTTTCCGTCTGCGTCAGTCTTTTTCTTGAAAATCTATTTATTCTCGACGGCCTTGCGGTCCTTGGGAATATCCACCAAAGTCCATACTTTGTTGGTGTACATGGAGTCTATTTCGGATCTCATGGCTTCAAGCCATTTCTCGGACTCGGGTCCCTCCATTGCTTCTTTGTAACTTGTAGGTTCATCCGACTCATCAGCCGAGATTGCATTCACAAGTTGTCCGTAAAACTCAGTAGGTTGACGGGCTCTTGATGACCTACGGGGCATAAAAGGTTCCTCTTCATTCTCATCATGATCATCATCAATGTAATGATCGTTATGAATGTCGTTCTCGCCATTATCTTCAGCTCCTACTATGGAAGATGGTTCCAGAACAATTTCCGTAGCCGTTTCTTCCAATTGGAGTGATTGGTCAGTTACTTCATCGAGGTCTATTTTCCTCCCACTCAACTCTTTCGCGAGAAACTCCTTCTCAAGAAAGTGTCCCGTCTTGGCAACAAACGTTTTGCTGTCAGACTTGTTGTAGAAGGTGTATCCACAAGTTTCCTTAGGATAGCCTACAAAGATGCACTTATCCGCCTTGGATTCAAGTTTGTCAGGCTGTAGTTTTCTAACATAAGCCTCACAACCCCAAATCTTCAGGTGAGACAACATAGGTTTTGTGCCATGCCATTCTTCAAATGGTGTTGTCTTTACGGATTTGGATGGTGCCCTATTAAGAATATGAACGGCAGTTTCTAATGCATACCCCCGGAATGACACAGGAAAATCAGCATGAGACATCATCGATCATACGCTATCCAATAGGGTTCGATTACGTCGCTCAGCCACACCGTTTCTCTGAGGTGTGCCTGCCGGCGTAAGCTGCGGTACTATGCCACAAGACTTGAGATGATTGTCAAACTCGTGACTCAAATACTCGCCACCTCGATCCGATCGAAGGTGCTTGATTTTCTTTCCGAGTTGATTTTTGACCTCATTCTGAAATTCCTTGAAATTTTCAAAGGTTTCAGACTTGTGCTTCATCAAGTAAATATACCCATATCTACTCAAGTCATCAGTAAAGGTCACGAAGTAACGAAGACCATTGCGAGTGGGGACGTTCATGGGTCCACATACATCCGAGTGTATGATCCCCAATAAGACATCCGCACGCTCCATTACGCCATTGAATGGAGTCCTTGTCATTTTTCGCATGAGGCATTGTTCACATGTATCAAGGGATCCAAAATCCAATGACTCAAGAAGTCCATCCTTATGGAGCTTCTCCATGCGCTTTATACTAATATGACCAAGTCGGCAATGCCACATCTTCATGTGATCTTCATCATTCTTCAATCTTTTTGTCGGGACCCGGGGTTAGCGTATGTAATTCCAGTCACGATACAATCACATGGAGAGCCGAGAACCATACCCACTTGTCTAAGCAGACAAGGCCAAGCACAGAACGTTCTCGATAAGCATCGAACGTGAGGGGGCATCCCATTCAGGCCGGATGATCATCTGAGATGGGTCCTCATCGTCCGCTCACAAGTCTAAATGCTTATGGGTGGTGAATCCCATACTCATAGACAAGTCGCCTCAACCATGTTATCGATTGGATCCTAACTCTTACATAGACTTACTCCAGCCCGATCACTTAGTCGGGGTCTAGGGCGGGCTCGGTCATACAACAAAGTGTGCACGTGACAGAGTCACGAGCAATCGCATCGCGATGCCCCAAGCTGCGCACATCTAAGGGACACTTGGTGTATAAAAGACCGCCAGCCAGATCACAACTAAGGTCTCGAAAACCCATACTAAGACATGCATGTTATAAACATACACGCAGCACACATGCCTAGTATGAACAGCAGGTATCATCACATAACTCTACAAAGTATTCTTTATTGACTTATACATAGAGAATACAAAGATCACATGTCTGTGATCAACATTACATCATACAACGGAAGCAAATTAGGTCTGAGTACAGACAAGTTTAACAAATGGCTTAGAGAAGCCTTGTAAACAAACATGCCCTTCCACGAGGGACCAGACTGCTGTCTGGGATTATACTACCAAGGTCAACGTCAAGCTTCACGAAGGTGACTCCATCGAGGTCCAGTTTCTTATCTAAAACATAGAATAAGCAAACGTGAGTACAAAGTCGTACTCAGCAAGACTTACATCAGATCTAAACTACTCATGCACAAGTATCAAGGTAAAGGGAGGTGGGGTTTCACATGCAGAAGTGCTAGCTTTGACTTGGCTAATCCTGTACTACGAGTACCAGAGTTTGAGGTAAGAAGCGTACACGAGTCCACTACATCTCCAAACTATACACCACTATGGTCACTTCCTCGACTTTCCCACGAAGAAGCACACCATAGCACTCACACTTATCTTGCGAGTTTTATAAGTATCCATTCAAGTTATCTATGATCAAGTAGAGGTTTCCAAGTAGTCCATAACCGCGGACACGGCTATTCGAATAGTTCATTTACCCTGCAGGGGTGTACATCTTCCCACGCGTGTCATCACTTATCGCCTCGTTCTTGGCATCCTTCAAGCGGATGTCGGACGTGGATGAAACCAAGGCACTAACCTCACATCACCTTCTCTAATCCAGGAGTCGACTACCTGAGTTTGGCACCGCTCGAGAGTCCGGCCGGTTCCACGAAACGGACTCAGATAATGTAAGGGACCGAGACGCCACCTCTGCCAGATGGTTTCACTGCCTCACAAGTCCACCCACATATCTAGGATGATGCAACCTTTTCTTCATTCTTTTTCTATGCACATGCCAAATGGAAAGCCCGAATCTATTGTGACTCTTGGACCGGATCGGGTACGTAAAGAGGCCAAACAGGGCTCCCATAAAACCCTACATGTGGTCATACTCTTTGTCTTGGATCACAAAACAGGAACTCGGGGCCTAGGGTAGTGTTCAACGAGACAACCCACTGTGTACTCCTACACAGCCTCTCATCGTTCACCTTTGCTTAGGGTGGATTCACCAACACGTTTCACTTTCATCAACACCACTGTGTTCATTCCATCCCGACTCACAATCAAAACATCCTCATTGTATCACTAAGCAGCAAAAGCAGTAACAGTTGTAGGGGCCACATGCTCATCATTCAACTCCTAAATCTGCTAGGATTGTGGTTTGCTTAATACGGTGACAGAATGATAGGTCATGCATCGGAATGGGTTCAACTATGCGAAAGAACGTGTATCGGTGATCTCCTAAACATGCATAAGCGAGACTGAGAGGGAAAATAGGATTTTATAGACATGATCAATGGGGTTTGCTTGCCTTGCTGACGAGGTTCGATATCGGGGTCTTCAACGAAGGAGGTGGCCTCCGGTTCCGGTTGCACGTCTATCGAGCAAACAATCAAACAAGGTATAAATTTATTTGCAATGCATCAAACACATGATCAATATTGAAATGGTGATGTTCTTGGTCACAAAGTGTGTACAATTTCATTTAAAAGAAGTCACATGCAAAGTCATTTGCAAATGTGCTTCAAATTTGAATTTGAAATAAAGTCATATGGATGTTTTTCACTGTTCACCCATTTTACAATGGTCAAACATGAAAACAGAGCCCATATTCATAATCCTTGGATTTTTCTGATAATTTTAGACATATTATTTGTTATATTTGGAGTTCATATGAATTAGTTATGAATTTCCCAAGTTTAATTCATTTTCCGGATTTTTCTGGATTATTTTAAATCAATTCTAATTTCTGGAATTTCTTTACTGCGTCAGCATTGCATGGGGATGACGTCAGGGGGGGCTGACCAGTGGGTCCACCCTGTCAGCCTCTGCGGGTGTTAAACCGGTTTGATTTAACTTAACAGAGAGTTAAGGGGGGGGCTGGCCCACATGTCATGGACTCGGGGGGGGTTAAGCCGTGTCATTAGGGTTAATGACCGGCGGCTAACCGGCGGCAACTACAGGCGCGGCAGAGGGCTCGCCGGAGTGGGTTTCCAGCCACCAATTGGCACGGGAAGACCACGGGAAGAAGCGCCGGGCTCGTCCGCTTCAAGTTGTGCCACCAGGGGGTCTCGGGGAGGGCTAAAACGACGCCGGCGACGACGAGGTGCGGCGGCCGGCCACTGGTGAGGTGGAGGTGGGGCTACGGTGCATGGGAGAGAGCGCGGAATGGGGGAAAACGACGAGGGGCTCACCCCGGACGCAACGGCGTCGACGGCGAGAAATCTGAGGGCGTGACGACGACAAATTTGCCGACGAGGTCCACGGCGGCCGGCGGCTTGTTGGTGAAGAAGGCGACGAGTACGGAGCTCCTCGGCTCGATTGGCTTCACGGGAAGACGAAGTCGGCGACGCCTGTGACGATGGACAAGGCAGCGAGGGCGGAGGGGGCTTCTGGCCACGACTGGGCGGCGGCGTGCTCCGGCTGGGCTTCGGGGTGGCGCTGAAATCGCGAAGAGGAGAGGGGGAGGAGGTCCAGGGAGAGGGGGAAGAGGAGCGGGGCGTGCACGGGGTCTCCACGGCGAGGGAAAGAGGCACAGGGGGCCTTGGAGCCTTCTCGGCGTCGCGATGGCGCCGCGGCGTGCTCCCAGGCCGCCACCGAGCTGCTTCGGCGTCGGTGGGGAAGACGACAGGCGGCCGCTGCGGGCTGGGCCGAGGTGCTGGGCCAGACAGGCTTGAGTTGGGCCGAAGCCACGGGTGTTCTCCTTTTTTAATTCTTCTCTGTTTTAATTTTCTGCCCTTTTGTTTTGCCCTGGTAAAAATACCAAAGCATTTTATAAAAATGCCCAATTACTTTTATAAATACTAGGTGACCAGTAGCTAGTCACATAAGGAATTTGGGCATTTTTGAAATTCAACATATTTTGAATTTCAATTCAAATAGGGTTATTTTAATTTCCAAATCCACTGTTTGAATATTAGAAAAATCCATGTGCATGGGATTGATCCCAAATCACTTTTAAAATGATCAGCAACATTTCTAGGAATTTTCCAATCATTCAAAAGATTTTTGGAAAAATATTTTTATCTGGCCATTTGAATTAAAATTTCTAGGGCTTTTCTTTCCCCATTTTGAATTTCTTTTTGAATTTTTGCATGATGCAAAGGGCTCAAACAAACCTAGTACTTACCCTAGCTGGGGTTCTGACACTTTTGGCCTCAATATTGTTAATGTGACACACGTCACCATCGAGATCAAGTACGAATAAACCATGCAACTCCGGTGCGTGAACATAAAACATTTCATCCTTATAAATCGAACAACCAATTGTATCAGACTTAAAAGAATAGCGGTCTCGCTTCAAGCAAGAGCCACTAACGATGTTCACACTCAACGCGGGTACATAGTAGAAATTATTCAGAACTAAAACTAATCCCGAAGGGAGACTAAGATGCTTCGTGCCGACCACAAAGACTTCAATCTGACAGCCATTCCCCATGCGCATCGTCACTTCATCCTTGAGAAAGTGTCTCCTATTCCTTAGTCCCTGAATGGAATTAGAAATATGAGAGACAGATCCTGTATCAAATATCCAGGATGTGTTCCCGTCGCTTGTCAAGAGAAGATCAACAATATGTATATCAAATATACCTTCGTCTCTCTTGGCGACCTTGCCAGCCTTCTTGTCCTTTAGGTACTGTGGATAGTTGCATTTCCAGTGACCTTCACCCTTGCAGTAGAAGCACTCCACTCCGGGTTTAGGCTTGGGTGCCTTGGGAGGAGCGTCAACTGACTTGCCATCCCTCTTGGGGCCACCTCTCTTGGCCTTCTCCCGCCTGCTAGACTTCTTGAAGTCAGTGGTCTTGTTGACCATGAAGACGGCGTGCTCCTTCTTGATCTCAACCTCGGCGCTTTTCAGCATGGCGAACAACTCAGAAGGGGTTTTGGTCATCCCCTGCATGTTGTAGTTCATCACAAAGCCTTTGTAGCTAGGGGGAAGCGACTGCAACACCCTATCAACAGCAAGTTCATGTGGAATCTGACATTCCAGAGCATTCAAGCGTTGAACGTAGCCAGACATTTTGACTACGTGCTCACTCACGCTGCCGTGCTCGTCCATCTTTGTTGAGAAGAAGGCTTCAGAAGCCTCGTACCGTTCAGCCCTGGCTTGAGGTGCGAAGACCGCCTTGAGGTCGGTGATAATCTCATATGCACCCATCCTCTCAAAGCGTTTCTGCAGCTCAGCCTCCATGGAGTAGGGGCATTCCACTCTGGACAAGGTTGTAATCATCAGTCCTGGAGAGATAGACATTCTTCTCGTCCTGACTGGCATCATCTGCTGGTGCATCACGTAACGCGTCCTCTAGTACGTATGCCATCTTGAGGGGAACGAGGAGAATCCTTAGGGTGCGGAACCAGTTGGTGAAGTTTTTCCCATCTGTTTTTAGCTTATCTTTCTCTAGGAATGATCCTAAGTTGAACGAGGGGCGAGGTGCTGCCATCTACAAGGTTGATTCACAAGGATACATATTTAGACTTTTGTTCATAATGTGGAGTTTCAATTTAATCTCAAAATTCTAGAAAGCTCCCACTTAGATAAACACCTCTCAATTTAATTAAGTGATTACACAATCCCAGCCCCCATACCTCCCCCGATCGTCACGGCCATCAGTATGCGAACCAGGTAGGCCTCTAAGCCAATCACATCAGGCATGTGACTCGTGCTCGACCTTTCGGTCTCCTGTGGTCCAGGCCCGCATCTACATACGTCAAGCCTGCCAATCGAACCTTGATGTTAGCTGTTCAGCAAGGCCATATCTGCATATGCCAGGCTTGCCGAACCCAACCTCATGCGAACTCCGTTTAATATGTAGGACAACTCCGGTATGTACGGAGCATCAAGCCATATGGGAGAACCTTCCAGGCGGTGCCCACCAAGGGAGAACACAATGTTGGTATTGTGAGAGATGGTCCTGTTTCGTGCTACCATCGATATATCTAGCATACTAGCATAAAACAGGAAGTAAAAAAGTAAATCATACAACCTATGATCCCCCTTCATGCAAAGCAAAGTTAAACGCCTTTCTACTTTAGCTTGTGCAAGTTTTACGTGGCTGCTAGGGGTTTCGAGAGAGAGAGAACCGTTTCTATCCTGCGAAAAACATGCCACAACACCGTCTCCCATCCGTCTCTATTACACCCCTGTCGGGGCCCTCCGTTGCAAACATCTTCGCATCGCTAATGCAGAGAGACAGACACCCCCCCAGCCACTTTATATGGTACAAGCCATATGTCAAGCGTGGAACCAGTCTCGCGTAAACGCGTAAGGTCGGTCGGGGGCCGCTTCATCAAACATTGCCGCAATGCTAAATGAGTACACGTGGGAGGGTAACGAATGAAGATTCGATGCCCACATCCTAGATGTGTTCTACCCGTACAATACATCTACGCATAGCTAGCTCATGATACCACTGTTGGGATACGGGGTAGAAAACACAAATTTTTCCATACCTACGGTACCCGAACCCAAGATCTATGTTATGGCGATGTAAAGTAACGGAGGAATCGGTGTTCATACCTTTGAAGACCGAAAGAGGGAAACGTTCTTGCGAACATGGTTGGCGTAGACTCAGAACTACGACCTCCCTGTCGTGTAGAAGACCACCACCGGCGAGGATTGTCAGAACCCCAACTAGGGTAAGTGCTAGGGCTTGTTTGACCCTTTGCATCATGCAAAAATTTTAAAAGAATTTCAAAATTGGGGAAAAGAAAAGCTCTGAGAAATTATTTCAAATGGCCAGATAAAAATCTTTTTCCAAAAATCATTTGAATATTTGTAAAATTCCTATAAATGATGGTGATCATTTTAAAAGTGTTTTGGGTTCATTCCCATTCCCATGGAATATTCAAAAATTCAAAAGGTGCCTTGGAAATTAAATTAAACTCCAATTTGAATTTAAATTCAAATTGTTTGAATTTCAAAAGTCACCAAAACTTGTGAGTGGCTAGTGGCTTGAACCCTAAGCCCACATAAAAGTTTTGGGGATTTTTAAAAATGCTCTGCTATTTTTGTTTGGAGCAAAACAGATCAAAGAAAAAGTAAACAGAAAAGAAATAGAAAAGAACCAACCCAGCCCACCCCCTCTGGCCTTGGGCCCAACTCAACTTCCCCCGGCCCAAGCCCACCCGCGGCTTGTCTTCTACCTCCCCTCGCCTCCAAGCATCTCGGTGGCGAGCCGAGCACTGTGGACGCCACCGAGGCTCGCCTAGACCACCCCGAGGCTTCTCCTGCCGCCACGCAACACCCAGGACACGCCCCGCTCATTTCCCCCTTCCCTGGCCTTCGTTCTTCCTCCCGGCGAGAATTTGCGCTTCGGCCGAAACCCTAGCAGAGCATGGTGGTGCTCCGGCGCGGCCACTAGTCACTCTAGCGCTGGAGACCGTGTCCATTCTACTCGCCGGTGACGACTCCTTCGAGTACCCCATCCAATTTGAGCAAAGGCGCAGCTCCGGCGACGCGGGCTTCAAGTTCTTCACCGCCGGCCGCCACGACTCTGGTGACGAATCCAGCCCTCTCCAGCTCCTCCCCGACCCTGAAGAGCTCCTCATCTCGTTTGGGTGAGCTTCCTGCTTCGTTTTCTCCCTCCCGCGGCTTCCCCCGTGCACTGCCTCGCCATCTCGCCGTTGCCCGACCCCAGCCGCCGCGTTTGTTGTCGCCGTCGTGGCCCGAGGCCACGCCTTGACTCCCCAGTGGCTCCAGAAGAAGAGCAAGACGAAGAGGAATGCCTCGGTGCTCTCCAAGCCCCCTTCCGTGCCTCGCAGAGGAACTCCGGCGAGACGCCGCCGACTGGGAGCTCACCGGCGACGTCATTAGAGCTAACCCCGCGCTAATTAACCCCCTAACCCAACCCAGTGCCACAGACAGGTGGGCCCCAGGCCACCTCTAACCCCCTAACTTAGTTAAACAGAGAGGATTAGCCCCTCTCCCACTGACAAGGCTGGCCCACTGGCCAGAGCCCCTGTGACGTCACCCCCACGTCATGCTGACGCAGTAAATAGAAAAGCACTTAAAAGAATTCCAGAAAATTCTAGAAATTGAATTAAACTTTGGAAATTCATAGAAAATTCATATTAACTCCAAATTGGACAAATAATATGTCTAAAATTATCAGAAAAATACAAGGATTATGAATATGCAACTTGTTTCTATGTCTGACCATTTTAAAATGGGTGAACAGTAGCAAACATGCATATGGATCCTTTTCAAATTCAAATTTGGAGTGAATTTGCAAATGATTTTGCAACACACTTATTTTAGATGGATTCATCCACACATTAGAGGCTTTACCTCACCTTTACAACATCACTTCATGATCAACCTTTTCAAATGAACTTCATGCATTCAAATGCATTTGAAATTCATCGATAAATCAAATGGAGTTTGAATTTGCATTTCAAATGCAATATACTCCTTTTAAATGGAATGCTCAACACATCAGTACCTTGAACATCACCATTACAATCTTATTCATGTGATTGTGCATTTTACATTATGTTGATCCTATGATTGTCATGTTGCTGATAGAAGTGGAGCCGGAACCCGAAGCCACCCCCTTCGTTGAAGACACCGTGTGTGAACCTCGTCAGCAAGGCAAGCAAACCCCATTGATCATGTCTAAAAAATCCCAATTCCCTCTCAGTCTCGCTTATGCATGTTTAGGAGATCACCTTGTATCGATTCTACCGCATATTTGAACCCATATCCGATGCATGACCTATCATCTTGTCACAGTAGTAAGCAAACCACAATCCTAGTTGACATAGGAGATGATTGATATCATGTGGCCCCTGCAACTGTTAATGCTTACTGCATGCTTAGTGGTACAATGAGGTTGCTTTTGATGTGAGTCGGGATGATAGTGAACATGGAGTTGATGAAAGTGAAACTGTGTTGGTGAATCCTCCCTAATACAAGGTGAACGATGAGAGGCTGTGTAGGAGTACACAGTGGGTTGTCTCGTTGAACACCGCCTTAAGCACCGAGTTCTTGTATGGTAATCCAAGACAAAGAGTACAACCACACATTGGGCTCACTGACCCCTCTCGCCCTAGTACCTTGATCCGTGTCGACGTCCAGGAGTCACATTAGTTCGGGCTTTCCAATTGACATGTGCATAGAAAAAGAACGAAGGAAATGGTTGCATCATATAGATATGTGGGTGCACCTGTGAGGCAGGAAAACCATCTGCCAGAGGTGGCGTCTCGGTCACTTACATTGTTTGAGTCTGTTTCGTTGATCCGGCCGGGCTCTCGAGCGGAGGCAAACTCAGATAGTCGACTCCTGGAATAGACCGGTTGTGAGCGAAGTGTCGTGGTGAACATCCTCACTGTCACCTCTTGAACGGTGGAGAGCAAAAGGCGGTAACCGATGGTCATGTGTGTGTAGCTTACACCCTTGCAAGGTTAACAAAACTATTCGAATAGCCGCGTCCGAGGTTATGGACTACTTGGAACCTGTACCTGATTATTAGACAACTTGAATGGATACTTCTAAAAATCGCAAGATAAGCGTGAGTGCTATGGTGTGCTTCCTCGTGGGGAAGTCAAGGAAGTAACCATAGTGGTGTATTGGTTGGAGACTTGGATAGTGGACTCGTGTACGCTTCTTACCTCAAGTCTGGTACTCGTAGCACAGGACTAGCCAAGTCAAAGCTGGCACTTCTGCATGATGAAACCCCACCTCCCTTTACCTTGATACTTGAGCATGAGTAGTGTAGTTCTGATGTAAGTCTTGCTCAGTACGACTTTGTACTCACGTTTGCTTATTATATGTTTTAGATGAGAACCTGGACCCCGATGGAGTTACCTTCGTGAAGCTCGACGTTGACTTGGTAGTATAGTCCCAGACAGCAGTCTGGTCCCTCGTGGAAGGGCATGTATGTTTACAAGGCTTCTCTAAGCCATTTGTTAAACTTGTCTGTACTCGGACCTAATTTGCTTCTGTTGTATGATGTAATGTTGATCACATACATGTGATCTTTGTATACTCTATGTGTAAGTAAATAAAGAAGTACTTTGTAGAGTTATGTGATGATACCTGCTGTTCATACTAGGCATGTGTGCTGTGTGTATGTTTATAACATGCATGTCTTAGTATGGGTTTTCGAGACCTTAGTTGTGATCTGGCTGGCGGTCTTTTATACACCAAGTGGCCCTTAGATGTGCGCAGCTTGGGGCATCGCGATGCGATTGCTCGTGACTCTGTCACGTGCACACTTTGTTGTATGATCGAGCCCGCCCTAGACCCCGACTAAGTGATCGGGCTGGAGTAAGTCTATGTAAGAGTTAGGATTCAATCTATAACATGGTTGAGGTGACTTGTCTATGAGTATGGGATTCACCACCCATAAGCATCTAGACTTGTGAGCGGACGATGAGGACCCATCTCAGATGATCATCCGGCCTGAATGGGATGCCCCTCACGTTCGATGCTTAACGAGAACGTTCTGTGCTTGGCCCTGTCTGCTTAGACAAGTGGGTACGGTTCTCGGCTCTCCATGTGATTTTATCGTGACTGGAATTACATACGCTAACCCCGGGTCCCGACAAGGATGACTCCCGATAAACCTCCAGCGACGAAGTAGCACCACAGGTGTAGTGCCTCGAAGAGATTATACACGTACGGTACAATCGATGTTCCTCCCGAGCCCCGAACCAGGCGAGCAGCGGAAGAAAGACGGCTACGGATCCCGACTCCAGAAGAACGACGGCCTGCCTTATGGTGGAGAACTCCAATCCAGGTGCAGACTCCAAACAAGGGGAGTTCACTTCCGGGAAGGAGAAGGAGGAAGAAGGAGATATTGGTGTGTTGGAAAAAGGGGGCTACCCCTCCTTATATAGGCCAAGGGGGCGTGATCCTCCTCCCCTCCCCCATGTGGGACTAAACTCCCAAGGGGGGGAGTGCGCCGGCCATAGGGGGGATGGGCCCCACCCTTGGCGCCAAGCCCAGGGGGGAGACCCCCTCCTCCCTTAATGGGCCCCATGGGCCCATTTAGCCTTTTTCCCCATTTTTTAATTTATTTAATATGTTTTAAATATTTAATTTAGATAATTAAATAATAAAACATTATTAAAACAATTAAACTTTATTTTAAACTATTCAAAATGTCCGGAAACCATTCCGTCCTCCTCCGGAACTATTCCGGTGATTTCTCCTATTTCACCGATTGATCCCGTAACTGTCCTATGTATCGATTGCCCTTAAGTGTAACAAACTAACGGTCCGGGAAACAGCAGACATGGTCGAGACTCTTCTCATTTACCAATGACTAGCCAGTTGGACCTGGTTACAATCCTTGACAGCCCCTGCGCTTCCATCGAATGAACTTCGATCGCTTTTGCAAACCGTTACCGATACGACGTAATCCCTTTGTGCTGCGGTACTTTGTTTGTCTGAGGTTTGACCGTCGGTATCCTACATACCGTGTTCACATCTCGTTCACAACAAACAACTTCTCTCGTCCATGATCATTGCATCTCTTGTGACCTAGTCACGTCCTTGCAAGGTGTTTGATGCAATATCACCGAGTGGGCCCAGAGTACCTGTCCTGTCACAAGGACTGACAAATCCCGCTCTGATCTATTAACATACTCATCAACCATCTATTTCAGAATACCCAAAGTGCACTGTTATAGCCAGCATATTTCAGTCAGGCGGTGGGATACAAATCAAAGTCTCCTCATAGATGATAATTATGTATGATCATTACGGTCTAAGGACTAAGCCATACGTTACAAAGTCATAACAACGCTGAACTATGTGACTCGATCACATTGCAATACTTTAGGTGGGTGTACGTCCATCACATCATTCCCCTTAACGATATGACCTCATTGTCAATGGACTTAAGTGTCGCCATGATCAGGAAAGCTTGATCAATCAATTGCCCAATGAGATAGTTTACCCGAGTTAAACTACGGACCATGTTTTATACTACACCTGTATTAGTATTTCCAAGTAATACAGTTATAGCACAGTATAAAACGTATTATGAACAAAACGGATATTTGACAAATATCTTTATTAATTTGTCTCTAGGGCACATATCCAACACAACAATCATCAGTTCGTCCTTCCTCTTGCCCAGAATCTTCACAATTCCAGTGAGAATGCTTCCCTTGATCGTTGCTTTGAATTGTCGTTCTTCCTCTTGACACTGGTGGTTTCGTTTTCCGACGTTACCGTCTCTCTGCGGAAATTTATCTCGACGGAAGCTCGACATTGACATGGAGCAGAGTCCCTTGCTGGTGGTGTTGAAGATCGCCGTCTCCTTTTTCTCCCCCCCCTCTCCCCCGGATTGTCCTGGTTCTCGGGACGAGATCCCTTGTTGGTGGTGTTGTATTGTAATAGCCCAATTTTCACAAAAAAATAAAAAAATTGTTTTCGGTGTGAATTGTTTGATTGTTTGATTTGTTTGCGGTGTTTGCATCCCCTATTTATTGATCGGCGATTATTTTTACCCTCTTATCTCGTATCGGACGGAGACCGACCCTTGCCACCTTGACACTCGACCTTTGCGACACCGGGTTTCACCCGATCACGTCGTGAAAACCGCACGAGACCAGCCGCAGCCAACGGAACGAAAAACCACGTTTAATAATTAAATGGGTTATTTTTATAGCGCGCCGGAAAGTGTTCTCGGAACGGTTCCAGCGCGGGGTGAACGCCGCCGGCTCGACGCGCTGATCGCGCAGTTCGAAGTTTTACCCGAATCGGAGGTCCTGCGGACACCCGGCGTTCAGAAACGTGAGCACTGTGCACGCGAGAGAAAAACCGGGGATGTTTTTGTAAACTGCCAGCCACTTGGGCTATATAAAGACCACCACACTCCCACCCCATTCTAGGGTTTCCCTAGACACAAAATTGAAGCCACCCCCCCCCTCCACTTTTCCCCAATCTGCCCCAAATTAGCCCCCAATTTCGCAATTTAGCCATTTTTTTCGAAACCCTAGCCCCCAGCAAATCTGGACCGCCAGATCTGAGGATCCGACGGCCCAGATGCGCTCCACGTCGCCCCACCAGCCTCCTCCTCTCTCTCCTACCCGAAGCCGCCGCCTCCATCGTCCCGGGGACCTCACCGCGCCGCCGCTCCCTCCGGCCAGCCGGGCCGTGCGCCGGCCACGGCGAGCCGCCAGGCACCTCCATCTCCTTCGTGACTCCCTCTCTTCTCCTCTTCCTCCCTCACCTCCCTCTCGTTCTCCCCTGCAGAAACACGGCAGAGCCGCCATGGCCATGGCCTCTGGCCCGAGCTCTGCGCGCCCGACGCCGCCGCTTGACCGCGACCCCGCACGGATCCGGCGAGATCCGGCTGCCCCTGCCCCTCTGCGTCGCGCCGCAGCTGGCCACCGGACGGCCTCGGTCGGGATCGAGTAGCCGCTCTGGCCAGGTGGGCCGGCCCAGATCCCGCGGCCCAGCCGCCAACCACCGCCTGAAGATGGTCCGAGCCAAGTGGGTGAGGCCCATCCCCCTTGTTCTTATTTTTCCCCTGTCTTTTCTTTTTCTATTTTTTGCTAAGTCTTGTAATATTACCGTTGTTAGCTGTTTTGCGACGTTAATAACGATCAAACCGTAACTCGGATCGCGTTGCGCCAAAACCATGAATTTCTCAGTTTTACGTGCTCTTTCGTTCGTATGTACAAAGTTTTTCCGTTTGAGGCCGTCTAGATAGTTTAATTCTGCGTCGAAGTGGGTACCAGATCGTTAGCTGTGCTGTTGTTGCTGAACTGTTATTTTATTGGAACTTCGGGCGACGGTTGCTTCGCAACCGTTCATCGGAATTGATTGATTCCTTTTGCATCATGTTAAGCATTGTTTCTAATTTAGTTCTATGCATTCACATGTCATATATGCCTGATGCATGATGATTGTATCTTCAGCCAAAGTAGCTACCCTGTTGTTAGTGTGCTGCTGTTTATATTTTGTTGCAACTTCGGTCGACGAGTGTGTCGCGACCGTTTATCGGAATTGAGTGATTCCAATTGCATATTGTTAAGCATCATATCTACTTCCATTACATCTATTGCTTTGTCATGATATGCTTTCTGGTCATATAGTTATTGAGCTCCAAAGTTGCTATCCCGCTGTTTTTGATAGCCACCTCTGTTTTTCTCAGTCTGTAACGTTCCGATGCCATGTTTCATGATTAATATCTTTTGATCTATGATGCCTATTTGCATGATTCTTTTTGCCATGCCTTCCCTGTCATGTCTACTTTAGTTCCATCTCATTTTTGAGCATGTTTGCATTGATTATCCTGTTTATGCAATGCTCTAAAGTGTGCTTCCTGATGTTGGCAGATTGTGTTCCAAACTTGTTTTGCTTATATCTTTTTAATCGTAACTCCGTTTGGAGTGTGCCTTATATGTAACTTGATTAGTTTTTCGTGTACTTTGTGTTTATGATATTGTGTGCTCCTGTTAACCAAACTAAAATATGATTTAGGACAGAACAGTACCAAATCCTTTAATTGTCGTGGGGTACTTAGTGGAATACCATGTTTAGGATTGTGCCTCACTTAAATTGTCTAGCATAGATAGTTTATTTTATGCTTCACCTCTTGTCATGTTTGTGTGCTATGCCATGCTTGCTTGAGTTGCCATGTTAACAACCTTTGTTAATCACCTGTAGCTAAACAACTTGAACCTTTCTAAATGTGCGGTATCGTCGTGTGTGACGAGTACTCCACTTAACCTGTTAGTCACCGCTCTCGACTGTAGGTGCGATGTCTCGTGTTGCCTTCTTGTTGATGCTTGCTCGTGTTTGCCTCGTTGTAATAGATGCTTGCTCGTAGATTGCTTTCCAGTGTTTCCGTCTTGTGTGCTTCCGCGGGTACCTCTCGGAGATGATGCGAGCTTGCGATCCACTACACCTTCGGAACCCGACTTATCAACAGGCAAGGACTATACATTACTTATGATCCATTCTATTTCAACCAGCAGTTTGCATGCTAGTCTAGGTTAGGCTCGATGTTTGATCCTACCACATGTTTACAGCCTCTTTCAAACCGATACAGCCATGTCCCTTCCGAGAAAACCTTGTACTGCTATGTTACTATTGCTCATTGCTCAGCCCCTGCTTAGTATGCATGCTTAGGATGCTACGATGTTACCCTGTTACTCCTTGGCTTTGGTATATCACATTATTATATTGTTGTTGATGATATGATTATTATAATGTTGACTATATTCGACGAAGGATGGAAGGTCTAGGCTATCCCGCCCCGACGCTTTGTTCCATTCGAGTCACCTAGGATCCGAGTTCCGGGTATTGGTTTTAAGACTGAGCGTGCCTAACCGCGTGTGGGATTTTATGGGGTCCCCTTTTCTTACCTACCTAGCTTCAAACATTTCTAGTGGTGGCCCAAGCTGATTTACCATTTGAAACCGTGTGTGTGCTGGTCAGCTGCCAGTAGTTTTTGAACCAACCCGGACCGGTGAGGACATAGTTCCCTTGCTGGCCCATCTTGACCGGCTGAGGACCCGTTTCCCATGTGTGATTAACCGGCAATCCAAACCTGGACTCATACGGTAGAGACCAGATCGATAGCGCGGCCGGCTCCTGAGCTGTATGTCGACTCACCGGGGGCCACCCGGATTTGTTCGTTGTTAGCTAGAGGGACCTGTCGTTTCGGATCTCTTGGAACTAAATCATAAAATGGTTGCCTCTGATGGGTAGCAACTTAGAGAGATGGGCGTGCGTGCGGAGCCTTGTAATGGGCAGTTGGTACACCCCTGCAGGGTTAAATCTTTTCGAGAAGCCGTGTCCACGGTTATGGACGAATTGAGACCTACTCCTTATTCATAGACAACAACAACTGAGATACTCTTAATATAACTTGATCAACGTGTGTGTGCCTTGACTGCTTCTTCTTCATCGGGATGCGAAGAGGAGGACAAGGGTAGGATAGGTGTTATGTTTGCGTAAGTAGTTGATAGCAAGACTTGTTGGAGGCGATTCCTCATCGAATGCTTGGCTTCTTATCTTACTCTCTAGATCGTTAGCCACTTCATAAATGCTAGTGCGCCAGCAACCTCACCACTTACCCCTTCCTTACCGTAAACTACTAGTTGTCCTAGAATGACGAGTGATGAAGTCCTTGTTGGGTCAGATGACCACTACAGTTGGATGCTGAGTACCTCTGTACTCATGATACTACCCCCAAACTCTTTTCAGGGTTCTTGATCGACAACAGGTATGGTCATCGACGTTTCGCGTGGAGACTCGACGACGACTAGTTAGGCGGATCCCGACGGAGGGCCTGGACCCGTGTGGTTATGGAGATCGATGTTTTTCTCTTTGCCACTAGGCATTTGATTGTAGTCTATACTCAGACGTGTACCTTCCGCTGTTGTATTGTATTTGAGGCAGTTGTATGCCGATTGTATGAGATGTTGTATCCTTGTATCTGTAATGTTGTGATATCACGTTGGAAATCCGGGGCATATGACTTCGTCATATGTCGCGGTGCGACCGATATGTGCTTCGTCCCCGGATCTAGATGGAAACATCTTGATCTGGAACAGTACCGCATATCGGGCCTTACACCGGCACCCTGCTGGAGGGAGGATCGACCTCCGGGAGCTTCTCCTCCACCATGGATTCTTCCCAGATGTGTCGTGAGTAGTTTCCTTTGGATCATGGGTCCGTGATCAGTATCTATGTGATGTTCTCCTCCCCTCTTTGTTCTTCATGGTTTAGACCTCGTGAGCTTCCCTACATGATCGAGGCACATATGTAATCTTTCTGCTTTTGCTATGCTGAGTTTGATGGGATCTGATGGATTATGATATTATGTCCAGATTGTGATAGAGTAATATAATTGGTTCTTATCTTTTGTATTTTTTTTCCGAAGTAATTCTTGCATGTTCCCCGTTGCTGTTTATTGCTTTGGCCAAGTGGTAGGTAGTAACTCCAAGAGGGAACGTTATGCTCGATTGTGGGTACATGCCCTCTAATGTCACGCTTGAGTGACAGAAACATGAGTCTAGGGGATGTGTTGTGGCCACAAGGGGAAAACAACCGTGCTTGTAACCGCGGTTGCAAGGATTGTTTACTTTACGCAAAGTTCTTTTTAATGCAGTTGTCTGTTGCTTTGGGTTTACACTTTGGGTGGGGCTCGCAACTTAATACCAGCGAGATGTTCTGGATAGATATCTCAAGGTGGATGATTAGTAGTAGATCCAGATGGATTTCGGTCTACTTATTTTGGCGTACTTCCCATGCTTTTGAGCCTCTTCCTTTCTTTTATAGCATAGTTAGCATTGCGGTGCGTTTATAATCCTGTCAATTTCCCATCTGTAATTTGTTTACCTCGCATAGCAGTTTTATCGTCTTTTGGGAGAGAGACATCACTAGTGAACATCACGGCACCCCGGTCCATATTATCATCACTGTTTACAAGCTTAGTTCCTTTTCAGTATTTACTTTCAGTTCCTATCATTATCATTATCCCTTGTGTTTGATCCTTTGTAAACAACAAGACCGGAGATATTGACAACCTCTATGAACTTCGTTGGGAGCAAAGATAATTGCGTCGTGTGCAGGTTCGCGTCAGGTGCGGCGCTGACACCTACTTATCATCGCCGGAGTCCTACGGGAGAAAAACCCTATCCTCTACATAGGGGAAATTTGCTGCTATCCTACATCTCACCTTCCACTTGGGGTAACCAACGAAGGGATAGAATCCATTCTCACTTCCACGCCATCAACAAGCCAACAACTGGGCTGACAGAGAAGACTCCATACGGAACGAATTAGACATCCAGACGGCGCGCTCAGAACACGACTACGACTATTACGCCGGAGACAGAGGTCTTGGCAGAAGAAGAAAGCGCCCCAGGCGTAACTTCTATGACCACAGAGGACCCGACATGGTCGCGGCCGGTTTCCCAGATGACAGAGACGGCAGACATCGCGACGACAGCAGAGTGCAGCGGAGGGACAACCCAGAAGAACCACCGCATGCCCAGAAGCGAGATTGGAGATCAAGGCAGCCACGAGACGACACCCGAGCACACCGCTCGGCTAAGGAACAGCTCGAAGGGCCCTGCACACTACATGGGTTCAAAAACAAATGCAGAGAAGTCAGATCGGGGCACACCCTAAGAAATTGCAGACGCTTCACCAAGCTCTCAGAAGAAAAGAGTCGGTCCACAGCACCAACAGCAGAACCTCTCGCAAGTGTAGCAGTTGGGACAATCGCCCACAATGCACCACCTGCACCCGCCGCACCAGAAAGAGAGGTGGCGTCCATCCAGGAGCGGTGCACGACACCCGGCGAAGAAGAAAAGTACCCAAAGGCACATGGTCGAATCTACATGATCCAAGAAGGAAGATCATCAAACAGGCAGCAGAAGTAGGTCACCAGACAAGTTTTCCTCGCAGTCTCCTCGCACCCGGCCATCCCAGAATATCTGCGTGGGTCTGAGACTGACGTTACCTTTTCCCGAGAAGATCACCCTCCAGCCATCCCACGTCCAGGAAACGCCGCACTGGTACTCGAAGGAAGAATTGGAAAGTACGACATGTCGCGAGTCTTCATGGATGGTGGTAGAAGAATCAACATCATATTCACCAAAACTTTGAAATAAATGCTCATCCAAAATTCAACACTTAAAACTTCAGGCACGACTTTCCATGGAATAGTGCCAGGCAAAGAAGTTTACCCCCTCGGAAGGATAAGCTTGGAAGTGGTCTTCGGCAACGCGAGCAACTTCCTCAAGGAGATGTTAGACTTCGAAGTGGTCCACTGGAAATCGCAGTATCATGCCATCCTCGGCCGACCAGCCTTCGCGCGCTTCATGGCAGTACCGCACTACGCCTACCTCAAGCTGAAAATGCCAGGCCCACGAGGAGTCATCACAGTCAGCAGCAGCTTCATCAGATCCGATCGCTGCGACAGAGAATTCCACAAGATATCATAAACCTTTGGAGCACACCAAACCCACAGAGTCGCCACACAAGAAGAAGAAGCGCTCCCATAGAAGTTAAGGCACAACTAGAAGAATCGCCGGCATCACACACCAAGGACTCAAGTTATCTTAGCAGCAACTTTACATTCTTAGGGATATCAAACCATCGATCCAAATAAAGGGTTGTCTTCAACAGCCCCCTCGTGTAAGAACAGCAGGAAAGATACCGCGAATATTTTTCCAAAAAGTGCTTATGCGACTTGAAAATTGGCACTCGGGGGCTCGCTCGCAGCAACCACCCCCCGAGGCGTTATTCGCTTACACGACTTGAAAATTGGCACTCGGGGGCTCGCTCGCAGCAGCCACCCCCCCCCCCCCCCGAGGCGTTATTCGCCTACGCGACTTCAAAACTCACACTCGGGGGCTCGCTCGCATCAGCCACCCCCTAAGACGATATCCGACCACTCGACTCAGCTTTCCAACACTCGGGGGCTTCATTCATAGCAACGGCTCAGCAAAGTAATACAACAAAACCCCAAGGGACTCCACCCCAATTGCAACACACGTCGTCCAGAAGAATAAATCCTACAAAGACTACAGCTACACAAGGGAGAATTTACAAAAACCAAGCAAAGTCTAAACTCCAGGCTCCGATTTCACTTTGCAAAGAACGCCCAGAAGACGGTCACTTTCTTCGCATACCTGATGGCAAGAGAGTGTTAATACTCTTCAAGCCCTCGTTGATTACCCCAAGTGCAGGGTGAGATATAGTGCAGCGGCAAGTTTTCCCTTGGCAAAGATACCAAGGTTTGTCTCCCGTAGGACTCTGAAGGATACAAGAAGGTGGTAAAGTGAACAATGGCGCCGAGGTTGCTAGATTCACCTGTACCTGCACACAGATACAAATAACTTTGCTCCCAACGAGTACAGAGGAGTTGTCAATTCCTCCGGCCTTGCTGTTTACAAAGGATCAACGCAAGAGATAATAATAGTGGCAACTGAAAGTAAAGACTGAAAGTAATAAGGGTGTAAACAGTGATATGAAGATGGACCAGGGTCCCGTGATTTTCACTAGTGATGTCTCTCTCCCAAAAGACGATAAAAGTGCTAGCGAGGTAAAAAAATCACAGTTGGGCAATTGACAGGATTATGAAGGCACCGCAATGCTAACTATGCTGCATAGAAAGGAAGGGCTCAAAAGCAATGGGCAGTACGCCAAGGTAAGTAGACCGAAATCCATCTGCATCTACTACGAATCATCCACCTTGAGATATCTATCCAGAACATCTCGCTGGTATTAAGTTGCGAATCCCACCCAAAGTGTAAACTCAAAGCAACAAACAACTCCATTAAAAAAACTTTGTGTAAAGTAAACAATCCTTGCACCCACAGGTACAAGCACCGTTGTTTTATCCCTGGTGGCAACAACACATCCCCTAGTCTCATGTTTCTGTCACTCAAGCTAGACATCAGGGGGCTGAACCCACAATCGAGCATAACGCTCTCTCTTGGAGTTGCAAATAAAATACTTGGCCAAAGCAAATACCGCAACGGAGAACATGCAAGAATTTACTCAAGAACAAAATATAAAAGAGAAGAACCAAATATATTACTCATCACAATCATAACATAGTCTCATAATCCATCAGATCCCAACAAACTCAGCATAGCAACAGCAGAAATTACATAGATGCCTCGATCATGTGAGGCAGCTCACGAGGACTCGAAAGTGGAAGCACAAAAGGGGGAGAGATAGATCACATAGATACTGGTCACGGACCCATGGTCCAAGGGAAACTACTCACGGTACATATGGGAGGCGTCCATGGCTATGGAGGGTCTCCCGGAGGGGGTAGCTTCTCCCGGCAGGGTGCCGGAGCAGCTTCTCCAGGCAGCCCCGATCTATAAACGGCAGCGGCGGTGGAACAGAGGCGAGATCGCGAAAAAGGAGTTCGTCTTAGGGGTTTCCACCCCGAGGGGTAAATATAGGCGAAGGGGGGCGTCGAGGGGACCCACCAGGAAGCCAGGAGGCCTCCTGGCGCGGCCTAGGGTGGGGCCGCGCCAGGGACCCTCCTGGCCTCCTGGTGGTGGCCCCCCTTCGCTCCTTTGGTGTTTCCGGAAGCTTCTGTTGCGCTGATTTTTTTTCCCGGAATATTTGGAGCACTTTTAATGGCCGGAAAACCTGAAATACAAAAACAGCAGAAAAAAGAAACTGGCAACTGGGTGCACTGAGTTAATAGGTTAGTCCAAATAGGTTCAAAAGTGTATGAAAGTTCAAGCAAAACATGGCATATAGGTTAGTCCAACTTGCTTGCTCAAGAAGACCTAGAGCTCGTTTGAGGAGGCTCATCATTGGAATATACAAGCCAAGTTCTATAGTGTGAATGGTCCCCACATAGCTATATGCATGATGATGATCTCTATGGAGTACAAGGGATAGGAGATGAAGTACTAGTGTGGATCTCTCAAAAGGAATAGTAGTATGCCCCCTCTCTCTTTTTATTTTTTTATTTTTCTCTTTTTTTTATTTTTTATGGTGGCCTCAATGGCTCTTTCTATTTAACTCTCATTTGTCCTCTTTGGGATCTTTTGGTTTGTCCTCTTTGGGATCTTTTCCTCACTTTAGGGGCAATACTCTATATTTTACAAGAATATAGGAGATCTTTCACACTTTACAAAGGTACTCACATAAGAAGATATAACTATCATGATGCAAATGTATGCTTCTGCCAGGATAGCAGGATATACAATGATACTAGCGCGTCATGTAGCAATGATTAGGGCAAGGCCCAACTAGCATGCGGCTCATCGATCAAGCAAGTAGCATGTATGACATGAAGATCAAGTCATGAGAAGGTGGATATCGCATGGCAATGTATCTCGGAAAGGCTATGGAAATGCCTTGTAGGTAGGTATGGTGGCTAATTTGAGGAAAGATATAAGGAGGCTTATGATGACAGAGCGTATCGTGCCAAGGGTTTGGATGCACCGGCGAAGTATGCGCCAACTCTCAAGGTGAGAAAGGGCAATGCACGGTACCGAAGAGGCTAGAAAAAGTATAGGTGGGTGGAAGTGTCAACTTTCGAATACTCACATTAGTCCGAAGAACTCATGCACTTATTATCGGTAACTCTCAATCTAATCAGGTTCACAAAGAGACGGGTACCCCGAGGAGGAGTGTATGGGGGTTTGGTTATCCTTGCGCATCCTCGACTCATGGTACGTGAGTGTACTCTAATATTCGAACCCTCCAGAGGTTAGTGATTCATCTAGGAGCTAGAGTTCTCAATAGGGGTTTTTGGTTTTTGAATAACACATGGATTGCTCAAAATACGACATCTATCACTAATAGGCAAGAGCTCTTGACACCATAAGTTCAAACATTACTCTAATCAATACCTCAAAACTATTGCAAGTTACTACTACAAAGAGAATAGCAACTTTAACTACCTACTTTCAGTCAAGACACAGAACTCAGTGCAACAGGGAAACTCTCTAACAAGATAAAACATGCAACCTATAGAAATTTCAACCTAAGACAAAAAGAAAAGCTCTAGAAAAACTAAAGCACTACAACTAAACAGAACAGCAGCTAAGAAAAGAAAAAGAACAGCTCACAGCTAAAAGAATAAGCATGCAAATCCTATGAGGAGTTCTAGTTCAAGCGGAGCGTGAATCTCTCCCACACAAAAAAGTTAGTTGGGGTCTAACTTGTTACTACAGAAAAGAAAGCAAAAGAAAACTAAAAACAAAACCTAAGAGCGAGACGCTCCAAGCAAAGCACATAACGCATGAAGTGATAAAAATATAGTGCAACGAGAGACGAACTGATAATTGTTGATGAAGAAGGGGATGCACGGGGGCATCCCCAAGCTTAGACGCTTGAGTCTCCTTGAATATTTATTGGGGGTGCACATGGGCATCCCCAAACTTGAGCGTTTGACCCTCCTGAATCTTCTTTCATCATCCTCCATCGCGCACTTGAAAACTCCCTTCATACATAACTCATTGTAGGCTGATTAGAGAGGTTAGTACCCTAATAAAATAATTTTCCTATACTGAAAATAAAGATTTCCAGGAAGAGCTACTGTTTCCAAAATTTCCAAAAGGTTTTTGCAAAGAAAAATCAAGCTTAAGGTTTGCAAAAGTGAAGAGAGACAAAACGTGGCAGAATCTGTGAAAAACAGAACAGCAGATAGAAACGAATTTTTTAGGGGTACTTTTACAACTCAAATCAAAAAACTCAGAACATACGGAAGTTTCATCATTGTATAGAGCATGCTGTGTTAAAAATTCAGCTCAAAAAGATGAAGTGGTATTTTTCTCTGATTTTTCTAGTCACGAGGACAGAATCTGTTTTCTGGACAGTATGTCACAACTTTTACTTCCCTTGCCGTATGAGGCTAAACTTGGCACAAAGCTTGAAAAATAAAGATACAATGATGTTGCTACAGTATTAACAATCATCAAGACCACTAATAACAGAAGAAAAACAAAAAGTAAATCCTAAATTCGTTGCGGGCTGCCTCCCGAAAGCGCTTCTTTAAAGCCATTAGCTAGGCTTAAAGATTATAGAAGATGCTCTCACAAGAATAAGAATTTTGAAGAAAAAGAGAGCATCAAGAAGCAAATATGAAACAAATTTAAGCCTAACCCACTTCCTATGCATAGGAATCTTGTAAGAAAATAAATCAAAGTAGCACAAAGCGAAATGCATAGGAAGGTCGAAAAAGAACAACTTCAAAACTTTCAACATGAAGAGAGGTGTTTTAGTAATATGGAAGTTTCTACAACCAAACTTCCCTCTCTCGAAATAATTTTCAGTAGTATCATGAACAACATCAAGAATATAACTATCACATAAATCATGTTGTTCATGACCTACACGCACACATGTATAGTTTTCAACACGGTCTTTAGGATCATAAGATAAATGCAACCCATCACATTGAGCCTTGATAAGAGCAACATTCTCCGGAATAAGAGTTGGAGATTTCAAAAGAATAATAGGACAATCAATTGTGGGTGCAATAGCAATAATTTCATGCTTAACATAAGGAACTATAGAGATTTCATCTTTGTAAGCATCATCCATAGTGGCATCTTGGCCAAAAGTATAGAAGGCATCAACTTCATCAAAAAGGGATATTTCAAAAGAATCCATAGGATCATAATACTCATATAAGGTAAGAGTCAAAGAGTTACTCTCATTATAAGGTAGACATGGATGGCTCCATTCTTCCTCCTTTTGTTCGTCACTCTCCTCCTCTTCTTCATCCAAGGAGCTTTCAGGTTCAGTAATTTCTTCTTCCATAGAGTCCTGCAAAACATTAGTCTCTTCCTTTGGAGGAGAGATTCTCTCAAGATGATCAGTAATATAATAATTTGCATCATAATTTTCCAAACAATAGTTAAGTATAGCAAGACTCTCAGATTTGTAAGGGGCATCATTAATATTTTTAAGAAGAGAAGTAATTTCATACGCACCCTTATAAGCAACAAATTCTTCTATTTGTTCTGCATCATAAAAATCATAATTTCCCTTAGCATAAGAAGCTAAGGTTTCATCCTCATTGTACTCACATTGGAAAGCAAGGTGTTTGTGCCTCATAAAGCAACAAGATTCATCCCTGCAGAAAGATATATTATATATTGAGCACAAATTAATAGCATACTCATACGATCGATGTATGAGTCTCCATAAGTGTATCCCTTTTTAAGACAAGCGGTATTCCTTGTAATATTCTTGTTGATCCTCGGTGAATCCACCATGCCAATAAGATCTAGTTTCAAAGAAGTTAGACATTGATTGGCAAGTAAGGAACTAGACATACTATATTTTTTTGATTTTTGATATAAAGGACACAAAAGTAAAAACGGAAAGGTAAACTAACAAGACTAAAAAGCAAAGGTAAAAGATAGTGTGCAACTCCCCTATCTTGTAGAATGGAGTCCCCGGCAACGGCGCCAGAAAACTTGCTGATGGCAAGACAGTGTTAATACTCTTCAAGCCCTCGTTGATTACCCCAAGTGCAGGGTGAGATATAGTGCAGCGGCAAGTTTTCCCTTGGCAAAGATACCAAGGTTTGTCTCCCGTAGGACTCCGAGGGATACAAGAAGGTGGTAAAGTGAACAATGGCGCCGAGGTTGCTAGCTTCACCTAGACCTGCACACAGATACAAATAACTTTGCTCCCAACGAGTACAGAGGAGTTGTCAATTCCTCCGGCCTTGCTGTTTACAAAGGATCAACGCAAGAGATAATAATAGTGGCAACTGAAAGTAATAAGGGTGTAAACAGTGATATGAAGATGGACCAGGGTCCCGTGATTTTCACTAGTGATGTCTCTCTCCCAAAAGACGATAAAAGTGCTAGCGAGGTAAACAAATCACAGTTGGGCAATTGACAGGATTATGAAGGCACCGCAATGCTAACTATGCTGCAAAGAAAGGAAGGGTTCAAAAGCAATGGGCAGTACGCCAAGGTAAGTAGACCGAAATCCATCTGCATCTACTACGAATCATCCACCTTGAGATATCTATCCAGAACATCTCGTTGGTATTAAGTTTCGAATCCCACCCAAAGTGTAAACTCAAAGCAACAGACAACTGCATTAAAAGAACTTTGTGTAAAGTAAACAATCCTTGCACCCGCAGGTACAAGCACCATTGTTTTATCCCTGGTGGCAACAGCACATCCCCTAGTCTCATGTTTCTGTCACTCAAGCTAGACATCAGGGGGCTGAACCCACAATCGAGCATAACGCTCTCTCTTGGAGTTACAAATAAAATACTTGGCCAAAGCAAATGCCGCAACGGAGAACATGCAAGAATTTACTCAAGAGCAAAATATAAAAGAGAAGAACCAAATATATTACTCATCACAATCTGAACATAGTCTCATAATCCATCAGATCCTAACAAACTCAGCATAGCAACAGCAGAAATTACATAGATGCCTCGATCATGTGAGGCAGCTCACAAGGACTCGAAAGTGGAAGCACAAAAGAGGGAGAAATAGATCACATAGCTACTGGTCACGGACCCATGGTCCAAGGGAAACTACTCACGGTACATATGGGAGGCGTCCATGGCTATGGAGGGTCCCCCGGAGGGGGTAGCTTCTCCCGGCAGGGTGCCGGAGCAGCTTCTCCAGGCAGCCCCGATCTAGAAACTGCGGCGGCGGCGGAACAGAGGCGAGATCGCGATAAAGGAGTCCTTCTTAGGGGTTTCCACCCCGAGGGGTAAATATAGGCGAAGGGGGGCGTCGAGGGGACCCACCAGGCAGCCAGGAGGCCTCCTGGCGCGGCCTAGCGTGGGGCCGCGCCAGGGACCCTCCTAGCCTCCTGGTGGTGGCCCCCCTTCGCTCCTTTGGTGTTTCCGGAAGCTTCTGTTGCGCTGATTTTTTATATATTTTTCCCGGAATTTTTGGAGCACTTTTAATGGCCGCAAAACCTGAAATACAAAAACAGCAGAAAACAGAAACTGGCAACTGGGTGCACTGAGTTAATACGTTAGTCCAAATAGGTTAAAAGTGTATGAAAGTTCAAGCAAAACATGGCAAAGTCACACAAAACATGCATGGAACAAGCAGAAATTATAGATACGTTTGGGACGTATCAATACCCACTTCACAACTAGACTCGCAGGCTTGTCCGCCGCCACGTAGTGCTCATCCATCGGCTGATCTCGACCGCCAGGAGGACCCTGAGCTGCCAGCATAACATCTACCCCAGGCCAATGACTATGGACAAAGGCAAATGCACAACGAGCCCCTGCATGAATCTGATGATTCACAATGCGGCGAAGCTCCGCAGGTTGAGAGAACACCCGGCAAAGCCTCTCAAGTGACGATGGAACAGGACTCTATGGATAAAATTCGAAGAATATTCCACCAAGCACTCTGCAGTAGTACTCAAGAGCTCGCAGCACCCTATTAACCCATAGCCGAAGAACGGCGAATACTCGCGCACGCGCCCTATCCATCCAAAAGGGATTGTTCGCCTGCACGACCGGGTCATCCAACCGTAACAACTCTGACTGCACGGCCTCCTCCTCACGAGATTGCTCAGCCGGCACTTCGTAAGAAGAGCAAGAATCAGCAAAAAGCACAAGGAAAAGCTCTGCGCAGCCGAGCAGTCGAAACAGGACAAACTCACCCTTCATAAGATCAGACAATTTCGCCATCCAAGCAGCTAAGCTATCCACAACAGCCTCAGCGCATTCACGTTTTGAGCGCTGGATTGCAACAGCACCCTTGAGGCGCCTAATCTCACGCTCCACGTCTCTAAGTCTCAAACAGACAGACTCATAGGCACCCTCGCGAGCATCCTCCTTCAGCAATTTCCAAGCCCGATAAACGCCCGGGCTGGCCTACCGCAAAAGGAGAACAAGTCAAAGAAAAAGGGAAAAACGAGCATCACAAAAAGGACAAAGTAATTTCACCAGCAAAAGATCCAGCATCCCGCACTCCAAAGGAGGCACATTACAACACTAAGGAGTCATTCAAGTTTAAAGACAAGCATAAGCTTCCAGTTCACCTACTCCGCACCCTAAGATTTGTGGTTATCATCCTCCACAACCAGCTGCAGTGACGGGCAAGCTGAGTGGCCCGGCTACTCTGCTCATCTGTATAACTAGGCAGGCTATCCACCATGGAATCCTCAATAGGAACTCCATGCCCCAGAAGAACAACAAAAGACGTCGCAAGCCCACTCACCACGGTTTCGCGGACCAAGCGCTCTAGCCGATCGCCATTTGGTTCAAACGCAACTACCTGCAAATCAAGACCCTCGGGCCTTTCTTCCTCATCCGGGAACATATGTTCATGAAGAAGCTTCAGAAGAGTCGAAGCTCGACCGCAGACATCCTTCATGGCACCAGCAGCACTCGACACAACATCCACAGCGCCACGGAGAGTGCTCGAATCCCCCGTAGCATCCCCCGCCACCTCAGAACTCATAGAGACTGCACCAAGTGGGAGATAACAATGCTTAGAAACTCAAGATAAGAACCACAGCAAAAGAGACTGGAATAGTCCCCTCACCTGCTAAAGAGCTCGCCAGATCGTGCAGGCGTTCGCACTCAACCTTTTCCATCTGCTGGAACTGTTTTTTCCACCTGCCGCAGCCGTTCGAGCTCACCACGCTGCTCCTGAAGATCCTTTTCCTTGGACTCCAAAGCGGCCCGAAGCAACGGGAGTTCTTTTTCCGCAGTCTCAGCCCGCTTCTCAGCACATTTTTTGCGACCTACAACAAAGTATTATTCAGGCGACCAGTCAAACAGTTGAACCAGAACAAAAGGGGGAAGAAAGTATCTTACGCCTCATGGTGGTCAAGCTCCCTTGGGCTGCGTCATGAGCATGTCGCCACCGATCAACATCGGTCAGCACGCGCTTGCACATCCGGAACAAAGGCTGGAACCGAATAGTATGTACAAGTCAGAGCCACACAAAGGAAAATTCAAGTCTAATACTGCAACCAACCACAAGTGATTGCTCGCAGCCTCGGGGGCTACTTCCATCGGAAGCACTGCCGTTCCCCCAATGTTGTACAAAGATCAGTGAAAGAAGAAAGAAAGTCAAGTCCACCACTGCAACCAATCACAAGTGATTGCTCGCAGACTCGGGGGCTACTCCCATTGGGAGCACTGCCGCGCCCCAATATAGGTCAGAAGGACAAAAAACTCCATACCTTCTCAGCCATGCGATCAAAAAATTGGCCTTATCCTCAATAGGGAGACCCCGCCTCTCCAAAAAGTGCTCCTCCAGAATCACGGGTTTCATGTCTGAAGGGGAGTCCCCTTCAGTGGCTGCAGCAGATCCCCCAGATGGAACAGTCGCGGGGGTCGTCCCTGCACCCTAAGCTACAGGAGTTGCGGAAGGAACTGACTGACCAGCCGCCACACCGGAGTCAAACGACCGAAGATCAACAACAGTAGTACTGGTAGAGGAAGCAGCCGGAACAGGAACAGTACTGCAAAAGACATATCATCATAACAGAATTCAAAAAAACAGCAAAATCACCCGGCAAAAGATATACGAACCCAACAGGCGCGGCACTCGGACGAAGTAGCACCCCAAACTTGCGCCTCTTTGGAGCAGCCGGAGGAGGGCAAGGCACAACAGAAGGCGCGACTGTGGGTAGTCCGCCACCACCATCCTCTATATCCTGCTCACTCGCAATCGAGGAGCGATTGCGTTTGATACGCAAGGGACTCAAGTCTTCACCGTCATTAGCAGACGACGGTTTTCCACTCGCGGAATCGCCAGCATCAGGACACGAAGCACCTCCATCACCCGCGGGAGCGGGATCCACATTGGTTGCATCAGGCTCATCCAGTATCTCCGCATCCTCAGGCTGTGGCGGATTGTTCAGCAGGGACGAATGATTCTGCAAGAAAAGACGTCATCAATAATCAATAGATATCAGTCAAATCACAAGGAACTCGAGTAACTACCTGGGGTAGAGTCATATCAGCAGCATACGGGCGAATGGAGCTCTCAAAACCAGTACTCGTGCATTTGGTAACCTGCTGGACCCGAAACAAAATGTCATCACCAGAGAAGTCCTCGGATGAACACCTGGTCGGGTCCTCGGGTCCAGTATACCGCCACATGGGGTGCACTCGATGCTGAAGTGGCTGGATGCGCCTCCTCATGAACATAGAGATAAGTTGTCCACCAGTTAACGCCTTCTTTAGATCACAAATTTTCTGCACTAACGGCTCGACAAAAGATATCTCACCAGCAGACAGAGAATGTTCCCATGATGACCGCTTAGCCACTCGTGCAACCGGATTGAAAGGAGCAAGATCAAATTGTTGACCATCGACGTGGTGGTCCTTTAGATAAAACCAGCCCTTCCGCCATGTATAAACAGAATCCAACTTCTCCAGATCAAAGTAGGCATTTTTATCCTTAATGGAAATGCACACGCCTCCAATGGCGTACTCAGAGTTTGTACTCTTCACATTGAAGAGGCGTTTCTAGATCCCCAATGGGGATAGATCCCTAAGAAGCCCTCACAGAGCATGATGAAGCAGGCAACATGCAGTATCTCGTTAGGGGTCAAGTCATGCAGCTGTAATTGATATGAAAAGAGCAATACCCGGACGAAAGGATGAACCGGAAGTGCAAACCCATGAGGGAAGAAGCTCTGGAAGCATACCCGTTCGTCGGGGTGAGGAGCGGGCACCTCTTCATCCCCAGGAATCCGAGCAGCACCTTCCGCCACAACACCATCTGCCACCAGCGCATCTAGATCCGCAGCTCCAAAAGTAGACCGCTCCCATCTACCAGACATCCTCGCTGACTCCTGCGCTGTGCTTCGAGGATGCTTGGACATGGATCTCGCCACACATCCACACAGAGTAGAGAGGCAGAAGGCAAAGAGTAGAGGAAGCATAGGAATAAGAACAAGCAATGTTGTCAGGATCGCTGCTTCTGTTGTTTGAGCGTGCGTCTCTGAGACTGCTCGGGTCATCATCTCTGCCTCTATCATCTGAAGTTGGCTCGCAGGTGTCTGCCATGAATACTTGGAACGGTGCCTTAGTCGATAGCTCTGTCGCACCCGTGGTGTGTCTCTTCCTTGCTAGTGCTCCACTCGTGCAGTCGCGAGAGGTGTGATGTCTTGTATTGGGTGGGAGTCACGGCTGACTCGCGGAGTTGCCGGATGGGCGGGTGCTTTTTCTTCGGTCGCTGATGTCGTAGCAGTTGTTGCTGAGGGTGCTCGAACACGATCCGTGAGGAGGAGAGTGCCCCACTGGTTGACGTAGATCTTGTACCCGTCGAAGGTCAGATCAACGCCAGTGCGCAGGTCCGCGAAAACTGGTCGCAGGGTCGGAAGGTGTGCGATGAAGCCGAGGGACCCAAACAGATCGGATTCTGCTCGAGCCGTGGAGACATCGAGTGTTGACGGAGTCGTGGACTTGTTGATTGCTGATGACGGGACCGTCTAGATCGTGATTCCAACCTGCGTAGTTCCCACAGACGGCGCCAATTGACGAGGATCGACCTCGACAAATCCCATGGTCAGGGACCCTGGGTTAGATCGTAGAGAGGAGCAGGTTGGCGATACTCGTCGGCTAACAAGAGAAAGTACTTCCTACTCGATTGTATTATGCGGGAGGTGATTACAGTGGCGGTCTAGGCGAGTTCGCTCAAGACCGGAGGTGGTGATTGAAGATTGGATGTTCTGAGCCGTCACCCCTCCTAGCCTTTATATACTAGGCTGGGTCTCGAGGAGTCCGTCTCAGATTACAGGGACGATTGCGTAATCTAGCTTTGCCTTGGACGCCAAGTATTGCCTTCCATGTTGGTCGCGAACTCCTACGTCGGTGCCTTGAGTGGGCCAGTTGTGGGCCTGTCGAGGCTTCTAGCGGGCCTTCTGTCTTCATACGCACCAGGTATCCTCACACGCAGGAGTCGTGGGGTCACCCCCTCGTCATGGAGTGTGCGTTCAGACTGTGCCACATATCACATTTTTGTTGGTAGGAACGCCTTCGGACAGTGGTCTGGTCGAAAGGGCATTTATGTCCTTTCGCATGGGTTTGCTCCCCCAACTATAAATAGTTGCCCCAACCCCCATAAGATTGTTGGCTGTGAAAAGATAGATTGCTTCGATCCACATGGAGTCATCGAATTAGAGAGAAACGAGATGCGAATCAATTAATACTGCGGTTGTCGTTCGTCTAGCAATTAGCCTACGTACAAGTAAAGGAAGTTACGAAGTTAGATGTACGTAGAAAGCAAAGAAAGTGCTCCAGGTAACACATGCATGTCCAAAACTTATTTATTTTTAAACTATGTAATACTACATGTTGTGAACCTAAATTGGGGGTCTTTGGATTTGGGAGGCCCTGTTTGCGTCTTTTGTTCGCGCTGATTCAAATGGATCAAAAGGGAGCGACTAGTATATAATCTGAACATATGGTACAAAAATAGAAAAAAAATCAATCTGGACCATCAAATCAAGCATGAATGGTACAGATCGCGGTGAAGGAATCTCAGGCCACTTGTACATTTTCTGAAAACCCCCTGATACTAGTTAGATGGATTTTGTGGTAAACACCTTTACTTTTTCATACCCAATCATCTCGTCATTGGCAAAAAGACTATGTTCAAACCACATAACATTGGTGCCTCCTTTCTTGCAGTAGACATCTCGAATCTTTGTAAAAATAAGACCATTGTTAAATATGCACTATGTTGGTGCCCATATTTTAGCTTGATATAAAATATTTGCAAACATCTATACGAAATTCATGCACATTTAAATCATAATTATTCTAGAGAGTCGACCATGTTGGTCACAAAAATCCCAAACCTATATTATAAATATTTGAGCACGCAAGAAAATTAAGCCATCCCAGATCAAGCTAAATAATGTACATTGTACATGTCACACCGGAAGCATCCTAGTGCATGAGAAAATAAAGTACTGAAGATAGTTATCACCACTCAACAAGCATTTGAAATTATCACCGCTCAACAGTGTATGCGAGTACATGAGAACACGACACAAGAGGCATAATAGATCATTTTTAGCACATGCTCAGCAAGACTGAGTATAAAGGAGTACAATTATCACCGCTCAACAAGCATCTTGATGGTAAATGATAGAAAATATCTATCATTTTGCCTCATTTTTTATTGATTCTTTCTAATCGAGCTTCATCGGCTAGAGTAGATAACAACCTCCATGAACTCGGTTCAAGCCACCTAGTGATGCACACCAAATAAATATGAGCATGTTAGAAACATATACCAGACAATATATCTTCAGGGAGACCCTCACTATGTCCAAGTACGGAATACATATTCTACATGTTAAACTTAGGATGAAATTCCTCAAACATAGTAATCCACATGTATCAAAAATAAAGTCAAAACATATGCCACAGGATAAAGTAAGCATGCCTTCATCGGGAAAGATTTAGTCTGTCCGTTGCGGCTGCGTAGGGATTTGGATTTGATGAGGGCCTCATGACCAAATTAGCTTGCAGAGAGGGACTTTTATGCAAAATGTGCGCACAGAGCATCCCACATGAACCTGAGCCATCAATCTTCCATCTGGTGGTCCAGATTGTTTTTTTCTAATTTTTGTACCATATGTCCAGATTCTATACTAGTTGCTCCCGATCAAAAAGGAATCAAAGCAGACGATTTGAGTGGTCGCATTGGAGTTGAGCTGGGTAATTAGGAAGAGGATTACGAAAGGGGGGAGTGTGGGTGCTTATGCGATTATGTGCATGCGAAGCAAATTCTATGATCCTGAGATTTAAATAGAATCAATGGTTGTCCAGTAGCCAGACGATTGGTTTGTACAGTATCAGATTACGATCACCGATAGGAAGCGTTTCCCTTTGTTTTCGGCTTATCGAACCCCACACCCACACCCACAAACATTGAGGAATAGGATAGGAAGCTTTAAAAAAAACACCCACGGGTGAATTGCAGAAAACCACGACATTGAGAAATAGGATTGCCACAAACACATCTGACAGGGATCAACCCCGGAAAATCCCATGGTCAGGGACCCTGGGTTAGTCATGAGATGCACAGGTTGGACGATAGCTCGTCGGAAAACAGAAAGGCTCGCTCCTGCTCGATATTATTAATGGGGGAGATGCGATTACAGTGGAGGCCAAGGCTGGAGCGCTTAAGGCTAGGGTTACAGGTGATATTAGATGTCTTTGGCGTCGCCCGTCCTAGCCCTTATATACCGGGCTAGGTCTCGGGGAGTTCATCTACGTTTACAGGTAAGCTTTCCTAACCCTAGCTTGCTCCGTACGGCAGGTCTTCGCACCTTCCTTGTGGGTCGCGGACTCCTACGTCGGTGCCAACTAGTGAGCCGAGGCTGTATCTTCATGGGCCTTCTGCCTTCATGGACACCAGGTAGGCTCATCCGTAGGAGTCGTGGGGTCACCCCCGAGTGCCTGGGGGACTCGGAGAGTCGCGCAGGGACTCGAGTACATTCATTCGTCGGTTATTGGTATGCGCGGTTCATCCGCGGGTCGCTGGCATTCTTGTGGCCATGACAAAACCTGTTTCGAGGGATGCTAAGCTGAAAGGGCCCAAGGAGTCGACGGGTCGAGCCTTGGTGAATTGCACTAGGGCAAATACCAAAGTAGCCCAATCAAACCCACGTCCCTCGACGTGAGCTTGGAACACTGGTGTCGAGCAAAAGTCCGGCCGCTTCAGGTCTTATGGTGTTCATTTGCCGCCAGTAATGTGTACAGCCTAAGGCGCGTGCGCCCAGCTTTTCTATCATGCGCAGCGCATGGGAAAGGTTGGGAGTGAAATCGCTCTTCAGCAAGTCCCAGCCCGGCCGTACTTCACAGCGGGGTCTTACCTACACGCTAATCTTGCGTGGCATCTGGGCACAATGTATCGTGTTCCAGGAATGTGTGTTTTTGAGGCGTGGAGCCTTACAGCATTGCACCCGCTTGGAACAAAACATCAAGCGAGCCGTTCACTCATTCACCCGAGGAGCTTTGTTTCGAGTGCTCAGTCGGGGGGTTTTTCGCGAGTTATCACTCGAATGCCGTTTCGGCTCTTGAGGTGAGGGAGCACCTGAGACTCTTAGCGCCGCATGGTCTTGGCGAATGCATGTTTGTCTTACGTCGGGTTGAGGGAGCACCCGAGACTCTCATAAGTGCGAGTGGTCACTCGAGCACATGGCTGACCTTTAGGGTGAGGGAGCACCCGGGACTCTTATGATGTACTCACCCGATGGGAGTAAGATGCTTTTCTTTCCTTATGGAAAAGATCTGAGAGATGAATCTCAGGACCTGGATGTCTATTTGGTTTTCTTCGCCGCTTGTCAGGGATAGCGATGCCTCTGTTTGATGGCTGTCAGGGATGCTCTTCCAGTGAACCTTCATGTCTTCAGGACCGGTCATAATAATGGCCACTGTGGCGTGCGGCAGGCGCCGGTTGAGTTTCCCATACGCGCGTTGGAAACGCGCGCGAATTGACGCGTCTTGCGTACAGTGCGTCCCGTGGGAAAGCATATTCGTCTCGGAGTCCGAGACGGCTGGGACGTTTGGTCTTTGAATTAATTTCTCCTGTCGTCTTGGCTTCTCTGTGCTTTGAGGATTATTGTTCTATAAATAAGCCTTTCTCTTCCACGCCTATATCCAACTCGCTGTTTTTCCTCTTCCTTCATCTCTTCTTCCGCTCATGGTTCCCAGGCGAGGTGTTGGTCGTGGCCGTGTTCGTCGTGGCCGTGGTGGCCGCACACCACGCTCATGTCGTGGTGGTCGCCATGGTACGGCGCCAGTGCCTTCCTCCTCTCCCTTGGAGGAGGGATTCTGGCGCTATGATTTTCTTTTATGTGTTCGTGGCCAAAGTGCCAATCGCCTCCTTCTTCCCTCTGCTTTTTCCGCCATTGTCTCTGAGCGTGGCTTGGATGGCTTGCTTCTGCATCTTCAAGGGAGTTGTCGATCTCCTTCTTATGTTGACTTGGAGGTTGACAGCTCTCGCTTGATTTTTTTTGGCTTTGGTTGGAGTTTGTTTGCTCGGCGGTTGAATTTTCGAGATGGCGATATGCTCAGCTGTCGCTTTGACGGCGAAAGCACTGTCACTGTCCGCGCATTCAATCCGAGTGGCAATAGCATGGATCCGCATGGGCAGGAGTCGAGCAGCGACAGCTCCACAAAGTCGAGGAGTCCTTCGCCGGCGTCTTCGACTGGTTCTTCCTCCAGGGACTCGTCTGGTGCTGGTGGTGAGCCGCATTCAACTGCTTCCCCCTCTGGCTCTGACGAAGACCTCGATGTCAAGCCACCGGTTAAACGAGCGCGGCAGGCGACCTTGTAGAACTGGAGGCAGCGGCATCATCTTCGCCGGCAGCTTGGGCGGAGCTGGAGAAGAAGCTAGAGGAGCAGGAGAAGAAGTTGGTGGAGCATCGTCTCCAATGTCTCCGCAAATAAGTCGAGCTTCACCTTTTGTTATGTCATTGACATCATGAGCCTGCTGCTTCGACTCCTCCTTTGTCTGTGATGATGCTCTTGTACTAGAGTCGATTACCCCTCCTGGGCACACATGTAGAAGTCATAATTCCTTGGGTGATTCCCTCTTGTAACAGGAGCTGCCTTCTATCCAAATGTAGTTGAGTCCTTTTTGTACTGAGGATGATCCTTATGATGTAAACTGTGAATGATCCTTTGCGATGGAACTTTATATTTTCTTTGGCACTGAGAGTTGTGTTCGAGTCCTTTGCGGCCGAGAGCTGTCTTCGAGTTCGTCTTTGCACTGTGGGTTCTATCGGGTGCGCGACAGCGCTCCCGATGGGAGTAGCCCCCGAGGCTACGCTTGAGTCGAAGGGTCGAGCGTAGGCTGAAATTTGTTTCCTTTGTCGTTAGTTTCTGTCTTTTATCAGGTGCGCGGCAGCGCTCCCGATGGGAGTAGCCCCCGAGTCTTTAGGCGATCGTTGGCGATCGGGTGAAGACTAAATGAGCATGTATTCTGTGCTTCCTCCAAAGTTTCTTCAGAGTACTTGGGTGCTCCATCTGATTGTGGCCATGTTTTTCGAGCCTTGTTTTCAGTAGGTGGGGCTAGCCGGGTATTGTTTGCTTGAGCCTTTTTTAAGCTTCAGACTGCGTGAACGGTCTTCGGGAGGCGATGGTCCTCGAGCTCCCGAGTGCTTGAATGCAGTGGTCGCGTGGGTGACGATAGCGTCCTTCGGGTGGGAGTTGTACTTGAGACCCCGAGTGCTTTTGATGAAGATCGTGTTGCTCGGGGGGATTTTGCTCTTAAGCCCCTGAGTGCTTTGGTTAAGATCGCGTAGGCGATAGCGTTGCTCGGGGGGATTTTGCTCTTAAGCCCCCGAGTGCTTTGGTTAAGATCGCGTAGGCGATAGCGTTGCTCGGGGGGATTTTATTCTTAATCCCCCGAGTGCTTTGGTTAAGATCGCGTAGGCGATAGCGTCTCTCGGGGGGGTTTATTCTTAAGCCCCCGAGTGCTTTGGTTAAGATCGCGTAGGCGATAGCGTCTCTCGGGGGGATTTTATTCTTAAGCCCCCGAGTGCTTTGATTAAGATCGCGTAGGAGATAGCGTCTCTCGGGGGGATTTTATTCTTAAGCCCCCGAGTGCTTTGATTAAGATCGCGTAGGCGATAGCGTTGCTCGGGGGGATTTTATTCTTAAGCCCCCGAGTGCTTTGATTAAGATCGCGTAGGAGATAGCGTTGCTCGGGGGAATTTACTCTTAAGCCCCCGAGTGCTTTGAGATGGTAGTATTTGGGCAACATTTATTTTATTGCGGTCAAGCGGTTACATGAGTTGCCAGTCATGTCCGACCGATAGCGGCTATGGATAGAACAGTCGCAGGTTTGCTACGTTCCATGGGTTGCCCACGTCCTCGTCTGTCTTCGGGTTCCTCAGCCTGTAGGTGCCACCTCCGATGACTTCTGAAATTATGAATGGTCCTTCCCATTGGGGGGCAAGTTTATGGACCTTCTCTTGTATTAGTCGTAGGACTAGGTCACCTTTGTTGAAGGTTCTAGTGCGCAATCGACTGCTTTGGTAGGTACGTAGTTTGTCCTGGTACCCCTCTGATTTTGCCAGGGCTGCGTCTCTTGCTTCGTCGGCCGTATCTTTGTCATCTTGTAGTGCTTCTTCTGCTTCTTCTTCTTCGTATCCGGTGACCCGAGGTGCTCCGAACTTGAGATCATGTGGTAGGACTGCCTCTGCCCCGTACACCATGAAGAAGGGTGTGTACTGGGTCGCGGTGTTTGGTGTAGTACGTAGGCTCCATAGGACCGCGGGGAGTTCTTCTACCTAGTTGCCGGCGGCTTGCTCGAGTGGTGCGAGGAGCCGTTTCTTGATTCCCCCGCATACAAGGCCATTTGCTTTTTCCACCTGGCCGTTGGACTGCGGGTGTGCGACTGATGCATAATTAATTTTGATGCCCAGTTCTTCGCAGAAGTTCTGGAACTCTGCGGCTGTGAAGTTCGTGCCGTTGTCCGTGATGATGTTGTGTGGTACTCCGAATCTGAAGATGATCGACTTGATGAAGTTGACAGCCGTGAGGGATGTGGAGCTGGTGATGGGCACTGCTTCGATCCATTTAGTGAACTTGTCGACTGCGATGAGTAGGTGTGTCCTTCCACCCTTTGGTGATTTCTTGAGTGGGCCCACCATGTCAAGTCCTCAGGTGGCGAACGGCCAGGATAGTGGTATGGTCTTGAGCTCTGATGCGGGAGCGTGTGGCCTGTTGGCGAATTTCTGGCAAGCGACACAACGTCTCACGATTTCCTCTGCGTTTTTCATGGTTGTGGGCCAGTAGAACCCAGCTCGGAATGCTTTGGACACGAGCACTCGACTGCTCGCGTGGTGCCCACAGGCGCCTTCGTGGATTTCGAGCAGTAGGGCTTTGCCGTCCTCTTCGTCGATGCACCTTTTGAGTATCTGGGTGATGCTCGCTTGTATAGTTGTCTGTTGATCACCGTGAATGCCTCGGATCGTCGGTTAATGCGTCGTGCTTCGGCCACGTCTTGTGGTAGCGTGCCTTCGATTAGGAATCGGAGGAACGGTTTTGTCCAGACGGGTCCTTCGAGCTCTGTCGGAGTTGTGCTGTCGGATGTGCTGGTGCTTGTGCCTTCTGATGGGGTTGCTGCTGCCACCTGCGCCATTTCTGTTGCGTCTTCGCCGTCCACGACTGCTTCAGGTGTTGCCGCCTGTACCTTGATGGATCTCCGACTGATGCTTTCGAGAAAAACGCCGGGTGGTACAGGCCCCCGGGTCGAACCGATGTTTGCGAGCTCGTCAGCTTCTGTGTTGTTGTCCCTGGTGATGTAGTTGACCTCGCAACCGTCGAAACTTCCTTCGAGTTCGTTGTAGAGCTTTTGGTAGGCCGCCATGTTGTCGGCTATTGCATTGCAGTTTCTCATCGTCTGCTGGACGACGAGATTGGAGTCCCCGTAAATTATGAGGCGAGTGGCTCCGCATGTTTTGGCCATGCGCATGCCATGGAGGAGTGCCTCGTATTCTGCTTCGTTGTTGGAGGCATGACTGAAGTTGATCTGGAGGACATATTTCAGTTTTGTTCCTTTAGGGGAGATGAGCACGACTCCTGCCCCAGCTCCTTGTTGTCTCTTGGACCCATCGAAGAACATTGACCATGAGCTTGATAGGTCTGGAGGGCCTGGCGTCTGAACCTCCGTCCACTCGACCAGGAAATCTGGGAGTACTTGGGCTTTGATGGCTGTTGGGTGCTTGAACTGCAGGTCCCGTGGGCTGAGCTCAATGTTCCACTCGGCGACTCGCCCGGTTGCTCCAGGGTTGTTGAGTATGTCGGCGAGTGGTGCGCTGCTCATGATTGTGATGGGGTGCTCGTCGAAGTAGTGGGACACCTTTCTTGAGGTCATGACGATGGCCAGTGGTAGCTTCTGATAGTGCGGGTACCGCTGCTGGGATTTGGTCAGGAGCATGCTGAGGTAGTAGATTGGTCTCTGGATGCTCTGGACCTTGCCTTCTTCTGCGCGTTCGACGACGAGCGCTGTACTTACTACACTGCTACGTGCTGCCACGTAGAGGTATAGCTTTTCTCGTTCCTTGGGTACCGCCGGGATTGGTGGGGTCGAGAGTGTCTTTTTCAGGTCCGCGAATGCTTGGCGGGCTTCCTCCGTCCACTTGAATTTCTCTCCTTTCCTGAGCAACTGATAGAAAGGCAGCGTGCGTTCTCCCAGCCTGCTGATGAAGCGGCTTAGGGTTGCGAGTTTTCTGGTGAGCTGCTGTACTCCTTTGACGCCGGTTGGTTCTTGCATGCGGGTGATTGCTTGGACTTTCTCAGGGTTTGCCTCGATTCCTCGGGCAGAGACCATATAGCAAAGCAGCTTTCCCGCCGGTACGCCGAATGCGCACTTCTTTGGGCTGAGTTTGATTCTGTATTTGTTGAGTGCCGCGAAGGTTTCGCGCAGGTCGTCGAGTAGTGTGGCTGCTTTGTAGGTCTTGATGACGATGTCGTCCACGTAGTCTTGCACGTTTCTTCCTATTTGCTCCTTCAGGCAGGCCTGCATCATTCGTTGGTAAGTGGCGCCTACGTTTTTGAGCCCGAAGGGCATGGTTTTGTAGCAGAATATGCCATAGGGGGTGATGAACGATGTGTGCTCTTCGTCTTCTTCCTTCATCATGATCTGGTTGTATCCTGAGTAGGCGTCGAGAATGGAAAGTAGATCACACCCTGCTGTTGAGTCGATTATCTGATCGATTCTAGGAAGGGGGAAGTGATCCTTCGGGCAATGCTTGTTGACTTGTCCGTAGTCGACACACATGCGCAGCACGGTCGTGTCTTTCTTGGGCACCAGCACTGGGTTGGCTATCCAGGTGGCTTTCTTCGTTTCTCGGATGAACTGAGCGTCGAGTAACCGGTTGAATTCCTCTCCGATTGCTCTGCGCTTGGGCTCCGAGAATCGTCTTAGCGCTTGCTTCACCAGCTTCGTGTTTTGCTTGATGCGTAGGGCGTGTTCCGCGAATTCGCGTGGTATCCCAGGCATGTCTGCTGGGCACCAGGCGAATATTTCCCACTCGTCCTCGAAGGAAAGCGATGAGAGCCGTCGCCTGCTCCTCTGGTAGGTGGGCGTACACGCGGACTGTTTTGTCCGGGTCCGTCGGGTGCACTCAGTGAGTGACTGTGTCGCTGTCGATGCTGAAGTCGCGTCTGTACTCCCTGGATTCGCTTCGTTTCACCAATGAGAAGGTACTCTTGTCCGTCACCATGGCTATTTCTCTGAGTTCTTGTTCGTCTCCGAATGTGTCGGAGATTCTGTGGAAGTCACGATCACATTGATCTGATTTGATGAAGCTTCCGTTGATCGTGAGGATTCCTGATGATCCTGACATCTTGAGCTTGAGGTAGGCGTAGTGTGGGACCGCCATGAATTGCGCGAATGCTGGCCGCCCCAATATGGCGTGATACTGCGATTGCCAGTCGAGTACCTCGAACTCGAGGACGTGCTTGGCGAAGTTGCGTCGGTTGCCGAAGACAACTTCGAGTTCGATGACTCCGAGGGATGTGGCTGCTTCTCCTGGGACTACCCCGTGTAACTCGGTGCTAGATTTTCTCCATACTGATCGTGGGATCATCGTCTTTTGCAGGGTGCTGGCGAAGATGATGTTCATGTTGCTGCCTCCGTCCATGAAGACCCTATCCATGTCGTACCCTCCGATTTGTGCATCGAGTACTAGGGGTGCATGCCCCGGTCTTGGGACTGCTGGTGGATGGTCGTCTTGTGAGAACGTGATGCTGGTCTCTGTGTCATGTAGCTGGTAAACTTCAACTATGTTTATGCTCTCAGCTGCTCTAGCCTGCAGGGTGTGGGCGTCGCGTTGTGCTTGCGGTATCTTTCCTTCCTGGATCATGATCACTTGTTCTTGTGGCGGGCTGTGACGTCCTTCCGGGCTTGAGGTCGGCGATTGCTCGGGTCGCCGATTGTGTCTGTCTTCTTTCTGCTTCTCTTTCTTGAGGTCGTCGGCTAGCTCGTTGAACAGGCGGCAGTCTCTCAAGGTGTGACCTGACCTGACGCGTCCCCAGTCATCTTCGAAGCTGTGGATCGTGCAGGGTCCTGCTAGCTGTTCTCTAGCCGTGAGTTTGCTAGATCTGGCGTGCCTTTTCCGTCTTGAGATTCTGAAGATCTGCTCGTGATCCTCCGGGTGTTCGTGGAAACGAGGGTCGGTTTTGATTCCTTGACTCATGTCTTGGTTCTTGATGAGGTTGGCGAATTCATCCGGTCTTCGATCTGGGTCGTAGTACTCGCCTACAGGTGTCTCGGAGTCGCTGTCTTGGTTGGCGGCAGGTGCTCGCGCGACGGCGTGTCGTCGGGTGGTCGTCGGCTGTGCGGCTGCGTGATGTGGCTCGTTCATTGGGGCCTCGCCGTAGATCTCCCATGCGCGCCTTTTGGGTCGTCGATTCCTTCTTCCTTGGCAGTTGTTCTGCTGATCGCTGGATTCGATCTCGTAGTCATCGTCTTGATGTGCGGCGGGTGCCCGGGCGGTGGTGGGTTGTCGAAAGATTTGCGAGTCCTCCGCTGCGCGTCGCAGTTCGTCGAGTGGAATTCCTTCGTAGAGGCCCCTCGCCGTTCTTCTGGGTCGTCGACTCCTTCGGCGCTGGCGCTGCACTTGGTCGTTACCGTAGTATCGGTCCTGGCACAACTGTAGCTCGAGTGGTCTTGATGGGGTGGCGGAGATGTCTGCCGTGATCTTGAATCCTTCGAGTGGGCTAGATCTGGTTCTTGCCCTTGAGTTGTAGCTTGCTGAAGACGGGACCGCCGAGATCGTGATCCCAACCTGTGTAGTTCCGACAGACGGCGCCAATTGACGGGGATCAACCCCGGCAAATCCCATGGTCAGGGACCCTGGGTTAGTCATGAGATGCACAGGTTGGACGATAGCTCGTCGGCAAACAGGAAGGCTCGCTCCTGCTCGATATTATTAATGGGGAGATGCGATTACAGTGGAGGCCAAGGCTGAAGCGCTCAAGGCTAGGGTTACAGGTGATATTAGATGTCTTTGGCGTCGCCCCTCCTAGCCCTTATATACCGGGCTAGGTCTCGGGGAGTTCATCTACGTTTACAGGTAAGCTTTCCTAACCCTAGCTTGCTCCGTACGGCAGGTCTTCGCACCTTCCTTGTGAGTCGCGGACTCCTACGTCGGTGCCAACTAGTGGGCCGAGGCTGTATCTTCATGGGCCTTCTGCCTTCATGGACACCAGGTAGGCTCATCCGTAGGAGTCGTAGGGTCACCCCCTCGTCAACATCTTTTATTAATCCTTTCAGAAAACATATTTTTTTTCTTAATCTTTGCAAAAACCACAAATTGCCCGATTAGCTCCATATTTAAATACTTTTATGATAGGTGAAGCCCACCTGTAAGAATGTTGTTTTATAGATACCACCCTAATTTTTTTGAAAAAAAGCAATCAGGTCCTCCTCTAGGTTCCCCAGCTGCAGCAAAGGGGCTGCCGCCGCCGGCGGCTCCGGCGAGGCCGTGTCAGCAGCCAGTCACGTGAGCTAGCAAGGCTAGCCACGGCCAGCGCCAGCCACGTGAGCTAGCAAGGCTAGCCACGCGCAGGCCAGCGACCTCCCACGGCGAGCGGCCAGCCCGGCCAACCACGGGCAGCCAGGCCAGCTGTGCATGATGGTACCGCGAAGGAGGAGGAGGCAGCACCAGCCCATGGCCGCGTCCGCCCATAGCCACCGCGCCCCTCCCCTGCCATGGTACCCGGCCTCAGCCTGTACACGTCCTCCGCGTCCGCTCATGTCCACCGCGCCCCTTCCCTGCCCGTGGTGCAGGACCCGAGTGGCGCCCAGCCGGCGAGGAGAGAAGAATGGAGAGGAGGACCCGATTGCTTTTAAAAAATAAAAATTTGGTGTGTCTAGGTCTCAGTCAAGTGATTGTATATCTATATCTATATATATCTATATCTATATCTATATCTATATCTATATCTATACCTATGCCTAATAATAAAGGAAGGTACGTTTCTTTCCTTTATTTCGTCCGTCACGCCTATTTTATAGAAAGGTCCCTGTATTTTTGAAAATTAACCCGCAGTCCAATAATAAGTAAAAAAAACGTTTCGCTGCTTCAATTGGGCCGTGCAGGGCACTTTGAAGGACATACGGCCCATCTGTGGTTGGCGCCTCAAGGAGACAGATAATAAAAAACTCTATGCTGTCATATTTGGGCCTTAGCCTTTTCACCATTTACTGGGCCAGCGTCATTCCCAAAAAATATTATATAATAAAACTTCACACTATAAAAAGTTTACGTGTGAAAAATTTAACACATTTAGATGCGCCAAAATTTTAACATATTTTTAAAGTTTGAATTATTTAATAAATACGTTCATAATTGTTTTACATTTTTTATATATCGTTCTGTTTAAAAAATAATATTTTTTAGTGCAAACATCTAATAAAAATGATGGAAAATAAATAAATAAATAAATAAATAATTATATATGACCAGCTTTTGAAATATTATTATTATTGCAAATATCTTATAAAAGTAAATCCAATTATAAATAAAAATAAATGAAAATGTTCCAAGGAGAGCAAATATTTTTAAGTGCAAGCATTTTTATAAATTTTACAAAATTTAAGTGCGAATAGTTTTTTTACTATGAACTTTTTAAAAGTTTTAACATATAAAATGTTTATTTTTAATTCGAAAATTTGAACGAAATAAAAAGGAAATTATACAAAACAAAATAAAAAAATTAAAAATAGAAAATTAATAATATAGTTCATGCATTGAAAAATAGTTTGCACGTAGAAGAAAATATTATTCAATAAAAATGCAGACTATAAAAAATTTATCTCTGGAAATTTTAGCACACTTAAGTGCGCCAACATTTTAATTTTCTTTAAACTATTGAATTTTTTTATATGAATAAGTACGTTCATGATTTTCTTTAAATTTTTATATATGATTATTTTTTCAAGTATTATTTTTTAGGGTAAATATATTATAAAAGTGATGCAAAAGAAAAATTAAAAAGAAAAGAAAATGTTCCGAGGAGAGCTAATATTTTTAAGTGCGATCATTTTTTAAAATTTTACAAAATTTGAGTGCGAATAGTTTAAAAAAAAATTACTACAAACTTTTTTAAAATAATAACGTACAAACTGTTTATTTTTTATGCAAAAAAAGAAAAGAAAACAAAACATAAAATAAAATATAAAAAAGATATTGGAGTGAGCGCGAGCTACTACGCTAATGAACCTGCTCGATGTGTTCTAATATCCAACCAACCATTTCGATACGTATTCAATTTAGATTGGGTTTCATTATTTCGCAATGCAAACGATAGGGATTTTGATTTTCGGATTTTAATCGCCGAACCACTCCTAATTTAGCGTTTAAAATAAGATTTAGATTTTTTTTAAATCTCCCGTTGCAACGCACGGGCATGTTTGCTAGTACCTAATAATAAAGGGAGGTGTGTTTCTCCCACTTTTTTCGTCCGTCATGGCAGTTTTATAGAAAAGTCCCTCACATTTATATGAATCAACCCGCGGTACACTTTTAAGGCAATGAAAAAATTGTTCATATAGTTTTGCACAAAAGCCCCTCGATTTTCTTAGAATCAACCCGCAGTACATTTTCAAGTGATAAAAAAACCTTTCAAAAGCTGGCTGGGCTTAGGCCTGCCCGGGCTGGCTTGACCCATCTCTATATTATCGCTCCCTTTTATTGAGCTTCATGGTGCAATATGGGCCTCTGGCCGAGTTTTAAAAAAAATCTAAAAAACCCCAAGGATATAATGTATGTATGTATAATTTTTATGATAAAAAAACATGAACTGTGTGCTTCACAAAAAAATAAAACCATAGATTTTTAGAAATAAACAATATATATGTTGAAAAATCACAAATTTCCTTTTTTGTGTTGCTTTCTTTTTAATAAAAAAATTTAGTTTGTTGAGAATTTTAGAAACCTAGCGTCTATGAAGCTTGAGCTCCATTAACCTTTTTGGAGTTCATCCCAAATGACATTGCAAAATATTATAATAAATACGATTAGTTTGATGCACTAAAATACCTCAAGGGCTTTAAGTGACAACTATTTTAGGAGTTTGTATGTTGCTATTATTTTTAAACAACTTCCCTTGCAATCATTTATTGTAGAAAAATCTCACGTATGTAATATGTGATACAGACCTTTTAAATTTTGTGTCTATTCTTTTTAGCGACATCTCCCTATATTGCATTGAAATAGTAACACACCAAGCCTTAATAACTTAATAGGTTTGTTATTTAACTAAAATTAAATATAAATTCTGAATTCATTTGGTATAAAGAATTCTAATTAATTTGAATGCGTATCAATTTGTTTCTCCCGATGCAACGCACGGGCCAATGTGCTAGTGTAAATAAAAAGAAATAGTAATTTAAATTTATTTTTTGTACGGATTTTCACGCACAATCTCACGGATATAGCATCGACTAAGACTTAATTAAATCTCAGTCGACTGAGAATTAGCAATCCCCAAAAAAATTAGGGGTTTGTTACAAAATATTATTCTTATATATGGGTTCCATGTATCATAAACGTATTCAAATGAAGCTAATCGAATAATCTGTGGTATTTGCAAAAAATAAAAAATAAAAAATGTATTTTTTAAAAAGATTAGCAAAAGATGTGTTTGTGACAATTCTATCTTTCAATGTCATGGTTTTCTGCAATTCACTCCACACCCACCCACTGCATCACCATCACCCGAAACAACCCTCGCCGTAGTGTGCGTGTGCCACAGTGACACTCTCTCGAGATCAGTTGCGCACCGTGCGAAGTCTCTGGATGCAGCGCAACCCCAATCCCAACCCCTACCCCAACCCTCCTGCTGTAACGAATTCACCGAGTCAAACGCTCTTAGCCTTTTGCGGCTGATATCCAACTCAACTGACTCACACAGCTAGCGCATGCATGCAGCTCATTTTCAAATTTCAATAGGCACGTAGCTAGCGCGGACGGTTGGTGGACTACACCGCACGCCTGCGCTGCCGACCTTGCATGCATGGAGAAGAACGGTGGCGGACGCGTCGCCGCCATTGCGGTGCCCATCATCATCGCCTTCGTCCTCGTCCCGGGCGGTGCAAGTGGAACAGCAGGCGAGCACTTGGTGCGGCACGTCCTGGGCGAGCCCCACAAAGCCGGGCTGCTACCGCCGGCGAGTAGTACTCAGCCCATCAGCAACAAGGTAATCAACTCATCGACCAATGGCAGTGTTGAATTGTTGGCTTCCAAGGCAGGAGGATGTGATACTGAGTTTTCGCATAGGTGGTGGGAGGAGTGATCGAGGAAGGCCTGGCTCGGTCTCGGGCGGCCATCCGGCGGGCGGCTCGCGCGCCCAGGGACGAGAGCGTCCGCCGGATCCGGAGCTTCAGGGACGCCAGCGACGGCGCTTTCGTGCCGCGAGGCGCCATCTACCGCAACGCCCGGGCCTTCCACAGGAGCTACGTGGAGATGGAGAGGAGGATGAAGATATGGACGTACCAGGAGGGGGAGCCGCCGCTGGCGCACCTCGGCCCGGGCACCGACATCTACTCCATCGAGGGCCATTTCCTGTCCGAGGTGGAGGACCCCCTGAACCGCTTCGCCGCGCGCCGCCCCGGCGACGCCAACGTCTTCCTGATCCCCATCAGCGTCTGCAACCTCGTCCACTACGTCTACCGCCTCAACACCACCGCCTACCTGGCCCCGATGCGCCGCCTCGTCGCGGACTACGTCCGCGTCGTCGCCGACAGACACCCGTACTGGAACCGGTCCGGCGGCGCCGACCACGTCCTCGTGTCGTGCCACGACTGGGCGCCGCTGGTCTCGGAGGGGAACCGGCAGCTCTACGGCAACGCCATCCGGGTCCTCTGCAACGCTAACACCTCCGAGGGCTTCAGGCCCAGGAAGGACGCCACGCTGCCGGAGGTGAACCTCGCTGACGGCGTCCTCCGCCGGCCGACATCCGGCCTGCCGCCCGAGAACCGGACCACGCTCGCCTTCTTCGCCGGCGGGATGCACGGCGACATACGCATGAACCTCCTGCAGCAGTGGGTGGGCAGAGACCCGGACATGCACGTCCATGAGTACCTCAACGCCGGGCAGGACTACCACGCGCTCATGGCCAGGGCGCGCTTCTGCCTCTGCCCGAGCGGCTTCGAGGTGGCGAGCCCGAGGGTGGTGGAGTCCATCTTCACCGGCTGCGTGCCGGTGATCATCTCGGAAGGGTATCCGCTGCCCTTCAGCGACGTGCTGGATTGGAGCAAGATGTCGGTGACGGTGCCGGCGGCGAGGATACCGGAGCTCAAGGCCATCCTGGCAGGCGTGTCGGAGAGGAGGTACCGTGTGCTGCGTGCCAGGGTGCTGCAGGCGCAGCGGCATTTCGTGCTCCACCGCCCGGCCAAGCGCTTCGACATGATTCACATGGTGCTGCACTCCATCTGGCTCAGGAGGCTCAACGTCAGGCTACCCTACTGATTCATTCATGGTGTCTCAAACTCCTGACGTTGATGAACTCAAACTCTGTATCTGTGTATGTGCATCCATCGTGTGTACTCCGTATTTGATTTTGTAGGAATTCTAGGTTCAACAGCAAGAGATTTCATTCTCAAAAAAAAAAAAAGCAAGAGATTTTGGTCACAGTGCTATTGCATGGAACTGAACTGAATATTACAGGAATATATAGGACACGGTGAAAGGCTCCTACGTAGGGCATATTTTGCTTTTTAAAAGTCAAACATATTTACGTTTGATAAGTCTAAGAAAAAATATCAACATACACAATAAAAAATAGATTCATCATGAATTGTAATTTTATATTAATTTATTTAATATTATAAATATTTATAGTTTATTCTAGAAACTTGGTCAAACATAGAAGTTTGATTTTTCAAAAAAACTAATATGCACTAAATTGCAGAGACACCCAGAAAAGTGGAAGTACACAAAGTTGCCATTTAGTTTCTAACATAATGAGCAACATGAGCACAAAAGGTCTAGTGAACTGTTAAGAGTATATTTTGGTATAGTGTATTTATACCATTATATAGTGTAGGAATAACTTTAAATATCGGTCGTTCGATGAGGTCGATCCAATGATTGAGATGTGACAAATCCGAGTAGTCTTGGTCGTGAAATATTCTATTCATCATATTAGATTTTGCCATGTGTATCAATCCGAAAGGTTCCCCAATTATGCGTATGTACAAACCTAGAAACAAAGACACTTCTGTTTCTTTCTAGACTCTTCCATATTTTAGTTTCCAAGTGTTTCTCTATTAAAGAACAATCATTCATGTCTGTTTCACATACACTTCTCATTTGTTCTGAACACTTCCATAATTCATTTCTCCCATGTGTTTTTCTTTGAAAAGAATTGATATCTATTTTTTTTTATTTTTGTACTGTTTTGATTCAAACCTAATACAACATCTTCTCAAAGTCCAACTTTCTTTGCAAATGGACTACTCAACTATTTTTATGTATTTCACATAAGTTTTTATCAAATATTATATCGTTATAGTTTAATTTTAAATGAGATGGGTGATGATCTTAAATTTTATTTATTTATGATTCTAAATGTATATGTTTGTTTATTATAATATGGTATAATGATATCTAGTCACACTTGACTCTTGCACGTGTAACTTACTAGTATTCGACAGTATAGAATTCATATCTCTCTTCTACCTTATCTTCACGAGGGCTTCTTATCTTCAAGACATTTACGTCAACTATTCCACCAATCCTTCTCTATTCTTCTATGTGAACAACTTGCATGATCGGTTTCGGAAAAATAAAACCTGCAGTTTGACTAAAAAGCACTTGCCCACTTCTAGAGTACCTTGGCAAGCGTGTAAAAGGTACTCCCTCCATTTCAAAATGTAGTGCGTCTGCGTTTTACGAGGTTCAACTTTGACCATAAATTTAACCAACGAGACCGATTACGACAAAAGAAAAAAATTATATAGTTGAAAACTTCTTTCGAACACGAATTCATTGGTATAATTTTTGCTCCCGCCGTAATTGGTCTCATTGGTTAAATTTATGGTCAAAGTTGAAACACGAAAACCGAAGACGCACTATATTTTGGAACGAAGGGAGTAGAACACAAGGATACATGCAAACAGTAAACGAGGTTCAATGTCACAGGTTCATTACATCAGTGAAGGAGAGATCTGTCAACTGAGCCCTTGGGCCAGAACAGAATTGTATTATTTACAGCTACTGCATAATTGGACAACTTTGATCAGCAGGACCACATGTAAAACAAGATCGTGTCTGCTGACATCTAGTGGTTGTTGTATTCGTTCTCCAGCTCCTGCACATGACCAAAACTATCACAGGTGTTTGTATTTGAAGTCCTAGGACCTAGGAGACACCAGCTATGTCTGCAAGTGGAATGTTATGCGACACAAGCAACTAACTTCATATAGGTTAGCATGGCATACGTACATCAAATAGAGAGTGGCCCAGGGCGACAGAAGGCTAAATCTTGTTAGTGTCAAGACACATTTTTACTGAAGCAGCATCTGTTGAAAAGAACACTTGGTACAGTTCAGCCAGCAGGAGAATACCCCCATTAAACCTGGAGTAGTGGGCTGCCGAATATTGCTTTCCCGTCTTTGTAGTGCCCTCAAGAACTCCTCTGAGCTTAGGTCCCCATCACAGTTCGCATCAAACACATGGAAAATGACATCCACCACCTTATCAGTCAAGTCCACCCCACAAACCTATAAAACAAGATCATGAAAAATAATCAAAAATCTAAACTAAAAACCAAGTGGGTAACTAGAGTGTATCAGCTAACAGCTAAACTACCAGCTACTCCCTCCGATCCATAATAAGTGTCGGTCATGTAGTACAAAGTTTGTACTAGCTTAGTACAAAATGAGCGAGACTTATTATGGATCGGAGGGAGTAGCAGAGAATGGCTACACAGTAGGAAAAGGCCAGTGATTATCATTAAAAAGCTTAAGAGAAATACTTCTACTGAAATTAGGTATTTCAGACTACATCTATAAGTACAATTATGGAAGACCATACATGAGTTGCAGCACGTTTTAGATCCTGCTTTGTCAATAAACCGTTTACTTTTCCATAGCTGAAGATAGCCATTGCAAATGGTTCCAATCTTCGCCGCAGATCAGCAAAAGCCTTGAACTCCTGAATTTCCAAATAACAACAATGATCTTTTAAAACATGGTGGACTCGAGAAATATAACCAGGATATCTGGATAGAAAACTGTCAAACCTCAAAGGTAATGCGCAAATCCTTGACATCAGGAGATTCATCAAAATCATCAACTCTGTCAAGAAGCTTGTTTATGTGATTCATGTCAGCAGAAGCAACCATGGATAATGCAAAGTCCTTCGCAGATATTGTCTTAGATGATTTTATATCATAGTGACTGAACTCCAAGCGAACAATCTGAAGATGATTACATAAAAACAATGCTATCAGATCGGAGATTACACCGATTAAGTTAGAATGTTCAAACAGAAATGTCCATCCTTTTACTCAGCCCATTTACAAGGTTTATAAATCTGGATTTATGTCGCTGCGTGGGGGTGGGAGGATATTAGAAGGTAGAATAAAATGACAATGATTCACTAATTTCACAGCTAGTGCAAAATGAAATTGATGGATGGTACAGTTGTCAAAATTTTGACCATCACATGGTTTTATGCTTCCGAGACAACACATCGAACAACACAAAAGCAAGGAAGTTCCTTTGACTGTTTGTACTAAGTATGCGCAATTCAAAGATATGTCCTACTTGTGTTTATTATTGTTCTTTGCAGAGACAACCATGTAGCTTAGAAATTGAGTTGGCACATAAAAACTGTTCACGGTATGACGGATTTTTGGGTGACTGTGAGCAATATCCATGAATATATGCACGCACAAAATGGGTTACATGACACACAACACAGGACCACTGAGAATGTTGCATCAGTAATAAGATGCTGAGACATAAATATTTCAACAACTAAAGATGGAAAGGAAAAAAAATCACCTCATCATGCAATTGATTCAAAAAATCGGAGAACTTATCATAGTGTAGATGGTCACTGCCATCCTTGCCAAAGAAGTACTCAACCAGTCCACCGTCTTCCACTGGCTGACCAACCTTAAGTCCAATACGTAACCCGTCCCTGTGGGCAGCTCCTTGCCTATTATAGGACCGCATCAACGTCATTACTTTCTTAAACTCTTCTTTATCTATTTCCCTGGGAATGATAATAGCCGATGAGAATACTGAAATAACAGAGAAAATTCTTGCCAAATTTGGTCCATACCCTTCTGTATCATGAAACAACAAGTGAGATGATTGAACACGGATCAGAAAGCAGGTCTTTTTCTGCATGCCAATGGTGACATGTAAACAACAATGAAGCACAAACACAGAAATATTTAAATGGATCCTTGTGTAGATCCCATAGAAAAGAGGAAACCGTACCTTCAACGGCTTCAGTGAGGTTTAAAATTAGAAATAAACAAAATGCAAAAGTCAAAGAACTACCACTTAGGGATGCCACATCTTTCTTTTCTCTATCAGAATTTGTTCCAGGTGGACTCTAAAGCATGCAATTCTGACAGCTATATTCTGAGATACTTGTTCTATACTGTCTATAGGCTTAAATTGCCTCAGTGATATGCTTGCGCAAACTTTCATTAATATATTCACAGGACTCTTGGACTCAAGGTTAATAGATCAGCCCCACACATGTAATGTATGGTTTCCGCATGGATACGTTACCTTTTCAGTTGGCATGTGCTTCTACTGAACTTATGCTAAAATTATAGTCATTTGTTCACAACCAGAGCTATCAGAAATTCTAATAACCAAAACCTATCAAGTCCAGTCAGAACAAGCATAATTAGGTGACATAAGTAGGCTAGTTGCCATATCAGATTTGAGATAAGTTGGAGGAGAGAGGAAAAGAGAGAGAAGAGTGGGCTGTAGATTTATAACTTTGTGAGAGAATGAGGTGGGCCATACATTAATGACATAGTATATATCTATGGCTAACTATTACATATATGAGTAGGCTATTAGATTACTGTAAATGATGTGGCAATGAGATAGAGGCAGCAACTGACTCTATTATTAGCCATAATCTCAACAGAAAAGAAAATGCGGGAATATTTATTTCCTCCACATGTCACAAGCTACAAAGACTATACAAATCGACACCAAACAGAGGCATATCAATCTCAAGAGCGCAATGATATAATTAAATTGGTTCCAGCGGCTGGAAGATAGCTTACCCATTGTGGTCAAGGTCAAACATCTTGAAAGCTATATTGAAGCTCGACTCAGGAATGCTAAGCAATGTCACAAAAAAGATATACCTGCACAAGGCAACATAAGCAGTTCAATAAATGCATTGAGTTAATATCACTAATGGTTGCAGAAAGTATGAAACCACACTTGTAACAGACTAACAGGTAGAGGGATGCAAATGCTAGTAGCCTAATACCATAATGGTGCCTATATACCTAAATGTATCATCTATACTATAAATATGCATGCTCGTTGAGAAGATTCAAGCACAATAGGAAGTACCTATATAATCTATAATACCTAAATAGTTCATCCCCACTAACCTATTTATCTTGACATACAACCTATCCACATCATCAAGTAGGCCCACCATGTAAAAACTCTTCAATTAACTCTTCATGCACATGCTTCCATTAACTTTGCATGTGCATGCATCATATCACAAACAAATAATAACTTTTTATGCACTCAACCTCACAATCTATAAGCAACCTTTTTTTATAGAAAATCAAATTATGAGTTACATCGCATTTTATTTTTCTATGTGACATTTTTTTTAAAAATACACAATGAGAGTTGCTATCATTGTTTTAAATTTAGCCAAGGATGGGCACGTCTTCATTGTTTCTATTCGACGTTGTTTTCGTCTCATATCATCTCACCGATATATTGTCAAGTAACTAAATTAACAAAAAAAAAATCAAACTCATTTTTAGATTTTTCATGAAATTTTCTTAGATTTTTTACTTTAAATAATATTTCTTTCGAAAAAGAATTTATAACCAAATTATATTATGTTTCATAAATTTCCACGTGTTTTAAAATATCAAATTCTTAATAGTTTCCGCAGCAACGCGTGGGGTATAATCTAGTTTCTCAAGTATTGTATTACAAATTGTATGCTAATAATTAGACAAACTACAAAAACCTTCGTGTCTGATAGAAAATTGGATACCACCACATCAAATGGAAAACATGCTAGGCATTTCAGCTGAAGCCAGAACCACTTACTCGGCAAACGAGATGAGCCCATCGCCGTTTGTGTCGAACAGCATGAAAAATTCAGAAGGAGCACACTGTAGCTCGCCAGGGTTGCGCTCCCCTCTGAGTCTTCCTTCCCTGACAACATTAGACTCGGATGGAGGGAAAACAGGAACAACGGCCCTCATCAAGTCGGCAGGTAACATGTAGACTTCGCCCTCTGGGTTCCGGATGGACGAAAAGTACTCAAAGATCTATCAGGGTGAACCAGGGGCCACAATTAGAACAGTGTGCTACTACGTACTCCCTACTAGTTTATGGAATCACAGAGCATGACATCGTTACCTTCTCAGGAGGGCTGCGCGTCCGAATCCGCTTCTCATAGTTGAAGAATACTCTTCTGCGATATGAGTCTGCAAAGCAAAGAGACGGTGAGCAATTGCGCCGCTTCCAGGAATCCGTCATATGAGCATTAGGATTGAGGACACGAAATGGCGAGAATGTTCGCTCGGCATTTGATCGGACCAAGAGCGCTATTGGTCCGGCAGCCGATCCATACGAAAAATGTTTCCCTCTCGTCGCATATGCCAAAATTCTAAACAGAAACTTCGATCACAAAATTCCAAACAGAAACTTCGTTCACAAAATTCCAAACAGAAACTTTCTTCCCAAAATTCCAAGCAGAAACTAGGTGAGGAGGCACATGAATTGATCAAGTTCTAAAGGTTTTGCGAATTATAAACATGCATGAGTGTAGGAGAGAGATAAAAAAAACAAGGGCACGCACCTCCGAAGAGGAACCTGCCCTTGTCGTCGCGCTCCTCCGCGGCGCCCACATCCCCAAAGCCGGCCTCCGCCACGGCGAAGTCCGCCTGGCCTGAGTCCGCGAGCGGCCGCGGCGACGGGGGAAGCAGCCAGATCCCGAGCCCCGACCCTGCAGCCAACGCGGCGGCCACCGCGGCGGCATCGCCTGCCTTCGCGCCGCGGCGGGGCGCGGCGCCCTCGGCGGCAGCGGCGGCGGAGAAGGCCCGGAGGGAGCCGAGGCGTCGAACGGCGGAGCGGAGGAGCGACGCGCGGGCCATGGCGGTGGGAATGGGATTGACGTACGTTCTCGGAAGGTGAGGAAGCGGCGATGCGAGGGCGCACGGCCTGGCCGAATTGTGAGGCGAGCAAGGGGAGAGAGATCAGCTGCCATTATTGGGGCCCCTTTTATGGTCGGTCGCGAGACCATGACCCGACCGGTTTTCTAGCGCCATCGCCTCGCCCCGTACGACACACACCAGCAAGGTCCATTGGTTCCTGGACAAAACAACAGAAGAAATGCCCCTGTGGTTCTTCTTCCCGCTGCACCTCCTCCCGGTTGCTGTGCTGCATCACGTGGCCACCCTCCTCTGGTCTGCTGCGTGCCCAGGAAGTGGCGTGCTCGGTGCTCACCAGTGGATTCGGGTTCCATCTCCAAGCATATTGCACCGCATTCACATGCGACGTTGTGGAATTAATTCATCCCGATGGGCAACATGCTACTAGTAGTGGAGAATTAATTCATCCCGACGGTCGTGCACCGTATTTTCTTTCGTATTTTCTAATTTACTAAAGCTCCTAGGGATAAAATTCTTAGGAATCTTACATCTATATCTCTTATAAGATAAAACCTCACTAAGATGCATTTAAAGTGTTTATCTCAACATGCAAGCTATCCACATCATCCACTACTATAGCCAATCATTTGTCCATGTCATACTAAGATGAATTTCTGTTATCTATATGAACATGCAATTTATCCACATCACCCACTATTTTAGCCAATCATTTGTCCATGTCATCCAATTTTATTTACATGCATCTTATAGCTTTTCAATTTACATTGCAAAGTTCTTATAGAGATATAGACTATTGTGATCAACTGAATCTTGCATGCGTCTATAACAAAAACTTCATATTTCATACATCTTTAACTCATTTTGTTTAACAATAAAATCCTTAAAAAGATTTATGCCGCAACACGCGGGTGTATGAACATCACTTTATCTATCAACCAAGCAATTGTTCATATCATCTCTACCAACATTTATTAATATAATAGTCGATGTCTACAATCTACATACAAGATATACACATAATCTATTTTTATCTATTCAAAAAATATCCACATCATCCATTGTAGAGTTCTTATGGAAATATCCGCTGCAACGCGCGGGTAATCTTCTAGTTCTTAAGAAGTTGCTTCCCACTACTACCAATTCTCTCAACCAGGGGTGGACCTACGTTAAGACCCGTGGGGCAGCTGTCCCCACTTGATTTTTCATGAGCTAGCGTATAGTCTACAAAGTAATACATTGTGCCCCCACTAAGAGTTTTTTTGCGGGGTAATTCAAGAGCTTTATTCAAACAAAAGCATTCACTGGACAATCAGCCACAAGGCTGGTCACTAGGAAGCTGGAAGTCTCATCCAGCCAACTTTCCGTTACAGTCAAAGTGCAAGCTCGCTTGGCACAGAGATGTGCGGGAATGTTGGTTGTTCTAAGTACATGTTGAACATCAAAGGATAAAAAATTCCTAGCTAGCTCTCCAATCTCAAGTAAGATAGGTACCACAATTGAGCGGGAATTGTGGGGAGTGTTCCAGAGTAGTACCAACTCCAGGCAATCCGCTTCCATCATCACATGTGAGAAGCCACGTAGACTCGCAAATCTTACGCCTTCTCGCATAGCTAAAGCTTCAACAATGAGGGGGTCTGAAATCCCCGGTTGTGGCTTGCACCAAGCTCCAAGGAACTTAGAACCCGATCGGGCCACCCCACCAGCACCTCCACAACTGTTATCAAAATCCAGGCCTCCGTCTGTGTTGATCTTGATAGATCCCCCGTCCTGTGGCCGCCACCCATGTCCTGGTAGTACTCTAGTAGCATTTACAGGAAGCTCGAGCACCGCCAAAGCCTCCCTTGTTTGCTTCATAGATTGTACAAGATCCAGACCATCACGATCATGCTTGAGACGATTGCGCGAGTGCCAAATCGCCCACATAATAGTGATCACCTTCGTTCTTGTTTCGTCGGTAAATCTGCTGTCACACAAGATGTCCCGAGCCCATGAAACTGGATGCAGCTTAGGTAGTTTCACATCAAACCATACCACAGCCTCTTCCCAGAATCTTTGTGCATGAGAACAATACATCAGGGCATGCTGTAAGTTCTCCTCCATTGCCATACAGATGTTGCATCTGTTTATCGTAGCTATGTGTCTCCTCTGCAAGGTCGCCTCATCCGGTAAGATCCCTCGCATGACTCTCCACCAGAATACTCGAACTTTGGGAACCACTTTGAGCTTCCATAGAGATGACCATAACTCATGTTCTGTCGATGAGGTGTCGGTAGCCGTCCCTTCCTCTAGCGCAGAGCGCTCTTGTTGAATCATCAGAGTACGGTATGCCGATCTAACTGAGTAATTGCCATTTTTCTCGTAAGCCCATGCATAGAAGTCCTCACCCCCACCATGCCGAAGAGGGATGTTGAGTATGGCTTCGGCATCTGGGGCGATAAACGTATCACGGACTAGCTGCTGGTTCCAGGAAGCATTGTCCAAATATATCAAGTCAGAAACCTTCTCCACCCCTGTGTTTGCAGGCTTCAGCAGGGGCTGCATGGATATGGTTCCCTGGATCCACTTCTCCGTCCAAACGTTAATGGTTGAACCTGATCCAACTCGCTTGATTAGCCCCGCCTGGAGGGAAGATCGACCTGCGATAATCGCCCGCCCGGTAGCTGACGCTGACTTCGGAGCATGTGCTTGTAGGAAGTCGGTTTCAGGGTAGTATCTTCCTTTCAATACCCTAGCGCATAGCGACTCCGGCGACGTCAACAACCTCCATCCCTGTTTCCCTAACAGAGAGAGGTTGAACTGGTGCAAGTCCCTGAATCCCATGCCACCCTTGCACTTTGCCGTGGCTAGGTCCTTCCATGAGACCCAGTGCATCGCTTTTTTGTCAAGAGGGCTTCCCCAAAAATATTTAGCCATCGGGGAGGTGATGCTCTTGCAAACTTTTTTGGTCAAGAGAAAGGTGCTCATACTATAGGTGGGAATTGCTTGGATAACTGATTTTAGTAGGACTTCCCGACCAGCACAAGCAAACAATTTCTCTGACCACCCTTGAACCTTGCTTCGAGCTCTCTCTCCTATGTGGTCGAACGTCCCACTAGAGATACGCCCGATTGCCGTTGGAAGGCCCAAGTATCTTTCACTGAACGCCTCAACATGGATATCGAGGTTGCTTTTCATGACATCCTTGATCGGTTGCGGTGTGTTGGAACTGAAGTAGATCGAGCTTTTCTCTCTATTAACACGTTGTCCCGAACAGGAACCATAGAGCTGCATAATTTCATTTAGCCGACTTGCACTCTGAGCTTTTGCAGCGATAAAGATTAAGCTGTCATCGGCAAATAGCAAATGATTGACCCAAGGAGACTTGTAGCTCACACGAACTCCTCTGTCGATATAACCTCCACCATAGTATTTTAGCAGACTTGAGAAGCCCTCAGCACAGAGAAGGAATAAGTATGGTGACATGGGGTCACCTTGCCGTAGACCTCTGGTCGGTGTGAAAAAAGGTAGGAGATCCCCATTCATCTTGATTGAAAACCGAACGGATGAGACACACTTCATGATCAATCGAACAAAGGAGATAGAAAAACCCAGCCGGAGGAGGATGGCCTCAAGAAAGTTCCATTCTACTCGGTCGTAGGCTTTCATCATATCCAGTTTCACCGCACATGCATAGTTCTTGCCTTTCTTTCTACGTCGCAGAGAATGAACACTCTCGTATGCGACTAGAACGTTGTCTGTGATTAGATGACCCGGAACGAATGCGCTTTGCTCTTCACTGATAATATCACCCATGTGATCCCGCATTCGGTTTGTGAGCGTTTTGGCCCCGATCTTGTACAATACAGGGCAAAGCGCTATTGGGCGATATTGCATGATGGCCTGGGGATGACGCACCTTTGGGATCAGAGTGATTGAGGTATCATTCAGTACCGCAGGCAGCTCCTCTCCATTCAGAAAGTCCAGTACTGCTTGCGTAATATCATCCTTGAGAAAATCCCAATGGCGTTGGTAAAATCCTGTTGTAAACCCGTCGACTCCGGGTGCTTTAGACGGTGCCATCTGGAAGAGCGTTGTCTGCACCTCGGATGGTTCGAACGGTTTATCAAGAGCCGAGTTCATCTCGTGGGAGACTTTCGTTGGCACGTAATAAAGAAGAGGTCCCGGTTTTGTGAAGCCTTGGGAGGCATACAACTGCTCATAAGATTGTAGCACCTCAATCCTTTCTTCCTCCTCATTTACACACTCGGTCCCATCAGCACGACGGAGACCAGTGATCTTGTTTGTGCGCTGTCGTTGGGCCGCTTGTTGATGGCGCGAGGGTTGACGGGTGTAGTCTTCTCGCCCTTCGTTGGTGAGCCCCAAGTGGAAGGCGTGATGCAGCACAACAACAAATTTCCCTCGGTAAAGATACCAAGGTTTGTCTCCAGTAGGACTCCAGAGATGATAAGTAGGTATCAGCGGCGCAACTGACGCGGACCTGCACACAGACACAGATAACTTTGTTCCCAACGAAGTTCAGAGAGGTTCTCAATCTCTCCGGTCTTGTTGTTTACAAAGGATAAAACGCAAGGGATAATAATAGCAACTGGAAAGTAAATGCAGAAAAGTAAATATAGCGTGGAAACAATGATAAGGATATGGACCGGGATACGTGATGTTCGCTAGTGATGTCTCTCTCCCAAAAGACGATAAAATTGCTATGCGAGGTAAACAAATTACAAAAAGGCAATTGACAGGATTAAGAACGCACCGCAATGCTAAGTATGCTACAAAAGAAAGGAAGAGGTTCAAAAGCACAGGCAGTACGCCAAGATAAGTAGACGAAATCCATATGCATCTACTACTAATCATCCACCTTGAGATATCTATCCAGAACATCTCGCTGGTATTAAGTTGCGAGCCCCACCCAAAGTGTAAACCCAAAGCAACAGACAACTGCATTAAAAAGAACTCTGCGTAAAGTAAACAATCCTTGTAACCGCGGTTACAAGCACCGTTGTTTTCCCCCTTGTGGCAACAGCACATCCCCTAGACTCATGTTTCTGTCACTCAAGTGTGTCATCGGGGGGGGGGGCATGAACCCACAATCTAGCACAACGCTCCCTCTTGGAGTCACTACCTACTACTTGGCCAAAGCAATAAACAGCAACGGGGAACATGCAAGAATTACTTAGGAACAAAAATATAAGAGATAAAAACCAAATATATTACTCAATCACAATCTGAACATAATCTCATAATCCATCAGATCCTATCAAACTCAACATAGCAAAAGCAAAAATATTACAAAGGTGCCTCGATCATGTTGGGCAGCTCACGAGGTCTAAACAATGAAGATCAAAGAGGGGAGGAGAACATCATATAGCTACTGATCACGGACCCATGGTCCAAGGAAAACTACTCACGAGAAATCCGGGGAGCATCCATGGTGGAGAGTACACTCCCGGAGGTCAATCCTCCCTCCGGCAGGGTGACGGGAAGAGGTCTTCTGGTGCTCCCGATCTTCGGAAGCGCGGCGGCGGCGGAACAGAGGCGAGTTCGCGGAATAGGGTTCTGCTTCTGGGGTTTTCCCGTGACGGGGGATAAATAGGCGAAAGGGGGCAGCCAGAGGTGGGCCAGGGGCCCCAGGCGCCCCCCTGGCGCGGCCAGGGGTGGGGCCGCGCCAGGTGGCCGCCTGGCCCCCTGGCTCCCCTCTGGCCCCTCCCGGGCTCTTCTCGAAGCTTTCGTCACGCTGATTTTTTATCTGAATTTTTCCGAATTTTTCTGGCACTTTTTATATGGGGGAAAACTGAAATAGAAAAACAGCAGAAAACAGGAACTGGCACTGGGGTGCACTGAGTTAATAGGTTAGTCCAAATATGATCAAAAATGTATGAAAGTGTATCTAGATCATAGCAATATCACACAAAACATGCATGGAGCAAGCAGAAATTATAGATACGTTTTGGACGTATCAACATCCCCAAGCTTAATTCCTGCTCGTCCTCGAGTAGGTAAATGATAACAACATAATTTCTGTGGTGACATGTTAGCAACATATAAGAACTTTGAAAAGTAAAGCAATCAAGGTTAGAAATTCAATTCAAGTCATAACATGCAAGAGTCTATATTAGTATTGAAATAAGTAACAAAAGAACATTAGGTGCAAGAGCTCTAGCTGTCCGTGACTCGAATGTCTCCAAATGGTGTTTGCGTGCAAGAAGGGGGATAGGGAATACGAGAAAAAAAGTATTTCTGTGTTGAGAACTCAATCTACTAAAGTTTCACACCTGGTCTTCTTTGGAATCTTATCTTGACTCTTCCCCAGACCACTAGCCAGGTACAAGTCAATTTGATCCACTCCTTTTCGATATTTCGAGCACTCATGCAATGGATGAGCGTAAGCACGAGAGTTGTCACTTAGGATGGCAAAGAGAGAAATATGGTGGAGGAGGAAGACAAAAAGGATGAGAAAGGCTCACATCAATGAGGACAATCATAGGCAAGAGATGCCAAATGATAGATATGATGTGAGGAGTAGGGATTGCCATGCAACGGATGCACATACGAGCTAGGAAGCTCTCCAATGGAACTAGTGGGGGTGCATCTAACTTGCTCGCTCATGAAGACCTAGAGCTCTTTTTAGGAGGCTCATCCTTGGAATATGCAAGCCAAGTTCTATAGTGTGAAGGTCCCCACATAGCTATATGCATAATGATCATCTCTATGGAGTACAAGGATATAAAGGGAGTACTAGTGTGGATCTCTCAAAAGGATAGTAGTGTTGCCCCTTTCTCTTTTTTTTCTTTTTCTCCTTTTCCATTTTTTTTGTATTTTTTTGATGGCCTCAATGGCTATTTCTATTTAATTCTCATTTGTCCTCTTTGGGATCTTTTAATGTGTCCACTTTGGGATCTTTTCCTCACTGAAGGGCAACACTCTATTTTACAAGAAGGTAAAGGAGATCTTCACACTTTACAAGGTACTCAAAATCATAAAGAAGATGTAACTATCATGATGTATGCAATGTATGCCGCTGCCAGTGTAGCAGGAACATGTATGACATGAAGATCAAGTCATGAAGAGGTGGAAGTTGCATGGCAATGTAACTCGGAAAGGCTATGGAAATGCCTTGATAGGTAGGTATGGTGGCTGTTTTGAGGAAAGATATAAGGAGGCTTATGATGACAGAGCGTATCATGCCAAGGGTTTGGATGTACCGGCGAAGGTGGACACCAACTCTCGGAGTGAGAAGAAGGCAATGCACGGCACGGGAAAGGCTAGCAAAATATGGGAAGGTGGAAGTGTCAACTCTCAATACTTACATTAGTCCGAAGAACTCATGCACTTATTATCGGTAACTCTCAATCTAGTAAGGAGGTTCACAAAGAGACAAGTACCTCGAGGAGGAGTGTATGGGGGTTTGGTTATCCTTGCGCATCCTCGACTCATGGTACGTGAGTGTTCTCTGATATTCGACCCCTCAGAAGAGTAGTGATCCATCTAGTAGCTAGAGTTCTCAACTAGTTTTGTAGGTTTTGAAAATAGACACGGATTGCCCAAAATACGACACCTATCACTAATAGGCAAGAGCTCTTGACACCAAAAGTTCAAACATTACTCACATCAATACCTCAAAACTATTGCAAGCTACTACTAAAATTAAATAGCAACCTCAATTACCTACTTTCAAGACAAGACACAACTCAGTGTAACAACCAACTCTCTTAACAAGATAAACATGAAAACTAAAGAGAGTTCCAGCAACAAACTAAAACAAAAGCCAAGGATCTTGCTAAAGACAAACTAAAACTAAGACTAAACATGGCAGTAGCTATGAAAAGATAAAGAACACACAACAGCAAAAAGATAGGCATGAAGAATCCTATGATGTGTTCTAAATTTTGAAGGTGGAGCGTGTTTCTCTCCCACACAAAGTAAGACATGACCTAACTTGTTATGAACAGCAAGCAAAGCTAAAGAAACTAAAAATAAAACCTAAGAGCGAGACGCTCCAAGCATAGCACATAACGCATGAAGTGATAAAAATATAGTGAGACAAAGGACGAACTGATGATTGTTGATGGAGAAGGGGATGCACGGGGGCATCCCCAAGCTTACACGCTTGAGTCTCCTTGAATATTTATTGGGGATGCATGGGGGCATCTCCAAGCTTGAGCGCTTGACACTCCTGGATCTTCTTTCATCATCTTCCATCGCACACTTGAAAACTCCCTTCATACATAACTCATCATAAGCTGATTAGAGAGGTTAGTACCCTTAATAAATAATTTTTATCCACTGGATATAAAGATATTATTGAATAGCTACTGTTTCTCAAGAGTGCCAAAAAGTTTTTGCAAAGAAAAAGCAAGCTTAAGGTTTGCAAAAGTTAGGAGAGACAAAACGTGGCAGAATCTGTGAAAAACAGAACAGCAGATAGTAAAGAATTTTTTAGGGGTACTTCTGTAACTCAAATAAAAAAACTCAGAACATACGGAAGTTTCGTAATTGTATAGATCATACTGTGTAAAAATTTAAGCTCAAAAAGATGAACTGGGATTTTTCTGGAATTTTTCTGGTCACGAGGACAGAATCTGTTTTCTGGACAGCATGTCACAACTTTTACTTCCCTTGCCGTAAGAGGCTATAACTTGGCACAAAGCTGAAAAATAAAGATACAATGATGTTGCTACAGAAGTAAAAATCATCAAGACACAACAAAATCAAAAAATAAAAACCTAAATTCGTTGCGGGCTGCCTCCCGAAAGCTCTTCTTTAAAGCCATTAGCTAGGCATAAAGATTTTAAAAGGTGCTCTCATAAGAATAAGGACTTGAAGCAAAAGAGAGCATCAAGAAGCAAATATGAAACACATTTAAGCCGAACCCACTTCCTATGCATAGGCATCTTGTAATAAAATAAATCAAAGCAGCACAAAGAAACCAACATAGGAAGGTGGAACAAGAACATCTTCAAAACTTTCAACATAAAGAGAGTAGTTTTAGTAATATGGAAGTTTCTACAACCAAACTTTCCTCTCTCAAAATAATTTTCAGTAGTATCATGAACAACATCAAGAATATAAATATCACATAAATCATATTGTTCATGACCTACGAGCACACGTGTATTATTTTCAACACGGTTTTTAGGATCATAAGATAAATGCAACCCAACATATTGAGATTTGATAAGAGGAAAATTCTCCGGAGTTGGAGATTTCAAAAGGATAATAGGACAATCAAGTGTGGGTGCAATAGAAACAATTTCATGCTTAACATAAGGAACTATAGAGAGTTCGTTTTTGTCAGCATCATCCATAGTGGCATCTTGGCCATCAACAAAGCAAGTATCAAAATTTTCAGAAAGGGATATTTCAAGTGAGTCCTCGGAATCATGGGGTTCCTCCTCAAAGCAATCATTGGCCTCTTCTTGGGCAGCAAACATTTTATTTTTAAAATCCTCAATATAAGAATTGGAAGTATAATTCTCGAAGCAATAAGCAAGAACTGCAAAGTTTTCAGACTCAAAAATAGTATCGTGATACTTTTCAATCAAGGAAGCAATCTCATAGGCACCTTTAAAAGCAACAAACTCTTCAATATTTTCAACATCAAAGTAATCATAAACACCTTTAGCATAAGAAGATAAGATCTCATTTTCATTAAACTCACATTGGAAAGGGAGGTGTTTAAGATCTATATTAGAACAGCAAGTAAAATCATAAATGTGGCACAAAAGTTTAGCATGGCAATAAGAAACATGTATTTGATCCCATAAGTGTTTCCCTTTCTGAGATAGGCGGTGCCTCGTATAATGAGCATGCTCATCCAATGATTTTCCCTCAACCAAGTCGGTCGGGTTTTTAGCGCGAGCACAAATTGATCGAAGACGATCCAAGTGAAACATGTCCATCCTACCATATTTGGGTGTTTCATCACCCATGGTGAGGATAGCATAAATAGGCAAAGCAAGACAAAGGCAAAAGGTAGAAACTATTTTTGTGGTTTTTCATAAAGGACACTGAGATAAAAATTGAAGGGTAAACTAACAAGACTAAAAAACAAAGGTAAAGGGTAGAGTGCAACTACTCTATCTTAGCACTCGGAGTCCCCGGCAACGGCGCCAGAAATTTGCTTGATGGCGCGAGGGTTGACGGGTGTAGTCTTCTCGCCCTTCGTTGGTGAGCCCCAAGTGGAAGGCGTGATGCAGCATAGCAGCAAATTTCCCTCGGTAAAGATACCAAGGTTTGTCTCCAGTAGGACTCCAGAGATGATAAGTAGGTGTCAGCGGCGCAACTGACGCGGACCTGCACACAGACACAGATAACTTTGTTCCCAACGAAGTTCAGAGAGGTTCTCAATCTCTCCGGTCTTGTTGTTTACAAAGGATAAAACGCAAGGGATAATAATAGCAACTGGAAAGTAAATGTAGAAAAGTAAATATAGCGTGGAAACAATGATAAGGATATGGACCGGGATACGTGATGTTCGCTAGTGATGTCTCTCTCCCAAAAGACGATAAAATTGCTATGCGAGGTAAACAAATTACAGAAAGGCAATTGACAGGATTAAGAACGCACCGCAATGCTAACTATGCTATAATAGAAAGGAAGAGGTTCAAAAGCACAGGAAGTACGCCAAGATAAGTAGACCGAAATCCATCTGCATCTACTACTAATCATCCACCTTGAGATATCTATCCAGAACATCTCGCTGGTATTAAGTTGCGAGCCCCACCCAAAGTGTAAACCCAAAGCAACAGACAACTGCATTAAAAAGAACTTTGCGTAAAGTAAACAATCCTTGTAACCGCGGTTACAAGCACCGTTGTTTTCCCCCTTGTGGCAACAACACATCCCCTAGACTAATGTTTCTGTCACTCAAGCCTGTCATCGGGGGGGGGGGGGGCATGAACCCACAATCTAGCACAACGCTCCCTCTCGGAGTCACTACCTACTACTTGGCCAAAGCAATAAACAGCAACGGGGAACATGAAAGAATTACTTAGGAACAAAAATATAAGAGATAAAAACCAAATATATTACTCAATCACAATCTGAACATAATCTCATAATCCATCAGATCCTATCAAACTCAACATAGCAAAAGCAGAAATATTACAAAGGTGCCTCGATCATGTTGGGCAGCTCACGAGGTCTAAACAATGAAGATCAAAGAGGGGAGGAGAACATCACATAGCTACTGATCACGGACCCATGGTCCAAGGAAAACTACTCACGAGACATCCGGGGAGCATCCATGGTGGAGAGAAGACTCCCGGAGGTCAATCCTCCCTCCGGCAGGGTGCCGGGAAGAGGTCTTCTGGTGCTCCCGATCTTCGGAAGCGCGGCGGCGGCGGAACAGAGGCGAGTTCGCGGAATAGGGTTCTGCTTCTGGGGTTTTCCCGTGACAGGGGATAAATAGGAGAAAGGGGGCAGCTAGAGGTGGGCCAAGGGCCCCAGGCGCCCCCTGGCGCGGCCAGGGGTGGGGCCGCGCCGGGTGGCCGCCTGGGCCCCCTGGTTCCCCTCTGGCCCCTCCTGGGCTCTTCTCGAAGCTTACGTCACGCTGATTTTTATCTGAATTTTCCCGAATTTTTTTGGCACTTTTTATATGGGGGAAAACTGAAATAGAAAATAGCAGAAAAGAGGAACTGGCACTGGGGTGCACTGAGTTAATAGGTTAGTCCAAATATGATCAAAAATGTATGAAAGTGTATCTAGATCATAGCAATATCACACAAAACATGCATGGAGCAAGCAGAAATTATAGATACGTTTTGGACGTATCACTTGTGCATGGAAATATCCGAGTGATTGTTTCAGATCCTCCACTCGTTTACCCCTGATCTTTGTCTCAGTAACAAAGAGAAGGGAGGGCCCTTCTTGCTTCACAATGCTGCGAAGCTCTCGAACTGTCTCGGGGTTGCCAAGCCCCCGACAGTTCCAAGCTAGGGCGATCATTGATCCTGGCGGGGCTGGTCCACAGCCTCCGCCAAATCATCAGAATCAACAGTCAAATCCTCTTCTCCAAATTGTAGAGACTTTTTCTTTTTGGGATCCCGAGGCTCACCTCCAACCTTGCTGGGAGAGTTTAGTATGGCATTCCTCTTGGTCCTCTGGAGCCCCAGCTCTGAAGCCAGTGTCAAGGAGGTGGGGATGTCCTCCACCATGGTTGCACGTGAGGATGGATCCAGCCCCTTAACCTTCTCCACATAGGTGCCAGTAGAGTTTGCATTGAACTTGAAAACAACATTCTTCGCTTGTCCCGTGTTATCACGCGGGATCAAAGGGTGTCGGCGTGCTTCTTTCTGCTGCTGGTTTCCAGTTTGCTTGGTGTACGCAGTCTTACCCGCATCTTTCTCCTTCAGAGGGATAGAAGCTTGGGGCTTGGCCACAGCCGCCTGCGGCTTCTATTTTGCCTCTGGGAATCTGATCCTGGCATCATATTCAAACGATCCGTCTGCTTTCCTAGGCAGCGGATTATGACAGTGTGTGTCTGGGTGTCCCAATTTCCCACACGTGAAACAAAAATATGGTAGTCGTTCAAAGAGGACCCCGTAGCGGTCTACCTTCTTCCTCCAGAGCGAGTTGAACAACACTACCCTCCTTAATGGCGCATGCACATCAATCCAGACTTTGGCCCTCATGCTCTGCCCCCACCCTTTACTCGTACCAGAGAGGTCGAGCTTGATGAAATCCCCAATCTGTGATGCCACCACCTTTGCCCTTTCTTCATTCAACCAATTGAACGGAAGGTCATGCACTCTAATCCACATAGGGATCTTGTCAAACTTAACCTCATGCGGTCTCATGCTCCAATCGAAGATGCTAAGCACCACCGCATGCTTTCCGATCATCCATGGTGAGCTTTCCCAGATCCGATCGACGTCGGTTTTCAACTCCATACTCGCCACAAAGATGTTATCTCCCATCACTTTGAATTTGAGCCCCTTTGGACTACCCCAGGCTGGTGTGACGCCCCCAAAATCAATCCGTGTACAGTAATCATACACACAGGGTACACGGCTGAGATTAGGGTGCCACGGTGGTAATATCACAGCACAACACTAAACACAAAAGGATAAACAAATATGTTACAATAGAGGGGGTCACGCGGACCCGAATACATAAGTCATACAAGCCATAATATCTGAGTACAGACATAGTTAGTCAAGTTTTGCCTTAAGAAGGCTAGCACAAATCACATCAGAGATACAAATCGAAAAGGCGAGGCCTCCTGCCTGGGATCCACAGAACTACTCCTGGTCAACGGGGAACTCGACGTCGTATTAGGCGCCTCCGGGGTACTCCTCCTCCTGGGCTCCAACATCGGCTGCAGCGGCCGATCAGGCAAAACAGTAAAGGAAATAAAGAAGGTGAGTATCTAGTATACCCGCGAGACATACGTCCGCTACTAAGCATTATGCATTGTATCAACGGAAATAAGAGGCTGTATATAGTGGAATGAAAGATAGAAATCAGAATAAGGATAAGAAGCTAGGCCTATCGAAGACTAGCATCTTCCGACGATGTCTTGCAGCATGAGGTAAGAATCAGCCAACAGTTTATATAAAGCATAAGGTAACAATGCAGCAGAAGTTGCTGCAGCATTGTATAATATAAGTTGTAATGATTAACAATAATAATAATGCCTCCGAGTTCCCTTCCTCGACTCCCTGCGAGGAAGAAGACCCGGAACCGTACAGTTTAATAGTAATAGTTTCTAGTGGTAAGATCCAGCTTCAGCATAAAGCGTCCTGTTACCGTGGACACGGCTATTCGAATAGATTAATCTTCCCTGCAGGGGTGCACTTGTGTTACGCTACACGCACGGATCTCCAGGGTGGCGGGAACCTTGTTAGGGAACGCTCCACCGAGGCTATCCGACACTTCATAGCCCATCTTTCAAACTCAACAGAGAGGCCATCCGCCGGTCTAAATCCTAAGTACCCCAACCCGAACGTACTCCTGCACGGTGCGTGGCTGGCCGGTGAATTTAAAGCAAATCCAAATAAGACACCACCGCGCGAGAAAATAAGACAACACCACTTCCCGGCAATCAGCCCGCAGTACTGCTGACGTCTGAAGAGTCCTCGGACGACACTACGAAGCAGAGGAGCCCATAACACGTAATTCCCACGGGTAGGTAGTGCGTACATGGCATATAGCCAACTCAAGACATTCACTGAACCATTTAGCATTTTAATTAACCTGCGTGACAACCGTTATCGTTGCCTCGACTTAACTGACCCGCGGACAACGACAGCAGCCAGGACCACCAGTACATCGGTGCCTGCCCCGTCGTCCCACCAAGTCACTGCGGTTACCAACAAGGTGAACCGTCTCCTTACCTTGTCTCGCGTGTGCTCCTGGAGGAGCTCGACTTTCGTGGTTGGGTAACTCTCGCGGCCAACGATCAGGGGCCAAGCACACCGGTACACTGGTCGTACCCTCCCTGTCGTCCCGTCGCAATACCGCTCGCGGGCACCGTTGGGTCGCCCGACTTCTTACCTAAAGGACAACTGTTGATCAGGACCCTAAGGCGGTAAGACAAAGTCAGCCTCGAGTGGAGTACAAGGATTACTCCTTGATAGCTCACACTTGAGGTGACTAGGCATAACCCAGATAGGGGCCTTAGACGGTGTCTGCATGTACCGTACATGTGCAGTTTATAATTATCGTATCCGCGTTCACTCCCCTGAGTGATCGCGGCCCTCTATCTAATCCTAGCTAACAATGCGCATGGCTCACTGCTGAATAATGCATAATAATAATAGGCAGCATAGGATAAAGGAGGTACATCAAGGGGCGACAAAAAAAATAGGCTATGCAATTGAATAGGATTGTAACGTAGCAGCAGCAGTAACAATGCCTAGTGCAAGAAAGTACGGAAAGGTAGGCGATATCTGGGGAAGAGAATGGCTCTGCTTGCCTGGAAGCTCGACGGTAGTAGTAGGGTCGTCGACGAAGTAGTCGTACTCAGCAGCGGTGTAGTCGACGGCAGCAACGGGGTCTACCGGAGATTAAGGGGGAAGAAACAGTAAATACAAAGCAAGCATATACAAACAGATGCATGACATGACAGATGAAATGTTAACGGTATTCTAACGCAGTGCAATGCACATTGCTCGGAACGGAAATTCATCTGAGGATGAACTACCGGCTCGGGATGATTACCGGACAGGGTGACCGGAGGGGGAAAGATCAAGCCGGAGGTGTCGTGGTTACCGGAACAATATAAGGGGGGTGTATCCGTGCTAGTTGATCTATTCTGAGAAACATTCGTGTTCGGAATAAATTCATCCGGGCACTCTAACAGTACCGGACAATTTATCGGACAGTCGGTCCGGAGGGGGATGGTTCGATGTTCGTTGTGTTAGAGGAGTGTGATAAACATACGGATAGCGTATTCGTATTCGTTATATTTTTCTGATCAATTTTCATGTATAAAGTTTTTGAATCCGAGTTACGGTTTAAAAGTTATTGAATTTCAAAGTTTTAAATCATTTAAATGATTTTCTGAATTTCTTTTATTATTTATTCAACATTATCCAGAACATTATCCAAAACATTATCCAAAACAGTGCCTGACATGTGGGACCCACATGTCAGCCTCTATTTATTTATAAAACATTTTAATAAATCAAAATAGCCTCTAGGCCCACATGTCAGCCACTAGAATTTATAATTTTATTTATTCCTAAATGACTTACAGCTGGGGCCCAGTTGTCAGTGTCACAGAGGTAATTATCAAGTCTAATTTATTTAAATAGCCCGGGGGGGGGCACTGTCAGTGACTGGGAGGGGGGGTTAACTTTTGTTAAGTTAAAAGTGGGGTTAGCCGGGGGTGACCCACATGTCAGTGGCTTATCCGAGGGGGATTAGTGCTAGGCACGTATCTGACCAGGGGCCCCCGCATGGCAGCGACTGGGAGGTCCGCCGGAGTCGCGCCGGCGACTGGACTCCGGCGAACTCGAGCTGGAGCTCGATTTACTGGGCCATATTGCGCGATTCTTTTTGCATTCGATCGAGTAGAGTGACCCGCGTCGATCTGGGGTGGGGGAGAGTGATGGGGCGGTCCAGGTCGAGCTCTGCTTCAAAAATGGCGGAGCAGCCGCTCGGGCTCCAATGGTGAACTACGACACGCTACGAAATCGAGCTAACTACCGGTCCAAATCGAACGCACGCATCACAAGGGTCCTACTGGTGCACTTGGCGCGGGCTGGGACAGACCAAGTCGACGGCTACGACGACGTGTCACGGCGGCCGGAGTAAGAGAATTGGGGGAAAAGGCTACGGGCTTATCGAGCACCTACGGATTGTTGGCGATGACAGAGGTGCTCACCACGAACGCGTCGGGGTTGGCAGCGGGCTCGGGGAGGGGCTGAGGTGGCCGGAATCGGTCGCCGATCTCGGCGGCTAGAGCTTGAAGACGACGAAGATTCCGAGTGCTGTGGTGGCTCCCGTCAGCAACGGGCTGCACTGGAAGATGGGGTCGACGGCGGCGAGTGCGATGGACACGATGGCTTGGGCTAGTTCGTCGAGTGGCCGCGGTTGGCCACGACAGTGAACGGCGGCGGCTCGGGAGGATTTTCCCCGAGGCGTGCGAGAAGAGGAGGAGGGGAAATGGAGGGGGAGGATGTCCAGGGGGTGGCTGGGGGCGTTCTTATCCCGTCGGCGTCGGGAGGGAGCAGGTGGAGGCGGGGCCAGCTCGCCAGCGTCGTCGGCGAGCTCGGCCGTACGGGAGAAGGTGAGGGGGGTGGTTGGGGAAGAAGAAAAGTGGTGGGGGTGGGCTGGGCTGAGGTGGGCCTCGCCCCAGGCGAGCTTTAATCATTTTCTTTTTCTTCTTATTTTCCATTCTGTTCTTTTCCATTAGTAATTAATTCAGTGCCTCTTGCATTTTTGTAAAATGTGTAACCTGGTCCATAATTAGTAATATATATTCCTAGGGTGCCACAAAAAGTTTAGGCTTAAAATAAAACCATTTACTATTTCTTTATAATATTCAATTGTCAAATGGGGCTGTTTTTCTTGGTGTTTGAATTGTTTGAATTTTCCAATGGCAAAATAAAATACTATAACCATATGGGCATGACCCAATAATTATTTGTGATTTTATAAAAGTGGTCCCATGATTTTTGGGCAAAGTTTAATTGCAACATATTTTTCCTAGCAACCAAAAGGCATTTTTGAATATGATAAAATGGAAGTGGATCATGGCAAGGTTTGCATAGGGATTAGCAACAGTGATTAGTCCACAGTAAAAGTGATTAATGTTACAGGCAACTGAGGGTGTTTCAGCTGGGCGCAAGGCGCTGCTGATAGTCTGCACATGGAACTCAACAATGGACAGAACCTTCCCAGCGATGGAGAAACTCGCCCTCTCTGCTGTGTCATCCATTTCATCCATGACGGTGATCCTATTATCTGCGTCCGTTAGGTTAAGAGAGTTGAGCATCTCAACCATGCCGGCCGCCTCCACTTTCCCGCCTCCACCTTCCTCCTCCCGTCGAACCTCTTCCCGGTCTGATCCCGCCATCCTGGAGGAGAGGATGGCGCGGTCCCTTCCAGAGAAGATCGTCGCCTGCGTAGAAGTCTTCTTTACGCCTCGAGAAACCTAGATCGCCTCGAGCGTCGCCGCCGCACTCCCGAAACCCTAGGAAAATGTTTCAGGGGCAGTGGAAAACGCCCCCACTAAGCCTAATCACCTGCCCCCCACTAAGCCCAACTGTAGAAAAAACAAGCCCACTAGAATAGGATCGCTCTACGACCGGTTGTGTACACAACTCCTGAAGCATTGCCTAGTACAGTACATAGTCACGTAGATACACATCTCGTCGCACGGGATAAACAACATCCTTCGTGACCTAGCCTATCATCTCTATTTTCTAAACCGCCGCCGCTGCAGCGCAGTCGCCGGCTAGCCGTCGTGCCGCGCTCAATCATCCACTCTTCGTCGCCTGTCCCTCGCGGCTCGCGCCGTCATGGCCTTGCTCGGCAACATTGCGCTAGGCCGCCAGCGCAACCTCATCTTGTTTGCAATTCCCCGCTTCTAATTGACATCAAGGTAAAATTTCTATAAAAAGTTTCTTTAAATTGTTTGTTTGTTTACTTTTATGTTAAAAACCATCTTATTATCTTAGTATTGTTAATTTATGTGTATAATCTATCAAATTGTGTGATTAGGTCACCTTAATTTTTTATCTATTGACGTTGAGGTTTTGTAAATTGATATTACATGAAACCTAATGAAGAGGTATTTTAAAAAATCAACAACTTCAAATATGCCCGAGTTAGTTGGTTTGGACAAGCTTCCTAGGGATCCATCTACCAGAAAGAGGATTCTAGATTACGATCCTAAGCAATATGAGCATATACGAAGGAAGTATTTGATGTGGGGGGCCATCGATCTCGTCCTAAAACATTTAAGTCAATAATGTTTGGAAATATTAATAGGTATTTAAACCTTGATTAGTATGATGAGCATGGTGGTAATTGGATTGAGTACAATGAGCACATGACAATGCATATTGCTTGTGTTACTATTTATTCCGGGTAACAACAAAGTTAACAAACTTGGGCATGATACATTTATAGTAGATGACTTTCACAATTGGAAAAAGCCATAAAAATATTAATATATTTATGTGATTCATTTGGTCTCAAATGATAGTTTCTTTTCACTTTTAGATGAACTTGGTTACCATACGAATAATGAAGTGATTACGCCTGCATTTTAGTTTGCATCGACCTTTTTTTACCTTGTTGGTTCACGAATGCGGTCACACATTGCCTCCTCTCAACTTTTTTTCTGGGTCCGCCCCTGCTCTCAACATGCACACACTCCACTTCATCATGCATGCCACATCATCTTCCACTAGCATATTTCTCTCAACATGCAACATCATCCAACATGCATGAGAAACACTCACCTCAATATGTCACTATGCATAATAAAAACCCACATGCAACATGCATGTATGGGAATTTTTATTTTACTATGATATTTATATTAAATCCATATATTAGTTCAAAAGTTATTGTATCAAATATACATGCTTCATTTAACCAAACATTTTCACTGAAATATTTTGCAAAAAAGTTCCGCAACAACGTGCGGGGCATCATCTAGTTAATTAAGATGTGGGTGCTCAATTTTGACCTGGTCCATCCTGAATTGGCTAGCTCTTTCATGTGGGCCTCTTTCTCCAGATGGTGTTCGTTCTGTCACTGAATAAAAAAAGTCCATGGATGGTTTGTGCCGGCCTACGTTGAGTCTATGTGCGTAGGAGGATTGCATATGGTTGTACATTATTTTAGGGGTGCTATTTATAGTATGTATACGCATGCATGATTGAGTTGCTTCGGCCAATTAGATGTAAGCACGAAGGATCAGTTGCACATATTGATTGCGTGACTGCATGTATATATGTTCAGCAGGGGCCAGAGCAGATGCGCTATACTGCTTTAAGCCCGTACATATTTTGCAGGCGACCGCAAAATCGCCTTCTGCCGCTATATCTATGGCGCGGAGGAGGATTTAGGGTTCTCGTGTCGTCCCAAACTTTTCCTCCGGTGAATGCGATCAAAGAAGCGGTGGACACCGGTGAGGAAGACACGTCCGAGCGTGTAGAGGCTGTCAACGATGAGCTTGAGCTCGCAGAGGTCGTGAAGACCTCCGCGGTCGACTACTACCTCTACCGCAACTACAAGTGAGGCGGCTCCCCGCATCCTCCGATTACCACGTAGTAGATGTTCTTTTTTTTCATGTTTGAGTGCTTCGGCGATGTTTCGATCAAAATGTATACCACGAACTCTCTATCTAAAAATTCCGTAAATATGACATTAGTTATGCCGTATCTGTTTTGACGCGACGAATTTAGTATTGCATATGTGTTTTTACGGCGAACCACATCCGGAATATGGCGATCAGAATTATAGCACATCTTCTAGAGTTGTTTTTATGTATGATTCAAAGTGGGAGGATATTCGTGAGCCATGTCAAGATCTCTTGCTGACGATTCTACGGTGGTGACCACAATGGGTTGAGTGTCACTTCTAGCCTTACGGCTGAAGTTTTTTTATCACACACATTAACACCATCAACAACAGTATTTTTTTCTACGAAACGCCAGTTTCAACAGACCCATGGCTATCCAGGTCCCAACCCACAAAAAAGAGGATGCAACCAAGTTCAGACCCAACGCCAAGTAAACAACTCCCAACGACGTCTCAATACCATAGCCAGCGCGGCGAAGCGCGCTCGGTACTTCTAGTATCTTTTTCTAAAGTTACTAGCATGGTGGAGCATTTGGCAACATCCCAGACCCCAGTCTCCTTTTCGCAAATTCAGTTCATGTTCATATCAAATTTGTGAGTCATATTTTTGTAGGATATGTATTAAACATATTGTATAACAAAATATTAGAATTATGGCATATGGTAGTCGCCCATATACACCACTAGCATATTTGTCAGCCTATGAAAAAGGTAAATGTAGGTTAGTTTGTCAGACAACAATCTACAGATGTATCACTAGTTCACTACCAACTATTATTTGATCATCACTCATAATTTTTTTGTTAATGGTCATCATCTGCTACGGAGTTTCTGAGCCGTCTGACAAAGAATTCACTACCAGTGGAGGATAGTAATAATATCAATAATTCAAATAAGAAATAATAGTAACACAAATTGTATAAATGTATAATTTAATAAAGGTAAAAACTAAAGCATCGTGAGATAAATTAATCCTTAGATTTAAGAAAATTCCTAGTAAATTTTAATTATCTTAGATAATCATACTTTTTTTATTTCAAAAAATTTCTATCTTGAACATTTAATTATAAATAAATGTAAGTAGTAAATATGCTATCTTAGGGAACCAAGAGACTAAGGTCCGTACATGCTTCACATGATTTTCCCTATTTAAATCATACTTTATATATATGCAAATAAATTGCCAGTTAGTAATGTACACATCCAATTGCTAGGCTACTTGGTTAGTCAGTTCAGTTTAACGACCTGGTAAATGGTGATGGTGGGAGTTCAAATAGAGACAAACATTTCAAATATAGTATGGGCTAGTACAACTCTATTGTAAAATTATTTGAACTTGGACTAGAGCTTGTTCAACTCAAGTGTAGAATTATTTGAACCAGAACGAGTAGTTCAACTTTAGTGTAAAATAAACATGGGCTCGGGCTCCAGTTTTCAATGCGTAGCTTGGGCTGAAAGCCCGAAAAAGCCTGGATAAAGAGCAAATCCATATTCTATTATAAATATTAGAGGATACCCCGCGCGTTGTTGCGGGAATCGGTTGTAATATATTTCAAGTGATTTTATTGTTTGAAACATGAATAGTTAAATTTAAACTAAAAAAATAATGTAGTAGGAACATGAATAGCTGAAACATGATTGTATTTGATTATTGTGTAGTTGAAAATATTTATTGAATATATTGATAGAATATAATGAAAAACTTTTATCATGCATGTTTAGTGAATGTTTGATGAGATTAATGTGTGCATGGGGTCAAATAATAATGAGAAAACTCATGCATATTATGGCGGACCTTTGATGGTGTGGCATGTGTGCATGGTAAGATAATAGAGATAATGGAGATCAACTATGTAGGTATACTAGAAGTATATCCCGCGCGTTGCTGCGGGAATTGCTATGAAAACTATATGCATAAATAAAAAGTATAAAAGTGTGATACATTAAGTTGTCTAAGTGAAGATGCAGCAGAAATATGTGTGTATTAAAATTATTAGGGTGGACAATAAAATGATTAAAATATGGTTGATATGGAGATTGCACATAGAGTTTAATAAATATTTTAGTTGAGATGAGATGGACAATTGATTGGCTAAGAAATGGATGATGTGGATAGCTTGCATGTGAAGAGAGACAATTTAAATGACCTAAGTGGGTGACATGGATAATTGATTGGCTAGATGATGTGGATAGCTTGCATGTTGAGATAGACAACTTAAATGATATATAGTGGGGTTTTATTTTATAAAAAGTATAGATATAGATAGGTATATCATAGTATTAAATACCCAAAAGTTATTATTGTAATCAAAAAAGTGCATTGTTCATATGTTTTGACTCGGGCTAGGGATGGATTTTGAGGTCCGGCTTAGCAAAACACGACCCGATTCCAGTCTAGGCCCGGAGAATGCCCAGGTCAAGTGTAATATTTTTTTAAGGGGGTAAACTGCCCTAGGGCATCTATATTTCATGTGATAGTAGGGCTACATCATTTGACATAATGTCAATCAGAAAATTCGGGGGCTCATCTTTCCAAACAATGGTAGATGAGACCTCTGATCTACTAGCTAGCACATGTGCAGCACTGTTAATTTCCCTAGGACAATGGTGAAACTTTACTGTGTTAAAGCTCTTGCATAGAAAGGTACATTCTTCAAATATCGCCGCCGAGACACCCAGTGAGTTGCCTTCATCTTGCATAGTATTGACGACCTCCAGGCAATCTGATTCAACCAAGAGGTTGTTGCATCCCAGCTCCTGCGCCAACAGTAGTCCATTCTTCAGCGCCCTAGCTTCAGCGCTGGCCGCCTCTTCAACATAAGGGATGGCGCTGGAAGCTGCAGCAATGAAGAATCCTCCAGAATCGCGAATGATGACCCACGTACCTCCTGAACCGGTGTCCGCATCAAAAGATGCATCCACGTTTACCTTCACGAAGTTTTCCGGGGGTTTGGACCATCCCGCTGACCGCAGGTGGCTCTTCTTCTTCGAGTTTGCCTTCACAAAGTTTTTTGTTAGGGACAAGATTGCTTGCGCCGATCTGGTCGGATCCGTAACAGCCTCCCCATGGGTAATATTCCTTCTTTCCCACCAAATGTACCACGAGCCCACCGCAACAAGTGCCATCCTGTTGATGTCCGGCGAGAGTGGGGCGGCAATATTTGGCCTTCTGAGAAACTCCAGTAGAACTGAGTCGACCCTGTGGTTCATCTGCCTAATACAATTGAGCTCTTGGTCTAGGCCCAAAAGTCTCCATATTGTATGTGCTCCCGGGCAATTGAACAGAGCATGGTCAATGCTTTCACAGTCCCCAGAGCAGATTGGACATTGAGAGCTTGTAATCATGTGTCGGTTGGCAAGAACCCCCAAGCATGGTAGCGCCCCCAGCAAAACCTTCCAACAGTGAATTTTTACTTTTGCAGGTACCGGTAATTTCCAAAGGATCTTCCACACCGGACTAGCACTTGAGGTATCGGTTGGATTAGTTCTCCTCAATTTTCGTCCGTGTTGATGATCCCACTCAGCATGATAAGCCGATCTGCAAGAAAACACCCTGTTTCTCTCGAGGTGCCAAGACACAAAATCCTCCATCATCCCCATATCCAGCGGAATATTGAGAGTTCGCTGGGCATCTATGGGCCAGAAAATGTCTCTAATCATATCCTCATCCCACTGCCTTGTGTGTTCACCGATGAGCTCAGAGACTTTTGTCACCACGATATTTCCTCTACGAGTAATGATTTTCCTTGATGGACTACTGTGAATCCAAGGATCTTCCAAAATATCAATTTTGGAGCCATCTCCAACTCGCCAAATATACCCCTTCTTGAAAGTCTGGATGCCCTCCCATAAGCTCTGCCAAGTGAAAGAGTTGCCCTTCTTAAGGGGGCAGCTTAACAGGTCGCCATTGGGGAAGTATTTGGTCCTGAGCACCCTGGCACACAATGAATCCGGCACCACGAGAAGCCTCCAACATTGCTTGGCCAGGAGGGCTAAGGTAAAACAGTGTAGATCACTGAATCCCATGCCTCCACGGCCCTTGGGGATACTCTTCTTCCACCAAGAAAACTAGTGCATACGTTTTTTATCCTCCGTGTCCCACCACCAATAGTTGGAGAGGGCAACCACCACTGCATTACAAATCATCTTGGGCAATTTAAATACTGACATGGCATAGGTAGGAATTTCCTGTAAAACAGCCTTAATCAGGATTTCCTTTCCCCCTGCCAAAAGTAGCTTCTCCTTCCATCCTCGAATCCTTGACAGAACACGGTCCACTATATGCTGGAAGCAATCTGTCCTTTCCAGTCCTACGATTGGAGGAAGGCCAAGATATTTATCCGTAATTGCTTCAACCATTATGTTAAGCCGGTTGCACACTTCCACCTTTGAAGAAATAGATGTGCATGGGCTGAAGAAGACCGTTGATTTCTGCTCGCTCACAAGCTGCCCCGAGGCCAGGCAGTAATCGTCAAGGGCTCTCCTCAAACTTTCTGCATTCGAGCTATCTGCCCTCATGAGGATCAGGGAATCGTCAGCAAAGAGGAGGTGGGAGATCGCCGGAGCATCACGGCAGACTTTCACTCTGATGAGGCGACTGGATTCCTCCTCAACCGAGAGTAGGCTGGAGAGCCCTTCCGCAAACAACAAGAACAAGTAAGGTGATAATGGGTCTCCTTGACGGAGGCCCCTCGATGGTGTGAACGTATGTGAGAAAGAATTATTCACCTGAACCTGATATGTGACCGAAGAGACGCACTACATAATCAGAGAAACCCAGGTTGGCGAGAACCCAAGTTGAATCATAATCATCTCCAAGAAATTCCACTCCACCCGATCGTACGCCTTGTGCATATCCAGTTTCACAACACAAAGTCCGAATTTCCCCGTTGTCTTCCTCTTTATGGTGTGATAAGATTCGAAAGCCAGCAAGAAATTGTCTGTGATTAGACGCCCCGGGACAAAGGCTCTCTGGTTTGGGGAGACAATATCATCAAGGAGGTGTTTCAACCTGCTGGCCAGAAGCTTTGAGATTACCTTGTACACAACGTTACAAAGGCTGATGGGCCAGAACTGGGTAACCAGCTCGGGGCTGTCAACCTTTGGAATTAGCACTATAGTAGTGTTGTTCCACCCCACCGGTATCTTCCTTGAGTTGACCGCCAGAAGCACCTCATCCGTGAGGTCCTCGCCAATGATATGCCAGAAACGTTGGTAAAACACAGCATGAAGTCCGTCCGCCCTAGGTGCTGTAAGATCGCCGATTGCGAACATGGCCTTCTTCACCTCCTCCCGAGTGAACGGTTTCAGCAGCTCATCATTCATGGCCTGGGTCACTCTTGGTTTAACTTTGTTGATCACATCCTGGTTTGGTACACCAGCACCCGAAGTAAAAAGCTCCTGGAAGTAGGATGAAATGTTAGCTTCGAGGGTAGCAGGATCGTCCACCCAGTTGCCAGCCTCGTCTTTAAGTTTTTTGATGAAGTTTTTCCTTTGTCTAGCCGTAGCCGATCTGTGGAAGAATTCCGTATTGCGGTCGCCTTTACACAACCAGTCAGCCCGGCCTCTTTGCATCCAGTAGATCTCCTCTTGCTCGATCAGCCTCTCTATTTCGAGATGTAACATGTGCTGCACTGCAACCGCCTCATCAGACAGCGGCCCAGATAAGATATTATTCAGTTGTTTCTGCAGATCACGAAGCCGAGTTCTCGGGCCTTTCAAGACCGTTTTATCCCAGCTATGAAGTGGCATATGAGTTTGCGAGGTAGCATCTGCAAACGCCACCCCAACTTGATGCTTGGCCGATTCCCACGCAGTCTGCACAATTTCCTCCACGTTTGTTTCAGCGAGCCATCTTGCATCAAAGCGCTTTGGACTCGTTGTTGGACGAGACTGGATCCCTGACAGGAATTCAGTGTCAAGGACAATTGGGCGGTGATCGGACTTATCAAACTCCTCGATTGAAACCCCCTGGTGTGGAAACATGTCCACCCGTTTGATGTTTCCAACAGCTCTGTCCAGCCTCTCGCGGATTAAACCACGACGCCAGGTGAACAAGTCACCCGTGTATCCGAGATCATCCAATCCATAGTCCCGAAGAGCCGAACTGAACGCTTGCATGCATCTTTGGGGCCGTGGCGCTCCCCCTTTTTTCTCATGTGCTTGTAAGATCTCATTAAAATCCCCCCCCCACTGTCCAGGGGAGGTCTATTATCCCATGTAATTCTCGAACATATTCCCACGTCAAATATTTCCGCTCCCCACTGGGCTCTCCGTAAAAGCCAGTGAATCTCCACCCTGAGTCAGTGTCTTCCTTGACCCTGATGTCGATGTAGTTACTATGGATCTTATGTGAGCTGACACCCAAGTTGGACATCCACATCATCAAGAGGCCCCCATTTCGACCATCACTTTCAGACACAGGCATCTCCTCAAACCCCAGTCGTTTTCGAAGCTTTTCTGCCTTAGCTGTATCCAGATGTGTTTCAGACAGAAACAACACATCCGCGCGTACACGCCCTTGGACCCCCAAGAGCGCTCTAACCGCCGCAGGTTTGCGCATCCCGCGGCAGTTCCAAGATAAGAGTTTCATTGCGCCCGGTCGAGCCCCTCTAGGGGACTTGCCGATAATGGGTGGCTGGAATCCATCACAGCCAGGTCGTCGGTCTTCGATCTCTTCGATTCCTTCGAAGTAGACTCCTCATCCTTCTCCTCAGAAGCTTCTCCCATCAAAGCATTTTTATCAGTGATCATAGGATCATCTTCAGGATTTGGCACATTCAAGCCCTCAAAAACGAGTCTCTTCCTGTTCTCACTCCTTTCCCTCTCACTGTCGGGTCCAGATTTGATGGGGCTGGATGCCGTATCGGATAGATCATCCTTTGGTCTTGCATTGCCTTTGCCCGTGTCCAAACCCCGTGAAGCACCCATATTCATCTCCATCCCTCTCTTCTGGCCTAGGCGGGGAGCTAGCAGCCAATCCCCCCACTTCAAAGCCTCTGGCGCATGCTTGCCAGAACCATGTTCAAGAAAAGTGTGCCCCATCAGACCGCACACATAGCAGAAAATAGGCATTTTCTCGTATAGGATTTTGTAGTACACCTTCCTCTTTGCTTTCGTTATTGAGAGCGCTCTCATCAGGGGGTCCTTGATATCCAGACGAACCCTAACCCTAACAACTCTGCCGTTCCCCCACCACGGGTTCAGCATCACACCTTCCACCGTCCCAAGCTTCTTTGCCATGGAACGTATCACCGCCTCTTTCCTGAACAATGGTGGTAGATCGAGGATCTGCACCCAGACGGAAATCTTCTCGAGGGGCACTTCCTCATATTTGGTAAACCCATCGTAAGGTTCGATGAGAACACCTTGATCTCTGAACAACCAGGGCCTTTGTTCTGTTACACGGTTCCAATCCCCAACACAATTCACCGTGATTACAAACAGATTTTCTCCAAGAGAATTAAACGACGCCCCCTGCGCCAGACTCCAGGCCATCTTCATGTTCTCGTAGAAAGCAATCTTGCTGAAGGGTTTATCTGTATGCACCTTGGCCAAGACCATGAACTCATCCGCATACACCTCGTCAAGGAATTCCTCCTCAAAATCCAGGTCGTCCTCTTCCCGATCATCAAGGTTGAGACTCCCGATCAGATCATCCATCCCAGAGCTTCTGGTCGCACTATTCGCCGAAAAGAGGGAGCCTGACGCCATCAGGTTCCGAGCAAATTGGTTTTTGGTGGCCGGGGAGAGCAGCCAGGCCGCCTAATATGGAACTCCGCACGTCACACCTCTCCGTAGACGAAGCGAACTCGATCTCACGTCCAATCCGAGAAGAACTCGAGGCCCTAGATGTCGCCTCCAGGGGAATAGATAAACCCTAGACGTCGCCGCCAGGGGAAAAACTGAATTAAAAGACGCGTGTGTTGGATATTATTTTAACTAGTGTAATATTATTTTAACTAGGAGTACGCAAAATCAAAAGACGCATGTGTTGGATATATTAAAAAATTCCAAGCAATTTAATTCCTAGATAAATCATGAGTATGACGCATGCAAGATTAATCTCATATACTGATACTTAATCATGCAATTCAAATCTACGCAAATAACACATATATGTACGCAGACAATAAACATGGCATAGATGAAAACAATGATGAACGGGATGAGTAGATCATACCCTCCGTTCGGCCAGATTGCAGCAGCGGATGCGCTGCTAGCAGCAGCGAGTTCGTCAGCGGTCTTCTTGACGGTGGCTTCCTCCTGAGCGAGCTTCTCGGCGGCGGCCTTCTCAGCTTCAGTAGCCATGGCGACGTAGAGGAAGTAGTCGAAGTAGACGAACGGAAGCGAGCAGTCGCGTCGTAGACGCTCCCCAAAAACCTTATTGCTCCTTTCCCGGTGCAGGATCGCAAGGAGAACGGTTCCGGAGGCCTGCTCTCCCGCACAGCCGTGCACGTGGCGGACGGGATGGGATCGTCGGGGGCAGCGGGTGCGTGGAACGACGTGGGCGGTGCGCGAGGAAGAACAAATGTGATCTATTCTGTAGTGCGGCGGCTAGGGTTGCCACGCCTCCAATTTATACACAGCCGGGATAGGGCGACGTGGGACCGGATAACTCGTGATTAATTGCATTAACTCATAATTAATGTCAATTAATTAGCCGTTTCTGACTGGTAAAAATTAAGCGCACACATGACATAGGTATTAGCTTAGCTCAGCTTAATTCCGCAAACCGCGGCGCACGCGCGTCGTGACGAGGCGGACGGCGGAGGAGGAGCGCGCGTGAGCTCTCACTCTTCTACTTGCTCAATAGCATATAGGAGAACTCATCTTATAAAGAGGTACAACCCACCCTCCACTTTCGGGTAGGACTAAACTTAGCACCACACCCATATCATATTTTCCCACATGAGCCCTTAGAGATTTTCTAAAATTGTTAGCTGGACCTAAAGCCTCTGCCTTATTTCAACAGCATGTGGGTCTTAACATTTGAATGAGATATCCTATATTTTTCCATGATCCTCATCCGATGCCACGGAGTTGTTCTGTATTCTTTTAAATTCCAACGGTTTCCCAAATAATTTTTTTCTGTAATGATAAATGTGATAATATTTTACATAAAGGTAAAATTATATGAAAATCAGTTAATATGCATGCACGTATATTTCTAATAATCAATATCTCAAGGAAACATGTTATATTACTTTTTACTTTTTACTTTTTTTTTCAAAAACAGAACATATACACACTTACAACAGGCACGTACACTTATCCCTCTAAAAAGATACACACATAAGTTGTATTTATATGAGCATAATGGTGCGTTTTTATATTTCCTACTCCGTATTTTTTTTATAAAGTTACTAGCATTGTGGTGCGTTTGGCAACATCCCAGTCTCCTTTTCGAAAATTCAATTCAAGTTCATATCAAATTTGTGAGTCATATTTTATAGGATATGTATTAACAACATATTGTATAAGAAAAAAAATATAATTATGACATATGTGGCCTATACACCACTAGCATATTTGTTAGTCTATGAAAAAGGTAATAGTAGGCTAGTTTGTCGACAGCAATGTACAGATGTATCACTACCAACTATTATTTGATCATCACTCATAAAAAATGTTATTGGTCATCATCTGCTATGGAGTCTCTGAGCTGTCTGATGAAGAATTCTCTAGTACAGGAGGATAGTAATAATATCAATAATTCAAATATTTAGAAATAATAGTAACACAAATTGTATATAAATATAATTTAAATCAGGCAAAAAAAACACCATGAAATAAATTAATCATAATGTATCCTTTGATTTAAGAAAATTCTCACTAAGATTTAATTAACTTAGATAATCATACATTCATTATTTCAAAAGTTTTGTCTTGAACATTTAATTAGCAATAAAAGTAAGTAGTAAATATGTCATCTTAGGGGATCTATTGACATCACAAAGACTCACATAGAATATGAAGTAAAGATGCTATGTTAGGAGATTTATTAGTAACCCACAAAATGCTTAATTAATGTAACGAAACAATTACCCGTGTTCACATTAGGCTGACCAAATACTAAGAGTTTTCATTATTCCTTGTGAGGACCTTTCACATTTCAATTACTACACTCGGTTTCAGAATGCACACCATTATTTTTCAAATTTGAAATATATTTTAGGCATACATAGTCTCTAAGATGCATTTTGATCATTACTTCGTAAATTCTCTTTGTTACTTTTTATGAAGAAAATTATCCTAGTAAATTACATGGCTACTTTATTGATCAATATGTAGCCATTCTCTTCTCAATCTTACTCCATTTATAATGTACATACCAAAAGTTCAAGTTATGCTTTATTCAAATTGCACTTCTTTCGATACAATAAATTTAGAGTAAAATATGATGTAAAATTTTAGACAATTGGAACTTATGCAATTTAATGCCAATGATTAGTAATACTAAGATAGCCAGCTAGTTAGATTAGACACAATTGCAATGGTTACTCTACAAGCATATTGTTGATCAATACTCAGCTTGTGCATTCGATTTTTTCGGTTCGATTCGGTTCGGTTTATACGGTTTTCAGTTTATACGGTTTTTATACTTCGGTTTATACGGTTTTATACATAGATACGGTTCGGTATCGGTAATAACCACTTGTTATCAGTTCAGTTTCGGTAATTGACGAGGGGGTGACCCCACGACTCCCGCATGTGAGGCTACCTGGTGCGTATGAAGGCAGAAGGCCCGCCACGACAGGCCCACGACTGGCCCGACCAGGCACCGACATAGGAGTCCGCGACTAGCATGAAAGGCACAACTTGGTGTACAAGGCAAGACTAGAACTAGGAAACTATCTCTGTAACCTAGTACGGACTCCCCGAGACCTAGCCTAGTATATAAAGGCTGGGAGGGGAGACGTCCAGAAAACACAATACACATCTACTCATCTAGCCTTGCAAGAACTCGCCTTGGCCTCCACTGTAATCGCCCCCTTACGCAATAATATCGAGCAGGAAGTGCTTCTCCTGTTAGCCGACGAGTATCGTCCAACATGTGCCTTCTCTATGACTAACCCAGGGTCCCTGACCATGGGATTTGCCGGGGTTGATCCCCGTCAATTGGCGCCGTCTGTGGGAAATACACAGGTTAGAATCACAATCGCGACGGTCCCGCCCTCAGCAGATCAAGACTCGAGGACTAGAACCAGATCTAGCCAGCTCGAGGAATTCAAGTTCACCACAAGCATATCCATCATCTCGTCAAGATCATCTAGCCTGCAGCCGAATCAAATCCGGCACCCCGACGACCATCAGATCCATCGTCGACGGAAGAGAACTCGACGACTCAGAAGGCAAACGCAAGGACTCTACTTGGGGACACCACTCGAAGAGTCGCGACGTGTAACAGAAGGCTCGCCCACCAGTCGACGAACCGCCGCCGCCCGGACTCCCACCACACGCCAAGACAGCGACTCCGAAACCCTGACCGGAGAGTACTACGACCCGGATCGAAGGGCAGATGAATTCGCCAACTTCATCCGGAGCCAATCACTCAGCGACTGATACGTCCAAAACGTATCTATAATTTCTGCTTACTCCATGCCTCTTTTGTGTGATATTGCTATGATATTGATGAACTTCCATACACTTTTGATCATATTTGGACTAACCTATTAACTCAGTGCACCCCAGTGCCAGTTCCTGTTTTCTGCTGTTTTTCTATTTCAGGTTTCCCCCTTATTAAAAGTACCAGAAAAATTCCGGGAAAAATATAGGAAAAATCAGCGTACCGTAAGCTTCACTAAGAGCCCGAGAGGGGATAGAGGGGAGCCAGGGGGGCCAGGCGGCCAGGCCCCTGGTCGCGCCAGGGGGGGCGCCTGGAGCCCCTGGCCCACCTCTGGCTGCCCCCTTTCGCCTATTTATTCCCCGCGACGAGAAACCCTCGGGGACGGAACCCTTTTTCGCGATCTCACCTCTGTTCCGCCGCCGCCGTGCTTCCAAGATCGGGAGCACCAGTAGACCTCTTCTCGGCACCGTGCCGGAGAGAGGAAGCACCTCCGGGAGCTTCTCCACCACCATGGATTCTTCCCGGATGAACCGTAAGTAGTCCACCTTGGACCATGGGTCCATGATCAGTAGCTATGTGATGTTCTCCTCCCCTCTTTGTTCTTCATGGATTAGACCTCGTGAGCTGCCCTACATGATCGAGGCACATATGTAATCTTTCTGCTGTTGCTATGCTGAGTTTGCTGGGATCCGATGGATTATGAGATTATGTTCAGATTGTGATTGAGTTATATATTTGATTCTCTTCTTTTATATTTATGTTCTTGAGTAACTCTTGCATGTTCTCCGTTGCTGTTTATTGCTTTAGCCAAGTAGTAGGTAGTGACTCCAAGAGGGAGCGTTATGCATGATTGTGGGTTCATCCCCCCGATGACTAGCTTGAGTGACAGAAACATGAGTCTAGGGGATGTGTTGTTGCCACAAGGGGGAAAACAACGGTGCTTGTACTTGCGGGTGCAATGATTGTTTACTTTACGCAAAGTTCTTTAATGCAGTTGTCTGTTGCTTTGAGTTTACACTTTGGGTGGGATTCGCAACTTAATACCAGCGAGATGTTCTGGATAGATATCTCAAGGTGGATGATTAGTGGGTAGATGCAGATGGATTTCGGTCTACTTGTCTTGGCGTACCGCCCGTGCTTTTGAGCCTCTTCCTTTCTGTTTTGCATAATTAGCATTGGTTTGCGTACATAATCCTGTCAATTGCCCAGCTGTAATTTGTTACCTCGCATGGCTATTTTATCGTCTTTTGGGAGAGAGACATCACTAGTGAACATCATAGGACCCTGGTCCATATTTACACCACTGTTTACACTATCAATTTACTTTCTGTATTTACTTTTCCGTAGCTATCACTATCATTATTATCCTGTGTGTTTTATCCTTTGTAAACAGCAAGGCCAGAGGAATTGACAACTCCTCTGTACTCGTTGGGAGCTAAGCTATCTGTGTGTGTGCAGGTCCAGGAGAAGTAAGTGATTATCAACGGTGCATCATTTGCCGAACCACCTACTTGTTGACCTTGGAGTCCTACTGGAGACAATCTAAACCTTAGCGTCTTCGCTAAGGGAAATTTGCCACTACGCTACATCTCACCTTCCACTTGGGGTAACCAACGGGGAGCGAGAAGTTATCTCGTGTATCAAGCAAATTTCTGGCGCCGTTGCCGGGGACTCCACTCTTCAAGATAGGGGAGTTGCACACTATCTTTTATCTTTGCTTTTTAGTCTTGTTAGTTTACCTTTCAGTTTTTTGCTTTAGTGTCTTTTATAAAAAATGAATAAAATATTTATCTTGCTTTTAGTTATTCTTTCTGTTTAGTCAAGCATGTTTGGATTTGGTGCCTTGAGGGAGTCTGAGATCTTAGAATTCCATCAAAGGGATGGAGAAAATATGAAGAAGGCTTGGGATAGAATTTCTGATGCACATAGGAGAGATATGCCTTGGATATCTATAAAAATTGTGCTTAGAAATTTTTACCATTGTCTTTTTAGATGGTGCAAGCACTCTCTTGATATTATAGCTAAAGGGGATTTCTTAGCTTGTGATGAAGCTAGAGCTCTTGAAATTATACATGGTATATCTAGTTACTTTGTTTATGATCATAGTTTTGATACTGTTATAGATAGACTTGCTACTATTGAAAAGTGATTGGATGCTCTAGACTTGAAAAAGGAAAAGAAACCCCATCCAAATAAGAAAGATGTTTATGAGATAGATGGTGACTGGGAACCCTTTGTTAGAATTAGCATCTCTAACCAAGACTTCCTTGACTTTTGTGACATTGGATCTATGGTTTCTACTATGCCAAAAGTTGTTTATGATTCTTTAAAATTTAACATGGACAAATTATCATCCTATCATGAACATGCTAATGGGGATATTTCTGAGATCCAGGGAAGGATAAAAGATGTACCAGTGACATTCCTTAAAGGGATTGCAATGGTTGATTTCTTTTTCATGAAGCCAAACCAAGGAAACATAGTGCTTGGTAGGTATTTCCTCCGAGCCATGAAAGGCTTCATTGATATAGGTAAGGGACAAATACGCCTACGCGGGAAGGCAAAAGGTGTGTACCCCTTTCCTAAAAGGAACAAGGCTGAACTTGTTGAGGAACCATTTGAATCATATTACAACTCTGATTATTATGATGATCTTTGATTCCTTCTATTTGCATTAAGCCTAGCTAATGGCTTTAAAGAAGCGCTTTCGGGAGACAGCTCGCAACGAATTTAGGATTTCCTTTTTGTTTTTCTTCTGTTTTTAGCGGTCTTGATGGTTGTTACTACTGTAGAAACATCATTGTATCTTTACTTTTCAAGCTTTGTGCCTTTTATAGCCTCATACGACAAGGGAAGTGAAAGTTGTGACATGCTGTCCAGAAAACAGATTCTGTCCTTGTGACTAGAAAAATCACAGAAAAATCCCAGTTCATCTTTTTGAGCTGAATTTTTTACACAGCATGCTCTATACAATTACGAAACTTTTGTATGTTCTGAGTTTTTTTATTTGAGATGCAGAAGTATCCCTAAAAAAATTCTTTACTACCTGCTGGTCTGTTTTTCACAGATTCTGTCCTGTTTTGCCTTTTCTTCGTTTTGCAAACCTTAAGCTTGCTTTTTCTATGCAAAAACCTTTTGGCACTCTTGAGAAACAGTAGCTCTTCAATATTATCTTTATTTACAGTAGAGAAAAATTATTTTATTATGGGTACTAACCTCGCTAATCAGATTATGATGAGTTATGTATGAAGGGAGTTTTCAAGTGTGTGAGGGAAGATGATGAAAGAAGATTAAGAAGTGTCAAGCGTTCAAGCTTGCGGATGCCCCCATGCATCCCCAAGAAATATTCAAGGAGACTCAAGCGTCTAAGCTTGGGGATGCTGACGGGGATCAACCCCGGCAAATCCCATGGTCAGGGACCCTGGGTTAGTCATGAGAGACACAGGTTGGACGATAGCTCGTCGGCAAACAGGAAGGCTCACTCCTGCTCGATATTATTGATGGGGGAGATGCAATTACAGGGGAGGCCAAGGCTGGAGCGCTCAAGGCTAGGGTTACAGGTGAGATTCGATATCTTAGGCGTCACCCCTCCTAGCCCTTATATACCGGGCCAGGTCTCGGGGAGTCCCTCTACGTGTACAAGTATGCTTTCCTAACCCTAGCTTGCTCCATACGGTAGGTCTTCGCACCTTCCTTTCGAGTTGCAGACTCCTACATTGGTACCAACTAGCGGGTTGAGGCTGTATCTTCATGGGCTTTCTGCCTTCATGGACACCAGGTAGGCTCATCCGTAGGAGTCGTGGGGTCACCCCCTCGTCAGTATCCCCCGAGTGCCTGGGGGACTCGAAGAGTCGCGCAGGGACCCGAGTACATTCATTCGTTGTTCTTTGGTATGCACGGTTTATCCGCGGGTCGCTGGCAGCCTGGTGGCCATGACAAAACCTGTTTCGAGGGATGCTAAGCTGAAAGGGCCCAAGGAGTCGACGGGTCGAGCCTTGGTGAATTGCACTAGGGCAAATACCACAGTAGACCAATCAAACCCACGTCCCTCCACGTGAGCTTGGAACACTGGTGTCGAGCAAAAGTCCGGCCGCTTCAGGTCTTACGGTGTTCATTTGCCGCCAGTAATGCGTGTAGCCTAAGGCGCGTCCGCCCGGCTTTTCTATCATGCTCTGCGCATGGGAAATGTTGGGAGTGAAATCGCTCTTCGGCAAGTCCCAGACCGGCCGTACTTCGCAGCGGGGTCTTACCTACACGCTAATCTTGCGTGGCATCTGGGCACAGTGTATCGTGTTCCAGGAAGGTGTGTTTTTGAGGCGCGGAGCCTTATAGCATTGCACCCGCTTGGAACAAAACATCAAGCGAGTTGTTCACTCATTCACCCGAGGAGTTTTGTTTCGAGTGCTCAGTCGGGGGGTTATTCGCGAGTAATCACTCGAATGCCGTTTCGGCTCTTCAGGTGAGGGAGCACCCGGGACTCTTAGCACCGTATGGTCTTGGTGAATGCTTGTTTGTCTTTACGTCGGATTGAGGGAGCACCCGAGACTCTCATAAGTGCGAGTGGTCACTCGAGCACGTGGCCAACCTTTAGGTGAGGGAGCACCCGGGACTCTTATGATGTATGCTCCCGATGGGAGTAAGATGTTTTTATTCCTTGGGGAAAAGATCTAAAAAATAAAATCTTGAGGTCTTGATGTCTTTTTTTTACTGCTTGTCAGGGATGGTGATGCCTCTGTTTGATGGCTGTCAGGGATGCGCTGCCAGTGAACCGTCATTTCTTTAGGACCGGTCATAATAATGGCCGTTGTGGCGTTCGGCGAGCGCCGGTTGAGTTTCCCAGACGCGCGTTGGAAACGCGCGTGAATTGACGCGTCGTGTGTACAGTGCGTCCCGTGGGAAAGCATCTTCGTTGTGGAGTCCGAGACGGCTGGGACGATTGGTCTTTGAATTAATTATTGCCGTCGTCTTGGATTCCTTGTGCTGTGAGGATGGTTGCTCCATAAATAGGTCTTTCTCTTCCGTGCCTCTATCCAACTTGCTACTTCACCTCTTCCTTCATCTCTTCTTCCGCTGATGGGTCCCAAGCGAGGTGTTGGCCATGGCCGTGTTCGTCGTGGCCGTGGTGGCCGTACACCACGCTCATGCCGTGGTGGTCATCATGGTGCGGCGCCAGTGCCTTCCTCCTCTCCCTTGGAGGAGGGATTCTGGCGCTATGATTTTATTTTGCGTGTTCGTGGCAAAAGTGCTAATCGCATCCTTCTTCCCTCTGCTTTTTCTGTCATTGTCTCTAAGCGTGGCTTGGATGGCTTGCTTCTACGTTTTCAAGGGAGCTGTCGATCTCCTTCTTATGTTGACTTGGAGGTTGATAGCTCTCACTTGATTTCTCTTGGCTCTGGTTGGAGTTTGTTTGATCGGCGGTTGAATTTGCGAGATGGCGATATGCTCAGCTGTCGTTTTGACGGCGAAAGCACTGTCACTATCCGCGCATTCGATCCGAGTGGCAATAGCATGGATCTGCCTGGGCAGGAGTCGAGCAGCGACGACTCCACAGAGTCGAGGAATCCATCGCCGGCGTCTTCGACTGCTTCTTCCTCCAGGGACTCTTCTGGTGGTGGTGGTGAGCCGTCTTCAACTGCTTCCTCCTCTGCTTCTGAAGAAGACCTCGATGTCAAGCCACCGGTTAAACGAGCGCGGCAGGCGACCTTGTAGAACTGGAGGCAGCGGCGTCATCTTCGCCGGCAACTTGGGCGGAGCTGGAGAAGAAGCTAGAGGAGCAGGAGAAGAAGCTGGTGGAGCATCGTCTCCAATGGCTCCGCAAATAAGTCGAGCTTCACCTTTTGTTATGTCATTGACATCATGAGCCTGCTGCTTCGACTCCTACTTTGTCTGTGATGATGCTCTTGTAGTAGAGTCGGCTACCCCTCATGGGCACACATGTAGAAGTTATAATTCCTTGGGTGATTCCCACTTGTAACAAGATATGTCTTCTATCCAAATGTAGTTGAATCCTTTTTGTACTGAGGGTGTAAAATGTGCTTTATCTTTTGTAATGGAATTTATATTTGTGCCTTTACGCGACAAAAACTGTTGCTCGAGTCCTGGACGATCAGGAGTTGTCTTTGATTTCTTTGTGTTCAAATCCTTTGCAGCCGAGGGCGGTCTTCGAGTCCGTCCAATACTTTGCACTTGCGGGTTTTATCGGGTGCGCGACAGCGCTCCCCATGGGAGTAGCCCCCGAGGCTACGCTTGAGTCGAAGGGTCAGGCGTAGGCTAAAATTTGTTTCTTTTGTCGTTGTTTATCGGGTGCGCGACAACGCTCCCGATGGGAGTAGCCCCCGAGTCTTTAGGTGATCGTTGGCGATCGGGTGAATACTAAATGAGCTTCTGCTTCCTCTAAAGTTTCTTCAAGAGTGCTTATATCTTCATCTGGTTGTGGCCCTGTCAAGACCCCAAGTGCTCATGAAGAAGATCGCGTAGGCGATAGCGTTGCTCGGGGGAAGTTTGCTCTTAAGCCCCCGAGTGCTTTACTTGAGATCGCGTAGGCGATAGAGTTGCTCGAGGGGATTTTATCTTTAAGCCCCCGAGTGCTTTACTTGAGATCGCGTAGGCGATAGAGTTTCTCAGGGGGATTTTATCTTTAAGCCCCCGAGTGTTTTACTTGAGATCGCGTAGGCGATAGAGTTGCTCGGGGGGATTTTATCTTTAAGCCCCCGAGTGTTTTACTTGAGATCGCGTAGGCGATAGAGTTGCTCGAGGGGATTTTATCTTTAAGCCCCCGAGTGCTTTACTTGAGATCGCGTAGGCGATAGAGTTGCTCGGGGGGATTTTATCTTTAAACCCCCGAGTGCTTTACCTGAGATCGCGTAGGCGATAGAGTTTCTCGGGGGGATTTTGCTCTTAAACCCCCGAGTGCTTTACTTGAGATCGCGTAGGCGATAGAGTTGCTCGGGGGGATTTTATTCTTAAGCCCCCGAGTGCTTTACTTGAGATCGCGTAGGCGATAGAAATGCTCGGGGGGATTTTGCTCTTAAGCCCCCGAGTCCTTTAAGATGGCAGTATTTGGGCAACATTTATTTTATTGCAGTCAAGCTGTTTACATGAGTTGCCAGTCACGTCCGACCGATAGGGGCTATGGATAGAACAGTCGCAAGTTTGCTACGTTCCATGGGTTGCCCACGTCCTCGTCTGTCTTCGGGTTCTTCAGCCTGTAGGCACCGCCTCCGATGACTTCTGAGACTATGAATGGTCCTTCCCATTGCGGGGCAAGTTTATGGACCTTCTCTTGTATTAGTCGCAGGACTAGATCACCTTTGTTGAAGGTTCTGGTGCGCAATCGACTGCTTTGGTAGATACGTAGTTTGTCTCCGTATCCCTCTGATTTTGTCAGGGCTGTGTCTCTTGCTTCGTCAGACATATCCTTGTCATCTTGTAGTGCTTCTTCTGCTTCCTCTTCTTCGTATCCAGTGACCCGGGGTGCTCCAAACTTGAGGTCGTGTGGTAGGACTGCCTTTGCCCCGTACACCATGAAGAAGGGTGTGTATTGGGTCGCGGTGTTTGGTGTAGTTCGTAGACTCCACAGGACCGCGGGGAGCTCTTCTACCCAGTTGCCGGCGGCTTGCTCGAGTGGTGCGAGGAGCCGTTTCTTGATTCCCCCGCAGACAAGGCCGTTTTCTTTTTCCACCTGGCCGTTAGACCGCGGGTGCACGACTGATGCATAATTGATTTTGATTCCCAGTTCTTCGCAGAAGTTCTGAAATTCTATGGCTGTGAAGTTCGTTCCATTGTCCGTGATGATGTTGTGTGGCACTCTGAATCTGAATATGATCGACTTGATGAAGTTGATGGCCGTGAGGGCTGTGGAGCTGGTGATTGGCACTGCTTCAATCCATTTAGTGAACTTGTCGACTGCGGCGAGCAGGTGTGTCCTTCCGCCCTTTGATGATTTCTTGAGTGGGCCTACCATGTCGAGTCCCCAGGTGGCGAATGGCCAGGATAGTGGTATGGTTTTGAGCTCTGATGTGGGAGCGTGTGGCCTGTTGGCGAATTTCTGGCAAGCGACGCAACGTCGTACTATCTCCTCTGCGTTTTTCATGGCTGTGGGCCAGTAGAACCCAACTCGGAATGCTTTGGACACGAGCACTCAACTGCTCGCGTGGTGCCCGCAGGTGCCTTCGTGGATTTCGAGCAGTAGGGCTTGGCCGTCTTCTTCGTCGATACACCTTTGGAGTATTTGAGTGATGTTGCGCTTGTATAGTTGTCTGTTGATCACCGTGAACGCCTTGGATCGTCGGTTGATGCGTCGTGCTTCGGCCACGTCTTGTGGTAGCGTGCCTTCGATTAGGAATCGGAGAAAAGGTTTTGTCCAGACTGGTCCTTCGAGATCTGTCGGAGCTGTGCTGTCGAATGTGCTGGTGCTTGCGCCTTCTAATGGCGTTGCTGCTGCCACCTGCGCCATTTCTGTTGCGTGTTCGCCGTCCTCGACTGCTTCAGGTGTTGCTTCCTGGACCTTGATGGATCTCCGGCTGATGCTTTTGAGAAAAACGCTGGGTGGTACAGGTCCCCGGGTCGAACCGATGTTCGCGAGCTCGTCGGCTTCTGTGTTGTTGTCCCTGGTGATGTAGTTGAGCTCGCAACCATCGAAAGTTCCTTCGGGTTCGTTGTAGAGCTTTTGGTATGCTGCCATGTTGTCGGCTATTGCGTTGCAATTTCTCATCGTCTGCTGGACGACGAGATTGGAGTCCCCGTAGATTATGAGGCGAGTGGCTCCGCATGTTTTGGCCATGCGCATGCCATGGAGGAGTGCCTCGTATTCTGCCTCGTTGTTGGAGGCGTTACTGAAATTGATCTGGAGGACGTATTTCAGCTTCGTTCCTTTAGGGGAGGTGAGCACGACTCCTGCCCCAGCTCCTTGTTGTCTTTTGGACCCATCGAAGAACATTGACCATGAGTTTGATAGGTCCGGAGGGCCTGGTGTCTGAACCTCCGTCCACTCGACCAGAAAGTCTTTGAGTACTTGGGCTTTGATGGCTGTTGGGTGCTTGAACTGCAGGTCCCGTGGGCTGAGCTCGATGTTCCACTCGGCGACTCGCCCGGTTGCTCCAGGGTTGTTGAGGATGTCAGCGAGTGGTGCGCTGCTCACGATTGTGATAGGGTGCTCGTCGATGTAGTGGGATACCTTCCTTGAGGTCATGACTATTGCCAGTAGTAGCTTTTGATAGTGCGGGTACCGCTGCTGGGATTTGGTCAGGAGCATGCTGAGATAGTAGATTGGTCTCTGGATGCTCTGGATCTTGCCTTCTTCTGCGCGCTCTACAATGAGCGCTGTGCTTACTACACTGCTACGTGCTGCCACTTAGAGGTATAGCTTCTCTCGTTCCTTGGGTACCGACAGTATTGGTTTAGTCGAGAGTGTCTTTTTCAGGTCCGCAAATGCTTGCCGGGCTTCTTCCGTCCACTCGAATTTCTCTCCTTTTCTGAGCGGCTGATAGAAAGGCATCGTGCGTTCTCCCAGCCTGCTAATGAAGCGGCTTAGGGCTGCAAGTTTTCCAGTGAGCTGCTGTACTCCTTTGACGTCGGTTGGTTCTTGCATGCAGGTGATGGCTTGGACTTTCTCAAGATTTTCCTCGATTCCTCGGGCAGAGACCATGTAGCCAAGCAGCTTTCCCGCCGGTACACCGAATGCGCACTTCTTTGGGTTGAGTTTGATTCTGTATTTGTTGAGCGCCGCGGAGGTTTCGCGCAGGTCGTCGAGTAGTGTGGCTGCTTTTTAGGTCTTGATGACGATGTCATCTACGTAGACTTGCACGTTTCTTCCAATTTGCTCTTTCAGGCAGGCCTGCATCATTCGTTGGTAAGTGGCGCCTGCGTTTTTGAGCCCGAAGGGCATGGTCCTGTAGCAGAATATGACATATGGGGTGATGAACGATGTGTGCTCTTCGTCTTCTTCCTTCATCCTGATTTGGTTGTACCCTGAGTAAGCGTTGAGGAAGGAAAGTAGATCGCACCCTGCTGTTGAATCGATTATCTGATCGATCCTGGGAAGGGGGAAGTGATCCTTCGGGCAATGCTTGTTGACTGGCCCGTAGTCGACACACATGCGCAGCATGGTCGTGTCTTTCTTGGGCACCAGCACTGGGTTGGCTATCCAGGTGGCTTTCTTCGTTTCTCGGATGAACTGAGCGTCGAGTAACCGGTTGACTTCCTCTCCGATTGCTCTGCGCTTTGGCTCCGAGAATCGTCTCAGTGCTTGCTTCACCGGCTTCGTGTTTGGCTTGATGCGTAGGGCGTGTTCCGCGAATTCGCGTGGTATCCCAGGCATGTCGGCTGGGCACCAGGTGAATATTTCCCACTCGTCTCGAAGGAAAGCGACGAGAGCCGTCGCCTGTTCCCCTGGTAGGTGGGCATACACGCGGACTGTGTTGTCCGGGTTCCTCGGGTGCACTTGGTGAGTGACTGTGTCGCTGTCGATGCTGAAGTCGCGTCCGTACTCCCTGGATTCGCTTCGGCTTACCAGCGGGAAGGTACTCTTGTCCGTCACCATGGCTATTTCTCTGAGTTCTTGTTCGGCTCCGAATGTGTCAGAGATTCTGTGGAAGTCGCGATCACATTGATCGGATTTGATGAAGCTTCCGTTTATCGTGAGGACTCCTCTTGATCCTGGCATCTTGAGCTTGAGATAGGCGTAGTGTGAGACCGCCATGAACTGCGTGAATGCTGGCCGTCCCAATATGGCATGATACTGTGATTGCTAGTCGAGTACCTCGAACTCGAGGACGTGCTTTGAGAAGTTGCGTCGGTTGCCGAAGACAACCTCGAGTTCGATGACTCCGATGGATGTGGCTGCTTCTCCCGGGACTACCCCGTGTAACTCGGTGCTTGATTTTCTCCATACTGATCTTGGGATCAGCATCTTTTGCAGGCTGCTGGCGAAGATGATGTTCATGCTGCTACCTCTGTCCATGAAGACCCGATCCATGTCGTATCCTCCGGTTTGTGCATCGAGTACTAGGGGCGCGTGCCCCGGTCTGGGTACTGTGGGTGGATGGTCGTCCTGTGAGAACGTGATGCTGGTCTCCGCGTCATGTAGTTGGTAGACTTCGACTATGTTTATGCTCTCAGCTGCTCTGGCCTGCAGGGTTTGGGCGTCGCGTTGCGCTTGCGGTACCCTTCCTTCTTGGATCATGAGCACCTGTGCTTGCAGCGGGCTGTGACGTCCTTCCGGGCTTGATATCGGCGATTGCTCGGGTCGCTGGTTGCGTCTGTCTTCCTTCTGCTTCTCCTTCTTGAGGACCTCGGCTAACTCGTTGAATAGGCGGCAGTCTCTCAAAGTGTGACCTGACCTGACGCGTCCCCAGTCGTCCTCGAAGCTGTGGATCATGCAGGGTCCTGCTAGCTGCTCTCTAGCCGTGAGTTTGCTAGATCCGTCGTGCCTCTTCGTTCTTGAGATTCTGAAGATCTGCTCGTGATCCTCCGGGTGCTCGTGGAAGTGAGGGTCGGTTTCGACTCCTCGACTCGTGTCTTGGTGCTTGATGAGGTTGGCGAATTCATCCAGTCTTCGATCTGGGTCGTAGTACTCGTCTACAGGTGTCTCGGAGTCGCTGTCTTGGTTGGAGGCATATGCTCGCGCGACTGCGTGTCGTCGAGTGGTCGTCGGTTGTGCGGCTGCGTGATGTGGCTCGTTCGTTGGGGCCTCGCCGTAGATCTCCCGCGCGTGCCTTTTGGGTCGTCGATTCCTTCTTACTTGGCGGTGGTTCTGCTGATCGCTGGATTCAATGTCGCAGTCTTCGTCTTGATGTGCGGCGGGTGCCCGGGCGGTGGTGGGTTGTCGAAAGATTTGTGAGTCCTCGGTTGCGCGTCGTAGTTCGTCGAGTGGGATTCCTTCGTAGAGGCCCCTCGCCGTTCTTCTGGGTCGTCGACTCTTCTGGCGTCGGCGCTGTATATGGCCGTTACCGTAGTATCGGTCTTGGCACGACTGCGGCTTGAGTGGTCTTGATGGGGCGGCGGAGATGTTCGCCGTGATCTTGAATCCTTCGAGTGGGCTAGATCTGGGTCTTGCCCTTGAGTCGTAGCTTACTGTGGACGGGACCGCCGAGATCGTGATCCCAACCTGTGTAGTTCCCATAGACGGCGCCAATTGACGGGGATCAACCCAGGCAAATCCCATGGTCAGGGACCCTGGGTTAGTCATGAGAGACACAGGTTGGACGATAGCTCGTCGGCAAACAGGAAGGCTCGCTCCTGCTCGATATTATTGATGGGGGAGATGCAATTACAGGGGAGGCCAAGGCTGGAGCGCTCAAGGCTAGGGTTACAGGTGAGATTCGATATCTTAGGCGTCACCCCTCCTAGCCCTTATATACCGGGCCAGGTCTCGGGGAGTCCCTCTACGTGTACAAGTATGCTTTCCTAACCCTAGCTTGCTCCGTACGGTAGGTCTTCGCACCTTCCTTGCGAGTTGCAGACTCCTACGTTGGTACCAACTAGCGGGCTGAGGCTGTATGTTCATGGGCTTTCTTCCTTCATGGACACCAGGTAGGCTCATCTGTAGGAGTCGTGGGGTCACCCCCTCGTCATATGCCCCCGTGCATCCCCTTCTCCATCGACAATTATCAGTTCGTCTCTCGTTTCACTATATATTTATCACTTCATGCGTTATGTGCTATTCTTGGAGCGTCTCGCTCTTAGGTTTTGTTTTTAGTTTTCTTTAGCTTTGCTTGCTTTTCATAACAAGTTAGAGCCCAGCTTTATTTGTGTGGGAGAGAAACACGCTCCACTTCCAAAATTTAGAACACAACATAGGATTTTTCCTGCTTATCTCTGTTGTGTTTGTTCTTTATCTTTCCATAGCTTCTGTCATGTTTTGCTCTTAGCTTTCATGATTATATTTTAAAAGAGCTTTTGTTTAGTTTGTTGCTAGAACTCTCTTGAGTTTTCATGTTTATCTTGTTTAGAGAGTTTGCATGTTGCACTGAGTTTTGTGTCTTGACTTGAAGTAGGTAATTGAGGTTGCTATTATTTTAGTAGTAGTAACTTGCAAAAGTTTTGAGGTGTTGTCTTGAGTAATGTATGGACTTTTGGTGTCAAGAGCTTTAGCCTATTAGTGATAGATGTCGTATTTTGGGCAATCTGTGTTTATTTTCAAAACTTACAAAATTAGTTGAGAACTTTAGCTAGTAGATGGATCACTACTCTTTTGAGCGGTCGAATATTAGAGTACACTCACGTACCATGAGTCGAGGATGCGCAAGGATAACTAAACCCCCATACACTCCTCCTCGGGGTACTTGTCTCTTTGTGAACCTCCTTATTAGATTGAGAGTTACTGTTAATAAGTGCATGAGTTCTTCGGACTAATGTGAGTATTCGAAAGTTGACACTTCCACCTTCCCATATTTTGCTAGCCTTTCCTGTGCCGTGCATTGCTTTCTTCTCACTCCGAGAGTTAGCGTCCACCTTCGCCGGTACATCGAACCCCTTGGCACGATACGCTCTGTCATCATAAAGCTCCTTATATCCTTCCTCAAAACAGCCACCACACCTACCTATCAAGGCATTTCCATAGCCTTTCTGAGATACATTGCCATGCAACATCCATCTTCTCATGACTTGATCTTCATGTCATACATGCTACTTGCTTGATCTATGAGCCGCATGCTAGTTGGGCCTTGCCCTAATCATTGCTACATGAGGCGCTAGTATCATTGCATATCCTGCTACACTGGCAGAGGCATACATTTGCATACATCATGATAGTTACATTTTATTTATGATTTGAGTACTTTGTAAAGTGTGAAAGATCTTCTATACTTTTTGTAATATATAGAGTGTTGCCCCTAAAGTGAGGAAAAGATCTCAAAGTGGAAAAATTAAAAGATCCCAAAGTGGACAAATTAAAAGATCCCAAAGAGGACAAATGAGAATTAAATAGAAAGAGCCATTGAGGCCACCAAAAAAATACAAAAAAATAGAAAAAAGAAATAAAAAGAGAGAAGGGGGCACACTACTATTCCTTTTGAGAGATCCACAGTCGTACTCCATCTTATATCTTGTACTCCATAGAGATTATCATTCATGCATATAGCTATGTGGGGACCTTCACACTATAGAACTTGGCTTGTATATTGCAATGATGAGCCTCCTCAAATGAGCTCTAGGTCTTATTGAGAAAGCAAGTTGGATGCACCCCCACTAGTTCCATTGGAGAGCTTTTAGCTCATATGTGCATCCGTTGCATGACAATCCCTACTCCTCACACCATATCTATCATTTGGCTTTCTCTCGCCTATGATTGTCCTCATTGATGTGAGCCTTTCACACCTTTTTTGTCTTCCTCCTCCACCTTATTCTCTCTTTGCCATCCTAAGTGTCAACTTTCTTGCTTACGCTCATCCATTGAATGAGTGCTCAAAATGTCGAAAAGGAGTGGATCATTTTGACTTGTACCTGGCTAGTGGTCTGGGGATGAGTCAAGATAAGATTCCAAAGAAGACCAAGTGTGACACTTTAGTAGATTGAGTTCTCAACTTAAAAATACTTTTTCTCGTATATCCCTATCCCCTTTCTTGCACGCAAACACCATTTGGAGACATTCGAGTCACGGACAGCGAGAGCTCTTGCACCTTTATGTTCTTATGTTGCTTATTTCAATACTAGATATAGACTTTTGCCTGTTATGACTTGAATTGAATTGCATGCTTTGATTACTTTACTTACAAAGTTCTTATATGGTTGTTAGCATGTCACCACAGAAATTATGCTTGTTATCATTTACCTACTCAAGGACGAGCTGGAATTAAGCTTGGGGATGTTGATACGTCCAAAATGTATCTATAATTTCTGCTTGCTCCATGCCTCTTTTGTGTGATATTACTATGATATTGATGAACTTCCATACACTTTTGATCATATTTGGACTAACCTATTAACTCAGTGCACCCCAGTGCCAGTTCCTGTTTTCAGCTGTTTTTCTATTTCAGGTTCCCCCCTAATTAAAAGTACCAGAAAAACTTCGGGAAAATATAGGAAAAATCAGCGTTCCGGAAGCTTCACGAAGAGCCCGAGAGGGGCCAGAGGGGAGCCAGGGGGACCCAGGCGGCCAGAGGGCGCGGCCACGCCCCTGGCCGCGCCAGGGGTTCTCCTGGAGCCCCTGGCCCACCTCTGGCTGCCCCCTTTCGCCTATTTATTCCCCGTGACGAGAAACCCTCGGGGACGGAACCCTTTTTCGGGATCTCTCCTCTGCTCCGCCGGCGCCGCGCTTCCAAGATCGGAGCACCAGAAGACCTCTTCCCGGCACCCTGTCGGAGGGAGGAACCACCTCCGGGAGCTTCTCCACCACCATGGATGTTTCCCGGATGAACCGTGAGTAGTCCACCTTGGACCATGGGTCCATGATCAGTAGCTATGTGATGTTCTCCTCCCCTCTTTGTTCTTCATGGATTAGACCTCGTGAGCTGCCCTACATGATCGAGGCACAAATGTAATCTTTCTGCTGTTGTTATGCTGAGTTTGCTGGGATCCGATGGATTATAAGATTATGTTCAGATTGTGATTGAGTTATATATTTGATTCTCTTCTTTTATATTTATGTTCTTGAGTAACTCTTGCATGTTCTCCGTCGCTGTTTATTGCTTTGGCCAAGTAGTAGGTAGTGACTCCAAGAGGGAGCGTTATGCATGATTGTGGGTTCATCCCCCCCGATGACTAGCTTGAGTGACAGAAACATGAGTCTAGGGGATGTGTTGTTGCCACAAGAGGGAAAACAACGGTGCTTGTACTTGCGGGTGCAATGATTGTTTACTTTACGCAAAGTTCTTTAATGCAGTTGTCTGTTGCTTTGAGTTTACACTCTGGGTGGGATTCACAACTTAGTACCAGCGAGATGTTCTGGATAGATATCTCAAGGTGGATGATTAGTGGGTAGATGCAGATGGATTTCGGTCTACTTTTCTTGGCGTACCGCCCGTGCTTTTGAGCCTCTTCCTTTTTGTTTTGCATAATTAGCATTGGTTTTCCGTAGCTATCAATATTATTATTATCCCATGTGTTTTATTCTTTGTAAACAACAAGGCCGGAGGAATTGACAACTCCTCTGTACTCGTTGGGAGCAAAGCTATATCTGTGTGTGCAGGTCCAGGAGAAGCAAGTGATTATCAACGGCGCATCATTTGCCGAACCACCTACTTGTTGACCTTGGAGTCCCACTGGAGACAATCTAAACCTTAGCATCTTCGCTAAGGTAAATTTGCCACTACGCTACATATCACCTTCCACTTGGGGTAACCAACGTGGAGTGAGAAGTTATCTCGTGTATCAGCGACGGGATAGAACTTGACCCAAGATTCCACAGCCGAGCAGAAGACCCCTCGCAAATCTTCCAAATCTCCAGGAGAAGAAGGCACGCCGGCTCCAGCAAACTCACAACTAAAGAGCAACTGGAAGGACCTTGCGCGATCCACTATTTTGAAGACAGTCGGGGACATCTCAGAGCAAGCCACAGCCTAGAAGATTGCCGCCTATTCACCGAATTCTCCAATATCCTGAAGGAGGAGAAGCAACGTGAATCCAAACGCACTCGAAGAAGCGCGCAGTCACCCGCACCAAGTACAGAGGGGCAATACCTCACGTCCCATGTGTTGATGGCAGTTTTTTGCATGACAATAACCTTATATAAGATGACTTCAAATGGAGAGGTGCTCTACATGAAAAAGTTTGGTGTTGTTGATATTAACATTTTTGTAGTTCGAGCCATCGCCATCCGATTCTATCTTAAAGGCCGAAACTATGTTCGAAGCAATAAGATCAAAATAACTGAAGAACTATTCTGCCAATAAGGCCTTCAAGACCTCCTCAAATGGAAAAATGTTCTACATGAGGCGACTTCGTCTCGTCGAACCGGTCGATTTTGATATTTGAAACATCCAAATCCGAGTTCGTATGAAGAAGGTACGGCCAAAACAGTGCAGCGCTGAAAAGTCAGGTCGGACCACCCGAGATGGAAACCGGACCGTCCGGGCTAAGGTCGGACTATCCGACCTCGAAGTCGGACCGTCCGACTTGACGACCCCGTTTACAGAAAGATTTTGGCCCACGTCGGCCCGTCCGGACCCCAAGTCGGACCGTCCGGGCTAAGGTCGGACCGTCCGACTCCGAAGCCGGACCATCCGACTTGAGGACCCCAGTTACAGAAGGATTTTGACCCTTAGCTCGGACCGTCCGACCTGGAAGCCGGACCGTCGGACCCTGCGGTCCGGACCGTCCGGGATTAAGTCCGGACGTCCGGCCCCCCGATCCGGGTCTGATTTTGATCACGATTTTGGCAGTTTTGACGCGGATTTGAGTCCTTTTCTTGCAGGGAAAGTCCACCCCCCTCATAAATAGATGAGGTGACGGCCGATTAGAACACACAATCGACATATACCCAAAAACACATCTACTTTTCAAGTTCTTCTACTTTTTGTCTAGTTCTAGGTCATCTTTGGTGTTTTGCTCGTAAAGCACCCGTTTCTTCTCCGAAATTGAAGATCTCTTTGTTGATTTGCTTGTAAATCATCCGTTCTTCGTAACGTAAAACGAAGTGGCGACTCCCTTACTCTAAAAAATTGCGCGGTGCAAGTCTTGTGTTGTGTTGAACAAATTCTTCGTCAACACAAATTGGCGACTCCGCTGGGGAACGAGGCCGAGTTAGATCTAACTCGGACGAAGAACAAGGACAAGATCATCACCAACTCAGGCGCCATGAGCTTCGATCTCAAGAACGGCAGCGACATCGACTCCGACAACATCATCCCTGTTGAACTTGAAGATCTCACGAAAGAGTTGCGATTGGAGATGGAGCTCGCACTTGAAGAACAGAGGAAGGCATGGCTCGCAGGACTCCAGAAGACACGGAACGGCGTGGTCAAGAAGGCGGCCACACCAAGTGTCACGCCGAGTGCATATAAGCCACCCGGCGATGAGGTAACAAAATCCACCGATGAACTTGCTCATCTAATTGATACCTCAAATATGGTAATTCTATGCATGCACTTGCTAAAAACATGACTGATAAGTTTGAAGAATTTAAAGTGCAACTTAGTAAAGAGTATGGAATTGGTTTGCCTCATCATGCACCGAGCTACAATCAACTCGGAACACAACCAATCCTTAATAATTTGCATGTGCTTGATGCATCAAATAGTGCTATTCAACCATATGTTGCTACAAGTAATATGCATAATGGCTAGAACCTTGTTGGTAGTTCGGCTAATACTTTCGTTCCTAGTGTTGCTCATCCTACTATTACTACTTCGGTTCCGCCAAATCATAACCGAAGTGGTGTCTTAAACCCTAATTTGCAGCAACCCTATTATCAGACAGTAGCTTACAATGATCAACCGAGTTACACACAATTTGGTACAAACCCACAACCGAGTTATAACCAATTCGGTAATGCTAGTAGTTTTCCGTTGCAAACTTCACATACTCAAGTTTCTTTGCCGGAAACCTTATCACGTGTTGCTATCCCATCTCCCCCACAAATAAATTCTACGCCACCTAGTATGAAGGAGCAACTTGCTGATATACTTAGAGAGTATGGTTTAGCACCTAAGGGTACATCACGAGCATATCAAAAACCATACCCCGAATCCTTTGATTCTATACCATATCCGCGTGGAGTTAGAATTCTAGATTTTGTTAAGTTTACAGGGGAAGATGGTAGATCAATTTTGGAACATGTGGGGCAGTTTTTAATGCAAACTAGTGAATTTGGCACAGCGGATGTTTACAGAATTAAGCTATTTCCCATATCCTTGTCCGGTGTTGCGTTTACTTGGTTTTTATCACTTCCTCCTAATTCTATTACAACATGGTCACAAGTGGAGCAGAAATTTCATGAGTATTTTATAGTGGTGAAACTGAGCTTCGGCTTTCCGACTTGACTATGGTTAGGCAGAAGTACAATGAATCGGATCATGATTACATTAGAAGGTTTAGAGATACAAAAAACCTATGCTTTAGTTTAACTATAGCCGAAAAGGATTTGGCTGATCTTGCCTTTTCTGGTTTACTCGCTCACATCAAAGACAAACTAGAGGGGCAAGAGTTTCTAGATGTTAATCAAGTATTATAAAAAGCTTTGGCACAAGAAAATTGAGTTAGAGATGTTAAGCAAGCTACTCGGTTTAGAGATAATAGAGGAAAAGAAAAAGTTACTCCTACGGTTAACATTGTAGAGTATGATAGTGATTCGGCTAGTGATGATGACATGGAAGTTTGTGTAGCCGAGTGGATCCAAACACCAAAATCAAAACCTTTTGTGTGTCCTGCCTTGAAGCCTACACCTACCAGGAAAGAGGAGATCAAGTATACTTTTGATGTTAGTAAATGTGATAGGATTTTTGACATGTTGTTGCAGGGAAAACAGATTAGGTTGCCAGCAGGACATGTAATTCCATCTTCCGAAGAATTGGGTAGAAAAGCATATTGTAAATGGCATAATTCTTTTTCTCATTCTACTAATGATTGTAATGTGTTTCGACGGCAGGTACAATCGGCCATTAGTGAAGGAAGATTGACATTTACGGAAGCCTCCAAGATGAAGCTCGATAGTGATCCTTTTCCTGTCAATATGATCGAGTTTCATAACAAGAAGATGCTAATTCGGTCGGATCAGGCCGAGTCAGCAAAGGAGAAGAATGTAGTTGAGGACAATGCTCCACCAAGAATGATCAAGCCCAAGAACCCAGAGATTGGAGTATGGAAGGTCAATGGCAAGAAGAAACAAGCTCCAAGACCAAAGCCGACAGTTATCATGTTGTTGGAAAAATACACTTCTCGCAGAACCAACAATGTGTTCAATCGGCTTGGAGGAGTTAAACGTCCAAGATCTCCTCCTAGGCATAACAATGAGAAATGGGAGAGAAATCCATATGAGCAACAACCAGGTTTTCCGATGCAACCGGCTTATTGGGGATTCCCACCTCCTATGCCTCCACACTTTTCGTCATGGGGTTTTAACCATTGGGCGCCTTTCCCTATGGGACCACCGATTTACTTTCAACCAAGATGGGATCAGCCGAGTCCTATGTACCAAGGACGGCATGGGAAAAGGATTCGGTCCAATGAAGATATGACTCGGAGGGACCGGTCACCGGTGCGCAAGGTGGATGACCGAGACAATACTGGCCGTAGGCTCACTTGGGTGCGAAAATCTATAGAAGCACTCGGTAAAGGAAAGGAAGATGGAGGAGCGAGGAAGGACTTGGATGAACAGGGTGCAGGAGAACCGAGAGAGAATTCAGTTCAGGGAAAGGAGGCTCATCGCTCGGAAGCAAATACAAACCAAGTTGCGATGGATTCTGAGACTAGTGGTGTTATGCCCATCGGTGCAACTCGGAAGACCGGTTCAGTTGGTGTGTGCATCGGTCCACTCATCAAGGAAAATAACTCGCACACAACCCCTAATCAGTTCCCACTTATTTTCGGCTCGCTCAATCAAGATGGGGAACCGAATACCAGTGGGAGCAAGAAGTTTGCAGCAGGAGGTGTATCTCATCAGCAGGCCAATGATCGTGTTACTCGGTATAGGCCAAACTACTCGGGGGGGGCAGCAAGTCGGTTGTTCCGGGAACTCGGCCAGAACCTGTAACATCCCAAAATTCTAAATTTTGGAATGTTATAATAATTAAATTATTATGATGTTCTTGTTTGATTTATGTGTAATTGATCTGAGTGAGATAGACTAGGATCTGAAACTTTTGAAGTTTAACTGAATATTAAAAATGAGAGGGAATAAAGTGACTTTCCCTAATATTCATTTTTGTTCTTTTACATTTATTATTTAAAAACAAATCCAACAAATAAAAATAGAGAGAAGGTAATATGACTCCTTCAATAAATAAAATAAAGTTGGGAAATGTTTCAAATTAAAGTTTTCATTTTTATTTTTATTGGATTTTATTATGAATACTTTTATTTTTTTTAAATAAAAATAATTAAATGAGGGAAGATAACATGACTTCTTCAATTTCATTAAAAATGATTTAAAACCTTGCTTTGGATTTATTTGAATTTATTGAATGAAGTTTTTATTTAGTATTTTATTTGGTATAAATAACTTATTGAAAATATTATTTATGTTTTTCTAAGATTTTAGAAATTTATTTCGTATTTTTCCGATTTATATTTTATGTTATAAAACTCTTTGAAGTTTAAGAAAAGTACGTATATATATAAACGTAATTACGTTTTACGTATTTTTTTTATTTTAAAAAAATAAGATATTATTTTTTTGGGCTACTTTTATTATATTGAAAATATCTCTATACAGAGTTTTTTATATAAAAAAATCGCAAAAAAAAAATGTCACGGCCAGCCGGGCCGATGCCGGCCCAGCCAGCCAGCGGCCAGCGGCCAGAGGCCGAAAGGCCAGGGCGTGGCCAGCCAGCCAAGCGAGCACGTGCACGTACGTGGCGCACGAGTTGTCTCCTTCGTGGAGACGAGCTCGTACAGGAGACGAACTCCTATGCGGCCGCAACCCCTATTCGCTATGGACTTCGATTCGATTGTTGTTTGCCCAAGAAAACTTGTCCCTTAAATACCCCATGACCCCCTCCACCGATTTCACACAAAATTTCGCAGCAAACCGTTTCAAATCGAGCTAATTTCGGGGTAGATCTAGGTCCAACGGAGCTCCATTGTTGGACGTATTTCGTCATCGGTGAGCCTCCCCTTGACCCCAAATTCTGCAGGCCGACTCCTCTCTTCGTTGTGCATCTAATTGACATCTTTTTTCCTCTTCTTTTTTGCGCAAGATTGATCCCCAAATTGTACGCGTACCGCGGGAGTTCATCGGAGCGCGCTCGGTTCACCGCGTTTCCACGCCCGTACGGACGATGTTGGAGATTATCACCACCACCGTTGTGATCTTCTAATCAAGCCCTACATCCTAGACGACTTCTTTGCCGCCGGAGATCGCCGAAATCGTCGTCTTCGTCGCGTCAAATCTACACGCCGCGGTTAGTAAAGACGACGTAATTTTTTATCTGTTGCTCCGTTTTAGATGAAACTAGCGGCCACTTGTTTGTTTTTAAACACTCTACACATTAGGTACTGTCGATCCAAGTTTTGAGGAAAAAATATTTTTGCGTTTGATCAAAAAAATATCTAAATCCTATGTAGATTTGTTTTTGTAATATCTTTTTGACCGTATATCCGTTTTGCGTGATTCCAAAGCCCACGGTTTTCTTTCGAAGTTCTCTATCCAGTACAACCCTAAAATTTATTTTTTAATTTTCGAAAATATTCAGATCTGATCAGATTCTATTTTCAACTTTAGTTGATCGTATCTTTTGTTTTACAACTCGGATTTGATTGATTCTTTTTGCAAACTAAAACCCTAGCTAAACCCTATATTCTAGATACTTTGCAACCCACTTTTTAACCAATCAAGATCTGTTGTGCAAAATCTTTTATTTGGTTTTTATTTTGGAGTTCATGAACCTTGTTTTGCCTTTGTTTGTGTATTGATTGTGTGCAACCTTGTGTGCTTGGTTACGATAGATTGCTCGGAGTGTGACGAGTAGAATTGTCGGAATTATAAGCGCGAATAACTTCATCAAGATTCAAGGCAAGTCATATCTTTGATCATATTCCCTATTACCTATGTTTTAATGCATTAGTTCCTCTTCTTTAGATTGCATGATAGGTTATGCTATGCTATTACACCCAGTAGTTCATTGAGGTAGGTCTGATCCTTACATCTTTGTCACCATCGTATAATAGGATATTGCTATGCTAAGTAGACGTGGATTGGGAAGTGAATCATTATGAGGTATGAGTGATAAAGTAGTAATTAGGACCAAGATAAAGTTAATGAACTACCTGGGTGGGATGGTTGCGAGCATCCTGGAGGTGGCCAGTGATGACTGCGGAAAGCCACCCAGGCTCAAAGGGACTGTTTGTATTGACATACCTAGAAGCTTACGTGTGCAGCCACAAGCTACTATGGGCTCTGGCTTGGTTGATCAGTTGTAGGGACTCTTACTAGGTAGCGCTACGAAAGTAGATGTGAGTAGGTGGGATGGGTGCTACCGGAGTAAGGGAAACTCTTCTGAAAGACTATGTCTCGATCTTCTAGTTGTCATACATCATGTAGTGTGACGAACTACAAAGGAGGCGGTCGAGTCTTGTGGGGAAAAGTGCACAAACCTCTGCAGAGTGTAAAACTAATCGATTAGCCGTGTTCCCGGTTATGGACAATTTGAGCGACTAGTTGTGGAAATATTGATTTGTCTCATCATCTTTAATTAATTTATTGGGTTAATCACTTTGGGATAGATTGAGTGGGGTTTCCCATCTCAATCGTATGCTATTGTAGAACTTAGTTATTATTATTCTATAAGGAAAAATTAGCTTTTTGCAAAAATAAATGTAGAAGCTCCACCAGCCAAATTGCATGTATTGTAGGAAATTTTACTTCTTTCTGGGATATGATTTGCCGTACATTCAAATGTACTGACCCGTTGTAGGGCTGTAACCTTCGGTGTTGCAGGATTATATACGACGAGTAAGTGATACGATATAGGGTCGTGAAGTCTACACTCAACTTTGCCGTTGGCGTTGATGGGACTCCACTTATATATTGATTGTTCTGCTGTGTATTCTAGCCCAAGGGCTGTAAGGTAATAAATACCATGTATTTACGTTAATTTATGACATGTGATACTATGGTATTTTATCGAGTACCTGTGTGTGCTAGCATACCGATCCAGGGATAGCACAGAAGCACAGTAGACTTGGTTCCCTTCGGGACCGGGTCGTTACAAGATGGTATCAGAGCACATGTTGACTGTAGGTCGTGACCCTAGAAACTGGAAAGCCATAGGAAATTCTATTGCTAAAAATATTTTTTTGAAAAAAAAAATCCATTACTTCTCATCTTTTCCGAGTTTTATCGAACACTCCCTCTTACCCCAAACAAGTTAGACTATACCCGTGCCATTTGACTACTTGGAAGGATCATCTTACGCTACATCGAGAAGGACAAGTTATTGGACTCATGATCAATTCAGTATAAAGAGGATTATACTGTGCAATGGAAGAATGGAAGTTACCAACTACAAGTATCGAAGATTTCTTGAAGACTCTGAAGATCCCATAACTACCCATGACCCTTAGAGGACTAAACCCCTATTATATGCTCACGTTAGATGCGGTGATTTGTGTGTTATCTTTTTGTTTTGTTATCCCCTCCCCTCCAAACTTATCCCGTAAACCAAAACCCTTGGACCCCATAGATGGTGTATGGAGAGGAACTCATCTTTTCCGGAGTGATGACTCGGTTGGAGACCGAACAACGGATTCAGAACATGGAGGGTCACATGAAGGATAATAGTGTTGGAAGAAACGATATGGTGCAATATGCTCTTAAGTACTGTGCAAAAGGTGTTGCGACTTGGTGGAGGATGTACCGAGCTATCAATGGATGGCAAGGAGAAATTACTTGGGAGGAATTCAAACTAACTCTGCTAAGATCTCGTCTTGTCTCCCAAAAGGAAGCCTAGTGTAAACGGTCTGAAGAAACCATGCGCATGTAAGATCTGTGGAGAAATAGGACACACCCACGAGGAACATCAGGATGAATGCCCTTATTGTGAAGAAAGTTACCTAGCTGAAGAATCTCCCACTAGGCAGGTTACCTGTTTCTTGTGTGAAGGAACTACCCATTACCCCGCCCAGTGTAACTTATACCCCATGGTACAAAAAGTGATCCAACAACATAAGGAAGGGATGAAGGAAGCTCTTAGTAAACAGATAGAAGCACTCATGATGAAGGAAGATGTTAAAGACCCTCTTGAAGAAACATCAACCCCAGTTTGCATCAAGTCATGCTATTCATGTGGAGAAGAAGGACATATTTCAAAAAACTGCAGAAAGAAGGGGGACGAGTATCTGGGTAAATTCCCGAAAATAGAAGTGGAGTATGACCAACAAGAAATAGAAGATTGGAGCAACATAGAAAGGTCGAGAAAGAAACACAAGGTGTTGGAAGTGTCATGTGTTGGCATTGTAACAAGGATGGACGTTATGCACCTGGTTGCCCCTGTAAGACTACGACCTTCTCGCAAGAAGAAAAACCCAGAATAAGAAGAAGAGGATGACTCAAGATTCACAGAAGAATCCCTACACCCAGGAGAACACCGCTTATGTTAAAGACGTCAAGAATATAGAGGATATGAATGCATCCCAGAAATCCAAGGATAGAGATGATGAAAGCAGTGTGTATCCCCAGAAGAACCCAATTTCTGCAAGGAAGGATCGAAGTCAAGTCATATGTTTTAGGCGCAGAGAAACAGGGCACTAATCTACCAAATGCCCCAAAAGGAAGACAAAGCCTCAAGGAGCTTAAGTAATCACAATCAGACCCCGAGACTGGAAAGGAGTAAGCTGTTTTGCTGCAATGAGGAAGACCACTTTATCCAGGAATATCGCAATGGATAGAAGTCTTATGCTGAGATATTAGTTGCGTAGCATGCAATAAGAGTAGGAGGGAATATTTGGTAAAATAGAAACGTCGGATGGAGATGTGTAATTCTATGAGATTGCAATGATCAATTCGAGATTCAATAGAGCTAGTATGTGCCTTTGGTCAGGAAACAACCACATGTGTGAATTGGATTTTTATGAGTAGTAACACTACAAAGCAAGGAGAAGTGATTCGGAAGCTAATGTAAGGATAAGGAAGAGACCCTGGATTTTCATTTTAAGGGTGGTAGTATTTTGTATTATTACCCGAAGAATGATCGAAGTGTTAACTACATCAGACCTCATAATGGAGTTTGAAAAGGAAGTGATGAGCCCGTTTGAAGATGTGATAGTTTGCATTAAGATATTAAGGAGGAGTTAAGATTTACAATAGATGAGGTGGGCCATAACCCTCAAGCTGCAGGATCGGATAAGAATCAAGCACGATCTTGCGGAAAGAAGGACCATGGAGGAAGCTACGACTTTGCCAACCGACAATCTTATAGGAGTATACGTAAAACCTGAGAGTTGTGAAGAAACGATAGCTGTTTTGTTTGGCATGCAGAAACCATGGATTTACCCGAACTCAGTTCGTGGAGAAGTTAATTCTGCAGTGCTCGTGAGGATGCCCGAGTGTTAGAATGCGAGATTGGCTAAACCATATACAAGGTAATGATTTGGGTGCAGGATGGATTGATCACCATACTGGCTACTCTTATTATTCGCTTTGCTATGTGGGATGGTAGATCTAGAGTGACTTACCTATAGTAGAGAGAGACGACGACGTTAAGCCAATTTTTTTTAGAATGGTACGATGTTGGCCCTGTACATTGCAACCCTCGCGAATCATAATTAATACGGTGGGAATAAGCCAAGACCCGTTTTCTGCAGGAAACCCTCTTGTTGACCCCCATGAGAGTACCGATATTTGTTAGTATTGGCGTTCGACCTGTAATTCATGAAGGTACAGTAAATGGAAGACTGTTCATTTGGATAAAGGATTCAATACCTCAAAGGAGTAGGGGTATATGTAAGAAGGACGTCATCGAAGGATCTAGAATTTTTTTTTGAAGACCTGGGAATTTTTCTTTTAAGGGTGGTAGCACCCTAGAGCTTCAGAGGATCAGTGGATTTTGGAGACGGAAGACCCCAAACCAAACCTTTTCTTTCTAGCCTCCTCGAATCTCGAGGACGAGATTCATTTTAAGGGTGGTAGATTTGTAACATCCCAAAATTCTAAATTTTGGAATGTTATAATAATTAAATTATTATGATGTTCTTGTTTGATTTATGTGTAATTGATCTGAGTGAGATAGACTAGGATCTGAAACTTTTGAAGTTTAACTGAATATTAAAAATGAGAGGGAATAAAGTGACTTTCCCTAATATTCATTTTTGTTCTTTTACATTTATTATTTAAAAACAAATCCAACAAATAAAAATAGAGAGAAGGTAATATGACTCCTTCAATAAATAAAATAAAGTTGGGAAATGTTTCAAATTAAAGTTTTCATTTTTATTTTTATTGGATTTTATTATGAATACTTTTATTTTTTTTAAATAAAAATAATTAAATGAGGGAAGATAACATGACTTCTTCAATTTCATTAAAAATGATTTAAAACCTTGCTTTGGATTTATTTGAATTTATTGAATGAAGTTTTTATTTAGTATTTTATTTGGTATAAATAACTTATTGAAAATATTATTTACGTTTTTCTAAGATTTTAGAAATTTATTTAGCATCTAATTGACATCTTTTTTCCTCTTCTTTTTTGCGCAAGATTGATCCCCAAATTGTACGCGTACCGCGGGAGTTCATCGGAGCGCGCTCGGTTCACCGCGTTTCCACGCCCGTACGGACGATGTTGGAGATTATCACCACCACCGTTGTGATCTTCTAATCAAGCCCTACATCCTAGACGACTTCTTTGCCGCCGGAGATCGCCGAAATCGTCGTCTTCGTCGCGTCAAATCTACACGCCGCGGTTAGTAAAGACGACGTAATTTTTTATCTGTTGCTCCGTTTTAGATGAAACTAGCGGCCACTTGTTTGTTTTTAAACACTCTACACATTAGGTACTGTCGATCCAAGTTTTGAGGAAAAAATATTTTTGCGTTTGATCAAAAAAATATCTAAATCCTATGTAGATTTGTTTTTGTAATATCTTTTTGACCGTATATCCGTTTTGCGTGATTCCAAAGCCCACGGTTTTCTTTCGAAGTTCTCTATCCAGTACAACCCTAAAATTTATTTTTTAATTTTCGAAAATATTCAGATCTGATCAGATTCTATTTTCAACTTTAGTTGATCGTATCTTTTGTTTTACAACTCGGATTTGATTGATTCTTTTTGCAAACTAAAACCCTAGCTAAACCCTATATTCTAGATACTTTGCAACCCACTTTTTAACCAATCAAGATCTGTTGTGCAAAATCTTTTATTTGGTTTTTATTTTGGAGTTCATGAACCTTGTTTTGCCTTTGTTTGTGTATTGATTGTGTGCAACCTTGTGTGCTTGGTTACGATAGATTGCTCGGAGTGTGACGAGTAGAATTGTCGGAATTATAAGCGCGAATAACTTCATCAAGATTCAAGGCAAGTCATATCTTTGATCATATTCCCTATTACCTATGTTTTAATGCATTAGTTCCTCTTCTTTAGATTGCATGATAGGTTATGCTATGCTATTACACCCAGTAGTTCATTGAGGTAGGTCTGATCCTTACATCTTTGTCACCATCGTATAATAGGATATTGCTATGCTAAGTAGACGTGGATTGGGAAGTGAATCATTATGAGGTATGAGTGATAAAGTAGTAATTAGGACCAAGATAAAGTTAATGAACTACCTGGGTGGGATGGTTGCGAGCATCCTGGAGGTGGCCAGTGATGACTGCGGAAAGCCACCCAGGCTCAAAGGGACTGTTTGTATTGACATACCTAGAAGCTTACGTGTGCAGCCACAAGCTACTATGGGCTCTGGCTTGGTTGATCAGTTGTAGGGACTCTTACTAGGTAGCGCTACGAAAGTAGATGTGAGTAGGTGGGATGGGTGCTACCGGAGTAAGGGAAACTCTTCTGAAAGACTATGTCTCGATCTTCTAGTTGTCATACATCATGTAGTGTGACGAACTACAAAGGAGGCGGTCGAGTCTTGTGGGGAAAAGTGCACAAACCTCTGCAGAGTGTAAAACTAATCGATTAGCCGTGTTCCCGGTTATGGACAATTTGAGCGACTAGTTGTGGAAATATTGATTTGTCTCATCATCTTTAATTAATTTATTGGGTTAATCACTTTGGGATAGATTGAGTGGGGTTTCCCATCTCAATCGTATGCTATTGTAGAACTTAGTTATTATTATTCTATAAGGAAAAATTAGCTTTTTGCAAAAATAAATGTAGAAGCTCCACCAGCCAAATTGCATGTATTGTAGGAAATTTTACTTCTTTCTGGGATATGATTTGCCGTACATTCAAATGTACTGACCCGTTGTAGGGCTGTAACCTTCGGTGTTGCAGGATTATATACGACGAGTAAGTGATACGATATAGGGTCGTGAAGTCTACACTCAACTTTGCCGTTGGCGTTGATGGGACTCCACTTATATATTGATTGTTCTGCTGTGTATTCTAGCCCAAGGGCTGTAAGGTAATAAATACCATGTATTTACGTTAATTTATGACATGTGATACTATGGTATTTTATCGAGTACCTGTGTGTGCTAGCATACCGATCCAGGGATAGCACAGAAGCACAGTAGACTTGGTTCCCTTCGGGACCGGGTCGTTACAAGATGGTATCAGAGCACATGTTGACTGTAGGTCGTGACCCTAGAAACTGGAAAGCCATAGGAAATTCTATTGCTAAAAATATTTTTTTGAAAAAAAAAATCCATTACTTCTCATCTTTTCCGAGTTTTATCGAACACTCCCTCTTACCCCAAACAAGTTAGACTATACCCGTGCCATTTGACTACTTGGAAGGATCATCTTACGCTACATCGAGAAGGACAAGTTATTGGACTCATGATCAATTCAGTATAAAGAGGATTATACTGTGCAATGGAAGAATGGAAGTTACCAACTACAAGTATCGAAGATTTCTTGAAGACTCTGAAGATCCCATAACTACCCATGACCCTTAGAGGACTAAACCCCTATTATATGCTCACGTTAGATGCGGTGATTTGTGTGTTATCTTTTTGTTTTGTTATCCCCTCCCCTCCAAACTTATCCCGTAAACCAAAACCCTTGGACCCCATAGATGGTGTATGGAGAGGAACTCATCTTTTCCGGAGTGATGACTCGGTTGGAGACCGAACAACGGATTCAGAACATGGAGGGTCACATGAAGGATAATAGTGTTGGAAGAAACGATATGGTGCAATATGCTCTTAAGTACTGTGCAAAAGGTGTTGCGACTTGGTGGAGGATGTACCGAGCTATCAATGGATGGCAAGGAGAAATTACTTGGGAGGAATTCAAACTAACTCTGCTAAGATCTCGTCTTGTCTCCCAAAAGGAAGCCTAGTGTAAACGGTCTGAAGAAACCATGCGCATGTAAGATCTGTGGAGAAATAGGACACACCCACGAGGAACATCAGGATGAATGCCCTTATTGTGAAGAAAGTTACCTAGCTGAAGAATCTCCCACTAGGCAGGTTACCTGTTTCTTGTGTGAAGGAACTACCCATTACCCCGCCCAGTGTAACTTATACCCCATGGTACAAAAAGTGATCCAACAACATAAGGAAGGGATGAAGGAAGCTCTTAGTAAACAGATAGAAGCACTCATGATGAAGGAAGATGTTAAAGACCCTCTTGAAGAAACATCAACCCCAGTTTGCATCAAGTCATGCTATTCATGTGGAGAAGAAGGACATATTTCAAAAAACTGCAGAAAGAAGGGGGACGAGTATCTGGGTAAATTCCCGAAAATAGAAGTGGAGTATGACCAACAAGAAATAGAAGATTGGAGCAACATAGAAAGGTCGAGAAAGAAACACAAGGTGTTGGAAGTGTCATGTGTTGGCATTGTAACAAGGATGGACGTTATGCACCTGGTTGCCCCTGTAAGACTACGACCTTCTCGCAAGAAGAAAAACCCAGAATAAGAAGAAGAGGATGACTCAAGATTCACAGAAGAATCCCTACACCCAGGAGAACACCGCTTATGTTAAAGACGTCAAGAATATAGAGGATATGAATGCATCCCAGAAATCCAAGGATAGAGATGATGAAAGCAGTGTGTATCCCCAGAAGAACCCAATTTCTGCAAGGAAGGATCGAAGTCAAGTCATATGTTTTAGGCGCAGAGAAACAGGGCACTAATCTACCAAATGCCCCAAAAGGAAGACAAAGCCTCAAGGAGCTTAAGTAATCACAATCAGACCCCGAGACTGGAAAGGAGTAAGCTGTTTTGCTGCAATGAGGAAGACCACTTTATCCAGGAATATCGCAATGGATAGAAGTCTTATGCTGAGATATTAGTTGCGTAGCATGCAATAAGAGTAGGAGGGAATATTTGGTAAAATAGAAACGTCGGATGGAGATGTGTAATTCTATGAGATTGCAATGATCAATTCGAGATTCAATAGAGCTAGTATGTGCCTTTGGTCAGGAAACAACCACATGTGTGAATTGGATTTTTATGAGTAGTAACACTACAAAGCAAGGAGAAGTGATTCGGAAGCTAATGTAAGGATAAGGAAGAGACCCTGGATTTTCATTTTAAGGGTGGTAGTATTTTGTATTATTACCCGAAGAATGATCGAAGTGTTAACTACATCAGACCTCATAATGGAGTTTGAAAAGGAAGTGATGAGCCCGTTTGAAGATGTGATAGTTTGCATTAAGATATTAAGGAGGAGTTAAGATTTACAATAGATGAGGTGGGCCATAACCCTCAAGCTGCAGGATCGGATAAGAATCAAGCACGATCTTGCGGAAAGAAGGACCATGGAGGAAGCTACGACTTTGCCAACCGACAATCTTATAGGAGTATACGTAAAACCTGAGAGTTGTGAAGAAACGATAGCTGTTTTGTTTGGCATGCAGAAACCATGGATTTACCCGAACTCAGTTCGTGGAGAAGTTAATTCTGCAGTGCTCGTGAGGATGCCCGAGTGTTAGAATGCGAGATTGGCTAAACCATATACAAGGTAATGATTTGGGTGCAGGATGGATTGATCACCATACTGGCTACTCTTATTATTCGCTTTGCTATGTGGGATGGTAGATCTAGAGTGACTTACCTATAGTAGAGAGAGACGACGACGTTAAGCCAATTTTTTTTAGAATGGTACGATGTTGGCCCTGTACATTGCAACCCTCGCGAATCATAATTAATACGGTGGGAATAAGCCAAGACCCGTTTTCTGCAGGAAACCCTCTTGTTGACCCCCATGAGAGTACCGATATTTGTTAGTATTGGCGTTCGACCTGTAATTCATGAAGGTACAGTAAATGGAAGACTGTTCATTTGGATAAAGGATTCAATACCTCAAAGGAGTAGGGGTATATGTAAGAAGGACGTCATCGAAGGATCTAGAATTTTTTTTTGAAGACCTGGGAATTTTTCTTTTAAGGGTGGTAGCACCCTAGAGCTTCAGAGGATCAGTGGATTTTGGAGACGGAAGACCCCAAACCAAACCTTTTCTTTCTAGCCTCCTCGAATCTCGAGGACGAGATTCATTTTAAGGGTGGTAGATTTGTAACATCCCAAAATTCTAAATTTTGGAATGTTATAATAATTAAATTATTATGATGTTCTTGTTTGATTTATGTGTAATTGATCTGAGTGAGATAGACTAGGATCTGAAACTTTTGAAGTTTAACTGAATATTAAAAATGAGAGGGAATAAAGTGACTTTCCCTAATATTCATTTTTGTTCTTTTACATTTATTATTTAAAAACAAATCCAACAAATAAAAATAGAGAGAAGGTAATATGACTCCTTCAATAAATAAAATAAAGTTGGGAAATGTTTCAAATTAAAGTTTTCATTTTTATTTTTATTGGATTTTATTATGAATACTTTTATTTTTTTTAAATAAAAATAATTAAATGAGGGAAGATAACATGACTTCTTCAATTTCATTAAAAATGATTTAAAACCTTGCTTTGGATTTATTTGAATTTATTGAATGAAGTTTTTATTTAGTATTTTATTTGGTATAAATAACTTATTGAAAATATTATTTACGTTTTTCTAAGATTTTAGAAATTTATTTCGTATTTTTCCGATTTATATTTTATGTTATAAAACTCTTTGAAGTTTAAGAAAAGTACGTATATATATAAACGTAATTACGTTTTACGTATTTTTTTATTTTTTAAAAAATAAGATATTATTATTTTGGGCTACTTTTATTATATTGAAAATATCTCTATACAGAGTTTTTTATATAAAAAAATCGCAAAAAAAAAACGTCACGGCCAGCCGGGCCGAGGCCGGCCCAGCCAGCCAGAGGCCGAAAGGCCAGGGCGTGGCCAGCCAGCCAAGCGAGCACGTGCACGTACGTGGCGCACGAGTTGTGTCCTTCGTGGAGACGAGCTCGTACAGGAGATGAACTCCTATGCGGCCGCAACCCCTATTCGCTATGGACTTCGATTCGATTGTTGTTTGCCCAAGAAAACTTGTCCCTTAAATACCCCATGACCCCCTCCACCGATTTCACACAAAATTTCGCAGCAAACCGTTTCAAATCGAGCTAATTTCGGGGTAGATCTAGGTCCAACGGAGCTCCATTGTTGGACGTATTTCGTCACCGGCGAGCCTCGCCTTGACCCCAAATTCTGCAGGCCGACTCCTCTCTTCGTTGTGCATCTAATTGACATCTTTTTCCCTCTTCTTTTTTGCGCAAGATTTATCCCCAAATTGTACGCGTACCGCGGGAGTTCATCGGAGCGCGCTCGGTTCACCGCGTTTCCACGCCCGTACGGACGATGTTGGAGATTATCACCACCACCGTTGTGATCTTCTAATCAAGCCCTACATCCTAGACGACTTCTTTGCCGCCGGAGATCGCCGAAATCGTCGTCTTCGTCGCGTCAAATCTACACGCCGCGGTTAGTAAAAACGACGTAATTTTTTATCTGTTGCTCCGTTTTAGATGAAACTAGCGGCCACTTGTTTTTTTAAACACTCTACACATTAGGTACTGTCGATCCAAGTTTTGAGGAAAAAATATTTTAGCGTTTGATCAAAAAAATATCTAAATCCTATGTAGATTTATTTTTGTAATATCTTTTTGACCGTATATCCGTTTTGCGTGATTCCAAAGCCCACGGTTTTCTTTCGAAGTTCTCTATCCAGTACAACCCTAAAATTTATTTTTTAATTTTCGAAAATATTCAGATCTGATCAGATTCTATTTTCAACTTTAGTTGATCGTATCTTTTGTTTTACAACTCGGATTTGATTGATTCTTTTTGCAAACTAAAACCCTAGCTAAACCCTATATTCTAGATACTTTGCAACCCACTTTTTAACCAATCAAGATCTGTTTTGAAAAATCTTTTATTTGGTTTTTATTTTGGAGTTCATGAACCTTGTTTTGCCTTTGTTTGTGTATTGATTATGTGCAACCTTGTGTGCTTGGTTACGATAGATTGCTCGGAGTGTGACGAGTAGAATTGTCGGAATTATAAGCGCGAATAACTTCATCAAGATTCAAGGCAAGTCATATCTTTGATCATATTCCCTATTACCTATGTTTTAATGCATTAGTTCCTCTTCTTTAGATTGCATGATAGGTTATGCTATGCTATTACACCCAGTAGTTCATTGAGGTAGGTCTGATCCTTACATCTTTGTCACCATCGTATAATAGGATATTGCTATGCTAAGTAGACGTGGATTGGGAAGTGAATCATTATGAGGTATGAGTGATAAAGTAGTAATTAGGACCAAGATAAAGTTAATGAACTACCTGGGTGGGATGGTTGCGAGCATCCTGGAGGTGGCCAGTGATGACTGCGGAAAGCCACCCAGGCTCAAAGGGACTGTTTGTATTGACATACCTAGAAGCTTACGTGTGCAGCCACAAGCTACTATGGGCTCTGGCTTGGTTGATCAGTTGTAGGGACTCTTACTAGGTAGCGCTACGAAAGTAGATGTGAGTGGGTGGGATGGGTGCTACCGGAGTAAGGGAAACTCTTCTGAAAGACCATGTCTCGATCTTCCAGTTTTCATACATCATGCAGTGTGACGAACTACAAAGGAGGCGATCGAGTCTTGTGGGGAAAAGTGCACAAACCTCTGCAGAGTGTAAAACTAATCGATTAGCCGTGTTCCCGATTATGGACAATTTGAGCGACTAGTTGTGGAAATATTGATTTGTCTCATCATCTTTAATTAATTTATTGGGTTAATCACTTTGGGATAGATTGAGTGGGGTTTCCCATCTCAATCGTATGCTATTGTAGAACTTAGTTATTATTATTCTATAAGGAAAAATTAGCTTTTTGCAAAAATAAATGTAGAAGCTCCACCAGCCAAATTGCATGTATTGTAGGAAATTTTACTTCTTTCTGGGATATGATTTGCCGTACATTCAAATGTACTGACCCGTTGTCGGGCTGTAACCTTCGGTGTTGCAGGATTATATACGACGAGTAAGTGATACGATATAGGGTCGTGAAGTCTACACTCAACTTTGCCGTTGGCGTTGATGGGACTCCACTTATATATTGATTGTTCTGCTGTGTATTCTAGCCCAAGGGCTGTAAGGTAATAAATACCATGTATTTACGTTAATTTATGACATGTGATACTATGGTATTTTATCGAGTACCTGTGTGTGCTAGCATACTGATCCAGGGATAGCACAGAAGCACAGTAGACTTGGTTCCCTTCGGGACCGGGTCGTTACAGAACCTCGTTGGTGTCCTAAAGGATTAACTCACACTCAAAAACGCCGAGTGCAACGACTGCGAGCGTTGGAGATTAGAGAGGAAATTGCTGAGAAGGAGCGTGACGAGGTGTTCAATAAGGAGAGGCCATTGATACCTCGGTTAACTTGGCGGAAAAAGCTCACGGTAGAAAGGACACCAATAACTCGGAATGAGCTGGTCATAACTCAGGTGCTGCCAATAACTCGGAAGGAGCTGCCCATAACTCAGGAGCTGCCCAAAACTCAGATGCTGCTAACAACTCAGAAGGAGCTGCCCAAAAATCAGATGTCGCCAAAGACTTTGAAGGAGCTGATCACAACTCGGATGGTGATCATTGCTTGGAAGATGCCGCTCAGGACTCGGTGGATTATGGGGAGTAATTGGGTGGTGATGAAGACTACTCAGAGGGTGATGACAAATACTCGGGAAATGACATGGCCGAGGATAAGGATGACAACGTTAACTCGGAGGGTGGTATTAACTCAGAAAGCAATCCCCATATGGATATCAACATGGTCTTTGCATTGCCCGCTGAATTCTGTGCACCCGGGCCAGAGGTTGCTGAACTTGTTCTTGGTCCGGGTAGAGCCATGTTTGAAAAGCCAGAGAAGTTGGATCAACATTTGAAGCCACTGTTTATCAAGGGGCACATTGATGGAAAGCCTATTGGACGCATGCTTGTGGATGGTGGTGCAGGTGTCAATATCATGCCCTATTCGGCGTTTACCAAACTCAACCGAAAGGAAATCGAGCTAATGAAGACCAACATGTGACTTAGTGGATTCTCGGGGGAGCTATTTGAAGCCAAGGGCATTATTTCTATGGAGCTCACGGTTGGGAGTAAGACCATGCCGACTGCTTCCTTTGTGGTGGATGTCAAAGGCCGATACAATGTTCTGTTGGGGCGTGAATGGATACATGCAAATTGTTGTGTTCCTTCTACCCTACATCAGTGTTTAATTCAATGGGTGGATGACAATGTGGAGGTGGTTGAAGTAGACAAATCAGCTTGTATAGCCGTGACCGAAGTAGCGGTTGATTGGAAACTGATACGTCCAAAATGTATCGATAATTTCTTCTTGCTCCATGCATGTTTTGTGTGATATTGCTATGATCTAGATACACTTTCATACATTTTTATCATATTTGGACTAACCTATTAACTCAGTGCACCCCAGTGCCAGTTCCTGTTTTCTGCTGTTTTTCTATTTCAGTTTTCCCCCATATAAAAAGTGCCAGAAAAATTCAGATAAAAAATCAGCGTGACGGAAGCTTCGAGAAAAGCCCGGGAGGGGCCAGAGGGGGGCCAGGGGGGCCCAGGCGGCCACCCGGCACGGCCCCACCCCTGGCCGCGCCAGGGGGGCGCCTGGGGCCCCTGGTCCACCTCTGGCTGCCCCCCTTCGCCTATTTATCCCCCGTCACGGGAAAACTCCAGAAGAGGAACCCTATTCCGCGAACTCGCCTCTGTTCCGCCGCCGCCGCGCTTCCAAGATCGGGAGCACCAGAAGACCTCTTCCCGGCACCCTTCCGGAGGGAGGATTGACCTCCGGGAGTCTCCTCTCCACCATGGATGCTCCCGGGATGTCTCGTGAGTAGTTTTCCTTGGACCATGGGTCCGTGATTAGTAGCTATGTGATGTTCTCCTCCCCTCTTTGATCTTCATTGTTTAGACCTCGTGAGCTGCCCTACATGATCGATGCACCTTTGTAATATTTCTGCTATTGCTATGTTGAGTTTGATCGGATCTAATGGATTATGAGATTATGTTCAGATTGTGATAGAGTAATATATTTGGTTTTTATCTCTTATATTTTTGTTCCTAAGTAATTCTTGCATGCTCTCCGTTGCTGTTTATTGCTTTGGCCAAGTAGTAGGTAGTGACTCCAAGAGGGAGCGTTGTGCTAGATTGTGGGTTCATGCCTCCCCGATGACATGCTTGAGTGACAGAAACATGAGTCTAGGGGATGTGCTGTTGCCACAATGGGGAAAACAACGGTGCTTGTAACCGCGGTTACAAGGATTGTTTACTTTACGCAAAGTTCTTTTTAATGCAGTTGTCTGTTGCTTTGGGTTTACACTTTGGGTGGGGCTCGCAACTTAATACCAGCGAGATGTTCTGGATAGATATCTCAAGGTGGATGATTAGTAGTAGATGCAGATGGATTTCGGTCTACTTAGTTTGGCGTACTGCCCATGGTTTTGAACCTCTTCCTTTATTTTGTAGCATAGTTTGCATTGCGGTGCGTTCTTAATCCTGTCAATTGCCTTTCTGTAATTTGTTTACCTCTCATAGCATTTTTATCGTATTTTGGGAGAGAGACATCACTAGCGAACATCACATATCCCGGTCCATATCCTCATTATTGTTTCCAAGCTATATTTACTTTTCTGCATTTACTTTCAAGTTGCTATCATTATCCCCTTGCGTTTTATCATTTGTGAACAACAAGACCGGAGAGATTAACAACCTCTCTGAACTTCGTTGGGAGAAAAGTTATCTGTGTCTGTGTGCAGGTCCGCGTCAGTTGCGCCGCTGACACCTACTTATCATCTCTGGAGTCCTACTGGAGACAAACCTTGGTATCTTTACTGAGGGAAACTTGCTGTTGTACTGCATCACGCCTTCCACTTGGGGCCTACCAACGAAGGGCGAGAAGCCGTCATCAAGAGCAATTTCTGGCGCCGTTGCCGGGGACTCCGAGTGCTAAGATAGGGGAGTTGCACACTACCCTTTACCTTTGTTTTTTAGTCTTTTTAGTTCACCTATCATTTTTTACTTTTGTGTCTTTTATCAAAAATACCAAAAATACCTGTTACCTTGCTTGCTGATGCTATCTTTACCATGGGTGTTGAACCACCCAAATATGGTAGGATGGACATGTTTCACTTGGCTCGTCTTCGATCAATTTGTGCTCGCGCTAAAAACCCAACCGACTTGGTTGAGGGAAAATCATTGGATGAGCATGCTCATTATATGCGGCACCGCCTATCTGAGAAAGGGAAAAACTTATGGGACCAAATACAAACTTCTTATTGCCATGCTAAACTTTTGTGCCACATTTATGATTTCACTTGTTGTTCTAATATAGATCATAAACACCTCCCTTTCCAATGTGAGTTTAATGAAAATGAGATCTTATCTTCTTATGCTAAAGGTGTTTATGATTACTTTGATGTTGAAAAGATTGAAGAGTTTGTTGCTTTTAAAGGTGCCTATGAGATTGCTTCTTTGAAAAGTATCACGATACTATTTTCGAGTCTGAAAACTTTGCAGTTCTTGCTTATTGCTTCGAGAATTATACTTCCAATTCTTATATTGAGGATTTTAAAAATAAAATGTTTGCTGCCCAAGAAGAGGCTAATGATTGCTATGAAGAGGAATCTTATGATTCCGAGGACTCACTTGATACTTCCCTTTCTGATGATTTTGATACTTGCTTTGTTGATGGCCATGATGCCACTATGGATGATGCCTACGAAGATGAACTTGCTATAGTTCCTTATGTTAAGCATGAAATTATTGTTGTTGCACCCACACTTGATTGCCCTATTATCCTTTTGATGTCTCCAACTATTCCGGAGAATTTTGCTCTTATCAAGGCTCAATGTGATGGGTTGCATCTATCTTACCATCCTAAAGACCGTGTTGAAAACAATACACGTGTGCTTCTAGGTCATGAACAACATGATTTATGTGATAGTTATATTCTTGATGTTGTTCATGATGCTACTGAAAATTACTTTGAGAGAGGAAAGTTTGGTTGTAGAAACTTCCATGTTACAAAAACACCTCTCTTCATGTTGAAAGTTTTGAAGTTGTTCTTGTTCTACCTTCCTATGCATGTCACTTTTTGCTTCTTTGATTTATTTTCTTACAAGATGCCTATGCATAGGAAGTGGGTTAGGCTTAAATGTGTTTCACATTTGCTTCTTGATGCTCTCTTTTGCTTCAATTCTTATTCTCTTATGAGCATCTTTTATAATCTTTAAGCCTAGCTAATGGCTCTAAAGAAGCGCTTTCGGGAGGCAGCCCGCAACGAATTTAGGTGTTTTCTTTTTTGCTTTTGTTGTGTCTTGATGATTGTTACTTCTGTAGCAACATCATTGTATCTTTATTTTTCAGCTTTGTGCCTAGTTATAGCCTCTTACGACAAGGGAAGTAAAAGTTGTGACATGCTGTCCAGAAAACAGATTCTGTCCTCGTGACCAGAAAAATCCCAGTTCATCATTTTGAGCTGAATGTTTTACACAGTATGCTCTATACAATTACGAAACTTCAATATGTTCTGAGTTTTTTGATTTGAGTTGCAGAAGTGCCCCTAAAAAATTCTTTACTATCTGCTGTTCTATTTTTCACAGATTCTGCCACGTTTTGTCTCTCCTTACTTTTGCAAATCTTAAGCTTGCTTTTTCTTTGCAAAAACTTTTTGGCACTCTTGAGAAACAGTAGCTCTTCAAGATTATCTTTATATGCAGTGGAGAATTTTTTTATTTATTAAGGGTACTAACCTCTCTAATCATCTTATGATGAGTTATGTAGGAAGGGAGTTTTCAAGTGTGCGTTGGAAGATGATGAAAGAAGATCCAGGAGTGTCAAGTGCTCAAGCTTGGGGATTCCCCCATGCATCCCCAATAAATATTCAAGGAGACTCAAGCGTCTAAGCTTGGGGATGCCCCCCGTGCATCCCCTTCTCCATCAACCATCATCAGTTTGTCCTTTGTCTCACTATATTTTTATCACTTCATGTGTTATGTGCTATGCTTGGAGCGTCTCGCTCTTAGGTTTTGTTTTTTAGTTTTCTTTAGCTTTGCTTGTTGTTCATAACAAGTTAGATCCCATCTTACTTTGTGTGGGAGAGAAACACGCTCCACTTTCAAAATCTAGAACACATCATAGGATTTTTCCTGCCTATCTTTTTGCTGTTGTGTGTTCTTTATCTTTTCATAGCTACTGCCATGTTTAGTTTTAGTCTTAGTTTGTCTTTAGCAAGAGCTTTGGCTTTTGTTTAGTTTGTTGCTGCAACTCTTTTTAGTTTTCATGTTTATCTTGTTAAGAGAGTTGGTTGTTGCACTGAGTTGTGTCTTGTCTTGAAAGTAGGTAATTGAGGTTGATATTTAATTTTAGTAGTAGCTTGCAATAGTTTTGAGGCATTGTTGTGAGTAATGTTTGGACTTTTGGTGTCAAGAGCTCTTGCCTATTAGTGATAGGTGTCGTATTTTGGGCAATCCGTGTTTATTTTCAAAACCTACGAAACTAGTTGAGAACTCTAGCTACTAGATAGATCACTACTCTTCTGAGGAGTCGAATATTAGAGTACACTCACGTACCATGAGTCGAGGATGCGCAAGGATAACCAAACCCCCATACACTCCTCCTCGGGGTACTTGTCTCTTTGTGAACCTCCTTACTAGATTGAGAGTTACCGATAATAAGTGCATGAGTTCTTCGGACTAATGTAAGTATTGAGAGTTGACACTTCCACCTTCCCATATTTTGCTAGCCTTTCCCGTGCCGTGCATTGCCTTCTTCTCACTCCGAGAGTTGGTGTCCACCTTCGCCGGTACATCCAAACCCTTGGGATGATACGCTCTGTCATCATAAGCCTCCCTTTATCCTTCCTCAAAACAGCCACCATACCTACCTATCAAGGCATTTCCATAGCCTTTCCGAGTTACATTGACATGCAACGTCCACCTCTTCATGACTTGATCTTCATGGCATACATGTTCCTGCTACACTGGCAGCGACATACATTGCATACATCATGATAGTTAAATCTTCTTTATGATTTTGAGTACCTTGTAAAGTGTGAAAGATCTCCTTTACCTTCTTGTAAAATAGAGTGTTGCCCTTAAGTGAGGAAAATATCCGAAAGTGGACACATTAAAAGATCCCAAAGAGGACAAATGAGAGTTAAATAGAAAGAGCCATTGATGCCACCAAAAAAATAAAAAAAATAGAAAAAAGAGAAAAAGAAATAAAAAGAGAGAAAGGGGCAACACTACTATCCTTTTGAGAGATCCACACTAGTACTCCCTCTATATCTTTGTACTCCATAGAGATGATCTTTATGCATATAGTTTGGAGAGCTTCTTAGCTCGTATGTGCATCCATTGCATGGCAATCCCTACTCCTCACATCATATCTATCATTTGGCATCTCTTGCCTATGATTGTCCTCATTGATGTGAGCCTTTCTCATCCTTTTTGTCTTCCTCCTCCACCATATTTCTCTCTTTTCCATCCAAAGTGTCAACTCTCGCGCTTACGCTCATCCATTGCATGAGTGCTCAAAGTATCAAAAGGGAGTGGATCAAATTGACTTGTACCTGGCTAGTGGTCTGGGGACGAGTCAAGATAAGATTCCAAAGAGGAACAAGTGTGAAACTTTAGTAGATTGAGTTCTCAACAAAAATACTATTTTCTCTCGTATTCCCTATCCTCCTTTCTTGCACGCAAACACCATTTGGAGACATTCGAGTCACAGACAGCGAGAGCTCTTGCACCTTTAGTTCTTTTGTTACTTATTTCAATGCTAATATAGACTCTTGCCTGTTATGACTTGAATTGAATCTCTAACCTTGATTGCTTTACTTTTCAAAGTTCTTTTATGGTTGCTAGCATGTCACCACAGAAATTATGCTTGTTATCATTTACCTACTCGAGGACGAGCAGGAATTAAGCTTGGGGATGTTGATACGTCCAAAACGTATCGATAATTTCTTCTTGCTCCATGCATGTTTTGTGTGATATTGCTATGATCTAGATACACTTTCATACATTTTTGATCATATTTGGACTAACCTATTAACTCAGTGCACCCCAGTGCCAGTTCCTGTTTTCTGCTGTTTTTCTATTTCAGTTTTCCCCCATATAAAAAGTGCGAGAAACAATCGGGAAAATTCAGATAAAAAATCAGCGTGAAGGAAGCTTCGAGAAAAGCCCGGGAGGGGTCAGAGCGGGGCCAGGGGGGCCCAGGCGGCCACTTGGCGCGGCCCCACCCCTGGCCGCGCCAGGGGGGCGCCTGGGGCCCCTGGTCCACCTCTGGCTGCCCCCCTTCGCCTATTTATCCCCCGTCACGGGAAAACTCCAGAAGAGGAACCCTATTCCGCGAACTCGCCTCTGTTCCGCCGCCGCCGCGCTTCCAAGATCGGGAGCACCAGAAGACCTCTTCCCGGCACCCTGCCGGAGGGAGGATTGACCTCCGGGAGTCTCCTCTCCACCATGGATGCTCCTCGGATGTCTCGTGAGTAGTTTTCCTTGGACCATGGGTCCGTGATCAGTAGCTATGTGATGTTCTCCTCCCCTCTTTGATCTTCATTGTTTAGACCTCGTGAGCTGCCCTACATGATCGAGGCACCTTTGTAATATTTCTGCTATTGCTATGTTGAGTTTGATCTGATCTGATGGATTATGAGATTATGTTCAGATTGTGATAGAGTAATATACTTGGTTTTTATCTCTTATATTTTTGTTCCTAAGTAATTCGTGCATGCTCTCCGCTGTTGTTTATTGCTTTGGCCAAGTAGTAGGTAGTGACTCCAAGAGGGAGCGTTGTGCTAGATTGTGGGTTCATGCCTCCCCGATGACATGCTTGAGTGACAGAAAAATGAGTCTAGGGGATGTGTTGTTGCCACAAGGGGGAAAACAACGGTGCTTGTAACCGCGGTTACAAGGATTGTTTACTTTACGCAAAGTTCTTTTTAATGCAGTTGTCTGTTGCTTTGGGTTTACACTTTGGGTGGGGCTCGCAACTTAATACCAGCGAGATGTTCTGGATAGATATCTCAAGGTGGATGATTAGTAGTAGATGCAGATGGATTTCGGTCTACTTACTTTGGCGTACTGCCCGTGCTTTTGAACCTCTTCCTTTCTTTTGTAGCATAGTTAGCATTGCGGTGCGTTCTTAATCCTGTCAATTGCCTTTCTGTAATTTGTTTACCTCGCATAACATTTTTATCGTCTTTTGGGAGAGAGACATCACTAGCGAACATCACGTATCCCGGTCCATATCCTCATTATTGTTTCCAAGATATATTTACTTTTCTGCATTTACTTTCAAGTTGCTATCATTAACCCCTTGCGTTTTATCATTTGTGAACAACAAGACCGGAGAGATTGACAACCTCTCTGAACTTCATTGGGAGCAAAGTTATCTGTGTCTGTGTGCAGGTCCGCGTCAGTTGCGCCGCTGACACCTACTTATCATCTCTGGAGTCCTACTGGAGAAAAACCTTGGTATCTTTACTGAGGGAAACTTGTTGTTGTACCGCATCACGCCTTCCACTTGGGGCCTACCAACGAAGGGCGAGAAGCCGTCATCAGCAAATCGGTAACATGCAGTGTTTGACCGGTAGAGATCTATCAGACTATGATTATATTAGTATAGGTAAAATAGGTTTTGTACCTATCAATGTACAGCCGGCTGATGTAGCTCGGCTTAACAATCTTTCTATTTAGATGATGAATAAAAACAGTAGTATTAAATGGCTCCAACAACGTACTGAGGAGTATCGTTCCGGAAAGAACGATATGCATGAAACCATTGAAGAATTTGAAGACATGGAAAAGCTTGGGCATGGATTCTCATCGGCTGATCCACTTGAGGAGATAGATATTGGTGATGGAAGTATTCCAAGGCCTACTTTTATCAATGGTAATTTGAAGGCCGATGAGAAGAGCAAGGTAACCGAGTTACTTAAAGAATTTGTTGATTGCTTTGCTTGGAATTATACTGAGATGCCTGGTTTGAGTAGAGATTTAGTTGAGCATAGATTACCTATTAAATCTGGTTTTAGGCCGCATAAACAACCTCGCAGAAATTTCAATCCTATTATGTATGATCGTATCAAAGAGGAAATTGATCGGTTGCTAAAAGTTGGGTTTATTCGGCCATGTAGATATGCTGAGTGGGTTTCTAATATTGTTCCTGTTGAAAAGAAAAACAGCGGTGCAATTAGAGAATGTATTGATTTTAGAGACTTGAATAAAGCTACCCCAAAAGATGAATATCCGATGCCTATAGACGACACACTTATCAATGATGCTTCAGGACTAATCAGTTTTTTAGATGGTAATGCTGGTTATAACCAAATATTCATGGCCGAAAAGGATATGTCTAAGACTGATTTTCGGTGTCCTGGTTTTGTCGGTTTGTTTGAATGGGTAGTCATGACTTTGGGCTTGAAGAATGCCGGTGCTACATATCAACGTGCTATGAATCTTATATTTCATGATTTGCTCGGCATCATAGTAGAGGTATACATTGATGATATAGTTGTTAAATCAGATGGTTTTGAGTCTCATTTGGCCGATTTGCGATTAGGTTTTGAAAGGATGCGTAAGTATGGGCTAAAGATGAATCCCCTTAAGTGTGCTTTTGGTGTGTCGGCTGGAAAGTTCTTAGGCTTTATAATTCATGAGCATGGTATAGAGATTTATCCTAAGAAGGTAGAAGCAATTAGAAATCTAGAGCAGCCGGCGTGCAAAAGGGATGTGCAAAAATTGTTGGGGAAGATTAATTACTTGAGACGATTCATATCTAACCTTTTAGGGAAAATTGAATCGTTTGCTCAGATACTCCGGCTAAAGAATGAAGCCGAGTTGACTTGCGGGGCAGAGGAACAGAAGGCTTTTGATAACATAAAGAAATACTTGTTGAATTCTCCAGTGTTGCGTGCACCCAAATTTGGTACGCCGTTCAGGTTGTATATTGTTGCACAAGATAATGTGATCGGTGCCGTGTTGACGCAAGAAGATGGTGGGAAGGAGCACATTATTGCATATCTAAGTCATCGCTTGATAGACGCCGAAAATCGGTATGTGTTCATTGAGAAGTTATGTTTATCTTTGTATTATGCATGTACCAAGTTTCTACCTTACTTGCTGTCTAGTACTTGCATAGTAACTTGCCAAGCCGATGTAGTTAAATACATGTTACAAAAACCGATTCTTAGTGGCAGGATTGGTAAATGGGCTTATGCATTGATTGAATATGACTTGACATATGAATCGTTGCGTGCTATGACAGGTGAAGTTATTGCCGATTTCATTGTTGATCATAGAGTTAAAGATGAAGAAGACATTGATTATGTTAGCATATGCCCATGGAAACTTTATTTTGATGGATCGGTTTGTAGGGAAGGTCGAGGTGTTGGTACTGTTTTAATTTCTCCTAATAATGTGATATATGAAACATCGGTTCGTTTAGAGTATAATTGTACTAATAATCAAGCCGAATATGAAGCTTTGCTATTCGGTTTACAATATTTGGCTGATATGGGTGTCAAAGATATAGACGCTTTTTGTGATTCACTTCTGGTAGTGCAACAAGTTAAAGGCGAATTCCAATGTTTTGATGGATTGCTAAATAGTTACTTAGACCGATGTTTAGATATAATCAAATCCCTGGATACTTTCACTATTAGTCATATACCTAGGGAGGAAAATTCTAGTGCAAACTATCTAGCACAACAAGCATCCGGTTACAATGTCAATAGGGGGAAGTTTCTTATATTAGAAAAACCGATGTCTGTCGCTGCAAGGGATGAGACCGAATTGCAAATAATTTGGGACACACACCGAGTAACGGATGGTAATTCGGAAAATGCGTCAAGTTGCACCGAGTTGCTGCTAATTCGGAAACAAAGGTGGACCAAGTTACACTCAGCTCGGAAGATTTAGTGCAAGGGATACGCATGCCCGAGTTACCACAAGCTTCCGAGTTACCTAGTAATTCGGAAACCGTAGCTGTAGATTGGTGGGTTCCTCTTATCAATCATTTAAGGGATCCGAGTAAAACTAGAGATAGGAAGGTTCGGCGGCAAGCTTTAAAATATAATATGCATAATGATGAGTTACATCGCCGAACTATAGATGGGTTACTTTTAAAATGCTTGGATTATGATCAATCTAGGTTAGCCATGGGTGTAATGCATGAAGGCATATGTGGGACGCATCAGTCGGCTCATAAGATGTGTTGGTTAATAAAAAGAGTTGGTTTCTATTGGCCGACTTTGTTAGAGGATTGCTTTAGATACTACAAAGTGTTGGATATATTCTCTAGAGGAAAATTATATATGATTATTCCAATATATCTAAATAAGTTCATGACCAGTTTCATACTGTGCTGGAACTGTATCAGTGAAACAATGATACATGTGTGGTATAGAAACAACCAGAGTTCCTAGTCAGCCTCTCATGATGACTGGTTTATCGTCAACTGATGATTGTGGTTTCACGATCATGGACAATCAAGTCAATTGACGGTAAGGTCACCTCATTGAATGAATGACGTGATGAACATTACCCAATGCAAGCATTGCAACATGATCAAATCGTAAAAGTTCAGTGTTGTAATTACAGAACGTAGTAGCATGTTCCTTTGACCGTGAGATCACGCATAATTGCTATCTTCTGAGGATGCTTTGAGTGCATTAACCGTCACACTGAAACATGGTGACCATAAAGGTGTATCTTGGGCTATCCGATGGGATATGTTGAGGAGTGTTGATTCAAGAGCGGGATTTGTCAATCCATATAATGGAAAGATACTTCATAGTCAACTCGGTGAGATTGCATCCATAAAGCTGCGCAACGTGTGACTAGGTCACAAGGATGAATATCACGGAACGATTGAATAAGATTTGTCGGTAACAAGATAGAACTAATGCATTGGATGCAGTTGATCGAATCTTGGACTAATCTAGTATCGCATGACAAAGGGAATGGTATACAACGTGTACGGTTCAATCGGTTACTTACGGAATGCACAGGGGTCATTATGGGCATCCAGGTCCCGCTATTGATCATTTGCCGTAGCCTTTGTCTCGGTCATGACTGGAGTGTTCTCGAACCGTAGTGTAACACACTTAAGGGCTCGATGAATATCGGAGACCTTTTCGGAACTATCGGAGTTACCGGAGAAGAGAGAAAGACGTACCGGAAAAGTTCCGTGTTGGTCGGAAGGATGTTCGGAGTGAGCTGGAAGGAGTTCCGGATCATCGGGAGATGAAATAATATGTATTATTTATTAATTAAGTGAATTAATAATTATTAATAATTTATTTCAGATTAAAAAGTGAAATGGGCCTTATTTATGAAAGAAGCCCATTAGGGGAAGGAGGGAAAAAAGGGAAAAAGGGGGGCGCCATGGGCCTTGGGGCCCATGTGGGTGGCGCCCCACTTCCCCCCTCCTCCTAGCCGCACCCTCCCCCCTTTGGCAAGGGATTAGTCCCACATTGCCAAGGGAAGGGGGTTGACTCCTTCCGTCTACCTATATAAAGATGGGCAGGGGTGCACTTCTTAAAGACAGAAAAATTCGTAGAGAATTCAATATTACTCCAAATTGAGATCGGTTTTCACCGGTCTTCTCCCCTCTCTTGTCTCTCTCAAGCCGGGGTCCCCTTGTCTGGAAACTGTGCTGGGATTGAGGCTTCTCTGCTACGCGGACGCCGTCGTGCTGCCGAAACTCCGGTTCCGGGAGGTCTACGTGGATCGGAGAACGGAGGTCGTCATCGAGTCCGTACGTGTGCGAGTACTACGAGGTGCTGCACGTGCGACACTACCACCCAACAGGGTGCTAACACAGCCAGGGGGCTGTGAAAGGTTTACGGCTTCATCAACCACGTTTGCGGGAACGTTTCCCGCGCAACGGACTACACCCCGAAGTATGTTTCCGCAAGTCTTTCCGTTACGGCATTACAGCTAGATAGATCTTGGGTTAAGGGCGACGCTAGTTAGAAAAATTATTGTTTTCTGCTGCGAGACCCAACAGTTGTACGGTTAGAACACATCGGGGATTTGGGCGTTGATTCTACGATTGTTGCCCTCTCATGTGTACTTGTTATATCTGTGGCATTATTTGATGAAGCGGCCCTCGACCGACCTTACGCGTACGCTTACGCGAGACTGGTTCCACGCTTGACATACGGCTTGTACCGTATAAAGTGGCTCTGGGGGGGTGTCTGTCTCTCTTACTTTAGCGGATATGGCATTTGCAACGGAGGGCCCCATACGGGGTGTAATAGAGACAATCTATAATCAGCGTTGTGGTTCAATGTTCGTAGAAACGGTTTATCTATGAAAAGCCCTAGCTGCCATGTAAAACATGCAATATACAAATATAGAGGCGTCTAACTTTATATTGCAGAGGGGGCTATTGTTGTTTGCTTAATCTTGATGTAGTGATAGCTTTGCTATGTGTTACTAGAAAGTAGTAAACGTTCATCATGATGAAACAAACTTAAATGGAGACACTGTAGACTTAGTGCCACCATGATCATACATCTTAAAACTTGCTAGTATAGGATACACGACGGTAGCATTAAATAAGATGATCCCTTATAAAATACCAAACATAAGTATTCTACCGAAGTGTGCACCACCTGGAAGGTTCTCTTTATGATAGGCAGGCCGTGACGATCGGGTGTCATACATACATTAGAGTTCGCATGAGGTTGGGCCTGGAAAGCCTAGCATATGTCGATATGGCCTTGCTAAGCAACATATAACACTAAGGTCAATTTGGCGAGCCTAGCATATGTAGATATGGCCTCGGAATACTAGAGATCGAAAGATCGAGCATGAGTCACATATAGGATGTGATCGCACAAACTAGTTGTCTACCTTTGAAATTAATCCGTCGGCCGTTGTGATATTCGAGGACGGATAGTGAATCTGGATCATGTAATCACTAAAACTTCTTAGGGATGATTGTTTTAGTGTGAGCTCATCTATAATATGATTATTATGAACTCGTTGTTATGAACTAGTCTTAATTGTTTTCCTTGCAAATATTTTGTAGAAAATGAATCCAAATGAACATCGTGAATTGCTTTCTTTCATGGATTGGTTACTTTCTTAGGTGGTGAAAGACTTAAAGATGATGGGTCAAATTTCGTTGATTGGTACTTATACCTTAGGACTGTGCTCAAGAGAGCTAACCTCTTGTTCGTGATACAAGAGCGTTTGGGAGACCCTCCAGTAGACAACATGGATGAAAAGGTAATGCTTGATTACCATAATCGTCGAAGGACTTACGCCATGGTTAAAAGTGTCATAGAAACTAGCTTTCCGCAAGATTTACGTGAACAATATGCGGATATGGACACGTTTGACACAATCAACATGATGAAGTAATTGTTTATACATCAGTTCAGAGTGGCCAGATTTGAGTTAGAAAATGAGTTTCTTACTAAAAAGATGGAAGAGAACACTTGTCTGAAAACTCACGTAGCCAAGATGCATGGGATACATCTGAAACTCATAGAGGACTTTGACTATTGGACCACAGAGGAGTCTGCTATAAACACGGTGCTACACTCGCTTCCACCGAGTTACACAGACTTTGTCCATGACTATGTCGGAAGAGGTGAAAGCCTTCAGTTCTTTGAGTTCATGGTCAACCTCCGAGATTTAGAGGTTGAACCCATTGAAGGAGAAATTGTTGATGGAGAAGGTATATGTTTGATATACTCGTTATAAATGTTTGTTCCCTTATACAATATTTGCAGTTTAATAAGTATTTGATACTTGTTCTGTTTTATGAAAACAGGGCCTACCGTTTCATGGACGGGAAGAGGTGCGATCCAGGATTGATGGCAACCAAGACAGATGGCCTCCAAGATTTCACTAAGAAATCTATCACAGGATTATACTTAGAGTATTAGATAAATATTTTGTAATCAATCAAGTATGAACACTTAGTGATATGTCTTGCATCTCGCAAGACGAAGTTATTCATGTTTTGAGACAAGTTAGTTGTTCCAGTTTGATGAATAAAGTGTGCTTATACTATGATTGCAATTGAGTTTATAATATGATAGAAGCATTTATAAAACACCATAATTGTCAAGTGATATTCAATGTTTAATGATTAAGTTATTATGAATAACAATAAGGTCAAAAGTCATAACCATACTAAATGCATGAGATGAATTCATAAATGATGAAGTCATTAGATACTCGATCTATTAACTCATGAATTTATTATCAACCAAGATGACTAATGATGGAGTTCTAGCAAAGTAGAACTTGCGCCAAACATTGTACATAAATGATGTATTAACCAAGCGCATGAATAATCATTAAAGATGCTTCGCATGATTAATTGAACAAGGCATTCAATTAAGATCATAAATCTGAGATTACGGAATCACAGTGAAGTTGGATATAAGAATACAAATCACCATGATGTGATCAAAGTGATGAGTATTATAGTTGACATAAATGGGAGACTTGTGGAAATAATGCCACAAATTACGATGGAAGTTTAAAGTGCTCAAGCAACTGAACCATTCGTAGTCATACTAAAATGTAGTATGGTCTAAATACATTCCCCTTACGCTAATGCTATTTTGAATGAACAAAGTTGTTACCATTTATTAAGTTAAAACACCCACTTCATGAAATAAGGAAACCATTCTGAATTTAATGAAGCTGATGACTCCATATGATGATGGTGTTAGAAAGTTTCTAGAAGTTTTATATGATATAACTTTCTTTGTATTAGAGTTGTGAGCAATTGTAAAACACACCTTTCCAAATAGAAAAACTTGTATTGCTTGAATTGGTGAATGAGAAGATGGTTCTCAAGGAATAAACCAATGGGAGAAAAGTGAATTCTTTGACCAGGGTGATTGACCCTGCCTCCAGATAACGCAACGGAAAATGTTCCGCTGAAATGACTCCATGAGAAGAGGAAATATGCTATTGATGATGATCATGGTATATTAGTTAAAGCCTTAGTTTAAAAATAAGAAGATTGTCATGAATACGTTCTGTACAGAACAATAATCACGAGTCTTCTTAAGTGAAACAAAAGGGACACTGCTCATAAATTATGAAGGGTTGATGGTTACCTAGGAAACGTGGAGAAATGAAATCATATTGAGTTGCATATGGGATGGCTCACATCCTATGAAATAACGTAGTTATTTCACATTCCGAATAACCAGGAAGTTATTAAGAATGATGCAACACATAAAGATTGATTTGGTACATAAAAGATATTATGGCTAAATTCAATAATGATTAACTACGGAAGCGTAGCAATGCTAAATAAATATGGGTATTTCATTCACGAACACTATGAAGGGACCATAGCTTGAAATTGCATCACATTCAAGTTGTGGAATTTGAAGAGAAGTAGCAAATGGCATAACGAAAGAATGTTTCGATAAGATGGACCATAGTACCTCAAGGCAGAAACTCTCAACCTTGATTTGATCAAGTGATTTTGAAGTAATCAAAATATTGAGATGGACTGCAATTTCATGAAACTGAGTGGGAGCTTTGGAGACTTCCTGAAAACTTGGAATGCAGAGAGCATTTTCTGAGTGGGAGATTTGGGAGCAATATTATTATGTCTGACATAATTAGAATAGAAACTTAATAAAAGCTTACTTACAGATATATGTCGGATATATTTGAGTGGGAGCACAATGTCAATTTCATATATATACGATGATATATGTGAAAACAATCTCATATATATACGTTGATATACATGAAGATTAAGGCTAATAAGATGAAAGGATTACGAGAATCTTATATGAACTAAATACAGATGTGTCACACACTAAAATCTATAAGGATAGATTAGGACACGTGTAATGAACATCAAAAGGATTGGAATGATATCCTAAACAAGAAAAGGTTCTTGTGGCTAGGAATTATATAAATGATGTAAAACATTAATATCACAAAATAATGTTTTAATGGAAGAATAGGGATGCACTTTGTCTCAAGACATGTGATCCTATATGACCTTTGACATATGATTCTACCATAAAACGGAAGTTGTGAATCCAATAACAGAATGACTCAAAGGTTCTTAGAAGAAGAACAGGTTCCGATGTGCTTGGTTGGCAAAACACAGAACCTGAGCAAAGTCCAAGCATTCAGTATCTGAAGATAAACTGAGGACAATACTCTAAATGATAGAAAAGATAATATACTTGAATGTAATACTGGATTACGATTGCAAGCCTTATTATGGGTCTATATGAATTAGAGATATCACCAAAAGGAATAGAAAGGAAATGTGAGCTATAATTTCACGAACCAAAACTCTACAAAATATAAATATCTACTTAAGGAAGTAGAAGGTTGAATAAAGTTTAGCGTAAGAAGTTTAGACTTCTGGCTGAGTGTATTTTTAAGTATACATGACTATGGGAGTCTTATGGACTAAAACATTTTGTCATTAGAGAATACTGTAAAATAAGAAGTCTCACTCTCCCGCCAAACTTATAATTCAAGCGTTATTAGATAATGAAGGGTATATCAAGCAAGTTGACCAATACCTGTTGCAAAGGAACATAGGAATCTGAAAGGGTACAAATCGTTGACGAAACCTCTTCCATGAGCAAGCATGATCAATAAACACATATATGATAAGATGATTTTGATCGAGAAAATATGCAGCTAGACTATTTGCTTTCTAGTGCAAGTGGGAGACTGTTGGATATATGCTCTAGAGGAAAATAATATATGATTATTCCAATATATATAAATAAGTTCATGACCAGTTTCATACTGTGCTGGAACTGTATCAGTGAAACAATGATACATGTGTGGTACAGAAACAACCAGAGTTCCTAGTCAGCCTCTCATGATGACTGGTTTATCGTCAACTGATGATTGTGGTTTCACGATCATGGACAATCAAGTCAATTGATGGTAAGGTCACCTCATTTAATGAATGACGTGATGAACATTACCCAATACAAGCATTGCAACATGATCAAATCGTAAAAGTTCAGTGTTGTAATTACAGAACGTAGTAGCCTGTTCCTTTGACCGTGAGATCACGCATAATTGCTATCTTCTGAGGAAGCTTTGAGTGCATTAACCGTCACACTGAAACATGGTGACCATAAAGGTGTATCTTGGGCTATCCGATGGGATATGTTGAGGAGTGTTGATTCAAGAGCGGGATTTGTCAATCCATATAATGGAAAGATACTCCATGGCCAACTCGGTGAGATTGCATCCATAAAGCTGCGCAGCGTGTGACTAGGTCACAAGGATGAATATCATGGAACGAGTGAATAAGATTTGTCGGTAACAAGATAGAACTAATGCATTGGATGCAGTTGATCGAATCTTGGACTAATCTAGTATCGCATGACAAAGGGAATGGTATACAACGTGTACGGTTCAATCGGTTACTCCCGGAATGCACAGGGGTCATTATGGGCATCCAGGTCCCGCTATTGATCATTTGCCGTAGCTTTTGTCTCGGTCATGACTGGAGTGTTCTCGGACCGTAGGGTAACACACTTAAGGGCTCAATGAATATCGGAGACCTTTTAGGAACTATGGGAGTTACCGGAGAAGAGAGAAAGACGTACAGGAAAAGTTCCGTGTTGGTCCGAAGGACGTTCGGAGTGAGCTGGAAGGAGTTCCGGATCATCGGGAGATGAAATAATATGTATTATTTATTATTTAAGTGAATTAATAATTAATAATAATTTATTTCAGATTAAAAAGTGCAATGGGCCTTATTTATGAAAGAAGCCCATTAGGGGAAGGAGGAAAAAAGGGAAATAAAAGGGGGGGGGGCATGGGCCTTGGGGCCCATGTGGGTGGCGCCCCACTTCCCCCTCCTCCTAGCCGCACCCTCCCCCGTTGGCAAGGGATTAGTCCCACATTGCCAAGGGAAGGGGGGTTGACTCCTTCAGTCTGCCTATATAAAGATGGGCAGGGGTGCACTTCTTAAAGACAGAAAAATTCGTAGAGAATTCAATATTACTCCGAATTGAGATCGGTTTTCACCGGTATTCTCCCCTCTCTCGTCTCTCTCAAGATGGGGTCCCCTTGTCTGGAACTTGTGCTGGTATTGAGGCTTCTCTGCTACGCGGACACCGTTGTGTTGCCGAAACTCCGGTTCAGGGAGGTCTACTTCCGCCACCTTCGCTGGATCGGAGAACGGAGGTCGTCATCGAGTCCGTACGTGTGCGAGTACTACGAGGTGCTGCACGTGCAGCACTACCACCCAACAGGGTGCTAACACAGCCAGGGGGCGGTGAAAGGTTTACGGCTTCATCAACCACATTTGCGGGAACATTTCCCGCGCAACGGACTACACCCCGAGGTATGTTTCCGCAAGTCTTTCCGTTACGGCATTACAGCTAGATAGATCTTGGGTTAAGGGCGACGCTAGTTAGAAAAATTATTGTTTTCTGCTGCGAGACCCAACACAAAGGTTGTGAGGCTTCTCAAAAGTTTGGCAATATACAATTGGCACCTGCAGCTATGTTGAATCCCATAATCAAACCATGGCCATTTAGAGGGCGGGGCTTAGATTTTATTGGTGAGATACATCTTGCATCTTCTAAAGGGCATCACTTCATCCTAGTAGCCACAGATTATTTTACTAAGTGGGCAGAAGCAGTTCCCTTAAGAAATATTACTCATAGGGAGCTGATTAGTTTTGTTTTGGAGCATATTATTCATAGATTCCACATTCCTCAAACTTTGACAACTGATCAAGGTTCTTCTTTTATGTCTCATCAATTTCGTGAGTTTGCCGAATCCTTTGGAATTAAATTGTTGAACTCATCACCTTATTATGCTCAAGTTAATGTACAACCCGAATCTAGTAATAAAACTTTGATTCGGCTCATAAAGAAGAAAATTGAAGAGAAAACGAGAAGGTGGCATGAAGTCCTTTTGGAAGCATTATGGGCTCATAGAATATCTAAGCACGGAGCTACTCAAGGTACACATTTTGAGCTAGTATATGGCCAAGAGGCAGTTATACCTGTAGAAATCAAGTTGCAAGCTTTAGGGTAGCCAGGCAAAATAACTTGTCGGCTGTAGATTACAATGATTTAATGATGGACCGAATAGATGAGGTTCCAGAAAAAAGGCTAAAAGTTTTGCAGGAGAATGAGAAAGAAAATTAAGAGTAGCTAAGGCTTATAAAAAAAAGGTCAAGGAGAAATCGTTTCAAATAGGAGATTTAGTGTGGAAAACGATTTTGCTCGTTGGAACTAGGGACAGAAAATTCGGCAAGTGGTCGCCGAGTTGGGAAGGTCCATATGAAGTTGTGGGGATTGTTCCTGGAAATTCATATTTTGTACAAACTTTACAGGGAAGTAAGTTATCCAAAGCTCTCAATGGGAGATACTTGAAGAAATATTATCCTAGCGTGTGACAGAAAGCTTGAATACATATGGCCGATATGCGATTATCGCCCTTAGAAAACACATGGCCGATGAAGTATTGACATCGTCCTTAGCACAAACATGGACAAGTTATTTTTCGGCACAGAAGTTTTTGCCGAAAAACAGGGGGGCATGTGTTGATGGAAGTTTTTGGCATGACAATAACCTTATATAAGATGACTTCAAATGGAGAGGTGATCTACATGAAAAAGTTGGGTGTTGTTGATATTAACATTTTTGTAGTTCGAACCATCGCCATCCAATTCCATCTTAAAGGCCGAAACTATGTTCGAAGCAATAAGATCAAAACAATTGAAGCACTATTCTGCCAATAAGACCTTCAAGGCATACTCAAATGGAAAAATATTATACATGAGGCGGCTTCGCCTCGTCGAACCGGTCGATTTTGATATTTGAAATGTCCAAATCCGAGTTCGTATGAAGAAGTTACAGCCAAAACAGTGCAGCGCTGAAAAGTCAGGTCGGACCATCCGAGATGGAAACCGGACCGTCCGGGCTAAGGTCGGACCATCCGACCTCGAAGTCGGACCGTCCGACTTGACGACCCCATTCACAGAAAGATTTTGGCCCACGTCGGCCCGTCCGGGCTAAGGTCGGACCGTCCGACTCCGAAGCCTGACCGTCCGACTTGAGGACCCCAGTTACAGAAGGATTTTGACCCTTAGCTCGGACCGTCCGACCTAGAAGCCGGACTGTCTGACCCTGCGGTCCGGACCGTCCGGGATTAAGTCCGGACGTCCGGCCCCCCGATCCGGGTCCAATTTTGATCGCGATTTTGGCAGTTTTGAAGCGGATTTGAGTCCTTTTCTTGCAGGGAAAGTCCAACCCCCTCATAAATAGATAAGGTGATGGCCGATTAGAACACACAATCGACATATACCCAAAAACACATATACTTTTCAAGTTCTTCTACTTTTTGTCTAGTTCTAGGTCATCTTTGGTGTTTTGCTCGTAAAGCACCCGTTTCTTCTCCGAAATTGAAGATCTCTTTGTTGATTTGCTTGTAAATCATCTGTTCTTCGTAACGTAAAACGAAGTGGCGACTCCCTTACTCTAAAAAATTGCGCGGTGCAAGTCTTGTGTTGCGTTGAACAAATTCTTCGTCAACACCATGGACGGATCTGCATGATCCAAGAAGGAAGACCCTCGAAAGCAAAGCAAGATGCCTACACCTTGCAGGCCGAAGCAGCCGAAGGCCTAAAGATAACTGAAACCTACCAACTGAGCGGCGCTGAGACCAGCATCACTTTCTCACAGAGCGACCATCCGCTCGCAGTCTAAAGGCCTGGGCATGCACCCTTGGTCCTCGAGGCTCAGATCGGAGGATACAATATGGACAGAGTCTTCATGGACGGAGGCAGCAGTCTAAACATAATCTTCGCCAGCACCCTACGCAAGATGTTAATCCCACGATCAGTTTGGAAAATGTCAGGCACCACAATATACGGCGTAGTTCCGAGCGAAGAAGCCACCTCCATCGGAACAATACAGCTTGATGTGATCTTCGGCAGCAAGCGCAACTTCGCAAAGCAAGCGCTCGAGTTCGAAGTGCTCGATTGGCAGTCGCAGTATCACGCCATACTCGGGCGACCAGCGTTCGCACAGTTCATGGCGGTTCCACACTACGCATATGTCGAGCTCAAAATGCCAGGACCCGCAGGAATCATCATAGTCAAGGGAAGCTTCACCAAATCGGACCAGTGCGACCGCGGCATCCACAAAGTCTCCGACTCATATGGAGCCCAACAACAGCTCAAAGAAATAGCCATGGTGACGGACAAAAGCATATTTCCGCTGGCAAGCCGAAGCGAGACAAAAGAATTTGGCCGCGATTTCAGCATCAACGGCGACACAATCACACACCAAGTCCACCCAACAGACCCAGAGAAGACAGTTCGCGTATATGCCCACCTTCCAGAAGAGCAAGCAAACGCCCTCATAACCTTCCTTCGCGAAGAGTGGAAATTTTTCTCCTGGTGCCCAGCCGACATGCCCGGGATACCACGAGAATTCGCAGAACACGCGCTCCACATAAATGCAAACACCAAACCAGTAAAGCAGACACTGCGACGATTCTCAGAACCCAAGCGCAGAGCAATCGGAGAAGAAGTCAACCGACTACTCGATGCACAGTTCATCCGAGAGACGAAGAAAGCAACATGGATAGCAAACCCAGTCCTAGTGCCTAAAAAGGACACCGAGGTACTGAGGATGTGCGTCGACTATGGGCCTATCAACAAGCACTGCCCAAAAGACCACTTCCCCCTGCCAAGAATCGATCAAATAATTGACTCCACAGCAGGACGCGACTGATACGTCCCAAACGTATCTATAATTTCTGCTTGCTCCATGCATGTTTTGTGTGACTTTGCCATGATTTGCTTGAACTTTCATACACTTTTGAGCATATTTGGACTAATCTATTAACCCAGTGCACCCAGCTGCCAGTGTCTGTTTTCTGCTGTTTTTGTATTTCAGGTTTTCCGGCCATTAAAAGTGCTCCAAAAAATCCGAAAAAATCAGATAAAAAAATCAGCGACCCGGAAGCTTCTGGAATCACCAAGGCAGCGGAGGGGGGCCACCACAGGAACTCCAGAAGGGTCCCTGGCGCGGCCCCACCCTAGGTCGCACCAGGAGCCTCCTGGCTGCCCTGTGGGTCCCCTCGATACCCCCCTCCGCCTATATTTAGCCCTCAGGGTGGAAACCCCTAATATCGATCTCTTTTCCGCGAACTCGCCTCTGTACCGCTGCCGTCACCATTTCTAGATCGGGGTTGCCTGGAGAAGCTGCCCCGGCACCCTGCCGGGAGGAGGAACCCCCTCCGGGAAACCATCCATAGCCATGAATGCCTCCCGGATGTGCCGTGAGTAGTCCCCCTTGGGCCATGGGTCCATGACCAGTAGCTATGTGATGTATTTCTCCCCTATTTGTGCTTCCGCTTTCGAGACCTCGTGAGCGGCCTCACATGATCGAGGCACTTTTTTAATTTCTGTTGTTGCTATGCTGAGTTTGCTGGGATCTGATGGATTATGAGACTATGTTCAGATTGTGATGAGTAATATATTTGGTTCTTCTCTTTTATATTTTGTTCTTGAGTAAATTTTTGCATGTTCTCCGTTGCAGTATTTTACTTTGGCCAAGTAGTTTGTTGCAACTCCAAGAGGGAGCGTTATGCTTGATTGTGGGTTCAGCCCCTTGATGTCTAGCTTGAGTGACAGAAACATGAGACTAGGGGATGTGCTGTTGCCACCAGGGATAAAACAACGGTTCTTGTATCCGCGGGTGCAAGGATTGTTTACTTTATGCAAGGATTGTTTACTTTACGCAAAGTTATTTTAATGCAGTTGTCTGTTGCTTTGAGTTTACACTTTGGGTGGGATTCGCAACTTAATACCAGCGAGATGTTCTGGATAGATATCTCAAGGTGGATGATTCGTAGTAGATGAAGTTGGATTTCGGTCTACTTACCTTGGCATACTGCCCATTGCTTTTGAGCCCTTCCTTTCTTTGCAGCATAGTTAGCATTGCGGTGCCTACATAATTCTGTCAATTGCCCAGCTGTGATTTGTTTACCTCGCTAGAACTTTTATCGTCTTTTGGGAGAGAGACATCACTAGTGAAAATCACGGGACCCCGGTCCATCTTCACATTATTGTTTACACCCTTAGTTTATTTTCAGTCTTTACTTTCAGTTGCCACTATTATTATCTCTTGCGTTGATCCTTTGTAAACAGCAAGGCCGGAGGAATTGACAACTCCTCTGTACTCATTGGGAGCAAAGTTATTTGTTTCTGTGTGCAGGTCCTGTCAACTCCCTAGACAGAAGCCAATTTCTGGCGCTATTGGCACCTTCTTGTATTTATGTGAGTCCTACTGGAGACAAACCTTGGTATCTTCACCGAGGGAAATTTGCTGCTACGCTACATCTCACCTTCCACTTGGGGTAACCAACGAGGATTGAGAGAACTATCCTCACCGTATCAAGCTAATTTCTGGCGCCGTTGCCGGGGACTCCAGTCTACAAGATAGGAGAGTTGCACACTATCTTTTATCTTTGCTTTTTAGTCTTGTTAGTTTACCTTTCAGTTTTCACTTTTCTGTCCCTTATCAAAAATACCAAAAATACCTTCTACTACTATGGGTTCCAATGAAAAAACCAAGTTGTGTGACTTCACTAGTCACAACAATAGTGACTTTATCTGCACTCCTATTGCTCCACCTGCCACTTCAGCACCTTCTTATGAAATTAAACCTGCTCTACTTAATCTTGTTATGAAAGATCAATTCTCAGGTGCTGGAGAGGACGCCGCCTTGCACTTAAACAATTTTATCGAGCTCTGTGATATGCAAAAGTACAAGGAAGTGGATGGAGACATCGTCAAGTTGAAGCTTTTTCCTTTCTCTTTGAGAGGAAGAGCCAAGGAGTGGTTGCAATCCTTACCCAAGAACAGTATCGATTCTTGGAGCAAATGCAAAGATGCTTTTATAGGGAAGTACTATCCCCCTGCTAAAATTAATCAATTGAGGAGTAACATTATGAATTTCAGGCAATTGGATAATGAACACGTTGCCCAGGCATGGGAACGTATGAAGACGCTTGTCAAGAACGGTCCCACACATGGACTGACTACCTGGATGGTTATCCAGACTTTTTATGCAGGCTTGAACTTTACCTCGCGGAACCTGTTAGATTCGGGCCGCGGGAGGAACTTTTATGTCAACCACACTTGGTGCTGCCACAAAGATACTTGATGAGATGATGCTGAACTACTCTCAGTGGCACACCGAAAGATCTCCAACTGGTAAGAAGGTAAATTCTGTCGAGGAGATCTCCTCTCTAAATGCAAAGGTCGACCTTATCATGTCTCTACTTACCAAGCAAGCTCCTATTGATCCTCAGGATGTTCCTTTAAATTCTTTGGTTGCTCAAGAGCAAGTAGATGTGAACTTTGTCTCTAGAAACAACTTCAACAATAATGCTTATAGGAGTAATTTTGGTAGCAACAATCCTAGGCCTTTCCCATCCAACAACTATGGGAACGGTAATAGCAATTCCTACAGCCAGAATTATAGGGAAAGAGACCTACCCAGCTATGAGAAACTTATAGAAATAGAAAAAGGCACCAAAAGCTATATGCACACACAGTTTGAACAAAACAAGGTCTTTTCCAGACAGTTAAATGAGCACTCCTCTATCCTGCAAAACATTAGCAAACAACTTGAGAGCTTGAATAGTGACATTTCCAACCTCCAAACTAGACTCACTGCCATTGAGACTTATGTTTCAAACATGTCTCACACCCAATCTACCTTGATAAACCAGATGGCAGCCAAACCAGAAGTCATTCCCAAGGAAGAAGAGTGAGTTAAGAGCCTTCCTACCTACCACACAGTAGCCACTATCCAAGTAGTTGAGGATGTCCAAATTGTTAGCACCCATCACACCCCTAGTCCCACTGGACCTACCAATGGTGATGCTACCACCTCAACCATAGATGAAGAAACCTCTATGAACATAGAGGCTTTCAAACAAGTGAGCCTAAATGATATCACTACCTCCTTGATAGATAGTAGTGACCTAGACTTTGACAACTGCACTTTACCTGAAGTTATTGGTTTCCTACACAAGATGTCTAGAGACCCCCACAGTAGCACACTTAATATTGCCTTCACAGAGCATATCACCAATGCTCTAATCAAAGATAGGGAGGAGAAGCTTAGATTAGAAGCCTCCATACCTAGGAAGCTAGAAGATGGTTGGGATCCTATGATAAAAATCAAATTGAATAACTTCTCTTGTTATGCTCTTTGTGATGTTGGAGCAAGTACCTCTGTTATGCCCAAAAGAATGTATGATATGCTTGAATTGAAACCTTTTGATCCCTGTTCTTTTGGTGTTTGTCTTGTTGATTCTTCCGTAAAGAAGCCTTTGGGGAATATCGATGATGTTCTTATCACTGTCAATGAAAATTATGTTCCCATTGATTTCACTATTATGGACATTGAGTGTGAGCCCTCTTGTCCAATTATTTTGGGACGTCCTTTTCTTCGCACAGTTGGTGCTGTTATTGACATGAAAGAGGGGAATATCAAATTCCAATTCCCTCTCAAGAAAGGGATGGAACATTTCCCTAGGAAAAAGATTAAGTTACCTTTTGAGTCCATCACGCGGGCTAGTTATTCTCTTGAAAAGACTTAATCTTCTGCTTTAAGCCTAGCTAATGGCTCTAAAGAAGCGCTTTCGGGAGGCAGCCCGCAACGAATTTAGGTTTTCCTTTTTGTTTTTATTCTGTTTTTAGTGGTCTTGATGATTGTTACTACTGTAGCAACATCATTGTATCTTTACTTTTCAAGCTTTGTGCCTTTTATAGCCTCATACGACAAGGGGAGTGAAAGTTGTGACATGCTGTCCAGAAAACAGATTATGTCCTCGTGACAAGAAAAATCATAGAAAAATCCCAGTTCATCTTTTTGAGCTGAATTTATTACACAGCGTGCTCTATACAATTGCGAAACTTTCGTATGTTCTGAGTTTATTTATTTGAGTTGCAGAAGTACCCCTAAAAAAATTCGTTTCTACCTGCTGGTCTGTTTTTCACAGATTCTGTCATGTTTTGCCTTTTATTCGTTTTGCAAACCTTAAGCTTGCTTTTTCTTTGCAAAAACTTGTTTGCAATCTTGAGAAACAGTAGCTCTTCAAGAATATCTTTGTTTCCAGTAGAGAAAAAATTAATTTATTATGGGTACTAACCTCTCTAATCAGTCTACAATGAGTTATGTATGAAGGGAGTTTTCAAGTGCGCGATGGAAGATGATGAAAGAAGATCTTGGACTGTCAAACGCTCAAGCTTGGGGATGCCCATGTGCTCCCCCAATAAATATTCAAGGAGACTCAAGCGTCAAAGCTTGTGGATGCCCCCGTGCATCCCCCTCTTCATCAACAATTATCAGTTCGTCCTCGTTGCACTATATTTTTATCACTTCATGCGTTGTGTGCTATGCTTGGAGCGTCTCGCTCTTTACTTTTCTAGGTTTGTTTTTGCTTTGTTTGCTGTAGTAACAATTTAGACCCCAGCTTACTCTTTTGTGTGGGAGAGTTACACGCTCCGCTTGAACTAGAACTCCTCATAGGATTTGCGTGCTTATTCATTTAGCTGTGAGTTGTTCTTTTTCTTTTCTTAGCTACTACTCTGTTTATTTGTAGTGCTTTAGTTTTTTCTAGAGCTTTTCTTTTGTTTTAGGTTGAACTTTCTATAGGTTGCATGTTTTATCTTGTTAGAGAGTTTGCCTGTTGCACTGAGTTTTGTGTCTTGACTAGAAAGTAGGTAGTTGAAGTTGCTATTCTCTTTGTAGTAGTAACTTGCAATAGTTTTGAGGTATTGACTAGAGTAATGTTTGAACTTTTGGTGTCAAGAGCTCGAGCATATTAGTGATAGATGTCGTATTTTGGGCAATCCATGTGTTTTTCAAAAACCAAAAACCCCTGTTGAGAACTCTAGCTACTAGATGGATCACTAACCTCTGGAGGGTTCGAATATTAGAGTACACTCACGTACCCTGCTCTCCTCATGGCCTCGCTCGCCGGTCGATCCAGTGGACGCGCCGCCGCAACCTACATGGCCAATGGCCACCTCCCGCCGGTTGAAGCTGTCCAACCTCTTTGTCGTGGACGTCCTCGCCACCTGCTGGGAGCAATCGAGTCGGGGAGCACGGAGTTGAGCGCACGGCCACTTCCCCTTCCGGCTCCGGCGAGCTTCGCAGCCGAAATTCGTCTCCGTCGTGGCCTCCCCGCGCACGCTGCCCCCCTCGACAAGTTCACTGTGAGCTCGGCCGCCTTCCCCAACCCCTCACACTCTCTCTCTCCCACCGTAGCGCTGTGCGCCATTAGGGCAGAACTGCCTCGCCGCCGGCGAGCTCACCACGGCGTCCTAGAGCACACATTCGGCACGCCTTGTGCGTCATCTTGCTCTCAATCCTCCTAGCTGTCGAACGCGCTAGTTCCCTCTCGTTACCGTGCGTTAAAACGTCGTCGTCGTCATGAGTCGAGGATGCGCAAGGATAACCAAACCCCCATACACTCCTCCTCGGGGTACCTTTCTCTTTGTGAACCTCCTGATTAGATTGAGAGTTACCGATAATAAGTGCATGAGTTCTTCGGACTAATGTGAGTATTTGAAAGTTGACACTTCCACCCACCTATACTTTTTCTAGCCTCTTCGGTACCGTGCATTGCCCTTTCTCACCTTGAGAGTTGGCGCATACTTCGCCGGTGCATCCAAAACCTTGGCACGATACGCTCTGTCATCATAAGCCTCCTTATATCTTTCCTCAAAACAGCCACCATACCTACCTACAAGGCATTTCCATAGCCTTTCCGAGATACATTGCCATGCAACATCCACCTTCTCATGACTTGATAATAAAGTCATACATGCTACTTGCTTAATCGATGAGCCGCATGCTAGTTGGGCCTTGCCCTAATCATTTCTACATGACGCGCTAGTATCATTGCATATCCTGCTATCTTGGCAAAAGCATACATTTGCATCATGATAGTTATATCTTCTTTATGTGAGTACCTTTGTAAAGTGTGAAAGATCTCCTATATTCTTGTAAAATATAGAGTGTTGCCCCTAAAGTGAGGAAAAGATCCCAAAGAGGACAAAATCAAAAGATCCCAAAGAGGACAAATGAGAGTTAAATAGAAAGAGCCATTGAGGCCACCAAAAAAATACAAAAAAATAGAAAAAAAGAGAAAAATAAAAATAAAAAGAGAGAAGGGGGGACACTACTATTCCTTTTGAGAGATCCACACTAGTACTTCATCCTCTATACCTTGTACTCCATAGAGACCATCATCATGCATATAGCTATGTGTGGACCTTCACACTATAGAACTTGGCTTGTATATTCCAATGATGAGCCTCCTCAAACGAGCTCTAGGTCTTCTTGAGCAAGCAAGTTAGATGCACCCCACTAGTTCCCTCGGAGAGCTTTTAGCTCACATGTGCATCTGTTGCATGGTAATCCCTACTCCTCACATCATATCTATCATATGGCCTTCTCTCGCCTATGATTGTCCTCATTGATGTGAGCCTTTCACACCTTTTTGTCCTCCTCCTCCACCTTCTTTCTGTTTTGCCTTTTAGGTGTCAACTTTCTTGCTCACGCTCATCCATTGCATGAGTGCTAGAAATATCGAAAGGGAGTGGATCGGTTTGACTTGTACCTGGCTAGTGGTCTGGGGACGAGTCAAGATAAGAATCCAAAGGAGACTAAGTGTGAAACTTTAGTAGATAGTTGTTCTCAACAACCTTTTTTCTTTCTTTTTCCCAGTCCCCTGCTTGCACGCAAACACCATCTGGAGACATTAGAGTCACGAACAGCGAGAGCTCTTGCACCTTTTGTTCTTTTGTTGCTTGTGTCAATGCTAATATAGACTCTTGCTTGTTAAGACATGAATTGAAGTGCATGCTTTGATTGCTTTACTAAAAAGTCCTTATATGGTTGTGTGGCATGTCACCATAGAAATTATGCTTGTTATCATTTACCTACTCGAGGATGAGCAGGAATTAAGCTTGGGGATGTTGATACGTCCCAAACGTATCTATAATTTCTGCTTGCTCCATGCATGTTTTGTGTGACTTTGCCATGATTTTCTTGAACTTTCATAAACTTTTGAGCATATTTGGACTAATCTATTAACCCAGTGCACCCAGCTTCCAGTTTTTGTTTTCTGCTATTTTGTATTTCAGGTTTTCCGGCCATTAAAAGTGCTCCAAAAAATCCAGAAAAATCAGATAAAAAATCAGCGACCCGGAAGCTTCCGGAATCACCAAGGCAGCGGAGGGGTGCCACCACAGGGACTCCAGAAGGGTCCCTGGCGCGGCCCCACCCTAGGCCGCGCCAGGGGGCCTCCTGGCTGCCCTGTGGTCCCCTCGACACCCCCTCCGCCTATATTTATCCCTCGGGGTGGAAACCCCTAATATTGATCTCTTTTCCGCGAACTCGCCTCTGTACCGCCGTCGTCGCCGTTTCTAGATCGGGGCTGCCTGGAGAAGCTGCCCTGGCACCCTGCCGGGAGGAGGAACCCCCTCCAGGAGACCATCCATAGCCATGGACGCCTCCCGAATGTGCTGTGAGTAGTCCCCCTTGGACCATGGGTCCGTGACCAGTAGATATGTGATGTATTTCTCCCCTCTTTGTGCTTCCACTTTCGAGACCTCGTGAGCTGCCTCACATGATCGAGGCACTTTTGTAATTTCTGTTGTTGCTATGCTGAGTTTGCTGGGATCTGATGGATTATGAGACTATGTTCAGATTTTGATGAGTAATATATTTGGTTCTTCTCTTTTATATTTTGTTCTTGAGTAAATTCTTTCATGTTCTCCGTTGCAGTATTTTACTTTGGCCATGTAGTTTGTTGCAACTCCAAGAGGGAGTGTTATGCTTGATTGTGGGTTCAGCCCCTTGATGTCTAGCTTGAGTGACAGAAACATGAGACTAGGGGATGTGTTGTTGCCACCAGGGATAAAACAACGGTGCTTGTATCCGCGGGTGCAATGATTTTTTACTTTACGAAAAGTTCTTTTAATGCAGTTGTCCATTGCTTTGAGTTTACACTTTGGGTGGGATTCGCAACTTAATACCAGCGAGATCTTCTGGATAGATATCTCAAGGTGGATGATTCGTAGTAGATGCAGTTGGATTTCGGTCTACTTACCTTGGCGTACTGCCCATTGCTTTTGAGCCCTTCCTTTCTTTGCAGCATAGTTAGCATTGCGGTGCCTTCATAATTTTGTCAATTGCCCAGCTGTGATTTGTTTACCTCGCTAGCACTTTTATCGTCTTTTGGGAGAGAGACATCACTAGTGAAAATCACGGGACCCCGGTCCATCTTCACATTATTGTTTACACCCTTAGTTTACTTTCAATCTTTACTTTCAGTTGCCACTATTATTATCTCTTGCGTTGATCCTTTGTAAACAGCAAGGCCGGAGGAATTGACAACTCCTCTGTACGCGTTGGGAGCAAAGTTATTTGTTTCTTTGTGCAGGTCCTGTCAACTCCCTAGCCAGAAGCCAATTTCTGGCGCTGTTGGCCCCTTCTTGTATTTCTGCGAGTCCTCCTGGAGACAAACCTTGGTATCTTCACCGAGGGAAATTTGCTGCTACGCTACATCTCACCTTCCACTTGGGGTAACCAACAAGGAGTGAGAGAACTATCCTCACCGTATCAGCGACCTCCTCTCCTTCCTCGACGCATACTCAGGATACAATCAGATCAGGATGAAGGAAGAAGACGAAGAGCACACCTCGTTCATCACCCCCTACGGAGTATTCTGCTACCAAACAATGCCCTTTGGCCTAAAAAATGCAGGAGCCACGTACCAGCGGATGATGCAAGCATGTTTGAGAGACCAGATTGGCAGGAACGTCCAGGTCTATGTAGACGACATTGTCATCAAAACCTACAGCGCAAACACGCTACTCGACGACCTCCGCGAGACATTCGCGGCCCTCAACAAGTACAGGATCAAGCTAAACCCCAAAAAATGCGCGTTCGGCGTCCCAGCCGGAAAATTACTCGGATACATGGTCTCTACCCGAGGAATCGAAGCAAACCCCGAAAAGGTTCAAGCAATCGCCAAGATGCAAAGGCCAACCAACATCAGAGGAGTACAACAGCTCACAGGAAAGCTTGCAGCATTGAGCCGCTTCATCAGCAGGTTAGGCGAAAGGACCTTACCATTCTACAAACTGCTGAGAAAAGGAGAAAAAATCGAGTGAACCGAGCAAGCCAGCAATGCATTCGCAGACTTAAAGAAGACCCTCTTGACCCCACCAATCTTGGCGGTGCCTAAAGAAAGGGAAAAGTTGTATCTCTACATAGCAGTACGCAGTAGTGTCGTGAGCACAGTGCTTGTCGTCGAGTGCAGAAGAAGGCAAAATCCAGAGCATCCAAAGAACAATTTACTACCTCAGCACGCTACTAACGAAGCCACAGCAGCGGTACCCACACTACCATAAGCTCCTGCTCGCCATTATCATGACCTCCATGAAAGTATCGCACTACTTCGACGAACACTCCATCACAATCATGAGCAGTGCACCACTCACGGACATTATCAACAATCCCGGAGCGACCGGTCGAGTCGCCAAGTGGAACATGGAGCTCAGCCCGCGGGACCTGCAGTTCAAACACCCGACAACAATCAAAGCCCAAGTACTCCCAGACTTCCTGGTCGAGTGGGCAGAAGTCTAAACACCAGGTCCCCCAGACTTCTCCAACTCATGGACGATGTATTTCGACGGATCTAAAAGACAACAAGGAGCCGGAGCAGGCGTCATCCTAGTCTCACCCAAAGGAACAAAGCTCAAATACATCCTCCAGATCAACTTCAGCAACGCCTCCAACAACGAAGCAAAATACGAGGCACTAATTCACGGCATGCGCATGGCAAAAACTTGCGGTGCCACTCGCCTCTCGATCTATGGAGACTCCAACCTCGTCGACCAGCAGGTGATGAGAGACTGTAACGCAGTCGCAGACAACATGGCAGCTTACCAGAAGCTCTATAACACACTAGAGGGAGGATTCGACGGCTGTGAACTCAACTACATCCCCAGAGCAAATAATACAGAAGCCGACGAACTCGCGAACATCGGATCGACTCGAGGACCAGTACCACCAGGCGTTTTCCTCGAGAGCATCAACCAAAGATCAATAAAAGGAAAGCCAGCGGAACCCAAGATAGTCGCAGAGGAAGACGACACAAATGAGCCAGCACATGTGGCAGCAACGAGCGCAGCTGACGGCACAAACAGCCAAGCAATCGAAGCCGAAGAACCAGCAGCACTCGAAGACCCGGCCTGGGCAAGACCCTTCCTTCGATTCCTAGTCGAAGGCACCCTACCACAAGACGTCGCAGAAGCCTGACGCATCAGTCGACGATCTAAAGCATTCACAGTAATCAACAGAAAGCTCTACAAGCGCAGCATTTCTCAGGTCCTCCAAAAGTGTATAGACGAAGAAGACGGCAAAGCCCTACTGCTCGAGATTCATGAAGGCACATGTGGACATCACGCAGGCAGTCGCGCAGTCATGGCCAAGGCCTTTCGAGCAGGTTTCTACTGGCCGACCGCTTTGAGAAATGCAGAGGACATCGTACGGCGTTGCATCGCCTGCCAAAAGTTCGCCAGCAGGCCGCACGCCCCAGCATCGGAACTCAAAACCATACCGTTATCATGGCCATTTGCCACATGGGGACTCGACATGGTGGGCCCACTCAAAAATCATCAAAAGGAGGACGAACACACCTACTAGTCGCAGTTGACAAGTTCACCAAATGGATCGAAGCAGTACCAATCACCAGCTCAACAGCCCTCACGGTAGTCAACTTCATCAAGTCAATCATCTTCAGATTCGGGGTACCACACAACATCATCACAGACAATGGTACAAACTTCACAGAAGAAGAGTTCCAAAACTTCTGTCAAGAGCTGGGCATCAGTCGCACACCCGCAGTCCAATGGCCAAGTGGAGAAAGCAAACGGCCTAGTATGCGGAGGAATAAAGAAGCGACTCCTAGCACCACTAGAACAAGCCGCGGGCAACTGGGTAGAGGAGCTCCACGCAGTACTATGGAGCCTGCGCACCACCCCAAACAGCTCGACCCAGTATACACCTTTCTTCTTGGTATACGGGGCAGAAGCAGTGTTGCCGTACGACTTAAAATTCGGAGCCCCCAGAATCTCAGGGTACGAAGAGGAAGAGGCAGAAGAAGCACTGCAGAACGACAAAGAAATAGCAGATGAATCTCGGGACACAACTATCACAAGATCTGAAGGATACCAGGACAAATTACGCACATATCAAAGCAGCCGCCTACGGACCAGAATGTTCAACAAAGGAGACCTTGTGTTATGGATAATACAGGAAAAAGTGCACAAACTTGCCCCACAATGGGAAGGGTCGTTCATTATCTCGGAAGTCATAGGAGGAGGAGCATACAGATTGAAGAATCCGAAGACCAATGAAGACGTGGGAAATCCATGGAACGTAGCGAACATACGCCTGTTCTACCCATAGTCCTCTAGGCATTATCAGAGACATCGGCAGCAGCACCGACCGGCAACTCATGTAAAATTCGAGGGAATAAAATAATGTTGCCCAAAGCATCTTACTCAAAAGAACTCGGGGGCTCGAGCCTAAAAATCCCCCCGAGAGACGCTATCTTCGCTCACGCGACCTTTACTTAAAAGCACTCGGGGGCTTGAGCCTAAAACTCCCCCCGAGAGACGCTATCTTCGCTCACGCGACCTTTACTTAAAAGCACTCAGGGCTCGAGCCTAAAACTCCCCCCGAGAGACGCTATCTTCGATCACGCGACCTTTACTTAAAAGCACTCGGGGGCTCGAGCCTAAAACTCCCCTCGAGAGACGCTATCTTCGCTCACGCGACCTTTACTTAAAAGCACTCGGGGGCTCGAGCATAAAAATCCCCCCGAGAGACGCTATCTTCGCTCACGCGACCTTTACTTAAAAGCACTTGGGGGCTCGAGCCTAAAACTCCCCCCCGAGAGATGCTATCTTCGCTGACGCGACTTTTACCTAAAAAGCACTCGGGGGCTCGAGCATAAAACTCCCTCGAGAGACGCTATCCTCGCTAAAAACGCGACCTTATCTACAACCATCGGGAGGCCAGAACGCAAGACTCTCGCCAAAAAACAAAAGCTCCGGCAAAGAAAGTCGCATCGAAAAGTGCACGATCATTAATCTTCACCCGATCGCAAGCGATCACCTAAAGACTCAGGGGCTACTCCCATCGGGAGCGCTGGCGCGCACCCGATCCAAATTTGGAAAAATTCAAAAACAGCTACAAACCAGTGAGACAAAAATTCATAAAGCCTACGCTTGATTCTGCAAATCAAACGCAGCCTCGGGGGCTACTCCCATCGGGAGCGCTGGCGCGCACCCGAGAAGACAATTTCATTACAAAGGAGTCGAAGACAAATTCATTACAAAGGAGTCGAAGACAATTTCATTACAAAGGATTTGAAGACAGTTATTTCATTACAAAGAAGTCGAAACGACAGTTGCCGCTACAGAAGGACCTGTGGAACTACAAGATGGGCTACATTCAACTTCTACATGTGTGCTCATGCTGAGATAATTGGCACTTTCGTGCCACAACCTGACAGGCATCACCACAGACAAAGTAGCAACCCAGCCCGTGAAGAAGAAGGTCACCGTCCTCCAGTTCTACAAGGTGTCTCGCCTACTGACGCAGCTGCTTGACGATCGGCTTGACGTCCAGTTCATCCTTAGAACTAGAAGAGCAAACACCATCGGCCGAGGAATCAGCCGAAGACGATGACACGGGAGAAGCGGGCGAACCACCACTCGAGCCATCAGAATCGCCGTTGCTTGTTTCTTCCCAGTATGGAACCAGATGGTTGCCACCAGCATCAAATGCACGGATAATAACAGTATCTTCGCCGTCAAAACGACAGCAAAGGCTATCTTTGCCACGCAGATTCAACTGACGAGAAAATTCCCTCCAGCCAGACCCAAGGAAAATCAAGGATGAATTATCAATTTCCAGCTCCACCCAAGAAGAGGAACGAGCGCATCCGTGAAGACGGAGCCAGAAGCCTCTCAAGTTACGCTCAGAAGCAATAAAGGCAAACGAGAATGGAAGAAGAATCCGGGCAGCATTCCGGCTAAGAACACGTGATGTCTACGCACGCTTCTATTCTTGTAGACTATGTTGGGCCTCCAAGCGCAGAGGTTTGTAGGACAGAAGCAATTTCCCTCAAGTGGATGACCTAAGGTTTATCGAACTCAGGGAAGTAGAGGTTGAAGATGGTCTCTCTCAAGAAACCCTGCAATTAAGATACAAGAAGTCTCTTGTGTCCCCAACACACCTAATACAACTAGGAGTTGTATAGGTGCACTAGTTCGGCGAAGAGATGGTAAAATACGAGTGATAGGTGTGGCAGAGCAAGGTAATATAAATCTGTAATAAAAAGTGCAACAAGCAAACATGTGACAAAAGTGAGCACAAATGGTGTAACAATGGTGGAAACAATGTTGGATATATGCTCTAGAGGCAAATAATATATGATTATTCCAATATATCTAAATAAGTTCATGACCAGTTTCATACTGTGCTGGAACTGTATCAGTGAAACAATGATACAGGTGTGGTATAGAAACAACCAGAGTTCCTAGTCAGCCTCTCATGATGACTGGTTTATCGTCAACTGATGATTGTGGTTTCACGATCATGGACAATCAAGTCAATTGACGGTAAGGTCACCTCATTGAATGAATGACGTGATGAACATTACCCAATGCAAGCATTGCAACATGATCAAATCGTAAAAGTTCAGTGTTGTAATTACAGAACGTAGTAGCCTGTTCCTTTGACCGTGAGATCACGCATAATTGCTATCTTCTGAGGATGCTTTGAGTGCATTAACCGTCACACTGAAACATGGTGACCATAAAGGTGTATCTTGGGCTATCCGATGGGATATGTTGAGTAGTGTTGATTCAAGAGCGGGATTTGTCAATCCATATAATGGAAAGATACTTCATGGCCAACTCGGTGAGATTGCATCCATAAAGCTGCGCAGCGTGTGACTAGGTCACAAGGATGAATATCACGAAACAAGTGAATAAGATTTGTCGGTGACAAGATAGAACTAATGCATTGGATGCAGTTGATCGAATCTTGGACTAATCTAGTATTGCATGACAAAGGGAATGGTATACAACGTGTACGGTTCAATCAGTTACTTCCGGAATGCACAGGGGGTCATTATGGGCATCCAGGTCCCGCTATTGATCATTGGTCGTAGCCTTTGTATCGGTCATGACTGGAGTGTTCTCGGACCGTAGGGTAACACACTGAAGGGCTCGATGAAATCGGAGACCTTTTCGGAACTATCGGAGTTACCGGAGAATGAGAGAGAACTCCGAAATCGGTTCGGAGGGGAGACGGAAAAGTTCCGTGGTTCCGAATTGTTCGGAAAGTTATTTAGATATGTTTTATAATTTAATTAATGAATTAAATATTAAAATATAATTTAAATAATTTATGGAATAATATTCTTTTTTGGTTTTTGTTTTTTCTTTGAGAAATAAAAAAGAAAAAAATAAAAGGAAAAGAAAAAAAAGGTGCTAGGGCGCCATGGGGCCCATGTGGGCCAAGTGGCCCACTAGCCACCACGCCTAGGCCCTAGTGGCCGGCGGCCACCTGCGCATGCATGTGTGCATGCCGAACTAGCAATGTGGTACTAGTTTAGTACCACATTGCTAGTTGGCAGGTATTCGCGCCCGGTTTTCCCCTATATATAGATGTGGTGGGTAGCTCTTTTTCAACACAGAAAATTCTAGAAAAATACAGATAAATTCTGTAGTTCTCTCTCTCTCCCTATTTCTCCCTCCTATGAGCGGACTCCCCTTGTTTGGAGTCTGCACTGGGTTGGGGATGTCTCCACTATACGCACGCCGTCGTGCTGCTGCAACTCTAGTTCGGGAGGTCTGCTTCCGCCACCTTCGCTGGATCGGAGAACGGAGGTCGTCATCGAGTCCGTACGTGTGCGAGTACTACGAGGTGCTGCACGTGCGGCACTACCACCCAACAGGATGCTACCAGGGGGCTGTGAAAGGTTTACGAGTTCATCAACCACGTTTGCGGGAGCGTTTCCCGCGCAACGGACTACACCCCGAGGTATGTTTCCGCAAGTCTTTCCGTTACAGCATTACAGCTAGATAGATCTTGGGTTAAGGGCAACGCTAGTTAGAAAAATTATTGTTTTCTGCTACGAGACCCAACAAACAAGGCCTAGGCTTCATACTTTCACTAGTGGCAACTCTCAACAACATTAACATAGTCTAATCACATGATATTTCCCATAAAACATGCAATGGAGACGCACTCGGAGGTCATTCCTTTGTGGTCAAGAGAGGATGAGAATTATGTAGGGCTACAAAAGCACACCTCAAAGTTCGTAGTTCTCAATCTATGGATTTCCCAATGTCACCGCGGCCATCCAAAGAGAGTACCACAATCACCACAACATATCTCAAGGATAGTCAAAGACAAGCACCAAGAGACTCTTAATCTTCAATCAACACACAAAAGAGGAAATCACTCATGATAATATTCTTCTAGCCCATGTCCAATAGACCGCTGTCACCTTGGTCTCGGGGATTATACTAGATAAGATCAATTGAGTACATCAATCCAATACATAGAGGAAGGGGAAATATCATGGGATCACCCTATATTAGCATAGCCTATGATCACAACGAAGATCACATCATGGGAGAGAGAGAAGAACACATAGCTACTGGTAGAAACCTCAGCCCTGAGGGAGAACTACTCCCGCTTCATGGAGGGAGGAAGCAACGTCGATGGAGATGAAGCCGGGGGCACTTCCCCGTCCCGGCAGGGTGCCGGCACAGGAATTTTGTCCCCCCGAAACTTGATGGCGATGGCGGCGGAGATCGGAATTTCTTCTCGAGAAAAGTGGTCCGGAATCAGGGTTTCCTCCGCGGGGGTAAAAATAGGGCCAAAGGGGGGCACCAGGGGGCCACAGGACATCCAGGAGGGTGCCCGGCGCGGCCTAGGGTGGGGCCGCGCCAGGGACCCTTCTGGAGTCCCTGTGGTGGCCCTCCCCTCCTTCCTTGGTGATTCCGGAAGCTTCCGGGATGCTGATTTTTTATATAATTTTTCCGTAATTTTTGGAGCACTTTTAATGGCCAGAAAAACTGAAATACAAAAACAGCAGAAAACAGAAATTGGCAACTGGGTGCACTGAGTTAATAGGTTAGTCCAAATATGCTCAAAAGTGTATGAAAGTTCAAGCAAAACATGGCAAAGTCACACAAAACATGCATGGAGCAAGCAGAAATTATAGATACGTTTGGGACGTATCAACACGCAAAAGAAAATCATAGCGCCAAAAACCCTCTTCCATGGAGGAAGAAGAAGAAGAAGGCACCGACGCAGTACCATGACGTCCACCGCGTGAAGAACGAGGTGTGCGGCCACCACGACCACGGCGGCCACGGCCTCGCCCAGCCACAACACTACCACGCTTAGGCGGCATATGAAGAAGAAGCAGATGAGAAAGATGCGAAGAATGGATGCCAAGGACGGGCAACCACATGAATTATTTATTGCGCAATCCAAGGGCAAACCAGGAAAAACACGCGGAAGCTCAGGCGGCGCCATCATTGCATCAAAGACCAAACGGGTCGGGCGTTACGAATTCCAAGGCAAAGATGCCTTCACACGGTTAGAATTATTTACAGGACACGTTAAATCTCGCCTGTTTCCCATACAAGCCTTGGAAACCCAACAGGCAACAGGCAGCACGACGTCCAAACCATCATTATGACGGTCCAGAAGACGCGATGGATCAAAAAATCAAGCATCATCATAGGTCATCAAACAGCATGACAGTGCATATCAGCATGACATCTCAAAGAGGGACGGATCAAGATAAAAGCAGTTGAAAAAAACCAAAAGATTACAAAAGCCAGCTATATGTCCAAATTTTCTGACTCTAAAAAATTCTTACTCCCAACGGGAGTACCTTTATTCGAGTTCGGGTGCTCCCTCACCCAGAAGGCAAAGATGTGCTCGAGTGATAACTCGCACCAGCAGAAACAACATACTCTCAGAGTTCGGGTGCTCCCTCACCCCGAAAGCAGTAAATCATTCGAGTGATTACTCGCAAAAAAGACTTAGCAATTCAACAAACATGACTTACTCGCGCACTCGATGACATTCCGAGTGGGTGCTTTTTATTTTCCTCGCCTGAGTTCACTAAAAACTCCACGGGTGACGACTAAACAGCTCGCTTGATTGTCTATTCCAAGTGGGTGCATCGCTAACCAGGCTCCGTGCCTCTACAAAAGCAATTATTCCTGGGCTACGACAGACTGTATCCAGATGCCACACAAGCTTAGCGTGTAGGTAAGACCCCGCTGCGCAGAACGGCCGGGCCGCAGCGCGATTTCACTCCCGACCTTTTCCATGCGCCCGCATGATAGAAAGAGCCGAGCGGACGCGTGTTACGTCCAAAACGTATCTATAATTTCTGCTTGCTCCATGCCTCTTTTATGTGATATTGCTATGATATTGATTAACTTCCATACACTTTTGATCATATTTGGACTAGCCTATTAACTCGGTGCACCCCAGTGCTAGTTCCTGTTTTCTGCTGTTTTTCTATTTCAGGTTTCCCCCATATTAAAAGTGCTCCAAAAAATCGGGGAAAAATCCAATAAAAAAATCAGCGACCAGGAAGCTTCCGGAATCACCGAGGGGGGGGGGGGCAGAGGGGACCCACCAGGGCCCCAGGCGCCCTCCCGGCGCGCCCTAGGGTGGGGGCGCCAGGGGGTCGTCTGGACCCCTGGTGGCCCCCCTGGCTGCCCCCCTTCGCCTACTTATTCCCCGTGATGCAAAAAAACCCGAGACGGGAACCCTTTTTCGCGATCTCTCCTCTGTTCCGCCGCCTCCGCGCTTCCAAGATCGGGAGCACCAGTAGACCTCTTCCCGGCACCCTGCCGGAGGGAGGAACCACCTCCGGGAGCTTCTCCACCATCATGGATGCTTCCCGGATGAACCGTGAGTAGTCCACCTTGGACCATGGGTCTATGATCAGTAGCTATGTGATGTTATCCTCCCCTCTTTGTTCTTCATGGATTAGACCTCGTGAGCTGCCCTACATGATCGAGGCACATATGTAATATTTCTGCTGTTGCTATGCTGAGTTTGCTGGGATCCGATGGATTATGAGATTATGTTCAGATTGTGTTTGAGTAATATATTTGATTCTCCTCTTTTATATTTATGTTCTTGAGTGATTCTTGCATGTTATCTGTTGTTGTTTATTTCTTTGGCCAAGTAGTAGGTAGTGACTCCAAGAGGGAGCGTTATGCATGATTGTGGGTTCATGCCCCCCGATGACTAGCTTGAGTGACAGAAACATGAGTCTAGGGGATGTGTTCTTGCCACAAGGGGGAAAACAACGGTGCTTGTACTTGCGGGTGCAAGGATTGTTTACTTTACGCAAAGTTCTTTAATGCAGTTGTCTGTTGCTTTGAGTTTACACTTTGGGTGGGATTCGCAACTTAATACCAGCGAGATGTTCTGGATAGATATCTCAAGGTGGATGATTAGTAGGTAGATGAAGATGGATTTTGGTCTACTTGTCTTGGTTTACCGCCCGTGCTTTTGAGCCTCTTTCTTTCTTTATAGCATAATTAGCATTGGTTTGCGCACATAATCCTATCAATTGCCCAGATGTGATTTGTTTACCTCGCATAGCTATTTTATCGTCTTTTGGGAGAGAGACATCACTAGTGAACATCATAGGACCCCGGTCCATATTTCCAATACTGTTACACCCACTATCAATTTAGTGCTTGATTTATCTTTTCCATTGCTATCACTATCATTATTATCCTGTGCGTTTTATCCTTTGTAAACAACAAGGCCGGAGGGATTGACAACCCCTTTGTACTCGTTGGGAGCAAAGTTATCTGTTGTGTGTGCAGGTCCACGACAACCGCTAATCTCTGGCGCCGTTGTCACCTTCCTGTCGTTGCCGGAGTCCTGCTGGAGACAAACCTTGGTATCTTCACCGAGGGAAATTGCTGCTATCTACATCTCAACCTTCCACTTTGGGTAACCAGCGAGGGGCGATAAGTTATCGTGCTATTGTCAGGACCATACCTGTCAACTCTCACGTCATCAAAGAAATTACTGGCGCCGTTGCCGAGGAATCCACTCTTGAAGATAGGGTAGTTGCACACTATCTTTTATCTTTGCTTTTTAGTCTTGTTTGTTTACCTTTCAGTTTTGCTTTAGTGTCCTTTATCAAAAATCAAAAAAATAGTTATCTTGCTTGCTGCTACTATGGGTTCCTCTGAGAACACCAAGTTGTGTGACTTCACTAGTCACAACAACAGTGAATTTATCTGCACTCCTATTGCTACACCTGCTACTTCAGCACCTTCTTATGATATTAAACCTGCTTTGCTGAACCTTGTTATGAGAGATCAATTCTCTGGTGCTAGAGATGATGCTGCTTTGCATTTAAATAATTTTATTGAGCTTTGTGATATGCAAAAGTACAAAGAAGTAGATGGTGATATTGTTAAGCTTAAGATTTTTCCTTCCTCCTTGAGAGATGAAGCTAAAATCTGGTTTCAATCCTTGCCTAGGAATATCATAGATTCTTGGGATAAGTGCAAGGATGCTTTTATTGGGAAGTACTATCCCCCTGCTAAAATTATCCAATTGAGGAGCTTTATTACGAATTTTAAACAATTGGGTAATGAACACGTTGCCCAAGCTTGGGAACGCATGAAATCTCTTGTTAAGAATTGCCCTACGCATGGTTTGACTACTTGGATGGTTATCCAGACTTTTTATGTAGGCTTGAACTTTACCTCGCGGAACCTGTTAGATTTGGCCGCGGGAGGAACCTTTATGTCAACTACACTTGGTCCTGCCACAAAACTTCTCGAGGAGATGATGACCAACTATTCCCAATGGCACACCGAAAGACCTCCAACAGGTAGGAAGGTAACCTCTGTCGAGGAGATCTCCTCCCTAAATGAAAAAGTTGACTTGATTATGTCTCTACTTACCAAGCAATCTCCTATTGATCCTCAAGATGTTCCTTTAAATTCTTTGATTGCTCAAGATCAAGTAGATGTGAACTTTATCTCTAGAAACAACTTCAACACAATGCTTATAGGAGTAATTTTGTTAGCAACTCTAGACCGTTCCCCTCCAACAACTATGGGAACAACAACACTTATCCTAGCTCCAAGAACTCCACTTCTGAATTAGAGAGTATGCTTAAAGACTTTATCACTACCCAAAAAGCCTTCAACAAGAGTGTAGAGGAAAAACTAGACTAATAAGATAACCTCTCGTCGAAGGTACACAATTTAGCCCACGAAGTAGAATTGCTTAAAATTAGAACTTCTCCCCTTGAGGAGAGGAAGGTCACTCCTATGAATGCTATCCAAATGCAAATTAATGAAAACATTAGGATGATGGCTAAACTTAAAGAGATATGGGCTAGAGAAAAGGAGGAAGAAGATAGAATTAAGAGCCTTCCTACACACCATACTGTTTCTACTATCCAAGTGGTTGAGGATATGCAAACTCTTAGCACCCAATGCACCCCTAGTCCCATAGGACCTATTAATGGTGATGCTATGACCTCAACCGTAGAAGAAGAAAATCCTATGACTATAGAAGCTACCAAACAAGTGAGCCTAAAGGACACCACTACCACTCTACTTGATAGTAGTGCCCTTGATTTTGATAATTGCACCCTTTCTGAAGTTATTCGTTTCCTTCACAAGATGTCTAGAGACCCCCACACTAGCACAATAAATCTGGCCTTCACGGAGCATATCACTAATGCTCTCATCAAAGCTAGGGAGGAGAAGCTTAGGGTAGAAGCCTCCATACCTAGAAAGCTAGAAGATGGTTGGGATCCTATGATTAAAATTAAGTTGAATAACTTTTCTTGCTATGCTTTATGTGATGTTGGAGCTAGTACCTCCGTTATGCCCAAAAGAATGTATGATATATTTGAATTGAAACCTTTTGATCCTTGTTCTTTTGGTGTTCGTCTCGTCGATTCTTCTGTAAAGAAACCTTTGGGGAAGATCGATGATGTTCTTGAAAGCTCAAGAATGATCAGAGGGGGAGGGGGTGAATGATCACTTCTAAAAATTCTAAGGAACTTAGAAGGAAATCATGTAAACATCGTAGGACTAAAGACATCTCGAAGGAAATACAGTATCGAAAGTAATGCAAGGCTCGAAAGGATTTGGAGCGAAGGAAAACATCGAAGACAAACAGGCTACGAGAAAATACTTGAAGTAAATGCTAGAAGGAAAACGAGCCTGACACAGCGATGTTTGGTAAACCAGTTCACACTCTGCAAAGTGCTACGTCTGGTTGGAGGGACTGGTGATTGAACACCTGGAGCAAAACTCTCTCCGTCCTATTCTCCACTGCAACAAACTCCTCGAGCTTGTCCAGTTTTCACTCGTGGTAGATGATTCAGGACATCTCCGAGACCTTTACAAACTTCCTTCAGCAGTGACAATTTCTCTTCGACTGCTTGACAGGCGACGCCTAACCGTCTAGGAGACTTGCAGTTCTCCAAGATAAAAAGATCGGCTAATCTCGACCTAAGTCATAGTGAATTGCTCAACTCAACTCAGACTTGGGATTTTGGTTTTCTCTCGATGAATCTCTCTTGGGATGCTCTCAGACTTCTGTCTTAGAATCTTCAGTGGAGAAGCCAACCCGAACTGGCGGGTGGGTGCGGGGTATTTATAGTTGGCGATCCCGATGGGTAAAATGACTGAAGTGACCCGATGCAACCGCTTGACGCGTGTCCACAACGGTCGGATTCCAATCACTGCGCAACTTTACTTGAGGAACAAGTAAGCTGACTCACCGAACGAGTTCTCTCTCGAAGGCACGAAGTGCAATGACTTTGCCTTCGAGCTATTCGCTCGACTCGGTGAGATTTCTCTCGGTAGGCTTTTGTGGGTTTTGGTTGAGCAGAGCAGATTCACTTCGACAAAGATCTCAACTAGCAAACCCCTCTTAATAGTACGGTTTTTCCTACGACTCAAGAAATAAAGAGAAACTAGCAAAAAGACTAAGTCTTCGATCAGCTTCAGCTTTCTCCTCGTTGCGCTTTTGCTCGAGAGAAACATCTTCTTCGACAACATTTTTAGGGGTCGTCTTCCTTCAAAGGCTTCGGTAGATGACTGCAGATTCACTGCAGTGAGTTGTCCTTTGACCTTCTACATGCAAACTCCATTCTTTCGGAACCTAAGTATCTGTTTATGCTCGAAAACAATATTAGTTCCACTTCTGCTTTGTCTAACAATGTCCAAAACCTTCGGGGGCAAAACTTGCTCTTACAATCTCCCCCTTTTTGGACGATTGTTGACAAAACAGGCATCGATAAATAATTTGAAAAAGTTTGAGTTTTCGATGATAAACCAGTGCTAAGGATTGATGAAGAACTCCCCCTTGATGTATGCACGTAAGATAAGGATTTCCTGTGAAGTGCATATTTGACAAGTAGTGTCGAGGGAAAAACATCAATAGTCTTAGCGAGAGAAATTGCATTCCAGATAGTATCCAATGAGCAGTATGCAATCTCCTCGAATGACCTGTGAACTTATATGAAAGATAACTTCCTGCAAAAATGGTTAAGAATAGTAGGAAGTAGATAGATATCTTACGAAGAAGAGTAGCAGTTCACAGTCCTACTTAGAGTTAGTTACAACCAGATCGAATATGAATCGAAAGTTTGAAGAAACTACTCAGAAACCTCAAAAACAAGAGTTTATCGAATGGAATGCGAAACCCTTAACCCCGTAGGCAAACTAATTTCTTCGATGCCACTACATCTCCCCCTTTTTGTCACAACGTACAAAAAGATCGAGAGAATAGGGTCGAAAGAAATCCCTACTCGCGACGCTGGCTCCGGCGACGACGAGAAGATTCGGCGAGCGTTGGAGCACGACGAATTGGACGAGCGCCTGGAGGAGTGATCTTCGTGCGGAAAGAATGTTGATCTCCTGAAGATTCCAGTTGCGATTCCTGCGGGGTCCTGGGGCTTCGAGGAAGTGGCGAGTGAGCTCTGGGTTGACGTTGAGTAGGAGCTTCTTCTTCTTGCTCGGAGTCAGAGGATAAATTGTCCAAAGTGATATGATAATAATCATCGACACTTAGCACATCTCTGTTCTTCGGTAGACGAGGGATATTGGGATCCGGTCGATCTACTCGATCATCATTGGTCCAATTCCTGTTCAGATGGGGAGGATATTCTTCGAACCCGCAACGTTGAAGTTGACCGAGGGAATTGAACTTTCGAAGACCTTTCCAATCACGGCGAAGACATTCACGCAGCATCTGATTGTTGTTCATGGTAATGTTACGCAAGTGATTGATCTCATCCATCAGAGCTTGCTTCTGAATAAAATCTTGATCGATGTGATGTTGAAGCATTTGCTGGGACCGAAGGGAAACTTCCATATGATGCACTGGCTTGATAAACTTCGAGCGAATATTGCGCTCAGTTAAGTGGGCGCGGATGCCAGTGTGCTCAGCAAAAGGGTCGTTGGGTCGAGCAACAACCTGCAATACTTCTCGAACAGGTGGAGTGAAAATCTTCGGGTAAATGGATACGGGGAATGGCACGTCCCGAGAGTAATTGCAGATTGCCATCAGCCATGGTGCATATGGCTTGTGGGAGTTGTGGTCATCAGCACAAGACACTAAAGTTCTGAGGAAGTAGTCTTCAAAATCGAAGGGATGACCGTGGACTAACTTCAACAGAGCAAGTTGCATATCATTTGGAATTGGAAAATTATCGTGCACATCAAGCATTGGCATCAAAGTTTTCGAGAGAATATAAAACCATGCCTTTGCTTCAAATACCAAGTGTCTTGGCTTCGGCTCAGTGGGGTAGTGATCTCCTACGACTTCTGGATCCATCAGCGTAGAGAATTCAGCAGGAGTTGCAGCAGGTAAATCATGAAGTTTGTGAGGTAATCCTTCGAACCGAGGTAAATTTATGATAGCCAGAAATTGGTCGACAGTCATGTGAAAAACTTGGCCTTGAATCATATAGTCAAATTTCCATGTCTTCGAGTTCTCAGGATCTCCAGAGACATAAAGTGTTGCATAAAACTGTTTGATAAGCTCGGGATTGTAACCACAATCGAGAGCAAACATCTTGTGAGCATGCAGGCTATCAATTGTCTCGGCAATGTTCTCAAAACAAGTAGTGGAGTACACGGAAGGCATATCAAGATATTGATGCTGGAAAACTCTTGCCTTGTTGTACAACACACGAGTATAGTAGATGGCTTGCTCTTGGGTCCAAAACCGAAGAGAATAAGCACTTCTGGGCTTCTCGTAGGGATTGGTACCGAAGAAAAATGGCTTGTGTTCGCGCCTTTTGAAGATGGGACCTCCTCGAGGAACATCTGAGCGGAACAAAGGCAGCATTTCTCTCGGATGAGCAGAGTGAAGCAGCTCATCAATGGGAAAAACCTCAGCAGCATTATCTGGCATCTGGAACTCTGGTTCAGCAGGTCGAGAGATAGATGATGGAATGTTTACGATATCCTGAGCCGGAATGACTGCAGGAGCATTCTCCTCGGCCTGAGCTACGACGGCATCTCCTTCGTCGGTTTGAGCATTTTGTGCGGCCTCTTCAATTTCCATGGCCTCCAAGTCTTCATTAAATTGAGCAAACGCATCAACCATTTCTTCGTTCGAAGAACTGGATGAGGAGGATGAAGAATTATTACTTGAACTGTCATCTCCAGAACTATTGCTTACGACAGGATCTCGTCGAGAGGAAACTGTCGTGATGTCAACATCAACATCTTCTCCTTCAGGCATAGTCCGGGCAGAAGAGTAATCTTTCTGGACTGGAGTTTCTTGCTCGACACGAGCAGCTTGCTCGGTCTCTGCATGAGCTTGGATTTCAGTGGCGGGGATGGTCGATGGAATGACATGAGGTGGAGATGGTGGGTTTGGAGGTGGTGGCGAGGCTTTTGGTGGTGAGGGTTGACGGGGTGGAGATGGAGGTGGAGGTGGAGGTGTTTGTTGTCGGGGTGGAGGTGTAGGTGTTTGTTGTCGGGGTGGAGGTGTAGCTTGACGAGGGGGTGGAGTTGTTTGTCGAGGCGGTGAATTTGTTTGGCGAGGTGGTGGAGTTTTCTTACGGGGAGGAGTGGGTTGCTTGGTGGGGTTTGGTTCAGTTTCTTGTCGTTCTGTGGTAGCAACGACCTCGGTGGACTTGGCCTTCTTTGCATTCTTCTCGATCTCTGGCGTCCCACGCTCAGAGGTTGGGGCAGCAGACTTTCTCTTTCGAGATTGTCTTTGGAACAGAGCATCATTATGCTCTTTGCAAACGGCAGACACAACTTGTTTTACCTTGTCAAACACAGCAGTTAAATTTTCTTTCTGAGTCCTCCTGGAAGCTTCAGCAGATGCAATCTTGGACTTGAAAAAATTTCGGGACTCAATGTCCTCGGTTTCCTCTTGGAGTTGCCTGGTGTAAAACCTGACTTGCTCCTTATCTTTTCGATCCTGGGTGATATAACCTTCCCAGCGGATCATGTATCGAGCAACATGCTCTTGGATTTTAGCAGGAACATCATCCTCGGAAGTGACTTTGCTCGGTGTAGTAGCCATCTTCCAGAGAATGTGAGATATATGTGCAGCATCCCAAGGAGCATTGGCATTTGATTCTCCTTCATTGGAACTCTCTTCATCGGCACGAGGACCGGAAACAGCAGGTGCAACAGAGGCAGGAGCTGGTGCAGCTCGAGGAACTGGAGCAGCTTGAGCCTTCTGTCTTGCTTCCTTCGCTTTCTTTTCGGCTTCCTTGGTGGCTTTGGCAGCAGCAATGGGTTTTGAGACCACTGCTTTCTCCTTCGAGGCACTAGGGGCCTCAGCATTCTTCTTCGAAGCACTAGGGGCTATTACCTTTTCTTTCGTGACTGTGGGAGTCACAACTTTCTCGGTGACCTTTTCTTTCGGGTCACGAGGGATAGTGCCTGCAGAAACCTGTCGTCGATATTTTTCACTGACCAAATGAAGAATGCCAAGTTGTTGGGCAACCAGAGCCTTTTTATGCTCAGGCTGACTGTGAAAGTTCAGGAGCTTGGCATTAATCAATTCTTTCTCTTCTTGTTCCTTTTGCTTGGCCAGCCTTTCCTTTCGTTGAATAAGCGTTTCATCATCTTCACCAACTTGAGCTTGCTTTCCCTTCGATGGAGCCGAAGGTTTTGGTTGGCGAGCAGGAACAGGTGGAGCAGATGAAATAGGTGGATCTGTGACCAAGTTGGTCAAGTCAATATTTCCTCGAGGAGCCTGTGGAGCAGGCTCCTGGATCCTTATACCTCTACTGCTCGGCTTTTTCTTCAGAGGTAAGTCCTCGACATCAGCCTCTGTACCAGGGTCTTGATCATCTGAATTAGCTTCTCCTTCGGAGCTTGCATCAGGAGGTGAAACTATTACAACCTTTTTCTGTCTCTTGGCTGACTTCTTGCCACCCTTCGGTTTGGCGCTAGGGCCAACTTCTTCGGCAGCTTTAGCAGCTGCTTCTTTTCGAGCTTTAGCTTCTCTTCTCTTTTGTGCTCGAGCTTCTCGAGCTTCAACGAGCTCTTTAAAATCAGCAGGTGTTTTGAGAGCTGTAGGGTGAGCATCAGCAGGAGGAGGTGGTCGATTAAATTTCGTCCACTTTGGCCTTAGAGCTTTGACATCAACCCAAGGACAGATGGGGAATCGACAGAAAAGCTAGAAACAGATTTCCCAAGTTTCAAAGATCCAAACGGATCAAACAGACCTAAGAGAAATCAGAAAAAAAATCAACACAAAAGCTGGAAACGAAGAACAGAACGAGATGAATCGACTCCAGAGCCACACATACCCTATCTTGGTGATGTGAGGCGACTACGGCGACGCGGATGATGATCTTCGTCGACGGGAATGCCTCCGGCAGCTTCCTTCCGGCAGTTAAGCGGCGAGGGAGTCGACGGCGACAAGACAGCACGGCGGCGCGCGAGAGAGAGAGCTTCTGGAGGCGAAGAGACGAAGTCGAAGGAATAGCGATGTCTAAGCCGGTGGAGTGGATCAGTATTTATAAGGGGAGGTCTGACAGAGCTGTCAGATCTGATCCAACGGCGCAGATTTCGCGTCTCTCCGTATTCAACGGACGGATTTTGTGGCGGTAATCGTGGGAAATCCCAACGAACCGAAAGAAAGTTGCTCCACGTCCGAGACCAAACTCATCGAACATCGAGTATAAAAGTAGATAAAACTTTGATAGATTTTCCTTCTGAATCAATGTCATTCGAAGGGAATCTTGATCGAGTACAATATGTACATGTTCACGAGAGAGAAGCACAGAATAGGGTAGGGATAGAATAGAGGGAAAACAGGGTCCGATACTTAGTCAATCCGAGATAAAACAGCTATAAAAACTCGGAGTGATAAGTGTATAGGACAACACCAAACGAACAAAATAAACGAAAAAGAAATACGACAGAAAATTAACGAAAGTAAACTACAATAATAAGGTATTATACATAGTACCGATAGTTATGATCTTACTGCACATTGCGTGAGTCCAAGATGTTCAACTCACACCTCAGTGTACAGAACCTCTTTTCATCCAAGGGCTTTGTGAATATATCAGCCAATTGTTCTTCGGTGCGAACATGACTGATAACAATATCTTCTCGCTGAACGTGATCTCGAAGAAAATGATGACGAATATCAATATGCTTCGTTCGAGAGTGTTGCACTGGATTATGAGCAATTTTGATTGCACTCTCGTTATCACAAAGCAATGGAATTTTCTTCACAAGAATACCATAATCTTTCAGCGTTTGCTTGAGCCACAGAATCTGAGTACAGCATGAACCGGCAGCAATATACTCGGCTTCAGCCGTAGAAATAGATACACAATTCTGTTTCTTCGAGGCCCAACAGACAAGAGATCTACCGAGAAAATGACATGTGCCTGAGGTAGATTTCCTGTCGACTCGATCTCCAGCCCAGTCAGAATCTGAATAACCAACGAGATCAAACTGGGCACCTTTGGGATACCAAAGGCCCAAGGTTGGAGTGTGTTCCAGATATCGAAGGATTCGCTTGACAGCAATATGATGAGATTCCTTCGGATTTGCCTGAAAACGAGCACACATACATACTGATAGCATAATGTCAGGTCTAGATGCACAAAGGTAAAGAAGCGAACCGATCATCGAGCGATATTTCTTCTGATCGAAAGGTTTGCCCTTCTCATCTGCATCTAGATGAACATTCGTAGGCATTGGAGTCTTGATAGTTTTGCAACCGACAAGATCAAACTTCTTCAGGCAATCTCTGAGATACTTCTCTTGAGAAATGAAAGTACCATTCTTCTGTTGACGGATTTGAAGCCCGAGAAAGAACTTCAATTCTCCCATCATTGACATTTCATATTTCTTCGACATCATACGAGCAAATTCTTCGCTAATATCAGGGTTAGTACAGCCAAAAATAATGTCATCGACATAAATTTGACACACAAAAAGATCATTTTTGTATGCACGAGTAAAAAGAGTCGGATCAGTTGTTCCTGGTTTGAAGCCCTTCTTAAGAAGAAAATCCTTCAGTGTTTCATACCAAGCACGAGGTGCTTGCTTTAACCCATATAGAGCCTTGTGTAATCTGTACACCTTATCAGGATTCTTCGGGTCTTCAAAACCTGGTGGCTGCATAACATACACTTCTTCTTCGATCTCACCGTTAAGAAATGCACTTTTGACATCCATTTGATATAGCAGTATACCATTGTAATTGGCAAAAGCAAGCATGACACGAATGGATTCCAGTCGAGCAACTGGGGCATAAGTCTCACCAAAATCAATACCTTCGATTTGAGTGTAGCCTTGTGCAACCAGTCGAGCTTTATTCCTTACCACTATGCCATCTTCATCTTGCTTGTTGCGAAAGATCCACTTTGTACCAATGATATTATGCTTCGTGGGATCAGGTCTATCGACAAGGGACCAGACTTTATTTCTCTCGAACTGGTTAAGTTCTTCGAGCATAGCAGTCATCCAATCTGAGTCCTTCATGGCTTCATCGAATTTTGATGGTTCTAGCATGGATACAAACGAAAAATTTCCACAGAAGTTAGCTAATCGAGTACGAGAACGAGTGGTGGGACGACCTGGTAAACGAATCTCTTCGAGAATTGAGTCGACATCCACTCTTCTTCGAACACGAGGAAAAGTCTCTTCATCTTGTGAATCAGGTTGATCTTCGGGATCAGCTTGTCCTTCGAGATCATTTCCTTCGGGTTCAGCTTGTCCTTCGGGATCAGCATATTCTTCGTTTATGCGTTCTCCTTCGACCTGTGCATCATTTTCTTCAGGATGTTGATCTCCAGCGCCCCGGGCTATGTGTGGGAACATTGGACCATCATCATCCCTATTGGCTTGTTGAGCATTTCCTTCGACAGGCCGAATATCTCCAATAGCCATGAACCTGATAACTTCATCCAAAGGGGGTTCATCCAGGTTAAGAGGTAATTGCTCCTTTTGAGAGCCGTTAGTTTCATCAAATCGAACATTTACAGTTTCTACAACTTTGCCAAGATGTGAGTTGTAAACTCTGTAAGTGTGAGAAGTTGAACCATAACCTAGAAGAAAACCTTCGTGAGCCTTTGGGGCAAACTTGGAGCTGTGATTCATGTCTCTGATATAACATGGAGCACCAAAAACCCTGAGATAAGACACATTTGGCTTTTTACCAGTGATGAGTTCATGTGAAGTTTTCTTCAGAAACTTATGCAGATAAACCTTGTTGATGATATGACATGCAGTGTTGATAGCTTCGGCCCAGAACCTGACAGGAGTCTTGTATTCAGCAAGCATTGTTCTGGCCATTTCAATAAGTGTTCGATTCTTTCTCTCGACCACACCATTTTGTTGCGGTGTATAAGCAGCCGAGAATTCATGAGTAAAGCCATATTCATCAAGAAAATCTTCGATATGAGTATTTTTGAATTCAGTACCATTATCACTTCTGATATGCTTGAGAGATAATTCATATTCAGTTTGAGCTCTCTTTGCGAAAGTTTTGAAAATTTCAACAACCTTGCTCTTGTCATCTAGAAAGAAAACCCAGGTGTATCGAGAGAAATCATCAACAATAACCAGACCATACTTGTTACCTCCAAGACTAGCATAATTTTGAGGACCGAATAAATCCATGTGAAGTAATTCAAGAGGACGAGTAGTAGTCATGACGGTTTTTGCAGAGTGATGTTTCTTGGCAATCTTTCCAGCTTCACAGGCACTGCATAGACGATCTTTATCGAATTTCACATTATCAATTCCAACGATGTTCTTCTTCGAGATAAGAGTTTGAAGATTTTTCATCCCTGCATGACCAAGTCTTCGGTGCCATAACCAACCAGAAGTGGCTTTGGCCATTAAACATGTGGACACTGCAGGTCCCGAAGAAAAATCAACGACATAAAGATCACCTTTGCGATATCCTTCGAACACGAAGGAATAATCATCCTGTGAAAAGACAACACAGCGAGACGCAGAAAACAGTACAAGCATACCCATATCACAAAGTTTCGATATAGACATAAGATTATATCCTAGAGATTGTACAAGCAAAACCTTATCAATGTGCTTGTCTTTTGATATAGCAACTTTACCCAAACCAAGTACTTTCCCTTTGTTGTTGTCACCGAAGGTAATATATTTCTGTGAAGATTCAGACAGTTTTTCTTCGGTGAACAAATCTTTGTCTCCGGTCATATGATTTGTACATCCACTATCCATGACCCATTCGGATCCACCGGAGACATAGCCCTGCAGAAGAATTAGTTCTTCTTAACCACCCACAAACGAGCAGGTGATTTAGAAGGCATGGTAGAGCTAGATGGGGCAGCAATATTATATCGAACAGGATTGCATTGTCGATCAGGACCATCAAGCACACCATAAATATAATTTCTCGGTGAGGGGTTAGAGTAACGATGGGTAATTGCAATTTTGGTGCGATTGTCACGATGGCGATAAACATTTCTATCTATTCGATAGTAATCCTTCTGGGGAACATTTGAAGCGGGCACCAAGGGTTCATTTCTATCCTCGAGAGAATAGTAGTGATTCGGTGGTACCGAGGATTTTCCCTGCATAGAATGGTTAGGGGGCAGTTTTTCTACGAGAGATTTGCGAACCCAAATCTGTCGCTTATAAAAGCCATTCTTTGGAGGAGTACCAACGAACTCAGCCGACACCTTTCCTTCCTGATCTTTGACAAGCTTGTAGTCAGAATCAAGTGATTCATCAACAATAGTTTTGTCAATTTTGCAACTGAAACCTGAAAGGTTAGCAATATCAATGGGCTTTTCTTTCGCAAGAACCCAGACAGTTTTAGGATACTGTTCGGGTTTCCAGTAGGTTCCATCAGGATTGATTTTCCTTTCGAAGCCAACTCCTTCGTTACGAGGATTTCTGTGAAGAAGAGCCTTTCGAAGGATATCACATAAGTACTGGTGTCCCTGCACACTTTTGAACATGCCTGTTTCAAATAAATTTTTCAACCTGAGGAGTTCCTCGGTAATGGTTTCCTCGTTCGAGGGATTAGCATCATCAATAACAATAGGTTGCTTTCCTTTCGATCTCTCATAAATAGACTCAATTTTACTTCGTTCCAAACAGGTTAAGCAAGGTGAAACAGATTCATTTTTATCTTCTGAGCCCTGTTGAGCCATGAGAGTGAGATTTACACTTTCCAACTCTTCATTAGCCTCTCTCAGTTTCTCGAGAGCTATTTTCCTTTGAAGGAATTCGTAGGTTAGCTTCTCGTAGTCCCCTGAGAGAAGTTCATGACGAGAGGAAAGTTCATCATACTTTTCCTTCAGAGCTGCATGCTCGTTAGTCAAAGTTTGACCCTTCTCAATCTCATTGATCAACAGAGTCTCAGATTTTTGAATAGTTTCACTTAGAGAATCTAGTTCATCTTGTTGGATAGAAGCAATTTTAGCAAGTTTAGCATAGCTTATCCTAGAGTCACTTTCATAAGCAGATCCATCAGAAGTATCGTAGGATTTCTTAGATGAGGATACCTTAGCCTTGGCCATGAAGCAGTAAGCGGGAGATTCATCTTCACTGCTCTGGTTGGAGAAGAATGAACTTGAATTCTTGTTCGAGGCGAATGCTATCCCAGCAACACCATCAGATTCAGAACCAGAACCAGATCTTGACTTTGATCCTGCTTCAGAACCGGATGCTTCTTCTTCAGAGTTCATCTCTTTACCCAGATAGGCTTTGGCTCGGTGCGAATTCTTTCGACGAGAGGAATGAGATTTTGATGAAGAACCCTCTCGATGCTTGTGATACTTCTTCTTCTTGTCATCATCAGAACCATCTTTCTTGTCTTTTCTGGACCTTGAATCATATTTCTTCGAATCGTGATTTTTGCTCGATCTGTAAGACTTGCTCGAAGAGCTGCTGTGAGAGTGCTTTGATTTATGTTCAATTTCCCAGAGAGGACAATCAGCGATGAAGTGACCTGGCTTCTTGCACTTGTAACAACAGTTATCTTTCGCTGAAGAGTTTCTGGATGATGATCGATGTTGAGATGAATTACTTGAATGTCTTGAAGAATAGTTTTTCTTCGGTGAAGAGGAGTTCCTTCTCTGAAAGCGATTGAATCTTCTCATTATCAGTGCCAGATCTTTTCCAATGTTCTCGGGGTCATCAGAGGCACCATCAGATTCACAACTGGCTTCAGGAGAGGAGTGATGTGAAGCTCTGGCTTTGAGTGCATGAGATTTTCTTCGACTCCCATTGACGTCACGTTTCTCATCTTCTTCCATCTCGAAAGTATTAAGCCTTTCAAGAATATCAGCGGCAACCATATCCTTGAAATCAGTTCTTTCCTTAATCATCAGCACAATGTGATCGAAGGAATCATCAAGAGAACGGAGCAAGGTTCTGACAATAATCCGATTGGTAATGTCATCTGCACCGAGGGAAATCAGTTCATTTGACAGCGCAGTGAGTCTGCTGTATATAGAACAAACTTTCTCTCCCTCGTGCCTCTTGAAACGATAGAACTTGCTTCGAAGCGTGTCAATTCGAGCATCTTTCTGAGTAGAGACACCTTCACCAATCTTCTCGAGATAATCCCAAACACCTTTGGCCGAAGGAATATTCTTGACCTCATGATATTTTTCAGGAATCAGATGATTTGTGATGAATACCCAGACTTCAGCATCAAGGGACAACTTCTTAGCCTCTTCAGGAGTGATGGCATCAGTGTCCTTGACAGTTACACCATTCTTGACAACTTCCCAAGTGGCAGAGTTGATAGCCATGATATTCCTCTTCATTTTGTCCTTCCAATAGGGATAGTCCTTCCCATTGAATATAGGGATTGGTTCCCCCGAGCGAACAGCTGCAAACGACATTCTTGACAACACTCCAGGTTGTTAGACCAAAATACGCAGAGCGTAGGGAGTGCCTAGCTCTGATACCAATTGAAAGCTCAAGAATGATCAGAGGGGGAGGGGGTGAATGATCACTTCTAAAAATTCTAAGGAACTTAGAAGGAAATCATGTAAACATCGTAGGACTAAAGACATCTCGAAGGAAATACAGTATCGAAAGTAATGCAAGGCTCGAAAGGATTTGGAGCGAAGGAAAACATCGAAGACAAACAGGCTACGAGAAAATACTTGAAGTAAATGCTAGAAGGAAAACGAGCCTGACACAGCGATGTTTGGTAAACCAGTTCACACTCTGCAAAGTGCTACGTCTGGTTGGAGGGACTGGTGATTGAACACCTGGAGCAAAACTCTCTCCGTCCTATTCTCCACTGCAACAAACTCCTCGAGCTTGTCCAGTTTTCACTCGTGGTAGATGATTCAGGACATCTCCGAGACCTTTACAAACTTCCTTCAGCAGTGACAATTTCTCTTCGACTGCTTGACAGGCGACGCCTAACCGTCTAGGAGACTTGCAGTTCTCCAAGATAAAAAGATCGGCTAATCTCGACCTAAGTCATAGTGAATTGCTCAACTCAACTCAGACTTGGGATTTTGGTTTTCTCTCGATGAATCTCTCTTGGGATGCTCTCAGACTTCTGTCTTAGAATCTTCAGTGGAGCAGCCAACCCGAACTGGCGGGTGGGTGCGGGGTATTTATAGTTGGCGATCCCGATGGGTAAAATGACTGAAGTGACCCGATGCAACCGCTTGACGCGTGTCCACAACGGTCGGATTCCAATCACTGCGCAACTTTACTTGAGGAACAAGTAAGCTGACTCACCGAACGAGTTCTCTCTCGAAGGCACGAAGTGCAATGACTTTGCCTTCGAGCTATTCGCTCGACTCGGTGAGATTTCTCTCGGTAGGCTTTTGTGGGTTTTGGTTGAGCAGAGCAGATTCACTTCGACAAAGATCTCAACTAGCAAACCCCTCTTAATAGTACGGTTTTTCCTACGACTCAAGAAATAAAGAGAAACTAGCAAAAAGACTAAGTCTTCGATCAGCTTCAGCTTTCTCCTCGTTGCGCTTTTGCTCGAGAGAAACATCTTCTTCGACAACATTTTTAGGGGTCGTCTTCCTTCAAAGGCTTCGGTAGATGACTGCAGATTCACTGCAGTGAGTTGTCCTTCGACCTTCTACATGCAAACTCCATTCTTTCGGAACCTAAGTATCTGTTTATGCTCGAAAACAATATTAGTTCCACTTCTGCTTTGTCTAACAATGTCCAAAACCTTCGGGGGCAAAACTTGCTCTTACAGTTCTTATCATTGTCAATGAAAATTATGTTCCTGTTGATTTTACTATTATGGACATTGAATGTGAACCTTCTTGTCCAATTATTTTGGGACGTCCTTTTCTTCGCATCGTGGGTGTTGTTATTGATATGAAAGAAGGGATTATAAAATTCCAATTCCCTCTCAAGAAAGGGATGGAACACTTCCCTAGGAAAAATATTAAGTTGCCTTTTGAGTCCGTCACACGGGCTAGTTATTTTCTTGAAAAGACTTGATCTATTTGCATTAAGCCTAGCTAATGGCTTTAAAGAAGCGCTTTCGGGAGGCAGCCCGCAACGAATTTAGGATTTCCTTTTTGTTTTTTCTTCTGTTTTTAGTGGTCGTGATGATTGTTACTACTGTAGCAACATCATTGTATCTTCACTTTTCAAGCTTTGTGCCTTTTATAGCCTCATATGACAAGGGAAGTGAAACTTGTGACATGCTGTCCAGAAAACAGATTCTGTCCTCGTGACCAGAAAAATCACAGAAAAATCCCAGTTCATCTTTTTGAGCTGAATTTTTTACACAGCGTGCTCTATACAATTACGAAACTTTTGAATGTTCTGATTTTGATTTGAGTTGCAGAAGTATCCCTAAAAAATTCTTTACAACCTGCTGGTCTGTTTTTCACATATTCTGTCCTGTTTTGCCTTTTCTTCGTTTTACAAACATTAAGCTTGCTTTTTATTTGCAAAAACTTTTTGGCAATCTTGAGAAACAGTAGCTATTCAATAATATCTTTATTTCAAGTAGAGGAAAATTATTTATTATGGGTACTAACCTCGCTAATCAGATTATGATGAGTTATGTATGAAGGGAGTTTTCAAGTGTGCGAGGGAATATGATGAAAGAAGATTAAGAAGTGTCAAGCGTTCAAGCTTGGGTATGCCCCCATGCATCCCCCAGAAATATTCAAGGAGACTCAAGGGTATAAGATTGGGGATGCCCCCGTGCATCCCCTTCTCCATCAACAATTATCAGTTCGTCTCTCGTTTCACTATATTTTTATCACTTCATGCATTATGTGCTATGCTTGGAGCGTCTCGCTCTTAGGTTTTATTTTTAGTTTTCTTTAGCTTTGCTTGCTGTTCATAACAAGTTAGAACCCAGCTTTCTTTGTGTGGGAGAGAAACACGCTCCACTTTCAAAATCTAGAACACAACATAGGATTTTTCATGCTTATCTTTGTTGTGTGTGTTCTTTATCCTTTTTCATAGCCGCTGTCATGTTTTGCTCTTAGCTTTCATGTTTATCTTTTTAAAGAGATTTTGTTTAGTTTGTTGCTGGAACTCTCTTGAGTTTTCATGTTTATCTTGTTTAGAGAGTTTGCCTGTTGCACTGAGTTTTGTGTCTTGACTTGAAGTAGGTAATTGAGGTTGCTATTCTTTTTGTAGTAGTAACTTGCAATAGTTTTGAGGTGTTGTCTTGAGTAATGTTTGGAATTTTGGTGTCAAGAGCTTTAGCCTATTAGTGATAGATGTCGTATTTTGGGAAATCCGTGTTTATTTTCAAAACTTACAAATTAGTTGAGAACTTTAGCTACTAGATGGATCACTACTCTTCTGAGGGGTCGAATATTAGAGTACACTCACGTACCATGAGTCGAGGATGCGCAAGGATAACCAACCCCCCATACACTCCTCCTCGGGATACTTGTCTCTTTGTGAACCTCCTTATTAGATTGAGAGTTACCGATAATAAGTGCATGAGTTCTTCGGACTAATGTGAGTATTTGAAAGTTGACACTTCCACCTTCCCATATTTGCTAGCCTCTCCTGTGTCGTGCATTGCTTTCTTCTCACTCCGAGAGTTGGCGTCCAGCTTCGCCGGTACATCCAAACCCTTGGCACGATACGCTCTGTCATCATAAACCTCCTTATATCCTTCCTCAAAACAGGCACCATACCTACCTATCAAGGCATTTCCATAGCCTTTCCGAGATACATTTCCATGCAACATCCATCTTCTCATGGCTTGATCTTCATGTCATACATGCTACTTGCTTGACTGATGAGCCGCATGCTATTTGGGCCTTGCCCTAATCATTGCTACATGACGCGCTAGTATCATTGCATATCCTGCTACACTGGCAGAGGCATACATTTGCATACATCATGATAGTTACATTTTCTCTATGATCTGAGTACTTTGTAAAGTGTGAAAGATCTTCTATACTTTTTGTAATATATAGAGTGTTGCCCCTAAAGTGAGGAAAAGATCCCAAAGTGGACAAAATTAAAAGATCCCAAAGAGGACAAATGAGAGAAATAGAAAGAGCCATTGAGGCCACCAAAAAAATACAAAAAATATAAAAAAGAGAAAAAGAAATAAAAAGAGAGAAGGGGGCACACTACTATTCATTTTGAGATATCCACACTCGTACTCCCTCTTATATCTTGTACTCCTTAGAGATTATCATTTATGCATATATCTATGTGGGGACCTTCACACTATAGAACTTTGCTTGTATATTCCAATGATGAGCCTCCTCAAATGAGCTCTAGGTCTTCTTGAGCAAGCAAGTTGGATGCACCCCCACTAGTTCCATTGGAGAGCTTACCTTAGCTCATATGTGCATCCGTTGCATGGCAATCCCTACTCCTCACATCATATCTATCATTTGGCTTTCTCTCGCCTATGATTGTCCTCATTGATGTGAGCCTTTCACACCTTTTTGTCTTCCTCCTCCACCATATTCTCTCTTTGCCATCCTAAGTGTCAACTTTCTTGCTTAAGCTCATCCATTGCATGAGTGCTCAAAATGTCGAAAAGGAGTGGATCATTTTGACTTGTACCTGGCTAGTGGTCTGGGGATGAGTCAAGATAAGATTCCAAAGAAGACCAAGTGTGAAACTTTAGTAGATTGAGTTCTCAACACAAAAATACTTTTTCTCGTATATCCCTATACCCTTTCTTGCACGCAAACACCATTTGGAGACATTCGAGTCACGGACAACGAGAGCTCTTGCACCTTTATGTTCTTATGTTGCTTGTTTCAATGCTAAATATAGACTCTTTCCTGTTATGACTTGAATTGAATTACATGCCTTGACTGCTTTACTTAAAAGTTCTTATATGGTTGTTAGCATGTCACCACAGAAATTATGCTTTTATCATTTACCTACTCGAGGACGAGCAGGAATTAAGCTTGGGGATGTTGATACGTCCAAAACGTATCTATAATTTTTGCTTGCTCCATGCCTCTTTTGTGTGATATTGCTATGATATTGATGAACTTCCATACACTTTTGATCATATTTGGACTAACCTATTAACTCAGTGCACCCCAGTTCCAGTTCCTGTTTTCTTCTGTTTTTCTATTTCAGGTTTCCCCCATATTAAAAGTGCTCCAAAAATTCGGGAAAAACTCAATAAAAAATCAGCAATCAGGAACCTTCTGGAATCACCGAGGGGGGGCAGAGGGGACCCACCAGGGTCCCAAGCGCCCTCCCGGCGCGGCCTAGGGTGGGGCACCAGGGGGGCGCCTGGACCCCTGGTGGCCCCCTTGGCTGCCCCCTTCGCCTATTTATTCCCCGTGACGTAAAACCCCGAGACGGAAACCTTTTTCGCGATCTCTCCTCTGTTCCGCCGCCCCCGCGCTTCCAAGATCGGGAGCACCAGTAGACCTCTTCCCGGCACCCTGCCGGAGGGAGGAACCACCTCCGGGAGCTTCTCCACCACCATGGATGCTTCCCGGATGAACCGTGAGTAGTCCACCTTGGACTATGGTTATATGATCAGTAGCTATGTGATGTTCTCCTCCCCTCTTTGTTCTTCATGGATTAGACCTCGTGAGTTGCCCGATCAAGGCACATATGTAATATTTCTGCTGTTGCTATGCTGAGTTTGCTAGGATCCGATGGATTATGAGATTATGTTCAGATTGTGTTTGAGCAATATATTTGATTCTCCTCTTTTATATTTATGTTCTTGAGTAATTCTTGCATGTTCTCCATTGCTGTTTATTGCTTTGGCCAAGTAGTAGGTAGTGACTCCAAGAGGGAGCGTTATGCATGATTGTGGGTTCATGCCCCTCGATGACTAGCTTGAGTGACAGAAACATGAGTCTAGGGGATGTGTTGTTGCCACAAGGGGGAAAACAACGGTGCTTGTACTTGCGGGTGTAAGGATTGTTTACTTTATGCAATGTTCTTTAATGCAGTTGTCTGTTGCTTTGAGTTTACACTTTGGGTGGGATTCGCAACTTAATACTAGCGAGATGTTCTGGATAGATATCTCAAGGTGGATGATTAGTAGGTAGATGCAGATGGATTTCGGTCTACTTGTCTTAGCGTACCGCCCGTGCTTTTGAGCCTCTTCCTTTCTTTGTAGCATAATTAGCATTGGTTTTCGCACATAATCCTGTCAATTGCCCAGCTGTGATTTGTTTACCTCACATAGCTATTTTATCGTCTTTTGGTAGAGAGACATCACTAGTGAACATCATAGGACCCCGGTCCATATTTCCAATACTGTTACACCCACTATCAATTTACTGCTTTATTTATCTTTTCCGTTGCTATCACTATCATTATTATCCCGTGCGTTTTATCCTTTAGAAACAACAAGGCCGGAGGGATTGACAACCCCTTTGTACTCGTTGGGAGCAAAATTATCTGTTGTGTGTGCAGGTCCACGACAACCGCTAATCTCTGGGGCCGTTGTCACCTTCCTGTCGTTGCCGGAGTCCTGCTGAAGACAAACATTGGTATCTTCACCGAGGGAAATTGCTGCTATCTACATCTCAACCCTCCACTTTGGGTAACCAACGAGGGGCGAGAAGCTATCGTGCTGTTGTCAGGACCATACCTGTCAACTCCCGCATCATCAACGCGCTCAGGCTATGTGCTTAGACTGGCAGCAATTGATTCTATAAGACCTGCAGCGGCATGACTTTGCTTGACAGCGGTCGTTCCAAGTTCATGTCGAGGGACGTGAGCTTGATTGGGTTACTGTGGTATTTGCCACTAGCGCAATTCACCAAGGCTCGACCAGTCGACTCCTTGGGACCTTTCGGCTTAGCAATCCCTCGAAACAGATATTGTCATGGCTCAAAACTGCCAGCGACCCGCGGCGATGCCGCGCCTACAAAAAATAAAGCGTTAATGAATTCGAGTCCCTGCGCGACTCTTTGAGTCCCCCAGGCACTCGGGGGATACTGACGAGGGGGTGACCCCACGACTCCCGCATGTGAGGCTACCTGGTGCGTATGAAGGCAGAAGGCCCGCCACGACAGGCCCACGACTGGCCCGACCAGGCACCGACATAGGAGGGGAGACGTCCAGAAAACACAATACACATCTACTCATCTAGCCTTGCGAGAACTCGCCTTGGCCTCCACTGTAATCGCCCCCTTACGCAATAATATCGAGTAGGAAGTGTTTCTCATGTTAGCCGACGAGTATCGTCCAACCTGTGACTTCTCTATGACTAACCCAGGGTCCCTGACCATGGGATTTTCCGGGGTTGATCCCCGTCAGTAATAACCAAAATAACCAAAGTTGACGCGATTTTGAAGTTTCAAGCAATACATTTATGAGAAAATTTCTTATTTGACCTGTTTCTAAAATCTGCTTCCTTTTATGGTCCTAAATTTTTCTTTATCCTTGTTTTGACATGTAAACTTCATTTTGTTTTCTTTATGACATTTTTGTCAGTTTTAGCCATACAATGTTATATGTGATATGAAAATTCTATTGTGCCCTTGCATTAGCAAGCTGAAGAAAAACCAATGCTAGAGAGACATTCGTTATCCTTAACCGAAGAGACAAACCGGCAACGGTATGACCGGCGGCGGCAGGAAATCAAGCGGCAGCGGCTGCCGAGAAAAGGCAGGGGATTCCCAGATCCCATGCCATGGAGGAGGGTGACGCGGAGATAGCTGCCCAAGCGGCGACAACAACCACCGAGCAGCGTCAACAAGGGCTGAGACATAGGCGGGGCGAGCACGACGGCCGGCGGGCCAGGCGCGACGACCGGCAAGACGGGAGCGACGGCCGGCGAGGAGGCCGAGGACGCCGCGCCGAGGCCGAGGACGCTGAGGACTCCGAGACGCCGCAAGATGCGCGGCCGCTGGCTCTCCCTCCCGGTGGCTGCCTGCCTCTCCCTCCCGCTGTGTTCCCGACTGTGGCGTCTGGCTAGGGTTGCGACTCACATGTCGTGTGTGTGACTTGAAGTTGGGTTGGCTGGCTGCCTGGTGGGTGGGTGGGCTGGGCGCCTGGGCAGGCTTTCAGCCTTTCACCCCTAAAAAAACAAAAACTTGAACTGTTTTTGGTTTTATTCGGTTTAAAACCTAAAAAACCGAATTCAATACGGTTTGCTATTTTGAAAATTGAGATTGAAACCTAAAACTGAAAAAACCTACATTTCGGTTTCAATTCGGTTTTGCACAGGGTGAATCAATACACACATCTAGTTATCGATTCTCATTTGCTTCTATGCACATGTGCACCGGCCAGCCGCTTGCCTGTAAATATTTATTTTTGTGTTTAATGATATATGTGATAATAATTTATATAAAAGTAAAATTATAGGAAAATCAGTTAATATGCATACACGTTTATTTTCTAATATTCCGTACTTCAAGGAAAAATGTTATATTTCCTTTTACATTTATTTTTCAAAAACACAAAATATACACACTAACAATTGACACGTACACTTACTCCTATAAAAGTACTCACAGAAATTCTATTTATATGCGCTCCTTCGAAAAACTGAGTTGGCAGATCTTTATAAAATGATAAAATTTCTTATTTGATCTTTTTTTAAACTGGTTTCCTTTTTGACCCTCAACAAAAAAATCTTGCCTTTTTTATACCTAAATTTCATTTGATTCCCTTTTTGACATTTCTACCAGTTTTAAGTTTAACCACTAACAGTGTTATATCCGATATGAAAAGTCATTTTTGCCCCCTGCATTATCAAGCTGAAAAAAATGCATCCGTGCTAAATTTATTTTCTTATTCTATGACCAAGCAGACGCCTAGCCCGCTACCAATTAGCACCACGTCATGGTGAGGGGGCAGCGGGGCGACCAAGGCCCGGTGGCACGCGGCTGCGCCAACATGGTGCGACAGTGGATTGGCGGCGACTGCTATTGCTTGACCAATGATGAAGCGTGAAGCTCCACGAGGGACCACGGTGGGGGCGCTGCTGCTGTCTAGAACCGAAGAGATATTAGAGAGAGAGAAAGAGAGAAGAAGAGCAAGAGAAAGAGAAAAGGAGGAGGAGGAGGAGGAGAGTGAGGGCACGGCGGCGCGAAGGCCCTGCTGCCGACGGTGAGGATGGGGCAACGACGGCCTGTCATTGATAAGCGGACGACGGCGACCAGGAGGTGTTGTGCGGGCACATGAGCCTTCCTCCACATGAGCGGGCTGGGAAGTGTCCTAGCAGTTTTTCTTTTCTTTAGAGGAGGCAGTGTTTTTGAGGGAGGAGGCAATTACTTTTTACTTGTTAAAAGTATTCATCACATATGCTTAAGGGGTAGAATAGACTTTTTATGTTATACTAGATAACAATGTTAGTGGCCAAAAGTAATGAAAATGTCAAATAAGGAAGAAATGAAATTTAATTGTCAAAAAAGGAAGAAAATTTATTTTAAGGTAAAAAAGAAAGAGAATTTTAAAAAAGGATCAAATAAGGAATTCTCTCTTAAAAAGTATGCAAGCATCTATGTCAAATATAAGACTTAAACTCAGATGGGCTACTTTCACCATAACGAACATAGAGAATTGATGACCACATTTTGTCGCTTGTTAGTACGATATGCGTTGCTTTCTTCTATGTATTATAAAAGTACTAATATAACTAGTGAGACATCGTTGTGCATATCATAAAAGAATTTTGTGCCACGTCTAGTGTTACAATCATGTTTATAGTATCATCCTGAATTGTTTTTGTCTATTACAAAAAAGTGTGTCTGTGAGTTAAAAAATGCATATAACTTAGAAAAATATGGTTGACTAGGTAAATGTCCGTGTGTTGCCACATGATACAAAAAAATTGATCAATCACAAAAGGCTCATTTATTCTACTTTGTAAATTTCAACAACAATACTTGTATCATATACATTTTGATGAAACAATATTCATCAAGGTCAACAATGCATTTAATACCCACATGTTTATCTTTGATAAAACCGAACGTAACAAACTCCTATAATTGTTGATACAATACAATGAATCAGTGTTGTCAAAATATTATATCAATATCTACACATTCTTTATTTAAAAAAGAAACTAACACAAAAAAGAAACTAAATGAAATGTGAAATGATTGTAAGGTAAGAACCTGAGTTGTTTAATTGCATGGATGAAAGGAAAGAATCCTGTGAGGTTTAATGAAATGAACCTGGGCGGTGAGTGGTAGAAAGGAAAGAGATGTCTCGTGGTGGTAAAATAGGAAAATGATGCAATGATCATTGGCGGTTAAATGCAATGTTTATAGGCGATTTAAAGTGTGCTACAATCAAGCGCTGCGTGGTGGATGGTTTTTGAGTGTTAGACTGGGAGGTGGCCATACACGGTTGACGAAAAGGTTGGCACAACGCGGAGGAGGGACCGTGAGGAACCGTTAGCCTTTTTTTAGATAGTAGAGATTCTTTATTTAAAAAAGAAACTAACACAAAAAAGAAAGTAAATGAAATGTGAAATTATTGTAAGGTAAGAACCTAGGCTGTTTAATTGCATGGATGAAAGGAAAGAATCCTGTGAGGTTTAATGGAATGAACCTGGGCCGTGAGTGGTAGAAAGGAAAGAGATGTCTCGTGGTGGTACAAAAAGGAAAATGATGCAATGATCATTGGCGGTTAAATCTCTATCTTTACTACCTAAAAAAAGGCTAACGGTTCCTCACGGTCCTTCTAGCGTTTTGCCATCAGCTTTCGTCGACCATGCCTACCCCACCCGTCAACCTTCATCACACCCGCGCAAGGAAACTACCCCGCTCAGATTTATCTTCGCTCGTTTCTAGGAGAGATTGATGCATGATTCCATGATCCATCTTGCTACCGTAGTACCGCCTCGCCCCTGCCAGGCCTCCACCCTGAGCCGCCGCAAGGGAGTGCCTCACCCTTGCCCGTACCCTACCCTGAGGCGCGGCCAGGAGAGGACCTCGCCCCCGACGCGGCGGAGCAGCCGCCTCAACCCTCTGCGGTCGATCGTCGGTAGGCCTCGCGCCAACGCAGCGGCGCAGCCGCCCCAACCTTCCGCGGTCGGTCGACATCCGGCGATCCGCCGTCGACCCCGTCGTTCTTCCTCCTTCCCACCTCTTCGCCATCGCCGCATGCGACCCTGGCGCGCATAGCTCGCGTCCGCCTGAGATATGTGAAGGGATCGGCCATGCTTGCCGCCAAGGGCGCCCTCCCCTTGCCAGGCAGGATGAACTCCATCATCAGCCGTCCCCCAACCACTGCCATCTCGCCGCCCGACGTCGCCTCGCTGCAGCGCCAACCCGTTCCCGAGCGCGGTATTACCTCAAGTGCAAGCAGACCCTTTACGATGACAATTGGTACTGCATCATTAACTTGTTCATACAAGAAACCTGATGGATAAGCAAAAATTAGAATCCATACTTGCTTGATGTTGTTTTCTTCTCTAGAGGTCGCTTTCGGTGTGCTGGACCTCTCCACATCTCAACTGATGATGTCGTCATCCATCGAGATGCAGTTAGTCTCTCGGTTCATGTCCTCGAAGCTGAGCGACAAGCCGTAGAGCATGAAGCCGCTGTTGGACTACCTGCTCGCACTGAACTACCACGACAACTAAGCAACTAAGCATGCATGTTGATTGATCATTCCAGTAAAATGGTAAGTCTGCAACATAATTGGGGTTCTGGTGTACAGGCCTCTGGTAGGGCCTTTAGGTGTGCATTGGTAGATACACCACTGCTTGTTAGTATGTTGTAGTTGCACTGTAACTCTAGCTTCTTGAGACATTTCATTTGGCTGAAAACTGAAAATAATATTGGTTTAACCTCATCGGTGGAATTTACTGATTCCTAAATGTGGTATATCCCTTCACCAGTTTATAGTAGCAGAGCATCTGTTCTCACTTATCAAAGAAGTATGGAAAAATCTCCTCTCTCATTGGCAGTTGCAGTTGATGTTTCTAATAGTACCAATACTAATTCAGTTGTGTTTTGTTAAGGCCGGGCAGCAGGATTCTGTGAACTACGTGCTCTCCAGAACCAACTGGCAAGATAGTGACAGCAATGCAGTTTGTCAAGAACTTAAGATGTATCCTTTCATGTGATATAGCTTAGATTGATAGTGTGTTTTTCTTTTGAGTTTAAATATTTAAACACCCTATTCATCTACGTTTTTTCTTCCAAAATCACCATTGATTATGCTATCTTTAACTGCAAGACAGACATTTCTTGTACTATTCGCAACTCTAGGCAGAAAGATGCCCACGAGCTAATGGTTAACTTACTTGAGTCCATGCAAAAATGTTGTTTACCTTCTGGTATACCAAAGTCAATCTCCAACTTCTTATGAGAAGAGTATAGGATATATTTTGATGCTTGGAAAACCGTAGAGTGTGCATGATGTGACAAAGCAAAATTAGAGAAGCATCTTTAGTACCATGCCCAGGTTCAGTGTTACTGTCATTCCATATCTCTTAGATGTGAATAATCAAATGTATGCATATATGAATATCTTTTAGTAGCCATTTGGTACATTTTTCTGTTGATTGCGTGTGATCTCCTTCCTGACATATACCAAAAATACATTCTTATATTCAGTTTAGGATAATATGATTATATTTGCAGTTTAGGTTAATAATATTTGGAGTATTTCGTTTACTACAGGGATACATTCTACTATATTGTAATGATTAGTTAAAAAATCTACATCCTATCTACATCCTTCGCCAAGGTTATGCAAATTTTCATGGGTACTGTGCGGATGGAGCCCTTGTGCTGATCACCGTGAAGTGGAAAATGTAAATCGTGTTTTTCTTACTTTATTTATCATATTTATCACTATCAAATGAACCATTATTTGCATTATCACCCGTAGCAACGCACGGGCATTTACCTAGTGCAATGTTTATAGGCGATTTAAAGTGTGCTACAATCAAGCGCTACGTGGTGGATGGTTTTTGAGTGTTAGACTGGAAGGTGGGCCATACACGGTTGACGAAAAGGTTGGCAAAACGCGGAGGAGGGACCGTGAGGAACCGTTAGCCTTTTTTTAGATAGTAGAGATTTATTTGTGTTGATATTTTTCCAATGTTCAAGATGTCTTTCGATATTTCGATAAATCGGTCGATTTATTTCTTATCAGTGTCTGACCGATAAGATAATTTGGTCGATATACCGATAAATCATCTGAATTATTCCTTACCTTGGGTTAACCGATAAGTTTTCGAAAAAACGATGTATTTGTCAGCCAATTCAAAATAAAAATAACCTTTATAAGAAGTATTCTTTAGCCAGTGTCGATTTCGGATAGGTGTTGTAGGCCAACCAGCCCAACTGGGGAAACCACCAACCAGCTTGACACCCAGGCCCATAAGAGCCCACCCGATTTTCATACATAAACCAGTGCGACGAGTAGGGTTTTTGTCTCGGCTACGCCTTCTCTCGTCTCTCTTTAGCCGCCTAGCGCGTGCCGCCGTCGGCCCCATCGCCTTCGAGCATCAGCCATGGCGGAGCAGGTCAGCTGTCTCCATGCTACCACTTCATTTCCTCTCCACTTTCTATTATTTGCCCAATTCGAGTTCTCGGGGACATTCGCTTGAGTCCAATTACTTCAAAAAAAGAATTGACGAAAATTTTACTACTTTATTTTCCATCGATTAGTCTGATAGAAGATCTAGATCAATCTCGGTAGGTATTTCCGGTAGTAAGTAGAGAAATATTAAAGTCTACCGTTGATATGTCACACGTTATTATTTGAGACTAGCACAAATGCCCGTGCGTTGCAACGGAAAAATATCACACAACCTAGCTCAATAAACATGGTTCAAAGACATTCGGTCCAAAATATAAACATCATTTAAAAAAATGTAAAACTTATTATGAACCTTAAATTTAGAGTGGTCCAGAGATTTAAATTCGGAAGTCAAAATCTTATCGTTTGCATCCTGAAATAATAAATCCCGACCTAAATTGAATACGTACCAGAATGATTGAGTGAATATTAGAATACATCGAGTCCGTTCATTATCGCAGTAGCTCGCGCTCACTCTAATCTATCTTTTACTTTTTCCCCTTTTTTGTTATTTTTTTTTGTATTTCATTTTTCGTTCTTTCATTTGTATATAATTTTTTTAAGTTCATAGTCAAAATATTCAAAAAAATATTTGCACCCAAAATTTGTAAATTAAAAAAAATGCACACACAAAAAATATTTTCTCTCCTCAAACTATTTTCATTTATTTTTATTTTTCTTTTGCATCACTTTTATAAGATGTTTGCATTAAATATAATATTTGAAAAAATGGTCATATATTAAAAATGTATAAAAAACATGAACGTATTTATTAAATAGTTCATATTTTAAAAATGCATTAAAATGTTGGCGCACTTAAATGTGTTACATTTTTCACACATAAACTTCTTATAGTCTGAATTTTTATTAAATAATATATTTTTCTAAGTGTGAATTATATTTTCTATTTTTAAATTGTCCTATTTTGTTTTTTATTTCCATTTTTTTCTTTCATTTTTCCGCATTTTTTGCATGTTAACTTTTGAAAAAGATCGTAGTCAAAGAAAGTTAAAACTATTCGCACTCAAATTCTATAAAAATTAAAACAATGCCTGCACTTAAAAATATTTGCTCTCCTTGAAACATTTTCAATTTTTTTCATCACTTTCATAAGATGTTTGCACTAAAACATATTATTTTAAAAATGTTCATATATAAAAAACATTTTTTATTTTCCATCACTTTTATAAGATGTTTGCACCAAAAAATAACATTTAAAAAAATATACATATATAAAAAATATACAAAAAACATGAACGTATTTATTAAATAGTTTACACTTTATTAATACTTTAAAATGTTGGCGTCCTTAAATGTGTGCTCGCACTTCAAAATATTTTCTCTCTTTGGAACATTTTTATTTCTTTTTATCTTACTTTTGCATCACTTTTATAAGATGTTTGCACTAAAAATAGTATTTTAAAAATGTTCATATACAGAAAAAGCAATTATTTAAAAAAAAATTGCGTCACTTCTATAAGATGTTTGTACTAAAAAATGTTCATATATTTATAAAAAATATTTAAAAATCATTAACGTTTTTATTAAATAGTTCACACTTTATTTTTCAAGAAATGATTAAATATATACTGGGCCGAAATAGATCTAAACGGGTCTAAATAAGTGCTTTCTAGATAAGAAAAACAAAGTGTACAGGGCGCTTTATAGAAGTTCTGCATCAACTGGGCCTGGCCCAACATAGAAACAAAAAAATAAGAGAGGCTGCTCACCTCGTGGGCTTGAGCCAAGACATGGTGGGCGCTGGATAGTTGCACAGGGGCACGCGGCGTTGAAGTTGGGCCGAACGTTTTTTTAAATGCAGCGAAATGTTTTTTTGTACACTTGGCGGTGGCAATGTCCCGTAATTAATTACAAAAACAGGGGCAAAGATTATGACGGGCCAAAAAAGGGGAGAAACGCACCTCCCTTTATTATTAGGTATAGATGTACGGAGTGTATTTTGGTCCATTCGCTTCGCCTTATCGCCAAGTGACTGACACTCGACGTTCCAAAATAAATAATGGGCATTGTTGGCACATATATGTTTGATCACTGCATCCTTGCATTTGCTATTTCCAATGTCCTGTAGGCGGACTCTTTAGTTTCTGTCGTAGATGGATTATATTAAATTGTGAAAGTTAGGCTACTGTTCTGTTCAATGAAACTCTATAATCCCCATTGCCCATGTGTCAATACGCTTAGGTTCTTGGATATGCTTGCCACGCTACTGGCTCTATATTTCTTAATAACAAGTTAGACATATTAGGCAAAATGTTTGGGGTGCTTAGGTATTCTCAAGTTTAATCAAACAACATGTCATAAACAGTTTTTCTGGCTTATGCAGACTGAGAAGGCTTTCCTGAAGCAGCCTAAGGTGTTTCTCTGGTACGAGGAAGTGGTGTTTTTTCATTATATAAGTAGATGGTAAAATGTGTGTACTGAATTGGTGATCATGACTTGATTTACAATTACAGCTCCAAGAAGACCACAAAGGGGAATAATAAGCCTGGCAAGGGGGGCAACAGGTTCTGGAAGAGTGTTGGCCTTGGTTTCAAGACTCCCAAGGATGCCATCGAGGGTATGTTCTGTCACTCCTTTTTCCAATTATAATGCGATAGCTTAGTCAGTGTGCTGCCTTGTCCATTTTGTAGTATTGAATGTTACTTTACTTGCCTTGTACTCTTGAACTTGTTGAAGCATGTGACAGTTATTCCGTATTTTCTTCTTCTTATGTTCGTATTCTGTTTAACTAGATATACATCTTTACTTTATGTACACCATAAAGATCAGTATATCCTGCAACTTGGGCAAGTTCAGTGTTGTTGTTTTATCTGTTCTGACATGCGATGTTGATGTGCAGTGAGCCTTAATTTTTCTTGTTCTGAAATATCATCTGTATTCTGCAGTCTATTGTATTCGTCCTATCAGTATTTTTCATCAGTTAGTTATTTTTGGCAGTGCTCTATCATATTTGAAAATATTTTGTTAAACATACTTTTTGTTTATATTCTCTGTTGAAACATCTTGCCGCTTCTCCATGAGTTTTGACTTTTGGATGAATTGGCTGATATAGAAATTTAATATGGTATAGAGCCAAGAGGTCTTGAGTTCCAAGACCTGCCAAAAACACTATCAAATAAAAATAGTTGCAGCCTACACCGATCCCACATTATTTCTGCTAAGGATTCCCTGCCTGGGAAGGGAGTTCATATTAATTTCCTCCTTCCCTGTCTGATGCTTTATGTCTTTTGTTCTACAATCTTTTCTTTTCAAACTGAATGGCTTTCAAGTGTTGAGTGCTTAGTGATGTGTCATCTGCCATCATTTAGACTGCAGAGTGGTTGTTGTTGTTGGTCTTCCGTTCATAAACTCTCTTTTCTGCTAATAGAAAGGGCAGTCCTTGTTAATATGTCAAGTTGTCTTTGACCTTGTTATGCCTTTGCTTCTTCTTTATCTATGTGATTTCATATGAATATAGTTCTTTAAAATTAAGATGTTGACCAAGAATATTGCTTTTGTTTTGCTTCTGCATTTATCATTTGTGATTGTTCAGATTTGCTTGACTTGCCAGTTTAATCAAGAAGATCTTGTTTGATTAGTTTTTTATGACATCTTGAAACACACTTTACCGCAAAATTTGTTTGAATTATGCCATTTGATTATAATTCAGTTTGTTAGTGTGCTTAGTCATTATTGTTTGTCCAGTTCAGCTGTACATTGCACAAGCTATGCGAGTATTTAATCTGGCTTGTGTTGCAGGAACCTACATTGATAAGAAGTGCCCATTCACCGGCACTGTGTCAATTAGAGGTCGCATCATTGCTGGAACATGCCATAGTGCTAAGATGAACAGGACCATCATTGTTCGTAGGAACTACCTTCACTTTGTCAAGAAATACCAGAGGCAAGCTAATCTTCATTGGTTTTTAATTGCAGGGCCGTACCCGAGAAAATGGAGGCCCGGTGCAAAATCCAAATTAGGCCCTCAACCTAACAAACGACAGTCAGAAACTGAGCAACACAAAGCTTCATTTTCTCGGGTTGCAAAGAAAGTTCAATTCTTTTCCTGAAAACACAGAAGGAGCGCCTACTCGAGGTTGAATTTTGCAATCAATTCCTTTTTCTACGTTTTCAATAAACTAACTCAATATTCATAATTCATCAAAACCTAATATAGAAACAGAAGTGATGATAAACCTTTGATTTATAGAAGACCATTGAGGACGGCACATGTTCTCTGACGGGCTTGAAATAAATAGACGGGCAGGGGGCGACACATGTTACTCTGGAATTCCAGTTGCTTGTCTTGATGAATAGGTAAACTAATTCTCGTGGCCGCCTGCCTCCAATTCCGATCATTGCAACCAGTTTGCAGGGCCAGCAACAAACGACAATGGGACTGAAAGAAGTAGAAAAAAATGTGAGAAACTGAGAAAAAATACAAAAAAAATCCATGGACTGTTGGCATAGCAGTACCTATTGGAATTAGCGGTTTGTTTTGTGTAAAATGCGGAGGAAGTAATACGGTGTAGTAGAATCAAGATCTTTGGTAGTGCGATTGGATCATGAGAAGAGAAAGGGATCTGCGCCGGGAGAGAGAAAGAGAAATAGAGAAGAGGAGGAGACGTGTGTGAGATGGAGTTATTTCGTTGCAAGTTCCAAAGTAGTATTTTATGGATGCACTGAATAGTAGTCACAACTAAAATAGGCATTAATACTCTATTAGTACTACTACTAATTAGGGGCCCTGCTAATTTGGGGGCCCTGTGCTGTCGAACACCCTGCACATGTGCCCCGTACGGGCCTGTTTAATTGTTTGGGTTGTTGCAACATAAGCAATATAGTGATATTGGTGAATAGGTATGAGAAGAGGCACTCCAACATCCCTGCCCACATTTCCCCTTGTTTCCGTGTGAGAGAAGGAGATCACGTGATCATAGGCCAGTGCAGGTAAAAATTAAGTACTTTTCTAACTCACCTGTATGTTGCAGCATTAACAGAGATTAGCTAGCAATCTAGATGGCTAGATTGAAAAGAGGCAACTTGGACATGATTTTGGTAAAATGGGGCATGACACGACCTCATTATCATGCTGACTGAGTGAGGGTTGAAACATGTAGGATGTAGCTTATGATGTCTGTTGAGCACTGCTTGCAACTGAGTTAAATCAATCCTGCGATGTAGGCCACTGTCCAAGACGGTGCGGTTCAATGTGTTGAAGGTCGTCCCAGCAGGGTCAACGAGTGGTGTGGTGAAGAAGGCATTCACCGCTGCCTGAGAAAGTCATGGCACAATCCGAAACATTTTCACTACAAAATTTTGATGTCACATATATGTTTTTCCATCTGTCCACTAGGGTTTTTGACTCGTGAGTTCTCCAAACTTCATGTTAAAAGTGCTAGGAGTTTAGTGAAGTTATGTTCAGACTTCAGAGTGCTTCTTGAAGATGATTGATTGAGTTACCTGGCTATTCTTTATTACTGTATACATCAGTAGTCTACTTGATATGAATTGAGTATGTAATGTCTAGCAACAATGCTGGTCTGTCCATGAAAGGTAGCCGGAAGCTGCAACATGCAGTGGCAGAGCTTGGGCCAGAATGTAGGAGGGGCAAATGGGCTGTGGGGGGGGGGACCTAAAGCAAACTCGGGCCAGATTTTACAGATTTCTTGTTCATTTACTGAGGATTAACCAAAGAAAATGTGTCATGGGCTGGGGGAGCGATGGCCCAGGTTGGCCTCCACTAAGCTCCGCCACTGGCAGCATGGGTACCATTCCGTGTGTCCCAGCGGCAGAAGCACAACGTTGCAAGTTTTCACACGTCCTTCGCACGTATGCGTGGCAGAGTTTCACACAGCGTTGCAGCCAGATAGCTAGCCGTAGGTAGGTCCACAAGACCAAGCGTGCAAGCCGTTGTTGCGGATCCCCAAGGGGGCACGTAACTGAACTCTGTCCTAGTACAAGCCTGGTAACAGTGACCCAGAGGTCCCAGAAGGAACACTAGATACTACGTGCTCACCCAAATAACGAACGTGATTTTTTTTAATACAATACAAGGCAGACGTTCACAAAATATGCATACACTCATTCCTACTATGAATGTACGCATACAACCTTATTTTTATGAACACCTTCAACATATTGAGTTGACACAACAATTAAGATTGATGAAGTCACCACAAGTGTCTCATAGTCGATGGAAACGGCTCCTACCACTGAACGAACATTGCTAGAAATATTGAATTAAATTTTGAAAAATATGCGTATACCAGGTATAAATTTTGATGGGCTGGTTCCACCACAAGTAACCTAACCGTCTGAGCTAGGCTTAGTTTGTCATTAATATTCCCTTTGTGGACAGTGACATGGCTGAAAGGTTGGACGACTGATCCACGTTTCATATGAGTACACAATAAGTTTTCCAATAAAGTATAATAATCAATATGAAGATTGTATTAAAAGTATTAGTACGAACATGACAACTGATTTTCAAAATCTAAGAAAATACACATAAACATAGAGATGTATACTACATTCATGTAAAATTTCATGATGAAATATAGGAGTATGTACTTTGATGTGAGCTGAGCAAAAAAAAAGAAATATAAGTTTTTATAATGAATAGTACATGTCTTATAAGATAATTTTTGCTTTTTGTGTGTAGCTTACATAAAAAAGCATTACATTGTAATTTTTAAGAGATGTAGTGTACATTCCTAGGTCCATGTGTTTTGTTTTCTGTTTTTTGAAAAGAATAAAATATATTTTTCAATTCTTCAAAAAACAACATGGAGCTTGAGCTCGTTTAGCAATTTCCCATGATAACTAAAATATCTTCCCTTGTTAGCTAAAAGACATAGCGTCCGCAACAACACTTTGGGGAATGGTGGGGAATGGTGGAGTTTAAACCTTGGGGAGCAAGAAATCATGGATGCATAGTGTCAGGGCCGTACCCGAGAAAATGGAGGCCCGGTGCAAAATCCAAATTAGGCCCTCAACCTAACAAACGACAGTCAGAAACTGAGCAACACAAAGCTTCATTTTCTCGGGTTGCAAAGAAAGTTCAATTCTTTTCCTGAAAACACAGAAGGAGCGCCTACTCGAGGTTGAATTTTGCAATCAATTCCTTTTTCTACGTTTTCAATAAACTAACTCAATATTCATAATTCATCAAAACCTAATATAGAAACAGAAGTGATGATAAACCTTTGATTTATAGAAGACCATTGAGGACGGCACATGTTCTCTGACGGGCTTGAAATAAATAGACGGGCAGGGGGCGACACATGTTACTCTGGAATTCCAGTTGCTTGTCTTGATGAATAGGTAAACTAATTCTCGTGGCCGCCTGCCTCCAATTCCGATCATTGCAACCAGTTTGCAGGGCCAGCAACAAACGACAATGGGACTGAAAGAAGTAGAAAAAAATGTGAGAAACTGAGAAAAAATACAAAAAAAATCCATGGACTGTTGGCATAGCAGTACCTATTGGAATTAGCGGTTTGTTTTGTGTAAAATGCGGAGGAAGTAATACGGTGTAGTAGAATCAAGATCTTTGGTAGTGCGATTGGATCATGAGAAGAGAAAGGGATCTGCGCCGGGAGAGAGAAAGAGAAATAGAGAAGAGGAGGAGACGTGTGTGAGATGGAGTTATTTCGTTGCAAGTTCCAAAATAGTATTTTATGGATGCACTGAATAGTAGTCACAACTAAAATAGGCATTAATACTCTATTAGTACTACTACTAATTAGGGGCCCTGCTAATTTGGGGCCCTGTGCTGTCGAACACCCTGCACATGTGCCCCGTACGGGCCTGCATAGTGTCCATGGACGTTCTGGAGTGCTCTAGAGCAGCACAGTGTGAAAACTGACCTTGTGTGAAAGCAGTCCCTTGGTCTGGGAGTAAATTTGTGCGGTTCAGAACTGATTATAGACATCCAACCAAGCAGTCCATAAAGAAAACTTGTACTGTACGCTACAAGTGGAATGTTCCTGATGTATGTTAAGGTGCATGATGCGAACAAAACATACCCCTGAAAAGTGAAAACAAGGTAATTTAACACTAGTGATAGCGAAAAATAAAAAAACACTCGTAAAGTGCTCATTCGACGACAGGAACGTACGTGCGTGTCGGCAGTTCCGCTGCACCACGAACGTTAATCAATTTACCAAAACAACCCCAAAATGAGGCTGCCTGGGGCGAGTTTAGACACCAGAGAGGTGTTGAGAAAGCGGTAACCTTCACGTGCAAGTCTCCACGTATAGGCCCCGACAAACCCATCGCTAAGCGTTCCAGAGCCCTCCACGTCCTTTCAAATTTCGACCACCTTATCCTCCCCGCCCGGCCTTCTTCATCGTTCCCCTCCCTGAAACCCTCTCACACCTCCTAGTACCAGTCCTATATATCCACCCGTCTCAAGCTCACTGCAGCTTCATCTCAAGATCATCAGTTCACTAATCCTCCGATCGAGAAGCGAGAAGCGAGAAACAATGGCGGCGAAGAAGAGCGGGAGCGAGATGGGCGTGGTGCTGGGGCTTGACGTGGCGCGGTACATGGGGCGGTGGTACGAGATCGCCTCCTTCCCCAACTTCTTCCAGCCGCGCGACGGACAGGACACGCGGGCCACCTACAAGCTCATGGAGGACGGCGCCACGGTGCACGTCCTCAACGAGACCTGGAGCAAAGGCAAGCGCGACTTCATCCAGGGCACCGCCTACAAGGCCGACCCCGCCAGCGACGAGGCCAAGCTCAAGGTCAAGTTCTACGTCCCGCCTTTCCTCCCCATCATCCCCGTCGTCGGCGACTACTGGGTCCTCTACGTCGACGACGACTACCAGTGTGCCCTCGTCGGCGAGCCACGCCGGAAATCCCTATGGGTAACTATATACTCCTACCAGTCACCACATATATGCAACGCTGCTCGTGGGCTTACTTCATTAATCTGGTTGTTTGGCATGGCATATGTATGTAGATCCTGTGCAGGAAGACGCACATCGACGACGAGGTGTACGAGCAGCTGCTGGAGAAGGCCAAGGAGGAAGGCTACGACGTGGCCAAGCTGCACAAGACGCCGCAGAGCGACCCGCCGCCGGAGAGCGACGCCGCGCCCACAGACAGCAAGGGGACCTGGTGGTTCAAGTCGCTCTTTGGTAAATGATACGGAGTAGTAGATCCGTCTATATGTTTGTATACGCAAGCGACCGGTACTGTAATAGCTATCATGTAGTAAGTACGTATGTGTGTTTATCTTTATGATCTTATTAGTATTAGTATTCTCTACAGTGGCAAATAAATGGGATTTAGTGACAGTGATATGGTATCATCGTTCTTCAGGAAAACCACAACGAGGGCATCTCCAATGGTTGCAAGATAGATGTTGGTTAGTTTGCCACCTAGGATCTAAAGATAATGTGACATGTAATAAGAGCATCTTCAATAGTTTGTATGTAGGTGTTGTTGGTAAATTGTCCATGTCATCAACCAACAATCTATCATACAAGCACTCCAATGAGTTGTATGTAAGGCATCCAATAAAAAATAAAATAATAATATAGTTGCTCTCTAGTCTACCTTGAAGCTTGTGCAAGAGGTGTTGGTTAATCTACATACTACTTTGCTCTTTCACCTCATTTATTACATGCCACATCATCTTTAGATCCTAGGTGGCAAACTAACCAACACCTATCTTATAACCATTGGAGATGCCCTAAATGAGGTGAGAGAGCAAAGTAGTATGTAGATTAATCAACACCTCTTGCACAAGCTCCAAGGTAGACTAGAGAGCAACTATATTATTTTTTTACTTTTTATTGGATGCCTTACATACAACCCATTGAAATGCTTGTATGATAGCTTGTTGGTTGATGACATGGACAATTTACCAACAACACCTACATACAAACTATTGGAGATGCTCTGACAAGCTTTGTTAACAGGCTAGGGGTGCTCATGCACTACTATTCATCTATAATACTATAATAGATCATTCCCACTATATTATCTATCTCAACATGCAAACATGCCACATCACCACATAATTATGATTGAGATAAGGTCCACCTCAACATGCAACCATGGAAAAATATTTTTCATTCCCTTACTATACTTATATTCAAAAAATAATTTATAAATATACACAATCAAATATAGTAAGTTGTATGTGTTTTTAAATTTTTGGTTCATTTGTTATTAATCTAAATATTTCAAATTCACGTAAATAATTTTTTTTGAAATGTAAAACGACCAATTCCCGTGATCTCCACTAACTTATTTATCTCAACATACAAATAGGCCACATCACCACACAGTTATGGATGAGATAAGGAACACCTCAACATACGACCATGCATAGAAAAATATTTTACATTCTCTTATTATACTTATATTAAAAAAACAATAACTAAACATAATCAAATATAATAAATTGTATGCGTTTTTAAATTTTTATTTTGTTTGTTATTAATCTAAATATTTAAAATTTACATAATTAAATTTCGTTGAAATATAGAGCGACCAATTCCGCAGCAAGGCGCGGGGTATCATCTAATTTTAATAAAATACCACACATCTTTACCCCTCCCACTCTCTCCTCGTCAATCTCTCTCTATAGAACTTTTTTTACACAAACTACGGCGGACTTGCGTCTACATAAACTATGTTTCAAACGACTCAAAAGAGTTCAAAAGAGTTCATCATAGTACAATATATTTTTAGATAAAAGGCCTTGGCCGATTTTATAAATAAAGCAATACGGTAACAAAATTCACAAGAACGAGAAAGTCACAAACACCAGACAAAAACATGGCACGTAGGCCACAACCAACGGCCACATGCCAAATAACAGACTACGAGTATGGAATACATCACATCACGTAGAAGGATAAAGAAGGATTGGTGGATCGTTGATGTATTGCTTGAGCCTCATGAGCATATATATAGGGATACAGTGATCAACTTAAAGTGCAACTTAAGGTAGAACAAATCCTACACTACTATAACTTTCCTAGTATAATCAATATACTCAACACCCCCCTCCCCCGGCGGTCACAACGTAGCGACACAAACGTTAAGACCGGAGAAGAATCTCAAAGCGGAGCCGACGGACATCTCCACCACAGTCGTAACGGTCGTCGCATCGCGAAGTTTTTGGTTGGATTGCAAGCCGACGAGGTTCCCAAGCATGCGGTATCCCTTTGTGTCGATGTCGCAGTAGCTGAGGGCGTAGGGTGGTGTAGCTGTGATCGAGGTAGCCGTGTGAAGGACGTCGTGGTCGATGTCGAGTCGGGGTGGCCGGTGTCGAGGTAGTCGTCGTGGACCAAAAAGAAGAGCGGCGGCGACAACCTGAAGAGGAGGCGACGCCGATGGCTAGGTCAGAAGCGCGGCGACAGTGCTCGAAGTAGGCGAGGAAGAATCCGATAGCGTGACGAAGACCGATGCGGGTGGTGGCGTTCCCATGCCTAGGGACACGGCGCGACGCATACCACGTAGAAGTCGACGCGCGAGGACGGCAGAGTGGACCGCGCGCCGCCACGACCCGAAGGGGCGACACAGCTGCAACACGCGAGTCGGGGCGACAACTGGGAAAACCTTAGGGTGGTTGCAGGGACCGCGTGCTATGCTTGCTATGGCCCGACGGGGCGACGCAGCGGCATCGCGAGGGTCGGTGCAACCTCAGGGCCACGGTTGATCGCGGGCCGCGACACTACGGCCCGAAGGGGGGACACAACGGCAGCACGCGGGTTGGTGCAACCATGGAAACGGCCTCAGGGCGGCGGCGGGAACCACGTGCCGCGACGCTACGACCTAAAAGGGTGACACAACGGCGACGCGGATCGGTGCAGCCAAGGGGAGAACCACAGGGCGGCGACACTGCAGCCCGACGGGGCGATGCAGCGGCAGCCCATTGCTCGATCGGTGGAGTGGCGCACTGAATTCGGGGGCAGTGAGGTGACGCCCGGTGTCGGAGTAGAAGCGTGTGTCGACGGCGGCGGTGGGCGAATCAAACCGATCTTAGATCGGAATACCAAAAAATACGTTGATCAAGACGATCGGCGAAGAGAGAAAACCCGGATCAAGAGATCAGGAGAAAAGACTCTCTAGGGCAGCCGTTCCACGGAAGCGGCGGACGAACCCTAGGTACGTGCGGCGCGGCCCCCGGTGCCGGCGATCATGGAGGTCGGCCCCGGGGGCGGCGAAAAAGTGGAAGCGGCGACGGTTAGGGCTTGGATCGAGGTTAAGTTGATACCATGTAGAAGGATAGAGAGGGATTGGTGGATCGTTGATGTATTACTTGAGCCTCATGTGCATATATATAGGGGTACAATGATTAACTTGAAGTGCAAGTCAAGGTAGAACAAATCCTATGCTATTATAACTTTTCTAGCATAATCAATATACTCAACACATCACAAAATAATGTAGCCACCAAACTAATAAGCAATGCTAAGCTAAGACGCCGGATGAGCTGAAGCAGGTCTTGGTAATAGGGAGGTCGTCGTAGTTTTAATCCGTGCAATCATCAGCTTCAACTCCGCCGCGTTTTAAGCTTTACTTAGAGGGGTCCACAAATGTAGCAAGGCAGTAATTTTGAATAATCAATCAGCGGGGCAACTAGGGAAGGAATTCTCAATCATGAATTTATTCCTGGTAGTCCACGGGGTCCAACACATAGTCGAAAAAAGATCCAGGCGGTACTCTTTGCCCTCCAGGGCTTTGGAAAAATATTTCACATCCGCAAAGGAGGCGGGACACCAATTGTTGCCCCGACGGACCGAACACAACTCCACATGAAGATATATAGGTGACACTGGAAAAAGATGTGTTTAGTGGACTCCTTAGCTCAACAGAGCGCAAAAGCATCCGAGGCAATCCCATTACGCTTCTATATCTAGATGGAAGCCGACAATTTCCCCCGGAAATCTTGCCACGGGAAAATCTTAAATTTGCAGGGGGGGATACGAGCTTTCCAGATCACAATAAACTTTGAAGTACGGTTGCCCTAAATCAAAGCCGAATAGAGGGACTTGACGAAAAAGCGACCAGAGGACGAGAGGAACCAGGAGACCTCATCTTCCGACTTCCGAGAGCGAGGGGAAGAGGGCGACGAGGCGGTGCTAATCTTCCAATATCTGTAGGAGAAAGAACTCGACGAAACCCAAGGTCCCACCCAGCCGCAACCACCTCAGAAACTGAGATCTCAGGGTTAGAGCAATACGAGAATATCACAGGGAACACAACCAAAAGACGCCGAGTTGGGGACCAAAGATCCAGCCAGAATCAAACTGACTTGCCATTACGAGCAGAGAACCTAACAAAGAAATGAAAAACCTCTATAACTTTGCAAATGTCCCGACATAATTGGGAGCCCGCCAAGGTAGATTCAAACATGGAGGAGGGGAAGTATTTCGCCTTAAGTATATCGAACCACAAGGACTCCTGCTGGGCAGTCATGATCTTCAATCACAATTTAGTCTACAAACAGGTATTCATAGTGGTTGTATGAATGATGCCGAGGCCACCAACCTTCTCAGGCCTACACAAGATTTTCCAACGCACCATACGATATTTTTGCTTATTGTCAGCAGCGTTCTAGTAAAAATTGCTCCTATGCTTATCAAAGACCGCGTGAGATACAACAGGGAACATGTATAGGCCCTTGGTTTGCATCGGCAAGGACGAGATGCAAACATTAATTAGGCAGACTTTGGTTGCACTAGAGTGGTGACACCCTCACGACGGCATCATCCGGTTCCCAACTATTTGAACGACATGAGCGAGACCTTTGGACGAAATAAGGCCAGGAGAAATAGGAATCCCAAGGTATTTGTGTTGGAGATGTGCCCTAGAGGCAAATAATAAAGATATTGTTTGTCTATCTATTTGTTTAGAATAAGTTTATGCTACGTTATAATTGTATTAAGCGAAAACATTGATACACGTGTAGCCATGTCCCTAGTTAAAGTAAGGTATACTAGTTCATTGTGCAATTGATGATCAAGGTTTCCTGATCATGGGGACACATATGTTAGTTGAAAATGAAGTAATTGTTGGGAACGGGGCAGAAAACAGTAATTTTTCATAACCTACACGTCCGGAACCCAAGACCTATGCTATGCCGATGCAAGTAACAGATGGAAATAGGTCACATACCAATATGTAGTCCGTTAAGCGAGAAACTTTCCCACCTGAACGTGGTTGATGTAGTCGTACCCGCCGATCCTCGATGCAGCGGATATCTTCGACGACTCTAGAAGCCACCCGGTCCTTGTAGACCGATGACGGGATTACGTCCCCGTCAGAACGTTGTCGGTGAAGACGTCGCGATACGACCTCGACGATGAAGTTGCACCACAAGTGTAGTGCCTCGCGGGATTACACACATATGGTGTATTCGACGTTCCTTTCGGGCTCCGAACCAGAAGAGCAGCGGAAAAAGATGAATTTGAATCCCAGCAGCAAGACGGCGTGCGTACAGTGAAGAGACCTTCAATCCAGTGCAGACTCCAAACAAGAGGAGTCCGTTCAAAGGAAAGAGAAAGAAGGAAAAGAAAGATCAATAGAATTTATCTCTATTTTTGTGGAATTTTCTGTGTGAAAAAAAGACACCCTTCACATTTATAATCGGGATGCAATACCTGTCAACTAGACATGTGGTACTGTACCATATGCGCTAGTTTAGCAAAAGTGCCACGCATGGGCATGCATGGCCCTTGGACGGCCACACCCTTGGCGCCACCCCCACTTGCCCTTTTTTTCTCTTTTCTTTCTTTTCAAGAAAATCATAAGAACACCTTTCCCCTATTGGGTCCAATTGGCCCATTAGAGGTATTCCATTTTTAATAATTATTTAAAATATATTTTAATATTTAATTTACTTAATTAAATAATAAAACATATCTTAATAATTTTTTGAACAATTCGAAAGCACAAAACCTTTTTCGTCTCCCATTCGGAATGATTTCGGAGTTCTCTTTTATTTCTCCGGCGATCCCGAATCTATACTCATTGCGTCGAATACTCTTAAGTGTGACACCCAACGGTCCGGGAAACAACGGACATGATCAAGACACTCTCTTGATCAATGACCATCAGTTGTACCTGGTTACAATCCTAATGGCCTCTGCGCTTTCATCGAAGAACTTCATCGTAGTTGGATCCGTTAACGTTGAGTCTTGTTCCTTTGTCCTACGGTACTTTGTTTGTTCGAGGTTCGATCCTCGGTATCCAATATACCTAGTTCATCATCGTTACCGATAAACATGTTTACTCGTTCTCGTGATATTACAACCCCGTGACCTAGTTACATGATTGCACAAACTTTATGATGCAATATCACCGAGTGGGCCCAGAGTGCCTATTCGTCACACAGATGGACAAATCTCGCTTTGATTTAATTGCATACTCATTAACGTATCTATTTCGGAATACCTGAAGTACACCTTTATGGCCAGCATATTTCAGTCAGGTGGTAGATGCAAATCAAAGCATCTTAATAGATAGTAATTACGTATGATCATTACGGTCAAAGGATCTGGTCACTACGTTATAGTTATCGCAATGTTGAACTTATGTGGCTCGATCACATTGCAACACTTCTGGTGGGTGTATGTCCATCATATCATTCTCCCAATGATACGACCCCATTTTCAATAGGCGATTATGTCCTCATGATCAGGAAACCTTGATCATCCGATTGCCAATGGACTAGTATACTAGAGTTAACTAGGGACCTGGTTGTTTTATACCACATGTGTATTAATGTTTCTGCTTAATACAATTATAACACACAGTATAAAACTTATTATAAACTAATGGAATATGCCAATAAACATATTTTATTTGCCTCTAGGGCACATTCCCAACAGTCTCCCACTTGCACTAGAGTACACATAATCTACTTGCATTTTTCTGTGGATAATAACTCCATATCATTATATGGTTATAGATCATGCTTGCTTGTGTAAAAGGTTGTATCAACAGTCTGGGTACCATTCAAATCCGTATGTCTTTTGCAAATCGTTAATGTCACATAGTTTGACATTACTTCATTATCCATTATAACGATGATGTATATATATATATATATATATATATATTTGGCGGTAGAGTGAGACTTGTTTGTTGTGTTTCAGCAATGGCATCTGTTGGGTCATGCGGACTTTCCCATAGTCATGCACACTGAAACTCACTCAGTCAGAAGTCGAACTTCTTAAGCCAGAATATAACTCTTGGCACTTATAAACCAACTATATCATTGTAGATTAATTCCTTAGTGCATTGTATGCAACTTTGATGTCTAACCATGTTTCTTTCAATTTAGGCTTTTATTAGTATGATATCTCAATTTTCTAGGTTAGTGTCAGAACTTGAACCAACATAACATTTATGGACAAGTTCACTATCCTTTACAAATTAGAGATGTATACTCAGTTGTCTCCAGACACTGAAGGATAAACTTAACTCTTGTTCAATGATTTAGTCCTAAATCATATCACAACATGTTCTTCTTAATAAGAACTTGGGTCACATTACGTCGAGTACAAAACTCTGGTTTTATATGAAAGAACCTATGACAGAGACATAGAGGATGTAGCACATCCATTTCTTTAATTTAACCATTATTTCACCATTGTTCTTGTACCGAGATTAACTAGATACTTCTCTTGGATATACAAGTAAGAACTATCTTCTTGACTTGTCCCATTTTGAACTCCTTCAGAATCTTATCCAGGAAAGTATTCTGAATCAATGTTATTAAACGCATTAATCTATCTTAATAGATTTTCAATGCTTAATACTTATTCATCTTCATTTATGAAAGATTCAAATAATCATTAATACCAACTACACCATTCATAATATATTATCCATATATGTGAGTGTTGTTGTAACAGCCCAATTTTTGCAAAAATTAAATTTTTTAATTTCGGTGTGAATTGTTTGATTGTTCGATTTGTTTGCGGTGTTTGCATCCCCGATTTATCAATCGGCGATTATTTTCCCCCTCTTATCTCGTATCGGACGGAGACCGACCCTTGCCACCCTGACACTCGACCTTTGCGACACCGGGTTTCACCCGATCACCGTCACGAAAACCGCACGAGACCAGCCGCAGCCAACGGAACGAAAAACCCCATTTAATAATTAAACGGGTTATTTTTATAGCGCGCCGGAAAGTGTTTTCGGAACGGTTCCAGCGTGAGGTGAACGCCTCCGGCTCGACTCGCTGATCGCGCAGTTCGAAGTTTTACCCGAATCGGAGGTACTGCGGACCCCCGGCGGTCAGAAACGTGAGCACCGCGCGCGCGGGAGAAAAATCGGGGATGTTTTTGCAAACTGCCAGCCACCTGTGCTATATAAAGACCACCACCCCACTTAGGGTTTCCCTAGCACAAAATGTGCAGCCACCCCCCTCACAAAACTCAATTTTGTCCATTTTGCCCAAATTTTGCACTCCCTGCGATCTGGACCGTTGGATCGGCCGATCCAACGGCCCAAATCCACCTGGCCTCCACCTCTCTCCTCTCTCTCTGTCCACGCAGCCGCCGGCCATGGAGGGCACCAGCGGGATCTCGCCGCCGGCCCAAGCCACGCCCCGGCGCCACCCGAGGAGGACCCCGCCGCCTGCCTCCCTCGCGCCCCCGTTGCCTGCCTCCTTGCCGCCCGGTTCCTGGCCGGAGTCCAGCCGGCACAAGCCGCCGCCGCCGCCAGCTTCCGCTCGGGAGGGATGAGCAGGCAGGACGCCCGAGCTCCAGCGCCTCTCCCCTCCGAGCAGGCCGGTCCAGGCGCCCCTGGCCCAGCAGGTGGGCCACGGCCTGCAGCCCAACCAAGCCGCCTCCAAGGCCCAGCAGCGCCCAGCCAGCGGGCCGAAGCCCATGGTAGCCCCCCCTTTTTTATTTTTTTTATCTCTGTTGTTAATTTTTTTTATTTTGCTAAGTCTGAGAAAACTGTGCGCTGATCTGTTTTTGCGATGAAGTTGGCGAGTGAACCGTAGCTCCGATGAACGTGCCCCCAAAACGAAAGTTGCTCAGTTTTGCGTGCTCTAGCATTCGTATGTAGAAAGTTTTTTGCATTTGAGCTCATCTTGATTGTGTAATTGTGTGCTGAAGTGGGCATCAGGCCGTTAAACTGCTACAAATTGCTGTTATGTGCTGCTGTTATTATTTTGTTGCAACTTTGCATGATGATTGTACCAAATCCATGATGCCTATTTGCACGATTCTTTTTGCCATGCCTTCCCTGTCATGTCTACTTTAGTTCCATATCTTTTTTGAGCATGTTTGCATTGATTATCCTGTTTATGCATTGCTCTAAAGTGTGCTTCGTGATGTTGGCAGTTTGTGCCCGTAACTTGTTTTGCTTGTATCTTTTTAACTGTAACTCCGTTTGGGGTGTATTTTATATGTAACTTGATTAGTTTTTCGTGTACTTTGCGTCTATGCTATTGTTTGCTGTTGCTAACCAACCTAAAATATGGTTTAGGCCAGAACAGTACCAAATCTTTTAATCATCGTGCGGCACTTAGTGTTATGCCATGTCTAGGTTGTGCCTCACTTAAATTGACTAGCATAGATAGTTTACTTTGTGCTTCACCTCTTGACCTGTTTGTGTGCTATGCCATGCTTGCTTGAGTTGCCATGTTAATAACCGTTGGTTGATCACCTGTAGCTAAGCAACTTGAACCACCGTAAACGTGCGGTATTCGTCGTGTGTGACCGATACCCCACTTAAACTGTTAGTAACCGTTCTCGACGATAGATCCGTATCGCGTTGCCGTGTCGTGTGATGTCTTCTTGATCTTGTATTGCTCCGTAGTAATAGTGGTGCACCGTTGATTGCTCTCCAGTGTTTCCTTCTTGTGTGCTACCGCGGGTACGTCTCGGAGACGATGCGAGCTTGCGATCGGCTACACCTTCGGAATCCGACTTATCAACAGGCAAGGACTATACATTAATTATGATCCATTCTATTTCAACCAGCGGTTTGCATGCTAGTCTAGGTTAGGTTCGATGTTTGATCCTACCACATGTTTACAGCCTCTTTCAAACTGATACAGCCATGTCCCTTCCCAGCAAGCCTTGTACTGCTATGTTACTATTTCTCGTTGCTCAGCCCCTGCTTAGTATGCATGCTTAGGATGCTACGATGTTACTCCCCTGTTACTCTTTGGGTTGGGATATCACATTATTATATTGTTGCTGATGATATGATTATTATAATGTTGACTATATTCGACGAAGGATGGAAGGTCTAGGCTATCTCGCCCCGACGCTTTGTTCCATTCGAGTCACCTAGGGTCCGAGTTCCGGGTATTGGTTTTAAGACTGAGCGTGCCTAACCGCGTGTGGGATTTTATGGGGTCCCCTTTTCTTACCTACCTAGCTTCAAACATTTCTAGTGGTGGCCCAAGCTGATTTACCATTTGAAAACGTGTGTGTGCTTGGTTGGCCCCCCAGCTATTTTAAAACAACTTGGGCCAGTGGAGAATTTGTTTCTCTGTTGGTCCACTTGATCAGCTAGGACCCGGTTTCCCATGTGTGATTAACCGGCTATCCGACCTGCGTCATACGGAAGAGTCCGATCCGAGAGCGTGGCCGGCTTTTGGATTGGGTCTCGACTCCCCGGGGGCCACCCGGATTTGTTCGTTGTTAGCTAGAGGGACCTGTCGTTCCGGATCTCTTGGAACTAAATCATAAAATGGTTGCCTGTGATGGGTAGCAACTGAGAGAGATGGGCGTGCGTGCGGAGCCTTGTAATGGGCAGTTGGTACACCCCTGCAGGGTTAAATCTTTTCGAGAAGCCGTGTCCACGGTTATGGACGACTTGAGACCTACTCCTTGTTCATAGACAACAACAACTGAGATAATCTTAATATAACTTGATCAACGTGTGTGTGTGCCTTGACTGCTTCTTCTTCGTCGGGATGCGAAGAGGAGGACAAGGATAGGATAGGTGTTATGTTTGCGTAGTAGTTGATAGCAAGACTTGTTGGAGGCGATTCCTCATCGAATGCTTGGCTTCTTACCTTACTCTCTAGATCGTTAGCCACTTCATAAATGCTAGTGCGGCAGCAACCTCACCACTTACCCCTTCCTTAACGTAAACTACTAGTTGTCCTAGAATGACGAGTAATGAAGTCCTTGCTGGGTCAGATGACAACTACAGTTGGATGCTGAGTACCTCTGTACTCATGATACTACCCCCAAACTCTTTTCAGGGTTCTTGATTGACAACAGGTATGGTGATCGACGTTTCACATGGAGACTCGACGACGACTAGTTAGGCGGATCCCGGCGGAGGGCCTGGACCCGTGTGGTTATGGGATCGATGTTTTTCTCTTTGCCACTAGGCATTTTCTTGTAGTCTGTACTCAGACATGTATCTTCCGCTGTTGTATTGTATTGGGGCAGTTGTATGCCAACTGTATGAGATGTTGTATCCTTGTATCTGTAATGTTGTGATATCATGTTGGAAATCCGGGGCATATGGCTATGTCATATGTCGCGGTGGGACCGATATGTGCTTCGTCCCCGGACCTGGGTGGAAACACCTAGATCTGGAACAGTACCGCATATCGGGCCTTACAGTTGTCATGCTCCCACTCAAATATGTCATGCACATATTAAGTTCAGGATAACACTCACATAGCTCCCACTCAAATATGTTGGTAACATATAAGACTAGGATAATACTCCCATAGCTGCCACTCAGAATATGTCGTCCATATATCAAGTTTAGGAAACTATTCAACTCCCACTCAGTTTCATGCGAATGCATGTTTCCTCGACATTTTGTCTAATTCCAAAATCCTTTGATCATCTATCAAAACGAGAATTCAGGTTACGAGACACTAGTATCCACATTTTTTCCAAAACAATCTTGTTGTACTAATTACAAGAGTTCTTCAAAATCAGGACTTGAGGAAGTCACAGTATTGATAACAATTTGGATCAACCATAGTGAATATTTCATTGACTCAAGCATCACTACATATTGTAGTCAAACTTTTGAATTTGTTAGAAACATTCTTTGTGACAAATCGATCTTATGTCTTCTTTGATGTTCACATTTATTCCTTATAACCATGAAGTTATTGGGAATATCAAGAAACCTGTTTACTTGATAAGATTCAAGTAATCTTAAATGTAACTCAATATAGGATTTCATGACTCATAGTCATATCTCGCACCTAGGTCCACCATCGATTCTTCGTAGTTCGTAGGTATGTCTTGTTCTATTAACTTGACAAGTTAATCATGTATATTATTTTGCACAAGGGCAAATATGTATTCTTGAATCCTACTTTGTTTAGTAAAAGCTTTAACCAAAACACCATGATCATTATCACCAGCTTCTGGAACATATTCCATTGCGCTAATGATGTTACGAGAGTTTACTTCTCACCCCTCGTTGGTTTACCCAAAGTGGAAGGTGAGATGTAGCGTAGCGACAAATTTCCCTTAGCGAAGATGCTACGGTTGAGTGTCGAACCAATAGGACTCCAACAACGATAAGTAGGTGGTTCGGCAAGTGATGCGCCGTTTGAAGATAATCACTTCCTTCTCCTGGACCTGCACACACAACAGATAGCTTTTCTCCCAACGAGTACAGAGGAGTTGTCAATTCCTCCGGCCTTGTTGTTTACAAAGGATAAAATGCACGGGATAATTATGATAGTGATAGCAACGGAAAAGTAAATAAAGCAGTAAATTGATAGCGGGTGTAAACAGTATTTGAAATATGGACCTGGGTCCTATGATGTTCACTAGTGATGTCTCTCTCCCAAAAGACGATAAAATAGCTATGTGAGGTACACAAATTACAGCTGAGCAATTGACAGGATTATGTGCGCAAACCAATGCTAACTATGCTACAAAGAAAGGAAGAGGTTCAAAAGCTTGGGCGGTACGCCAAATCAAGTAGACCGAAATCCATCTGCATCTACCTACTAATCATCCACCTTGAGATATCTATCCAGAACATCTCGCTGGTATTACGTTACAAATCCCACCCAAAGTGTAAACTCAAAGCAACGGACAACTGCATTAAAGAACTTTGCGTAAAGTAAACAATCCTTGCACCCGCAAGTACAAGCACCGTTGTTTTCTTCCTTGTGGCAACAATACAACCCCTAGACTCATGTTTCTGTCACTCAAGCTAGTCATCGGGAGGCATGAACCCACAATCATGCATAACGCTCCCTCTTGGAGTCACTACCTACTACTTGGACAAAGCAATAAACAGCAACGGAGAACATGCAAGAATTACTCTAGAACATAAATATAAAAGAGGAGAATCAAATATATTACTCAAACACAATTTGAACATAATCTCATAATCCATCGGATCCCAGCAAACTCAGCATAGCAACAGCAGAAAGATTACATATGTGCCTCGATCATGTAGGGAAGCTGACGAGGTCTAATCCATGAAGAACAAAGAGGGGAGGAGAACATCACATAGCTACTGATCGTAGACCCATGGTCCAAGGTGGACTACTCACTGTTCATCCGGGAAGCATCCATGGTGGTGGAGAAGCTCCCGGAGGTGGTTCCTCCCTCCGGCAGGGTGCGGGGAAGAGGTCTTCTGGCGCTCCCGATCTTGGAAGCGCGGCGGCAGCGGAACAGAGGAGAGATCGCGAAAAATGGTTCCCGTCACGGAGGTTTTGCGTCACGGAGAATATATGGGCGAAGGGGGGTAGCCAGGGGGCCACCAGGGGTCCAGGCGGCCCCCTGGCGCGACCCCACCCTAGGGCGCGCCGGGAGGGCGCCTGGGGCCCTGGTGGGTCCCCTCTGCCCCCCCTCGGTGATTCTCGAAGCTTTCGTATAGCTGATTTTTTATTGTATTTTTCTTGAATTTTGGAGCACTTTTAATATGGGGGAAACCTGAGATAGAAAAACAACAGAAAACAGGACCTGACACTGGGGTGCACTGAGTTAATAGGTTAGTCCAAATATGATTAAAAGTGTATGGAAGTTCATCAATATCATAGAAATATCACACAAAAAGAGGCATGGAGCAATCAGAAATTAAAGATATGTTTTGGACGTATCAACATCCCCAAGCTTAATTCCTGCTCGTCATCGAGTAGGTAAATGATAAAAGCATAATTTCTGTGGTGACATGCTGATACAGTGAGGATAGTTCTCTCACTTCTCGTTGGTTACCCCAAGTGGAAGGTGAGATGTAGCGTAGCAGCAAATTTCCCTCGGTGAAGATACCAAGGTTATCGAACCAGTAGGACTCCAAGAGATACAAGTAGGTGACAACGGCGCCAGAAATTACTTCGGGCTAGGGAGTTGACGTGGACCTGCACACAGAAACAAATAACTTTGCTCCCAACGAGTACAAAGGAGTTTTCAATTCTTCCGGCCTTGCTGTTTACAAAGGATCAACGCAAGAGATAATAATAGTGGAAACTGAAAGTAAAGACTGAAAGTAAATTAAGGGTGTAAACAATAATTTGAAGATGGACCGGGGTCCCGTGATTTTCACTAGTGATGTCTCTCTCCCAAAAGACGATAAAAGTGCTAGAGAGGTAAAGAAATCACAGCTGGGAAATTGACAGGATTATGAAGGCACCGCAATGCTAACTATGCTGCAAAGAAAGGAAGGGCTCAAAAGGAATGGGCATTACGCCAAGGTAAGTAGACCAAAATCCAACTGCATCTACTACGAATCATCCACCTTGAGATATCTATCCAGAACATCTCGCTGGTATTAAGTTGCGAATCCCACCCAAAGTGTAAACTCAAAGCAACAGACAACTGCATTAAAAGAACTTTGCGTAAAGTAAACAATGCTTGCACCCGCGGGTACAAGCACCATTGTTTTATCCCTGGTGGCAACAGCACATCCCCTAGTCTCATGTTTCTGTCACTGAAGCTAGACATCAAGGTGTTGAACCCACAATCAAGCATAACACACCCTCTTGGAGTTGCAACAAATCGCTTGGCCAAAGTAAAATACCACAACGGACAACATGCAAGAATTTACTCAAGAAAATAAAATAAAAGAGAAGAACCAAATATATTACTCATCACAATCTGAACATAATCTCATAATCCATCAGATCCCAGCAAACTCAGCATAGCAACAACAGAAAATTACAAAAGTGCCTCGATCATGTGAGGCAGCTCACGAGGTCTCGAAAGTGGAAGCACATAGAGGGGAGAGGTACATCACATAGCTACTGGTCACGGACCCATGGTCCAAGGAGGACTACTCACTGTACATATGGGAGGCGTCCATGGCCATGGATGGTCTCCCAGAGGGGGTTCCTCCTCCCGGCAGGGTGCCGGGGCAACTTCTCCAGGCAACCCCGATCTTGAAACGGCTGCGACGGCGGTACAGAGGCGAGTTCGCGTAAAAGAGATATATATTAGGGGTTTCCACCCCGAGGGCTAAATATAGGCGGAGGGGGCGTCGAGGGGACCCACAGGGAAGCCAGGAGGCCCTCTGGCACGGCCTAGGGTGGGGCTGCGCCAGGGAACATTCTGGATTCCCTGTGGTGGCCCCCCTCCGCTGCCTTGGTGATTCCGGAAGCTTTCGGGTCGCTGATTTTTTATCTGATTTTTTCGGATTTTTGGAGCACTTTTAATGGTCGGAAAACCTGAAATACAAAAACAGCAGAAAACATCAACTGGCATCTGGGTGCACTGGGTTAATAGATTAGTCCAAATATGCTCAAAAGTGTATCAAAGTTCAAGCAAATCGTGGCAAAGTCACACAAAACATGCATGGAGCAAGCAGAAATTATAGATACGTTTGGGACGTATCAACATAACCAAGCTTAATTCCCGCTCGTCCTCGAGTAGGTAAATGATAACATGCATAGTTTCTGTGGTGACATGCCACACAACCATATAAGGACTTTAAGTAAAGCAATCAAAGCATGCATATCAATTCAAGTCTTAACAAGCAAGAGTCTATATTAGAATTGACACAAGCAACAAAAGAACAAAAGGTGCAAGAGACCTCGCTGTCCGTGACTCGAATGTCTCTAGATGGTGTTTGCGTGCAAGCAGGGGACTGGGAAAAAGAGAGAAAAAGGTTGTTGAGAACAACTATCTACTAAAGTTTCACACTTGGTCTCCTTTGGATTCTTATCTTGACTCGTCCCCAGACCACTAGCCAGGTACAAGTCAAATTGATCCACTCCCTTTCGATATTTTGAGCACTCATGCAATGGATGAGCGTGAGCAAGAAAGTTGACACCTAAAAGGCGAAACAGAAAGATGGTGGAGGAGGAAGACAAAAAGGTGTGAAAGGCTCACATCAATGGACAATCATAGGCGAGAGAAGGCCATATGATAGATATGAGTTGAGGAGTAGGGATTGCCATGAAACAGATGCACATGTGAGCTAAAAGCTCTCCAAGGAAACTAGTGGGGGAGCATATAACTTGCTTGCTCAAGAAAACATAGAGCTCGTTTGAGGAGGCTCATCATTAGAATATACAAGCCAAGTTCTATAATGTGAAGGTCCCCACATAGCTATATGCATGATGATGATCTCTATGGAGTACAAGGGATAGAGGATGAAGTACTAGTGTGGATCTCTCAAAAGGAATAGTAGTGTCCCCCCTTCTGTCTTTTTATTTTTCTTTTTCTCTTTTTTCTATTTTTTTGTATTTTTTTGGTGGCCTCAATGGCTCTTTCTATTTAACTCTCATTTGTCCTCTTTGGGATCTTTTGATTTTGTCCTCTTTGGGATCTTTTCCTCACTTTAGGGGCAACACTCTATATTTTACAAGAATGTAGGAGATCTTTCACACTTTACAAAAGTACTCACATAAAGAAGATATAACTATCATGATGCAAATGTATGCCTCTGCCAGGATAGCAGGATATGCAATGATACTAGTGCGTCATGTAGCAATGATTAGGGCAAGGCCCAACTAGCATGCGGCTCATCGATCAAGCAAGTAGCATGAATGACATGAGGATCAAGTCATGAGAAGGTGGATGTTGCATGGCAATGTATCTCGGAAAGGCTATAAAAATTCCTTGATAGGTAGGTATGGTGGCTGCTTTGAGGAAAGATATAAGGAGGCTTATGATGACAGAGCGTATCGTGCCAAGGGTTTGTATGCACCGGCGAATTATGTGTCAACTCTCAAGGTGAGAAAGGGCAATGCACGGTACCGAAGAGGCTAGAAAAAGTATAGGTGGGTGGAAGTGTCAACTTTCGAATACTCACATTAGTCCGAAGAACTCATGCACTTATTATCGGTAACTCTCAATCTAACCAGGAGGTTCACAAAGAGACAAGTACCCCGAGGAGGAGTGTATGGGGGTTTGTTTATCCTTGCGCATCCTCGACTCATGGTACGTGAGTGTACTCTAATATTCGAACCCTCCAGAGGTTGGTGATCCATCTAGTAGCTAGAGTTCTCAACAGGGGTTTTTGGTTTTCGAAAAACACACAGATTTCCCAAAATACGACATCTATCACTAATAGGCTCGAGCTCTTGACACCAAAAGTTCAAACATTACTCTAGTCAATACCTCAAAACTATTGCAAGTTACTACTACAAAGAGAATAGCAACTTCAACTAGCTACTTCTAGTCAAGACACAAAACTCAGTGCAACAGGCGAACTCTCTAAAAAGATAAAACCTGCAACCTATAGAAAGTTCAACCTAAAACAAAAGAAAAGCTCTAGAAAAACTAAAGCACTACAACTAAACGGTGCAAGAGCTAAGAAAAGAAAAAGAACAACTCACAGCTAAAAGAATAAGCATGCAAATCCTATGAGGTGTTCTAGTTCAAGCGGAGCATGTATCTCTCCCACACAAAAGAGTAAGATGGGGTATAAATTGTTACTACATCAAACAGAGCTAAAGAAAACTAAAAATAAAACCTAAGAGCGAGACGCTCCCAGCATAGCACACAACGCATGAAGTGATAAAAATATAGTGCAACGAGGGACGAACTGATAATTATTGATGAAGAATGGGATGCACGGGGGCATCCCCAAGCTTAGACGCTTGAGTCTCCATGAATATTTATTGGGGGTGCACATGGACATCGCCAAGCTTGAGCGTTTGACACTCCTAGATCTTCTTTCATCATCTTCCATCGCACACTTGAAAACTCCCTTCATACATAACTCATTGTAGATTGATTAGAGAGGTTAGTAACCTATTAAAATAATTTTTCCCTTACTGGAAATAAAGATATTCTTGAAGACCTACTGTTTCTAAAGATTTCCAAAAAGTTTTTGCAAAGAAAAAAAGCAAGCTTAAGGTTTGCAAAAGTAAAGAGAGACAAAACGTGGCAGAATCTATGAAAAATAGAACAGCAGGTAGTAAAGAATTTTTTAGGGATACTCTGCAACTCAAATAAAAAAACTCAGAATATACGAAAGTTTCGTAATTGTAAAGAGCACGTTATGTAAAAAAATCAGCTCAAAAAGATGAACTGGGATTTTTCTCTGATTTTTCTAGTCACGAGGACAAAATCTGTTTTCTGGACAACATGTCACAACTTTCACTTCCCTTGTCGTATGAGGCTATAAAAAGCACAAAGCTTGCAAAGTAAAGATACAATGATGTTGCTACAGTAGTAAAAATCATCAGGACCACTAAGAACAGAAGAAAAGCAAAAATAAAAACCTAAATTCGTTGCGATCTGCCTCCCGAAAGCGCTTCTTTAGAGCCATTAGCTAGGCTTAAAGCAGAAGATCAAGTCTTTTCAAGAGAATAACTATCCCGTGTGACGGACTCAAAAGGTAACTTAATCTTTTTCCTAGGGAAATGTTCCATCCCTTTCTTGAGAGGGAATTGGAGTTTGATATTCCCCTCTTTCATGTCAATAACAGCACCAACTGTGCGAAGAAAAGGACGTCCCAAAATAATTGGACAAGAGGGCTCACACTCAATGTCCATAATAGTGAAATCAATGGGAATATAATTTTCATTGACAATGATAAGAACATCGTCAATCTTCCCCAAAAGCTTCTTTACAGAATAATCAACAAGACGAACAAAAAAAGAACAGGGATTAAAAGGTTTCAATTCAAGCATATCATACATTCTTTTGGGCATAAAAGAGGTACTTTCTCCAACATCACAAAGAGCATAACAAGAGAAGTTATTCAATTTGATTTTTATCATAGGATCCCAACCATCTTCTAGCTTCCTAGGTATGGAGGCTTCTAGTCTAAGCTTCTCCTCCCTAACTTTGATTAGAACATTGGCGATATGCTCTGTGAAGGCAAGATTAAGTGTGCTAGTGTGGGGGTATCTAGACATCTTGTGTAGGAAACCAATAACTTCAGGTAAAGTGTAGTTGTCAAAGTCTAGGTCACTACTATCTATCAAGGAGGTAGTGATATCATTTAGGCTCACTTGTTTGAAAGCCTCTATGTTCATAGAGGTTTCTTCATCTATGGTTGAGGTGGTAGCATCACCATTGGTAGGTCCAGTGGGACTAGGGGTGTGATGGGTGCTATCAGTTTGGACATCCTCAACTACTTGGATAGTGGCTACTGTGTGGCAGGTAGGAAGGCTCTTAATTCTATCTTCTTCCTCCTTTTCTCTAGCCCATCTCTCTTTAAGTTTAGCCAACATCCTAATGTTTTCATTAATTTGGACTTGGATAGCATTCATAGGAGTGACCTTCCTCTCCTCGAGGGGAGAAGTTATAATTTTAAGCAATTCTACTTCGTGGGCTAAATTGTCTACCTTCGACGAGAGGGTATCTAATTTATCTAATTTCTCTTCCACACTCTTGCTGAAGGCTTTTTGGGTAGTGATAAAGTCTTTGAGCAAGGTCTCTAGTTCAAAGGTGGAGTTTTTGGTGCTAGGATAAGTGTTGTTGTTCCCATAGTTGTTGGATGGGAAAGGCCTAGGATTGTTGCTACCAAAATTACTCCTATAAGCATTATTGTTGAAGTTGTTTCTAGAGATAAAGTTCACATCTACTTGTTCTTGAGCAACCAAAGAATTTAAAGGAACATCCTGAGGATCAATAGGAGCTTGCTTGGTAAGTAGAGACATGATAAGGTCAACCTTTTCATTTAGAGAGGAGATCTCCTCGACAGAATTTACCTTCTTACCAGTTGGAGATCTTTCTGTGTGCCACTGAGAGTAGTTCAACATCATATCATCAAGTATCTTTGTGGCAGCACCAAGTGTGGTTGACATAAAAGTTCCTCCCGCGGCCGAATCTAACAGGTTCCGCGAGGTAAAGTTCAAGCCTGCATAAAAAGTCTGGATAACCATCCAGGTAGTCACTCCATGTGTGGGGCAGTTCTTGACAAGCGTCTTCATACGTTCCCATGCCTGGGAAACGTGTTCATTATCGAATTTCCTGAAATTCATAATGTTACTCCTCAATTAAATAATTTTAGCAGGGGGATAGTACTTCCCTATAAAAGCATCTTTGCATTTACTCCAAGAATCGATACTGTTCTTGGGTAAGGATTGCAGCCACTTGGCTCTTCCTCTCAAAAAGAAAGGAAAAAGCTTCAGCTTGACGATGTCTCCATCCACTTCCTTGTACTTTTGCATATCACAGAGCTCGATAAATTTTTTTAAGTGCAAGGCAGCGTCCTCTCCAGCACCTGAGAATTTATCTTTCATAACAAGATTAAGCAGCGCAGGTTTAATTTCATAAGAAGGTGCTGAAGTGGCAGGTGGAGCAATAAGAGTGCAGATAAAGTCACTGTTGTTGTGACTAGTGAAGTCCCACAACTTGGTGTTTTTCATTGGAACCCATAGTAGCAGCAGGTATTTTTGGTATTTTTTATAAGAGACACAAAAGTAAAAACTGAAAGGTAAACTAACAAGACTAAAAAGCAAAGATAAAAGATAGTGTGCAACTCCCCTATCTTGTAGACTGGAGTCCCCGGCAACGGCGCCAGAAATTAGCTTGATAAAGTGAGGATAGTTCTCTCACTTCTCGTTGGTTACCCCAAGTGGAAGGTGAGATGTAGTGTAGCAACAAATTTCCCTCGGTGAAGATACCAAGGTTATCGAACCAGTAGGACTCCAAGAGATACAAGTAGGTGACAATGGCGCCAGAAATTACTTCGGGCTAGGGAGTTGACGTGGACCTGCACACAGAAACAAATAACTTTGCTCCCAACGAGTACAGAGGAATTGTCAATTCCTCCGGCCTTGCTGTTTACAAAGGATCAACGCAAGAGATAATAATAGTGGCAACTGAAAGTAAAGACTGAAAGTAAATTAAGGGTGTAAACAATAATGTGAAGATGGACCGGGGTCCCGTGATTTTCACTAGTGATGTCTCTCCCAAAAGACGATAAAAGTGCTAGCGAGGTAAAGAAATCACAGCTGGGAAATTGACAGGATTATGAAGGCACCGCAATGCTAACTATGCTGCAAAGAAAGGAAGGGCTCAAAAGCAATGGGCAGTACGCCAAGGTAAGTAGACCGAAATCCAACTGCATCTACTACGAATCATCCACCTTGAGATATCTATCCAGAACATCTCGCTGGTATTAAGTTGCGAATCCCACCCAAAGTGTAAATTCAAATCAATAGACAACTGCATTAAAAGAACTTTGCGTAAAGTAAACAATCCTTGCACCCGCGGGTAGAAGCACCATTTTTTATCCCTGGTGGAAAAAGCACATCCCCTAGTCTCATGTTTCTGTCAATCAAGCTAGACATCAAGGGGCTGAACCCACAATCAAGCATAACGCTCCCTCTTGGAGTTGCAACAAATCGCTTGGCCAAAGTAAAATACTGCAACGGAGAACATGCAAGAATTTACTCAAGTACAAAATATAAAAGAGAAGAACCAAATATATTACTCATCACAATCTAAACATAATCTCATAATCCATCAGATCCCAGCAAACTCAGCATAGCAACAGCAGAAAATTACAAAAGTGCCTCGATCATGTGAGGCAGCTCACGAGGTCTCGAAAGTGGAAGCACAAAGAGGGGAGAGGTACATCACATAGCTACTGGTCACGGACCCATGTGATGCCCCACAGGCGTAAGGGATCAAGATAGTCTTCGCGGGTAAGTTAACCCAATTTATTGATTCTACACACGGGGAGCCAAAGAGTATTTATAAGCTTTGACAGTTGAGTTGTCAATTCAACCGCACCTGAAATATACTGTCTTGCAACAATAGATAAGTGGTAACGGTAATATGATAGTGATGGTGGCAACAACAAAAGTAAACAGCAAAAGGTAACTACTAACAACCAGTAGGACTTAAAACACTGTAGGCTAGGAAGATGGATGGTTGGGCGCTGCATGGATGAGAGTGAACATATAATAGATTCTAAAATGGGGCAAGGCACACAGAAAAGCAATGATCATCTAGGAAAATATCAAACATTAGGCATGTATCCCGTAGGTAGTTGTGCGTGCTTGCAATAAGAACTTGCACAACATCTTTTGTCCTTCCATCCCGCTACGAACGGGGCCAAAAGGAACTTATGGAGATTAAGGTGCTCTTGTCAAAGAGCACCGGAACAAAGCAATAAACTCAATGGATACATGGAATCCTCAAATTATGGACCATCCCCTTTGGTGTCCCAAGCTGTCACCTTTGGGATCGCCGGTTCCGGACCATAATAGGTAAATACAACTCATAGATAGGATCTAGAACACAAATATATTCATGAAAACACATAAGGTTCAGATCTGAAAACATGGCACTCGGGCCCAAAGTGACAAGTATTAAGAGCAACAAGTTGAAGCAAAGAAGATAAACACAAATCTAGATGATAGGCAACATGCCCCCAACAATCTGACGAACTATTACATGATCAAACTCATCCAATCCCTACCATACCCTTTGCCTACAGCGGGGAATTACTCACACATGTGAAGAGAAGTCATGGAGGATGGATGGATTGGTGATGGTGATGATGATGGCGACGATCTCCCCTCTCCGGAGGCCAAATCAGCCTCCAGATTAGCCCTCCCGAGGAAGAACAGAGGGTGGCGGCGGCTCCGCGACGGAAACTGGGAAAACGACCTCTGTTCTGGGGTTTTCCCGTCACGGGGATAAATAGGAGTCTCGGTAGGGCACCAGAGGAGGGGGGAGACGCCCAGGCGGCCAGAGGGCGCGGCCCCACCCCTGGCCGCGCCAGGGGGGCGCCTGGGGCCCCCAGGGATCCCCTCCGGTCCCACTTCTGGCTTCTGGCTCCTTCGGGTGCGTGAATTTTCTGGTAATTTTCTGGGAATTTTCTGGAACGTCTAAAAATCCATTTTCCTGCGCACAAAAAAACCATACAGGCAGCTCTGCTGAAAACAGCGTTAGTCCGGGTTAGTTTCGTCCAAATCATGCAAGAATGAGGGCAAAACAATAGCAAAAGTGTTTGGAAAAGTAGATACGTTTGAGACGTATCAACTCCCCCAAGCTTAGCATATTGCTTGTCCTCAAGCAATTCAGTTCAACGGACTGGACGCGACAAAGAAAACTTTGACAAACTCTTTTGCTTCATTAGATGTATATAAGCATGTACTACGAAAAGAGTTTAGCAAGTATTGAAACAATGCTATAAGGACAATGCACGAAGCAATTCTTCTTTCATGTGATCAGTCACAAACAACAAAAAAGTAAATAATATGCTACTGAAAATCAATACAGGATCACAATGCACATAGCTTGAACATACTTGAGTGGCACTTCGCTAGCCTCCATGAGTGAAGCAAAACATAAATGCAGAAACTCCTCCGGAGTTTTTTAAAGGTGACTAGAACTCAGTATTTCAGACTAGCAATAACACAAGCATGCAGAAGACAATGTAATACTTTGGGACAATGCATGTTACACTAAGAATGACAATTATGCTCTCATAGTTGGTGCTTTGAAGAAAGAAGGGGAGACTCTCGAACCGTGGATTTTGATGGCAAGGTTGAAAACCCGTGAAAGGAAGCAAAGACTAAACATGTGCCAGAGCTCTTGGTTTTGAAAACAGAGATAAAACTCTTTTGAGAAGTGCAACTTTCCAGTCAACGGTGAACGGTAAAGGTCTCTCAATATCTCCCATGCCAACCATATATAATGCCTTTTGCTTACACAGATTCCCTTATCCATAAATCCTTTGATGGTCTACGGAGCCTTTTATTTTGCCTCAAGGATGGAAGGAGGGTATCGTTCCACCTATCATAAGCAGAATTTGGTCCATTTCACTTCATCATCAAGTATGGGGGAGGTGTAACTCTCATATTTTTTTTGTTTGACTAGTTAAAACTTCTGTCAAAATATTTTTGGCATGAAAGATACCGATTTCCCCTCACCGCACCATGAGCTTGTACGGTTACAAAAGGGAAACTTTTGAATAAATTTCGAGATGGCACAAGAAAGTCTAAGTTAGGAGTGGCTGGTAAATACCACATATAGGTAGGTATGGTGGACTCAAATGGAATAACTGGGTTTGAAAATGAGTCTGGAAGCACAAGCAGAATTCCGCTTGGTGCGAGCGAAGGCTAGCAAAAGACTGGGAAGCGACCAACTAGAGAGAAATAACTGTCATAATCATGCAGAGCGACAAAGTAACATTGAATCGGGCATGAAAGTGATATAACTATTCTGAAACAAAAAGATCATCAAGGCAGAATAGACTTTTTAGTCATAAGCATGTGTGAACATGTGCCAAGTCAATCCAAAAATTCTCCGAAGGGAAATACCACTTCAGTATGCCAAACCATGAACAATGCAATGCATGTAAATCATTTCAAAAACACAATATGTACTCTAGATAGTTGAGACTAGCCACAAGGAAAGAAAGAACACTGGGAAAGCATTGTAAACATAGCACTATGTCGCTACAAGCTGGTCTCTAGATCATAAGTACAGACATATGTACAAAAGTAGAAACAAGAAGAGTTCATACCGGTTTTCCTTGTTGCTTCCCTTTCGTCGATCTTCGTCATTACTGCCTTGTCACTTGCACGATCGAACGTGGGAAATATTATCAAATGCCATCACGGACTCGAGCTGATCTCTGAAAACAAAGCAAACTAAAGAGAGAAAGGAAATCTTTTTGGGTTTTTTAAAGGTTAAAAGAGAGCAAAAGAAAAGAGAAAATCTTTTTGTTGTTTTTGCAAAGAAAGAAAGAAAGATAAACGGGCAAAAACTTTGAAGAGATCAAAGCGAATAAAATGGATAATACAATGGAAAAGTGAGAAGGGCATGTACTCCCCCAAGCTTAGGATTTTGGCTTAAGTTGGTAGTAGCTAATGTCCCCAGGAGCCTCCTGCTCCAGGGTAGTACGGGTGAGTCCAAGAGTCGTATGAGGCTTCCGGCGCGTACACCGAAGTCCTCGGATCCTCCCACGAATAAGGATCCGCGCTCCAAGCAGAGGAAGACCCTTCACCAAACTGGGTGACTGTCTCTCCCTGGAAAGGTGGGAACTCACCATGCTCCTCCTCGTCGGGCACAACCCCCTCCATGGGGTTATGAAACTGATGCTGGACCACGAACTCATCGAACTGGATAACATCAAAGGACCATCCGTTCCTGCGAGAAAAATCAAACAAAAGAGGTGCAGGTAGACGGGTCTTGCATTCCGTGGTGGCTCCGAAACGCAAGATATAATCAAGGTTACCAAACTCGGAAGTCATGGTAACGAACTTATGCCTTTTCATAGCAGCAAGATCAATACTTAAATAAGTAAAAGGCTTATCATTGGGGTGTGGGGTGCCATTAAGAGACTCTAGGATAAGTGTGGCGTAAACGCCACCAAATAAATCTCCCTTGTTACCGTTCATAGCAAGGCGTCGAGCAATTAAGGCACCCACATTATAATCAAACCTCCCTGAGAGGGCGGTTGCCAGGATAGCAATATCCGGCGCAGATATGTTGCTCGTGTTGTCACGAGCTAACACCCCTCTAGCAATATAATACGCAAAATACCTGAGGTGTGGGAATAAGATGCTGGAGATCTTTGACCGATGAATATCCCTTGTATCCATGCTACAGAGAGAGAGTTGAAGACAGTTCTCAGCTCGGAGGGCTGAGAGCTCATCTTCGCCGTCAGTCCCATGTTCGGCACACCTATTATTTCACAAAACTTCTCCAAAGGCATGGTCAAAATATCATTGTAAATTTTAAACTCAACAGAACCAGCAACAATGTTATATCTAAGACTGTTAATGAAACAGGAGGTGAGTTTTTGATACTGAGCAACACGGCACGTTGCGAGCCGCGTCAGACCTGCATTAGCACAAAGATTATAGAACTCCTCCTTAATTCCTGCAGCTTCAAGGAATTCATCGCACGGGAAAGTCATTGCACGTGCTGGATTTGTGTCCTCAAACAACTCTAAGGGCACATGATCTTCGTTGTAGCTCACCCTAGCAGTCGAGGGTGAAGCTGCAGCTCTTGTAACTCGATCGGAGCGCTCGGGCCTTTTCTTCCCAAGCCACCCCTTTGCTCTTCCTAGTAAACTCATTTATGAAATTTTTGACAAATTACAAAAACAAGGATTTAAACAAAGTGAGTTAAGGCAAACTACTCAACTCACTTACCTAAGGCATAAACTTGCATCAAAACTTGGAAAATAAAATTCTACACATGCATGCAAGCTCACACAAACAGCACCAAGAGCTACTAAATACTCACAAATGAAGCCACCAATCAAAAATCTAATTGGAGGGGTGAAGGAGTTACATACCAGGGAGTATTTGCTCAAAATTTCAGCTTGAATGGTGGGCTGTAGAGAGAGATCAAAAATTTCCTCCAAGAACAACAAGAACGCAAGAACAAAGTGCAGAACTCGTGTTCTTGGAGAGAGAAGAAGGAGGAGGAAGAAGACATACCTGGAAGTGGGGCCTGTGGGCCCCAGGCGCCCTGTGGGCGCGACCAGGGGGCAGGCCGCGCCAGCTGGCCACCTGGGCCACTGGTGCCCCCCTGGTCAGCCCCAGGTGCCTCTGGGTCACTCCCGGCATGGAAATTTTTATTTTTATTTTTCTGGATTTTTTCTGAAAACTTCACTGTTGAAAATTTCTCGGAGTTCAAAAAGCTGCAAAACTTTCTGAAAACTTAAAGCAGTGATTAGTATTGTGAAGCTTCAAAAACACAAAAACTTGGTACAACAAAGAGAATGAAAGCTAAAGCAAATGAAAACATAACAAGCTTAACCTTTTACCTATATAAAACAAGCTCACTAGTAAGGTTGATCAAGTCTTACCAACAAACCGGCGATATATAGAACAAGAAGTCTCCCCTCTTATGAAGTGATCATTGCACCTTTACTTTAATGGACATTGTACCCACCATAATGGTTTTGTATTTGTGGTGCACATGTAGTGGACAGTCCCATTATCCAATCTTCACGGTCTCGATATTCTCTATAGAGTTAAGGCCATGCCTTTTGTCAATCTTCTTTGGAAAATACGCCGTGTGTTCTTTATCATCAACGTTGAAAGTGACCTTTCCTTTATTGCAATCAATGATAGCGCCTGAGGTGTTAAGAAAAGGTCTACCAAGAATAATGGACATGCTCCCATCCTCGGGCATGTCAAGCACAACAAAATCTGTAAGGATCAAACAATTATCAACTTCAACGGGGACATCCTCACAAATACCTATTGGGACAGCTGTTGATTTGTCAGCCATCTGAAGGGACATATCTGTAGGGATTAGTTTCTCTAAACAAAGCCTTTTGTAAAGAGAGAAAGGCATAACACTCACTCCCGCACCAAGATCAGATAAAGTAGTTCGGACGTAATTATTCTTTATGGAGCAAGGAATGGTGGGTATACCTGGGTCACCGAGCTTCTTAGGAATCTTGCCACTGAAAGAGTAGTTAGCAAGCATAGTAGATATTGCCTCATTAGGAACTTTTCTTTTATTAGTAACAATATCTTTCATATATTTCGAATAGGGAGGTAACTTAATAGCATCAGTCAAAGGAATTTGAAGAAAAAGAGGTTTCATCCATTCACAAAATTTATTATAATGCTCTTCTTCTTTAGATTTGAGGGACTTACCTCGAAAGGGCATGGGTTTCTGTATCCATGGTTCTCTTTCCTTCCCATGTATTCTTGCAATGAAATCTTCTTTTGAGTACCTCTTTCGTTTATCGGGTGCTTCTTCTTCTCTTACCTTGGGAGAATCATCCTTCTCAGCGTCTTTTTCTTCAGGCTCGGCATCGTCTTCTATTTCAGCATCGGAGGTAGATATGCTGCTGGGATTAACAGCTGGCTTTTCACTTGTGATAGGATCATCGGGATTGTCAGCTTCCTTGTGTTTCTTCTTCTTCTTTTTCTTCGGAGAGCTAACAGTCTCGTCTTCTTCTTGTACTTGAGAATCTTGCTCGATCCTCTTCGGATGCCCCTCAGGATAGAGTGGGTCCTGGGTGTGTGTTCCACCTCTAGTTTTGATGCCATAAGCTTGTATGTCCTGTTTAGCATTGTTAGCAAGCAAATCTTTTTGCACATTAGAAATTTGTTCAAGCTGAGTTTGAACCATATGAAAATGCTTAACAAGACATTTAACATCATTAACTGTTCTTTCTAGAACATCACATAAACTTTTGATAGCAAGAGAATTATCATGCAACTGACTTTGTAACTTCCTATTAAAATGCTCTTGCTTAACAATAAAATTATCAAGCTCATCTAAGCATTGGTCAGGAGGCTTACCTTTAGGGATGTCACTTTCAGTAAAGTCTAATAGAGAGTGTACCTCTACCAAGGGAGGGTGAGTAGTAGGCTCACACAACTTCTCAATAGGCGGTAAATTCTTCACGTCTTCGGGTTTAATACCTTTCTCCTTTATAGACTTCTTTGCTTCTTGCATATCTTCGGGGTTCAGAACAAGCATGCCCCTCTTTTTTGGTGGTAGAAGTGGTTTAGGAACGGACCAATCTTCATAGTTCTTGGCAATTTTGCACATTAGTTCTTCTGCATCGTCTGGCTTTCTTTCCCTGAAAACACAACTAGCACAACTATCCACGTAGGACCTGGATTCATCGGTTAAACCAGCGTAAAATATATCAAGCAGTTCATTCTTGGGGACTCCATGTTCCGGCATAACCTTAAGTAAATCACAAAACCTCCCCCAAGCTTTAGGGAGGTGCTCATCCTGCAATTGTTTAAAGTTGTAGATTCTTTGAAAAACAACATGTTGCATATGAGCTGGAAAATATTTATCAACAAATAATTGGACTAAGTCCTGGGGACTCTTAACGGAACCATAGGGTAGTGCATCATACCATGTTTTAGCGTCTTCCTTCAAAGAAAAAGGAAAAAGCTTGGCCACATAGAAGTTTCGTATCTTCTGATCAGTAGTGAATAGGTTTCCTAGCTCAGCGAGCTTGGTCAAGTGTGCTATAGCATCATCATTTTCTCTGCCATAAAAGGGGTCAGCCTCGACTGTAGATATAAGTGAAAGATCAACAGAGAAATCATAATCAGGATCAGTGATGCATATAGGAGACGTGGCAAATAGAGGACCAGGAATAACTTTGTTCTTCATGGAGTGCTTTTTGAGAAACTCCTTAACAGCTCCAGGGTCAGAGTCGACACACCCTATGAGTTCCCTGCAAAAATCATCATCAAGAGTACAAATAATCATCGTCAAGGATTCTCTCCTTGAGTTCATCTAAGCACGGGTAACCAAAGGTTTTGCAGGTAGGAATATAGGTAGCAGGGGTCTCGGTCTTGGATTTTGCTGCAGCCTTAGCAGTCTGAGTTTCAATATAGTGACCAAGAAAAGTAGCATCATCACGAGTAGTGGAAGCATCACCAAAAGTATCGGACATAGTGACAGACTCAATAGAAGCATTATGTAGTGGTGGTGAAGTAAACTTACTCAAAACAGAAGGTGAATCAAGTGTAGCACTAGTGTTCAGAACAGTACCTTTTCTTGTACGGGATGGTAAAATCGGAACCTTGGGGTCTCCTTTCTTACCCATAGCGGATGATGTGCAGCAGGCATGATACTTCAAGTAGACTTGTAAATATTGCTATGCTCTCCGGCAACGGCGCCAGAAAACGCTGCTTGATGCCCCACAAGCGTAAGGGATCAAGATAGTCTTCGCGGGTAAGTTAACCCAATTTATTGATTCGACACACGGGGAGCCAAAGAGTATTTATAAGCTTTGACAGTTGAGTTGTCAATTCAACCGCACCTGAAATATACTTGCTTGCAACAATAGATAAGTGGTAACGGTAATATGATAGTGATGGTGGCAACAGCAAAAGTAAACAGCAAAAGGTAACTACTAAAAACCAGTAGGATTGAAAACACTGTAGGCTAGGGAGATGGATGGTTGGGCGCTGCATGGATGAGAGTGAACATATAATAGATTCTAACACGGGGCAAGGCTCACAGAAAAGAAATGATCATCTAGGCAAATATCAAACATTAGGCATGTATCCCGTAGGTAGTTGTGCGTGCTTGCAATAAGAACTTGCACAACATCTTTTGTCCTACCATCCCGCTACGAACGGGGCCAAAAGGAACTTATGGAGATTAAGGTGCTCCTGTCAAAGAGCAACGGAACAAAGCAATAAACTCAATGGATAAATGGAATCCTCAAATTATGGACCATCCCCTTTGGTGTCCCAAGCTGTCACCTTTGGGATCGCCGGTTCCGGACCATAATAGGTGCATACAACTCAAAGATAGGATCTAGAACACAAATATATTCATGAAAACACATAATGTTCAGATCTGAAAACATGGCACTCGGGCCCAAAGTGACAAGCATTAAGAGCAACAAGTTGAAGCAAAGAAGATAAACACCAATCTAGATGATAGGCAACATGCCCCCAACAATCTGACGAACTATTACATGATCAAACTCATCCAATCCCTACCATACCCTTTGCCTACAGCAGGGAATTAATCACACATGTGAAGAGAAGTCATGGAGGATGGATGGATTGGTGATGGTGATGATGATGGCGACGATCTCCCCTCTCCGGAGGCCAAATCAGCCTCCAGATTAGCCCTCCCGAGGAAGAACAGAGGGTGGCGGCGGCTCCGCGACGGAAACTGGGAAAACGACCTCTGTTCTGGGGTTTTCCCGTCACGGGGATAAATAGGAGTCTCGGTAGGGCACCAGAGGAGGGGGGAGACGCCCAGGCGGCCAGAGGGCGTGGCCCCACCCCTGGCCGCGCCAGGGGGGCGCCTGGGGCCCCTAGGGATCCCCTCTGGTCCCACTTCTGGCTTCTGGCTCCTTCGGGTGCGTGGATGTTCTGGTAATTTTCTGGGAATTTTATGGAATGTCTAAAAATCCATTTTACTGCGCACAATAAAACCATACAGACAGCTCTGCTGAAAACAGCGTTAGTCCGGTTTAGTTTCGTCCAAATCATGCAAGAATGAGGGCAAAAAAATAGCAAAAGTGTTTCGAAAAGTAGATACGTTTGAGACGTATCACCATGGTCCAAGGAGGACTACTCACGGTACATACGGGAGGCGTCCATGGCCATGGATGGTCTCCCGAAGGGGGTTCCTCCTCCCGGCAGGGTGCCGGGGCAACTTCTCCAGGCTACCCCGATCTTGAAACGGCGGCGGCGGCGGTACAGAGGCGAGTTCGCGGAAAAGAGATCTATATTAGGGGTTTTGTAGCGACCCAATTCACACAGAATTGAAGTCTCTGTGCTCAAGTGCCAGTCCCTGGATCGAACTCGCTCGCACACACAATATTATAGATGTATATCAAAGTACAAGTGCATCATTATTACAACGTATGATCCAGAGTAAATAAATAACAAGTTGCATAGCTCAAGGCTAGCTTATTCAATATAAATATAGCGGAAGAAAAATCAAGTAACGTGGAGTCCATCAACAGCCACATGCGAACATGCTGAGTGTAGACTCGCAACCCCTAAACGCACCTTACTGATCGTCTGAAAAACCTGCAATACCGAAGGTTACAGCCCGATAACGGGTCAGTACATCTGATTTGTACGGCAAGTGACACGGAAAAGTTTATATAAATGACCTACAACTACATGCAAGGTAAGTCAAAGGAAAGGCTTATGGTTTTGTTTTGCTGAAAGCCAATTTTCTCCTGAACTAAACTAGTCAAAATTTTAAGTTGAACTTACTACATAAGAACGAACTGGGCACACCAGTTCCAACACCACACCCTTATTTAATCTTGCCCACTCAAAATTTTAAGGTGATTCATATGTCAAGATCCTCCAGTAACAGTAATGTCTAGTAGCTCAAGGATGTCCATAGCCGGGGACACGACTAATCATGATTAGTTTCTACTCTACAGAGGTTAGTACACTTTCCCCGCTGGACTCAACCCAAAGATTGAGACGAAGTCTTTCAGAAGAGGTCACCTACACCCAACGGCAAGCCGGTACCACCTATCACATCTACATCTGCTAGCTTTGCACGGGAGAGGCTTCCTACATCATACTCAACTAAGCCAGAGCCCATATGGCCAGCGGCTGTACATGTAAGCTCCTAGTCACCAAGTATGTCTAATCTTTTTGAGCCTGGATGGCGCCCACTTACGTTCAGAGTGTAGCACCATGACGTACTGTCAACCACCAAACCATCCATTAGGGGTACAACCTGGTCTCGACCTTAGACAAGGAACGAGCCCCCAGGAAGCACTCCCTGCCCTTCTAGAGGTGATTTCTATTTATTAAACAGTTGCTACACAAGTTATTAAATAGCTCACATGCACTCCATGAATTTACACAACCCAAAACATGTATACAAAGCATAGCAATAAATCAACAACACGGCTAGGTTGATCTACGGTAGACAAGTCAAGACATGTGGCTATCCTAACTGGTTTTGCAGCAACAGAATAATAAACTACCTATCATGCAATAGGGTGATATTTCTTAACATAATGCATATAGAAAATATAGGTATGAGTATGGTCAAAGAATCACTTGCCTTCTTTCTGGTCCTGACGGTCACAATCCTCACAAAACGAGGCGGCACACTTCGGACAATCTATACGAGCAAACATAGCACCAATCAATATATATTCATACACAAATATGTTCAAACAATAATAAACATTCAAAGAACAGTAGAAAAACTTTCCTAACAGTAGCCAAACTTAAAGTACTTGTCAAAATAAAACTAACGAAAAAAGAAACGGCGCAAACGGGCGCACCGGTAAAAAGTTACGGCTGCCGGAAGTTCAAATTTCGATCAGCTTGGGATCCAAACTTAAAAACTTCAAACCTCTGTAAAACTTGGTCTACTGGCTAGGAAATTTCACCACGGTCGCAACGCAACCGGAATCACCCAATTCCGAGTTACGGTTAAAAAGTAGTCGCGAAAATGGTATCGGGGTGACACCGGGGGATACCGGGGTGCTCCACTGTAAAAAGGACCCGTACGTAAATAAATTTTTTCTGAAAAACGCGATCGGGTCCCCGGGCGGTTTGGATCTAGATCTAGGGTTTTTTTTTTGCAAAACCGATCTAAAACTTTTTTTTCTAACTTCTCTCTCTCTCACGCAGCACGGGGAGGAAGGCCACGAAGGCCATGGCTGCCGAGGTCGGCTCGGGCCGGCTCCGGCTCTGGCGAGCAGGGGCGGCCGACGGCCGGCGGAGCACCGGGGCGCAGCGGCGGCCGGGCGCGGGCGGCGGCCAGGGGCGCGGGAGCGGCGCCACGGGACGGGCGGCGGCGCGGCCGGCCGGCTGCTCCGGCGAGCGACGGCCCAGCGGCGGCGCGGCTAGGACGGCGGGGTCGGCGCTACACATCGTGCTCACCTCGAAACGGCGAAAAAACGCAACTCCGGCGAACTTTTGCGGTGGTCCGGCGAACTTCCGGCGAAACTCCGGCGATGACGTCGTCGATGATGTCGGCGGCGGCGGGTCCCGCGGATTAGTTTAGGGCTAACGTAAAAACGCTAAGCGAAAAAAATAATTTAGCCCTAATCGGGGCTATTTATAGCCAGCCCCTAATCCTCTTTTTTTTAAATCCGAGATAAATACAAAATCGGTCTGCGGAAAAAAAAACAGAACAGGCCCATTAGGCCCAAAACAATATTAGAAAAATCACGGAAATTTATTTTAAAATTCCGTCTTCGCCAATAATTTAAAATAATAAAATTGAATTTTCGGCTTGAACAAAGTATTAAATAAAAATAAAAACTTTGCAACATCTTTTTTAAATATTTTAAAATACTTTTCTGGCATTTTAAAAATACCGAAAACTCCGAAAATTGAATTAAAAACTTTACCGGAGCATAAATAAATTCCCAAAATATTTTTAGAAAACATTTATAACTCCAAAGTAAATTAAAAAGTCTCCCAAAATATTTTAAACTATTTTTCAACAAATTAAAAATGGGGATAAGTCCTTTTATATCCTCTCCAGCGAACTGCCATGTGTTGAAAAATGTTTAAAAATATTTTAAAACTCTAGAAAAATGCGGAAGCAGCATGAGATGCATATGATGATCTATTAACATCCAAATTTAGAAAATTGGGATGTTACAGGTTTCCACCCCGAGGGCTAAATATAGGCGGAGGGGGGCGTCGAGGGGACCCACAGGGCATCCAGGAGGCCCCCTGGCGCGGCCTAGGGTGGGTCCGCGCCAGGGACCCTTCTGGAGTCCCTGTGGTGGCCCCCCTTCGTTGCCTTGGTGATTCTGGAAGCTTCCGGGTCGTTGATTTTTTCTCTGATTTTTTCCGGATTTTTTGGAGCACCTTTAATGGCCGGAAAACCTGAAATACAAAAACAGCAGAAAACATCAACTGGCAGCTGGGTGCACTGGGTTAATAGATTAGTCCAAATATGCTCAAAAGTGTATGAATGTTCAAGCAAATCATGGCAAAGTCACAAAAAACATGCATGAAGCAAGCAGAAATTAGAGATACGTTTGGGACGTATCACATGCTAACAACCATATAAGAACTTTTAAGTAAAGCAATCAAGGCATGCAATTCAATTCAAGTCATAACAGGCAAAAGTCTATATCTAGTATTGAAATAAGAAACATAAGAACATAAAGGTGCAAGAGCTCTCGCTGTCCGTGACTCGAATGTCTCCAAATGGTGTTTGCGTGCAAGAAAGGGGATAGGGATATACGAGAAAAAGTATTTTTAAGTTGAGAACTCAATCTACTAAAGTGTTACACTTGGTCTTCTTTGGAATCTTATCTTGACTCATCCCCAGACCACTAGCCAGGTACAAGTCAAAATGATCCACTCCTTTTCGACATTTTGAGCACTCATTCAATGGATGAGCGTAAGCAAGAAAGTTGACACTTAGGATGGCAAAGAGAGAATAAGGTGGAGGAGGAAGACAAAAAAGGTGTGAAAGGCTCACATCAATGAGGACAATCATAGGCGAGAGAAAGCCAAATGATAGATATGGTGTGAGGAGTAGGGATTGTCATGCAACGGATGCACATATGAGCTAAAAGCTCTCCAGTGGAACTAGTGGGGGTGCATCCAACTTGCTTGCTCAAGAAGACCTAGAGCTCACTTGATGAGGCTCATCATTGGAATATACAAGCCAAGTTCTATAGTGTGAAGGTCCCACATAGCTATATGCATAAATGATAATCTCTATGGAGTACAAGATATAAGAGGAAGTACGAGTGTGGATCTCTCAAAAGGAATAGTAGTGTGCCCCCTTCTCTCTTTTTATTTCTTTTTCTCTTTTTTTTTCTATTTTTCTATTTTTTGCTGGCCTCAATGGCTCTTTCTATTTCTCTCATTTGTCCTCTTTGGGATCTTTTAATTTGTCCTCATTTGGGATCTTTTAATTTGTCCTCTTTGGGATCTTTTCCTCACTTTAGGGGCAACACTCTATATATTACAAAAACTATAGAAGATCTTTCACACTTTACAAAAGTACTCAAATCATAAAGAAGATGTAACTATCATGATGTATGCAAATGTATGCCTCTGCCAGTGTAGCAGGATATGCAATGATACTAGCGCGTCATGTAGCAATGATTAAGGCAAGGCCCAACTATCATGCGGCTCATCGATCAAGCAAGAAGCATGTATGACATGAAGATCAAGTCATGAGAAGATGGATGTTGCATGGAAATATATGTCGGAAAGGCTATGGAAATGCCTTGGTAGGTAGGTATGGTGGCTGTTTTGAGGAAGGATATAAGGAGGTTTATGATGACAAAGAGTATCGTGCCAAGGGTTTGGATGTACCGGCGAAGGTGGACGCCAACTCTCGGAGTGAGAAGAAAGCAATGCACGGCACTGGAGAGGCTAGAAAAATATGGGAAGGTGGAAGTGTCAACTTTCGAATACTCACATTAGTCCGAAGAACTCATGCACTTATTATCGGTAACTCTCAATCTAATAAGGAGGTTCAAAAAGAGACAAGTATCCCGAGGAGGAGTGTATGGGGGTTCGGTTATCCTTGCGCATCCACGACTCATGGTACATGACTGTACTCTAATATTCGACCCCTTAGAAGAGTAGTGATCCATCTAGTAGCTAAAGTTCTCAACTAATTTTGTATGTTTTGAAAATAAACACGGATTGCCCAAAATACGACATCTATCACTAATAGGCTAAAGCTCTTGACACCAAAAGTCCAAACATTACTCAAAACAATACCTCAAAACTATTGCAAGTTACTACTACAAAAGAATAGCAACCTCAATTACCTACTTTAAGTCAAGACACAAAACTCAGTGCAACAGGCAAACTCTCTAGACAAGATAAACATGAAAACTCAAGAGAGTTCCAGAAACAAACTAAACAAAAGCTCTTAAAAAGATAAGCATGCAAACTAAGAGCTAAACATGACAGTAGCTATGAAAAAGATAAAGAACACACACAACAAAGATAAGCATGAAAAATCCTATGTTGTGTTCTAGATTTTGAAAGTGGAGCGTGTTTCTCTCCCACACAAAGAAAGCTGGGTGCTAACTTGTTATTAACAGCAAGCAAAGCTAAAGAAAACTAAAAATAAAACCTAAGAGCGAGACGCTCCAAGCATAGCACATAACGCATGAAGTGATAAAAATATAGTAAACGAGAGACGAACTGATAATTGTTGATGGAGAAGGGGAAGCACGGGGGCATCCCCAAGCTTAGACGCTTGAGTCTCCTTGAATATTTCTCGGGGATGCATGGGGGCATCCCCAAGCTTGAGCGCTTGACACTCATGAATCTTCTTTCATCATCTTTCCTCGCACACTTGAAAACTCCCTTTAACTCATCCTAATCTGATTAGCGAGGTTAGTACCCATAATAAAATAATTTTTCTCTACTGGAAATAAAGATATTCTTTAATATCTACTGTTTCTCAAGATTTTCAAAAAGTTTTTGAAAAGAAAAAGCAAGCTTAAGGTTCGCAAAATGAAGAAAAGGCAAAACAGGACAGAATCTATGAAAAACAGATCAGCAGGTAGTAAAGAATTCTTTAGGGATACTTTTGCAACTCAAATAAAAAACCTCTGAACATACGAAAGTTCCGTAATTGTATAGAGCACGCTGTGTAAAAAGTTCAGCTAAAAAAGATGGACTGGGATTTTTTTGTGATTTTTCTAGTCACGAGGACAGAATCTCTTTTCTGGACAGCATGTCACAACTTTCACTTCCCTTGTCATATGAGGCTATAAATGGCACAAAGCTTGAAAAGTAAAGATACAATGATGTTGCTACAGTAGTAACAATCATCAAGACCACTAAAAACAGAAGAAAAACAAAAACTAAATCCTAAATTCGTTGCGGGCTGCCCCCCGAAAGCGCTTCTTTAAAGCCATTAGCTAGGCTTAATGCAAAAAGATCAAGTTGTATCCATTGAACCATCATCAAGATCATCAAAAATCTCTTCAATAGTACAACCACTCTTAAGAGGTCTCTCAAATAAAGGCCTAATAAAGATACTCCTAGGAATAAAAGCAAAAGGCGGAAGATCAATTGGAGTCTCATTTATTCTATTAAAGAGAGGTATCTCTTCCAAAGTCTTCACAGTGTTAACCCCTTTGACAATAGATAGATTATTTTTGAAACGAGGAGCCTTTGGAACGTAAACGAACCTAGGTTCCTTCTTTGCCGGATTTTCTACCTTTTTGGTTTTGATTGAGGAGAAAGTAGTTCCTAGAGTGTCGATAATTTCCTCAATCTTATCAATCCTAGAGGGATCCAAGTTATGGGATTTGATGGTCTCCAAGGTTTTGAAAATTTTATGCATGGAGCTATCTAGTCTATTAAAATTCCCTTGAACCTTATGATCCAACTCACTTATCTTATTAATGCTTGGCATCTCTAGCTCTATCTTTTCAAGTTTTTTCATAATGTGAGCTAGGGTAATGTCCTCTTGAATGCTAGCAACAGAGAGATTTCCAACAAGATTTTCCATAACACTAAGAACTTCCCAAATTGGGGCTTCTATGAAATTCCCATTCATAGCAGTATCTAGAATAAACCTATTCCAAGAAGTAATTCTAACATAAAAGTTTCTAAGCAGGATAGTAGTGGATTGCTTCTTGGTGGATCTTTTTTGAGAATCATTAATACTATACGAGGCATCTTTCAGACTTTCACCACCTCTTTGTTTAAAGGTGAGCACTTCTGCTTCACCAAAGGCAAAAGGACCAGACATAATGACAACTACTAGCAAGGTAACTATTTTTTTGATTTTTGATAAAGGACACTAAAGAAACAACTAAAAGGTAAACTAACAAGACTAAAAAGATAAAGGTAAAAGATAGTGTGCAACTCCCCTATCTTGAAGAGTGGAGTGGTATTAAGTTGCGAATCCCACCCAAAGTGTAAACTCAAAGCAACAGACAACTGTATTAAAGAACTTTGCGTAAAGTAAACAATCCTTGCACACACAAGTACAAGCACCGTTGTTTTCTCCCTTGTGGCAACAACACATCCCCTAGACTCATGTTTCTGTCACTCAAGCTAGTCATCGGGGGGCATGAACCCACAATCATGCATAACGCTCCCTCTTGGAGTCACTACCTACTACTTGGCCAAAGCAATAAACAGCAACGGAAAACATGCAAGAATTACTCTAGAACATAAATATAAATAAGGAGAATCAAATATATTACTCAAACACAATCTGAACATAATATCATAATCCATCGGATCCTAGCAAACTCAGCATAGCAACAGCAAAAAGATTACATATGTGCCTCGATCATGTACGGAAGCTCACGAGGTCTAATTCATGAAGAACAAAGAGGGGAGGAGAACATCACATAGCTACTGATCATAGACCCATGGTCCAAGGTGGACTACTCACGGTTCATCCGGGAAGCATCCATGGTGGTGGAGAAGCTCCCGGAGGTGGTTCCTCCCTCCGGCAGGGTGTCGTGAAGAGGTCTTCTGGTGCTCCCGATCTTGGAAGCGCAGCGGAACATAGGAGAGATCGCAAAAAAGGGTTCCCTTCACGGAGGTTTTGTGTCACGGAGAATATATGGGCGAAGGGGGGTTGCCAGGGGGGCCACCAGGGGTCCAGGCGGCCCCCTGGCGCGGCCCCACCCTAGGGCGCGCCGGGAGGGCGCCTGGGGCCCTGGTGGGTCCCCTATGGCCCCCCTCGGTGATTTTCGAAGCTTTCATATCGCTGATTTTTATTGGATTTTCCCGATTTTTGGAGCACTTTTAATATGGGGGAAACCTGAAATAGAAAAACAGCAGAAAACAGGAACTGGCACTGGGGTGCACTGAGTTAATAGGTTAGTCCAAATATGATCAAAAGTGTATGGAAGTTCATCAATATCATAGCAATATCACACAAAAGAGGCATGGAGCAAGCAGAAATTATAGATACGTTTTGGACGTATCAGCTACTCTGACATCTAGAGGCAAGGTCAATTACCTTGGTTGAATTTTCACTTTATTCCATTGGCACATTCATCAAGAACACTTCTTCACAAACACGAAACTTAGCAACACAAGTTTTTGCTCCTTTGGTTCTAGTTATGGAAGATGCATCCATACTTTTCTAAGGATACACTACAAAGATAATTTATCATATAAATCAAGTTTCCTAGAAACCACGACACACCATAACATATATTGTGTTGGTTTCCACGAACTCAGATGGTTCCCTATACTGAAATCAGTGTTTGCATATTAAATTAATAACTCTAAACAGTAATAACGTAACTCAGTAAGAGATAACTTAGACCATACACTATATAATAGGCACATCAACAATATTGAAGTGTCTCAAAACAACGTAATTTTTGAAACAACTCACACAAGTCTGTATGCCCAAGACTAACAAAAACCAGTCGTCACTTTGATCAGATCATAGGGACTTGTCTTTCATGTTAATTTAATACCCGCCTTCATTCTGAAATCCAATTTCTCATATGGATATATTTCAGACTCATGTTTCATTAGTGAATACACATATTCATCTAATTTCCACATATGAAGTTCACGAAATAATGAAATTCACTACCTGCTAAAATATGATACATCACTATGTATGATATACAACAATCATCGCAAACTCTGTTTTACCAGAATGCAAGGTTTTAGTCATCTCACTGTAACACCCCTGGTGTCATACTACAGTAATCACCTTTACTGTTGCCAAGTCACCATGATTAGGCATGTGATGATCACCCTTGAGCATGGCTTATTCAAATTCAACCCAATTAAAAATTCCAAAAAACAAAGTGAAAATTAATGTTCAACCAAAAACCTTGCAACCAATTTTGTAAAAAGCATAATAATCAGTAGGCCATATTAAAACAACAATGGGAATTTTATATGCCATTTAAATATTTGAAACAATTCAAATCAGTAACAAAACCACCATATTTAATCCTTTTAAATATAACAAAAACCCCACATTATTTTCTTATGCCACCAAATTTTTGTGGCATTGGTATGCCATGTAATACTATTATTTGACCTAGTTTCATCCTTTACAAAAATCAATTGACGGACTAAACAAATAAAATAGAAAGCAAAAGGTAACAAAAAGTAAAAAAATGGAAAAGGCTATCCTAGCCTAGGGCAACGCCTCCTAGCCCAGCCCATCCCCACCCACCTCCTTCTCCCTCCCTCCTTTGTTCATCCGACCCGTAGCCATGGCGATCGGGCAGCCGTTGCAGCCGAACCAGCTAGCTTCCACCCCACTACAGGAGCACCGCGGGGGGGGGGGGGGGGGATAAGATAAACCCCGACACCCCTAGCGCAAACCCTAGCTGTCCCCTCCCTTTCCCCTCGCGTCCCCTCTCTCACTCTGGACGATCTCGCCTGAGCGCCTCGACGCCGCGCTGCCGCAAATGGCGCGGCCAACGGGCACCCCGACGGCTGAGACTTTGTCTAGCGGCACCGCCTTGCTCGACTCCTTCGTATCCATCACCAAATCGAGGTCGAGGAGCAGCCAGGACGCCGCACCCATCTTCTTCCTCGCTGTCGGTCGCCGGCCGTCCGCGGCGATATTCGTCGCAACCGCTTCATCCCCGGCATCCTCCTTCGCACCTCCTCTTTGTCCAGGCTCGCCCGAGCCGGCGTGGGCACACGCTCGTCGCCGGCGCGGCCACCGGCCGACCTGGTGGCCACAAGGTGGTCCGGCCGCCTCCCCATCGTCATCCACGTTGTCTCCCCCTCGAGCTCGGGCCGAAGACCACCACCTTGCGTGAATCAATCCTCCCCCCCCGTTTGCCACGGCCGGCGCGCTCCGCCGCCCAAATTCGTGCGCCTCCGACCGCCCCCGGCTCCTTCAACGTCTTCCTTGAGCTCCTCTGTGAGCACCCTATCTTTTCCCCCCTCCCCTCCTTCAAACCGTCGTCGTAGACCGTTCCCCGTCGACGCCGTGACCATCGTCCGCCATGAACGCCCCGACCAAGCTCGGCTAGTCGCGCCGCGCGCTTTGGCCGCACATGTCTCTGCCCTGGGGCACTCCGTGTGAGCGCTCTACCACGCGTGGCCACGCCCCCTCGCCCGCTCCGGCCGCCGTCCCCCTTGCACGTCGTCGTGCCCGCATCTGGCCGCCGGTGCCTCTGCCTATGCGTGCCCAGCTGCTGGGAGGGGCTGGTTAGGCCACTTACTAGTGGGCCAGCCCAGAAATGGAAAAAAGGAAATAAAAAACAAATAAAAGACCCCCTGTGTGACTTACCAGTGGGCCCAAGGCCAGATATTTAAAATTAGAGAGAAAAACTGCTAGAGATATTTGTCCCTGTGAGACTTACATGTGGGGCCAACCCATTTAATTAATCATTGGATTAATTTTAATCATATTTAACACTAGAGTCAATGACATGTGAGTCCACCTACTGTTAATTAAATTAAACTATTTTATTGAATGTGAGGCTGGCCAGTGGGACCCACTGGTTAGGTTTGACCAGTCAACATAACTGTTTAGGATAATGTTGCTATTTATTAATAAAATAAAATCAAAAAATGCTTTTAAATCGATTTAAACTTGGAAAATTAATATCTTTTAAACTATAGCTCAGATGAAAATAGTTTATACATGAAACTTGATAAGAAAAATACAACGAATAAGACAACGCTACTCGTATGCCCACCCACCCATCCAACACAATGAACACGGAACATTTCCCCTCCGGTTGCACTGTCCGGTATTCGCCCAGAGCCGATAAAATTGCCGGTTAAAATTCCCATTTCGTCCGCAACGTGTAGCACCGCATTAGTTCAGCCCTAACACTGCGTTTGCCATGTCTTGCTTTTGTATTTCTAGTTTTGCCGTGTATTTATTGTTTCTTCCCCCTCTCTTATTGTCCGATAGTCCCGACGACCGATGCCGATGCCCCTGTGCTCGACTACTTCATCGACGACCGTACCTCTGCCGTCGGGCTTCTAGGCAAGCAGAGCCATTTTCCTTCTCCAGATATCGCCTATATTTTTCGTACATTTCTTGCACTAGGCATTGCTACTACTGCTGCTACGTTACAATCCTATTCTATTGCATAGCCTGTTTTTGTCGCCCCTTCATGTACCTTCATTTATCCTATGTTGTATATATATATATATATATATATATATATATATATATATATATTCAGCAGTGAACCCTGCGCATTGTTAGTCAACTAGGCCTAGATAGCGGGCCGTGATCACTCTGGGAGTGGACGCGAGTAGAAATTATTATAACTGCAACAGGTACGGAACAGAGCAGACGCCCAAGGGAACCTACAACGGCGAGACTCTCCGAGTCGCTTCTAGTTTGACTTATGAGTGGATGGACTCGTATTCAACTCTCGTCGCCGGCTCGGTAGCGTAGCACCACCGGGATGATACGAGGATATTCCTCTTTAGTTCATTACGCTGATGTCTCGGTCGAACCTCTTCAAGTGTACCATCGAGGGTGATTCCTCTCGGTTTCACTTGATGGTAGGAACTCAAATCAACTGGTGTCCTTAAAGGTAAGTAGTCGGGTGACCCAACGGTGCCCGTGAGAGGTATTAAATCGGGACGGCAGGACATGCGGATACCATCGTGGGCCTAGTGCTTGTTCGTTGGCCGTGAGATACTAAACCAAGAAAGTCGAGATCCTCCAGGAGCACACGCGAGATAAGGTAAGGAGACGGTTCACCTTGTTAGTAACCGTGTGCTTTGACGGGACGATAGGGCAGGCACTGATGCACTGGTGGTCCTGGCTGCTGTTCATTATCCGTTGTGTTGGCTAGTCGGTCAACGATAACGGTTGTCCGCGAGATAATAATAAAATGACTAATGGTTCAGGTGGATGACTTGAGAGGCCGCAAAGGTTTGTATGCACTACCTTCACGTGGGATTACGGTGTGGGCCCTCTGCGTTGTGGTCTCGTTCAAAAGCTCTGAAAAAAGGTTTAGTTCATCATTATGGCCGGGACTGATCGTCACCTGTGGTGTATGGATCTCCCGCCTCACACCGACTAAGAGCGAGGGGCGACGGCCCAAGACCCCCTTCCGCTTAGGACTTTAGACCGACGGGGACCTCTCCGATGAGCCGTAGGATGGGCCTCGGCGTGTCGGATAGCCTCGGTGGGGCATTCTCTAACAAGGTGTAAGCCACCCTGGAGATCCGAGCGTGCAGGCTGAACAGTCGTGCACCCCTGCAGGGAAGATGATCTATTCGAATAGCCGTGTCCACGGTAACACGACGCTTTATGCTGAAACCAGAGCCTACTACTACAAACTATTACTATTAAACGGTTGGTTCCAGTTTCTCTTCCTCACAGGGAAGTCGAGGAAGGGATCTCCGAGGCATTTATAATTAATAATAATTAAAACTTACTATTATACAATGCTGCAGTAACTTCTGCTGCATTGTTACTTTATGCTTTATATGAACTGTTGGCTGTTCTCTTCTTGTGCTGCAAGACTCCTCGGAAGATGCTAGTGTTCGATAGGCCTAACTTCTCATCCTTATTCTGACTTTCTACCATTCAGTCCACTATATAAAGCCTCCCCTTTCCATTTGATACAAATGCATAAATGCTTAGTAGCGGACGTAAGACTCGCGGGTATGCTAGATACACACCCTTGCTTTATCCCTTTGTTTTATATACCCGACAGGTTGCTGCCATCAGACGTTGGAGCCTTGGATTCCAGGAGCAGGAGATCCCCGATGCCGAGCACCGCAACATGGAGATCCCCGAAGCCTTCTACGACATGGAGATCCCCGAAGCCTCGCCTTTTCGATCGTTGTTGTTTTTGTGCTAGCCTTCTTAAGGAATATCATTTGTACCCTGTGTCTGTACTCAGATACTATTGCTTCCGCTAACTTTGTGCTTTCGAGCTGTTGTATTCGAGCCCTCGTGGCCTCTGTCTTGTATTAAACTACTTGTAATATTTTATTTGTAGAGTTGTGTTGTGATATCTTACCGTGAGTCCCTGATCTCGACTGTGTACCTTGCGTGTATGATTACTGTACACGGCTTGATTTTGGGGGCGTCTAACAGAGCCGACTGCCTGTAGGACACCACCTTCCAACTCCTTGGTCGAAGACGAGTCTATTCTTTGCAAAACTACTTTACTAACAGTGTCGTGTGGCTTATAGGCCCACGTCACAAACTGGATGGTATTACGATCTTTTCTCCGCACCTTTACTCTGGGATTATGATCTCTCATCTTTTCGGGTTAAAGGTTTTACTAACACTAACTCTAGGTTCTCGTGACTACTTCCTCCCGGAGAGCCCTGCAATAGATGATCGCTTACTTCGCCAGAAGATTTCGACGATACTCTGTGATAAACTCCTGAGATCCTACGTGCTCATCGCCTTTGCAATCCACTGCTAGCGATAAGTGTGTATGGATAATTACATCCACCTCTCGATCTGGAAATCATAATTCCCTTGTACTTAAGCATCGAATTATTCCGATGCTTCTATCACCCGATGACTTTGCATTCTTTCTCCTTCTGGTTGAGTGCCGATACTCACATCGGATTCTTTGCGAACCACCTGAACTTTGGTGGATTATTATGCGACTAATCTTACATGGCTTCTTCCATGTGTCAATTGGATTCATCGTGTGAAATACCATCCCTGCCCCTCGATGATTTGTGTTATCATCGACAACCTCCCTTGACTCCCTACCAATACAACTTGGTCGAGTATATCGTGCTCTGCTTTCCCTTGGGAAAGATATACACCTGATACTTGTGTATCATCACAATTTCCTTTCCATTGGCATGTTTAACCTTTCTGGTAATATAACTTACGTAAGCAGTGATAATCCCCCTGCTTATGTAAACACCTCGGTGTACAACCTCGTCAGTAACACCTTGTTGGCATTGTTGTTGACATTTCGGTAACCACCGGGACGAGAACTTTGCCAATTGGTCCGCCTCGTATTAACGAGCAGGAAAATGGTTCTCTTTGTCCACTGCTCCTGGTACCGATGTTGTTGCCGACATAGATCACGAGCTATTCTCTAAACATCCTTTCATCGTGATCGCGTAATATGCCACCACTCTAAGCCACAGTTCCACAGGATCGAAACCTGACTCTTCTGTACATTCCCGTTCCCAAGGACTATTCCTCGTGCTTGACCTCGTATGCCATTCACGAGTCACCTACCTTGTGATATTTAGTCTGATATCAGACTCAGTGCTTATGTCTGATGCTCGGGTCCCCTTTTCATCATCCGTCATCGACATCCAATGCATGCCTATCCATTTGAAAGTTCTCATACCTTCTTTTGTTTCTCTTGATGTATTCCCCTGAGTTTAAACCTGGGAGATACTTTGTACCCCATGGCCTCGGAAAAACTCGATTGATTAACCTGGTACCGACCCGACCCCCTAAGTTTTCCCCTCCTACCCTATCCGTAAGTACGATGAAGACCCCGAAAGAAGGATGACCACTCATCGAGATGCACTGATGCAGAGAAATGAAGACGTCAATGAGAAGGATAAACTTCTCCGAGAAGGACAACAAGCACCAAAAGATTCGTTAGAATACAAAACCAAAGATTTACTCCTTCCACTACCTTTTAATTCTCGGGACGAGAATTCTTTGTAGTGGGGGAGATTTGTAACACCCCGGGTGTCACACTACAGTAATCACCTTTACTGTTTCCATGTCACCATGATTAGGCATGTGATGATCACCCTTGACCATGGCCTATTCAAATTCAACCCAATTAAAAATTCCAAAAAACAAAGTGACAATTAATGTTCAACCAAAACCCTTGCAACCAATTTTTTAAAAAGCATAATAATCAGTAGGTCATATTAAAACAATAATGGGAATTTTATATGCCATTTAAATATTTGAAACAATTCAAATCAGTAACAAAACCACCATATTTAATACTTTTCCATATAACAAAACCCCAAATGATTTTCTTATGCCACCAAATTTTTGTGGCACTGGTATATCATGTAATACTATTATTTGAACTAGTTTCATCCTTTACAAAAATCAATTGCTGGAAAAAACAAATAAAACAGAAAGCAAAAGGTAAAAAAAGTAAAAAAATGGAAAAGGCTATCCTACGCCTAGGGCAAGCCTTCCTAGCCCAGACCATCCCCACCCACCTCCTTCTCCCTGCCTCCCCTGTTCATCCGACCCGTAGCCATGGCGTCCGGGCAGCCGTCGCAGCCGAACCGGCTAGCTACCGCCCCGTTACAGGAGCACTGCAGGGGGATAAGATCGACCCCGGCACCCCCAGCGCAAACCCTAGTTGCCCCCTCCCTTTCCCCTCGCGTCCCCTCTCTCACTCTGGACAAGCTCCCCTGAGCGCATCGACGCCGTGCTGCCGCAGTTTCTGCGGCCAACGGGCACCCGGAGGCCGAGACCTTGTCGAACGGCACCGCCTTGGTCAACTCCTTCGTCTCTCTCACTAAATCGAGGTCGAGGAGCCGCTAGGACACCGCCCCCATATTCTTCCTCGCTGTCGGCCGCCAGCCATCGGCGACGATATTCGTCGCAACCGCTTCATTCCCGCATCCTCCTTCACACCACCTCTCTGTCCAGGCTCTCCCGAGTTGCCGTGGGCACGCGCTCGTCGCCGGCGCGGCCGCCGGCCTCCACGGCGGCCACAAGGTTGTCCGGCCTCCTCCCCATCGTTGTCCACGTCGTCTCACCTCTCGAGCTCGGGCCGAAGAACACCACCTCGCGTGAATCAAGCCCCCCCCGTCCGCCACGGCCGGCGCGCTCCGCCGCCCAAATTTGCACGCCTCTAACCGCCCCCGGCTCCTTCAACGTCTTCCTTGAGGTCCTCTGTGAGTCGCCTCACTTTTCCCCCATCCCCTCCTTCAAACCGCTGCCGTAGCCCGTTCCCCGTCGACGCTGTGACCGTCGTCCGCCATGGACGCCCCGGCCAAGATCGGATCGCCACGCCACGCGCTCTGGCCGCACATGGCTGTGCCCTGGGGCACTCCGTGCGTGCACTATGCCGCGCGTGGCCACGCCCCCGCGCCTGCTTCGGCCGCCGTCCCCCTTGCACGCCGCCTGATACGCGAAAGATGATAATTGCTTCTCTCCCTTCGTTGGTTACCCCAAGTGGAAGGTGCGATGCAGCGTAGAGGCAAGTTTCCATTGGTGTAGATACCATGGTTGAGAGTGTCGACTAGTAGGAATCCGATAGTGATAAGTAGGTGGCAAGGAAACAATGGCACCTTTTTAGACAAAAGTTGTTTTTCCTTGACCTGGACCTGCACAAAGACACAAATAACTTTGCTCCCAACGAAGTTCAGAGAGGTTGTCAATCTCTCCGATCTTGTTGTTTACAAAGGATCAAAACACAAGAGATAATGATAATGATAGCAACTGAAAGTAAAAGCAGAAAAGTAAATGAGCGTGTAAACAATGATGAGAATATGTACTGGGGTCCCGTGATGTTCACTAGTGATGTCTCTCTCCCAAAAGACGATAAAACTGCTATGCACAAATTGCAGATGGGAAATTGACAGGATTATAAATGCACCGCAATGCTAACTATGCTACAAAAGAAAGGAAGAGGCTCAAAAGAATGGGCAGTACACCAAAATAAGTAGACCAAAATCCAACTGCATCTACTACTAATCATCCACCTTGAGATATCTATCCAGAACATCTCGCTGGTATTAAGTTGCGAGCCCCACCCAAAGTGTAAACCCAAAGCAACAGACAACTGCATTAAAAAGCACTTTGCGTAAAGTAAACAATCCTTGCAACCGCGGTTGCAAGCACCGTTGTTTTCCCCCTTAAGGCAACAACACATCCCCTAGACTCATGTTTCTGTCACTCAAGCGTGTCATTAGGGGGCATGAACCCACAATCGAGCATAACGTTCCCTCTTGGAGTTACTACCTACTACTTGGCCAAAGCAATAAACAGCAACGGAGAACATGCAAGAATTACTTAGGAACAAAAATATAAAAGATAAGAACCAAATATATTACTCTATCACAATCTGAACATAATCTCATAATCCATCAGATCCCATCAAACTCAGTATAGCAACAACAAAAAGATTACATATGTGCCTCGATCATGTAGGGCATCTCACGAGGTCTAAACCATGAAGAACAAATAGGGGAGGAGAACATCACATAGATACTGATCACGGACCCATGGTCCAAAGGAAACTACTTACGGCACATCCGGGAAGCGTCCATGGTGAAGGGGAAGCTCCCGGAGGTCGATCCTCCCTCCGGCAGGGTGCTGAAAAGAAGTCTGCTGGCGCTCCCGATCTTGGAAGCGCGGCGGAGGCGGAACAGAGGCGAGATCGCGAAAAAGGGTTCTGTCTTTGGGGGTTTCACGTCACGGGGAATAAATAGGCGAAAGGGGGCAGCCAGGGGGCCACCAGGAGTCCAGGCTCCCCCTAGCGCGGCCAGACCCTAGGCCGCGCCAGGTGGCCACCTGGGTCCCTGGTGGTAGCCCCCCGACCCTCCTTCGGGGTTCCGGAAGCTTTCGTTGCGCTGATTTTTTATCCGATTTTCCCAAAATTTTGGAGCACTTTTAATATGGGGGAAACCTGGAATAATTTTTTTGCAGAAAACAGAAACTGGCACTGGGGTGTACTGAGTTAATAGGTTAGTCCAAATATGATCAAAAGTTTATGAAAGTGTATCTAGATCATATCAATATCACACAAAACATGCATGAAGCAAGCATACATTTTAGATACATTTGGGACGTATCACCGCCGTGCCCGCATCTGGCCGCTGGTGCCTCAGCATGTGCGTGCCCAGCTGCTGGGAGGGGCTGGTTAGGCCACTTACTAGTGGGCCAGCCCAGAGATGGAAACAAGGAAATAAAAAAACAAATAAAAGACCCGCTGTGTGACTTACCAGTGGGCCCAAGGCTAGATATTTAAAATTAGAGAGAAAAACTACTAGAGATATTTATCCTTGTGAGACTTACATGTGGGGCCAGCCCATTTAATTAATCACAGGATTAATTTTAATCATATTTAACACTGGAGTCAATGACATGTGGGTCCACCTAATGTTTAATTGAATTAAACTATTTTATTAAATGTGAGGCTGACCAGTGGGACCCACTGGTCAGGTTTGACCAGTCAGCATAACTGTTTAGGATAATGTTGCCATTTATTAATAAAAGAAAATTAAAAAATGCTTTTAAATTGCTTTAAACTTAGAAAATTAATATCTTTTAAACCGTAGCTCAGATGAAAATAGTTTATACATGAAACTTGATTAGAAAAATACAACGAATAAGAATATGCTACCCGTATGCCCACCATTCCACTCCAACACAATGAACACGGGACATTCCCCCTTCGATTGCACTGTCCGGGATTCGCCCGGAGCCGATAAAATTGCCGGTTAAAATTCCCGTTTCGTCCGCAACGTGTAGCACTGCATCAGTTCACCCCTAACACTGCGTTTGCCATGTCTTGCTTTTGTATTGCTATTATTGACGTGTATTTATTGTTTCTTCCCCCTCTCTTATTGTCCAGTAGTCCCGACGACCGCTGCCGATGCCCCTTTGATCGACTACGTCGTCGACGACCGTACCTCTACCGTCGTGCTTCCAGGCAAGCAAAGCCATTTTCCTTCCCCAGATATCGCCTATCTTTTCCGTACATTTCTTGCACTAGACATTGCTACCGCTGCTGCTATGTTACAATCCTATTCTATTGCATAGTTTGTTTTTGTCGCCCCTTGATGTACCTTCATTTATCCTATGCTGCCTATATATATATCTATATATAAGTCGTGATCACTCTGGGGAGTGGACGCGGGTATAAATTATTATAACTGCAACAGGTACGGAACAGAGCAGACGCCCAAGGGAACCTACAACGGCGAGACTCTCCGAGTCGCTTCTAGTTTGGCTTACGAGTGGATGGAATCGTATTCCACTCTCGTCGCCGGCTCGGTAGCATAGCACCACCGGGATGATACGAGGATATTCATCTTTAGTTCATTCCGCTGATGTCTCGGTCGAACCTCTTCAAGTGTACCATCGAGGGTGATTCCTCTTGGTTTCACTTGATGGTAGGCACTCGAATCAACTGGTGTCCTTAAAGGTAAGTAGTCGGGTGACCCAACGGTGCCCGAGAGAGATATTAAATCGGGAGGGCAGGACAGGCGGATACCATCGTGGGCCTGGTCCTTGCTCGTTGGCCATGAGATAGCAAACCACGAAAGTCGAGCTCCTCCAGGAGCACACGTGAGATAAGGTAAGGGGACGGTTCACCTTGTTGGTAACCACATGCTTTGACGGGACGACAGGGCAGGCACCGATGTACTGGTGGTCCTGGCTGCTGTTCGGTGTCCGTTGTGTTGGCTAGTCGGGCAACGATAACGGTTGTCCGCGAGATAATAATAAAATTACTAATGGTTCAGGTGGATGACTTGAGAGGCCTCAAAGGCCTGTACGCACTAAATTCACGTGGGATTACGGTGTGGGCCCTAACTTAATACTAGCGAGATGTTCTTAATAGATATCTCAAGGTGGAGGATTAGTAGTAGATGCAGTTGGATTTCGGTCTACTTATTTTGGCGTATCGCCGATGCTTTTGAGCCTCGTCCTTTCTTTGTAGCATAGTTAGCATTGCGGTGCGTTTTAATCCTGTCAAAATCCCAACTTTAATTTGTTTACCTCGCATAGCTATTTTATCGTCTTTTGGGAGAGAGACATCACTAGTGAACTTTACGAGACCCCGGTCCATATTCTCATCACTGCTTACACACTCTTTTATTTTCCTGCTTTTACTTTCTAGTTGCTTCGCCATTATCGTTATTATCTATTGCGTTGATCCTTTGTGAACAACAAGGCCGGAGAGGTTGACAACCTCTCTGTACTCGTTGGGAAGCAAACTTATTTGTGTCGTGTGCAGGTCCAGGTCAAGGAAGCAACTTTATGATTTAGTTCCAAGAGATCCGAAATGACAGGTCCCTCTAACTAACAACGAACAAATCCAGGTGGCCCCCGGGGAGTCGACACCCAATCCAAAAGCTGGCCACGCTCTCGGATCGGACTCTTCCGTATCAACAGGGTTTGGGTTACCGAGATGCCTCACGTGAGGCCTCGGGCCCTCGTCGGTCAAAGGTGGACCAACAGGGAAACCATGTCTCCGCTGGTCTGGGTTGTTTAAAAACTGCGAGGGGATCCACCAAGCACACACGGGGTTTCAAATGGTAAATCAGCTCGGGCCACCACTAGAAATGTTTGAAGCTAGATAGGTAAGAAAAGGGGACCCCATAAAATCCCACACGCGGTTAGGCACGCTCAGTCTTAAAACCAATACCCGGAACTCGGATCCTAGGTGACTCGAATGGAACAAAGCGTCGGGGCGGGATAGCCTAGACCTTCCATCCTTCGTCGAATATAGTCAACATTATAATAATCATATCATCCACAACAATATAATAATGTGATAGCCCAAACCAAGGAGTAACATGAGGTAACATTCGTAGCATCCTAAGCATGCATACTAAGCAGGGGCTGAGCAACGAGCAATAGTAACATAGCAGTACATGGTTTGCTGGGAGGGGACATGGCTGCATCAGTTTGAAAGAGGATGTAAACATGTGGTAGGATCAAACATCGAACCTAACCTAGACTAGCATGCAAACCGCTGGTTGAAATAGAATGGATCATAAGTAATGTATAGTCCTTGCCTGTTGATAAGTCGGGTTCCGAAGGTGTAGTTGATCGCAAGCTCGCATCGTCTCCGAGAGGTACCCGCGGAAGCACACAAGACGATAAACACTGGAAAGCAATCAACGAGAAAGCATCTATTACTACGAGGAAAACACGAGCAAGCATCAACACGAGACATCGCACCTACCGTCGAGAGCGGTTACTAAAAATTTAAGTGGAGTACTCGTCACACACGACGATACCGCACATTTACGGTGGTTCAAGTTGTTTAGCTACAGGTTATCAACAAAGGTTGTTAACATGGCATATCACTCAAGAAGGCATAGCACACAAACATGGCAAGAGGTGAAGCATAAAGTAAACTATCTAAGCTAGTCAATTTAAGTGGGGCACGGCCTAAACATGGCATAACACTAAGTACCCCACGAAAATTTAAGTAATTGGTACTGTTCTGTCCTAAACCATATTTAAGGTTGGTTAAAATTAGAAAACAATAGCATAAACACAAAGTACACGAAAAACTAATCAAGTTACATATAAAGAACACTCCAAACGGAGTTACGGTTAAAAAAATACAAGCAAAACAAGTTACGGGCACAATCTGCCAACATCAGGAAGCACACTTTAGAGCATTGCATAAACAGGATAATAAATGAAAACATGCTCACAAATGATATGCAATTAAAGTAGACATGACAAGTAAGACATGGCAAAAAGAATCATGCAAAAGGCATCATAGATCAAAAGATATTAAGCATGCAACATGGCATCGGAACGTTACAGACTTTCTACATACGAACGAAAGAGCACGTAAAACTCAGCAATTCATATTTTGGGCGCAACGCGATCCGAGCTACGGTTTGATCGTTATTGACGTCGCAAAATAGCTAACAACAGTAAAATTACAGGAGTTAGAAAAATAGAAAAAGAAAAGACAGGGGAAAAAATAAAAAAGAGGGATGGGCCTCACCCACTGGGCTCGGCCCATCTGCAGAGGAGGCCGGCTGCCTGCGTGGTGGCGGACTGGGCCGGGGCGCGCGGCCCACGTGGTCGTGGCCGTTGGAGGCGGCTGGAGCCGATCGGCCTCCTCCTGATCTGGTTGGCGGCGGCCGCGGCGGTCAACACTGGTGAGCGGCGTGGCGAGGCGGCGAGGGGGTTGGAGAGGCGCGGCGGTGCCGAGCTCGCAAGGGGATGCAGCGGCCGGCGTTGGTCTCCCTAGGGCGGCGCGGCGAGGTCCTGCTCGAAGCCCTCGAGCTCGGGCGACCTCCAATGGAGGGCGGCGGCTTGCTCCCGGTCTGCCGGCGACCTGCAGGGAGAGAGGACAGGGAGGGGTGAGGAATGAGAGGAAGGAGGGGAGGAGGCTGGCAGAGAGGGGAGGGGAGGCCGGGGTGGCTTGTGGCTGCCGGCAGCGGGCCGGTGGCCGGAGGCGGCGGCGGCACGGTGGAGCTCTTCACGGGCAGAGGAGAGAGGTGGAGGCTGGAGCGCATCTGGGCCGTTGGATCTCCGGATCTGACGGTCCAGATCAGATAGGGCTAGGGTTTGGAGGAAAATGGACTAAATTGCGAAAATTGAGGCTATGTTCGAGGGGGTGGCTGCAATTTTGTGGCTAGGGAAACCCTAGAAAGAGGTGGGAGTGTGGTGGTTTTTATATAGCCCAGGTGGCTGGCAGTTTGCAAAAAACATCCACGGTTTTTCTCTCACGCGCGCGGTGTTCACGTTTCTGACCGCCGGGGGTCCGCAGGACCTCCAATTCGGGTAAAACTTCGAACTGCGCGATCAGCGTGTCGAGCCAGAGGCGTTCACCTCGCGCTGGAACCTTTCTGAGAACACTTTCTGGCGCGCTATAAAAATATCCCATTTAATTATTAAACGGGGTTTTTCGTTCCGTTGGCTGAGGCTGGTCTTGTGCGGTTTTCGCGATGGTGATCGGGTGAAACCCGGTGTCGCAAAGGTCGAGTGTCAGGGTGGCAGGGGTCGGTCTCCGTCTGGTACGAGATAAGAGGGGGGCAATAATCGTCGATCTATAAATCGGGGATGCAAACACCGCAAACAAATCAGGCAATCAAACAATTCACACCGAAAACAAAATTTTATTTTTTGTGAAATCTGGGCTGTTACACCCTTGGACCATGGGTCTGTGATCAGTAGCTATGTGATGTTCTCCTCCCCTCTTTGTCTTTCATGGTTTAGTCCTCGTGAGCTGCCCTACATGATCGAGGCACATATGTAATTTTCTGCTGTTGCTATGCTGAGTTTGCTGGGATCTGGTGGATTATGAGACTATGTTCAAATTGTGATTGAGTAATATATTTGGTTTTTATCTTTTATATTTTTTTTCCTAAGTAATTCTTGCATGTTCTCTGTTGCTGTTTATTGCTTTGGCGAAGTAGTAGGTAGTGACTCCAAGAGGGAACGTTATGCTCGATTGTGGGTTCATGCCCCCCCCCCCCCCGATGACACGCTTGATTGACAGAAACATGGGTCTAGGGGATGTGCTGTTGCCACAAGGGGGAAAACAACGGTGCTTGTAACCGTGGTTGCAAGGATTCTTTACTTTATGCAAAGTGATTTTTAATGCAGTTGTTTGTTGCTTTGGGCTTACACTTTGGGTGGGGATCACAAATTAATACCAGCGAGATGTTCTGGATAGATATCTCAAGGTGGATGATTAGTAGTCGATGCAGTTGGATTTCGGTCTACTTATTTTGGCGTACCGCCCATGCTTTTGAGCCTCGTCCTTTCTTTGTAGCATAGTTAGCATTGCGGTGCGTTTTTAATCCTGTCAATTGCCTAGTTGTAATTTGTTTACCTCTCACTGCAGTTTTATCGTCTTTTGGGAGAGAGACATCACTAGTGAACATCACGAGACCCCGGTTAATATTCTCATCATTGTTTACACGCTCTTTTATTTTCCTTCTTTTACTTTCTAGTTGCTATCACCATTATCATTATTATCTGTTGCGTTGATCCTTTGTGAACAACAAGGCCGGAGAGATTGACAACCTCTCTGTACTCGTTGGGAAGCAAAGTTATTTGGGTTGTGTGCAGGTCCAGGTCAAGGAAGCAACTTTTGTCTAAAACGGTGGCATTGTTTCCTTGCCACCTACTTATCATTTCCGGAGTCCTACGGAGACAAACCCTATCCTCTACATAGGGGAAATTTTCCGCTACACTACATCTCAACCTTCCACTTGGGGTAACCAACGAGAATAGAGTATCACCGACCGGTTGCTGCCATCAGACGTTGGAGCTTTGGAGTCCAGGAGCAGGAGATCCCCGATGCCGATCACCGCAACATGGAGATCCCCGACGACCAGGAGTAGTTTGGAGGTTCCCAGGCGGGAGGCCTCGCCTTTTCGATCGTTGTTGTTTTTGTGCTAGCCTTCTTAAGGCAGATCATGTGTACCCTGTGTCTGTACTCAGATACTATTTATTCCGCTAACTTTGTGCTTTCGAGCTGTTGTATTCGATCCCTCATGGCCCCTGGCTTGTATTAAACAACTTGTATTATTTTATTTGTAGAGTTGTGTTGTGATATCTTACCATAAGTCCTTGATCTCGACCGTGTACCTTGCGTGTATGATTACTCTACACGGCTTGATTTTGGGGGCGTCACACTCACCTAAAGAGGCATGGTTTGCATGCTTTGGGCTTACACTTTGGGTGGGGCTCACAACTTAATACCAGCGAGATGTTCTGGATAGATATCTCAAGGTGGATGATTAGTAGTCGATGCAGTTGGATTTCGGTCTATTTATTTTTGTGTACCGCCCATATTTTGAGCCTCGTCCTTTCTTTGTAGCATAGTTAGCATTGCGGTGCGTTTTTAATCCTGTCAATTGCCCAGTTGTAATTTGTTTACCTCGCATAGCAGTTTTATCGTCTTTTGGGAGAGAGACATCACTAGTGAACATCACGAGACCCCGGTCAATATTCTCATCATTGTTTACACACTCTTTTATTTTCCTTCTTTTACTTTCTAGTTGCTATCACCATTATCATTATTATCTGTTGCGTTGATCCTTTTGAACAACAAGGCCGGAGAGATTGACAACCTCTCTGTACTCGTTGGGAAGCAAAGTTATTTGTGTTGTGTGCAGGTCCAGGTCAAGGAAGCAACTTTTGTCTAAAACGGTGCCATTGTTTCCTTGCCACCTACTTATCATTTCCGAAGTCCTATGGAGACAAACCCTATCCTCTACATAGGGGAAATTTTCCGCTACACTACATCTCAACCTTCCACTTGGGGTAACCAACGAGAATAGAGTATCACCGACCGGTTGCTGCCATCAGACGTTGGAGCTTTGGAGTCCAGGAGCAGGAGATCCCCGATGCCGATCACCGCAACATGGAGATCCCCGACGACCAGGAGTAGTTTGGAGGTTCCCAGGAAGGAGGCCTCGCCTTTTCGATCGTTGTTGTTTTTGTGCTAGCCTTCTTAAGGCAGATCATGTGTACCCTGTGTCTGTACTCAGATACTATTTGTTCCGCTAACTTTGTGCTTTCGAGATGTTGTATTCAATCCCTCATGGCCCCTGGATTGTCTTAAACAACTTGTATTTTTTTATTTGTAGAGTTTTGTTGTGATATCTTACCGTAAGTCCTTGATCTCGACCGTGTACCTTGCGTGTATGATTACTCTACACGGCTTGATTTTGGAGGCGTCACACTCACCTAAAGAGGCATGGTTTGCATGTGTCAAGAGATCAAGTATCTCAAAAATTCATCATACCACTCATGACTTAAACGCTAGTGTCATTATTAAGTTTGGATAATTCTTGGCATTACAATATTTCTTATAAATGATCAAACTTCTATCATCATTATAAGAATAACTCATTCATAACCGTAATGTGACCATAAAAGATATCATTAATAAAAGGAGAACAACTGAGTTGTTTCTCACTAATATGAATAATTGTCTTCGCGAGATGCAAGACAGACTAATAAATTCCACACTCAAATGATCATAAATTTATTCATATAGTTAATCAAATGGTAGATGTTGAGGGAGAGTGTTGTCGACCATCAACTATCTTGATTACCGTCAGTACACATTGTCACCTCATCCCTTCCAAAACACTCTACATGCAGTAAGTTCAAACATCGAATACATAATCAACCACAATTAGTGTTTTGTGGGGAAATAATTTTATAACTCGTATATCAAATATACTTTCTCCGTCAATGACTATTCCTGCATTGGTTCTACCTTTAAAGTTCACAACTTTAAACATGACCTCATCACAGGTGAATGATTCTCCTTCATGACATAGTCTAGACATGATCTTTGTAGCTGGGAGGAAGTGGATGCCACTTCCCGGTTATCACAAAGTAACCAGTCATTCAGTAGTCCAAGTTGTACACAAGATGTTCATGTATCTTATACGGTTTCCAAGTGACTTTCTCAGCAGGTTGTTCCTTCCATCATGGTTGAAAGAAACCCCGTCAATATACTCATTCTTCATTAATCTGATTTGCGACTAGTGTTTAAGTTCCTCTACCACGTCATACGTGTTGATGTCGTTTAACACGCACTTGCAATTAAGATTTCACAGAATGACGTATGGTATATTGGACATTCATTCATAAGTGACTGTGAGTACGATACTGATAGAGGCGAAGGTCTCCCGATGTTTCGATGAGATGGTGGAGGTCGATTATGGTGGAGACGACTTTCACGACCCGACTACGAACGTGCGAAGACGTTGCGCCTTAGAGATCGCTAAACCAACTCCGAGAGGTTATTGACCCCGTGGATGCACGATCAATCTGACCACGGAGGTCTAATTCCTGCAAGCAATCGAAAGAACAACCAAAAACTAAGAATTGCAATCTCGATATAGCGAATATAATATGAATGATTGACGAAAGTTGGGGGTTCCAATGCGGTCTTGGCCTGGTCAGATGACACAAACGAAGAACTCGAAGTTGCTGCTATGGCCAACTTAAATCTAATCCAAACTCAAGTATATATGGGGGAACAGAGGGGATTTTCGTGACACCTTGGAGGAGGGGTCCGAAAAAAACCCTTACTCGGTTTTCCCACACATACGGACTCTAAAAACAGCCTATAATGTAGTATGTCGAAATTACATGGGCCCAACCCAATAATAAGGTGATGCAGCACCTATAATTTCCCTTGGACGAAAATAATGAAGTGGCATCTCGTGTATTTCGTCCAAGCATTCATGCACGCCTGATACGTCTCAAACGTATCGATAATTTCTGCTTGCTCCATGCATGTTTTGTGTGATATTGCTATGATCTACATACACTTTCATACACTTTTGATGATATTTGGACTAACCTATTAACTCAGTGCACCCCAGTGCGAGTTTCTGTTTTCTGTTGTTTTTCTATTTCAGTTTTCCCCCATATTAGAAGTGCTCAAAAAATCGGGAAAAATTAGATAAAAAATCAGCGTGAAGGAACCTTCCGGAGTACCGAAGGGGGGCCAGGTGGGACCCACCAGGGCCCCAGGCGCCTAGATGGCGCGGCCAGGGGCCTGACCGTGCCACGGGGCGCCTGGATCCCTGGTGGCCCCCTGGCTGCCCCCTTCGCCTATTTATTCTCCGCCACGGGAAACTTCCGAAGACAGAACCCTATTTCGCAATCTCGCCTCTGTTCCGCCGCCGTCGCGCTTCCAAGATCGGGAGCACCGTCAGGACCCTTCCGGCACCCTGCCGGAGGGAGGATTGACCTCCGGGAGCTTCCCCTCCACCATGGACGCTTCCCGGATGTGCCATGAGTAGTTTCCTTTGGACCATGGGTCCGTGATCAGTAGCTATGCGATGTTCTCCTACCCTCTTTGTTCTTCATGGTTTAGACCTCGTGAGCTGCCCTACATGATCCAGGCACATATGTAATTTTTCTGCTTTTGCTATGCTGAGTTTGATGGGATCTGATGGATTATGAGATTATGTTCAGATTGTGATAGAGTAATATATTTGGTTTTTATCTCTTATATTTTTGTTCCTACGTAATTTTTTGCATGTTCTCCGTTGCTGTTTGTTGCTCTGGCCAAGTAGTAGGTAGTGGCTCCAAGAGGGAACGTTATGCTCGATTGTGGGTACATGCCCCCTGATGACACGCTTGAGTGACAGAAACATGAGTCTAGGGGATGTGCTGTGGCCACAAGGGGGAAAACAACGATGCTTGTAACCGCGGTTGCAAGGATTGTTTACTTTACGCAAAGTTCTTTTTAATGCAGTTGTCTGTTGCTTTGGGTTTACACTTTGGGTGGGGCTCGCAACTTAATACCAGCGAGATGTTCTGATTAGATTTCTCAAGGTGGATGATTAGTTGTAGATGCAGATGGATTTCGGTCTACTTATTTTGGCGTACTTCCCATGCTTATGAGCCTCTTCCTTTCTTTTTTAGCATAGTTAGCATTGCGGTGCATTTATAATCCTATCAATTGCCCATCTGTAATTTGTTTACCTCGCATAGCAGTCTTATCGTCTTTTGGGAGAGAGACATCACTAGTGAACATCACGGGACCCCGGTCCATATTCTCATCATTGTTTACAAGCTTATTTCCTTTTCAGTATTTACTTTCAATTGCTATCATTATCATTATCCCTTGTGTTTGATCCTTTGTAAACATGAAGACCTGAGAGACTGACAACCTCTCTGAACTTCGTTGGGAGCAAACTTATTTGTGTTGTGTGCAAGTCCACATCAGTTGCGCCGCTGACACCTACTTATCATTGTCGGAGTCCTACTGGTCGATACTGTAAACCTCGGTATCTTCACCCATGGAAACTTGCCTCTACGCTGCATCTCACCTTCCACTTGGGATAACCAACAAAGGGCGAGAAGCAATTATCCTCTCTCGCGTATAAAGAAAATTTCCGGCGTCGTTGCCGGGGACTCCGAGTGATAAGATAGGGGAGTTGCCCACTACCTTTTACATTTAATTTTTAGTCTTGTTAGTTTACCTTTCAGTTTTTATCTTTGTGTCCTTTATAAAAAACTACATTTTTTATTTATCTTGCTTGTAGCTGTCATTATGTCTGGTCCTTTTGCCTTTGTTGAGACAGAGGTTCTCACCTTTAAACAAAAAGGTGGTGAAAGTTTAAAAGATGCTTGGTATAGAATTAATGATTCTCAAAAAAGAGCCACCAAGAAGCAATCCACTACTATCCTGCTTAGAAATTTTTATGTTGGGATTACTCCTTGGAATAGGTTCATATTATATACTGCTATCAATGGGAATTTCCTAGAAGCTCCAATTTGGGAGTCTCTTAATGTTATTGAAAATCTTGTGGGAAATCTCCCTGTTGCTAGCATACAAGAAGATATAACTCTAGCTCACATTATGAAAAAACTTGAAAATATAGAGTTAGAAATACCAAGTATAACTAGAATAAATGAGTTGGATCGCAAGATTCAAGGGAATTTGGATAGGCTTGATAGCTCCATGCTTAAAATTGTTAAAACTTTGGAGACCATCAAATTCCATGATATGGATCCTTCTAGGATTGATAAGATTGAGGAAATCATTAATACTCTAGGAACCACCTTCTCCTCAATCAAACCAAAAATGGTAGAGACTCCGGCAAGGAGGGAACCTAAGTTCAATTATGTCCCTAAGGTTCCCCGACCCATAAATATTCCACCCATTGCCAAGGAAGCTGAAACCGTGAAAACTTTGGAAGAAATACCTCACTTTGATAAATTTATAAATGAAACTCCCATTGATTTGCCACCTATTGGTTTTATACCTAGAAGTATATTCATTAGGCCTTTATTTGAAAGACCTCTTAAGACTAGTTGTACAATTGAAGAGCTTTTTGATGATCTTGATGATGGTTCGATTGATACAACTTGATCTTTTGCCTTATGCCTAGCTTACAGGCGTAAAAGAAAGCGCTTGTTGGGAGGCAACCCAAGATGTTTTTACTTCTGTTTTTAGTGGTCTTGATGACTTTTACTACTGTAGCAACATCATTGTATCTTTATTATCAAGCTTTGTGCCAAGTTATAGCCTCATATGACAAGGGAAGCAAAAGTTGTGACATGATGTCCAGAAAACAGATTCTGTCTTCGTGACGGGAAAAATTGGATCAAATCACCAGTTCATATTTTTCAGCTGAAATGTTTACACAGCATGCTCTATACAATTGCGGAACTTTCGTATGTTCTGAGTTTTTTGATTTGAGTTGCAAAAGTACCCCTAGAAAATTCTTTACTACCTGCTGTTCTGTTTTTCACAGATTCTGCCATGTTTTGTCTCTCCGTACTTTTGCAAACCTTAATCTTGCTTTTTATTTGCAAAAACCTTTTGGCAATTTTGAGAAACAGTAGCTCTTCAAGAATATCTTTATATCCAGTGGGAAAAAATTATTTTATGAAGTGTAGTAACCTCTCTAATTAGCTTATGATGAGTTATGTATGAAGGGAGTTTTCAAGTGTGCGATGGAAGATGATGAAAGAAGATTTGGGAGTGTCAAGCGCTCAAGCTTGGGGAAGCCCCCATGCATCCCCCATAATTTTTCAAGGATACTCAAGCGTCTAAGTTTGGGGATGCCCCCATGCGTCCCCTTCTCCATCAACAATCATCGGTTCGTCCTTCGTCTCACTATATTTTTATCACTTCATGCGTTATGTGCTATGCTTGGACCGTCTCGCTGTTAGGTTTCCTTTTTAGTTTTATTTAGCTTTGCTTGATGTTCATCACAAGTTAGACCCCAGCTTACTTTGTGTGGGAGAGAAACATGCTCCACTTTCAAAATCGATAACACATCATAGGATTTTTCATGCCTATCTTTTTGCTGTTGTGTGTTCTTTATCTTTTCGTAGCTACTGCCATGTTTAGTTTTAAGTCTTAGATTGTCTTTCGAAAGAGCCTTGGATTTTGTTTAGTTTGTTGCTGGAACTCTCTTTAGTTTTCATGTTTATCTTGTTAAGAGAGTTGGTTGTTGCACTGAGTTGTGTCTTGTCTTGAAAGTAGGTAATTGATGTTGCTATTTGATTTTAGTAGTAACTTGCAATAGTTTTTAGGTATTGATGTGAGTAATGTTTGAACTTTTGGTGTCAAGAGCTCTAGCCTATTAGTGATAGGTGTCGTATTTTGGGAAATCTGTGTTTACTATCAAAATCTAGAAAACTAGTTGAGAACTCTAGCTACTAGATGGATCGCTAATGTTTGGAGGGATCGAATATTAGAGTACACTCACGTACCATGAGTCGAGGATGCGCAAGGATAACCAAACCCCCATACACTCCTCCTCGGGATACTTGTCTCTTTGTGAACCTCCTTATTGGATTGAAATTTACCGATAATAAGTGCATGAGTTCTTCGGACTAATGTAAGTATTGAAAGTTGACACTTCCACCTCCTCATATTTGCTAGCCCCTCCTGTGCCGTGCATTGCCTTCTTCTCACTCCGAGAGTTGGCGTCCACCTTCGCGGATACATCCAAACCCTTGGCATGATACGCTCTGTCATCATAAACCTCCTTATATCCTTCCTCAAAACAGCCACCATACCTACCTATCAAGGCATTTCCATAGCCTTTCCGAGATGCCATGCAACATCCACCTCTTCATTACTTGATCTTCATTTCATACATGTTCCTGCTACACTAGCAGAGGCATACATTGCATAAATCATGATAGCTACCTCTTCTTTATGATTTGAGTACCTTGTACAGTGTGACAGATCTTCTATACCCTCTTTTAAATTAGAGTGTTGCCCTTAAGTGAGGAAAAGATCCCAAAGTGGACAAAATAAAAGATCCCAAAGAGGACAAATGAGAGTTAAATAGAAAGAGCCAATGAGTCCACCAAAAAAATACAAAAAAAATAAAAAAGAGAAAAAGAAAAATAAAAAGAGAGAAAGGGGCAACACTACTATCCTTTTGAAAGATCCACACTAGTACTCCCTCTTATCCTTGTACTCCATAGAGATGATCATTCATGCATATAGCTATGTGGGGACCTTCACACTATAGAACTTGGCTTGAAAATTCCAAGGATGAGCTTCCTCAAAAGAGCTCTAGGTCTTCATGAGCGAGCAAGTTAGATGCACCCCCACTAGTTCCATTGGAGAGATTTTTAGCTCATATGTGCATCAGTTGCATGTCAATCCCTACTCCTCACATCATATCTATCATTTGGCCTTCTCGCCTATGATTGTCCTCATTTTTGTGAGCCTTTATCCCCCTTTTGTCTTCCTCCTCCACCATATTTATCTCTTTGCCATCCTAAGTGTCAACTTTCGTGCTTACACTCATCCATTGCATGAGTGATCAAAATATAGAAAAGGAGTGGATAAAATTGACTTGTACCTGGCTAGTGGTCTGGGGAAGAGTCAAGATAAGATTCCAAATAAGACCAAGTGTGAAACTTTAGTAGATTGAGTTCTCAACACAAAAATATTTTTTCTCGTATTCCGTATCCCTTTCTTGCACGCAAACAACAGTTGGAGACATTCGAGTCACGGACAGCGAGAGCTTTTGCACCTAATGTTCTTTTGTTACTTGTTTCAATGCTAATATAGACTCTTGCATGTTATGACTTGAATTGAATCACATACCTTGATTGCTTTACTTTTCAAAGTTCTTATATGGTTGCTAGCATGTCACCACAGAAATTATGCTTGTTATCATTTACCTACTCGAGGACGAGCAGGAATTAAGTGTGGGGATGTTCATACATCTCAAACGTATCGATAATTTCTGCTTGCTCCATGCATGTTTTGTGTGATATTGCCATGATCTAGATACACTTTTGATCATATTTGGACTAACCTATTAACTCAGTGCACTCCAGTGCAAGTTTCTGTTTTCTGCTGTTTTTCTATTTCAGTTTTTCCCCATATTAAAAGTGCTCCAAAAATTCAAGAAAAATCATATAAAAAATCAGCGTGAAGAAACCTTCTGGAGTCCCAAAGGGGGGCCAAGTGGGACCCAGTAGGGCCCGCCAGGGGGACGCCTGGACCCCTGGTGGCCCCCCGTCCCCTATTTAATCTCCACCACGGCAAACTTCCGAAGACAGGACCCTATTTCGCAATCTCGCCTCTGTTCCGCCGCTGCGCTTCCAAGATCGGGAGCACCGTCAGGACCCTTCCGGGCACCCTGCCGGAGGGAGGATCGACCTCCGGGAGCTTCCCCTCCACCATGGAGGCTTCCCGGATGTGTCTTGAGTAGTTTCCTTTGGACCATGGGTCCGTGATCAGTAGTAATGTGATGTTCTCCTCCCCTTTTTGTTCTTCATGGTTTAGACCTCGTGAGCTGCCCTACATGATCCAGGCACATATGTAATTTTTCTTCTTTTTCTATGCTGAGTTTGATGGGATCTGATGGATTATGAGATTATGTTCAGATTGTGATAGATTAATATATTTGGTTTTTATATCTTATATTTTCGTTCCTAAGTAATTCTTGCATGTTCTCCGTTGTTGTTTATTGCTCTGGCCAAGTAGTAGGTAGTGACTCCAAGAGGGAACGTTATGATCGATTGTGGGTACATGCCCCCTGATGAAACACTTGAGTGACAAAAATATGAGTCTAGGGGATGTGTTGTGGCCACAAGGGGGAAACAACGGTGCTTGTAACCACGGTTGCAAGGATTGTTTACTTTATGTAAAGTTCTTTTAATGCAGTTGTCTGTTGCTTTGGGTTTACACTTTGGGTGGGGCTCACAACTTAATACAAGCGAGATGTTAAGGATAGATATCTCAAGGTGGATGATTAGTAGTAGATGCAGATGGATTTCGGTCTACTTATTTTGGCGTACTGCCCATGCTTATGAGCCTCTTCCTTTTTTTGTAGCATAGTTAGCATTGCGGTGCGTTTATAATCCTGTCAATTGCCCATCTGTAATTTGTTTACCTCGCATAGCAGCCTTATCGTATTTTGGGAGAGAGACATCACTAGTGAATATCACGGGACCCCGGTCCATATTCTCATCATTGTTTACAATCTTCTTTCCTTTTCAGTATTTACTTTCAGTTTCTACCATTATCCTTATCCCTTGTGTTTGATCCTTTGTAAACATCAAGACCGGAGAGACTGACAACCTCTCTGAACTTCATTGTGAGCAAACTTATTTGTGTTGTGTGCAGGTTCGCGTCAGTTGCGCCGCCGACACCTACTTATCATTGCCAGAGTCGAACTGGTCGATACTCTCAACCTTGGTATCTTCACCGAGGGAAACTTGCCGCTACACTGCATCTCACCTTCCACTTGGGGTAACCAACTAAGGGTGAGAAGCAATTATCCTCTCTGGCGTATCAACGCCTTATGGTGGCTTCAAAGTGCGAAAATCAACACTGGAAGCTCCATTGTCCTTTCCCGCGTGTGCACCTTCTTCGCCATGCTTGATCCCGCTCCAATGACCATCCTTCTTTTCCATGCTAGGTCCTTCATTCATAAGCAAAACAAAACTATCTAATTTAGGCAGCATCATATGTCCATGAAGAGGGTAAAACTTTGTATAAAAGAGAGATATAAGCTCTTTCCAATTGAGTAGATGTGAGTTATCAAGGAGCTTATACCAATCTGAAGCTTTACCTATAAGTGACACAGAGAATAATTTCTTCATGACGAACTCCAGTGACACACCTGGAAGCTTAAATAATGAACATAGTTGTGATAAATGTAGCAAGTGTTCACCTGGATGTCTATCTCCTGCATAACGATTAGCAAAGACATGATCGATAATTCCAGATGGTATTTTGTAAGGCACAATTTCAGTAGGGGTAGGAGTGACCACCACAGTTGTGGGGAATTTTCCCATAAACAACGATCCAAGAGTAGAGGTGTCCATAAGGACAAAAGTAGCAACGGAAAAATAAAAAAAAAATTATAAATATTTCCTTACCAGCTTCACTTACTAATAGCGCTACGCTCCACGGCAACGGCTCCAGAAAACAATACTTGATGACCCTCAACTGTAGGGGATCGTTTGTAGCGTTTTCGATAAATAAGAGTGTCGAACCCAATGAGGAGAAGAAGGTATTGGTAAGTGACTTTGGTAAAGAAATAGCTGCAGGAACGGAAAGATAACTTTTTAGGGGTTTTCGGTATAAGCGACAAGAAGGTAAAAGTGAGCAAAGTAAAGAGCACTGAGGAGTAACAATTGGCCCGATCCTTTTGAGCAAAGGATAAGCCTAGCAAATGATCTTATAAAGGCTAAAGCATTCTTGAGGACATGATACACGAGATAACTTCTCGTCCCTAGTTGGTTACCCCAAGTGGAAGGTGAGATGTAGCATAGCGGAAAATTTCCCTTAGCGAAGATGCTAAGGTTGAGTATCGAACCAGTAAGACTCCAACGTCGACAAGTAGGGGGTGAAGTGAACAATGGCGCCGTTTACAACCTAAGGTTGCTTACTTCACCTGGACCTGCACACACACAGATAGCTTCGCTTCCCAACGAGTACAGAGGAGTTGTCAATTCCTCCGGTCCTGTTGTTTACGAAGGATAAAACGCACGCGATAATAATGATAGTGATAGCAATGGAAAAGTAAATACTGAAAGTAAATTTAAGGTGTAAACAATATTGCAAGTATGGACCGGGGTCCTATGATGTTCACTAGTGACGTCTCTCTCCCAAAAGACGATAAAATAGCCATGCGAGGTAAACAAATTACAGCTGGGAAATTGACAGGATTATGTGCACAAACCAATGCTAATTATGCTATAAAGAAAGTAAGAGGCTCAAAAGCATGGGCAGTACGCCAAGACAAGTAGACCGAAATCCATCTGCATCTACCTACTAATCATCCACCTTGAGATATCTATCTAGAACATCTCGCTGGTATTAAGTTGCAAATCCCACCCAAAGTGTAAACTCAAAGCAACAGACAACTGCATTAAAGAACTATGCGTAAAGTAAACAATCCTTGCACCCGCAAGTACAAGCACCATTGTTTTCCCCCTTGTGGCAACAACACATTCCCTAGACTCATGTTTCTGTCACTCAAGCTAGTCATCGGGGGGCATGAACCCACAATCATGCATAACGCTCCCTCTTGGAGTCACTACCTACTGCATGGCCAAAGCAATAAACAGCAATGGAGAACATGCAAGAATTACTCAAGAACATAAATATAAAAGAGGAGAATCAAATATATTACTCAAACACAATCTGAACATAATCTCATAATCCATCGGATCCCAGCAAACTCAGCATAGCAACAACAGAAAGATTACATATGTGCCTCGATCATGTAGGGCAGCTCACGAGGTCTAATCCATGAAGAACAAAGAGGGGAGGAGAACATCACATAGCTACTGATCAAAGACCCATGGTCCAAGGTGGACTACTCACGGTTCATCCGGGAAGCGTCCATGATGGTGGAGAAGCTCCCGGAGGTGGTTCCTCCCTCCGACAGGGTGCCGAGAAGAGGTCTTCTGGTGCTCCCGATCTTGGAAGCACGGCGGCGGCGGAACAGAGGAGAGATCGCGAAAAAGGGTTCCGTCCCCGAGGGTTTCTCGTCAAGGGGAATAAATAGGCGAAAGGGGGCAGCCAGAGGTGGGCCAGGGGCTCCAGGCGCGCCCCTTGCGCATCCAGGGGTGGGGCCGGGCCCCTCTCAGGCTCTCAGCGAAGTTTCCGTTACGCTGTTTTTTCCTATATTTTCCCAGAATTTTTCTGGTACTTTAAATAAGGGGGAAACCTGAAATAGAAAAACAGCAGAAAACAGGAACTGGCACTGGGGTGCACTGAGTTAATAGGTTAGTCCTAATAGGGTCAAAAGTGTATGGAAGTTCATCAATATCATAGCATTATCACACAAAAGAGGCATGGAGCAAGCAGAAATTATAGATACGTTTTGGACGTATCAACATCCCCAAGCTTAATTCCTGCTCGTCCTCGAGTAGGTAAATGATAAAAGCATAATTTCTTTGGTGACATGCTAACAACCATAAAAGAACTTTGTAAGTAAAGCAATCAAGGCATGTAATTCAATTGAAGTCATAACAGGCAAGAGTCTATATTTGGCATTGAAACAAGCAACATAAGAACATAAAAGTGCAAGAGCTCTCGTCGTCCGTGACTCGAATGTCTCCAAATGGTGTTTGCGTGCAAGAAAGGGGATAGGGATATACGAGAGAAAAAGTATTTTTTATGTTGAGAACTAAATCTACTAAAGTTTCACACTTGGTCTTCTTTGGAATCTTATCTTGACTCATCCCCAGACCACTAGCCAGGTACAAGCCAAAATGATCCACTCCTTTTCGACATTTTGAGCACTCATGTAATGGATGAGCGTAAGCAAGAAAGTTGACACTTAGGATGGCAAAGAGAGAAAATGGTGGAGGAGGAAGACGAAAAGGGTGTGAAGGGCTCACATCAATGAGGACAATCATAGGCGAGAGAAAGCCAAATGATAGATATGATGTGAGGAGTAGGGATTGCCATGCAACGGATGCACATATGAGCTAAGGTAAGCTCTCCAATGGAACTAGTGGGGGTGCATCCAACTTGCTTGCTCAAGAAGACCTAGAGCTCTTTTGAGGAGGCTCATCATTGGAATATACAAGCCAAGTTCTATAGTGTGAAGGTCCCCACATAGCTATATGCATGAATGATAATCTCTATGGAGTACAAGATATAAGCATTGTAAAAAATAGCGTGCTATGACAAAATAACGTGACACTAAAATATGCTATTAGCGTGCTATTTCGCGCTATAGCGTGCTATTATCGAGACATTGTACACAGATTCATTTAGCTAGGCATTGCTCGAAATGCTATAGCGTGCTATTAGCGACGCTATAACGTGCTATTTTTTTCATTGGATATAAGAGGGAGTACGAGTGTGGATCTCTCAAAAGGAATAGTAGTGTGCCCCCTTCTCTCTTTTTATTTCTTTTTCTCTTTTTTCTATTTTTTTGTATTTTTTGGTGGCCTCAATGGCTCTTTGTATTTCTCTCTCATTTTTCCTCTTTGGGATCTTTTAATTTGTCCTCTTTGGGATCTTTTAATTTGTCCACTTTGGGATCGTTTCCTCACTTTAGGGGCAACATTCTATATATTACAAACAGTATAGAAGATCTTTCACACTTTACAAAGTACTCAAATCATAAAGAAAATGTAACTATCATGATGTATGCAAATGTATGCCTCTGCCAGGATAGCAGGATATGCAATGATACTAGCGCGTCATGTAGCAATGATTAGGGCAAGGCCCAACTAGCATGCGGCTCATCGATCAAGAAAGTAGCATGTATGACATGAAGATCAAGTCATGAGAAGATGGATGTTGCATGACAATATATCTCGGAAAGGCTATGGAAATGCCTTGATAGGTAGGTATGGTGGCTGTTTTGAGAAAGGATATAAGGAGGTTTATGATGACAGAGCGTATCATGCCAAGGGTTTGGATGTACGGGCGAAGGTGGACGCTAACTCTCGGAGTGAGAAGAAAGCAATGCACGAAACTGGAGAGGCTAGAAAAATATGGGAAGGTGGAAGTGTCAACTTTCGAATACTCACATTAGTCTGAAGAACTCATGCACTTATTATCGGTAACTATCAATCTAATAAGGAGGTTCACAAAGAGACAAGTACCCCGAGGAGGAGTGTATGGGGGTTTGGTTATCCTTGTGCATCCTCGACTCATGGTACGTGAGTGTACTCTAATATTCGACCCCTCAGAAGAGTAGTGATCCATCTAGTAGCTAGAGTTCTCAACTAATTTGTAGGTTTTGAAAATAAACAAGGATTGCGCAAAATATGACATCTATCACTAATAGGCTAAAGCTCTTGACACCAAAAGTCCAAACATTACTCAAAACAACACCTCAAAACTATTGCAAGTTACTACTACAAAAGAATGGCAACCTCAATTACCTACTTCAAGTCAAGACACAAAACTCAGTGCAACAGGCAAACTCTCTAAACAACATAAACATGAAAACTCAAGAGAGTTCCAGCAACAAACTAAACAAAATCTCTGTGAAAAGATAAACATGAAAGCTAAGAGCAAAAGATGATAGTAGCTATGAAAAGATAAAGAACACACATAGCAAAGATATAGGCATGAAAAGTCCTATGTTGTGTTCTAAATTTTGGAAGTGGAGCGTGTTTCTCTCTCACACAAAGAAATCTGGGCTCCAACTTGTTATGAAAATCAAGAAAAGCTAAAGAAAACTGAAAATGAAACCTAAGAGCGAGACGCTCCAAGAATAGCACATAACGCATGAAGTGATAAAAATATAGTGAAACGAGAGACGAACTGATAATTGTTGATGGAGAAGGGGATGCACGGGGGCATCCCCAAGCTTAGACGCTTGAGTCTCCTTGAATATTTATTGGTGATGCATGGGGGCATCCCCAAGCTTGAGCGCTTGACACTTCTTAATCTTCTTTCATCATCTTCCCTCGCACACTTGAAAACTCTTCATACATAACTCATCATAATCTGATTAGCGAGGTTAGTACCCATAATAAAATAATTTTTCTCTACTGGAAATAAAGATAATCTTGAATAGATACTGTTTCTCAAGAGTGCCAAAATTTTTTTGCAAAGAAAAATCAAGATTAAGGTTTGCAAAACGAAGAAAAGGCAAAACAGGACAGAATCTGTGAAAAATAGACTAGCAGGTAGTAAAGAATTTTTTAGGGATACTTCTGCAACTCAAATAAAAAAACTCAGAACATACGAAAGTTTCGTAATTGTATAGAGCATGCTGTGTAAAAAAACTCAGCTAAAAAAGATGAACTGGGATTTTTCTGTGATTTTTCTAGTCACGAGGACAAAATCTGTTTTCTGGAAAGCATGTCACAACTTTCACTTCCCTTGTCGTATGAGGCTATAAAAGGCACAAAGCTTGAAAAGTAAAGATACAATGATGTTGATACAGTAGTAACAATCATCAAGACCACTAAAAACAGAAGAAAAACAAAAAGGAAATCCTAAATTCGTTGCGGGCTGCCTCCCGAAAGCGCTTCTTTAAAGCCATTAGCTAGGCTTAATGCAAATAGATCAAGTCTTTTCAAGAAAATAACTAGCCCGTGTGATAGACTCAAAAGGAAACTTAATCGTTTTCCTAGGGAAGTGTTCCATCCCTTTCTTGAGATGGAATTGGAATTTTATAATCCCTTCTTTCATATCAATAATAGCAGCCACGGTGCGAAGAAAAGGACGTCCCAAAATAATTGGACAAGAAGGTTCACATTCAATGTCCATTATAGTAAAATCAACGGGAACATAATTGTCATTGACAATGATAATAACATCATCTATCTTCCCCAAAGGTTTATTTACGAAAGAATCGACGAGACGAACACCAAAAGAACAAGGATCAAAAGGTTTCAATTCAAATATACCATACATTCTTTTGGGCATAACAGAGGTACTAGGTCTAACTTCACATAAAGCATATAAGGAAAAGTTATTCAACTTAATTTTAATCATAGGATCCCAACCATCTTCTAGCTTTCTAGGTATGGAGGCTTCTACCCTAAGCTTCTCCTCCCTAGCTTTGATGAGAGCATTAGTGATATGCTCCGTGAAGGCAAGATTAAGTGTGTTAGTGTGGGGGTCTCTAGACATCTTGTGAAGGAAACGAATAACTTCAGAAAGAGTGCAATTATCAAAATCAAGGTCACTACTATCAAGTAGAGTGGTAGTGGTGTCCTTTAGGCTCACTTGTTTGGTAGCTTCTATAGTTATAGGAATTTCTTCTTCTACGGTTGAGGTCATAGCATCACCATTAATAGGTCCTATGGGACTAGGGGTGCATTGGGTGCTAAGAGTTTGGATATCCTCAACCACTTGGATAGTAGCAACAGTATGTGTGACGCCCTCGATTTATGATCATGTACAGTAATCATACACGCAGGGTACATGATCGAGATCAAGGTGCCACGGTGAGAATATCACAACACAACACTAAACACAAAAGGATAAACCAAATATATTACAATGAAGGGGGTCACACGGACCCGAATACATAAGTCATACAAACATAATATCTGAGTACAGACATAGTTAGTCAAGTTTTGCCTTAATAAGGCTAGCACAAATAACATCAGAGATACAGATCGAAAAGGCGAGGCCTCCTGCCTGGGATCCACCAAACTACTCCTGGTCAACGGGAACTCGACGTCGTAGTAGGCTCCTCCTGGAATCTTTTGCTCCTGGGCTCCAACGTCGACTGCAGCGGCCGATCAGGCAAAGCGAAAAAATGGGAAATAAAGCAAGGTGAGTATCTAGCATACCCGCGAGTCTTACGTCCGCTACTAAGCATTTATGAATTTGTATCAAATGGAAAGGGGAGATTGTATTTAGTGGACTACAAGATAGAAATCAGAATAAGGATAAGAAGCTAGGCCTATCGAAGACTAGCATCTTCCGACGAGTCTTGAAGCACAAGAAGAGAATAGCCAACAGTTCAATAGCATGAATGTAATAACAATGCAGCAGAAGTTGCTGCAGCATTGTATAATAGTAAGTTTTATAGATAACAATTATACATGCCTCCGAAATCCCCTCCTCAACTTCCCTACGAGGAAGAGAAACCGGAACCAACAGTTTAATAGTAGTAGTTTGTAGTAGTAGGCTCTGGCTTCAGCATAAAGCGTCCTGTTACCGTGGACACGGCTATTCGAATAGATTATCTTCCCTGATGGGGCTGCACTACTGTTACCCTACACGCTCGGATCTCCAGGGTGGCATACACCTTTTTAGGGAATGCCCCACTGAGGCTATCCGACATGCCGAGGCCCATCCTACGACTCATCAGAGAGGTCCCCGCCGGTCTACAGTCCTAAGCGCAAGGGGGTCTTGGACCGTTGCCCCTCACCCTCCGGGTCGTTGTGTGCCAGGTGATTCCACGCAACTCTTCCAGGATGCGGATCGACCTAACCACAATGATGAGTTGGACGTCTTTCAAAGCTTTCGAACGAGACCACAATGCGGAGGGCCCACACCAAAATCCCACATGGAGGTAGTGCGTATAGGGCACGTCGACCCACTCAAGTCATCTACCTGAACCGTTAAGTCATTTTATTATTATCTGTCGGGACAACCGTTATCGTTGCCCCTTTCTCGGTGAGTCGCGAACAACGACAGTAGCCAGGACCAGCAGTAACGTCGGTGCCTGCCCTGTCGTCCCACCAACTCGTGCGGTTACCAACAAGGTGAACCGTCTCCTTACCTTGTCTCGCGTGTGCTCTTGGTAGAGCTCGACTTTCGTACAACAGGAAATCCTTCGGCCACGAACAGTACCAGGCCCGCCGCACACCGGTGGAATACACCTGACCTGTTGTTCCGCTAAGATACCCTGCGCGGGCACCGTGGGGTCACCCGACTCCTTACCTGTAGGGACAAACGTGGTTCAGTACCCTAGGACGGCTATACAGAATCAGCAACGAGTGGAGTACAAGGATTACTCCTCGATAGCTCACACTTGAGGTCGCTCGGCAGAGCCGGGGTAGGGGCCTGAAGAAGTGTCTGCTCTAAACCGTACCTGTAGCCATTGTAATGTATCGTATCCGCATTCACTACTAGACTGAACACGACCCGCTATCTAATCCTATTGACTAACAAGGCGCAGGGTTCACTGCTGAATATAATATATATAATAGGCAGCATAGGATAACGGAAGGTACAACAAGGGTGACAATGACAGGCTACGCAATTGAATAGCATTGTAACGTAGCAGCAGCAGCATATGCCTAGTGCAAGAAAAGTACGAAAAGATAGGCGATATCTGGGGAAGAGAATGGCTCTGCTTGCCTGTAAGCTCGACGGTAGAGGTATAGTCGTCGACGAAGTAGTCGATCACAAGGGCATCAGCAGCAGACGTCGAGACTACCGGACAATAAAAGAGGGGGAGAAACAATACATACAAGGAAATAATAGAATTACAAATACAAGACATGACATATGAAATGTTAACGATGCTCTAACGTTGTATGATACACGTAGCACGGAGCGGGAATTCATCCGTGGATGAACTGTCAGCTCCGGGTGATTACCGGACAGGGTGTCCGGAGGGGGAAGGTATCATGCCGGAGGTGTCATGGACATCCGACAAACGTGAGGGGGGTGTATCCGGGTTAGTTGCCCTATTCCGAACAACTTTCGTGTTCGAAATAAATTCATCCGGGTACTATAGCAGTACCGGACAATTCATCGGGCAAACGGTTCGGAGGGGGGCGGTTCGATGTTCTGTATGTTAGAGGGGTGTGGTGGGTAGACGGGTAGTGTATTCTTAACCGTTATATTTTTCTGATCAACTTTCATGTATAAGGTTTTTTCATCTGATACACGGTTTAAAATATATTGATTTTTGAAGTTTAATTAATTTTAAATCATTTTCTGGATTTCTTTTAATATTTAAATCAACATTATCCATAAGGGGTTGACTGGTCAAACAGACCAGTGGGTCCCACTGGTCAGCATCACAGTACAACAAATCATTTTATTAAATCAAAAATAGCCACTGGGCCCACATGTCATACACTGATTTTTTTATAACCCAATTTAATTAATCTAATAATCTAGTGGGACCCAGTTGTCATACTAACATGTTCTTAATTAAACATCTATAATTAGTTTAAGGGTCTGGGCCCATCTGTAAGTCTAACAGGATTACTCTGTTTATTTAAATGGGGGGGGGGGTTATGCTAATAGATGATTAGCTCTAATTAACATAGGCCGGCCCCACATGTCAGTGAAGGGGGGGGGGTTAGCCCACGGTGGCTAAGCCGAGCTCGCCGGCGGTGAGTATACAGGGAGGCACCGGCGACAATACGCACTCTAGGGACCACCATCTCGCGCGCCGTTAAGCTCTACGGGTGCCCAATACCACGCCGCGCCCGTTCCTGTAACTTGCGTGAGCTAGAGCGGACACAGGCGACGACTGCGACGAGCCGTGCGGCGGCCGGAGCACGTGTCCATGGAGGCCATGACTACGGGCGTTGGGGAGGAAAAGGGAGTGGCTCAGGAGGTGTAGTATGCTCACATCGAGCTCGGGAGCGTGCACGGGGAGGCCAAGGCGCGGTGAGGACAACGAACTTGCGCGGGGCCACCGGCGGCCGTGGCGGAGTGGCGCGGCCCGATTGCGAACACCCAGTGCCCCCCATCTCGATTCGTTCTTGGGGAAGACGTAGCCGAGCCCGAGGAATCTCCCAGACACACCGGCGTGGCTCCCAGTGGCCGGTGGCCGCGAGGACGACGGCGGCGCGACGACACAGTCCACGGGCGAGCTCAGGCGAGGAGAGGGAGGCGTGTTAATTTATTTTAGCCATTTTACAATTTTGTAAAACTTGTAATCTGCTCCAATATTACTGTTACATTTAGGACAACTGCTACAAAAAGTTTGGAGCTTTTATAAAATCATTTAATATTTGTTTTTATTAATAAATTGTTAAATTGGACTTTTCAAGCTACTGTTTGAATTGTTTGAAATATTTAAATATTGCAATAAATACCCAATGTTGGTTTAACATGGTCCACTTATTTTTAGGCATTTAACAAAATTGGTTGCACAATTTTTGAACAAAGTTTTATTTGTCACATTATTTTTAATAACAACCAAAAGGGTTTTTGGAGTGATCAAATGCAAAGATGATACAAGTGAGATTAGCAACATTAATTATCATTATCCAAAAGTGATTACTGTTACAAACACTGAGGGTGTTACAAATCTCCCCCACTACAAGAATTCTCGTTCCGAGAATTTAAGCGGTAGAGGGGAAAAGATCGGGGTATTCTTCACGAAGGCGATCTTCGCGTTCCCAAGTGGCCTCCTCCTCAGAGTGATTTGACCACTGAACTTTGAGGAACTTGATTGCCTTGTTGCGGGTTCGACGTTCAGACTGATCAAGAATGCGGCTCGGATGTTCTTGATAAGACAAGTCTTGTTGTAGTTCAAGCATTCCATGATCCACTGCTCGGATAGGATCCTTGAAGCAGCGACGGAGTTGCGACATGTGGAAGATATCGTGGACTTGGGAGTGGTTCGGCGGCAATTCCAACCGGTATGCCACCGGTCCACTTCTGGACAGGATACGGAACGGGCCAATGTAGCGAGGAGCTAACTTGCCTTTGATCCCGAAACGATGAGTGCCTCTCATGGGAGTGACACGAAGGTAAGCCTGTTCGCCGGGTTAATAGACCATTTCCTTGTGCTTGCGGTCATAGTTTCTCTTCTGGCAGGATTGGGAAACTTTCAAATGTTCACAGATAACGCGAACCTGATCTTCAGCATGCTGAATAATTTCCGGACCTATGAGAGTTCGTTCCACAGTTTCTGACCAATTCAGAGGGGTTCGACACTTACGTCCATAGAGAACTTCAAAGGGTGCCATCTTCAGACTAGCTTGATAGCTATTGTTGTACGAGAATTCAGCAAATGGAAGAGATTCCTCCCATTTCTTACCGAATGAGATGACACAAGATCGAAGCATGTCTTCAAGCACTTGATTGACTCGTTCAACTTGTCCTTGCGACTGGGGGTGATAAGCGGTGCTGAAGTTTAGGTGAGTGCCCATAGCTTCTTGGAAACTATCCCAAAATCTTGAGGTGAAAATGCTGCCACGGTCAAAACTGATCTCCAACGGAATACCATGGAGGGACACAATTCTAAAAACATACAAGTCTGCTAACTGACTAGCAGAGATAGTCTCCTTGATTGGCAGGAAGTGAGCAACCTTGGAGAACCGGTCGATGACGACAAAGATGGCATCATGACCTTTCTGTGATCGGGGAAAACCAGTGACGAAGTCCATTTCAATCTTGTCCCATTTCCATTCAGGAATAGAGAGTGGTTGCAGAGTTCCGGCGGGTCTTTAATGTTCTGCCTTGACGTGACGAAAAACGTCACATTCATTAACATAACGAGCAATATCTTGATTCATGTTAGACCACCAGTACCGCTGAAGAATGTCTTGGTATATCTTGGTACTACCAGGGTGAATCGACAAAGGGGTATCATGAGCCTATTTCATGACATCAGGGGCGTAGTTCAGGTTAGCCTTGGCTACCGGAACCACTAAACTACCCTTGAAGTACACTGCATTATCATCATTGGCATCAATAGTGAAGAATGAGGGCTCTCCGCTGGCGACACGACGCTTAATCTTCCAAATGTCAGAGTCATAATGTTGTATCGTCTTGATGCGTTCAACGAGATCTGGTTTGACAACCAGGGAGTTCACATATCCCTGCGGAACAATCTCGATGTTCAGCTTGCGAAGCTCTTCATACAGAGGTGGTTGTTGTATTTGAATTCAAGTTCACTACAGTAGGCTTTGCGACTCAGGGCATCAGCCATCACATTAGCTTTGCCAGGGGTGTAATGAATATCCATGTTGAAATCGTCTATTGTCTCGAGCCATCTTTGTTGGCGGAGATTTAGGTCTGGCTGAGTAAACAAGTACTTCAGGATTTGGTGATCGGTGTAAATATCGCAACGATTACCAACGAGGTAATGTCACCACAGCTTCAATGCATAAATTACTGCTTCCAATTCGAGATCATGCGTTGGATACTTATCTTCGTGAGAACGCAACTGGCGAGAGCCATAAGCAATCACTTTGAGCTCTTGCATTAGGACACAGCCTAATCCTTGACGAGACGCGTCACAGTAAATCACGAAGTCCTTCTTGGTATCAGGGGGAGCAAGCACTGGGGGAGAAGTGAGCTTGTCCTTGAGAGCTTGAAAACTTTCCTGGCATTTGTCTGTCCACTCAAACTTAACGCCTTTGTGAAGCAGATTAGTCAGAGGCTTGGCAATCTTTGAGAAGTTCTCGACGAAACGGAGACAATAGCTAGCGAGGCCGAGGAAACTTCTGACTTGTTTGACAGTCCTGGGAGGAGTCCAGTCAAGAATAGCCTGAATACGTTCTGGGTTTACGACAACGCCATCCTTGGAAATCACATGACCAAGGTAATTTACTTCGGGAAGCCATAATTCACACTTAGAATACTTAGCATAGAGTTTGTTTTCTCGAAGCTTTTCCAGTATAAGACGAAGGTGTTCAGCATGTTCCTCTTCATTCTTGGAGAATACCAAGATATCATTCAGATAAACCACGACGAACTTGTCGAGGTATTCCATGTATATATAGTTCATCAATCGTGAGAAGATGGCTGGAGCGTTGGTTAAGCCAAAGGACATGACAGTGTACTCGTATGAACCATAGCGAGTAATGAAAGCGGTCTTCGGGATGTCCTCTTCACGGACCCAGATCTGATGGTAACCCAACCTCAAGTCGAGTTTCGAGAACACCGTAGATCCAGCAAGTTGATCTTATAGATCGTTGATCCGAGGGAGCGGATACTTGTTCTGTATTGTTGCCTGGTTGATAGGTCGGTAATCTTGGACCAAACGGTTCGTCCCATCGCTCTTCTTGACAAAGAGCGAAGGTGCTCCCCAAGCAGAGGAACTGGGGCGAATGAATCCTTTCTGAAGTGCCTTGTCGATTTCCTCCTTAAGTTCAAGGAATTCATGTGGCGGAATCTTGTAAGGACGCTTGGCAATAGGGACGGTGCCAGGCTTCAAGTCGATGAAGAATTCGACATCTCTGATCGGGGGTATTCCCGGCAGTTCTTCTAGGAAGACGTCGAGAAAATCGCGATCGACTGGAATGTTTTCGATCCCTTCGAGAGGTGCAGCGTTCAGGGCATTCGGAGCATATATCTGGTTCTCGGCATGTTGAATCATCTGGGCTGAATAGTAGACTATCTGGCCAGAGGGGTGCGTTATTCGGACTTCCTTAACGTCACAATCGATGTGAGCCTTATGTGCTCTCAGCCAATCCATACCAAGAATGAAGTCTATGGTAGTTACCTTGAGGACCATGAGCGATGCAGGGAACACTAATCCTCCAATGTCAATACGGTTGTTGTGGGCTGTCATCGAGGTCTCCCACTTGGATCCTGGAGAACTGACCAACAGGGGAGAGTACATGCGCTCCAATGGTAATTCTTGCTTGAGTGCAAATGGCTCAGACACAAAAGAATGTGATGCTCCTGAATCAAACAGAACAGAAGCTGGTACTGAATTAACAGGGAGGGTTCCCATCACGATAGTCGGATCCTTTCTAGCCTTCTAAACATCAACATGATTGGCATGGCCCTGTACAACAACGGACGGCTTGGTATGGGTGTTTTTGAAACGACGGATTCGACAACTCTTCATACGGTCAATAGGGGGATGTGACGCATCCTGAGACTGAATCGGGCGACAGTTGATAGCACGGTGACCTGGTTGCCCACAATTGTGACATAATCCATCATTCTGGGGAGGAGCCATAATATTGGGCTGTTCAGTCGGAATCGTTAGCTGTCTCGGAGGCGGAGGCAGACGAGGTGCAGCATAAGACGGCCTTGGCGTTGGTGCAGGCCGGTGAAAAACATTGTGCGGGAGACAGAATCGAAGTTTCTGAACGGGCCGACCCGAAGATGGGCCAGCATCTCGAGCACGCTTGAGCGACTCATGGTGCTTAGTCAGAGCAGTTTCGACTTGGAAAGCCTTGCTGACAAGGGTCGCAAAGTCCGCACAATCATGAAGGACAAGTGCGAGCTCTATTTCAGGATGCAGTCCTTCTCGAAATCTCTCCTGTTTGCGAGTGTCGGTGGCGACGTCTCTCTCAGCGTAGCGGGACAACTCAAGGAACTTCCTATGATATTCATCAACAGTTGTCTGGCCCTGACGGAGTTGGCGGAAATCCTCCTTCTTCTGGTCCATCAGATCTTGAGGAAGGTGCCATGCACGGAAAGCTAACTGGAATTCTTGCCAAGTGGTTACAGTTCCATCTGGCAGCGCAAGCCGGTGGCTTTCCCACCACTGAGCAACTGGACCCCTCAGATGATACGTCACAAAGGTGAGGTAACTGGAAGGGGCAACAAAAGCTGACTCCATCTGAAAAGCAATATCACGGAGCCAATCATCGGCATCCATAGGATTGACGGAGCTACGAAAGGTGGACGGACTGAGGTGCACGAACTCCTGCAGTGTTATTGGGGATTTCTGAGTTGAAAGCTGGGTCATTACTCCGGCCATAAACTGACGGTTCAGATCAAACTGTTGCAGTACTGCGGCCATATAAGGTGGAGGTGGGGGATCGTCAGCCATCCTGCCTGAACAGCAGGGGTTAGTTCAGACAAAGCGTTTGCAAGGATAAGAAGTCATACATGATGTAGTATGAGCAATGAACGAGAAGTGCAGTAGATACACAATAATAGTCATATAGACATACAGATCATTGCACATAGTCGGTCAAAATCGGATAGTGTAACGTCTTAGAAATTAAGGAAAAAGGACTCAGTAGGCGGCGCGCAGACCGCGGTAAGGATTACACGACGCGACATAGCTTCCGATATGTCAATCACGCCGCAAGAAAACTGTTGGCCACAAGAGTTAATGCCAGAGGACGCGCGGCCTGCCTAGAATGAGAATGGGATCCGCGGTCCGGGACCTGGGGTAGAACTCCTGCGACACAACTCAATCAATGAGGTAGCACCAGAACGCCGGTTGGAATCAAGAGAACTTGATCCTAATGTCAGAGTTTGTAAAACTTACCAGCAAGGATAAGAGAGTAGATTCCCAGAGCATAGGTACGAAGAAAAGGATCCTAATACCATAGATATCACTCGTAGTGACATCAATGTGGGCCCGTAAGCCAAATATTAAGTTAGCAAAATACTTTTTCAAAGTCTAGACTGAACATTCGACCAGGTAGTGGTTGGGTGGCTTCCTACAGGCAGTCGGCTTTGATACCAACTTGTGACGCCCTCGATTTACGATCATGTACAGTAATCATACACGTAGGGTACATGATCGAGATCAAGGTGCCACGGTGAGAATATCACAGCACAACACTAAACACAAAAGGATAAACCAAATATATTACAATGAAGGGGGTCACACGGACCCGAATACATAAGTCATACAAACATAATATCTGAGTACAGACATAGTTAGTCAAGTTTTGCCTTAAGAAGGCTAGCACAAATAACATCAGAGATATAGATCGAAAAGGCGAGGCCTCCTGCCTGGGATCCACCAAACTACTCCTGGTCAACGGGAACTCGACGTCGTATTAGGATCCTCCTGGAATATCCTTCTCCATGGCTCCAACATCGACTGCAGCGGCCGATCAGGGAAAGCGAAAAAGGGGAAATAAAGCAAGGTGAGTATCTAGCATACCCGCGAGTCTTACGTCCGCTACTAAGCATTTATGCATTTGTATCAAATGGAAAGGGGAGGCTGTATTTAGTGGGCTACAAGATAGAAATCAGAATAACGATAAGAAGCTAGGCCTATCGAAGACTAGCATCTTCCGACGAGTCTTGAAGCACAAGAAGAGAATAGCCAACAGTTCAATAGCATGAATGTAATAACAATGCAGCAGAAGTTGCTGCAGCATTGTATAATAGTAAGTTGTATAGATAACAATTATACATGCCTTCGAAATCCCCTCCTCGACTTACCTTCGAGGAAGAGAAACCGGAACCAACAGTTTAATAGTAGTAGTTTGTAGTAGTAGGCTCTGGCTTCAGCATAAAGCGTCCTGTTACCGTGGACACGGCTATTCGAATAGATTATCTTCCCTGCAGGGGCTGCACTACTATTACCCTACACGCTCGGATCTCCATGGTGGCGTACACCTTGTTAGGGAATGCCCCACCGAGGCTATCCGACACGCCGAGGCCCATCCTACGACTCATCAGGGAGGTCCCCGCCGGTCTACAGTCCTAAGCGCAAGGGGGTCTTGGACCGTCGCCCTCACCCTCCGGGTCGTTGTGTGCCAGGTGATTCCAAGCAACTCTTATAGGATGCGGATCAACCTAACCACAATGATGAACTGGACGTCTTTCAGAGCTTTCAAGCGAGACCACAACGCGGAGGGCCCACACCGAAATCCCACGTGGAGGTAGTGCGTATAGGGCACGTCGACCCACTCAAGTCATCCACCTGAACCGTTAAGTCATTTTATTATTATCTGTCGGGACAACCGTTATCGTTGCCCCTTTCTCGATGAGTCGCGGACAACGACAACAACCAGGACCACCAGTAACGTCGGTGCCTGCCCTGTCGTCCCACCAACTCGTGCGGTTACCAACAAGGTGAACCGTCTCCTTACCTTGTCTCGCGTGTGCTCTTGGTAGAGCTCGACTTTCGTACAACAGGAAATCCTTCGGCCACGAACAGTACCAAGCCCGCCGCACACCGGTGGAATAGACCTGACCTGTTGTTCCGCTAAGATACCCTGCGCGGGGACCGTGGGGTCACCCTACTCCTTACCTGTAAGGAAAACCGTGGTTCAGTAACCTAGGACGGCTATACAGAGTCAGCAATGAGTGGAGTACAAGGATTACTCCTCGATAGCTCACACTTGAGGTGGCTCGGCAGAGCCGGGGTAGGGGCCTGAAGCGGTGTCTTCTCTGAACCGTACCTGTAGCCATTGTAATGTATCATATCCGCATTCACTCCCAGAGTGAACACGACCCGCTATCTAATCCTATTGACTAACAAGGCGCAGGGTTCACTGCTGAATATAATATATATAATAGGCAGCATAGGATAACGGAAGGTACATCAAGGGTGACAATGACAGGCTATGCAATTGAATAGGATTGTAACGTAGCAGCAGCAGCATATGCCTAGTGCAAGAAAAGTACGGAAAGATAGGCGATATCTGGGGAAGAGAATGGCTCTGCCTGCGTGTAAGCTTGACGGTAGAGGTACGATCATCGACGAAGTAGTCGATCACAGGGGCATCAGCAGCGGACGCTGAGACTACCGGACAATAAAAGAGGGGGAGAAATAATAAATACACATCAATAGTAGCAATACAAATACAAGATATGACATATGAAATGTTAACGATGCTCTAACGTTGTACGATACACGTAGCACGGAGCGGGAATTCATCCGTGGATGAACTGTCAGCTCCGGATGATTACCGAACAAGGTGTCTGGAGGGGGAAGGTATCATGTCGGAGGTGTCATGGAAATCTGACAAACGTGAGGGGGGTGTATCCGGGTTAGTTGCCCTATTCCGAACAACTTTCGTGTTTGAAATAAATTCATCCGGGTACTATAGCAGTACCGGACAATTCATCGGGCAAACGGTTCAGAGGGGGTGGTTTGATGTTCGGTATGTAGAGGGGTGTGGTGGGTATACGGGTAGCGTATTCTTAGCCATTACATTTTTCTGATCAACTTTCATGTATAAAGTTTTTTCATCTGATACACGGTTTAAAGGATATTGATTTTTGAAGTTTAAATCAATTTTAAATCATTTTATGGATTTCTTTTAATATTTAAATCAACATTATCCATAAGGGATTGACTGGTCAAACAGACCAGTGGGTCCCACTGGTCAGCCTCACAGTACAACAAATAATTTTATTAAATCAAAAATAGCAACTGGGCCCACATGTCATACACTGATTTTTTTATAACCCAATTTAATTAATCTAATAATCTAGTGGGACCCAGTTTTATACTAACATGTGCTTAATTAAACATCTATAATTAGTTTAAGGGTCTGGGCCGATCTTTAAGTCTAACATGATTACTCTGTTTATTTAAATGGGGGGGGGTTATGCTAATAGATGATTAGCTCTAATTAACATAGGCCCGCCCCACATGTCAGTGAAGGGGGGGGGGGGTAGCCCACGGTGGCTAAGGCGAGCTCGCCGGCGGTGAGTATACAAGGAGGCACTGGCGACCATACGCACGCTAGGGACCACCATCTCGCGCGGCGTTAAGCTCTACGGGTGCCCAATACCGCGCCGCTCCCGTTCCAGTAACTTGCGTGAGCTGGAGCGGACACATGCGACGACTGCGACGTGCCGTGCGGCGGCCGGAGCACGTGTCCATGGCGGCCATGACTACGGGCGTCGGGGAGGAAAAGGGAGTGGCTCAGGAGGTGTAGTATGCTCACATCGAGCTCAGGAGCGTGCACGGGGAGGCCAAGGCGCGGTGAGGACGACGAACTTGCGCGGGGCCACCGGCGGCCGTGGCGGAGGGGCGCGGCCCGATTGCGAACACCCAGTGCGCCCCGTCTCGATTCGTTCTCAGGGAAGACGTAGCCGAGCCCGAGGAATCTCCCATACACACCGGCGTGGCTCCCAGTGGCCGGTGGCCGCGAGGACGACGGCGGCGCGGCGACGCAGTCCACGGGCGAGCTCAGGAGAGGACAGGGAGGCGATGGGGGGGGGAACTGGGATGGCGCGGCTAGGGTTATGGCGAGGGGGCGCAGGGGGGCGGCCTCTTAAGCTCGCTGGGGAGCGCCCGATGGCCGCCACGACATTGGTCGTCGCCGTGGCCGGCGGGATGGTGTCCACGGGGGTGGGGATGAACAGGGGGTTAGGGAAACGGTTGGGGGTGGGCTAGTGGGCTGGGTGGCCCAAGGGATAGGGGAATGGGCCTGGGGGTGGGGTGGGCTTCTGCCCTCCTTTGGTTTCTTTTATTTTTTCCTTTCTTTGTTGTATTTGTTTTCTATTTTAATTTATTTTAGCTATTTTACAATTTTGTAAAACTTGTAATCTTCTCCAATATTATTGTTACATTTAGGACAACTGCTACATAAAGTTTGGAGCTTTTATAAAATCATTTAATATATGTTTTTATTAATAAATTGTTAAATTGGACTTTTCAAGCTACTGTTTGAATTGTTTGCAATATTTAAATATTGCAATAAATACCCAATGTTGGTTTAACATGGTCCACTTATTTTTAGTCATTTAACAAAATTGGTTGCACAATTTTTGAACAAAGTTTTATTTATCACATTATTTTTAATAACAACCAAAAGGGTGTTTGGAGTGATCAAATGCAAAGATGATCAAAGTGAGATTAGCAACAGTAATTATCATTATCCAAAAGTGATTATTGTTACAGACACTGAGGGTGTTACAGTATGGTGTGTAGGAAGGCTCTTAATTCTATCTTCTTCCTCCTTTTCTCTAGCCCATCTCTCTTTAAGTTTAGCCATCATCCTAATGTTCTCATTAATTTGCAATTGGATAGCATTCATAGGAGTGACCTTCCTCTCCTCAAGGGGAGAATTTCTAATTTTAAGCAGTTCTACTTCGTGGGCTAAATTGTCTACCTTCAACGAGAGGTTATCTAGTTTGTCTAGTTTTTCCTCTACACTCTTGTTGAAGGATTTTTGGGTAGTGATAAAGTCTTTAAGCATACTCTCTAATTCAGAAGTGGAGTTTTTGGTGCTAGGATAAATGTTGTTGTTCCCATAGTTGTTGGAGGGGAACGGTCTAGGATTGCTACCAAAGTTACTCCTATAAGCATTGTTATTGAAGTTGTTTCTAGAGATAAAGTTCACATCTACTTGATCCTGAGCAATCAAAGAATTTAAAGGAACATTTTGAGGATCAATAGGAGATTGCTTGGTAAGTAGAGACATAATCAAGTCAACTTTTTCATTTAGGGAGGAGATCTTCTCGACAGAGTTTACCTTCCTACCTGTTGGAGCTCTTTCGGTGTGCCATTGGGAATAGTTGGTCATCATCTCATCGAGAAGTTTTGTGGCAGCGCCAAGTGTAGTTGACATAAAGGTTCCTCCAGCGGCCGAATCTAGCAAGTTCCGCGAGGTAAAGTTCAAGCCTGCATAAAAAGTTTGGATAACCATCCAAGTAGTCAAACCATGCATAGGGCAATTCTAAACAAGAGATTTCATGCGTTCCCAAGCTTGAGCAACGTGTTAATTATCCAATTGTTTAAAATTCATAATAAAGCTCCTCAACTGGATAATCTTAGCAGGGGGATAGTACTTCCCGATAAAAGCATCCTTGCACTTATCCCAAGAATCTATGCTATTCTTAGGCAAGGATTGAAACCAGATTTTAGCTTCATCCCTCAAGGAGAAAGAAGAAAGCTTAAGCTTACCAATATCACCATCTACTTCTTTGTACTTTTTCATATCACAAAGCTCAATAAAATTATTTAAATGCAAAGCAGCATCATCTCTAGCACCAGAGAATTGATCTTTCATAACAAGGTTCAGCAAAGCAGGTTTAATCTCATAAGAAGGTGCTGAAGTAGCAGGTATAGCAATAGGAGTGCAGATAAAGTCATTGTTGTTGTGACTAGTGAAGTCACACAACTTGGTGTTATCAGAGGAACCCATAGTAGCAGCAAGCTAGATATCTATTTTTTTGATTTTTGATAAAAGACACTAAAGCAAAAACTGAAAGGTAAACTAACAAGACTAAAAGGCAAAGATAAAAGATAGTGTGCAACTCCCCTATCTTGAAGAGTGGAGTCCCCGGCGACGGCGCCAGAAATTTTCTTGATACACGAGATAACTTCTCGTCCCTCGTTGGTTACCCCAAGTGGAAGGTGAGATGTAGCGTAGCGGCAAATTTCCCTTAGCGAAGATGCTAAGGTTGAGTATCGAACCAGTAGGACTCCAATGTCGACAAGTAGGTGGTCAAGTGAACAATGGCGCCATTTACAACCTAAGGTTGCTTACTTCACCTGGACCTACACACACACAGATAGCTTCGCTTCCCAACGAGTACAAAGGAGTTGTCAAATCCTCCGGCTTGTTGTTTACAAAGGATAAAACGCACGGGATAATAATGATAGTGATAGCAACGGAAAAGTAAATACTGAAAGTAAATTGAAGGTGTAAACAATATTGTAAGTATGGACCGGGGTCCTATGATGTTCACTAGTGATGTCTCTCTCCCAAAAGAAGATAAAATATGCGAGGTAAACAAATTACAGCTGGGCAACTGACAGGATTATGTGCGCAAACCAATGCTAATTATGCTATAAAGAAAGGAAGAGGCTCAAAAGCATGGGCAGTACGCCAACACAAGTAGACTGAAATCCATCTGCATCTACCTACTAATCATCCACATTGAGATATCTCACCCAAAGTGTAAACTCAAAGCAACAAACAACTGCATTAAAGAACTTTGCATAAAGTAAACAATCCTTGCACCCACAAGTACAAGCACCGTTGTTTTCCCCCTTGTGGCAACATCACATCCCCTAGACTCATGTTTCTGTCACTCAAGCTAGTCATCGGGGGGCATGAACCCACAATCATTCATAACGCTCCCTCTTGGAGTCACTACCTACTAATTGTCCAAACCAATAAACAGCAACGGAGAACATGCAAGAATTACTCAAGAAGATAAATATAAAAGAGGAGAATCAAATATATTACTCAATCACAATCTGAACATAATCTCATAATCCATCGGATCCCAGCAAACTCAACATAGCAACAGCAGAAAGATTACATATGTGCCTCGATCATGTAGGGCAGCTCACGAGGTCTAATCCATGAAGAACAAAGAGGGGAGGAGAACATCACATAGCTACTGATCATAGACCCATGGTCCAAGGTGGACTACTCACGGTTCATCCGGGAAGCGTCCATGGTGGTGGAGAAGCTCCCGGAGGTGGTTCCTCCCTCCGGCAGTGTGCCGGGAAGAGGTCTTCTGGTGCTCCCGATCTTGGAAGAGCGGCGGTGGCGGAACAGAGGAGAGATCACGAAAAATGGTTCCTTCCCCGAGGGTTTCTCGTCACGGGGAATAAATAGGCGAAAGGGGGCAGCCAGAGGTGGGCCAGGGGCTCCAGGCGCCCCCCATGGCACGGCCAGGGGTGGGGCCACGCCCTCTGGCCGCCTGGGGCCCCCCTGGCCCCCTCTGGCCCCTCTCGGGCTCTTTGAGAAGCTAACGGTACGCTGATTTTTCCTATATTTTCCCGGAATTTTTCTGGTACTTTAAATAAGGGGGAAACCTGAAATAGAAAAACAGCAGAACACAGGAACTGGCATTGGGGTGCACTTAGTTAATAGGTTAGTACAACTATGATCAAAAGTGTATGGAAGTTCATCAATATCATAGCAATATCACACAAAAGAGGCATGGAGCAAGCAGAAATTATAGATACGTTTTGGACGTATCAGGACACACGGGAGAAATAGTCATGTGCTTTCGTCATATTCCTTATCGGTACTATGTGTCATGTTAATAAGTGCTGAGTTGGTGGATCTATGCTAGTGCACCCTCTAGACTAAGATAAGTGCACTCTTATGATTAAACACCTTGGAATCATCCTCAAATACAAGATAGTAATTAAGGCAAAAGCCTAACCATAGAAATATGATCGATGATCCATTGTTCCCTTGTGCAAAAGAGTATGAACCGGGGTTCATGTTTCTGTCACTCCGGCAACCCACTGTAAGAATTCTTTGTGCACAATGTATTCCCCTAGGTCCTTAATAAGGCGAAGTGTTGAGTGTTCGACTCACACAACACCACTAGGAAAATAACAACACAACTTAAATATCAAACAACACATATTACTTCAACATCATATGACTACTAACAACTAGACTTCTCCCATGTCCTCAAGAACTAAGGTAACTACAAACAAGGTATAAAAGAGATCATGCTCAGTGGTGAGAAATATATGATAAACAATCTGGACACAATGATAATTCTCCAACAAAACTCAATAGCATTCATCACACGGTAGTAATCAACACCGGTAGAGTAGAGACGATAGATAGTACGGATTACAACACAAGATAAACTTGTGAGGTGAGATTGGATGGTGGTGGAGATGGTGCTGATGTTGGGGATGATGTTGATGATGATCTCGATGATGCCCGTGACGATGGTGATGACAATGGCGACGATCTCCCCTTCCGGGAGGTGTTCTCCCCGGCGGAATCTGCCCGCCGAAGATGTCTTTTCTTCTCTGTAGGTTTACGCCACGGAGCGGCGGCAGAACTCCGGAAACGCTCTCTCCTTTAGGGTTTCTGATATATGTGCGATATATAGGCCAAAGGGGGGATCCGGGAGTGGTCCCAGGGCCCAAGGCGCCCTCCCGGCGCGGCCAGGGGCGGGGCCGCGCCGGGTGGCCGCCTGGGCACCCTGTGGCCCCTCTTCGGTGTATCTTCGTTAATTCTTTGAAAAATGCCCTCCATCGATTTTCAGGTAATTTGGAGGTGTTCTTCTTAAGCAACTCAACGTCCACTTTTTACCGCTGAATTCTATGTCTGTTGCTTCGGCATCGGAAAGTTGCAGACTGTGTAAAATAAGCCAAAACAACATAAGAACAACATCATAACATGAAATATATCAATGAAGAAGAAAGAATTACTATATAGAATAGTGATGCATTTGGGACGTATCAACTCCCCCAAGCTTAGTCCTCGCTTGTCCCCAAGTGATACGTCCAAAACGTATCTATAATTCTGCTTGCTCCATGCATGTTTTTTAGTCTTGTTAGTTTATCTTTCAGTTTTTATCTTTGTGTCTTTTACTAAAATTTAGAAAAAAAAATTAGTATTTATCTTGCTAGCTGTCATTATGTCTGGTCCTTCTACCTTTGTTGAGATAGAGGTTCTCACCTTTAAACAAAAGGGTGGAGAAAGTTTAAAAGATGCTTGGTATAGAATTAATGATTCTCATAGAAAATCCACCAAGAAGCAATCCACTACTATCCTGCTTAGAAATTTTTATGTCGGGATTACTCCTTGGAATAGGTTCATATTAGATACTGCTATCAAAGGGAATTTTCTAGAAGCCCCGACTTGGGAGTCTCTTAATGTTATTGAAAATCTTGTTGGAAATCTCCCTATTGCTAGCATGCAAGAAGATATAACTCTATCTCATATTATGAAGAAACTTGAAAAGATAGAGTTAGAAATACCAAGTATAACTAGGATAAATGAGTTGGATCGCAAGATTCAAGGGAATTTGAATAGGCTTGATAGCTCCATGCTTAAAATTATTAAAACCTTGGAGGTCTTCAAATCCCGTGATACGGATCCTTCTAGGATAGATAAGACTGAGGAAATTATTAATACTCTAGGAACTACTTTCTCCTCAATCAAACCAAAAAAGGTTGAGACCTCGGCAAAGGGAACCTAAGTTCAATGTCCCTAAGGTTCCCCGACCTTAAAATAGGCCACCTATTGCCTAAGAAGTTGAAACCATGAAAACTTTGGAAGAAATACCTCTCTTTGATAATTTTATAAATGAATCTTCCATTGATTTTCCGCCTTTTGGTTTTCTCCCTAGAAGTATCTTCATTAGGAATTTATTTGAAAGACCTCTTAAGACTAGTTGTAAAATTGAAGAGCTTTTTGATGATCTTGATAATGATTCGATTGATACAACTTGATCTTTTGCATTAAGCCTAGCTAATGGCTTTAAAGAAGCGCTTTCGGGAGGCAGCCCGCAACGAATTTAGGAGTTTTTTTTTGCTTTTGTTGTGTCTTGATGATTGTTACTTCTGTAGAAACATCATTGTATCTTTATTTTTCAACTTTGTGCCAAGTTATAGCCTCTTACGACAATGGAAGTAAAAGTTGTGACATGCTGTCCAGAAAACAGATTCTGTCCTCGTGACCAGAAAATTTCCATAAAAATCCCAGTTCATCTTTTTGAGCTGAACTTTTTACACAGTATGCTCTATACAATTACGAAACTTCCGTATGTTCTGAGTTTTTTGATTTGAGTTGCATAAGTTCCCCTAAAAAATTCTTTACTACCCGCTGTTCTGTTTTTCACAGATTCTGCCACGTTTTGTCTCTCCTTACTTTTGCAAACCTTAAGATTGCTTTTTCTTTGCAAAAACATTTTGGCACTCTTGAGAAACTGTATATCTTCAAGAATATCTTTATATCCATTGGAGAAAAATTATTTATTAAGGGTACTGACCTCTCTAATCAGCTTATGATGAGTTATGTATGAAGGGAGTTTTCAAGTGTGTGATGGAAGATGATGAAAGAAGATCCAGGAGTGTCAAGCGCTCAAGCTTGGGGATGCCCCCATGCATCCCCAATAAATATTCAAGGAGACTCAAGTGTCTAAGCTTGGGGATGCCCCCGTGCATCCCCTTCTCCATCAACAATCATCAATTCGTCCTTCGTCTCACTATATTTTCATCACTTCATGCGTTATGTGCTATGCTTGGAGCGTCTCGCTCTTAGGTTTTATTTTTAGTTTCTTTAGCTTTGCTTGCTGTTCATAACAATTTAGGTCCTGTCTTACTTTGTGTGGGAGAGAAACACGCTCCACTTTCAAAATCTAGAACACATCATAGGATTCTTCATGCCTATCTTTCTGCTGTTGTGTGTTCTTTATCTTTTCGTAGCTACTGCCATGTTTAGTCTTAGTTTTAGTTTGTCTTTAGCAAGAGCCTTGGATTTTGTTTAGTTTGTTGCTGGAACTCTTTTTAGTTTTCATGTTTATCTTGTTAAAGAGAGTTGGTTGTTGCACTGAGTTGCGTCTTGTTTTGAGAAGTAGGTAATTGAGGTTGCTATTTAATTCTAGTAGTAGCTTGCAATAGTTTTGAGGTATTGAGTTCAGTAATGTTTGAACATTTTGTGTCAAGAGCTCTAGCCTATTAGTGATAGGTGTCGTATTTTGGGCAATCCGTGTTTATTTTCAAAACCTACAAAACTAGTTAGAACTCTAGCTACTATATGGATCACTACTCTTCTGAGGGGTCGAATGTTAGAGTACACTCACGTACCATGAGTCGAGGATGCGCAAGGATAACCAAACCCCCATGCACTCCTCCTCGGGGTACTTGTCTCTTTGTGAACCTCCTTATTAGATTGAGAGTTACCGATAATAAGTGCATGAGTTCTTCGGACTAATGTAAGTATTGAAAGTTGACACTTCCACCTTCCGATATTTTTCTAGCCTTTCCCGTGCCGTGCATTGCCTTCTTCTCACTCCGAGAGTTGGTGTCCACCTTTGCCGGTACATCCAAACCCTTGGCATGATACACTCTGTCATCATAAGCCTCCTTATATCTTTCCTCAAAACAGCCACCATACCTACCTATCAAGGCATTTCCATAGCCTTTCCGAGTTACATTGCCATGCAACTTCCACCTCTTCATGACTTGATCTTCATGTCATACATGTTCCTGCTACACTGGCAGTGGCATACATTGCATACATCATGATAGTTACATCTTCTTTATGATTTTGAGTACCTTGTAAAGTGTGGAAGATCTCCTTTACCTTCTTGTAAAATAGAGTGTTGCCCTTAAGTGAGGAAAAGTTCCCAAAGTGGACACATGAAAAGATCCCAAAGAGGACAAATGAGAGTTAAATAGAAAGAGTCATTGAGGCCACCAAAAAATACAAAAAAAATAGAAAAATAGAAAAAAATAAATAAAAAGAGAGAAAGGGGCAACACTACTATCCTTTTGAGAGATCCACACTAGTAGTCCCTTTATATCCTTGTACTCCATAGAGATGATCTTTATGCATATAGCAATGTGGGGACCTTCACACTATAGAACTTGGCTTGCATATTCCAAGGATGAGCCTCCTCAAAAGAGCTCTAGGTCTTCATGAGCGAGCAAGTTAGATGCATTCCCACTAGTTCCATTGGAGAGCTTCCTAGCTCGTATGTGCATCCGTTGCATGGCAATCCCTACTCCTCACATCATATCTATCATTTGGCATCTCATGCCTATGATTGTCCTCATTGATGTGAGCCTTTCTCATCCTTTTTGTCTTCCTCCTCCACCATATTTCTCTCTTTGCCATCCTAAGTGTCAACTCTCGTGCTTACGCTCATCCATTGCATGAGTGCTCGAAATATCGAAATAGAGTGGATCAAATTGACTTGTACCTGGCTAGTGGTCTGGGGACGAGTCAAGATAATATTCCAAAGAAGACCAAGTGGGAAACTTTAGTAGATTGAGTTCTCAACACAAAAATATTTTTTTCTCGTATTCCATATCCCCCTTCTTGCACGCAAACACCATTTTGAGACATTCGAGTCACGGACAACGAGAGCTCTTGCACCTAATATTCTTTTGTTACGTGTTTCAATGCTAATATAGACTCTTGCCTGTTATGACTTGATTTGAATGTCTAACCTTGATTGCTTTACTTTTCAAAGTTCTTATATGGTTGCTAGCATGTCACCACAGAAATTATGTTGTTATCATTTACCTACTCGAGGACGAGAAGGAATTAAGCTTGGGGATGTTGATACGTCCAAAACGTATCTATTATTTCTGCTTTCTCCATGCATGTTTTGTGTGATATTGCTATGATCTAGATACACTTTCATACACTTTTGATCATATTTTGACTAACCTATTAACTCAGTGCACCCCAGTGGCAGTTCCTGTTTTCTGCTGTTTTTCTATTTCAGTTTTCCCCCATATAAAAAGTGCCAGAAAAATTCGGGAAAATTCAGATAAAAAATCAGCGTGACGGAAGCTTTGAGAAGAGCCCGGGAGGGGCCAGAGGGGAGCCAGGGGGGCCCAGGCGGCCACCCGGCACGGCCCCACCCCTGGCCGCGCAAGGGGGGCGCCTGGGGCCCCTGGCCCACCTCTGGCTGCCCCCTTTCGCCTATTTATCCCCCGTCACGGGAAAACTCCAGAAGCAGAACCATATTCCGCGAACTCGCCTCTGTTCCGCCGCCGCCGCGCTTCCGAAGATCGGGAGAACCAGAAGACCTCTTCCCGGCACCCTGCCGGAGGGAGGATTGACCTCTGGTAGTCTCCTCTCCACCATGGATGCTCCCCGGATGTCTCGTGAGTAGTTTTCCTTGGACCATGGGTCCGTGATCAGTAGCTATGTGATGTTCTCCTCCCCTCTTTGATCTTCATTGTTTAGACCTCGTGAGCTGCCCAACATGATCGAGGCACCTTTGTAATATTTCTGCTATTGCTATGTTGAGTTTGATAGGATCTGATGGATTATGAGATTATGTTCAGATTGTGATAGAGTAATATATTTGGTTTTTATCTCTTATATTTTTGTTCCTAAGTAATTCTTGCATGTTCTCCGTTGCTGTTTATTGCTTTCGCCAAGTAGTAGGTAGTTACTTCAAGAGGGAACGTTGTGCTAGATTGTGGGTTCATGCCCCCCGATGACACGCTTGAGTGACAGAAACATGAGTCTAGGGGATGTGATGTTGCCACAAGGGGGAAAACAACGGTGCTTGTAACCGCGGTTACAAGGATTGTTTACTTTACGCAGAGTTCTTTTTAATGCAATTGTCTGTTGCTTTGGGTTTACACTTTGGGTGGGGCTCGCAACTTAATACCAGCGAGATGTTCTGGATAGATATCTCAAGGTGGATGATTAGTAGTAGATGCAGATGGATTTCGGTCTACTTACCTTGGCGTACTGCCTGTGCTTTTGAACCTCTTCCTTTCTTTTGTAGCATAGTTAGCATTGCGGTGCGTTCATAATCCTGTCAATTGCCTTTCTGTAATTTGTTTACCTCGCATAGCAATTTTATCGTCTTTTGGGAGAGAGACATCACTAGCGAACATCACGTATCCCGGTCCATATCCTTATCACTGTTTCCACACTACATTTACTTTTCTGCATTTACTTTCAAGTTGCTATCATTATCCCTTGCGTTTTATCCTTTGTAAACAACAAGAACGGAGAGATTGACAACCTCTCTGAACTTCGTTGGGAACAAAGTTATCTGTGTCTGTGTGCAGGTCCGCGTCAGTTGCGCCGGTGACACCTACTTATCATCTCTGGAGTCCTGCTGGAGACAAACCTTGGTATCTTCACCGAGGGAAAACTGCTGCTGCACTACATCTCAACCTTCCACTTGGGGTAACCAACGAAGGGGGCGAGAAGCCATCACCAAGCGAATGCTGAGCTCGGTAAAGCTGTCCACAAATTTAGAGAGTGAAGTGTCGATAAATAAAATACGGAAGAGAAAGCATCAAAGTTTCTTCAGCAAACTCAAACATCCTCAACAGCAACCTCAACTCATAAGGTCCTTATGAGAAAGTAATAACAATTATAATCAAAAGTAGGGCTGAGAAAACTCATCAAATTATGGCAAACATATCCTTGGTCAAAGGACAACTAATAATTTTTACTTTTGCTCTTTCTGAATAAGATGAAACAAATTGACGGTTTTGAAAGGACATGTTATGAGTCATGAAGTGCAAATGCTAACACAAAGGAAGATGTTTGCTCGGCAAAAGCTTTCGCAAGCAACTTACTTATCAAAAGATAATGTCAACGATGATATGGCATGGCAAAACTTAATGCAACATTATATGGATGAATCCTCATCAGCATCAAGCGTCTGTTCTCTTTGGGAAAGGAGAGAAGTAGGAAAACTGACTCAACATAAAAGTAAAGGAAATCCCTTGTTAAAGGCAAGCAGGGAAAACTCATGTGCTATCCTTAAATCAAATAGAATGAAAATAATTTTTGGGAGGAGCATAGTTTGTCAACGAATTCTAATAGATAGCTCAATTACTTCTCAAGATGGACAAGTTTCGAGGAACGGATCCCAAGCGGGGACGATCACATCCCCTTAATCTCCTTTTTTTATCACTACCAAAGTTTCTGATTTCTCATAGACCGAGCGTGAAGGAGGGTTTGTTTGTTATATTATCTTTCGAGCTGGGCACACTCATGCCAGTTCCTCCTCGTATTATGGGTTTGCAGATTAGACATGCAATCCCGGGGTAAAACTTGTCCAACTTAAGAAGATCATGAATTACCTACTTCCTCATGAGCTAAACAAGAGGCACAAAATAGAAGATTTTGAACATTTAAGGATAACACATAAATTCTATACTTATAAGAGTGGTAGGGGAATACCACGAATAGGAAGGTATGGTGGACTCATATGGGAGGTAATGGTTTCAGGGTATGGATGCACAAGGAGAAATCTTCTAGGCAAAGAGTTTGGCTAGCAAAGGCTTTGAGAGAACATACCATTGATGCTAACTTAGATACAAAACATATAAAGCATAAACATTAAGGTAAGCATAACACATCAAGTTGTCTTCCTTGTCAACATAACACTTCAAGCATAATAACATAAAGGTTTTGGCTATGTCGCTACTTGAGAAAACATGCATGTTGTTAAGACCAAAGCTATGTTTGCCAAAATTAAATAAAGTTTTCAAAGCCATACCTGATATAAGGTCAATACTCCCCATAAGAATCATCATATAAGGTCGATTGCGTGAAGAGAATACCGAGTGCAGCGAAGGAACCAATAGACTTCTCATTAATATTACAATATAGACGACTCCACACTCACGGATACAAACTCTCCACAGAAGGAGTGATAGACCTCAATGCAAACACCTATTTCATATAATAACTTCCCTAGACATGATACGACTCTACTTGACTCTAATAAGACTAAGATAAAGGTAAAGATACCGGGCACTCCCCAAAGCTTGGAACAAGCTGAAGGAATGCCATTACCCAAGGAGATTTACTCCTCATTCTTATTGTGGTTGTTGTTGATGTAGTCGTGGACGATGCGCTTCCATGGTAGAGGTTCTCCGGTCCCATGAGAGGTTTCAGTCTCCAAGATCCTGCTTCCAGCACCTAAACCCATGCGCATAAACTTTAGTTCATACTCATAGTTCTGGTTGTGCAGATCATAGATCTGCCCTTGGAGATCATCAATTCTTTCTTCTGCCGCGGTGATGCTTGACCACATCCCCCTCAAATCCTTCTTGTAGAACGTATTTAGCTCGTTGATGAGGTCGAAGTTGGCTTCAACATCCCACTCAACCATCTTCTTGTACTTGAAGACTTCTTGCTCCATCTCTTCTAGCCTGGCCTCGATGCTCCCCTCCTTGACAGGTTCCTTTAGATCTTCTTGGTGAAGGTCACCATCCTCCAACTGTACGGTTCGAGGATGGTTCTTCACCTGAGCAAGGTAAGGGTTGATGACGTTGACGACGAACTTGTCCTTGCGGGAACTTGGGGAAGCCATGGAACCTAGGTCTACCTAAAAGATTTCCTAGCAGAAATAGACCGAGAAGAAAACATGCGAAATCGAGAGATACGGTGTCGGGGCTATCCGGGAAAATATATAGCAAAAATTTCTGCAACATATGGAACGAAACGAGCCAAAGTGGAGTCGGAGACGGGCTTCGAGGTGCCTAGGCGTCCTCCCGGGGCGGCAAGGGGGTAGGCCGCGCTAGGGGGGTACTTGGGCCCCCTGGAGCTCCTCTCCGGCTCCAATTAGGCTCTGAATTTTCTATATTTTGCAAAAACGCGTAATCTGGAACTTTTATGGCGGTTTGTGATGTTTCCTTACCGTAATACATACCTTTTCTTATTCTTCTTCTGTCGGAGTCTGAAACGGGGTTGCAACATATTCTTCATGATTAGTTGTGTGTATTATATTTACATCCACATTGACGGGATCTCCCGCCATGTAATGCTTGAGTCTTTGCCCATTCACTACTTGAGGTTTGGTGCCATCAAAATTGTTAATCTTAATCGCACCTGACCGGTAGACTTCTTCGATATTAAATGGCCCTTCCCATCTGGAAAGTAATTTACCTGGAGAAAACCTGAAACGGGATCTAAACAATAAAACTTTATCACCAACATTAAATTCACGTTTCAGGATCCTTCTATCATGCCACTTCTTTACCTTTTCCTTGAAAATTTTAGCGCTCTCGTAAGCTCTACTTCTCCACTCATCTAGAGAAGTCAAGTTCATGAGACGCTTTTCACCGGCTAACTTCGGGTCAGCATTAAGCTCTCTAACAACCCAGAAAGCTTTATGTTCTAATTCTAATGGAAAATGACAAGCCTTTCCATAGACCATCTTATATGGGGACATGCCCATGTGGTTTTTGTAAGTAGTTCTATAAGCCCACAGAGCATCCCCTAACTTCTTTGACCAGTCCTTTCTAGAACTGTTGACTGTCTTTTGCAAGATCAACTTGATCTCTCTATTGGTGAGCTCAACATGCCCACTAGTTTGAGGATGGTACGGTGAAGCAATCCTATGATTGACATCGTACTTTGCTAGAGCTTTTCTAAATGCTCCATGCGTGAAGTGTGATCCTCCATCAGTCATAAGATACCTAGGTACACCAAACCTAGGGAAAATTACATCTTTGAGCATTTTCAAAGATGTCTTGTGATCAGCACTCTCAGTGGGGATTGCTTCAACCCACTTGGTCACATAATCAACAACTACTAAAATGTGAGTGTACTTGTTTGAAGGAGGAAAAGGACCCATAAAATCAAAACCCCAGAAATCAAAAGGATCAATCACTAGTGAGTAATTCATAGGCATCTCATTCCTCTTACTAATATTACCAACTCTCTGACACTTATCACAAGATAAAACATAATTTCTAGCATCTTTAAAGAGAGTAGGTCAATAAAAACCTGATTGGAGAACCTTATGTGCGGTCCTCTCACCGGCGTGATGTCCTCCATAGGGACTGTCGTGACATTGCTTGAGAATGTCCTTCTGCTCATGCTCCGGTACGCATCTTCTCACGATCTCTTCAGGACCTTCTTTGAAAAGATGAGGGTCCTCCCAAAAGTAGTGCCTCAAATCATGGAAGAACTTCTTCCTTTGCTCAAATGTTAAACCTGGAGGCAAATACTTTGCAACGATAAAATTAGCATAATCTGCAAACTAAGGATCGGAGAGAGATTGTACTTTTACAACGACAAGTTGCTCATCTGGAAAACTGTCGTTGACTGGGATGGGGTCATGCGGTAAATCTTCCATCCTTGTAAGATTGTCCGCCACCGGATTGTCTGCTCCTTTTCTATCAACAATCTGGAAATCAAATTCTTGAAGAAGCAGTACCCACCTGATGAGTCTTGGTTTAACATCCTTCTTCGCCATAAGGTACTTAAGAGAAGCATGGTCAGTATGAATAATAACTTTTTAATCAACAATATAAGGCCTAAACTTATCACAAGCAAATACTACTGCTAAGAATTCGTTCTCAGTAGTAGCATAATTCTTTTGAGCATTATCAAGGGTCTTGCTAGCATAATGTATAACATTCAATTTCTTATCAACCCTTTGTGCTAACACAGCTCCAACAACAAAAGCACTAGCATCACACAAAATTTCAAATGCCAATTTCCAGTCAGGTGGTTGTACTATAGGAGCGGTTATCAAAGCTTTCTTAAGAACTTCAAAATCCTCCTTACACTCTTCATCAAATACAAAAGGAACATCCTTTTGGAGAAGATTAGTGAGGGGTCTCGAGGTCTTAGAAAAGTCTTTGAAAAATCTTCTATAGAAACCAGCATGACCGAGAAAACTACGAATACCTTTAATGTCCCTTGGATAGGGCGTCCTCTCGATAGCTTCAATATTCGCCTTGTCCACTTCAATTCCCCTCTCGGAAATCTTGTGACCACGCACGATCCCTTCGTTAACCATGAAGTGACATTTTTCCCAATTTAGAACTAAGTTCGTATCCTCGCATCTCTGCAAAACTTTATTAAGATTGTGGAGACAGTGGTCAAAGGAAGTTCCATAGACGGAGAAATCGTCAATGAAGACTTCCACAATCTCCTCACAAAAACCATGAAAAATTGCAGACATACATCTCTGAAAAGTAGCAGGTGCATTGCATAAATGATACGTCCAAAACGTATCTATAATTTCTGCTTGCACCATGCCTCTTTTGTGTGATATTACTATGATATTGATGAACTTCCATACACTTTTGATCCTATTTGGACTAACCTATTAACTCAGTGCAACCCAGTGCCAGTTCCTATTTTCTGCTATTTCTCTATTTCAGGTTTCCCCCATATAAAAAGTGCTCCAAAAATTCGGGAAAATCCGATAAAAAATCAGCGTACAGGAAGCTTCGGGAATCACCGAGGGGGGGGGGCAGAGGGGACCCACCAGGGCCCCAGGCGCCCTCCCGACGCGCCCTAGGGTGGGGCCGTGCCAGGGGGCTGCCTGGACCCCTGGTGGCCCCCTGGCTGCCCCCTTCACCTATTTATTCCCCGTGACGCAAAAACCCCGAGACGGAAACCCTACCGGAGGGAGGAATCACCTCCGGGAGCTTCTCCACCATCATGGACGCTTCCCGGATGAACCGTGAGTAGTCCACCTTGGACCATGGGTCTATGATCTGTAGCTATGTGATGTTCTCCTCCCCTCTTTGTTCTTCATGGATTAGACCTCGTGAGCTTCCCTACATGATCGAGGCACATATGTAATATTTCTGTTGTTGCTATGCTGAGTTTGCTGGGATCCGATGGATTATGAGATTATGTTCAGATTGTGTTGAGTAATATATTTGATTCTCCTCTTTTATATTTATGTTCTTGAGTAATTCTTGCATGTTCTCCGTTGTTGTTTATTGCTTTGGCCAAGTAGTAGGTAGTGACTCCAAGAGGGAGAGTTATGCATGATTGTGGGTTCATGCCCCCTGATGACTAGTTTGAGTGACAGAAACATGAGTCTAGGGGATGTGAGTTTACACTTTGGGTGGGATTCGCAACTTAATACCAGCGAGATGTTCTGGATAGATATCTCAAGGTGTATGATTAGTAGGTAGATGCAGATGGATTTTGGTCTACTTGTCTTGGCGTACCGCCCATGCTTTTGAGCCTCTTCCTTTCTCTATAGCATAATTAGCATTGGTTTGCGCACATAATCCTGTCAATTGCCCAGCTGTAATTTGTTTACCTCACATGGCTATTTTAACGTCTTTTGCGATAGAGACATCACTAGTGAACATCATAGGACCCTCGGTCCATATTTCCAATATTGTTTACACCTTCAATTTACTTTCAGTATTCACTTTTCCGTTGCTATCACTATCATTATTATCCCGTGCGTTTTATCCTTTGTAAACAACAAGGACGGAGGGATTGACAACCCCTTTGTACTCGTTGGGAACAAAGTTATCTGTTGTGTGTGCAGGTCCACGACAACCGCTAATCTCTGGCGCCGTTGTCACCTTCCTGTCGTTGCCGGAGTCCTACTGGAGACATACCTCGGTATCTTCACTGAGGTAAATTTGCTGCTGTCTACATCTCAACCTTCCACTTTGGGTAACCAATGAGGGGCGAGAAGTAAACTCTCGTGACATCAAAGCAATTTCTGGCGCCGTTGCCGGGGATTCCGAAGCGCAGCAAAAGAGTGGTCCCGCCAACCGCCCAATTTCTGGCGCCGTTGCCGGGGACTCCACTCTTCAAGATAGGGGAGTTGCACACTATCTTTTATCTTTGCTTTTTAGTCTTGTTAGTTTACCTTTCAGTTTTTTCTTTTGTGTCTTTTATGAAAAACCTAAAAAATAGTTGCTACCTTTCTTCTCTATCTTTCTCTTCCTACTCATGCTATCTTCACCATGGGTATGGAACCACCCAAATATGGAAGGATGGACATGTTTCACTTGGATCATCTTCGATCAATTTGTGCTCGCGCTAAAAACCCAACCGACTTGGTTGAGGGAAAATCATTAGATGAGCATGCTCATTATACGCAGCACCGACTATCTCAGAAAGGGAAACACTTATGGGACCAAATACAAACTTCTTATTGCTATGCTGAGTGTATATGCCACATTTATGATTTTACTTGCTGCTCTAATATAGAGCATAAACACTTTCCTTTCCAATGTGAGTTTAATGAAAATGAGATCCTATCTTCTTATACCAAAGGTGTTTATGATTACTTTGATGTTGAAAAGATTGAAGAGTATGTTGCTTTTAAAGGTGCTTATGAGATTGCTTCTTTGATTGAAAAGTATCACGATACTATTTACAAATCTGAAAACTTTGCAGTTCTTGCTTATTGCTTCGAGAATTATAATTCCAATTATTATATTGAGGATTTAAAAAATAAAATGTTTGCTTCCCTAGAAGAGGCTAATGATTGCTTTGATGAGGAATCCCATGATTCCGAGGACTCACTTGATACATCCCTTTCTGATGATTTTGATACTTGCTTTGTTGATGGCCATGATGCCACTATGGATGATGCTTACAAAGACAAACTTGCTATAGTTCCTTATGTTAAGCATGAAATTGTTGTTGTTGTACCCACACTTGATTGCCCTATTATCCCTTTGAAATCTCCAACTTCGGAGAATTTTTCTCTTATCAAGGCTCAATGTGATGGGTTGCATCTATCTTATCGTCCTAAAAACCGTGTTAAAAACTATACACGTTTGCTTGTAGGTCATGAACAACATGATTTATGTTATAGTTATATTCTTGATGTTGTTCATGATACTACTGAAAATTATTTTGAGAGAGGGAAGTTTGGTTGTAAAAACTTCCATATTACTAAAACTCCTCTCTTTATGTTGAAATTTTTGAAGATGTTCTTGTTCCACCTTCCTATGCTGGTTTTATTGTCTTATAAGATGCCTATGCATAGGAAGTGGGTTAAGCTTAAATGTGTTTCAAATTTGCTTCTTGATGCTCTCTTTTGCTTCAAATTCTTATTCTTATGAGAGCACCTTTTATAATCTTTAAGCCTAGCTAATGGCTTTAAAGAAGCGCTTTCGGGAGGCAGCCCGCAACGAATTTAGGATTTCCCTTTTGTTTTTATTCTGTTTTTAGTGGTCTTGATGATTGTTACTACTGCAGAAACATCATTGTATATTTACTTTTCAAGCTTTGTGCCATTTATAGCCTCATATGACAAGGGAAGTGAAAGTTGTGACATGCTGTCCAGAAAACAGATTTTGTCCTCGTGACGGGAAAAATCACAGAATATTCCCAGTTCATCTTTGTGAGCTGAATTTTTTACAAAGCGTGCTCTATACAATTACGGAACTTTCGTATGTTCTGAGTTTTTTTATTTGAGTTCCACAAGTATCCCAAAAGTATGCAACAGGTTTAGCATCTTGTAATAACACACCTCCCAAACCAATCCCACTAGCATCGCATTCAAGCTCAAAAGTCTTATGAAAATCAGGAAGTTGGAGCAAAGGAGCATGTGTTAACTTATCTTTAAAAACCGTGAAGGCTTCTTCCTGTGCAATACCCCAAGTAAAAGGCACATCCTTGTGTGTAAGCTCATTGAGAGGTGCAACAATGGTGCTGAAATCTCTCACAAAACGCCTATAGAATCCAGCGAGGCCAAGAAAACTCCTCACTTGTGTGACCGTTTTGGGCTGCGGCCAACTCTCAATCGCCTCGATCTTGGATTTATCAACCTCAATTCCCTGCGGAGTAACAACATAGCCAAGAAATGATACTCGGTCGGTGCAAAAGGTGCACTTCCAAAGGTTACCAAACAAACATGCATTACGTAGAGCAATAAAAACAACACATAAATGATCCAAATGTTCCTCCAAAGATTTTCTATAAATCAGTATATCATCAAAATAGACTACCACAAATCGTCCAATGAAAGCATGTAAAACCTCGTTCATTAATCTCATGAAAGTGATAGGTGCATTAGTTAACCCAAAAGGCATGACTAAACACTCATATAGTCAAAACTTAGTTTTAAATGATGTTTTCCATTCATCTCCTAATTTCATGCCATTTTGATGGTATCCACTACGCAAATCAACTTTGGAAAACATGGTAGAGCCACTTATTTCATCAAGCATATCATCTAACCTATGAATAGGATGATGATAACAAATAGTAATATTATTAATAGCTCGACAATCAACACACATACGCCACGTTCCATCCTTTTTTTGGCACTAATATAACAGGAACAACACAAGGACTAAGGGATTCACGTATATAACCTTTGTCGAGTAGCTCTTATACTTGACACTGAATCTCCTTCGTCTCCTCCAGATTGGTATGGTATGGCGCACGGTTGGGCAGCGAAGCACCGAGAATTAAGACAATCTAATGCTCAATCCCTTGAATAGGTGGTAATCCCGGTGGCACGTCTTGTGGAAAGACGTCAATAAACTCCTGCAAAAGGTCAGTGACAATAGGAGGCAAAGAACGAGGCAATTACTCAAATGAAAACAAAGCTTCTTTGCACACAAAAGCATAGAACCCATATTGACTAACATCCAAATCCGAAATATCAACCTTAGTAGCAAGAAAAGTTGGACTGGTGAATTTAATTTCATTAGAAACAACAGATGAAGATTTGCTATAAGTCTTATGTTCTTGCTCAAATTCTTTAGCTGCAATCTTATTTTCACTCTTATTTTTCTCCTGTTTAGCTTTACTAGCTCTAGCAAGATCATCTTTCACAATTTGTTCAGGAGATATAGGAAGTAAAGCAATATTTTTATTGTGATGAACTAGAGTTTTCCTATCAAATTTCCATGGTCTACCAAGTAAAAGAGAGCATGCTTGCATGGGTACCACATAAGAATCAACATAATCAGCATATGCAGCAGTGCTAAAGTGCACACGAACAGAACGCGTTACCTTAATCTTACCACTATTGTTAAACCACTGAATATAGTACGGATGAGGGTGTGGTCCTGTGGTGAGAGATAGCTTCTCCACCAACTCCATGCTAGCCAAGTTGTTGAAAGTCCCTCCATAATTAATGATGCGAACCGAATGTTCTTTCACCACTCCCTTTGTGTGGAACAAATTATGCCTCTGGTTTTTCTCGGCCTTCGTTACCTGCACACTTAACACATGTTGAACAACCAAACTAGCATATTTATCCGCATCATCAGCATCCATATACTCTATATCATGAGTCGCATCATGGGAACCCTGTTCCTCATTAGCAATGAGGACTAAAGTCTCCTCATCATAGTCACTCGCTGACTCATACCCACCATCCACCATATAGTCATCACACGCTTGGAGGGACAGTCTTTTGGTAAGTGACCGCCGCCTTGGCACATGCGGCATATAATATCACGATCTCGTGTTTGCCCTGTGGATTCCATGGATGATGAAGCACTCGCTGCTGGACCACTGTATGTACCCTTGAATGGTGGCGGTGGCTGTTTTGGTGGCTCCCTATAAGAGTTAGTGGCTGAAGTAGGTGATGGTGCAGCAGGACGTGTAGAAGGCCCACGCGATGTCCATGATGTATTTCGTCCTGCAGAAAAGTTAGGTATCGTAGCGGCCTGTCGATCCCGCACTTCACGTTCAGCTTTACAAGCAAGATGAAACAAACGAGTGATAGTAGTATAGTCCTTGTATTCTAGAATAGTTTGTATCTCCTTGTTTAAGCCACCCATAAAACATGCAAGCATAGCTTCATTATCCTCTACTAGGCCACATCTAATCAATTCAGTTTGTAATTCCTGATAATATTCCTCTACAGAATTTTTCCCTGTCTCAAACGCTGTAATTTTTGTAGCAATTCACGTTGATAATAAGGAGGAACCCAACGAGTACGCATAGCATCTTTTAAAGGAGCCCAGGTAGTTGGAATATTTTTAGCATGCAATCTACAATGTTCAAACCACCAAATAAAGGCAAACCCTATGAATTCACAAACAGCAGCAGTAACACGTCTATTCTCAGGATATTGTAAACATGTAAAGTGTTGTTCGATTTCTAACTCCCTAGTAAGATAAGCATCAGGAATATATCTACCCTCAAATGGCTTAAGATTCAATTTCAGTTTAGGCACATGTTCATCATCGCGTACCTGAGGGGGTGGTTGGTGTCGACCTTGTCGAATGTTGGGACGTGGACATTCAGCTGGCTGTTCATAGGGAGCTTCCTGTTCCACCTCCTCCTCGTAATCACCCTCGTAGTTGTCGTACTGGCCGACTTCAGAAGAAGAAGCAGCATCCGCAGCAGCAACTGCAGCGACAGGAGCACCAATACGAGCAACTTGTCCGCTCGGAAACAAAATACGCCGTGCACGTCCTTGAGGCGGTGGTTGTGCCGGAGCGGTAGCAGGCTGTCGGGGTAGGCGTGCGATCAACTCCGTAAACTTGGCGTCGAGCTTGGTGTCGATCATCTTCTCCACACCATCAATTGCCTCTGTAAATCGGTTCTCAATGTCATGCACCTATTCAGAAATCATACGTGCAAATTTATCATGTAGCTCCTGGTTTGTCATGTTCTCCCAATCGGGCGCGTCCTACACCTCGTCATCGTGTGATCCTGGCATGGTTAGAAGAAATAGAAAACACACAAAAAATATGATCCTACTTCTATGAATGGGATGTGGTGTGGTGGAAAACACAAATCCATCAAGCTTTTCTTTTGTTCTTACCGATTCATAGCTAGAAGCAGGTGGTGATGTACAACCAACGGGTCAAGACTCTCAAAGATGTTGTAGAGAAATGGCACGGAGGTGTCAAACGCACGATGTAGAATATATGTGGAGCTGTAGGAAGGCTGAAAAGTATGGTAGCGAAAGCTCAACAGTAATCAAGACAGAGATGCAAAGCTGAATAAACACTCAACATTGGTACTGTGCTGATCCTAGGCTAGACCGTACTAGAGACGCAAGCCTAAAACACCAACGAAAGCACGACGCGGCACGTAAACAACTGAGAAGCACACTGAATTTTTTTCATTTTTCTCCTTTTTTGCGAAAAAATCACTATAATGGCAAGTGTCTCAAAACTTTCCCGCTGTCCTAAACCCAGGATAGGCACAAGATGACTATTGACACTTTTGGAACTTTTTGTGACAAGGTGTGGCACTCTTTGCTGGCGTCTAAAAGAAGTTTCCGTTAACTAGGGGGAGAAACTTTTTGGGTATTTTTCTTTGGAAATCACCCCCTTCTACGTACGACAAAAGTTTGGTGAAATCCGACTCTAACAACTCAAAACTAAACTAGGTCGTGATGGTGTATATGGACTCGGATTGGAAGAATGTGGTGGTGTATATGGACTCGGATTGGCGGAACGTGTTGGTGTATATGGACTCGGATTGGCGGAGCGTGGTAGGAGGACTATTGTGCGGCGGCAGCGTGACAAATTGTGATCAGAAATCGAAACTCTAAGGGAACTAGACTCTCAGATCAGCAACTTGACACAACGATGCAACCGCAAATTCAACAAAGAAAGTACTGAAAATAAAACTGGACAAAGGCTAGGACTATCTTGGGACGTGATGATCTAACTCTAAATTTTTTTGGCTTTTTCGTGGACTGTAGGTATGAAGAACAGAACTAATCTAGACTACGAAAAACTAGTAAATCTCACCGAGCAACTGATGACCCTCAACTGTAGGGGATCGTTTGTAGCATTTTCGATAAATAAGAGTGTCGAAGAAGAAGGTATTGGTAAGTGACTTTGGTAAATAAATAGCTGCAGGAACTGAAAGATAGCTTTTTTAGGGGTTTTCGATATAAGCAACAAAAAGGTAAAATAGAGCAAAGTAAAAGGCACTGAGGAGTAAAAAGTGCCCCAATCCTTTTTGAGCAAAGGATAGGCCTAGCAAATGAACTTATAAAGGCTAAAGGCTAGGCCTCTCCTTTGCCACAAAGGATTGGGCCACTTGTTACTCCTCAGTGTCTCTCACTTTACTCTCTTTTACCTTTTTGTTGCTTATATCGAAAACCCCCAAAAGTCATCTTTCAATTCCTGCATCTATTTCTTTACCAAAGTCACTTACCAATACCTTCTGCTCCTCGTTGGGTTAGACACCCTTATTTATTGGAAACGCTACAAACGATCCCCTACAGTTGAGGGTCATCAGCGTTCTTGACGACACACGGGAGAAATAGTCACGTGCTTTCGCCATATTCCGCATCGGTACTATGTGCTCTGTTGATAAGTGTTGATTGGGTGTTTGCTTCGCCGAATTATTAATCGGTGAATATTCCCCCCATATTTCTCGTATCGGATGCGTGTCCGGACCCCGACCACCATGGCACACGACCTTTGTGGCACCGGGTTTCACCTGAGCACCGTCGCGACAACCGGCACAAGACCAGCCCTCGCCATCGGAACGAAAAACCCAATTTAAATAATTAAATGGATTATTTTGTTGGGAGTCGGAAAATATTCTCGGAACGGTGTCGAAGTGAGGTAAAACTGACGGGATCGACGCGCTAAGCGCGTGGTTTGAAATTTCGTCCGAATCGGAGTCCGTACGTAGCCTCGGCGGTCAGAAACGCGTAACGTAGGAGCGGGTACAAAATTAGGGGTATTTTCGTCATCCGCTAGACCAACTAGCCTATATAAGGACCCCCCCTCCTTTTCCCCATGGCATTAGGGTTTCCCTCCCTGGAAAATTGCAGCCACCCCCTTGATCTATCTCAGATCTGCCTCCCCACAACCTCCAACCCCGAAACCCTAGCCGTCTCCTCTTCCTAGCCATCGGATCTGCTAGTGGATGGTCCAGATGGAGGCACGTAGCCCCAACCAGCGTCCATCTCGAATCGGGCCCCGCAGAGCCTGGCTCCACCGTCGTCGGGCCCGTCTCAGCCCGTATTCGCGCCGCCGCCTCGAGCCACCCATGGAAGCTCCTCCTCCCGCACGCCCTGGACGCCCACGGCCGACGCCCGCCCCAAATCCGACGAGAAACCGCCCCGGCAAGCCGCGCCTCCGCCGCTAGGTCGCCACCCCTCACTCACCTCTGCTCTCTCATTCCCCCCTCACCTCTTCTTCTCTCCAGGAGCAGCCGCCGGCCTGCCATGGATGGCCTCGAGCCGAGCTCGACCCCGCTCCACCACCGCCCCAGGACCTCGCCGCGCAGCCCCTTCGCCGGATCCGGCAGCACACCCCTCCACGCCGCCTCTGGACCCGCCTCGCGCCGCCATGCCGTAGCCATGCCTCGCCGGCGTGCGCCGGCGGTCGCCGGAATGGCCTCCGCTGCCCGATCCCGATCTGGATCGAGGGTCGTTCGTCGCTGGCGCCCGTGGTGGGCCGGCGTAGCGTAGCCGCGGCCCAGGATCTCCAAGCAGGCACGCGGCCTCCCCTCCGCACCGGGCGAACTGCTGCTATGCCTCGCCACCTCCGAGTTGGGCCTTGGCCCAGGGTCAGTGCCCCCTCTTTTTTTGCTGCTGCATTTTATTTGGGCCGGCCCATGAGTAGAACTCGCCCGTGCGTGGTTTAGTATCCAGCGCCCCCATGGTTTGCCCAATAGCTTCAGATTTGGCCCAGTAGACCCTTTATTTTTTCCGGTTTTTTTATAAAATGGGAGATTATAATAGATTTTTGCGATGCCCGTATATTTTAGCTCGTAGCTCGGATCGCGACGCTTTAAACATAAACTTGCTTATAATTTTGTGTAGATTAATAAAATGTGTTCCTTTGCCATGTTTGACTTTGTTTACATGTTGTTTTACTACTAATTAGAACATTGCCACTGTAAATGTTATCTGCCATAACTTTTTAACCGTTGCTCGGATAGAAATGTTTCTTATATGTAACTTGACTAGAATTGCATGTAGATTGTGTTTATGATGCTCTTGCTTGCTGATAAAAAATATGGTTTAGGGAAAAACAGTACCAAACGTTATAATTTTTCGTGGGGTAAATAGTGAGAAGCATGCTTAGGAGTTTACCCCACTTAACTTGACTAACATAGATAGTTTACTCTTGCTTCACCTCTTGCCATGATTGTGTGATATGGCATGCTTGAGTGAGATGACATGTTAATAACCTTTGCTCATGTTGTGAAGCTAAACAACTTTAACCATCATAAAACGTGCGGTACCGTCGTGTGTGACGGATATTCCACTTAACCTATTAGTAACCGCTCTCGACGATAGATGCGATACCGTGCATTGTCTCGTGATACCTTCTTGATGTTGGTTGCTGGTGATTTCTTCGTAGTAATAGATTCTTGTTCGTGATTGCTTCATAGAAATAGATGCTTGCTCGTCATTTGCTTTCCAATGTTTACTTCTTGTGTGGTCCCGCGAATACCCTCGTTGACGGTGCGAGCTCGCGATCGCTTACACCTTCGGAACCCGACTTATCAATAGGCAAGGACTATACATTACTTATGATCCATTCTATTATAACCAGCGGTTTGCATGCTATCTAGGTTAGGTTCGATGTTTGATCCTACCACATGTGTACAGCCTCTCTCAAACCGATACAGCCATGTCCCCTTCCAGCAAACCATGTACTGCTATGTTACTATTGCTCGTTGCTCATCCCCTGCTTAGTATGCATGCTTAGGATGCTACAAATGTTACCATGTTACTCCTTGGTTTGGGATATCACATTATTATATTGTTTGGATGATATTGTTATTATAATGTTGACTATAATCGACGAAGTATGGAAGGTCTAGGCTATCCCGCCCCAATGCTTTGTTCCATTCGAGTCACCTAGGACCCGAGTTTCGGGTATTTTGTCTCTTGACGAGCGTGCCTAACCGCGTGTGGGATACTATGGGGTCCCCTTTTCTTACTTACCTAGATTCAAACATTTCTAGAGGTGGCCCAAGCCGATTTACCATTTGCAAACCATGCATATATGTCTGTGGGGTCGCTCCTAGCAGATATCCTTTAAAACAACTTGGTCCAGTGGAGACATAGTTTCTCTGTTGGTCCACCCGATAAGCTAGGACCCGGCCCCATGTGAGGTGACCTGGTAATCCGAATTGCGCCAGCCGGAAGAGTCCGATCCGAGAGTGCGGACGACTTTTAGATTGGGTGTCGACTCCCCGAGGGCCACTCGGATTTGTTCGTTGTTAGCTAGAGAGACATGTCCTTTCGGATCTCTCGGAACTAAATCATAAAATGGTTGCCTATGATGGGTAGCAACTGAGAGAGATGGGCGTGCGTGCGAAGCCTTGTAATGGGCAGTTCGTACACCCCTGTAGGGTTAACTATTTTCGAGAAGCCGTGTCCATGGTTATGGACGACTTGAGACCTACTCCTTGTTCATAGAAAACAACAAGTGAGATAATCTTAATAACTTGATCAATGTGTGTGTGCCTTGACTGCTTCTTCTTCGTCGGGATGCGAAGAGGAGGACAAGGATAGGATAGATGTTATGTTTGCGTAAGTAGCTGTTAGCAGACTTGTTGAAGGTGATTCATCATCGAATGCTTGGCTTCTTATCTTACTCTCTAGATTGTTAGCCACTTCATAACTGCTAGTACGCCAGCAACCTCACCACTTACCCCATCCTTACCGTGAACTACTAGTTATCCTAGAATAACGAGTGATGAATTCCATGTTGGGTCAGTTGACCACTACAGTTGGATGTTGAGTACTTCTGTACTCATGATACTATCTCCAAACTCTTTTCATGGTTCTTGATCGACAACATGTATGGTGCTCGATGTTTCACGTGGAACCTCGACGATTACTAGTTAGGCGGATCCCAGCGGAGAGCCTGGACCCGTGTGTTTATGGGAGCGATGTCTTTTTCTCTTTGCCGCTAGGCATTTGATTGTAGTCTGTACTCAGACATGTATCTTCCGCTGATGTATTGTATTAAGGCAGTTGTATGCCGATTGTATGATATGGTGTATCCTTGTAGCTGTAATGTTGTGATATCATGTTGGAAATCCGGGGCATATGACATTGTCATATGTCGCGGTGGGACCGATATGTGCTTCGTCCCCGGATCTGGATGGAAACATCTAGATCTTGAACAGTACCACATATCGGGCCTTAAAACTTGGTATCAGAGCTTTACCGACCGTAGGATACTTTTCTGGCCGAAGTCGAGTCTAGACAAAAACTATTTTGTAGTTACTAAGATAGTTATCGGAGAGTAGGAATCTTTTTACTCCTTACCCTTGCTCTGGTCAGGACAAGTGTCAAAAGTGTTTTTACTCTCGCCTTACCCCCTTTCAAACTTTAGGATCTCGAGTGAGTGGAGTTTTGGAACCGTTACAATGCCTTGCTTTCCGCGTATTGTCTCGATTCCGATCTCAGGTTTGGCAAATCCTATAGTACCTTTAGTTCTTCCGACTCTGGTTAAACATCTTGGTCGTTTGTTGACCGTATTCCTCTTGCCTAGTATCCTCACTATTTGAGTGAGAATGCTTCTCTTGATCGTCGCTTGGACTATTGTTCTTCCTCTTGATCTCCCGATGGTTTCGTTCTTCGATGTCGACATCTCTCTACGAAAAAATTTCTCGACGGAAGTTCGACGTCGACATGGAGCAAAGTCCCTTATTGGTGGTGTTGAGGAACGTCGACTCTCTTTTCTCTCCCCCCTCTCCCCCGGATCGTCCAAGATCTCGGGACGAGATCCCTTGTTGGTGGTGTTGTATTGTAACAGCCCGGAAATTCCACCCTAGTTATTATTTTTTCTTGCGTTGCTATGATGATTGTCTGTATTGTTTGCAGTGTTTGCTTCGCAGAATTATTAATCGGTGAATATCCCCCCTATTTCTTGTATCGGATGCGTGTACGGACCCCGACCACCATGGCACACGAACTTTGCGGCACCGGGTTTCACCCGAGCACCGTCGCGACAACCGGCCCAAGACCAGCCCTCGCCATCGGAACGAAAAACCCCATTTAAATAATTAAATGGATTATTTTATTGGGCAGCGGAAAATATTCTCGGAACGGTATCGAAGTGAGGTACGACTGACGGGCTCGATGCGCTGAGCGCGTGGTTCGAGATTTCGTCTGAATCGGAGTCCGTACGTAGCCTCAGCAGTCAGAAACGTGTAACGTAGGAGCGGGTATAAAATTAGGGGTATTTTCGTCATCCGCCAGACCAACTAGCCTATATAAGTACCCCCTCCTCTTCCCCATGGCATTAGGGTTTCCCTCCCTAGAAAATTGCAGCCACCCCCTGATCTATCTCAGATATGCCTCCCCACAACCTCCAACCCCGAAACCCTAGCCATCTCCTCTTCCTAGCCATCGGATCTGCTCGTGGATGGTCTAGATGGAGCCACGTAGCCGCAACCAGCCTCCACCTCGAATCGGGCCCCGCAGAGCCTATCTCCGCCGCCGAGCCTGTCTCATCCCGGTTTCGCGCCGCCGCCCCGAGCCACCCGTGGAGGCTCCTCCTCCTGCACGTCCTGGACGCCCACGGCCGACGCCCTCCCCAACTCTGGCGAACAACCGCCCCGGCAAGTTGTGCCTCCGCTGTTAGGTCGCCAACCCTCACTCTCCTCTGCTCTCTCATCCCCCCCTCACCTCTTCTTCTCTCCAGGAGTAGCCGCCGGCCCGCCATGGATGGCCTCGAGCCGAGCTCGGCCCCGCTCCACCACCGCCCCAGGACCTCGCCGCGAAGCTCCTTTGCCGGATCCAGCAGCACACCCCTCCACGCCGCCTCATGACCCGCCTCACGTCGCCAGGCCGCCGACATGCCTCGCCATTGTGCGCCGCCGGTCGCCGGAATGGCCTCCGCTTCCCGATCCTGATCTGGATCGGGGTCCGTTCGTCGCTGGCGCCCGTTGTGTGCCGGCGTAGTGCAGCCACGACCCAGGAGCTCCAAGCAGGCCCGCGGCCTCCCCTCCGCACCGGGCGAACTGCTGCTATGCCTCGCCACCACCGAGTTGGGCCTTGGCCCACGGTCAGTGCCCCCTCTTTTTTCTGCTGCTGCAGTTTTGTTGAGCCGGCCCATGAGTAGAACTCGCCCGTGCGTGGTTTAGTATCCAGTGCCCCCCTGGTTTGCCCAATAGCTTCAGATTTGGCCCAGTAGACCCTTTATTTTTTCCGGATTTTTTTAAATGGCAGATTATAATATATTTTTGCGATGCCCGTATCTTTTAGCTCGGATCGCGACGCTTTAAACATGAAACTTGCTTAGAATTTTGTGTAGATTAATAAAATATCCTCCTTTTCCATGTTTGACTTTGTTTACATGTTGTTTTATAGCTAATTACAACCATGCCACTGTAAATGTAATGTTCCATAACTTTTTAACCGTTGCTCTGATAAAAATGTTTCTTATATGTAACTTGACTAGAATTGCATGTAGATTGTGTTTATGCTGCTCTTGCTTGCTAATAAAAATAATAAAATATGGTTTAGGGAAAAACAGTACCAAACATTATAATTTTCGTGGGGTAAATAGTGATAAGCATGCTTAGGAGTTTACCCCACTTAACTTGACTAGCATAGATAGTTTACTCTTGCTTCACCTCTTGCCGTTATTGTGTGATATGCCATGCTTGAGTGATATGCCAGGTTAATAAATTTTGCTCATGTTGTGTAGCTAAACAACTTTAACCATCGTAAAATGTGAGGTACCGTCGTGTGTGACGGATATTCCACTTAACCTGTTAGTAACCGCTCTCGACGATAGATGCGATACCGTGCATTGTCTCGTGTTAACTTCTTGATGTTGGTTGCTGGTGATTGCTTCATAGTAATAGATGCTTGCTCGTGATTGCTTCGTAGTAATAGATGCTTGCTCCTCGATTGCTTTCCAGTGTTTACTTCTTGTGTGGTCCCGCGGATACTCTCTTTGACGGTGCGAGCTCGCGATCGCCTACACCTTCGGAACCCGACTTATCAACAAGCAAGGACTATACATTACTTATGATCCATTCTATTATAACCAACGGTTTGCATGCTAGTCTAGGTTAGGTTCGATGTTTGATCCTACCACATGTTTACAGCCTCTCTCAAACCGATACAACCATGTCCCCTCCCAGCAAACCATGTACTGCTAAGTTACTATTGCTCGTTGCTCGGCCCCTGCTTAGTAGGCATGCTTAGGATGCTACGAATGTTACCATGTTACTCCTTGGTTTGGGCTATCACATTATTATATTGTTTGGATGATATTGTTATTATAATGTTGACTATACTCGACGAAGGATGGAAGGTCTAGGCTATCCCGCCCTGATGCTTTGTTCCATTCGAGTCGCCTAGGACCCGAGTTCCGGGTATTGTGTCTCTTGACGAGCGTGCCTAACCGCGTGTGGGATACTATGGGGTCCCCTTTTCTTACCTACCTAGCTTCAAACATTTCTAGAGGTGGACCAAGCCGATTTTACTATGAGCTCCTAGCAGATATCCTTTAAAACAACTTGGGCCAGTGGAGACATGGTTTCTCTGTTGGTCCACCCGATCATCTAGGACCAGACCCCATGTGAGGTGACCCGGTAATCCGACCTGGGTCGGTCGGAAGAGTCCGATCCGAGAGTGCGGACGGCTTTTGGATTGGGTGTCGACTCCCCAGGGGCCACCCAGATTTGTTCGTTGTTAGCTAGAGGGCCCTGTTGTTTCGGATATCTCGGAACTAAATTATAAAATGGTTGCCTATGATGGGTAGCAACTGAGAGAGATGGGCGTGCGTGCGGAGCCTTGTAATTGGTAGTTGGTACACCCCTGCAGGGTTAAATCTTTTCGAGAAGCCGTGTCCACGGTTATGGACGACTTGGGACCTACTCCTTGTTCATAGACAACAACAACAACTGAGATAATCTTAATAACTTGATCAATGTGTGTGTGCCTTGACTGCTTCTTCTTTGTCGGGATGCGAAGAGGAGGACAAGGATATGATAGATGTTATGTTTGCGTAAGTAGCTGATAGCATACTTGTTGGAGGCGATTCCTCAACGAATGCTTGGCTTCTTATCTTACTCTCTAGATCGTTAGCCACTTCATAAATGCTAGTGCGGCAACAACCTCACCACTTACCCCATCCTTACCGTGAACTACTAGTTATCCTAGAATGACGAGTGATGAAGTCATTGCTGGGTCAGTTGACCACTACAGTTGGATGCTGAGTACTTCTGTACTCATGATACTACCCCCAAACTCTTTTCAGGGTTCTTGATCGACAACAGGTATGGTGCTCGATGTTTCACGTGGAGAATCGACGACGACTAGTTAGGCGGATCCCGGCGGACAGCCTGGACCCGTGTGGTTATGGGAGCGATGTCTTTTTCTCTTTACTGCTAGGCAATTGATTGCAGTCCGTACTCAGACATGTATCTTCCGCTGATGTATTGTATTAAGGCAGTTGTATGTCGATTGTATGAGATGGTGTATCCTTGTAGCTGTAATGTTGTGATATCATGTTGGAAATCCGAGGCATATGGCATTGTCATATGTCGCGGTGGGACCGATATGTGCTTCGTCCCCGGATCTGGATGGAAACATCTAGATCTGGAACAGTACCACATATCGGGCCTTACAGTATATCTATGCTAGTACAACCTCTAGACTAAGATAAGTGCACTCTTATGATTAAACATCTTGCAAGCATCCACAAATACAAGATAGTAATTAAGGCAAAAGCCTAACCATAGCAATACGATCGGTGATCCATTGTTCCCTTGTGCAAAAGCGTGCGAACTGGGGTTCAGGTTTCTGTCACTCCAGCAACCCACCGTAAGCATTCTTTATACACAATGCATTCCCCTAGGTCCCTAATAAGGCGAAGTGTTGAGTGTTCGACTCACACTACACCACTAGGAAAATGACAACACAACTTAAATATCAAACAACACATATAACTTCAACATCATATGACTACTAACAACTAGACTTCTCCCATGCCCTCAAGAACTAAAGTAACTACTCACAAGACATAAAAGAGATCATGATCAGAGGGGATAAATAGATGATAAAAAAATCTGGACACAATGATATTTCTCCAACAAAACTCAATAGCATTCATCACACGGCAGTAATCAGCACCGGTAGAGTAGAGAGGATATATAGTACGGATTACAACACAAGTTGTACTTGTGAGGCGAGATCGGATGGTGGTGGAGATGGTACTGATGTTGGGGATGATGTTGATGATGATCTCGATGATGCCCGTTACGATGGCGACAATCACCCCTTCCGAGAGGTGTTCTCCCCGGTGGAATCTGCCAGTCGGAGATGTCTTTTCTCCTCTGTTGGTTTCCGCCACGGAGCGGTGGTGGAACTCGCGAAACTCCTCCTCTTTTAGGATTTTCGGATAACGAGTGATATATATAGGTCAGAAGGGGGAGCCGGGAGTGGCCCCAAGGGTCCAGGCGCCCTCCCGGCGCGGCCAAGGTGGGGCGCGCCAGGTGGCCGCCTAGGCAGCCTGTGGCCCCTCTCTGGCTCTTCTTTTGCGTGTCCACGTCATCCTTCTAGAAAATATCCTTCGTCGATTTTCAGGTAATTTGGAGGTCTTCTGCTTCAGCAACTCAGCGTCCACTTTTTACCGCTGAATCTTGCGTCTGCTGCTTCGGCATCAGAAAGTTGCAAACTATGTAAAACAAGCCAATACAACGTAACAATAGCATCATAACATGAAATATATCAATGAATAGGAAAGAATTACTATATAAATAGTGATGCATTTTGGACGTATCAGCAACCTGGAAATCTGATACCACTTGATAGAGGCGAAGGTTTCCCGATGTTTCGATGAGATGGTGGAAGTCGGTTATGGTGGAGACGACTTTCATGACCCGACTACGAACGTGCGAAGACATTGCGCTTTAGCGATCGCAAAACCAACTCCGAGAGGTTATTGATCCCGCGGATGCACAATCAACCTGACCATGAACGTCTAATTCCTGCAAGCAATCGAAAGAACAAGCAAGAACTAAAAATAACAAGATATTTTTTCTTTTCATCTAAATAAGCGTACTTGAGCGTATTGGGAAGTGGTTTGAGGTCAAACACCGGGTCTTATTTTGGTTGTGATAGGATTCCTAAAGGTTCAACTGGAAGGTTGTGCTTCAGGATAGCAGTTTTTCTTGTGAATATTTCGTCTAACTCATTTCTCTCCTGCATATGCATATCATTCTCTTGGTCTTCCATATATTGCTGCAACGGATCATTAGGAAGAATAGCAATGGAAGCAATATCTTCAATAATTTTGTCATCACTAGGTAAATCAGTACCACGAGGCTGCTTAGAGAACTTAGAAAATTTAAATTCATATGGCTCACCATTGAATTCAACAGAAACTTTACCTTTTCTGCAATCTATTATAGCTCCACAAGTGCTGAGGAAAGGCCTACCAAAGATAATTTGGAAAAAACTATCTTTCACTGAACCAAGTACTAGAAAGTCGGTTGGATACTTTACCTTTCCACATAGGACTTCAACATCTCTCACAATCCCAATGGGAGAGATAGTTTCTTTGTTTGCTAGATAAATAGTAACATCGATCTCCTCAAGTTCACAGGGTGAAATCTCACTCATGATCTCCTAACAGAGTGAATAAGGAATATCGCTAGCACTTGATCCCAAATCGCATAGCCCATAATAATTGTGATCTCCTATTTTGACAGATACAACTAGTGTACCTGAAATTGTGCTTTTATTCTTGGCTGTAACAATTTTAGTTGAAACAACACAAAAATTTATATTGGAACCTAAAACATCACTAGTAACCAAGTCTTTAACCACTGCAACTTGAGGATCGACCTTGATCAGGTCCTCAGTTTCGTCAGTTCTTCTCTCACTTTTGTTTATATGCCTGTCACAAAAGAGTGCTCGCTTATCCTTGTGGCGAAAGGGGTCTTTTCATACATAACTAAAGGCAAAATAGGGTCAGCAACATTAATATCAACAGGTAATTCTTTAAAGGGTTTATGATACTGATCCTTCTCTTCTTTAGAAGAGTCAATGTGAGAGGCAAAGTTCTTACAAAAATCAATCATAAGCTGGGAATCAAGACCAATCTTAGAGAAAAAGGTATTAAAGTAATCAGTTTTCACATAGCTCTCAATGTAATCATGCTCCTAATTTATAATGGGTTCAATACATTTATCACTTTCCCAGTCTTCAATATTCTTCTGGATCCTCTCAATGAGATCCCATCTTTCTTCAATGCTTCTTGTTTGAAAGACCCCGCTAGAGGAGGCATCCAACATCTCCCTATCTTGACGAGAAAGCCTGGCGTAAAAATTTGTAAGTATAATATCTTTGGGGTGTTCATGAATGGGACATTCGAACATTAGGGACATCAGTCTCCCCCAAGCTTGATCGATGCTCTCTCCGTCACGAGACCAAAAGTTATAGATGTAGTTCATGTCTTGATGAATTTCATGAAGAGGATAAAACTTTGTATAAAAGAGAGACATGAGCTCTTGCCAATCAAGAAAATGTGAGTTATCAAAGAGCTTATACCAATCTGATGCTTTATCTATAAGCGATACAGAGAATAATTTCTTCATAAAAAAATCCCATGACGCACCTGCAAGCTTGAATAATGAACATAGTTGTGATAAATATAGCAGGTGTTCACTTGGATGTCTGTCTCCAGCATAACGGTTAGCCAAGACATAATCAATAATGCCAGTTGGTATTTTATAAGGCACAATTTCAGTAGGGGTAGGAGTGACCACCACAGTAGTGGGGCGTTTCCCCATAAGCAACGAACCAAGAGTAGAGGTTCCCATGAGGACAAAAGGCAGCAACAACAAAAAAAAATATAAAGTTTGCTTACCAGCTTCACTTACTAATAGCGCTACGCTCCCCGGTAACGGCGGCAGAAAACAGTACTTGATGACCCTCAACTGTAGGCGATCATTTGTAGCATTTTCGATAAATAAGAGTGTCGAACCCAACGAGGAGCAGAAGGTATTGGTAAGTGACTTTGGCAAAGAAGTAACTGCAGGCACTGAAAGATAACTTTTTAGGGGTTTTCGGTATAAGCAACAAGAAGGTAAAAGCAAGAAAAGTAAAAAGTACTGAGGAGTAACAAGTGGCCCAATCCTTTTGAGAAAAGGATAGGCCTAGCAACTAAACTTATAAAGGCTAAAGTGTTCTTGAGGACACACGGGAGAGATAGTCACATGCTTTCACCATATTCCGTATCGATACTATGTGATGTGTTGATAAGTTTTGAGTGGGTGGATCTATGCTAGTGCACCTTCTAGACTAAGATAAGTGCACTCTTATGGTTAAACATCTTGCAAGAATCCGCAAATACAAGATAGTAATTAAGGAAAAAGCCTAACCATAGCAATGTGATCGATGATCCATTGTTCCCTGGTGCAAAAGCGTGCAAACTTGGGTTCAGGTTTCTGTCACTCCGGCAACCCACCGTAAGAGTTCTTTATACACAATGCATTCCCCTAGGTCTTTCATAAGGCGAAGTGTTGAGTGTTCAACTCACACAACACCACTAGGAAAATAACAACACAACTTAAATATCAAACAACACATATTACTTCAACATCATATGACTACTAGCAACTAGACTTCTCCCATGTCCTCGAGAACTAGAGTAACTATTCAGAAGACATAAAAGAGGTCATGATCAGAGGGGATGAATAGATGATAGACAATCTGGACACAATGATATTTCTCCAACAAAACTCAATTGCATTCATCACACGGTAGCAATCAACACCGATAGAGTAGAGAGAATAGATAATACGAATTACAACACAAGTCGCAATTGTGAGATGAGAAGGGATGGTGGTGGAGATGGTGCTGATGTTGGGGATGATGTTGATCATGATCTCGATGATGCCCGTGACGATGGTGATGACGATGCCGATGATCTCCCCTTTCGGGAGGTGTTCTCCCCGGCGGAATCTGCCCGCCGGAGATGTATTTTGTTCTCTGAAGGTTTCTGCCACGGAGCGGCGGCGGAACTCGCGAAACTACTCTTGTTTTAGGGTTTTCGGACGACGAGGGATAAATAGGCCACAAGGGGGGACCTGGGGTGGCCCCAGGGGTCCAGGCGGCCACCCGTCGCGGCCAGGGGTGGGGCCGCGCCAGGGGGCGCCTGGGCTCCTGGTGGCCCCCCTCTGGTCTACGTTTTGCTTGTCCCCGTCATTCTACTGGAAAATGGCCTTCGTCGATTTTCAGTTAATTTGGAGGTTTTCTGATTCAGCAACTCTGCATCCACTTTGTACCGCTGAATCCTGCGTCTGCTGCTTCGGCATCGAAAAGTTGCAAACTATGTAAAACAAGCCAAAACAACATAAGAATATCATCATAACCTGAAATATATCAATGAATAGGGATGAATTACTATATAAAATAGTGATGCATTTTGGATGTATCAACTCCCCCAAGCTTAGACCTCGCTTGTCCCCAAGCGAATACTGAGCTCGGTAAACCTGTCCACAAGTTTAGAGAGTGAAGTGACGATAAATAGAATACAGACAAGAAGCATCATGATTTCTTCACCAAACTCAAGCATCCTCAAAAGAAACCTCAACTCGTAAGGCCCTTATAAGAAAGTAAGAACGATTATAATCAAAAGTAGGGCTGAGAAAACTCATCAAATTATGGCAAACATATACTGGGTCAAAGGACAACTAATAACTTTTACTTTTTCTCTTTCACTTTATATGAAACAATTTTGAAGACTTTGTAATAACATGTTATTAGTCATGAAGTTCTAATTCTAACACAAAGGAAGATGTTCGCTTGGCATAAGCTTTCGCAAACAACTTACTTATCAAAAGATAATGTCAACAATGATGTGGCATGAAAAAACTTAATGCAACATTATATGACTGAATCCTCATCATCAAGTGTCTGTTCTCTTTGGGAAAAGAAGGAAGTAGGAAAACTGACTCAACATAAAAGTAAAATAAATGCCTTGTTATAGGCAAGCAGGGAAACCTCATGTGCTATCCTTAAATCAAACAGAATGAAACCAAATTTTGGGAGGTGCCTAGTTTCTCAACGAATGCTAATAGATAGCTCAATTACTTCTCAAGATGGACAAGTTTCGAGGAACGGCTACCAAGTGGGGACGATCACATCCCCTTAATATCCTTTGTTTATCACTGCCAAAGTTTCTGATTTCTCATAGACCAAGCGTGAAGGAGGGTTTGTTTGTTGTATTATCTTATGAGCTGGGAGCACTCATGCCAGTTCCTCCTCGTATTATGGGTTTGCAGATTAGACATGCAATCCCGGGGTAAAACTTGTCCAATTTAAGAAGACCATGAATTACCTACTACTTCCTCATGAGCTAAACAAGAGGCACAAAACAGAAGATTTTGAAAATTTAAGGATAACACATAAATTCTATACTTTTAAGAGTGGTAGGGAAATACCACGAATAGGAAGGTATGGTGGACTCGTATGGAAGATATTGGTTTTCAGGGTATGGATGCACAAAAAGAAATCTGCTCGGCAAAGAGTTTGGCTAGCAAAGGCTTTGACAGAACAGACAATTGATGATGACTTAGATGCAAAGCATATAAAGCATAAACATTAAGGTCAGTATAACACATCAAGTTGTCTTCCTTGTCAACATAACACTTCAAGCATAATAACATAAAGGTTTTGGCTATGTCGCTACTTGATAAAAACATGCATGTTGTCAAGACCAAACCTCTTTTTTCCAAAATGTAAATAAATTTTTCAAAGCCATACCTGATATAAGGTCAATACTCCCCATAAGAATCATCATATAAGGTCGATTGCGTGGAGAAAATACCGAGTGCAGCGATGGAACCCATAGACTTCTCATTAATATTCCATCATAGACGACTCCACACTCAGGTATACAAACTCTCCACAAAGGAGTGATAGACTTCAATGCAAACACATATTTCATATAATAACTTCCCTACACAAGATACAACTCTACTTGACTTTAAAATACTAAGATAAAGATAAAGATACAGGGCACTCCCCCAAGCTTGGAAAAAGCTAAGGGGACGCCATTAGCCGAGGAGATTTCACTCCTCATTCATGTTGTTGTTGATCACTTAGTCCCTGACAAAGCGCTTCCATGGAAGAGGTTCTCCCGTCTCATGAGAGGCTTCAGTCTCCAAGATCCTTCTTTGAACACCTAAACCCATGCGCATAAACTTTAGTTCATATTCACAGTTCTGGTTATGCAGATCATAAATCTTCCCTTGAAGCTCATCAATTCTTTCTTCTACTTCGGCTATGCTTGACCACATCCCCCTCATCTCCTTCTTGTAAAACGTCTTCAGCTCGTTGATGAGGTCGAAGTTGGCTTCAACACCGCACTCAACCATCTTCTTGTATTTGAAGACCTCTTGCTCCACTTCTTCCAGCTTGGCCTCGATGCTCCCCTCCTTGGCAGGTTCCTTTAAATCTTCTTGGTGAAGAACACCATCCTCCAACCGAAGGGTTTGAGGGTGCTTCTTCACCTCAGCGAGGTAAGGGTTGATGACGTTGACGATGAACTTGTCCTTGGGGGAACTTGGGGAAGCCATGGCACCTAGGTCTAGATGAAAGTTTTCCTAGGAGAAACAGCTCGAAAAGAAAACACACAAAATTGCAAGATACAGTGCCGGGACGATCCGGGCAAATATATAGCAAAAAATTCTGCAACAGAAGGAAGGCAAAGAGCCAAAGCGGAGTCAGCGGCGGACTCTAGGGTGTCCAGGCGGCCTCCCGGCTCGGCCAGGATGTAGGCCGCGCCAGGGGGTGCGCCTAGGCCGACTGGAGCTCCTCTCCGGCTCCAATCAGGCTTCGAATTTTCCTAATTTTGCAAAAACTCGTAATATGGAACTTTTACGGAGGTTCGCGATGTTTCCTTACCATAATACATACCTTTTCTTATTATGTTCCTGCTGGTGTCTGAAACGGGGCTGCAACATATTCTTTATGAGTTGTTGTGTATATCAAATTTACATCAACATTGATGGGGTCTCCCGCCATGTAATGCTTTTGTCTTTGCCCATTCACAACTTGAGGTTTGGTGCCATCAAAATTGTTAATCTTGATTGCAATGGAACGGTATACTTCTTCGATATGAAATGGTCCTTCCCATCTGGAAAGTAGTTTACCTGGATAAAATCTAAAACGAGATCTAAACAACAAAACTTTATCACCAACATTAAATTCACGTTTCAAAATCCTTCTATCATGCCACTTCTTTACCTTTTCCTCAAACATTTTAGCACTCTCGTAAGATTCACTTCTCCACTCATCTAGAGAAGTCAAGTTCATGAGACGCTTTTCACCCGCTAACTTTGGGTTAGCATTAAGCTCTCTAACAGCCCAGAAAGCTTTCTATTCTAATTCTAATGGCAAATGGCAAGCCTTGCCATAGACCATCTTATAGGGGGACATACCCATGGGGTTTTCGTAAGCAGTTCTATACGCCCACAAAGCATCTCCTAACTTCTTTGACCAGTCCTTTCTTGAAATGTTAACTGTCTTCTGCAAGATCAACTTGATCTCTCTATTGGTGAGCTCAACTTGCCCACTAGTTTGAGGATGGTACGGTGAAGAAATTCTATGATTGACATTGTACTTGTCTAGAGATTTTCTAAAAGCTCCGTGCGTGAAGTGTGATCCTCCATCAGTCATGAGGTACCTCGGTACACCAAATCTAGGAAAAATTACATCTTTGAGAATTTTCAAAGATGTCTTGTGATCAGCACTCTCAGTGGGGATTGCTTCAACCCACTTGGTTACATAATCAACAACTACTAAAATGTGAGTGTACTTGTTTGAGGGAGGAAAAGGACCCATAAAATCCAAACCCCAACAATCAAAAGGCTCAATCACTAGAGAGTAATTCATAGGCATATCATTCCTCCTACTAATATTACCAAGTCTCTGACACTTATCACAAGATAAAACATAATTTCTAGCATCTTTAAAGAGAGTAGTCCAATAAAAACCTAATTGGAGAACCTTATGCGTGGTTCTCTCACCGACATGATGTCCTCCGTATGGACTATCGTGACCTTGCCTGAGAATGTCCTTCTGCTCGTGTTCCGGTATGCATCTGATACGTCCCAAACGTATCTATAATTTCTGCTTATTCCATACATGTTTTATGTGATATTGCTATGCGTGTGTTTTATTAAGTAGGTAACTACTTACTGAAATAATTTTATAATAGGTCATGATCTATATTTTGTGGGCTTGCTTATTAATCTTACATGGCTAGGGTAGGCCTAATGGTAGATATCGTGTGAGGAGTATGGATTGCCATGCAATGGATGCACAAATAAGCTATGAGTATGAAAGCTCTCCAATGGAACTAGTGGGAGTGCATCCAACTCGCTTTCTCACGAAGACCTAGAGCTCTTTTGAGGATGCTCATCATTGGAATATGCAAGCCAAGTTCTATAGTTAAGGGTCCTTGCATAGTTATGCATGAATGATATGTCTCAAACGTATCGATAATTTTTGCTTGCTCCATGCATGTTTTTTGTGATATTGCTATGATCTAGATACACTTTCATACACTTTTGATCATATTTGGACTAACCTATTAACTCAGTGCACCCCAGTGTCAGTTTCTGTTTTTTGCCGTTTTTCTATTTCAGTTTTCCCCCATATTAAAAGTGCTCCAAAAATCCGGAAAAAATCTGATAAAAATCAGCGCAACGGAAGCTTCCAGAGTCCCGAAGGAGGGCCAGAGGGGCCCCACCTGGTGCCCAGGAGGCCAGGTGGCGCGGCCTAGGGTGGGGCCGCGCTGGGTGGCCGCCTGGACACCTTGTGGCCCCCCTGGATGCCCCCCTTCGCCTATTTAATCTCCATGACGCGAAACCACCGAGGACAGAACCCTTTTTCGCGATCTCGCCTCTGGTCCACCGCCTCCGCGCTTCGAAGATCGGGAGGGCCAACAGACGTCTTCCCGGCACCCTGCCGGAGGGAGGATTGACCTCCGGGAGCTTCCCCTCCACCATGGACGCTTATCGGATGTGTCGTGAGTAGTTTCCTTTGGACCATGGGTCCGTGATCAGTAGCTATGTGATGTTCTCCTCCCCTCTTTGTTCTTCATGGTTTAGTCCTCGTGAGCTGCCCTACATGATCGAGGCACATATGTAATCTTTCTGCTGTTGCTATGCTGAGTTTGCTGGGATATGATGGATATGAGATTATGTTCAGATTGTGATAGAGTAATATATTTGGTTCTTATCTTTTATATTTTTGTTCCTAAGTAATTCTTGCATGTTCTCCATTGTTGTTTATTGCTTTGGCCAAGTAGTAGGTAGTAACTCCAAGAGGGAACGTTATGCTCGATTGTGGGTTCATGCCCGCCGATGACACGCTTGAGTGACAGAAACATGAGTCTAGGGGATGTGTTGTTGCCACAAGGGGGAAAACAACGGTGCTTGTAACCGCGGTTGCAAGGATTCTTTACTTTACGCAAAGTGCTTTTTAATGCAGTTGTCTTTTGCTTTGGGTTTACGCAAAGTGTAAATCCATGGGCTCTACTACTGTTTTGGATAGATATCTCAAGGTGGATGATTAGTAGTAGATGCAGATGGATTTCGGTCTACTTATTTTGGTGTACTGCCCATGCTTTTGAGCCTTTTCCTTTCTTTGTAGCATAGTTAGCATTGCGGTGCGCTTTTAATCCTGTCAATTGCCCAGCTGTAATTTGTTTACCTCGCATAGAAGTTTTATCGTCTTTTGGGAGAGAGACATCACTAGTGAACATCACGGGACCCCGGTCCATATTCTCATCACTGTTTACACGCTTATTTACTTTCTTGCTTTTACTTTCTAGCTGCTATCATTATCACTATTATCTGTTGCGTTGATCCTTTGTGAACAGCAAGGATGGAGAGAATGAAAACCTCTCTGTACTTGTTGGGAAGCAAAGTTATTTGTGTTGTGTGCAGGTCCAGGACAAGGAAGCAACTTTTGTCTCAAACGGTGCCATTGCTTTCTTGCCACCTACTTATCATCTCCGGAGTCCTACTGGAGACAAACCCTATCCTCTACATAGGGGAAATTTGCCGTTATCCTACATCTCACCTTGCACTTGGGGTAACCAACGAGGAGAGGTGTTGCACTCGTCAACTCTCTCGCCATCAAGAAAATTTCTAGCGCCACTGTCGGGGACTCCGAGTGCTAAGATGGGGGAGTTTCCCACTACCTTTTACCTTTGCTTTTTAGTCTTGTTAGTTTACATTTCAGTTTTTATCTTTTTGTCTTATATCAAAAATTACAAAAAAATCTGCCACACTTGCTGCTACTATGGGTTCCACTGAAAACACCAAGTTGTGTGACTTCACTAGTCACAACAATAAAGACTTTATCTGCGTTCCTATTGCCACACCTGCCACTTCAGCTACCTCTTATGAAATTAAACCTGCTTTGCTAAATCTTGTTATGAGAGATCAATTCTCTATTGCTGGAGATGATGCTTCTTTACACTTAAATAATTTAGTTGAGTTATGTGATATGCAAAAGTATAAGGAAGTAGAAGGTGATGTTGTTAAGCTCAAGCTTTTTCCTTTCTCTTTGAGGGAAGGAGGTAAAATTTGGTTTCAATATTTGCCTAGCAATAGCATAGATTCTTGGGATAAGTGCAAAGATGCTTTTATTGGGAAGTATTACCCACCTGCTAAAATTATCCAATTGAGGAGTAACAGTATGAATTTTAAGCAATTTGATAATGAACACATTGCCCAAGCTTGGGAACGTATGAAATCTCTTGTTAAGAAATTCCCTACACATGGTTTGACTACCTGGATGGTTATCCAGACTTTTTATGCAGGCTTGAACTTTACCTCGCGGAACCTGTTAGATTTGGCCGCGGGAGGAACCTTTATGTCAACTACACTTGGTGCTGCCACAAAACTTCTCGATGAGATGATGACCAATTATTCCCAATTGCACACCGAACGCTCTCCAACGGGTAGGAAGGTAAACTCTGTCGAGGAGATTACCTCCTTAAATTAAAAAGTTGACCCAATTATGTCTCTACTTACCAAGAAACCCTCTATTGATCCTCATGATGTTCCTTTAAATTCTTTGGTTGCTCAGGAACAAGTAGATGTGAACTTTATTGCTAGAAAAAACTTTAATAACAATGCTTATAGGGGAAACTTTGCTAGTAATCCTAGACCGTTTCCATCCAACTATGGGAACAACAACACCTATCCTAGCAATAAGAACCCCACTTCTGAACTAGAAAGTATGCTTAGAGACTTTATCACTACCCAAAAAGGCTTCAACAAGAATGTAGAAGAGAAATTATTTAAGTTAGATAATCTCTCTTTGAAAGTACATAGCCTAGCCCTTGATGTTGAGATGCTAAAAATTAGAACCTCTCCCCTTGAGGAGAGGAAGTCCACTCCTATTAATGCTATCCAATTACAAATCAATGAAAATATTAGGATGATGGCTAAACTAAAAGAAAGATGGTCTAGAAAAAAAGAGGAAGAGGATAGAATTAAGAGCCTTCCTACACACCACACAGTTTCCACTATCCAAATTGTTGAGGACACTCAAACTATTACCACCCAATGCACTCCTAGTCCGATTGGACCTATTAATGGTGATGCTAATACCTCAACCGTAGAAGAAGAAACTCCTATGAATATAGAGGGTTTAAAACAAGTGAGCCTAGATGACACTACTGCCACCTTTGATAGTAGTGATATTGATTTTGATAGTTGCACCCTCTCAGAAGTTATTAGCTTCCTACACAAAATGTCTAGAGACCCCCACACTAGCACACTTAATCTTGCCTTCAAAGAGCATATCACAAATGCTCTCATCAAAGCTAGGGAGGAGAATCTTCGGATAGAAGCCTCCATACCTAGAAAGCTAGATGGTTGGGAGCCTATGATCAAAATTAAATTAAATAACTTCTCTTGCTATGCTTTATGTGACGTTGGAGCTAGTACCTCCGTCATGCCCAAAAGAATGTATGATATGTTTGAATTGAAACATTTTGATTCTTGTTCTTTTGGTGTTACTCTCGTTGATTATTCAGTAAAGAAACCTTTGGGGAAGATCGACGATGTTCTTATCATTGTCAATGACAATTATGTTCCAGTTGATTTTATTATTATGGATATAGAGTGTGAACCTTTATGTCCAATTATTTTGGGACGTCCTTTTCTTTGCACCGTTGGTGCTGTTATTGACATGAAAGAGGGGAATATAAAATTTCGATTCCCTCTCAAAAAGGGGATGGAACACTTCCCTAGAAAGAAAATCAAGTTACCTTTTGAGTCCGTTAGACGGGCTAGCTATTCTCCTTCTCTTGATAAAACTTGATTCTTCTTTTGCTTTATGCCTAGCTTAAAGGCATAAAAGAAAGCGCTTGTTGGGAGGCAACCCAAGATGTTTTTACTTCTGTTTTTAGTGGTCTTGATGATTGTTACTACTGTAGCAACATCATTGTATCTTTATTTTCAAGCTTTGTGCCAAGTTATAGCCTCTTATGATAAGGGAAGAAAAAGTTGTGACATGCTGTCCAGAAAACAGATTCTGTCTTCTTGACGTAAAAAATCGGAACAAATCACCCGTTCATCTTTTTGAGCTGAGTTTTTTACACATCATGCTATATACAATTATGAAACTTTCGTATGTTCTGAGTTTTTTGATTTGAGTTGTAGAAGTGAACCGAAAAAAATTCTCTACTACCTGTTGTTCTGTGTTTCACAGGTGCTGCCACATTTTGCCTTTCCTTACTTTTGCAAACCTTAAGCTTGCTTTTTATTTGCAAAAACCTTTTGGAAATCTTGAGAAACAGTATCTCTTCAAGAATATCTTTATATCCAGTGGGGAAAATTATTTTATTAAGGGTACTAACCTCTCTAATCAGCTTATGATGAGTTATGTATGAAGGGAGTTTTCAAGTGTGCGATGGAAGATGATGAAAGAAGATCCGGCAATGTCAAGCGCTCAAGCTTGGGGATTCCCCCACGCATCCCCAATAAATATTGATGGAGACTCAAGCGTCTAAGCTTGGGGATGCCCCCGTGCATCCCCTTCTCCATCAACAATCATCGGTTCGTCCTTCGTCTCACTATATTTTTATCACTTCATGCGTTATGTGCTATGCTTGGACCGTCTCGCTCTTAGGTTTTCTTTTTAGTTTTCTTTAGCTTTGCTTGCTCTTCATAACAAGTTAGACCCCAGCTTACTTTGTGTGGGAGAGAAACACGCTCCACTCCAATCTAGAACACATCATAGGATTTTTCATTCTTATCTTTTTGCTGTTGTGTGTTCTTTATCTTTTCGTAGCTACAGCCATGTTTAGTTTTAGTTTTAGTTTGTCTTTAGGAAGAGCCTTGGCTTTTGTTTAGTTTGTTGATGGAACTCTCTTTAGTTTTCATTTTATCTTGTTAAGAGAGTTGGTTGTTGCACTGAGTTGTGTCTTGTCTTGAAAGTAGATAATTGAGGTTGCTATTTAATTTTTGTAGTAACTTGCAACAGTTTTGAGGTATTGATGTGAGTAGTGTTTGAACTTTTGGAGTCAAGAGCTTTAGCCTATTAGTGATAAGGTGTCTTATTTTGGGCAATCTGTGTTTATTTTCAAAACCTACAAAAGTAGTTGAGAACTCTAGCTACTAGATGGATCACTAATCTTTTGAGGGATCGGATATTAGTGTACACTCACGTACCATGAGTCGAGGATGCGCAAGGATAACCAAACCCCCATACAATGGTGCTTGTAACCACGGTTGCAAGGATTGATTACTTTACGCAAAGTGTTTTTTAATGCAGTTGTCTGTTGCTTTGGGTTTACACTTTGGGTGGGGCTCGCAACTTAATACCAGCGGGATGTTCTGGATAGATATCTCAAGGTGGATGATTAGTAGTAGATGCAGTTGGATTTGGGTCTACTTATTTTGGCGCACTACCATGCTTTTGAGCCTCTTCCTTTCTTTGTAGCATAGTTAGCATTGTGGTGCGCTTTTAATCCTGTCAATTGCCCAGCTGTAATTTGTTTACCTCGCATAGAATTTTTATCGTCTTTTGGGAGAGAGACATCACTAGTGAACATCACGGGACCCCGGTCCATATTCTCATCACTGTTTACACGCTTATTTACTTTCTAGCTGCTATCATTATCACTATTATCTCTTGTGTTGATCCTTTGTGAATAGCAAGGCCGGAGAGATTGACAACCTCTGTGTACTCGCTGGGAAGCAAAGTTATTTGTGTTGTGTGCAGGTGCAGGTCAAGGAAGCAACTTTTGTCTCAAACGGTGCCATTGCTTTCTTGCCACCTACTTATCATCTTAGGAGTCCTACTTGAGACAAACCCTAACCTATACATAGAGGACATTTGCCGTTATCCGACATCTCACCTTCCACTTGGGGTAACCAACGAGGAGAGGTGTTGCACTTGTCAAGTCTCTCTCCATCAGCATCTTCTCACGATCCCGTCCGGACCTTCTTTGGAAAGATGAGGGTCATCCCAAAGTTAATTCCTTAAATCATGGAAGAACTTCTTCCTTTGCTGAAATGTTAAACCTATAGGCAAATACTTTGCAACGATAAAATTAGCATAATCTGCAAACCAAGGATCGGAAAGAGATTGTACTTTTACAACAACAAGTTGTTTGTCCGTAAAACTGTCGTTGACTGGGATGGGGTCATGCGGTATGTCTTCCATTCTTGAAAGGTTATCCGCAACCGGATTATCTACTACTCTCCTATCACCAATCTGTCAATCAAATTCTTGAAGAAGGAGTACCCACCTGATGAGTCTTGGTTTGGCATCCTTCTTCGCCATAAGGTACTTAAGAGCGGCATGGTTAGTATGAATAATGACTTTTGAATCAACAAGATAAGGTCTAAACTTATCACAAGCAAATACTACCGCTAAGAATTCCTTCTTAGTAGTAGCATAATTCTTTTGAGAACTATCAAGGGTTTTGCTAGCATAATGTATAACATCAATTTCTTATCAACCCTTTGTCCTAAAACAGCTCCAACAGCAAAATCACTAGCATCACACATAATTTTAAATGGATTTTTCCTGTCAGGCTGTTGTACTATAGGAGCGGTTATCAAAGCTTTCTTAAGAACTTCGAAAGCCTCCTTACAATCTTCATCAAATAAAAAAGGAACATCCTTCTGGAGAAGATTAGTGAGGGGTCTCGAAGTCTTAGAAAATTCTTTAATAAATCTTCTATAGAAACCAGCATGACCGAGAAAGCTATGAATACCTTTAATGTCTCTTGGATAGGGCATCCTTTCGATTGCTTCAATCTTTGCCTTGTCCACTTCAATTCCCCTCTCGGAAATCTTGTGACCAAGAACGATCCTTTCATTAACCATGAAGTGGCACTTTCCCCAGTTTAGAACTAAATTTGTATCCTCGCATCTTTGCAAAACTTTATTAAGATTGTGGAGACAGTGGTCAAAGGAAGTTCCATAGACGGAGAAATCTTCCATGAAGTCTTCCACAATTTCCTCACAGAAACGATGAAAAATAGCAGACATGCATCTCTGAAAAGTAGCAGCTGCATTGCATAAACCAAAAGGCATACGCCTTTAAGCATAAGTACCGTAAGGACACGTGAAAGTAGTCTTCTCTTGATCGGCAGTGTTAACATGAATTTGAGAGAAGCCAGAGTACCCGTCAAGACAGAAAAAGTGGGTGTTTTTAGACAAGCTCTCAAGCATCTGATCGATGAAAGGCAGCGGGTAGTGGTCCTTCCTGGTAGCTTTATTCAACTTCCTGTAATAAATACACATTCTATATCCAATAACAACTCTTTGAGGTATTAGTTCATTTTTATCATTAGGAACAACAGTCCTACCTCCTTTCTTGGGAACACAATGAACTACACTTACCCACCTACTATAATCTATAGGATAGATTATACCTGCGGCTAGAAGCTTGAGAATTTCAGTCCTAACCACGTCCTTCATCCTTTGGTTCAACCATCATTGATGATCAACAACTGGCTTAGCATCGGGCTTGAGATTGATAGTATGTTCGCAAATCGATGGACTAATCCCCTTAATATCATCAAGGGTATAGCCAAGGGCACCACGGTGTTTGAGAAGTGTCTCCAATAACCGCTCTTCTTCAAATCCTGAAAGGTTAGCATTGATAATAACATGATATATTTTCTTTTGATCTAAATAAACGTACTTGAGCGTATCGGGAAGTGGTTTGAGGTCAAACACCGGGTCTTCTTTTGGTTGTGCTAGGATTCCTAAAGGTTCAACCGGAAGGTTGTGCTTCAGGATAGTAGTTTGTCTTGTAAATATTTTGTCTAACTCATTTCTCTCCTGCATATGCATATCATTCTCGTAGTCTTCCATATATTTCTGCAAAGGATCATTAGGAGGAATAGCAATGGAAGCAATATCTTCAATAATTTTATCATCACTAGGTAAATCAGTACCACGAGGCTGCTTAGAGAACTTAGAAAAGTTAAATTCATATGGCTCACCATTGATATCAAGAGAAACTTTGCCTTTTCTTCAATCTATTATAGCTTGACAAGTGCCGAGGAAAGACCTACCAAAGATAATTGGGAAAAAACTATCTTGCACTGAACCAAGTACTAGAAAGTCGGTAGGATACTTTACCTTTCCACATAGGACTTCAACATCTCTCACAATCCCAATGGGAGAGATAGTTTCTTTGTTTGCTAGATAAATAGTAACATCGATCTCCTCAAGTTCACAGGGTGAAATCTCACTCACGATCTCCTGATAGAGTGAATAAGGAATAGCGCTAGCACTTGATCCCAAATCGCATAGCCTGTAATAATAGTGATCTCCTATTTTGACAGATACAACTGGTGTACCTGAAATTGGGCTTTTATTCTTGGCTGTAACAATGTTAGTTGAAACAACACAAAAATTTATATTGGAATCTAAAACATCACTAGTAACCAAATCTTTAAACACCGCAACTTGAGGATCGAACCTTATCAGGTCCTCGGGTTCATCAGTTCTTCTCTCACTTTTGTTTATTATGCTGTCACAAAAGAGTGATCCCTTATCCTTGTGGGAAAAGGGGGCTTTTCATACATAACTGCAGGCAAAATAGGGTCAGCAACATTAATATCAACAGGTAATTCTTTAAAGGGTTTATGATACTGATCCTTCTCTTCTTTAGAAGAGTCAATGTGAGAGGCAAAGTTCTTACAAAAATCAATCATAAGCTGGGAATCAAGACCAATCTTAGAGAAAAAGGTATTAAAGTAATCAGTTTTCACATAGCTCTCAATGTAATCATGCTCCTAATTTATAATGGGTTCAATACATTTATCACTTTCCCAGTCTTCAATATTCTTCTGGATCCTCTCAATGAGATCCCATCTTTCTTCAATGCTTCTTGTTTGAAAGACCCCGCTAGAGGAGGCATCCAACATCTCCCTATCTTGACGAGAAAGCCTGGCGTAAAAATTTGTAAGTATAATATCTTTGGGGTGTTCATGAATGGGACATTCGAACATTAGGGACATCAGTCTCCCCCAAGCTTGATCGATGCTCTCTCCGTCACGAGACCAAAAGTTATAGATGTAGTTCATGTCTCGATGAATTTCATGAAGAAGATAAAACTTTGTATAAAAGAGAGACATAAGCTCTTGCCAATCAAGCAAATGTGAGTTATCGAGGAGCTTATAACAATCTGAAGCTTTATCTATAAGCGATAGAGAGAATAACTTCTTCATAAAAAAATCCCATGACGCACCTGCAAGCTTGAATAATGTACATAGTTGTGATAAATATAGCAGTTGTTCACATGGATGTCTGTTACCTGCATAACGGTTAGCCAAGACATAATCAATAATGCCAGTTAGTATTTTATAAGGCACAATTTCAGTAGGGCTAGGAGTGACCACCACAGCAGTGGGGCGTTTCCCCATAAGCAACGAACCAAGAGTAGAGGTGTCCATGAGGACAAAAGTCAGCAACAACAAAACAAAAATATAAAAGCTTCCTTACCAGCTTCACTTACTGATAGCGCTACGCTCCCCGGCAACGGCGCCAGAAAACAGTACTTGGTGACCCTCAACTGTAGGTGATCGTTTTTAGCGTTTTCGATAAATAAGAATGTCGAACCCAACGAGGATCAGAAGGTATTGGTAAGTAACTTTGGCACAGAAGTAACTACAGGCACTGAAAGATAACTTTTTAGGGGTTTTCGGTATAAGCAACAAGAAGGTAAAAGAAGGCAAAGTAAAAAGTACTGAGGAGTAACAAGTGGCCCAATCCTTTTGAGCAAAGGATAGGCCTAGCAACTGAACTTATAAAGGCTAAAGTGTTCTTGAGGACACACGGGAGAGATAGTCACATGCTTTCACCATATTCCGTATCGATACTATGTGCTGTGTTGATAAGTGTTGAGTGGGAGGATCTATGCTAGTGCACCTTCTAGACTAAGATAAGTGCACTCTTATGATCAAACATCTTGCAAGCATCCGCAAATACAAGATAGTAATTAAGGCAAAAGCCTAACCATAGCAATATGATCGATGATCCATTGTTCCCTTGTGCAAAAGCGTGCAAACTTGGGTTCAGGTTTCTTTCACTCCGGCAACCAACCGTCAGCATTCTTTATACACAATGCATTCCCCTAGGTCCTTAATAAGGCAAAGTGTTGAGTGTTCGACTCAGACAACACCACTGGGAAAATAACAACACCAACTTAAATATCAAACAACACATATTACTTCAACATCATATGACTACTAGCAACTAGACTTCTCCCATGTTCTCGAGAACTAGAGTAACTATTCAGAAGAAATAAAAGAGGTCATGATCAGAGGGGATGAATAGATGATAGACAATATGGACACAATGATATTTCTCCAACAAAACTCAATGGCATTCATCACACGGTAGCAATCAACACCGATAGAGTAGAGAGGATAGATAGTACGGATTACAACACAAGTCGCAATTGTGATATGAGATGGGATGGTGGTGGAGATGGTGTTGGTGTTGGGGATGATGTTGATGATGATCTCGATGATGGCCGTGACGATGGCGATGATCTCCCCTTCCGGGAGGTGTTCTCCCGGCAGAATCTGCCCGTCGGAGATGTCTTTTCTTCTCTATAGGTTTCTGCCACGGAGCGGCGGCGGAACATGCGAAACTACACTTCTTTTAGAGTTTTCGGACGACGAGTGATAAATCGGCCAGAGGGGGGAGCCTGGGGAGGCCCCGGTGGCCCAGGCCGCCACCCGGCGCGCCTAGGGGTGGGGACGCGCCAGGGGGGCGCCTGGGCTCCTAGTGGGCCCCCTCTGGTCTCCGTTTTGCGTGTCCCTGTCATTCTACTGGAAAATAGCCTCCGTCGATTTTCAGGTAATTTGGAGGTCTTCTAATTCAGCAACTTGCATCACTTTGTACCGCTGAATCCCGCGTCTGCTGCTTCGGCATCGGAAAGTTGAAACTGTGTAAAACAAGCCAAAACAACATAAGAATATCATCATAACATGAAATATATCAATGAATAGAGATGAATTAGTATATAAAATAGTGATGCATTTTGGATGTATCAACTCCCCCAAGATTAGACCTCGCTTGTCCCCAAGCGAATACTGAGCTCGGTAAACCTGTCCACAAGTTTAGAGAGTGAAGTGATGATAAATAGAATACGGACAAGAAGCATCATGATTTCTTCACCAAACTCAAGCATCCTCAATAGCAACCTCAACTCATAAGGCCCTTAGAAGAAAGTAAGAACAATTATAATCAAAAGTAGGGCTGAGAAAACTCATCAAATTATGGCAAACATTTCCTTGGTCAAAGGACAACTAATAACTTTTACTTTTTCTCTTTCACTTTATATGAAACAATTTTTAAGATTTTTAAAGAACATGTTATTAGTCATGAAGTGCTAATGCTAACACAAAGGAAGATGTTTGCTTGGCATATGCTTTCCAAACAACTTACTTATCAAAAGATAATGTCAACAATGATGTGGCATGCAAAAACTTAATGCAACATTATATGAATGAATCCTCATCAACATCAAGTGTCTGTTGTCTTTGGGAAAAGAATGAAGTAGGAAAACTGACTCAACATAAAAGTAAAAGACATGCCTTCTTATAGGCAAGCAGGGAGAACTCATGCGCTATCCTTAAATCAAACAGAACGAAAACAGATTTTGGGATGTGCATAGTTTGTCAATGAATGCTAATAGATAGCCCAATCACTTCTCAAGCTGGACAAGTTTCGAGGAACGGCTCCCAAGTGGGGACGATCACATCCCCTTAATCTCCTTTGTTTATCACTACCAAAGTTTCTGATTTCTCATAGACCAAGCGTGAAGGATGGTTTGTTTCTTGTATTATCTTACGAGCTGGGTGCACCCATGCCAGTTCCTCCTCGTATTATGGGTTTGCAGATTAGACATGCAATCCCGGGGTATAACTTGTCCAACTTAAGAAGATCATGAATTACCTACTACTTCCTCATGAGCTAAACAAGAGGCACAAAACAGAAGATTTTGAACATTTAAGGATAACACATAAATTCTATACTTTTAAGGGTGGTAGGGAAATACCACGAATAGGAAGGTATGGTGGACTCATATGGAAGATATTGGTTTTCACGGTATGGATGCACAAACAAAAATCTGCTCGGCAAAGAGTTTGGCTAGCAAAGGCTTTGAGAGAACAAACAATTGATGATGACTAAGATGCAAAGCATATAAAGCATAAACATTAAGTTAAGCATAACACATCAAGTTGTCTTCCTTGTCAACATAACACTTCAAGCATAATAACATAAAGGTTTTGGCTATGTCTCTACTTGATAAAAACATGCATCTTGTCAAGACGAAAGCTATGTTTGCCAAAATTTAAATAAAGTTTTCAAAGCCATACCTGATATAAGGTCAATACTCCCCATAAGAATCATCATATAAGGTCGATTGCGTGGAGATAATACCGAGTGCATCGAAGTAACCCATAGACTTCTCATTAATATTCCATCATAGACGACTCCACACTCACGGATACAAACTCTCCGCAAAGGAGTGATAGACTTCAATGCAAACACCTATTTCATATAATAACTTCCCTACACACGATACAACTCTACTTGACTTTAAAAGACTAAGATAAAGATAAAGATACCGGGCACTCCCCCAAGCTTGGAACAAGCTAAGAGGACGCCATTACCCGAGGAGATTTCATTCCTCATTCCTGTTGTTTTTTATCACGTAGTCCCTGACAAAGCGCTTCCATGGAAGAGGTTCTCCCGTCTCATGCGAGGCTTCAGTCTCTGAGATCCTACTTTCAGCACCTAAACCCATGCGCATAAACTTTAGTTCATACTCACAGTTCTGGTTATGCAGATCATAAACCTGCCCTTGAAGCTCATCAATTATTTCTTCTGTTGCGGTGATGTTTGACCACACCCCCCTCATCTCCTTCTTGTAGAACGTCTTCAGCTCGTTGATGAGGTCGAAGTTGGCTTCAACACCGCACTCAACGATCCTCTTGTATTTGATGACCTCTTGGTCCACTTCTTCCAGCCTGGCCTCGATGCTCCCCTCCTTGACATGTTCCTTTAAATGTTCTTGGTGAATAACACCATCCTTCAACTGAACGGTTTGAGGGTGCTTATTTACCTCATCGAGGTAAGGGTTGACGACGAACTTGTCCTTGGGGGAACTTGGGGAAGCCATGGCACCTAGGTCTAGATGAAAGTTTTCCTAGCAGAAACATCTCGAAAAGAAAACACACAAAATTGCGAGATACGGTGCCGGGACGATCCGGGCAAATATATAGAAAAACAATCTGCAACATAAGGAAGGCAACGAGCCAAAGCGGAGTCGGAGGCGGACTCCAGGGTGTCCAGGCGGCCTCCCGGCACGTCCAGGAGGTAGGCCGCGCCAGGGGGCGCCTGGGCCCCCTAGAACTCCTCTACGGCTCCAATCAGGCTTCGAATTTTCCTACTTTTGCAAAAACTCGTAATATGGAACTTTTATGGCGGTTCATGATGTTTCCTTACCGTAATACATACCTTTTATTATTCTGTTCCTGCTGGTGTCTGAAACGGGGCTGCAACACATTCTTAATGAGTTGTTGTGTATATCAAATTTACATCAACACTGACGTGGTCTCCCGCCATGTAATGCTTGAGTCTTTGCCCATTCACAACTTAAGGTTTGGTTCCATCAAAATTGTTTATTTTAATTGCACCGAAACGGTATACTTCTTTGATATGAAATGGTCCTTCCCATATGGAAAGTAGTTTCCCTAGAGAAAACCTGAAACGAGATCTAAACAACAAAACTTTATCACCAACATTAAATTCACGTTTCAAAATCCTTCTATCATGCCACTTCTTTACCTTTTTCCTTAAACATTTTAGCACTCTCGTAAGCTTCACTTATCCAATCATCTAGGGAAGTCAAGTTCATGAGACGCTTTTCACCCGCTAACTTTGGGTTAGCATTCAGCTCTCTAACAGCCCAGAAATCTTTCCGTTCTAATTCTAATGGCAATTGGCAAGCCTTGCCATAGACCATCTTATAGGGGGGCATGCCCATGGGGTTTTTGTAAGCAGTTCTATACGCCCACAAAGCATCTCCTAACTTCTTTGACCAGTCCTTTTTAGAACTGTTAAATGTCTTTTGCAAGATCAACTTGATCTCTCTATTGGTGAGCTCAACTTGCCGACTAGTTTGAGGATGTTATGTGTGACGCCCCCAAAATCATACCGTGTACAGTAATCATACACACAAGGTACACGATCGAGATCAGGTACTCACGGTGAGGTATCACAACACAACTCTACAAATAAAACAATACAAGTTATTTAATACAAGCCAGGGGCCACGAGGGCTCGAATACAATAGCTCGAGAGCACAAAGTTAGCGGAAGCTATAGTATCTAAGTATAGACACAAGGATACAAGGTTGCCTTAAGAAGGCTAGCACAAATATCAACAACGATCGAAAAGGCGAGGCCTCCTGCCTGGGAACCTCCAAACTACTCCTGGTCAAAGGGAAACTCGACGTCGTAGAAGGCATCGGGGATCTTCACGTTGCGGTGTTTGGCATCGGGGAACTCCTGCTCCTGGACTCCAAGGCTTCAACGTCGACTGCAGCGGCCGATCAGGCAAAACTAGAAGGGGGGAATAAAGCAAAGGTGAGTATCTAGCATACCCGCGAGTCTTACGTCCGCTACTAAGAATTTATGCATTTGTATCAAATGGAAAGGGGAGGCTGTATATAGTGGACTGAAGGGTAGAAAGTCAGAATAAGGAAGAGAACCTAGGCTTATCGAAGACTAGCATCTTCCAACGAGTCTTGCAACATGAGAAGAGAATAGCCAACAGTTCAATAGCATGAATGTAATAAAAATGCAGCAGAAGTTGCTGCAGCATTGTATAATAGTAAGTTGTAATAATTTATAATTATAAATGTCTCCGAGTTCCCTCCTCGACTTCCCCGCGAGGAAGAAAACCCAGAACCAACAGTTTAATAGTAGTAGTTTGTAGTAGTAGAGTCTGGCTTTAGCATAAAGCGTCCTGTTTATCGTGGACATAGCTATTCGAATAGGTTATCTTCCCTGCAGGGGTGCACTGGTGTCATACTACATGCTCGGATCTCCAGGGTGGCATACACCTTGTTAGGGAACACCCCACCGAGGCTATCCGACACGCCGAGGCCCATCCTACGTGAAAGTCCAAGTTGTAAGAGAAAGTATTGCCCCCGAAGGTTTTGGACATTGTTGGACAAAGTAGAAGTGGAACTAATATTGTTTTCGAGTATAAACAGATACTTAGGTTCCCAAAGAATGGAGTTTGCAAGTAGAAGGTCGAAGGACAACTCACTGCAGCAGAGCTGCAGTCATCTACCGAACCCTTTGAAGAAAGACGACCCCTAAAAATGTAGTCGAAGAAAAAGTCTCTCTCGAGTAAAAGCGCAACGAGGAGAAAGCTGAAGCTGGTCGACGAGTTAGTCCTTTTACTAGTTTCTCTTTACATTCTTGAGTCATAGGGAAAACCGTACTATCAAGAGGGGTTTTCTAGTTGAGATCTTAGTCGAAGTGAATTTGCTCTGCTCAACCAAAACCCACAAAAGCCTACCGAGAGAAATCTTACTGAGTCGAGTGAATAGCTCGAAGGCAAAGTCATCGCACTTCGTGCCTTCGAGAGAGAACTCGTTCGGTAAGTCAGCTTACTTGTTCCTCAAGTAAAGTTGTGCATTGATTGGAATCCGACCGTTGTGGACACGCGTCAAGCGGTTGCATCGGGTCACTTCAGTCTTTTTACCCATCGGGATCGCCAACTATAAATACCCCGCACCTACCCGCCATTTCGGGTTGGCTGCTCCACTGAAGATTCTAAGACAGAAGTCTGTGAGCATCCCAAGAGATATTCATCGAGAGAAAACCAAAATCCCAAGTCTGAGCTGAGTTGAGCTATTCACTATGACTTAGGTTGAGATTAGCCGATCTTTTTATCTTGGAGAACTGCAAGTCTCCTAGACGGTTAGGCGTCGCCTATCAAGCAGTCGAAGAGTAATTGTCGCTGCTGAAGGAAGTTTGTAAATGTCTCGGAGATGTCCTGAATCATCTACCACGAGTGAAAACTGGACAAGCTCGAGGAGTTTGTTGCAGTGGAGAATAGGAAGGAGAGAGTTTTGCTCCAGGTGTTCAATCACCAGTCCCTCCAACCAGACGTAGAACTTTGCAGAGTGTGAACTGGTTTACCAAACATCGTCGTGTCAGGCTCGTTTTCCTTCATGCTTTTATATTAAGTATTTACTCGTTGCCTGTTTGTCTTCGATGTTTTCCTTCGCTCCCAATCCTTTCGAGCTATGCATTACTTTCGACACTGTATTTCCTTCGAGATGCCTTAGTCCTTCGCAGTTTGCACGAATTCCTTCTAAGTTCCTTAGAATTTTTAGAAGTGATCATTCACCCCCTCCCCCTCTGATCATTCTTGAGCTTTCAATTGGTATCAGAGCTAGGCACTCCCTACGCTCTGCGTATTTTGGTCTAACAACCTGGAGTGTTGTCAAGAATGTCGTTTGCAGCTGTTCTCTCGGGGGAACCAATCCCTATCTTCAATGGGAAGGACTATCCCTATTGGAAGGACAAAATGAAGAGGAATATCATGGCTATCAACTCTGCCGCTTGGGAAGTTGTCAAGAATGGTGTAACTGTCAAAGACACAAATGCCATCACTCCTGAAGAGGCAAAGAAGATAGAGCTAGATACTGAAGTCTGGGTCTTCATAACAAATCATCTGATTCCAGAGAAATACCATGAGGTCAAGAATATTCCTTCGGCCAAAGGTGTTTGGGATTATCTCGAGAAGATTGGTGAAGGTGTCTCTACTCAGAAAGATGCTCGTATTGACACCCTTCGAAGCAAGTTCTATCGTTTCAAGAGGCACGAGGGAGAAAAAGTTAGCTCCATATACAGCAGACTCACTGCGCTGTCAAATGAACTGATTTCCCTCGGTGCCGAAGACATTCCCAATCGGATTATTGTCAGAACTTTGCTCCGTTCCCTTGATGATTCTTTCGATCACATTGTGCTGATGATCAAGGAAAGGACTGATTTCAAGGATCTAGTTGCCGCTGATATTCTCGAGAGACTTAATACCTTCGAGATGGAAGAAGATGAAAAACGAGATATTAATGGGACATGAAGAAAATCTCATGCACTGAAGGCCAGAGCTTCACGTCACTCCTCTCCTGAAGCTAGTTCTGAATCGGGTTGTGCCTCAGATGACCCCGAGAACATTGGAAAAGATCTGGCACTGATAATGAGAAGATTCAATCGCTTTCAGAGAAGGAACTCCTCTTCACCGAAGAAAAACTACTCTTCAAGACATTCAAGAAATTCATCACAGCATCGATCATCATCCAGAAACTCTTCAGCGAAAGATAACTGTTGCTACAAGTGCAAGAAGCCAGGTCACTTCATTGCTGATTGTACTCTCTGGGAAGTTGAACATAGATCAAAGCATTCTCACAGCAATTCTTCGAGCAAGTCTCACAGATCGAGCAAAAACTATGAGTCGAAGAGATATGATTCAAAATCCAGAAAAGACAAGAAAGAAGGTTCTGATGATGACAAGAAGAAGAAGTATCACAAGCATCGAGAGGGTTCTTCCTCGAAATCACATTCCTCTCGACAAAAGAATTCCCATCGTGCCAAAGCCTATCTGGGTAAAGAGATGAACTCTGAAGATGAAGCATCCGGTTCCGAAGCTGAATCAAACCCAAGATCTGGTTCTGGTTCTGGTTCTGAATCTGATGGTGTTGCTGGTTTAGCATTTGCTTCGAGCAAGACTTCAAGTTCATTTTTCACCAACCAAAGCAGCGAAGATGAATCTCCAGCTTACTGCTTCATGGCCAAGGCTAAGGTATCCTCATCTAAGAATTCCTACGATACTTCTGATGGATCTTCTTATGAAAGTAACTCTAGGATAAGCTATGCCAAACTTGCCAAAATTGCTTCTATCCAACAAGATGAGCTAGATTCTCTAAGTGAAACTATTCAAAAATCTGAGACTTTGTTGATCGATGAGATTGAGAAGGGTCAAACTTTGACAAATGAGGATGCTGCTCTGAAGTAAAAGTATGACGAACTTTCCTCTCGTCATGATCTTCTCTCAGTGGACTACGAGAAGCTAACCTATGAATTCCTTCAAAGGAAAATGGCTCTCGAGAAACTGAGAGAGGCGAATGAAGAGTTGGAAAGTGTCAATCTCACGCTCATGGCTCAACAAGGCTCAAAAGCTAAAAATGAATCTACTTCACCTTGCTTAACCTGTTTGGAACGAAGTAAAATTGAGTCTATTTCTGAGAGATCGAAAGTAAAGCAACCTATTGTTATTGATGATACTAACCCCTCGAATGAGGAAACCATTACCGAGGAACTCCTCAGGTTGAAAAAATTATTTGAAACAGGCATGTTCAAAAGTGTGCAGGGACACCAGTACCTATGTGATATCCTACGAAAGGCTCTTCTTCATAGGAATCCCCGAAACGAAGGAGTTGGCTTCGAAAGGAAAATCAATCCTGATGGAACCTACTGGGAACCCGAGCAGTATCCTAAAACTGTATGGGTTCTTGCGAAAGAAAAGCCCATTGATATTGCTAACCTTTCAGGTTTCAGTTGCAAAATTGACAAAGCTATTGTTGATGAATCAGTTGATTCTGACTACAAGCTTGTCAAAGATCAGGAAGGAAAGGTGTCAGCTAAATTCGTTGGTACTCCTCCGAAGAATGGTTTCTATAAGCGACAGATTTGGGTTCGCAAATCTCTCGTAGAAAAACTGCCCCCTAACCATTCTATGCAGGGAAAATCCTCGGTACCATCGAATCACTACTATTCTCTCGAGGATAGAAATGAACCCTTCGTGCCTGCTTCAAATGTTCCCCAGAAGGAATACTATCGTATCGATAGAAATGTTTGTCGTCATCGTAACAATAACACCAAAGTTGCTGTTACCCATCAGTACTCTAACCCCTCATCGAGGAATTATATTTATGGTGTGCTTGATGGTCCAGATAGACAATGCAATCCTGTTCGCTATAATATTGCTTCCCCATCTAGCTCTTCCATGCCTTCTAAGTCACCTGCTCGTTTGTGGGTGGTTAAGAAGAACTAATTCTTCTGCAGGGCTATGTCTCCGGTGGATCCGAATGGGTCATGGATAGTGGATGTACAAATCATATGACCGGAGACAAAGATTTGTTCAGCGAAGACAAACTTACTGAATCTTCACAGAGATACATTACCTTCGGTGATAACAACAAAGGAAAAGTAATTGGTTTGGGTAAGGTAGCTATATCGAAGGATAAGCATATTGATAAGGTTATGCTTGTTCAATCACTTGGATATAATCTAATATCTATCTCAAAACTTTGTGATATGGGTATGCTTGTACTGTTTTCTGCTTCTCGTTGTGTTGTCTTTTCACAGGATGATTATTCCTTCGTGTTTGAAGGATATCGCAAAGGTGATCTTTATGTCGTCGATTTTTCTTCGGGACCTGCAGTGTCCACATGTTTAATGGCCAAAGCCACTTCTGGTTGGTTATGGCACCGAAGACTTGGGCATGCAGGAATGAAAAACCTTCAAACTCTTATCTCGAAGAAGAACATCGTTGGAATTGATAATGTTAAATTCGATAAAGATCGTCTATGCAATGCCTGTGAAGCAGGAAAGATTGCCAAGAAACATCACTTAGCAAAAACTATAATGACTACTACTCGTCCTCTTGAATTACTTCATATGGATTTATTCGGTCCTCAAAATTATGCTAGTCTTGGAGGCAACAAGTATGGTCTGGTTATTGTTGATGATTTCTCTCGATATACTTGGGTTTTCTTTCTAGATGATAAGAGCAAGGTTGTTGAAATCTTCAAAACTTTCGCAAAGAGAGCTCAGACTGAATATGAATTATCTCTCAAGCATATCAGAAGTGACAATTGTACAGAATTCAAAAACACTCATATCGAAGATTTTCTTGATGAATATGGCTTTACTCATGAATTCTCGGCTGCTTATACACCGCAACAAAATGGTGTGGTCGAGAGAAAGAATCGAACACTTATTGAAATGGCCAGAACAATGCTTGCTGAATACAAGACTCCTATCAGGTTCTGGGCCGAAGCAATCAATACTGCATGTCATATCATCAACAAGGTTTATCTGCACAAGTTTCTGAAGAAAACTTCACATGAACTTATTACTGGTAAAAAGCCAAATGTTTCATATCTCAGGGTTTTTGGTGCTCCATGCTATATCAGAGATATGAATCACAGCTCCAAGTTTGCCCCAAAGGCTCACGAAGGTTTTCTCCTAGGTTATGGTTCGAATTCTCACACTTACAGAGTTTACAAGTCACATCTTGGCAAAGTTGTAGAAACTGTAAATGTTCGATTTGATGAAACTAACGGCTCTCAAAAAGAGCAATTACCTCTTAACCTGGATGAACCACCTTTGGATGAAGTTATCAGGTACATGGCTATTGGAGATATTCGACCTATCGAAGGAAATGCACGTCAAGCAAACAAGGATGATGATGGTCCAATGTTCCCACACATAGCCCGGGGCGCTGGAGATCAACATCCTGAAGCAAATGATGTACAGGTCGAAGGAGAACGCGTAAACGAAGAAAATGTCCATCCCGAAGGTCAAGCTGATCCCGAAGGTCAAGATGATCCCGAAGGTCAAGCTGATCCCGAAGGTCAAGCTGATCCCGAAGGACAACCGGATCCACAAGATGATGAAGGAGTTTTACCTCGTGTTCGAAGAAGAGTGGACGTCGACTCAATACTCGAAGAGATTCATTTACCAGGTCGTCCCACCACTCGTTCTCGTAATCGATTAGCTAACTTCTATGGAAATTTCTCGTTTGTATCCATGCTAGAACCATCAAAATTTGATGAAGCCATGAAGGACTCAGACTGGATGACTGCAATGCTCGAAGAACTTAATCAGTTCGAGAGAAATAAAGTCTGGTCCCTTGTTGATAGACCTGATCCCAAGAAGCATAATATCATTGGTACGAAGTGGATTTTTCGCAACAAGCAAGATGAAGATGGCATTGTGGTAAGGAATAAAGCTCGACTGGTTGCTCAAGGCTACACCCAAATCGAAGGTATTGATTTCGGTGAGACTTATGCTCCAGTTTCTCGACTTGAATCCATTCGTGTCATGCTTTCTTTTGCCAATTACAATGGTATATTGCTATATCAAATGGATGTCAAAAGTGCATTTCTTAACGGTGAAATCGAAGAAGAAGTATATGTTATGCAGCCACCAGGTTTTGAAGACCCGAAGAATCCTGATAAGGTGTACAGATTGCACAAGGCCCTATATGGGTTAAAGCAAGCTCCTCGTGCTTGGTATGAAACACTGAAGGATTTTCTTCTGAAGAAGGGCTTCAAACCAGGAACAACTGATCCGACTCTTTTTACTCGTGCATACAAAAATGATCTTTTTGTGTGTCAAATTTATGTCGATGATATTATTTTTGGCTGTACTAACCCTGATATTAGCGAAGAATTTGCTCGTATGATGTCGAAGAAATATGAAATGTCTATGATGGGTGAATTGAAGTTCTTTCTCGGGCTTCAAATCCGTCAACAGAAGAATGGGACTTTCATCTCTCAAGAGAAGTATCTCAGAGATTGCCTGAAGAAGTTTGATCTTGTCAGTTGCAAAACTATCAAGACTCCAATGCCTACGAATGTTCATCTAGATGCAGATGAGAAGGGCAAACCTTTCGATCAGAAGAAATATCGCTCGATGATCGGTTCGCTTCTTTACCTTTGTGCATCTAGACCTGACATCATGCTATCAGTTTGTATGTGTGCTCGTTTTCAGGCAAACCCGAAAGAATCACATCATATTGCTGTCAAGCGAATTCTTCGATATCTGGCTCACACACCATCTTTGGGACTTTGGTATCCCAAGGGTGCCCAGTTTGATCTCGTTGGATATTCTGACTCTGACTGGGCTGGTGATCGAGTCGACAAGAAATCTACCTCGGGCACATGTCATTTTCTCGGTAGATCTCTTGTCTGTTGGGCTTCGAAGAAACAGAATTGCGTATCTATTTCTACGGCTGAAGCCGAGTATATTGCTGCCGGTTCATGTTGCACTCAGATTCTGTGGCTCAATCAAACGCTGAAAGATTATGGTATTCTTGTGAAGAAAATTCCATTGCTATGTGATAACGAGAGTGCTATTAAGATTGCCCATAACCCTGTGCAACACTCTCGAACGAAGCATATTGACATTCGTCATCATTTTCTTCGAGATCACGTTCAGCGAGAAGATATAGTTATCAGCCATGTTCGCACCGAAGATCAATTGGCTGATATCTTTACGAAGCCCTTGGATGAGAAAAGGTTCTGTATACTAAGGTGTGAGTTAAACATATTGGACTCACGCAATGTGCAGTAAGATCATAACTATCAGTACTATGTATTATATGTTTTCTTTCTATGTTGTTTACTTACGTTATTTTTCTATCGTGTTTCTTTTTCGTTTGTTTTTGTTCGTTTGGTGTTGTCCTATACACTTACCACTCCGAGTTTTATCACTGTTTTCCCCTCGGATTGATTAAGCATCGGACCCTGTTTTCCCTCTATTCTATCCCTACCCCATCTGTGCTTTTCTCTTGTGAACATGTACATATGTACTCGATCAAGATTCCCTTCGAATGTCATTGATTCTGAAGGTAAATCTATCGAACGTTTATCTACTTTTATACTCGATGTTCGATGAGTTTGGTCTCGGACGTGGAGCAACTTTCTTTCGGTTCGTTGGGATTTTCCCGCGATTACCGCCACAAAATCCGTCCGTTGAATGCGGAGAGACGCGAAATCTGCGCCGTTGGATCAGATCTGACAGTTATGTCAGACCCCCCCTCCCTATAAATACTGATCCTCGCCACCGGCTCAGCCATCGCAATTTCCTCGACTACGTCTCTCTGCTCCCGAAGTTCTCTCTCGCGCGCCGCCGTGCTGCTCGTCGCCGTCGACTCCCTCGCCGCTTTGCTGCCGGAAGGAAGCCGCCGGAGACCTTCCCGTCGACGAGGAACTTCATCCTCGTCGCCGTAGTCGCCGTACATCACCAAGTTAGGGTATGCACGGCTCTAAGACTCGATTCCAATCTTTTCTGTTCATCGAGTCCTAGATTTGTTCTTGATTTTCTCTCTGTTTCTTAGGTCTGTTTGATCTGTTTGGATCATTGAAACTTGGGAAATCAGTTTCTAGCGTTTTCTGTCGATTCCCATCTAAGCTAGGTAAGAAATCCCTTGGATTCTCTCACTTTAGCAATTTCCTCAGAAACGTATCGATAAACTTGTGTTGTGCAATTCGTTCATACAGGTTCTTCGTTAGATTTGCACCCGATGGAAATCTAGCCTAGCACTTGCTTCAAAAATTTGCTGCAAGACATGCTTATCGATATGCTTACTGCACTCAAAATGATTTTCCTCGAAAACCGCTGGTACTTGTTCACAACTTTCCTATATTCCCTCGTACCTATCTTTTTCGCAGGAAAATGTCTGGGATCGAAGGAAATGTCAGAGCACCCAAGCGTGTAGGAGGCCGAACAAGAATCACCATCAACTCTGAAGGATTATCAACGGAATTGATCATCGAAAAGAAGTTAAGAACACCTGAAGGTTCTGAGGATGAACGTACGAGAGAAAACCGTCTGCAAGAGATTCGAAGACTGCAAGCGCTTCGTTGGTATGAGTACAAGTCTCTTATGCCACGCTGGGAGAGGCTGTTTGCCATGAAAAATCCTTGGTCTGATGTCAAAGCTTTAAGGCCAAAGTGGACGAAAGATAATCGACCACCTCCTACAGCTGATGCTCATCCATCCTCTCTGAAAACTCCTGCCGATTTTCAAGAGCTGGTTGATGCTCGGGAAGCACGAGAACAGAAAAGAAAAGAAGCCAAAGCTAAAAAGGAGGCTGCTGCTGCTGAGGGTACCGTGGATGTTGGCCCTAGTGCCAAATCGAAGGCTGGCAAGAAATCAGCCAAATGAAAGAAAAAGGTGGTAATTGTCTCGCCACCTGATGCGAGCTCCGATGAAGAAGTCAATTCAGATGATCAAGACCCTGGTACAGAGGCTGATGTCGAGGACATTCCTCTGAAGAAGAAGCCGAGCAGTAAAGGCATTAGGATCCAGGAGCCAGCCTCACAGGCTCCTCGAGCAAATATTGACTTGACCAACTTGGTCACTGATCCGCCCATTTCATCTGCTCCACCAGTTCAAGCTCGCCAACCAAAACCTTTGACTAAATTGAAGGGAAAGCAAGCTCAAGTTGCTGAGGATGATGAAACTCTAGTTCAACGTAGAGAAAGGATGGCAAAGAAAAAAGATCAAGAAGCAAAGGACTTGACAAATTCCAAGCTCCTGAACTTTCACAGCCAGCCCGAGCATAAAAAGGCACAGGTTGCTCAACAACTAGGCATTTTACATTTGGTCAGTGAAAAGTATCGTCGACAAATTGCTGAAGGCAAAATTCCTGATGCACCGAAAGAAAAGGTTGTGGCCCCCAGCGCCACCGAGAAAGTTGTGACTCCCACAGTCACGAAGGAAAAGGTTGCAGCCACAAGTGCTGCGAAGAAAAATGCTGAGGCCCCAAGTGCCACGAAGGATAAAGCTGTGGCCCCCAGTGCTGTTACCAAACCCATTGCTGCTGCCAAGGCCACCAAGGAGGCCGAGAAGAAAGCCAAGGAGGCTAGGCAAAAAGCTCAGGCTGTTCCAGTTCCTCGAGCCGCACCTTCTCCTGCACCTGCTGCACCTGTTGTTTCCGGCCCTCGTGCCGATGAAGAGAGTTCAAACGAAGGAGATTCTGGCACCCATTCTCCTTGGGATGCTGCAAATATTTCTCATATCCTTTGGAAGATGGCTACCACGCCGAGCAAAGTCACTGCCGAGGATGATGTTCCTGCTGAAATCCAAGAGCATGTTGCTCGATACATGATTCGCTGGGAAGGGTATATCACCCAGGATCGCAAGGACAAGGAGCAAGTGAATTTTTACTCCAGGCAACTTCAAGAAGAAACCGAGGACATTGAGTCCCGTAAGTTTATCAAATCCAAGATTGCCACCGCTGAAGCATCCAGAAGGGCTCAGAAGGAAAACCCGACCGCTGTGTATGAAAAGGTTCGACAAATTGTGTCGGCCGTATGCAAAGAGCACAATAATGCCCTGTACAAGAGACAATCTCGTAAGAGAAAGTCATCTGCCCCAACCTCTGCGCGTGGGACGCCAGAGATCGAGAAGAATGCAAAGAAGGCCAAGTCTACCGAGGTCGTTGCTGCATCAGCACGACAAGAAACTGCACCAACCCCCACCAAGGAACCAACTCCTCCTCGTGAGAAAACACCAACACCTTGCCAAGCCACACCACCTCGCCAAGCCACACCTCCACCTCGCCAACAAACACCTCCACCTCGTCAACCATCACCACCAAAAGCCTCGTCACCACCACCAAAACCATCATCACCACCGAACATCATTCCATTAACCACCCCAGCCATCGAGACCCAAGTCCAAGCAGAGACCGAGAAACTTGCTCAGGTCGAGCAAGAACCTCAAGCCCCCATCTCCTCTGCTCAGAAAGATTATTCCTCAGCACACACTCTGCATGAAGGAGAAGACGCTGATGTTGATATCACGACAGTTTCCTCTCGTCAAGATGTCATCGAAGGAAACAGTTCTGGAGATGACGGTTCTAGTGACAGTTCTTCCTCCTCCTCATCAAATTCCTCGAACGAAGAAATGGTTGATGCTTTCGCATAACTAGACGTAGATTTGGAGGCCATGGAGAATGAAGAGGCCGCTCAGAATGCTAATGCCGACGAAGGAGTTGCCGTCGAAGCACAGGCCGAGGAAAATGCTCCTCCAGCCATCCCAGCTCAGGACATTGTAAACATTCCATCTTCAATTCCTCGCCCTGCTGAGCCAGTTTTCCAAATGCCAGACAATGCTGCCGAAGTTTTTGCTGTTGATGAGCTTCTCCATTCTGCTCATCCGAGATAAATGTTGCCTCTGTTCCGCTCAGATGTTCCTCGAGGAGGCCCCATCTTCAAAAGGCACGAACACAAGCCATTTTTCTTCGGAACCAATCCCTACGAGAAGCCCAGAAGTGCATATTCTCTTCGGTTTTGGACCCAAGAGCAAGCCATCTATTATACTCGTGTACTTTACAACAAGGCTAGAGTGTTCCAACATCAATACCTCGATATGCCTTCGGTGTATTTCACTTCATGTTTCGAGAATGTTGCCGAAACGATTGATGGTCTTCATGCTCACAAGATGTTTGCTCTCGATTGTGGCTACAATCCCGAGCTTATCAAGCAATTTTATGCTACGCTCTATGTCACTGGTGATCCCGAGAACTCAAAGATGTGGAAATTTGATTATATGATTCAAGGCCAAGTATTTCATATGACTGTCGATCAATTTCTGGCCATCATTAATTTACCTCGGTTCGAAGGATTACCACACAAGATTCACGACTTACCTGCTCCAACTCCTGCTGAATTTTCGACGATCATGAATCCAGATGTCGTAGGAGATATCTACCCAGCTGAGCCCAAGCCAAGACACTTAGTTTTTGAAGCAAAGGCATGGTTTTATATTCTTTCGAAGACTTTGATGCCAATGCTCGATGTGCACGATGACTTTCCTATTCCCAATGACGTACAACTTGCTCTGTTGAAGTTAGTCCACGGTCACCCTTTCGATTATGAAGACTACTTCATCAGAACTTTGGTGTCTTGTGCTGATGATCACAATTCCCACAAGACGTATGCACCATGGCTGATGGCTATCTGCAATTACTCTCGGGACGTGCCATTCCCCGTGTCAATTTTCCCGAAGATTTTCACTCCACCTGTTAGGGAAGTGTTGCAGATTGTTGCTCGACCCAACGATCAATATGATGAGCACAGTGGCATCCGCGCACATTTGACTGAGCGTAATGTTCGCTCGAAGTTTATCAAGCCAGTGCATCACATGGAAGTTTCTCTTCGGTCCCAGCAAATGCTTCAACATCACATCGACCAAGATTTCATTCAGAAGCAAGCTTTGATGGACGAGATTAATCATTTGCGCAATATTACTATGAACAACAATCAGATGTTGCGTGAATGTCTTCGTAGAGATTGGAAAGGACTGCGGAAATTCAATTCCCTCGGTCAACTTCAACGATGTGGCTTCGAAGAATATCCTCCCCATCTGACCAGGAATTGGACTAATGATGATCGAGTAGATCGCCCGGATCCCAATATCCCTCGGCTGCCGAAGAACCGAGATGTCCTCAGTGTTGATGACTATTACCACATCACTTTGGACACCTTCTCCTCCGACTCCGAGCAAGATGAAGCCCCTCGACGTCCAGAGAGAGTTTATACTCCACACCCTCGAAGCCCCAGGACCCCTCCGGAATCGCAGCTGGAATCTTCAGGAGATCAACACTCCTTCCGCACGAAGATCACTCCTCCAGGCGCCCGCCCAATTCGTCGTGCTCCAACGCTCGCCGAATCCTCTCGACGTCGCCGGAGTCGCCACAACGAGTAGGGATTTATTTCGACCCTATTCTCTCGACTTTTTGTACGTTGTGACAAAAAGGGGGAGATGTAGTGGCATCGAAGAAACTAGTTTGCCTACGGGGTTAAGGGCTTTGCTTTTCATTCGACAAACTTTTGAAATTTGAGGTTTTCTGAGTAGTTTCAACAAAATTTCGATTCATATTCGATCTGGTTGTAACTAACTCTAAGTAGGACTGTGAACTGCTACTCTTTTTCGTAAGATATTTATCTGCTGCTTGCGATACTTAACCCTTTTGCAGGAAGTTATCTTTCATATAAGTTCACAGGTCCTTCGAGGAGATTTCATGTTTCTCATTGGATATTATCTGGAATGCAATTTCACTCGCTAAGATTATTGATGTTTTTTCCCTCGACTCTACTTGTCAAATATGCACTTCACAGGAAACTCTTATCTTTCGTGCATACATAAAGGGGGAGTATTTCATCGATCTTAGCACTGGTTTATCATCGAAAACTCAAAAAATTTCAATTATTTATTGATGCCTGTTTTTTCATCAATCGTCCAAAAAGGGGGAGATTGTAAGAGCAAGTATTGCCCCCGAAGGTTTTGGACATTGTTGGACAAAGCAGAAGTGGAACTAATATTGTTTTCGAGTATAAACAGATACTTAGGTTCCGAAAGAATGGAGTTTGCAAGTAGAAGGTCGAAGGACAACTCACTGCAGCAGAGCTGCAGTCATCTACCGAACCCTTTGAAAAAGACGACCCCTAAAATGTAGTCGAAGAAAAAGTCTCTCTTGAGTAAAAGCGCAACGAGGAGAAAGCTGAAGCTGGTCGAAGACTTAGTCCTTTTACTAGTTTCTCTTTACTTTCTTGAGTCGTAGGAAAAACCGTACTATCAAGAGGGGTTTGCTAGTTGAGATCTTAGTCGAAGTGAATTTGCTCTGCTCAACCAAAACCCACAAAAGCCTACCGAGAGAAATCTTACTGAGTCGAGTGAATAGCTCGAAGGCAAAGTCATCGCACTTCGTGCCTTCGAGAGAGAACTCGTTCGGTAAGTCAGCTTACTTGTTCCTCAAGTAAAGTTGCGCATTTATTGGAATCCGACCGTTGTGGACACGCGTCAAGCGGTTGCATCGGGTCACTTCAGTCTTTTTACCCATCGGGATCGCCAACTATAAATACCCCGCACCTACCCGCCATTTCGGGTTGGCTGCTCCACTAAAGATTCTAAGACAGAAGTCTGTGAGCATCCCAAGAGATATTCATCGAGAGAAAACCAAAATCCCAAGTCTGAGCTGAGTTGAGCTATTCACTATGACTTAGGTTGAGATTAGCCGATCTTTTTATCTTGGAGAACTGCAAGTCTCCTAGACGGTTAGGCGTCGCCTGTCAAGCAGTCGAAGAGTAATTGTCGCTGCTGAAGGAAGTTTGTAAAGGTCTCGGAGATGTCCTGAATCATCTACCACGAGTGAAAACTGGACAAGCTGGAGGAGTTTGTTGCAGTGGAGAATAGGACGGAGAGAGTTTTGCTCCAGGTGTTCAATCACCAGTCCCTCCAACCAGACGTAGCACTTTGCAGAGTGTGAACTGGTTTACCAAACATCGTCGTGTCAGGCTCGTTTTCCTTCATGCTTTTATATTAAGTATTTACTCGTTGCCTGTTTGTCTTCGATGTTTTTCTTCGCTCCCAACCCTTTCGAGCTATGCATTACTTTCGACATTGTATTTCCTTCGAGATGCCTTAGTCCTTCGCAGTTTGCATAAATTCCTTCTAAGTTCCTTAGAATTTTTAGAAGTGATCATTCACCCCCTCCCCCTCTGATCATTCTTGAGCTTTCACAAGTATGTGATCAGAGGGGGAGGGGGTGAATGATCACTTCAAAATTTTCGATTGAAACTTTTGAAGTGAAGCATAAGTAGTGCGGAATAGCGAAGTAAAACTGGAAGAGAAACTAAATGCAGTGAATCAAAACACATTGAAGCATAATTGCGAAGCAAATGCAATACTGAAGGTAAATGCTTGAAGTAAAACAAACTGGGACTCGGCGATGTTTGTTCGACCAGTTCACGCTCTGCAAAGCGCTACGTCTGGTTGGAGGGACTGGTGATTGAACACCTGGAGCAAATCTCTCTCCGTCCGTTGCTCCACTGCACCAAACTCCTTGAGCTTGGTCAGTTCTTCACTCGTTGTTGATTATTGAGGAAATCACCGAAACCTTTGACAAACTGGACTTCGAGGCGACAATTACTCTTCGCTCTCTGAAGAACAACACTCTAACCGTCTAGGAGAATTGCAGTTCTCCAAGATAAAAAGGCTAGTAAGCTTTCACCTAAGTCATCTCAAATCTACTGAGATTAATGGGACTTAGGCTTCAGTATTCTGGGTTTTGGGTTTTGCTTCGGTGGCGTTTTTGGGGTGCTCTCTTCAGTCTCTCTCAGGAATATTCTTGGAGCAGCCACCCACAAATGGAGGAGGGGGCGGCGCATTTATAGTTGGCGGTCCCGAGGTGCGGAATGACCAAACTAACCCGAGGTGACAGCTTGACACGTGTCCACAACGGTCGGATTTGTCATCAATGCGCAACTTTACTTGAGGAACAAGTAAAGCTGACTCACGGACTTGGTTCTGCTTCAGTAGCCAAAGAACGAAGTCTTTGCTACCGAAACTTAACTCAGTGCACATGAGATTTCTTCGCTCAGGCTTCTCACTTGGTTTGGATTTGATCTGAGAAATTTCTCAATGACTTCGGTGTCCACAAACTAAATACCCCCCTTGATAGTATGGTTTGTCCTATGACTCAAAGAACCGAAAAAGAACTACACAAAAACATCTAAGTCTTGCGCCGTCCTCTTCATTTCCTTCAATGAGTAGAGCTTCAGGACACCTTCAATTTTGGGGGTCAACTTTCGTGATTAAGCTTCGCTCCGTGGGTTATGCTTCGATAACTTCAAGACCTTCCGTGAAGTTTTATCACTTAGCTTGTCCTTCAGGAACCTATGCAACTGTTTACACTAGAAAACATTATTAGTTCCTCTACTGTCTTGTCCAACAATATCCAAAACACACGGGGGCAAAACTTTGCTCTTACAATCTCCCCCTTTTTGGACTATTGTTGACAAAACAGGCATCGATAAAAGATATTGAAGTTTTTGTGAAGAGATGGGACGAACTCTAAGATATGAAGTTTTTGGCTCCCCCAGAATGCAAGCATCGAAGATTTATATAATCGAAGTTAATGCTTGAGATAATTTTCTTCGGTGGAGAGAAAAACATATATCTTAGCGAATACAATTGCATTTGAAGATATATATCCAGGAATGTATGCAATTGCTTCCAATGACCTGTGACTTAGAAAATAATAACCACCTGCAAGATAGAAGCTACGAAGCAATACTTGCAAGCAAAGGGGTTATTAAAACTTGAGTGTAGCACAGGAGTAGCATGACCGAAGTTAAACTTAAGTTACAACCCAATCGAAAGGAATGGAATGTTTGTTGTAACTTAACCAAACGAAGCAAAAGCAAATAGCAAAACCCTTTCCCCGATGCAAAACTAACTCATCGATGCCCTCATTCTCCCCCTTTTTGTCAATGATTGGACAAAAGGTTGAGAAAAGGTTCAAGAGATCTATTGCGCGGCATCAGCACCCTGAGAACCCGACGAAGTTGTGCTTGACAAAGACTCATCCGACGAAGACTGATCGCCTGAGGATTCTTCTTCGGAAGAAGACGTAGGAATAGCTTCGTGGCGTGTTTGAGTGATGAGGTTGATGTCGAGGTCGCTGTCGTCGAGGTCGTCGTCGTCCTTTGAAGTGAAGGAGTCATTCTCAGAGACGGTATCAGGCCGGATGGGTTCAGGTTCGTTGACGAAGAATACTTCATCAATCTTGTGCAGGGGAGGGATCTTCTGATTCGGGCGGTCCACCGTATCATCACGGGAAAAGTTTCACTGGAGGTGCTCATACTCTTTGTAGATGCGATCTTTACGAAGGCCTTGGACAGAGTTGAACTTCCGGAGCCCCTTCCAGGAATGGCGTTTGAGAACACGCAAATACTGATTGTTGTTAAGTACAATGTTGCCAACTCTGTTGACCTCATCAGCGAGAAATTGCATTTGGTGCTGATTGGCTTCAATATAGTTTTCAAGCATTTGCTGCGATCGAAGGTTAACTTCAAAATGATGGCAGTCTTTCTGGAACTTCTTGGATAAGTTTCGCTCATTGACTTCATGGCGCACACCAACATATGTAGCAAAAGGATCATTGGGCTTTCTCAATAGTGCCAAAGAGTCATGCACTGGTGGCGAGAAAAGCTTCGGGTGATGGCGAGCCACAAAGTCTTCGTTCCTGCCATAGTCACATATAACTTGCAGCCAGGGAGCATAAGGTTTCAGAGTGAAAGGTAGCTCAGCTGCATGAACCAAGTTCCTAATGAAGTAGTCTTCAAAATCAAAGAGAAGACCATGAGTGAGCTTCATAATAGCATGTCTTGTCTCTAGATAAATGTTCGATTCTTCCGAAGCAGTACTCAAAGGGATCAATGAGTTGGACAAGATGTAGAACCAAGTCCTTGAAATGAAGTTCAAATGCTTCGGGCGAATGTTTTCAGGAATGTAGCTTGCAGTGACTTCGGGGTCCAACAGAGTAGCAAATTCTTCTTCAGTCAGATCAGGTTCTAAGTGAATCTTTTCATGAACTCCAGAATGCCTTGGAATATTGACAATTTCCATGAATTCAGCAGAGGACATCCTGAAGACTTTGCCTTGTATCATCCATTCCAGCGTCCATGAGCTGGGTTCACTTTCATCACCAGAAACGTATAGAGTTGCATAGAATTGTTTGATGAGCTCAGAATTGAAGGGAGTGCTCAAAGCAAACAACCGAGTCAAATTCTGATTTTCAATAGTTTCGAGGACGTTCTGAAAGCAAGTGGCAGTGGAAAGACTTCGCATGTCCAGAAACTTATGCCTAAACAGAACTCCTTGCTGACATAAGACTTTGGTGTAAAGGATTTGTTGTTCGGCAGTCCAAAAGCGAAGATCATCAGCGGTGCGATCTGAAGCATATGGACTGACAGCAAAGAAACGATGGCGCTTCTGATGCTGTTCCAAGTTGAATTCCGGTCCATGCCTTGAAGAATAACCAGCACCCTTGAATATGGGAAAAGTTTCACGACGGTAATTGTAGTCAAGCTGGGTATCTTGGCAGGGGCGCGACCGCGCGCGAATCCTTTGCAGAGGAGCAATTGGGTTGGCTCTAGAAGGGCCAGCATATTGAGCGACTATAAGCGCTTGCTCTTGCGATAGATTCAGAATCTGGACTTGTTCTTCTTCGTCATCATGTGCTTCGGTATGGGGCACATTTGCTTCAGAATCTTGAACAGTTCTGGCAGGGGAATAGTCTCGGGATATATGAGATCTGGAGTGGGTTGGTGATGGAGCATTAGCTTCACGGGGAGGTGATGGAGGTGGTGCGGGAGCAACTGGTGGAGTGGGAATCCTTTGAGGTTCGGGGGTAGAAGCACGGATGGGTGTGGGAACACGATGTGGTATGGGTGTGGGGGTTGGTGCAGGCGTTGGAGTTGGGATAGGAGCTCTTTGTGGTGGAGTTTGTTTGGGGGTGGTTCTGGTAGGAGGAGGCGTGGGAGTCTTGGTGGGTGGAGCTGAAGGCTTTGGTGTGGGCTTGGATGGCTTTGGCTTTGTTGTAGGAGCGGGAGCTGCTTCAGGAGTTTCCTGAGGCTGTTCATCACTGGTATCCATGTATGCGGCTGAAGCCAAGGTAACCTTGCGCTTCTTGGTTGTTCTCTTCTTGGGTGAAGGACCTGATGCCTTAGATGCAGCAGGCTTAGGAGATGGTGCCGGAGCAACAACACGTTCAGCTTCGGGCGAAGCCTTGCGTTTCCGCGAATCTCTTTCCATAATGGATGCATTATGGGTCTTCACCATATCATCCACAGCGGCCTTGATTTTTCCTTTGAAGATTTTGATGTTGTTCTTGGTGGTGGAATTGACATCCGTCACTTGTTGAAGCAACTTCAGGGCGTGCTGTTTGAATTCTTCATCAGGTTCTGATTCAGCTCGTTTCTGATAGTTGTGAATCTTTTTGTTTTCAGCCCTATCTCTTGAATGCAGATCCTTCAGCTGACTGATCATTGTGGTGATCATTGCTTCGATAGATCTGGAGATGTAAACTTCTCCAAGATCAACAGCATCAGGATCTTCAGCTACACACTCCTCCCAAAGGGCTTCAGTGATGCCCAACTGATCCCAGAGTTCGCCTTCACGTGGGTCAGGGAACTGATGGTCACTGAGGCGATCAGCTTCATCTTGAGCTTCAGGCATAGATATGCCTTTCTGCTTTGATGGAATAGCTTCAGTGGGGGGAGTTATATCAACAATGGACTTCTTCTGACTTTCCCTAGCAGCTTTCTCAGCTTTCTTTGTCCTGAGACCATCAAGGGTGGCCTTACGTTTTGCTTCAAGCTCTGCCAGCTGTTTAGCTTCAGCGGCAGCTTTCTCTTCATTCTTTGCGGCTTCGGCGAGCTTGCGCTTCGTCTCAGCCTTCTCCGCAGCCAATCTAGCGGAGTCCAACTCCTTATTCTTTCTAGCAGCATCCTCATCTGCCTTCTTCTTATCAGCTGAGCTTCTGGCAAGAATGTTGCGCTCAAGTGCCTCTTCGAGGTCTTTCTGTCTCAATTCTTCTTCAGTGAGCTTGTGCTTCGCTGAAGGGTTTGTTGCAGCAGACTGCTTGGGCTTCATTGATGCTGAAGCCTTTGCAGGTTGTTTCTTGGCGGGGTCGTGCTTCTGCTTAGTTCGCCTCTCAGTGTTGAGGGCATCAGCCGGTGGCTTAGAGGCCAAAGGCTTAGCAACCACCAAGTTTGATAAATCAATGGTGGGGCGAGCAGAAGACTTGTCCTTGGGGTCTTGAAACTTAAGCCCCTTAGCATCAGGTTTCTCTCCGGGCTTCTTCTTCAGAGGGATCTGAAGTCTTTGCTTCTTGGGGGGAGCAGGATCATCAGATTCATCATCTGCTTCGAATTCTGATTCGTTGTCAGCAGCATTTGATTCGTCCATAATTGAATCTTCCAGAGTAGCTTGCTCTAGCTTGACATGCTCTTCATCTTCTGTGGTAGCATGGGGAGGAGAAGCAGATTTCTTCTTCAGCTTCTTCTTCTTCTTCGTGCTTGGCCCTTCATCATGGGCTTCAGCTTCAGCCATCTTGGCTTCCTTCTTCTCTTCTTTCAGTCTCTTGATTTCATCCGCAATCCTCAAACGTTCTTGCTCTTTTGGATAATCATCTGGTGTCTTAAGAGTGTTGGGGTGAGGAAGCTTCGGTGGAACTGGGTAGTATAGGTGGCGATTCTCTTCGGTGTACTGACTGCACATGGCCGAATTATACTGATAGGGTGGACTGAAGGCAAACTGCATAGCCCACTTCCAGGTAGGGATGCTCTTGTACTTGTACCATCTAACAGCCCAGTACCAGCGAATGTTTTGCAATCGATTCTTGCGCTGATCCTTGGTTTCGACAGGAGGCGTGTCATATCCCAGAGCAATGCAAATGGATTCGGGGATGCCTCTAGCATTGTTGGTTTCCTTCGTTCTGCCTCCTTTCTTCTTCGGAGCAGACCATTCTGCTTCGTTGATGTGGTCAAGATTGGGTGACTCATTTCCAAAGCCTAACTCAGCAGACATCCTGTGAAAATCACAAAGGTAGCGAGGGAAAAAGGCGAGTATGGAATGAGCACCAGCAAGAGTTTCGATCCAAAAACAAAAGTTTTGACAAGAGATTCAGTGAAGAATTTGGGTAGAGATTCTGGTCTGTTCTGAGCTAGACTTAACCTCACGCATGTTGAGCTGAAACCCTAACACAGAACAGATGGATTCTAACCCTAACTTCTAACCTGAATCGGGATGGAAAGCTTTGGCTAGCAGAAACATATTTCCCAACAGAGCAACGATCCAATGGATCAAAGAAACCTAAGGAATTCATCCCAAAACAACAGACTAAGAACTCGGATCCAATCTGGAAACTGAAGAATAGAAGAGATAGAGATTGGATCGAGGCTCGACGTACCCTAACTCGGTGGCGTCAAGCAGCTACGGTGGCGATGAGCGGTGAGGACGTGATCGTCGACGACGTGAAGTCCACGGCGGCGCTCTTCCGGCAGTGAAGCGGCGAGAACGGCGACGGGGACGAAGAGCTCGGTGGCGCTCAGGAGAGAGAGGGTTCTGGGGAGGTGGGATGGATTCGCTGGGGTGGGATGCCTTATATAGGACGGTCTGACAGGAGCTGTCAGATCAGATCGAACGCCCCCCAGCGTCTGTCTCTCCGGATTCTACGACGAGGATTTCGTGGCGTATCGCGAGAAAATCTCAACGACCCGGATTTGACGGGATCTCAACAATCGAAGAAGAAGTCCTCGACTCGAGTAAAACTTCGATGAGAATTGGAAGCATTTGATTCGGAACTCAATGATGTTCGAAGCAAAATACTTTCCGTTTCAATTGTGCTCAACCATTTTTGACAGACAGAATAAGAAAGAAGAAGAATAGAAGGGGTAGGGTCCGAAACTTATCACCTCGAAGAAAAACCGAACGAAGCAAAAGGTGATAAGCATAGAGGACTAAATTCAAGCGAAATAAAAATAAACTAAACGAAGCGAAAACAAACAACGAAACTAAATAGGTAAGTAACGAAGTAAGTGAATAAGTACAAAAATAAAAAAGGTTCGGTCTTACAGTACATGTCGTGAGTCCAATATATTGAGCTCACACCTTAAGGTACATAACCTTTTCTCATTCAATGGTTTCGTGAAAATGTCTGCCAGTTGATCTTCAGTTCTGACATGACTAATAACAATATCTTCACGCTGAACATGATCACGAAAAAAATGATGGCGAATGTCAATATGCTTCGTGCGAGAGTGCTGTACAAGGTTGTGAGCAATTTTGATTGCACTCTCATTATCACATAGGAGAGGGATTTTCTTCACATGAATACCATAATCCTTCAGCGTTTGCTTCATCCATAGAATTTGAGTACAACATGACCCAGCAGCAATGTATTTGGCTTCAGCAGTAGATATTGAAACACAGTTTTTCTTCTTTGAAGCCCAACACACAAGTGATCTTCCAAGGAAATGACAAGTCCCTGAAGTTGATTTCCTATCCACACGATCACCAGCCCAGTCTGAATCAGAATAGCCAATAAGATCAAACTGAGCTCCCTTGGGATACCACAACCCCAAGGTAGGTGTGTGAGCAAGATAACGAAGAATTCGCTTTACAGCAGTATGATATGATTCCTTTGGATTTGCCTGAAAACGAGCACAAATACATACTGAAAGCATAATGTCAGGTCTAGATGCACAAAGATATAGAAGGGATCCAATCATAGACCGATATTTCTTCTGGTCGAAGGCTTTGCCCTTCTCATCTGCATCTAAGAAGCCATTGGTAGGCATAGGCGTCCTAATAGTTTTGCATTCAGTAAGACCAAACTTCTTCAGGCAATCCTTGAGATATTTTTCTTGAGAAATAAAGGTGCCATTCTTCTGTTGACGGATTTTACGTCCAAGGAAGAACTTCAATTCACCCATCATAGACATCTCATATTTCTTCGACATCATTTTGGCAAATTCTTCGTTGATTTCAGTGTTAGTGCATCCAAAAATGATATCATCTACATATATTTGACATACAAACAAATCACCATTATAAGATCGAGTGAAAAGTGTTGGGTCAGTTGTTCCTGGTTTGAAGCCTTTCTTCAGAAGGAAATCCTTCAATGTGTCGTACCAAGCACGAGGTGCTTTCTTCAACCCATAGAGGGCCTTGTGTAACCTGTACACCATGTCGGGTTTCTTCGGGTCTTCAAAACCTGGAGGCTGCATAACATACACTTCTTCCTCGATTTCTCCGTTAAGAAAAGCACTTTTCACATCCATTTGATAAAGCAGAATACCATTGAAATTTGCAAAAGCAAGCATAACATGAATGGATTCGAGACGAGCAACTGGAGCATAAGTTTCGCCGAAATCAATAACTTCGATTTGGGTGTAACCTTGTGCTACCAGACGTGCTTTGTTCCTTACCACTATACCATCTTCATCTTGCTTATTGCAAAAAATCCACTTTGTACCAATGATGTTGTGCTTCGTGGGATCAGGTCTATCAACTAAGGACCAGACTTTGTTTCGCTGGAACTGGTTAAGTTCTTCGAGCATGGAAGTTAACCAATCTGGATCCTTCATGGCTTCATCAAACTTTGAAGGTTCTAGCATGGAGACAAAAGAGAAGTTTCCACAGAAGTTAGCCAAACGAGTGCGAGAGCGAGTTGTGGGACGACCTGGTTGATGAATTTCTTCAAGGATCGAATGAACATCAACCCTTCTTCGAACTCGTGATAAGGTTGAATCGTTTGCTTCAGGCTCAGCTTCTGCTTCAGGATCTGCTTCAGCTTCAGGATCTGCATCACCTTCAGGATTTGCTTCACCTTCAGCTTCAGCATTTCCTTCGTTCCCTTGCTCTTCTTCGTCCTGTTCATCATTAGCTTCAGGATGTTGATCTCCAGCGCCCCGGGCTATGTGTGGGAACATTGGACCATCATCATCCCTATTAGCTTGACGAGCATTGGCTTCAACAGGGCGAATCTCTCCAATAGCCATGGACCTGATCACTTCATCAAGAGGAGGTTCATCTGTTTCATGAGGCAAATGCTCTTTTTGAGAGCCATTAGTTTCATCAAATCTCACATTCACAGTTTCCATAACTTTCCCAAAGTGAGAGTTATAGACTTTGTAAGTGTGAGAGTTTGAGCCATAACCTAAGAGAAAACCTTCATGTGCCTTAGGGGAAAACTTGGAGCTATGATTCATATCTCTAATAAAGCATGGAGCACCAAATACCCTAAGGTATGAAACATTAGGTTTTTTACCAGTGATAAGCTCATGTGAAGTTTTCTTCAGAAATTTGTGAAGGTAAACCTTGTTGATGATATGACAAGCTGTGTTAATTGCTTCGGCCCAGAACCTAATAGGAGTCTTGTATTCATCAAGCATGGTTCTGGCCATCTCAATGAGAGTTCTATTCTTCCTTTCGACAACACCATTCTGTTGAGGTGTATAAGCAGCAGTGAACTCATGACTAAAACCATGATCATCAAGAAAATCTTCAATATGAGTATTTTTGAATTCAATTCCATTATCACTTCGGATATGCTTCAGAGATAATTCATATTCTGTTTGAGCTCTCTTGGCGAATGACTTGAAGATTTCAACAACTTTTCTCTTGTCATCTAAAAAGAAAACCCAAGTATAACGAGAGAAATCATCAACAATAACTAGACCATATTTATTTCCTCCCAGGCTTGCATAATTTTGAGGACCAAAAAGATCCATATGAAGCAATTCAAGAGGACGAGTGGTAGTCATGATAGTCTTCGCTGAATGATGTTTCTTCGTAATTTTACCAGCTTCACAAGCACTGCAGAGACGATCCTTATCGAATTTTACTTCGTTAAGGCCAATAACATGATTCTTCTTCACTAGGTTATGAAGATTTCTCATCCCTGCATGACCAAGTCTTCGATGCCATAACCAACCAGATGAAGCTTTTGCCATTAAGCATGTGGATACAGCAGGGCCCGAAGAAAAATCAACAATGTATAAATCTCCTTTTCGGTAACCCTCGAAGACAAACGTATAATCATCCTGTGAAAAGACAACACAACGCGAAGCAGAAAATAGAACAAGCATACCCATATCGCATAACTTAGAAATAGACATAAGATTATATCCAAGTGATTGGACTAGCATAACCTTGTCAATGTGCTTATCTTTCGATATGGCAACCTTAACCAAACCTAAAACTTTACCCTTGTTGTTATCACCGAAGGTAATGTACTTCTGAGAAGAGTGAGATAGTTTTTCTTCGGTGAATAACTCCTTGTCTCCGGTCATATGATTTGTGCAACCACTATCCATGACCCATTTGGATCCACCGGAGACATAGCCCTTCGCCTTGGCCATGAAACAATATGCAGGAGATTCATCTTCACTACTGTTGTTGGTGAAGAATGAGCTTGAAGCTTTTGTCGAAGCATCTGCTGAAGCGAATGCCAAACCAGCAACGCCATCTGATTCGGACCCAGACCCAGACCTTGAGCCTGATTCAGCTTCGGACCTAGATGCTTCGTCTTCAGAGTTCATCTCCTTTACCAGATAGGCCTTGGCACGGTGAGAGCCGCTTCGCCGAGACGAGTAAGTCTTCGATGAAGAACCCTCACGCTTCTTGTGATACTTCTTCCTCTTGTCATCATCAGAATCTTTCTTCTTATCTCTTCTCGAACTGGAGTCATGTCTCTTGGATTCATAGCTTCTGGAAGATCTGTGGGACTTGGTTGAGGAGTCTCTGAGCGAATGCTTTGCTTTGTTTTCAGCTTCCCACAGAGGGCAATCAGCAATGTAGTGACCTGGCTTCTTGCACTTGTAGTAGCAGTTGTCCTTCGATGGAGAGCTTCTTGAGGATGAGTGGCGAGATGAGTGAGTTGAGCTTCTTGAAGAATAACTCTTCTTCGGTGAAGAAAAACCTTTTCTCTGGAAGCGGTTGAAGCGTCTCATGATCAGTGCTAAATCTTTTCCAATGCTTGCAGGATCATCTGATTCGACACCTGAAGTAGAACTGACTTCGGGTGAAGAATGACGCGAAGCTTTTCCTTTTAAGGCCTGAGTTTTTCTTCGAGAGCCATTTATGTCACGTTTCTCATCTTCTTCCATTTCAAAGGTATTAAGTCTCTCAAGAATATCAGCGGCAACAAGACGTCTGAAATCAGTCCTTTCCTTGATCATCAGCACAATGTGATCAAACGAGTCATCCAATGAGCGAAGCAAGGTTCTTACAACTGAGTGAGGAGTAATCTCATCAACACCGAGGGAAATCAACTCATTAGCAAGAGCTGTGAGTCTGCTGTAAATGGAGCTGACTTTTTCACCCTCGTTTCTCTTGAAGTGATAGAATTTGCTTCGGAGTGTGTCAATTCTGGCATCCTTCTGGGTAGAAACACCTTCACCAATCTTTTCAAGATAGTCCCAGACACCTTTGGCAGATGGAATATTCTTCACTTCATGATACTTTTCTGGTGTCAAGTGATTGGTGATGAAAACCCAAACTTCAGAATCAAGATCAATCAGTTTTGCTTCTTCAGGAGTGATGGCCTTCTCATCGGCAACTGTGACTCCATACAAGACAACTTGCCAGGCATTTGAATTGATAGCCATAATATTTCTTTTCATCTTTTCCTTCCAGTACGGGTAGTCCTTCCCATTGAAAACAGGAATAGGTTCGCCGGAGCGAATAGCTGCGAAAGACATACTTGAAGACACTCCAGGAGGTTAATCCAAAACACACAGAGTGTAGGGAGTGACTAGCTCTGATACCAATTGAAAGTCCAAGTATGTGATCAGAGGGGGAGGGGGTGAATGATCACTTCAAAATTTTCGACTGAAACTTTTGAAGTGAAGCATAAGTAGTGCGGAATAGCGAAGTAAAACTGGAAGCGAAACTAAATGCAGTGAATCAAAACACATTGAAGCATAACTGCCAAGCAAATGCAATATTGAAGGTAAATGCTTGAAGTAAAACGAACTGGGACTCGGCGATGTTTGTTCGACCAGTTCACGCTCTGCAAAGCTCTACGTCTGGTTGGAGGGACTGGTGATTGAACACCTGGAGCAAATCTCTCTCCGTCCGTTGCTCCACTGCACCAAACTCCTTGAGCTTGGTCAGTTCTTCACTCGTTGTTGATTATTGAGGAAATCACCGAAACCTTTGACAAACTGGACTTCGAGGCGACAATTACTATTCGCTCTCTGAAGAACAACACTCTAACCGTCTAGGAGAATTGCAGTTCTCCAAGATAAAAACGCTAGTAAGCTTTCACCTAAGTCATCTCAAATCTACTCAGATTAATGGGACTTAGGCTTCAGTATTCTGGGTTTTGGGTTTTGCTTCGGTGGCGTTTTTGGGGTGCTCTCTTCAGTCTCTCTCAGGAATATTCTTGGAGCAGCCACCCGCAAATGGAGGAGGGGGCGGCGCATTTATAGTTGGCGGTCCCGAGGTGCGGAATGACCAAACTAACCCGAGGTGACAGCTTGAAACGTGTCCACAACGGTCGGATTTGTCATCAATGCGCAACTTTACTTGAGGAACAAGTAAAGCTGACTCACGGACTTGGTTCTGCTTCAGTAGCCAAAGAACGAAGTCTTTGCTACCGAAACTTAACTCAGTGCACATGAGATTTCTTCGCTCAGGCTTCTCACTTGGTTTGGATTTGATCTGAGCAATTTCTCAATGACTTCGGTGTCCACAAACTAAATACCCCTCTTGATAGTATGGTTTGTCCTATGACTCAAAGAACCGAAAAAGAACTACACAAAAACATCTAAGTCTTGCGCCGTCCTCTTCATTTCCTTCAATGAGTAGAGCTTCAGGACACCTTCAATTTTGGGGGTCAACCTTCGTGATTAAGCTTCGCTCCGTGGGTTATGCTTCGATAACTTGAAGACCTTCCCTGAAGTTTTATCACTTAGCTTGTCCTTCAGGAACCTATGCAACTGTTTACACTAGAAAACATTGTTATTTCCTCTACTGTCTTGTTCAACAATATCCAAAACACACGGGGGAAAATCTTTGCTCTTACACTACGGCTCATCAGAGAGGTCCCCGCCGGTCTACAACCCTAAGGGCAAGGGGGTCATGGGCCTATCACCCCTCGCTCTCCGGGTCATTGTGAGGACGGTGGATACCACGCAACTCTATCATGGATGCGGATCCGACCGCGCCACAGTGCTGAACTGGACGTCTTTCAGAGCATTCGAACGAGACCACAACGCGGAGGGCCCACACCGTAATCCCACGTACAGGTAGTGCGTACAAGCCAAAAGGCTACTCAAGTCATGCGCCGAACCCATTAAGCATTTTATTATGTTCTGTCGAGACAACTGTTATCGTTTCCCCTTATTGAATGAGTCGCGGACAACGACAGCAGTCAGGACCACCAGTAACATCGGTGCCTGCCCTGACGTCCAACCAACTCGTGCGGTTACCAACAAGGTGAACCGTATCCTTACCTTGTCTCGCGTTTGCTCCGAAGAGCTCGACTTTCGTACAACAGGATACCTGTCGGCCACGAACAGTACCAGGCCCGCCGCACACCGGTGGAATACACATGACCTGTCGTTCCGCTAAGATACCCTGCGCGGGCACCGTTGGTTCACCCGACTCCTTACCTGTAAGGATACCAGTTGATTCGAGTGCCTACCATCAAGTGGAACCAGGAGGAATCACCCTCGATGGTACACTTGAAGAGCTTCGACAGAGACCTCAGCAGAATGAACTAAAGAGTAATATTCTCGTATCACCCCGGTGGTGCCGAGACACCAGCGGAATGAACTAAAGAGGTAAACCTCGTATCATCCCGGTGATGCTACGCTACTGAGATGACGAGAGTGAAATACGAGTCCTTCCACGCGTAAGTCAAACTCGAAGCGACTCGGCAGAGTCTCGCCATTGTAGGTTCCCTAGGGCGTCTGCATTGATCCGTACCTGTTGCAGTTATAATATTTTGTAATTCACGTTCACTCACCAGAGTAATCACGGCCCGCTATTGTAAACCTAGATAACAATGCGCATGGTTTAATGCTGAATATTATATATATTTATAAGGCAACATAGGACAAAGGAGGGTATATCAAGGGGTGACAAAAACAGGCTATGCAATTGAATAGGTATGCAACGTAGCAGCAGGAGTAACAATGCCTAGTGCAAGAAATATAGGGAAAGATAGGCGATATCTGGGGAAGAGAATGGCTCTGCTTACCTGGAAGCAAGACGGTAGGGGTAGGGTCGTCGACGTAGTAGTCGTACTCCGCACCGGTGTTGTCGGCGGTAGCATCGAGGTCTAGCGGAGAATAAAGGGGGGAGAAACAATAAATACACGACAATAATATCAATACAAAAGCAATACATGGAAATTTAATTGTACACGATGTTCTAACGCAGTGTTAAGTGTTTCAGGCGGAGTGGGAATTCATCCGAGGATGACTCATCGGTACCGGTTGATTATCTGACAGATGATCCGGAGGGCAAGGTTCCATGTCTGCAGTGTTAGAGACATCTGACAGACATGTGGATAGCGCATCCGTGCTAGTTGATCTATTCAGAACAACTTTCATGTTCAGAACATTTTCATCCGACAAGTTTTACCGGCAGCCGGATTCACCGGAGGGGGAATGTTCCACGTTCGGTATGTTAGAGGGGGGTGGTGGACATATGGGTAGCGTATTCGTATTCGTTGTATTTTTCTGATCAACTTTGATATATAAAATATTTTCATCTAACATACGGATTAAAAGATACGATTTTCTAGAGTTTAAATCATTCATAAGCATTTCTGGATTTTCGTTTATTATTAAAACGCAACATTATCCAAAACCTTATCCAAAATAGTGCTGATAGGGTGGACCCACATGTAATTCACAGCCATAATTTAAATCAACTTAATTTATTAAAAAGCCAGTGGGGTCCACATGCCAGCCACTAGAATAACAATAACCCAATTTTATTTATTTACATACAGGTGGGACCCAGCTGTCATTGAGGGAGACAATTAACAGTGGTTTAATTTAACAAAAAGGCATAGGGCCCATATGTCATTGCAACAGGTTATAACTAAGAGTTTTATTTGTTTCTAAACAAATGCTTAAGGAGATGGGGCCACATGTAAGTCTCACATGGTTTATTAGCTAATCTTTTTTTTGTAGGGAGCGTGGTTAGCACACGGTTAACAGCGCGGGGCACATTGGCACCGAGCCGAGCACGGCGGCGAACGGCGGCGCGCGGCGGCGAGCAACAGCGGCGTGGCCACGGTGGCAGAACGAGGCGCGGACAGCGGCGGCAAGGTTGGGCTGGCTACGCATGGTCGGAGCACGAAGCACAACAGCCATGGCGAGCATACGCGGCGGCCGGAGCGCGCGTCGATGGGGAGAGGCTACGGGCATGCGGCGCAATTGGGAGGGGGAGGGGAAAGTGTACTCCACGCGATGGCTCACAGCGAGGGGAAGACGTGCTCGGGGAGGTCCAGGGAGGCTCCGCCGGCGGCGAATCGTGGCGGGGAAGACGGCGGCCACGGACGGCGAGGAAGCAGTGGAACGGCACCTCCTGTCCTTCCCGGACCGAATCGGCGGTCGAAGGCGACGAGGATGACGACGTGGAGTCCCACGGACAAGCCCGTGGTCGCCGAGGAGGCCGGTGGCCGCGGCTGTGCACAACGGCGTGCCCACGGCGGCGTCCAGGCGAGCCGTGGGAGAGAGCAAGGGGGCACGGGGGAGAAAGGGGAGGTGGCAGGGAGCTAGGGTTTCCAGTTGGGGTGCGGGAGGCTTATCCCCTCCAGCCACCGGCGGATGGCCGCCACGGGGTGGCCGCGCCATGGATGGCTGCCACGGCTGCCCCCGTGAACAGGGAAGAAGATGGGAGGGGGGTTTTGGGCCGGGGTGGACTGGCCCGGAGGTAATCGCCCTGAGCGAGTTTTAGTGTTTTTGCATTATCAATTTACTGCTAGCAGAGTTCCTGTTCTGTTATGATTACTTTAGCTAGCAAAAGAGTTTTCTAAAATGTGCGGCTTATTGCATAATTGGTGTAACACTTTACAGTGCTACCACAAAAAGTTTGGGCAATAATAAAATCATTTATTATTTGTTTTAATTATTCTATTGATGAAAAGGGATTTTTGGCTACTATTTTTATTTGTTTGAATTATTTTGTAGCTTAAGAAATTGCCAAAACCGTATGGAAGTGATCCACTGATTTTTAGGCATTTTACAAAATTGCTTTCACGATTTTTAGTTCATTATAAATTCCCACTTGTTTATTAAAAGCCAAGGCAATTTAATAATCCACCACAATTGGTTTTATGTTTTATTGTTGACTTGGAATTATTCTAAAGGCTAAGTATGACTTGGTCTAATTATTTGCAAGTTGATTATATAATCTCCCACAATTAGTGGAGCAAGATTTATAATCCCCTCAATTTTGATAGTTTTATCAAGGTTGGAATTTCAAAGAGCTATGATCAAAGGTGATCATGGCTTGATTAGCAACAGTAGTGATCATTAACAAGAGGATCACTTAGTGATTACTGTTATTGGAACGGGGGGTGTTACATTACGGTGAAGCAATTCTATGATTGACATCGTACTTGGCTAGAGCTTTTCTAAAAGCTCGGTGCGTGAAGTGTGATCCTCCATCAGTCATGAGGTACCTCGGAACACCAAATCTAGGAAAAATTACATCTTTGAGCATTTTCAAAGATGTCTTGTGATCATCAATCTCAGTGGGGATTGCTTCAACCCACTTGGTTACATAATCAACAGCTACTAAAATGTGAGTGTATTTGTGTGAGGGAGGAAAAGGACCCATAAAATCAAAACCCCAACAATCAAAAGGCTCAATCACTAGAGAGTAATTCATAGGCATCTCAATCCTCCTACTAATATTACCAACTCTCTGACACTTATCACAAGATAAAACATAATTTCTAGCATCTTTAAAGAGAGTAGGCCAATAAAAACCTGATTGGAGAACCTTATGCACGGTCCTCTCACCAGCATGATGTCCTCCGTAGGGACTACCGTGACATTGCTTGAGAATGTCCTTCTGCTCGTATTCCGGTATGCATCTTCTCACGATCCCATCCGGAACTTTTTTGAAAAGATGAGGGTCATCCCAAAAGTAATTCCTCAAATCGTGGAAGAACTTCTTCCTTTTCTGAAATGTTAAACCTAGAGGCAAATACTTTGCAACGATAAAATTAGCATAATCTGCAAATACTTTTACAACAGCAAGTTGTTCGTCTGGAAGACTGTCATTGACTGGGATAGGGTCATGTGGTATGTCTTCCATTTTTTAAAGGTAATCCGCCACCGGATTATCTGCTCCTTTCATATCAACAATCTATAAAACAAATTCTTGAAGAAGAAGTATCCACCTTATGAGTCTTGGTTTGGCATCCTGCTTCGCCATAAGGTACTTAAGAGCAACATGGTCAGTATGAATAATGAGTTTTGAATTAACAATATAATGTCGAAACTTATCACAAGAAAATAATACCGCTAAGAATTCCTTGTCAGTAGTAGTATAATTCTTTTGAGCACTATCAAAGGTTTTGCTAGCATAATGTATAACATCAATTTCTTATCAACCCTTTGTCCTAAAACAGCTCCAACAGCAAAATCACTAGCATCATACATAATTTCAAAGGGAAATTTTCAGTCAGGCTGTTGTACTATAGGAGCGGTTATCAAAGCTTTCTTAAGAACTTCGAAAGCCTCCTTACAATCTTCAAAAAATACAAAAGGAACATCCTTCTAGAGAATATTAGTGAGGGGTCTCAAAGTCTTAGAAAATTCTTTAATAAATCTTCTATAGAAACCAGCATGACCGAGAAAGCTTTGAATACCTTTAATGTTCCTTGGATAGGGCATCCTTTCGATTGCTTCAATCTTTGCCTTTTCCACTTCAATTCCCTTCTCAAAAATCTTGTGACCAAGAACGATCCCTTCATTAACCATGAAGTGGCACTTTTCCGAGTTTAGAACTAAATTTGTATCCTCGCATCTCTGCAAAACTTTATTAAGATTGTGGAGACAGTGGTCAAAGGAAGTTCCATAGACGGAGAAAACGTCCATGAAGACTTTCACAATCTCCTCACAGAAACCATGAAAAATAGCAGACATGCATCTCAGAAAAGTAGCAGGTGCATTGCTAAACCAAAAGGCATACACCTTTAAGCATAAGTACCGTAAGGACACGTGAAAATGATCTTCTCTTGATCGGCGGTGTTAAAATGAATTCGAGAGAAGCCAGAGTACCCGTCAAGATAGCAAAAGTGGGTGTTTTTAGGCAACCTCTAAAGCATCTTATCAATGAAAGGCAGCGGTTAGTGGTCCTTCCTGTTAGCTTTGTTCAACTTCCTGTAATCAATACACATTCTATATCCAATAACAACTCTTTGAGGTATTAGTTCATTTTTATCATTAGTAACAACAGTCATACCTCCTTTCTTGGGAACACAATGAACTGGACTTACCCACCTACTATCAGCTATAGGATAGATGATACCTGCGGATAGAAGCTTGAGAATTTCAGTCCTAACCACGTCCTTCATTCTTGGGTTTAGCCGTCGTTGATGATCAACAATTGGCTTAGCATCGGGCTCGAGATTGATAGTATATTGGCAAATCGATGGACTAATCCCCTTCAGATCATCAAGGGTATTGCCAAGGGCACCACAGTGTTTGCGAATTGTCTCCAGTAATTGCTCTTCTTCAAATCCTGAAGGTTAGCATTGATAATAACAGTATATATTTTCTTTTCATCTAAATAAGCGTACTTGAGCGTATTGGGAAGTGGTTTGAGGTCAAACATCGGGTCTTGTTCTGGTTGTGCTAGGATTCCTAAAGGTTCAACCGGAAAGTTGTGCTTCAGGATAGCAGTTTGTCTTGTGAATATTTCGTCTAACTCATTTCTCTCCTGCATATGTATATCAGTCTCGTGGTCTTCCATATATTGCTGCAAAGAATCATTAGGCGGAATAGCACTGGAAGCAATATCTTCAAAATTTTATCATCACTAGGTAAATCAATACCACGAGGCTGCTTAGAGAACTTAGAAAAGTTAAATTCATATGGCTCACCATTGAATTCAACAGAAACTTTACCTTTTCTTCAATCTATTATAGCTCCACAAGTGTTGAGGAAAGGCCTACCAAATATAATTGGGAAAAAACTATCTTGCACCGAACCAAGTACTAGAAAGTCGGTAGGATACTTTACCTTTCGACATAGGACTTCAACATCTCTCACAATCACAATGGGCGAGATAGTTTCTTTGTTTGCTAGATAAATAGTAACATCGATCTCCTCAAGTTCATAGGGTGAAATCTCACTCACGATCTCCGGATAGAGTGAATAAGGAATAGCGCTAGCACTTGATCCCAAATCGCATAGCCCGTAATAATTGTGATCTTCTATTTTGACAGATACAACTGGTGTACCTGAAATTGGGCTTTTATTCTTGGTTGTAACAATGTTAGTTGAAATAGCACAAAAATATATATTGGAATATAAAACATCAGTAGTAACCAAATCTTTAACCACCGCAACTTGAGGATCGACCTTGATCAGGTCCTCAGGTTCGTCAGTTCTTCTCTCACTTTTGTTTATTATGCCTGTCACAAAAGACTGCTCCCTTATCCTTGTGGGAAAAGGGTGCTTTTCATAGATAACTGCAGGCAAAATAGGGCCAGCAACATTAATATCAACAGGTAATTCTTTAAAGGGTTTTTGATACTGATCCTTCTCTTCTTTAGAAGAGTCAATGTGAGAGGCAAAGTTCTTACAAAAATCAATCATAAGATGGGAATCAAGACCAATCTTAGAGCAAAAGGTACTAAAGTAATCAGTTTTCACATAGCTCTCAATGTAATCATGTTCATAATTTATAACGGGTTCAATACCTTTAGCAATTTCCCAGTCTTCAGTATTCTTCTGGATCCTCTCAATGATATCCCATCTTTATTCAATGCTTCTTGTTTGAAATACCCCGCTAGAGGAGGCATCCAACATCTCCCTATCTTGACGAGAAAGCCTGGCGTAAAAATTTGTAAGTATAATATCTTTGGGGAGTTCATGAATGGGACATTTGAACATCAGGGACTTCAGTCTCCCCCAAGCTTGAGCGATGCTCTCTCCGTCACGAGACCAAAAGTTATAGATGTAGTTCCTATCTCGATGAATTTCATGAAGAGGATAAAACTTTGTACAAAAGAGAGACATAAGCTCTTGCCAATCAAGCAAATGTGAGTTATCGAGGCGCTTATAACAATCTGAAGATTTATCTATAAGCGATACAGAGAATAATTTCTTCGTAACAAAATCCCTTGACACACCTGCAAGCTTGAATAATGAACATAGTTGTGATAAATATAGCACGTGTTCACTTGGATGTCTGTCTCCTACATAACGGTTAGCCAAGACATAATCAATAATGCCAGTTGGTATTTTATAAGGCACAATTTAAGTGAGGGTAGGAGTGACCACCACAGTAGTGGGACGTTTCCCCATAAGCAAGGAACCAAGAGTAGAGGTGTCCGTGAGGACAAAATCCAGCAATAGCAAAACAAAAATATAAAAGCTTCCTTACCAGCTTCACTTACTAATAGCGCTACGCTCCCCGGCTACGGCGCCAGAAAACGATACTTGATGACCCTCAACTTTAGGGGATCGTTTGTAGCGTTTTCGATAAATAAGCGTGTCGAACCCAACGAGGAGCAGAAGGTATTGTGTAACACCCTCAGTGTCTGTAATTGTAATCATTATCACTGTTGACCATCACTGTTATTAATCATTGTTGCTCATCATGCCATGGTAAATTTTGCATGTGATCATTTCAAATAATCATGATGGTTGGTACTAAAACCAATGTGCCATCTATGCCTTGATCATCATGGTTCAAATGAAAATCCAAATCCTTTTTTCTTGATATTAAAACAATGGGAAAAAATAAATCTTGCCCAAAAATCTTGAGACCACTTTTATAAATTGCATAATAATCAGTAGATCATGGAAAAATGTGCATGGGAATTTATTGGACCATAAAATAATTCAAAGAATAAAAACAGTAGCTTAAGAAGTCCGAATTAAATAATTATTATTTGAATGAAATATTAAATGGTTTTATTTAAAACCCAAACTTTTTATGGCACTTGTGTGGGTGGTAACACTAATTATGGAACATGTATAATATTTTACAAAATACATTTAATAGCTAACTAAAATAGATACAAACAGAAAAGAAATTACAAAAAGGAAAAGAAAACAAAAAATGCAAAATACCTACCCTACACACAAGGCGAAGCCTACCCCGGGCCCAGCCCAACCCCCAGCCCAACTTCCCATGTCTCCCTCCTCTCCCCTGTTCGCCCACCACCGTGGCAACCATCCACGGTGCCATGGCCGCCGTGTCGGCCATCCCGGCTTGCCGGCGAGGGGATAAAGCCCCCCCTCTATCTCGTCATCAAACCCTAGATCGCAACCCCCACTGCTTCCCCACCCACTTCCCTCGCGCCGCATCCCCCTCGTGCCTCCCTCTCTGCTCGTGCTCGCCCTAGCAGCCATGGGCGCGCTCGCCGTCGTCGCCGTGGCCAACGGGCACGACGGGTCGAGCCACCTTGTCCGGTCGTCTCCCCGGCCTCCTCCTCGTCTCCCTGTGCTCGTCATCGACGCCGGAAGCCACAAGAACCACCGAATCGCGCCACCCCCGCCCGTCGGCCGCCACGAGCACCATCGACGAATTCGTCAACTACGGCTCGCCCCCGAGCTCACTGCCACCCCCTACATGCTCCTGGTGAGCTAGCCCACCGCCGCCACTGCCCTAGTCCCTTCCCTATCGCCCTAGCTCGCTCCCCCACATCCATGGCCACCCCGAGCCGCGCCTGTGCTCGCCGCGTCTAGCGCGCGCCATGGTCGCGCCTCGCTCTTGCTCTCCCCGCCCAGCCCACGTTGTGGTCGTGCCCAGCGCACGCGTCGGCCGCCAGTGGCCGTGGGCCCTGCTCCTTGCCGCCGTATGGCTCGCCGCCGACGTGGTCGGGCAGCCCAGTCGTGGGCAGGGTTGTGCCACTGCCAGTGGGCCAGCCCAGATCTCATTAGGGGCTAATCCCCAATTAGACATAACCCCCTCCTGTTAAAAATTGTAAAAAAAAGACTCTATGACAGATGGGCCCCAAGCCTTTTAATTAAATTAAACAGATTAGTTAAAAACCTGTGTCTATGACACAGGGGCCCCACTGGGCTATTAGTATAATTAATTTGCAGATTAAAAAAACGAGTCAATGACATGTGGGACCCCACTGTCATTTAATTAATAAAATTATTTTATTAAAATTGTGAGGCTGAACAGTGGGACCCACTGGTCAGGTTTGACCAGTCAACTGTTATTGGAATAATGTTATATTAAATAATAAAGAAAGTTCCAGAAATTGATTTAAAAATGATTTAAATTTTGAAATTTAATATCTTTTAAACCATAATTCTGATTAAAAAACTTTATACATGAAACTCTATCAGAAAACAACGAATACAAATACGCTATCTACATGTAAACCACCCCCTCTAACACAACAAACATCGACATCCCCCCCTCCGGGCCGTCTGTCCGGTAATCGCCCGGAGCCGGTAAAATTGCCGGTTAAAATTCCTATTTCGTCTGCAATGTGTAGCACCGCGTTAGTCCACCTCTAGCTTAACGTTTGTCATGTATTGTATTTGTATTGCTATTATTGCCGTGTATTTATTGTTTCTTCCCCCTCTCTTATTGTCCGGTAGTCTCGATGTCCGCTGCTGATGCCCTTGTTATCAACTACTTCGTCGACGACCGTACCTCTACCGTCGAGCTTCCAGGCAAGCAGAGCCATTCTCTTCCCCAGATATCGCCTATCTTTCCGTACATTTCTTGCACAAGGCATTGCTTCTGCTACGTTACAATCATATTCAATTGCATAGCTAGACATTGTCACCCCTTGATGTACCTTCCTTTATCCTATGCTGCCTATTATATATATTATATTCAGCAGTGAACCCTGTGCATTGTTAGTCAATAGGATTAGATAGCGGGCCGTGTTCACTCTGTGAGTGAATGCGGATACGATACATTACAACTGCTACAGGTACGGTTCAGAGCAGACACCGCTTCAGGCCCCTACCCCGGCTCTGCCGAGCCACATCAAGTGTGAGCTATCGAGGAGTAATCTTTGTACTCCACTCGTTTCTGACTCTGTATAGCGGTCCTAGGGTACTGAACCACGGTTGTCCTTACAGGTAAGGAGTCGGGTGACCCCACGGTGCCCGCGTAGGGTATCTTAGCGGAACGACAGGTCAGGTGTATTCCACCTGTGTGCGTGGGGCCTAGTACTGTTCGTGGCCGACAGATATCCTGTTGTACGAAAGTCGAGCTCTTCGGAGCAAACGCGAGACAAGGTAAGGAGACGGTTCACCTTGTTGGTAACCGCATGAGTTGGTGGGACGACAAGGCTGGCACCGATGTTACTGGTGGTCCTGACTGTTGTCGTGTTGGATATATGCTCTAGAGGCAAATAATATATGATTATTCCAATATATCTAAGCAAGTTCATAACCAGTTTCATGCCGTGCTAGAATTGTGTCAGTGAAACAATGATGCAGGTGTGGTATAGAAACCCCCAGAGTTCCTAGTTAGCCTCTACATCGATAACTAGTTCATGGTCAACATGATGGTCGTGGTTTCGCGATCATGGACAATTAAGTCTCTTGACTATGAGATCACCTCACTAGTTAAGTGACGTGATGAACATTACCCAAAGTAAGCATTACAGCATGATCAAATCTTGTGAAGGTTCAGTGTTGTAATTACAGAACGTGGTAGACCATTCCTTCGACCGTGAGTACGTGCATAATTGCTATCTTCCCGGATGCTTTGACCTACATCCCACCACCTGACTGAAATATGCGGGTCATAACGGTTGTATCTTGGGTATTCCGTGTAGATATGTTGAGGAGTATTGTTACAAGAGCGGGATTTGTCAATCCATATAATGGATACATACTCGGGGCCCACTCGGTGAGATTCCATCCATAAAGCTGCAGCGTGTGACTAGGTCACGGGGATGAATATCACGGAAACGAGTGAATGAGGATTAGTTCAGAACGAGGTTGAACCAGACATAGGAGGTCATTGATCGAATCTCAGAACAATCCAGTATCGCTGACAAAGGGAATGCTATACGACGTAAGGTCCAATCGGTGTTTGATATCCGGAATGCACAGGGGTCATTATGGGCATCCAGATCCCGCTGATGATCATTGACCGTAGCCTCATCTCGGTCATGACTGGAGTGTTCTCGGACCGTAGGGTAACACACTTAAGGGCTCGATGAAATCGGAGACCTTTTCGGAACCATCGGAGTAACCAGAGAATAAAGGAAACAACATCGGAGAAGTACCGTGTTGAACCGAACAAGTTCGGAGTGAACCGGAAGGTGTTCCGGAGCACCGGGAGATGGAATATTATATTTTATTTATTAGTTAATTGAATTAATAATTAAAATCATTTTATTTCTAATTAATATGTGCAATGGGCCTTAGTGGAGAAAAAGGCCCATTAGGGGAAGAAATAAAAGGGAAAAAGAAAAAGAAAAAAAGAGAGTGGGGGGGAGGCGCCATGGGCCCTAGGGCCCATGAGGGTGGCGCCCCCTCTCCCCCCTTTGGCCGGCGCCCCCCCCCTAGCATGTGGGATAGTCCCACATTGCTAAGGGAGGGGGGTTGACTCCCTCCCCTACCCCTATATAAAGAGGGCCATGGTGCACATATTTAATTAAGCCAAATACACAATAAATCGGATTAAATTAGTATTTACTCCGAATTGAGATCGGTTTTCTCCGGTCTTCTCCCCTCCCTTGTCTCTTTCACGGTGGGCTCCCTAGTGTGAGCCTATAGTGAAATTGAGGCTTCTCTGCTAGAATCGGAGGCCGTCGTGTTGCCTAAGCTCCGTCTGAAGGTCTGCTTCCGCCACCTTCGCTGGATCGGAGAACGGAGGTCGTCATCGAGTCTCGTACATGTGCGAGTACTACGAGGTGCTACACGTGTGGCACTACATCCATCCGGGTGCTCAACACAGCCAGGGGGCTGTGAAACTTGATCGGCTACATCAACCACGTTTGCAGGAACGTTTCCCGCGCAACGGACTACACCCCGAGGTATGTTATTTCTGCACTCCTTTCCGTTACGGTAATACGGCTAGCTAGATCTTGGGTTATGGGAACGCTAGTTAGAAAATTTTGTGTTTTCTGCTGCGAACCCCAACAGTGGTATCATGAGCTAGGTCTATGCTTAGTATTACTGTACGGATAGAACACATCGGGGATGTGGGCGTTGATTGTATGATTGTTACCCTCCCACGTGTACTTGTTCACATCTGCGGCATTGTTTGATGAAGCGGCCCCCAACCGACCTTACGCGTACACTTACGCGAGAGTGGTTCCACGCTTGACATACGGCTTGTACCGTATAAAGTGGCTGGGGGGTGTCTGTCTCTCTACTTTAGCGGATGTGGCATTTACAACGGAGGGCCCCGTGCAGGGTGTAGTAGAGACAATCGTATGGTTGACATTGTGGTTGACTCGTAGGTTAAAACCTATTTAACTATGAAATCCCTAGCAGCCACGTAAAACTTGCAATATACAACTAGACTGTCTAAACCTTGTATTGCTAAGTGGGGGCTATCATTCGTTTGTTTGTGATGTAGCGATAGCTTTTCTATGTGTTACTAGTAAGTAGTAATCGTCATCATAAAACAAACTAAAATGGAGACACTGTAGACTTAGTGTTGCCATAGCTCAGACATCTTAAAACTTGCTACTATAGGATACACGACGGTAGCATGTGATAAGATGATCCCTTAACAAAGCCAAACACAAGTATTCTACCGAAGTGTGCACCACCTGGAAGGTTCTCCCATATGGCTTGATGCTCCGTACATACCGGAGTTGTCCTACATATTCAATGGAGTTCGCATGAGGTTGGGTTCGGCAAGCCTGGCATATGCAGATATGGCCTTGCTGAGCAGCATATAACATGGAGGTTAATTTGGCGAGCCTAGCATATGCAGATATGGCCTCGGAATACTAGAGATTGAAAGATCGAGCATGAGTCACAGTACATATAAGATAATGTGATCGCACAAGTTGTTGTCTACCTTTGAAATTGACCCGTCGGCCGTGTGATATTCGAGGTCGGGCATTGAATATGGATCATGTAATCACTAAAACTTCCTAGGGATGAAATTTTTTAGTGCGAGCTCATTTATAATATGATTATATGAACTCATTGTTGTGAACTAGTCTTAATTGTGTTCCTTGCAATTATGTTTGTAGAAAATGAATGCACTAGAGCAACGTGAACTATCTTTCTTCATGGAAGGTGAAAGACTTAGAGAAAATGGGTCAAACTTTGCTGACTGGTACTTACGCCTTAGGACGTCGCTCAAGAGAGCAAACATCTTGTTTACAATAGAAGTGCATGTGGAATAACATCCGGACGATCATGTTGGCGATCAAGGGATACTTGATCGTTATGCTCGCCGACAGAAATTCTCCGTAGTCAAGAATGTCATGATCTTCAACATGTCAGAGGTTTTGGGCATACAGTTTCAGGACACTGGATCATATGACATGATGGACACGCTAAAGACAATGTTCGTACGTGAGTTCAGAGTTGCCAGTTTTGAGTTAGAAAGCAAGTTTCTATCTACAAAGATGGAAGAACGCACAAGCCTTGGTGATCACTTGGACAGGATGCATGAGATGTACCTGACCCTGGTGGAGGACTATGAATATTGGACAATGAACGAAATGTAACATCCCAATTTTCTAAATTCGGATGTTAATAGATCATCATATGCATCTCATGCTGCTTCCGCATTTTCTGGAGTTTTAAAATCTTTTTAAACATTTTTCAATCTATGGCACTTCGCTGGAGAGGATATAAAAGGACTTATCCCCATTTTTAATTTGTTGAAAAATAGTTTAAATTATTTTTGGGAGACTTTTTAAATTTACTTTGGAGTTATAAATATTTTCTAAAAATATTTTTGGAATTTATTTACGCTTCGGTAAAGTTTTAAATCAATTTTCGGAGGTTTGGTACTTTTAAAATACCAGAAAAGTATTTTAAAAATATTTAAAAATAAGTTGCAAAGTTTTTATTTTGATTAAATATTTTGGTAAAGCCAAAAATTCAATTTTATTATTTTAAAAATATTGGCGAAGACGGAATTTTAAAATAATTTTCCGTGTTTTTTCTAATATTGTTTTGGGCCTAATGGGCCTGTTCTGTTTTTTTTTCGCAGACCGATTTTGTATTTATCTCGGATTTAAAAAAAAGGATTAGGGGTTGGCTATAAATAGCCCCGAGTAGGGCTAAATTATTTTCTCTTAGCGTTTTTAGGTTAGCCCTAAACTAATCCGCGGGACCCGCCGCCGCCGACATCATCGACGACGTCATCGCCGGAATCTCGCCGGAGTTCGCCGGACCACCGCGGAAGTTCGCCGGAGTTTCGCCGGAGTTGCGTTTTTCGCCGTTTTCGAGGTAATTTTTCCGGACCCGCCGTCACCACGCCTCCCGGAGCCGACCTTGCCGCCTAGCCGCCCTAGCGCCGCGCCGCCGCCTACCGCCGCCGGCGAGCCGGCAAGCTCGCCCGGCCGGCCGAGCCGCCGCCGCCGCGCCCTGTGGCCTCGCGCCCGCGTGCCCCGCCCTGGCCGCCTGCGCCTGGCCGCCCCGCCCCGCCGCCCACCGCCGCCCCCGCCGCCGGCCTCGGCCAGAGTGGCCGCCGGCCGGCGAGCCCCAGGCCGAGCCGAGCTCCATGGCCTTGCCATGGCCCCTGTGCCCGCGTGGAGAAGAAGGAGACAAAAAAATCCAGATCTGGATCCAAACCGCCCGAGGACCCGATCGCGTTTTTCAGAAAAAAAATTATTTACGTACGGGTCCTTTTTACAGTAGAGCACCCCGGTAACCCCGGTGTCACCCCGATACCGTTTTTGCAACTACTTTTGAACCGTAACTCGGAATTAGGCGATTCCAGTTGCGTTGCGACCGTGTAGAAATTTTCTATCCATTAGACCAAGTGTTACAGAAGTTTGAGGTTTTCAAATTTGAATCCCAAGCTGATCCAAATTTGAACTTCCGGCAGCCGTAACTTTTTATCGGTGCGCCCGTTTGCGCCGTTTCTTTTTGCGTTAGTTTTATTTTGACAAGTACTTTAAGTTTAGCTACTGTTAGGCAAGGTTTTCTACTGTTCTTGAAATGTTTATTATTGTTTGAGCATATTTGTATTGAACATATGATTGATTGGTGCTATGTTTGCTCGTATAGATTGTCCGGAGTGTGCCGCCTCGTTTTGTGAGGATTGTGACCGTCAGGACCAGCAAGAAGGCAAGTGATGCTTTGACCATACTTATACCTATATTTTCTATATGCATTATGTTAAGAAATATCACCCTATTGCATGATAGGTAGTTTATTTTACTGTTGCTGCAAAACCAGTTAGGATAGCCACATGTCTTGACTTGTCTACCGTAGATCAACCTAGCCGTGTTGATGCTTTATTGCTATTCTTTGTAGACATGGTTTGGGTTGTGTAAATTCATGGAGTGCATGTGAGCTATTTAATAATTTGTGTAGCAACTGTTTAATAAATAGAAATCACCTCTGGACGGGCAGGGAGTGCTTCCTGGGGGCTCGTTCCTTATCTAAGGTCGAGACCAGGTTGTACCCCTAATAGTTGGTTTGGTGGTTGACAGTACGTCATGGTGCTACCCTCTGAACGTAAGTGGGCGCCGTCCAGGCTCAAAAAGATCATACATACTTGGTGACTAGGAGCTTACATGTACAGCCGCTGGCCATATGGGCTCTGGCTTAGTTGAGTATGATGTAGGAAGCCTCTCCCGTGCAAAGCTAGCAGACGTAGATGTGATAGGTGGTACCGGCTTGCCGTTGGGTGTAGGTGACCTCTTCTGAAAAACTTCGTCTCAATCTTCGGGTTGAGTCCAGCGGGGAAATTGTACTAACCTCTGCAGAGTAAAAACTAATCATGATTAGCCGTGTCCCCAGTTATGGACATCCTTGAGCTACTAGACATTACTGATACTGGAGGATCTTGACATATGAATCACCATAATAATTTGAGTGGGCAAGATTAATTAAAGGGTGTGGTGCTGGAACTGGTGTGCCCAGTTCGTTCTTAAGTAGTAAGTTCAACTTAAAATTTTGACTAGTTTAATTCAGGAGAAAATTGGCTTTCTACAAAACAAAACCATAAGCCTTTCTTTTGACTTAATTTGCATGTAGTTGTAGGTCCTTTATATAAAATTTTCCGTGTCACTTGCCGTACAAATCAGATGTACTGACCCGTTGTCGGGCTGTAACCTTCGGTGTTGCAGGTTTTTCAGACGATCAGTAAGGTGCGTTAGGGGTTGCGAGTCTACACTCAGCATGTTCGCATGTGGCTGTTGATGAGACTCCACGTTATTTGTTTTTGCTTCCTCTATATTTATATTGAATAAGCTAGCCTTGAGCTATGCAACTTGTTATTTATTTTACTCTGGATCATACGCTGTAATAATGATGCACTTGTACTTTGATATACACCTATAATACTGTGTGTGCCAGCGAGTTCGATCCAGGCAGTGGCACTTGAGCACAGAGACTTCAATTCTGTGTGAATTGGGTCGTTACAGATGGTATCAGAGCAGTGTGTTGACTGTAGGACGTGACCCTAGAAAATGGACTAGAAAAGCCATAGGAATCAAAATATTACTTTATATCACTCTGTCTTGTACTTACTTACCTCCTCTATCTCGTATTCATACATGTTCTAATTCTTGCCTTACCTCTCTTTGATTATAGATGACCACTATTTCATACCGCGCTATGGCGTTTGGACCTGAGCTCAGGGGGATTTGCCACTTCCTGAACATCTACGCGCCAGTCTTTCAGCCAGACATCGTGGAGACAAGGGGAGCTGATGACTACTGGCAAGTGGAGACTTTCATCCTTGGAAGCATGGAGAATGAAGAAAGGATGATTACGGAGTCCTTCGAGGTGCATGCCCAGGAGAAGGAGTGGTGTGTGTGCATGGCCGCTCACATAGCTCTTGGACGCATTGTGGAGACGTATTCTGCCCGACTAAAGGGTGCGGTGTACGCAGAGATGGCCAAGGTCCTCCCATCGGGGAACATAATACCAAAGAGGTTCAGGTATGTGCCTGGGGCCATTTGGCCAGGTACAACCAGCTATATCATCCAAAGTCTGGAGAAGAACATCCATTGCATGGAGAAGTGCACTCAGTCAGACCTCTACACAATTACTGAGTTGCAGCAGAAGAACACCAGGCTCAAGAGGGACAACAACAAGCTGAAGAAGGAGAAGTTGGAGATGCAAGCAGAGATGACAAGGCTGAAGGAGAAGATGAAGGCCAATGGGATTGACGAACCAGAAGAGGAGCCAGAAGTAGACACCTCGGCAGAAGAAGAAGAGCCGAGTCCCAAAAGGCGCAACCGCATTAGCGGGCGCGAATACCGCATGTTGTTTAGCAAAGACAGCATTAGGAATTACTTCACCGGCTATTAGTGCTCTACCGTTATCGTGTTAGCGTATTTGACCATGTCGACTTATTCGGTGTGGCAATACTAGGTTCCTTGATATACTCTTATGTTATTCGTGATTGTGTTGAGGATCTTATATCAGTTATAAAAGATATTTTAAACTATATGGTGTGATATGTGATGGTTTTCCGTATGAGTGCATTGGTTGATGATTGTTATATGTTTGATGCTATGGTGATATTGATTGGTGAAGTTGATTGGTGATATATGTATTGTATATATAATGCTTGTCATGATCATCATAAGCATATGGGTAGGAGTATATTTCCCTAGCTACTTTCTGTCTAAATCTTACCTATTCTTGCCCATCAGATGCCGCCGAGACGTGATCCCACGGGGAATGAGAACAACAACAATGGAGTGCCAGCTTACATGCAGCAGTTACTTCAAGGACAAGCTCAGCTGATCCAGTTGCTCACTAAGAACATGGGCAATAACAACAATGCGCCACCACCACCACCTGTGGACACGCTTGCAAGGTTTCTGAGGTTGAATCCTCAGAGGTTCTCTAGCACTCCTGAGCCCATAGTGGCGGATGACTGGCTTCATTCAGTGGGCCGGAATATGGAGACTGTTGGCTGCACTGAGGCAGAGAGAGTGAGGTTTGCCTCACATTTGCTGGAGGGTCCTGCCGCTGCTTGGTGGGACAACTACTTGCTGACGTACCCCATCGACACCATCACTTGGGCGCAATTCCAGTCTGCTTTTCGCGCCGCACATGTTTCAGCAGGCGCCATGAGCTTGAAGAAGAAGGAGTTTCGCAGTTTGCGTCAGGGAGGCCGTTCAGTGGCCGATTATGTTGAGGTGTTCAACAAGCTTGCCAGATATGCTCCAGATGATGTCAGGAATGATGCTGCAAGGCAGGAGAAGTTCTTAGAGGGGTTGAATGATGAGTTGGGAGTCCAGCTGACAGTGGCTACTTTTGCTAACTGCTAGGCGCTCATAGACAAAGCTATTGTGTTGGAAGGCAAGCAGCAAGCCATTGAGAACCGCAAGAGGAAGTACAACAACAACAATGGTGGCAAGTATAACCCTGGACCGCAGCAGAAGCCACACAATTCTTATGGTGGCAATGGAGGACATAACCATGGACATAACCACAATGGTGGGAATGTCCATGTTCACAGTGGAGGACACAACCATCATGGTGGGAATGGTCACAACCACCACAATGGTAACAAGAATGGCAATGGCAATGGCAATGGGAAAGGAAATGGAAATGGAGAGAACTACAACCAGAACCGTCAAGTGGTGAATGCTCGGAAGGACCTTAGTCGGGTTCAGTGTTTCAAGTGCAGGAAGATGGGACACTACTCCAACATGTGCCCGGAGAACAAGGACAACAATGGGAATTCTGGAGTCAGCAAGCCCAATCCTTTCAACAAGGGGCATGTGAACCATGTCAACATGGAGGAGATCTATGATGAGCCTGATGCTGTGATTGGTAAGTTCTTTATCAATTCAGTACCCGCACTTGTTCTTTTTTATTCTGGTGCATCGCATTCTTTCATATCGAGGGTTTTGTGGATAAGCATGAGTTACCTACCGTAGTTCTTAAGTCGTCTATTCTCATAAGTTCACCGGGAGCGGAGATGTCAGCTAGTTTGGGATGCTATCAGTTGAGCCTAGCCATAGGGAAGCATGTTCTTCCTACAGATTTGATTGTGTTGAAGTCACAAGGTTTGGATATTATTTTGGGCATGGATTGGTTAGCCAAGTACCAAGGTGTTATTGATTGTGCCAGTCGGTCTATCACTCTCAGCACACCAAGTGGACTGAAGATCAGATATGTGTCCAAGTATAAGCATCAGCATGCCTAGGTGAATTCTATGAAGGGGGGTAGCCTGGATGATGTGTGTGTTGTGAGGGATTATCCGGATGTGTTTCCGGAGGAGTTGCCAGGTATGCCACCGGATAGGGAGATTGAGTTCCTTAATTATTTAATACCAGGCACTGGGCCTATTGCTAAGAGACCATATAGGATGCCCGCTAATGAACTTGCAGAGTTGAAGGAACAGATCAGAGAGTTGCAAGAAAAGGGGTTCATTCGCCCAAGCTCGTCACCTTGGGGATCTCCAGTGTTGTTTGTTGAGAAGAAGGATGGAACCCAGAGGATGTGTGTTGACTACCGGTCTCTGAATGACGTTACTATCAAGACCAAGTATCCTTTACCTGTGATTAATGATCTATTTGACCAGTTGGAGGGAGCTTGTGTATTCTCTAAGATTGATCTTCGTTCTGGTTATCATCAAGTCAAGATTCGGGAGAAGGATATTCCGAAGACTGCTTTTACTACAAGGTATGGGTTGTATGAGTATACTGTTATGTCAATTGGATTGACTAATGCTCCTGCATACTTCATGAATATGATGAACAAGGTGTTTATGGAGTTCTTGGATCAATTCGTTGTGGTGTTCATTGATGATATATTGGTGTATTCTAAGAATGAGCAAGAGCATGAGGCACATTTGCGTTTGGTATTGGAGAAGCTCAGGAAGCACAAGTTGTATGCCAAGTTCAGCAAGTGTGAGTTTTGGTTGAAGGAGGTCGGATTCCTTGGACATGTTGTGTCAAGAGAAGGAGTAGCTGTGGACCCATCCAAGGTTTCAACAGTTACAGAATGGGAGACACCCGCGTCAGTTGGAGACATTCGCAGTTTCTTGGGTCTTGCAGGATATTATAGGAGGTTCATTGAGAATTTCTCCAAACTTGCAAAACCAATGACTGAGCTGTTGAAGAAAGAGAATAAGTTTGTTTGGAGTGAGGCATGTGAAGCCAGCTTTCAGGAATTGAAGAAACAGTTAGTAACTGCACCTGTTTTATGTTTGCCTGATATACATAAGGATTTCCAAGTATATTGTGATGCATCTCGTCGACGACTTGGTTGTGTTTTGATGCAAGGAGGTAGAGTTGTTGCGTATGCTTCACGTCAGCTTAAGAACCATGAGCAGAGCTATCCTACACATGATTTGGAGTTAGCTGCAGTTGTTCATGCATTGAAAACATGGAGGCAATATCTTGTTGGTAATCATTGTGATGTTTTTACTGATCATAAGAGTTTGAAGTATATCTTTACTCAGAAGGATTTGAATCTCAGGCAGAGTAGATGGCTGGAGCTTATTAAGGATTATGATTTGAATGTGCAGTATCATCCTGGTAAAGAGAATGTGGTTGCTGATGCATTGAGCCGTAAGAGTCATGTCAATGTTGCTAATGTTGAGGATATGCCACGTGAGTTATGTGAGCAGTTCAAGAATCTCAGGTTGGAGATAGTTCCTAAGGGATATGTGGCAACATTGGAAGTAAATCCAAATCTGTTGGAAAGGATCAGAGAATCCCAGCAGGGTGATGCAGAAATTGATGAGATCAAAGTGAATATGACCAAGGGAAAAGCAGAGGGTTTCCGTGAGGATGAGCATGGAGCCATTTGGTTTGAGAAGCGCATTTGTGTACCGCAGGATGCAGAGATCAGGAAGTTGATTCTTCAGGAGGCACATGATTCACCTTATTCTATTCATCCCGGAAATACCAAGATGAATTTGGATTTGAGGGAGAGATTTTGGTGGCCTAGCCTGAAGCGAGAGATAGCGCAGTTTATTGCTATGTGTGATGTTTTCCAGAGAGTCAAGGCTGAGCATCAGAAGCCAGCGGGTTTGTTGCAGCCTTTGCCTATACCAGATTGGAAGTGGGATCAGATAGGTATGGAATTTATTACTGGTTTACCCAGGACTCGGTCAGGATATGATTCTATTTGGGTGATTGTTGATCGTTTGACCAAGGTTGCTCACTTCATTCCCGTGAAGACAACTTATAACAGCGCCAAGCTAGCCAAGATTTATATGTCCAGGATCGTGTGTTTGCATGGAGTTCCAAGCATGGTTGTGTCTGATAGAGGTACTCAGTTTACTTCGAAGTTTTGGCGTCAGTTGCATGAGACCTTGGGCACCAGGCTGGAGTTCAGTACAGCGTTCCATCCTCAGACAGATGGGCAGACCGAGAGAGTCAATCAGATCTTGGAGGATATGTTGAGAGCTTGTGCGTTGGATTATGGTTCGAGTGGGGATGATAACTTACCGTATGTGCGTTGTCGATGGAGAAGGTATATACTTGATATACTTTATAAATGTTTACTCCCTTATACAACATTTGCAGTAAATGAGTATCTGATACTTATTCTGTTTTATGAAAACAGGACCTGCCGTTGCATGGACGGGAAGAGGTGAAATTGAGGATTGATGGATATCAAGTCAGTTGATGGCCAGCATGGATTCCGCCGAGACATCTATCATAGGACATACTTAGAGTATTAGATAAATCTTATGTAATCATTATAGTATGAACACTTAGTTGTGTGTCTTGCATCTCGCGAGACAAAGTTATTCATGTAATGAGACAAGTCAGTTGTTCCATCTTTATATATAAAAGTGTGATTATACTTTGATTACGTCTTGATTTATGATATGATAGAAAGCATTTATAATACTGCTATTATTGTCAAGAAATATTCAATGTTTAATGATAAAGTTGTCTTGATTATAACAAGTCAAAGATTTGATTGCATGAGGTGACTTCATAACTGATGAATTCATTAAATGTATGATCTATTAACTTGTGAGTTCATTATCGAATGAAAGTCATAACTTGATTGCATGAGATGGATTAGATACACGATCTATGAACCTCTGCAATAAATATAACCATGACAAGGTTCTAGCAAGTAGAACTTGTGCCACTCATTATACATAAATGATGTACTAAATGGGCACATGAGTTATCATTAAAGACTTCATATGATTAATTGAAAGTTGTATTCAATTGAGATCATAAAACTGAGATTCAGGAATCACAGTGAGAAGTGAGAATACAAGGATACATATCACTACGCTACGATCCGAAGTGATAAGTATTGATATTGACATAATGGGAGACTTGTGGAAGTTGTACCAAAAACTATTATGGAAGTTGAAAGTGCTAGACTACTTAAACCATTCGTAGTCATACTAAACCGTAGTATGGTCTAAATGTTCTTTCCCCTAGCACTATAGTTATTGTCGAATAAGGTTGTTTAATTCATTAAGTTAAAACACCCACTTCATGAATAGGAAACCATCCTGAATCTAACGAGACATGATAGCTCCATAACTGATGGTGTTATAAGGTTTCTTAAAAGAAAGAATTTCTTTGTAATAAAACTACAAGCAATTGAAATTACATATTCTCCCCGAATAGCAAAATTTGTGTTCCTTGATTGGTAATGCGAGAAGAAGTCTCTCGACACGGATCCAATGGGAGATAATGGAAACTTTGACCGGGGTATTGGACCTTGCCTTCAGAATATCAGAGTATTGCAACGGAAGCATGTTCCGCTGTAATGACACTGTATAAGGAAGGATATGCCATAGATGATTAATCTTGGTATATGAATTGAATCCATTGTTGAATTTAGAAGGTTGTCATGAATACGTTCTGTACAGAACAATAATCATGAGTCTTCTTGATGAAATAATAGGGAATAACATTGCTTGAAGACACAAAGGAATGATGGTAGCCTAGAACACGAGGAGAAATGAAATAATATTGAGTTACATATAGGATGGCTCACGTCCCGTGAAATAAATCGGTTATTTCATATTATCGACAAACTGGAGAGTTATTGAGAATAATGTAATGGGCATAAGGAATTATTTGGTTATGACCAAAGTTCAATGGTGATTGACTACGTAAACGTAGGAATGCTTTAATCAATAAAATATTTCATTTACACTACGATGGACCATAGCCTGAAATTGCATCTCAGTCAAATTTGGGATTTGAAAGAGAATTGCAATGGGCATGACGAAGGTTATTTCGTTAAAAGGATGGACTATAGTACCTCAAGACAGGAACCCTCAACCTTGATTTGATCAAGTGATTTTGTGATGACCAAAATATTGAGTGGGCCTGCAGTTTCATGAAACTGAGTGGGAGCTTTGAAGACTTCCCAGAAACTTGGAATGCAGAGGGCATTTTATGAGTGGGAGCATTGGAAGCATTGTCATTATGTGAGGCATAGTGAACAATAAAATGACTTGATGAAAGCTGAACCACAAATATATGAGTATATGATGGATATATTTGAGTGGGAGCATGATCATTGTCTCAAACATATATGCATTGATATGTGTGAAGAATGATCTCATATGTATATATATGGATATGCATTGATTGTGTATATAGAGAATCGTCTTACATACATATGTGCATTATGATATATATAGAGCATAAGGCAAATAAAATACAAGATTGCAAGAATCTTATTTTATGTGAAATACCAACATATTACATGTTGAAATCTATATGAGTAGATTAAGATATGGATAATGAAATGAAGTGAAGGTTGGAATAATCTTCTAAGACAAGAAACATGTTCTTGTGGCTAGAAATTATATAATGGATGAAATCCAAATATCACAAGCAATGTCTTGATGGAAGAATAGAGATGCACCATGTACTGGACATGTGATCTTATATGTTCTTGACATATGATTCTACCATATAACATGCATTGTGAATCCAACAACAGAATGACTCAAAAGTTCTTGGAAGAAGAACAGATTCCGATGTGCTTTAGGAGTAAAACACAGAATCAGAATAAAGTCCATGCATTCAGTATATGAGGAATACTGAGGACTATTCTCTATAATATAGAAAGGATAATAGAATTGAATGTAATGCAAGATTACAATTGCAAGCTATATTATGGGTCTATATGGAATTAGAGACATCACCAAAGACATGAAAGAAATGTGAGAAAAATTCACGGCACTACAAACATAATACTACTTAAGAAAGTAGACGTATGGATAAAAGTTTAGCGTTAGAAGTATTGGACTTCTGGTTGAGTGTATTTCCCAGTATATATGACTATGGATGAGTCTTCTAAAGACTGAACCAAGAGATCATTGGAGGATACTGTGAAATAATAGTCTCACTCTCCCGCGAAACTTATATCCAACCATTATATGATAATGAGTGGTATGTCAAAAGAGCTTTTGACCTGTACCAGTTGCAAAGGAAACATACGAATCTGAATTGGTGCAGTTCGTTGATGAAACCTCTTCCATGAGCATGCATAATCAATGAACACTTATGTGATAAGATGATTATGATCGGAAAAATGCGGCTAGATTATTAGCACTCTAGTGCAAGTGGGAGACTGTTGGATATATGCTCTAGAGTCAAATAGTATATGATTATTCCAATATATCTAAGCAAGTTCATAACCAGTTTCATACCGTGCTAGAACTGTGTCAGTGAAACAATGATGCAAGTGTGGTATAGAAACCCCCAGAGTTCCTAGTTAGCCTCTACATCGATAACTAGTTCATGGTCAACATGATGGTCGTGGTTTCGCGATCATGGACAATTAAGTCTCTTGACTATGAGATCACCTCACTGGTTAAGTGACATGATGAACATTACCCAAAGTAAGCATTACAACATGATCAAATCTTGTGAAGGTTCAGTGTTGTAATTACAGAACGTGGTAGACCGTTCCTTTGACCGTGAGTACGTGCATAATTGCTATCTTCCCGGATGCTTTGACCTACATCCCACCACCTGACTGAAATATGCGGGTCATAACGGTTGTATCTTGGGTATTCCGTGGAGATATGTTGAGGAGTATTGTTACAAGAGCGGGATTTGTCAATCCATATAATGGATAAATACTCGGGGCCCACTCGGTGAGATTCCATCCATAAAGCTGCAGCATGTGACTAGGTCACGGGGATGAATATCACGGAAACAAGTGAATGAGGATTAGTTCAGAACGAGGTTGAACCAGACATAGGATGTCATTGATCGAATCTCGGAACAATCCAGTATCGCTGACAAAGGGAATGCTATACGGCGTAAGGTCCAATCGATGTTTGATATCCGGAATGCACAGGGGTCATTATGGGCATCCAGGTCCCGCTGATGATCATTGACGGTAGCCTCATCTCGGTCATGACTGGAGTTTTCTCGGACCGTAGGGTAACACACTTAAGGGCTCGATGAAATCGGAGACCTTTTCGGAACCATCGGAGTAACCAGAGAATAAAGGAAACAACATCGGAGAAGTACCGTGTTGAACCGAACAAGTTCGGAGTGAACCGGAAGGTGTTCCGAAGCACCGGGAGATGGAATATTATGTTTTAGTTATTAATTAATTGAATTAATAATTAAAATCATTTTATTTCTAATTAATATGGGCAATGGGCCTTAGTGGAGAAAAAGGCCCATTAGGGGAAGAAATAAAAGGGAAAAAGAAAAAGAAAAAAAAGGAGTGGGGGGAGGCGCCATGGGCCCTAGGGCCCATGAGGGTGGCGCCCCCCTAGCATGTGGGATAGTCCCATTTCTAAGGGAGGGGGGTTGACTCCCTCCCCTACCCCTATATAAAGAGGGCCATGGTGCACATATTTAATTAAGCCAAATACACAATAAATCGGATTAAATTAGTATTTACTCCGAATTGAGATCGGTTTTCTCTGGTCTTCTCCCCTCCCTTGTCTCTTTCACGGTGGGATCCCTAGTGTGAGCCTTTAGTGGAATTGAGGCTTCTCTGCTAGAATCGGGGGCCGTCGTGCTGCCGAAGCTCCGTCCGGAGGTCTTCTTCCGCCACCTTCGCTGGATCGGAGAACGGAGGTCGTCATCGAGTCTCGTACGTGTGCGAGTACTACGAGGTGCTACACGTGTGGCACTACACCCATCCGGGTGCTCAACACAGCCACGGGGCTGTGAAACTTGATCGGCTACATCAACCACGTTTGCGGGAACGTTTCCCGCGCAACGGACTACACCCCGAGGTATGTTATTTCCGCACTCCTTTCCGTTACGGTAATACGGCTAGCTAGATCTTGGGTTATAGGAATGCTAGTTAGAAAATTTTGTGTTTTCTGCTGCGAACCCCAACATGTCGTTGTCCGCGACTCACCCAGTAAGGGGCAACGATAACGGTTGTCTCGGCAAAAAAAAATGCTTAATGGGTTCGGCGGATGACTTGAGTATCCTTTTGTCTTGTATGCACTACCTATACGTGGGATTAGGGTGTGGGCCCTCCAAGTTGTGGTCTCGTTCGAAATCTCTGAAAGACGTCCATTTCAACATTGCGGCCGCGGCGGATCGTGCCACCCAGTTGGGGGTGGTGCTGGTATTCCCACTGTGCGCAACGACCCGGAGTGCGAGGGGCGACGACCCAAGACCCCCGAGCGCTTAGGAATGTAGACCGACGGGGACCTCTCTGATGAGACGTACGATGGGCCTCGGCGTGTCGGATAGCCTCGGTGGGGTGTTCCCTAACAAGGTGTACGCCACCCTGGAGATCCGAGCGTGTAGGGTAACAGTAGTGCAACCCTTGCAGGGAAGATAATCTATTCGAATAGCCGTGTCCATGGTAACAGGACGCTTTATGCTGAAGCCAGTTCCTACCACTACAAACTACTACTATTAAACTTTTGGTTACGGGTTTTCTTCCTCGCAGGGATGTCGAGGAAGGGAACTCAGAGACATTATTATTATTAAATATTACAACTTATTATTATACAATGCTGCAGCAACTTATGCGGCATTGTTATTACATTCATGCTATTAAACTATTGGTTGTTCTCTTCTTGTGCTGCAAGACTCGTCGGAAGATGCTAGTCTTCGATAGGCCTAGCTTCTCTTCCTTATTCCGATTTCTACCTTGCAGTCCACTATATACAGCCTCCCCTTTCCATTTGATACAAATGCATAAATGCTTAGTAGCGGACGAAAGACTCGCGGGTATGCTAGATACTCACCCTTTCTTTATTTCCCCCTTTTTGTTTTGCCTGATCAGCTGCTGCAGTCGACATTGGAATCCAAGAGCAGAAGATCCCCGGAGCCCTCTAAGACGTCGAGTTCCCCCTTTGGCCAGGAGTAGTTCGGTGGATCCCAGGAAGGAGGCCTCGCCTTTTCGATCTGTACCTCTATTGTTATTTGTGCTAGCCTTCTTAAGGCAAAACTTGACTAACTATGTCTGTACTCAGATATTATGATTGTTTAACTTATGTATTCGGATCCTCGTGATCCCTGGTTTGTAATATCAGTTTTAATTTATTTGAGTCTAGTATTGTGTTGTGACATTATCATCGTGGCACCCTAATTTCGGTCGTATACCGTGCGTGTATGATTACTGTACACGGCTTGATTTTGGGGGGCGTCACATATTGTTAAGTGACTTTGGCAAAGAAGTAAATGCAGGCACTGAAAGATAATTTTTTAGGGGTTTTCGGTTTAAGCAACAAGAAGGTAAAATCAAGCAAAGTAAAAAGTACTGAGGAGTAACAAGTGGCCCAATCCTTTTGAGCAAAGGATAGGCCTAGAAACTGAACTTATAAAGGCTAAAATGTTCTTGAGGACACACGGGAGAGATAGTCACGTGCTTTCACCATATTCCGTATCGATACTATGTGATGCGTTGATAAGTGTTGAGTGGGTGGATCTATGCTAGTGCACCTTCTAGACTAAGATAAGTGCACTCTTATTATTATATATCTTGCAATCATCCGCAAATACAAGATAGTAATTAAGGCAAAAGCCTAACCATAGCAATATGATCGATGATCCATTGTTCCCTTGTGCAAAAGCGTGCAAATTGGGGTTTAGGTTTCTGTCACTCCGGCAACCCACGGTAAGCATTCTTTATACACAATGCATTCCCCTAGGTCCTTAGTAAGGCGAAGTGTTGAGTGTTCGACTCACACAACACCACTAGAAAAATAACAACACAACTTAAATATCAAACAACACATATTACTTCAACATCATATGCCTACTAGAAACTAGACTTCTCCCATGTCCTCAAGAACTAGAGTAACTACTCACAAGACATAAAAGAGATCTTGATCAGAGGGGATGAATAAATGATAAAAAATCTGGACACAATGATATTTCTCCAACAAAACTCAATAGCATTCATCACACGGCAGAAATCAACACCGATAGAGTAGAGAGGATAGATAGTATGGATTACAACACAAGTCGCAATTGTGAGATGAGATGGGATGGAGGTGGAGATGGTGCTGATGTTGGGCATGATGTTGATGATGATCTCGATGATGCCTGTGACTATGATGATGACGATGGCGATGATCTCCCCTTCCAGGAGGTGTTCTCCCCGGCGGAATCTGCTCGCCGAAGATGTCTTTTATTCTCTGTAGGTTTCCGCCACAGAGCGGCGGCGGAACTCGCGAAACTCCTCTTCTTTTAGGGTTTTCGGACGACGAGGCATAAATAGGCCAGAGGGGGAGCCTGGGTGGCCCCAGGGGTCCAGGCGGCCACCCGGCGCGGCCAGGGGTGAGGCTGCGTCAGGGGGGCGCCTAGGCTCTTTGCGGCCCCCCTCTGGTCTCTGTTTTGCGTGTCCCCGTCATTCTTCTGGAAAATGGCCTCCGTCGATTTTTAGGTAATTTGGAGGTCTTCTGATTCAGCAACTCTGCATCCACTTTTTACCGCTAAATCCTGTGTCTGCTGCTTCGGCATCGGAAAGTTGCAAACTGTGTAAAACAAGCCAAAACAACATAAGAATATCATAATAACATGAAATATATCAATGAATACGGATGAATTACTATATAAAATAGGGATGCATTTTGGACGTATCAGACGCAGCATCTATAATTTCCCTTGGACGAAAATAATGAAGTGGCATCTCGTGTATTTCATTCAAGCCTTCATGCACGCCTTATGGTGGCTTCAAAGTGCGAAAATCACCACTGGAAGCTCCATTATCCTTTCCCGCTCACGCACCTTTTCGTCATGCCTGATCCTGCTCCAATGACCATCCTTCTTGTCCATGCTAGGTCCTTCATTCATAAAAAAACAAAAGTATCTAATATAGGCAACATCATATGTTCATGAACATTAGAAGGATTCGCAAGAAACGAAAGTACCTGATAATTTAGTTGATGTGTGCATGCTCTAGTAACTGGTCCAATATGTGTAATTGGTGAGGAAGTGGGTGTATCTCCTAGCAGTTCTCGTAATACATTTTAGCAAGTCATTACTAAAGAGTATGTCTCTAACGGTGTTGTTACCAATCAATGAAGTAAGACCCATTTACGTTAAGTTCTACATCACACTAAAGAGCCATAGTTATAAACATTGGGTATGACATTATCTACAATAATATTTGCTAAGACATGAAGATTAAGTTCATAATAGGAGTTCATGTTTTAAAACAATTCTGGAATTCCCACTTAGACAAACATCCCTCATAGTTTATTCTAAGTGATTACAAAATCCTAGAAGAACATACCTCCCCCGATCGTCACGGTCATCAGTATGTCGTTTAAGGTAGGCCATCATGCCAATCACATCATCTATGTGACTCATGGTTGATCTTTTGATCTTGTGTCCCGAGGCCATATCTCCATATGACAAGCTCACCACAATAACCTTAGTTATTATATGTCGCGTATGCAAGGCCATGTTTCTGGACATGCTAGGCTTCCTCCACCCATCTCTTGTGAACGTTAATATGTTTGACAGTCGTGTGACACATGATGCCTCCATAATGACAGACTTTCCAGATGGTGCTTCACTAAGGAAGGACACTTTGTTGGATTACTGAGGGATCATCCTATAATGCTACCGTCGTATATCTAATACAAGTAAAACAGGATGCAACAATATAAATCACACTAACTATGACGCCCCCTGTAATTTAACGTTTAGACGCCTCTACTTTATCTTTTGCAAGTTTTACGTGGCTACTAGGGCTTTCGAGATAGAACCATTTCTATGCCTATGAACATACAACCACAACAACTCAGCAATTGTCTATATTACACCCCTGTCGGGGCCCTCCGTTGCAAACGTCTTCGCATAGCTAATGTTAGAGAGACAGACACCCAAAAAACCACTTATCTGGTACAAGACATATGTCATGCATGGAACCAGTCTCGCGTAAAAGCGTAAGGTCGGTCGGGGCCGCTTCATCAGGACATTGTGATACGTCCCAAGCGTATCTATAATTTCTGCTTGCTCCATGCATGTTTTGTGTGATATTGCTATGATCTAGATACACTTTCATATAATTTTGATCATATTTGGACTAACCTATTAACTCAGTGCACCAGTGTCAGTTTATGTTTTCTGCTGTTTTTATATTTCAGGTTTCCCCATATGAAAAGTGCTCCAAATATTCGGGAAAAATCAGATACAAAATCGGCGCAGAAGAACCTTCTGGAGTCACCTGGGTGGGGCCAAAGGGCCACCACCAGAGGTCCACGCGCCCTGGTGGCGCGGCCTAGGGCTTGGCCGCGCCAGGGGTGCGCCTGGACACCTGGTGGCCCCCCTGGCTGCCCCCCTTCGCCTATTTATTCCCTATGATGGGATTCTGGCGCTCCCCTGGTGAATTGGCGAAGGGGGCAACCAGGTGTCCAGGAGCCCCCCTGGCGCGGCCAAGCCCTAGGCCGCGCCACCAGGGCGCCTGGACCCCTGGTGGTGGCCCTTTGGCCCCACCCAGGTGATTTTAGAAGGTTCTTCTGCGCTGATTTTTTATCTGATTTTTCCCAAATTTTTGGAGCACTTTTAATATGGGGGAAACCTGAAGTAGAAAAACAGCAGAAAACAGAAACTGACATTGTGGTGCACTGAGTAAATAGGTTAGTCCAAATACGATCAAAATTGTATGAAAGTGTATCTAGATCATAGCAATATGACACAAAACATGCATGGAGCAAGTAGAAATTATAGATACGTTTGGGACGTATCAAGATGCGAGGATACAAATTTAGTCCTTAATTGGGAAAAACGTCACTTCATGGTTAACGAAAGGATCATTCTTGGTCACAAGATTTACGAGAGGAAAATTGAAGTGGACAAGGAGAAGATTGAAGCTATTGAAAGGATTCCCTATCCAAGGGACATCAAAGGTATTCGTAGTTTTCTCGGTCATGCTGGTTTCTATAGAAGATTTATTAAAGACTTTTCTAAGACATTCAGACCCCTCACTAATCTTCTCCAGAAGGATGTTCCTTTTGTATTTGATGAAGATTGTAAGGAAGCCTTCGAAGTTCTTAAGAAAACTTTAATAACCGCTCCTATAGTACAACCACCTGATTGGAATTTGCCCTTTGAAATTATGTGTGATGCTAGTGATTTTGCTGTTGGAGCTGTTTTATTACAAAGGGTTGATAAGAAGTTGAATGTTATACATTATCCTAGCAAAACCCTTGATAGTGCTCAAAAGAATTATGCTACTACTAAGAAGGAATTCTTAGCAGTAGTGTTTGCTTGTGATAAGTTTAGGCAGTATATTGTTAATTCTAAAGTTATTATTCATACTGAACATGCTGCCCTAAAGTATCTTATGAAGAAGAAGGATGCCAAACCAAGGCTCATCATATGGGTAATCCTTCAAGAATTTGATTTGTAGATTGTCGATAGGAAAGGAGCAGACAATCCGGTGGCGGACAATCTTTCAGAGATGGAAGAAATACCGCATGATCCCATTCCGGTCAACGACAGCTTTCCAGACGAACAACTAGCTATTTTAAAAGTACAATCTCTCTCCGATCCTTGGTTTGCAGATTATGCTAATTTTATCGTTGCAAAGTTTTTGCCTCCAGGTTTAACATTTCATCAAAGGAAGAAGTTCTTCCACGATTTGAGGCATTACTTTTGGGATGACCCACATCTTTTTAAAGAAGGTCCGGACGGGATCGTGAGAAGATGCATACCGGAACACGAGCAGAAGTACATTCTCAGACAATGTCACGATAGTCCCTATGGAGGACATCATGACGGTGAGAGGACCGCACATAAGGTTCTCCAATCAGGTTTTTATTGGCCTACTATAACAGCCCGGGATTTTCACCCAAATTTAAAATTTTGTTTGTTTCCTTATATTGTTGATTGCTAGAATTTTTTGTAGTATTTTTTTCTCCAATTTATTAACTGGTGAATATCTCTCCCCTCTTTCTCGTATCGGATGCAAGACCGAACCCTTTTCCCAAAGGCACACGAGCTCGTTGCGGCACCGGGAAAGTCACGCGATCACCGTCGCAACTTTTGGCACATGACCAGCCATCACCTTCGGTGCGAAAACCCCCATTTATATTTAAATGGGTTATTTTATTGGGAGATGTTCGACATTATCTTTTGGAGTTAAATGTTGTAGACGACGTCAGTGCAGTGTGGCGATGTTGTGTTTCGAATTTCGTGCGATTTCGACTTCGTCGGGCAGGTAAACGGTCGGATGCGCCAGGCATAGTAGCTGGTGTAAGTCCAGCTGCGTATATACAAAATGCCACGTGCGTTGTTAGCCGGCCTCCCGGATACCCCTCTTATCTTTGGATTTTAGCCACCCGAAAAACCGGACCCGAAACGGACCCTTTCGGAGCCCAAAACCCCCTCCTAACCGCCCCCTGCTATACATAGTAGGGCTACACAACCTATTTTGGAAAACCCTAGCCCCTAGCCTCCCTTGTTTTCCACAGCCATCCAATCCCACCTTCAGATCCAGATCAGCCGATCTGGGCCGTCAGATGTAGATCAGGCGGTCCTCACGGCGCCACGTCACCAGATGGATCTCCCCACCGAGCCGCTCCTCCCTGCTCCCGATCCACCACACCGTGTGCCTCCTCCTCGAGCAACGCCATCGCGCCGCCGTCTTCACGCTCGCCGGTGAGGCGTAGCCGCCCGAGGTCGCCCCTCTCTCCTCCCCGTGCCTCCCTTCTTTTCTTCTCTTCTTCCTCTCATCCCCATCTCTCCCTGTCCTGCGAGGTTGCCGCCATGGAAGGCCGATGGAAGCGCCGCCGCTGCCCCTTGAACGTCGTCCCCGGCCAGATCCACGAGGCTCCGGCGACCTCCACTGTCGATGCGCCCGTTCCAGCTGTCCTCGACCTCCTCCGCTCGGATCCGGCGAGCTTCGGCGAGGGAGCCGTCGCCGCCGCTGCCTGCATCCCGATCGGGACGAGACGAGCGCTCCAACCGCCCGCTCGCCCGCGTTGACTTGCTAGTGGGCCAGAGCGCCCCAGCCTCCTGCGCCCAGCGCCACTCCCCAAGGCCCAGCCGCGTCCCCCGGGCCCACTTCTCCCCAGCGCCCCTAGCATTGCCCAACTATCTCGCGCCTACCCTTGCAGTTGGGCTCGGCCCAACAAGGTGAGGCTGTTGTTTCCCTTTTTGTTTGTGCTGCGAGTTGGGATTGGCCCAGTAGATGTAGCTCACCTAGTGCGTTGTTTAGTATCCCGCGCTCAACCTGCTAAGGCCTGGTAGCTTCAGATTCGGCCCGAGAACGAATAGTTATTTTTTTTCTGGTTTAATAAATTGCAGATCGTATTACCGTTTTATGATGCCCGTATCTTTTTAACGGTAGCTCGGATCGCGACGCTTTAATTATGAAAGTTGCTTAGTTTTTTGTGTAGAATAATAATATATGCTCCTTTTCCACGTTTGAACTTGTTTACATGCTGTTACACTGCTATTTACACTGCTTTCCACTGTAAATGTAATCTTCCATAACTTTTTAACCGTTGCTCCAAATAAAATGTTTCTTATATGTAACTTGACTAGAATTTCATGTAGGTTGTGAATATGCTGCTCTTGCCTGCTAATAAAAATAATAAAATTATGTTTAGGGAAAAACAGTACCAAAAGCTATTATTTTGTGGGGTACTTAGTACACTACTAGGGAATACCCTTATGGTGGCGCACTGCTTTTGAGTTTAGTGGCGCATTCACAGTGCGCCACTAACTACAAGCCACTAATAAGGGCTTAGAGGTGGCACATTCTGGATGTGCCACCCCTAAGGCCCTTAGGCGTGGCGCATCTCAGAATGCGCCACCTCTAAGCTCTTAGGGGTGGCGCATTCTGGTATGCGCCACGCCTAAGGGCCTTAGGGGTGGCGCATTCACAGTGCGCCACTAAATCCTAACAAGATGCGCCACTAAATAATTACAGAAAACAAAAAAAAAGAATTACATAATAGAATAAAAGCATTACAGATATTTTTATTATATTAAAGAAATGCAAAATACAATATAACAATGAGGCCAACAATTATTGATACAAAAGAATTGCAATATAATTTTTATTACAAAGGTTTAGAGGCCAACAAGATTCACAAGATTACATTCCATCACAAAATTACAATGAGTCCAACAATTATTGAAAACCGAAAGCTACTTTCGTCATCACTACTTGTTTGCTCTTCAACCTGCACAAAACAAAGCTTTAGAGGTCACATCCATCATACCATCTAGTACACAAAGAGTACATCCAAATTACACAAAGAGTACATTCAATTAATTGTTTTGACTCGGCTCGGGGAATGGGCGGCATCCTTCTTTCGTCATGAAAGGCCTTGTGTCACGCAGGGCCTTTAGGCGGACTTCTATCTCCCCATTGGATGGTGCAATGTTGGAGTGGAAGATCGACCCCCTCATTTGTACTTCATGACGGATGATAGTCGCCATCTGCGCTTGGATGTGAAAGAACTCCTCCTTCAGATTTGCATCGGCGATTTCCGCCTTCCTTTCAGCCCACGCTCTGAGATGACTTGGCAGCGTAAGGTTGCGTTGTTCCTGTACAATCGCCCTCATGTGATGAAGGGCGTAGTACCCATCCCTCACACTGCCAGCCGGCTGCTTGACGCACGGGAACTGCGTTACGTGGTTGAACACGTTCACGCCAGGCTGATTTTTCCTGAACTTGTGCTTCATGATCTTGCCTCCGGCTTTTATGTAGCCGACGAGAGCATCATCCAAAACTCTCATGATATACTTGTAATCTTTTTTGTTCACACTCCCCGAGTCTAAATACACGGCATGCGAGTGTTGCGGTGAAAAGCAGATGAGCACGCAGTCTTGATCCTCACTGCATAATTAAAACAATCCAAAAGGAATGTTGGAAGAGGACAATGGAAAGCTAAGAAAGCATATATGCTACGGAGGCGAGCGAATGACTTACTTGGGAGAGTAGGTCATAAGAAATGAATCTTTGTCGGCGTTCCGTAGCATGAAGTCTGTGATGTACCCCGCCGCGAGAGCCGCGTCCCCGTCGTCCATCAAGATGCTTACACGCATGTAGAAGGGGTCCAATATCGCGACGCTCGGGGTCTTATCTCTCCTGATACTCATAGAAAGGCTGAGCGAGAACAGACGGATAAGGCTATGGTCCAGCCGCTTGAGATGGTACAAATTGAAGATCTCCGAAAACCGTAGGATTATCATATCCGCGGGGATAGTGTTGATGAAGCCCATGTTGAGTGGCACCTTGGCCATGAAAACCGGGTACGAGGGATTCTCTTCTCGAAGAAGAATCTTCTCTAATGCCATAATACTATGATGCACACTCTGCATATCCGAAGTTGCAAGGTCCAGCATGTCCTTAGGTAGCATCGCCCTACCAGCCACATGGATTTCAAACGAGAGATCCTTGGGTCTTGGTGGCCCGTCCTGAGCCCGGATCGGCATCGAAGGTTGGCTACTAGAAGTGATGCTCTTCTTTCTTTTCCGTCCCTTCTTCTTTTCTGATTTTGAGCAGTCACCGGCCTTTATCTGCTCAGTGGCCGCCTTATGGAGTGTGGACGGGCTGAGAATAGATCTTGTGGCATCTGCTTGAGGCTCGGTGAAGGCGCAAGCTGCTGGAGACATGTCCTGAGAAGCAGCGAAGAGACGCGTGGAGCAAGCAGGCTTCGCCGCAGGATCAGCTGGACCGCGAGCTTCCTCGTCATGCTGACAGGCTCCTTCAGCAGGAGGCATGAATAAGTCATCAGCATCATACAAAGTATTGATGAACTGGTCGGCGCTGATATCATCATCAAGATCATCGTCTTATTGTTGTGCTCCGATGGGATCATGTGGCGCCGACACGATGACTAGCGGTGTTGTCCTAGGTGTGGTGCCCCTTTCCCCCGTCATTAAACGCATTTGGCTCTTCGGCCATAGGCAAATTTGGTTGAAACAGTCACTGAGGACTGCCGGCTCATCCTCGTCGTATCCGGGGGGTTGAATGGGAGGTTCAACTCTCTCATAGCCCGAAATCACGAGAGAGATTTGAACCCTATGCATCTCCGGTGCCATCGGCATATTGTGCATGATTCGATTTTGTGGTTGAATGATTTTACCTTTGGCAACATCCTTCAACTCGCCGTCCACGACTTGTAATAGAATGCATGGAGTGTCCTCCTGCGAAAGATATATATATATATATATGCATCAGAGAGATTCCACTAAAAAAGGGCGTCGAGGTGAAGTCCTCGTTTGAGTTGCAAGGAGATGAAGTCCTCGTTTGAGTTGCAGACGCTTATAGTTACCTTGAGGGCGTCGAGGTCGGCTAGTGAAGAGACCCCGCCGATGACGGCGGGCATGCAAGAGACGGAGGGCGCGCTGCCTCCCATGGCGTCGGTCGCCCTATTTGTGCTGCCGCCGGGTGCATTATTGTTATGCCCCGGTTGCTCGATCGTGGCCGGAGGAGTTACCATCACGTCCGGCGTCGCCGCCGCGGTGTTGGCGGCCGGAGTCACAAATACGCCGGCAGTCGGTGCTGGAGCCACCACTATGGCCGGAGTCGGGACTGCAGGCGCCGCGGGGCCCGAGTTGCTGCCGACCATGCTGGGGACTGGTATGGGCCCTTGTCCACCACGCGCTTGCCAATTCGCGAGCGACTGCATCATATCTGGAAGGAGAGCGTTCATCGTCTTCGCCACTTCGTCCTGGACAAGCTGCGGAAGCATGTTCACCTTCTCCTCCAGTCCACGAACATAAGCGGCATCTTCTTCGGTCCTTCTCGCCTTGCGCCCCCTCGAACCGGACTGCTCCGCCGATTTTCCATAATATTCGGACCAATTTAGGTCCGCACCAAAGCCGACCACATGGCCGGCTGACGATGACTTCGCTGTCACGTCGTCAACCTTCTTGACCTTGTTCAACGCCTTGTTGAAGGCGTTGTCCCACGGGTCGGCCGCCCTAACCGACGACTCCTGCGATGAGGCGATTTTCATTTCCGCTTGCTGCAAAAAGAATGTGAAACGTTAAGAAATTTTGAACTTCACTCGAGAATTCAATCGACAAGGTCGCGTGGTAAACTACTTACCACGGCAGTCGTAAACTCCTGAATCTTAGGATCGATAATTATTTTTGAGGTTGCTTTGTCCGTATAGCTCCGGGCCCTCACAAAGAATTCGGTCTGCGGATCATCTTTGTATTGCTGGAAGGGGTTAGGTATGCCCGCAGCGGCGTACTCGGCATCCTCCTTGTCCCATTTAGGCTTGGAACTTTTGTAACCACCGGCTCCGAGACGATGGTTACCTATGACCTGCGACCGCATGGCCTTGCCCTTTGCACTCACGGCCTTGGCTTGCTCGGACTCACACCTAGCCTTGAAAAGGTTGTAGGTAGCTTCGTCGATCAACGGCTCTTTCTCCTTGAGCTCCTCCTAGGTTTTGTTCTTTTCAAAAATTGCCCTCTTCACTCGGGTTTTCCAACTGGACAAGGCCTTGCTCATCTTCCTAAGGGCCCATGTGTTTACTTTGTTCCCTCTGAGTTTGGTGTTATCGTACGGCTCCGGAAACTTGTATCGTCCGTGCAGCTTGTTGATAAGAAGCTGACAATAATGAATATTCTGACGACTCCTGAGGTTAATCGTGGTGATCGGCACGGTGTTGCGGAGGATCGCCGCGACTTGACGGCCGTACCCTTCCGAAAAACGTTCGAGCTCTTTAGGAATCCCGACGGCGGTCACAACAGTAAACTCTTGCCTGATGACGCCGACCTTGGTCGGTTTCCGATTCCTCTTCTTCGACTGGGTACCATCTGTGTTGGAGCCACCGGTCCCATCATCCTCGCCGATGTTCCTCTCGCCGTCTGTCGTACCAGCCTCCTCCAAGTCATCATCCGATGAGTCGGACTCCGACTCTATCTCCTCCTCACACTCCTCCTCGCCCGGAGGTACTTCCTCTTCTCTCTGCTCCTCGACCTCCTCTTGGGAGTATTCCCAAAATTGCTTCCTTTTTGTACCCGGCTGAGAAGAAGGACCGGCGTTGGCTCCGGTCGACATGTTTGCACTAGTACAATATTAAAAAATGCAACTACTTAATTAATTAGCACAATAAATAAATGCAAATACTCTCACGTTAAGAAAAATAGCAAAGGTCATGCACGAATTCACAGAAAAATTCGGCATGACCTTTGCTCTTTTTCTTAACATGAGAGTGCCCCATTCTCAACCGAAACAGAAGTTAATCAACATTTCGGGAGAAAGGGGATAATGAGAGTCCCTGCACATAAAAAATGCATACATGTAGGCACAAGCAACACATATATAGTGTAGAACAGTACATATTCTAGCAATGCACTAAACAGTGCATAAAAATATTGATAAGAAAAGCATCTTGTCAATGCACTAAAAAACATCATTTAAAAACAACAACAGCAGCAGTAGCAACTACTTGTCACTTTGCTTGATCATTTACAACATATGCTATGCTAGAATCCTAAAATTCTATTCCACTGCTACCACACAAAACAAAAAGTGGTTTTCTCTGTGTGTGTATCCACTATCCACTAGGTGTTTTTATTTGATTTGTGTCAAGATACATATATTGAACAAGACGGAATGCCAACTTGTCTAGAAGCAAGCTGCTCAATGGTGGGAACAACTATCTTGTCTGTTTCACTCCAACATCCCATAAGGGTTTTTGAGACAAGTAACTGGACCCATGACTGTTTCACTCCAACATCACTGTTTCACTCCAATAGGTTTCTGTTTCACTACAGTTGTAAGTTGTAACTGCAGGAAGGAAAATACGTTTTGGGATGGACTACATATATAGAAATAACACTCATGCATAGATCATGCAATAGCCATACATGTAGTCATGATCATATATATTACTGCACCCCTACCCTGCATGCAGTTTGATTGCATGACCAACAGATGTACATGTACATACCTAGTGAATCTCAATTTTGATAAAGAATTTGGCAGAGCATGCAATATTTTTAACAAGAAAAAAAGGTGAGGAATATTACCTGCCAAGTAAAAGTGAAATCTGTGGATGATCTATGTATTAAAAAGAAAGGATTTGGACAAGGTCCAAGTACACAGCTTCTGCAAGAGCAAGCAAGCAAGCATTCTTACATGATCAAACTGCCACCACTCACTGAGATGTAATGCACAAACTGAAACCTATTCTTATGGCTCAACTAAATTAGCTTGCTGCTATATTCACAAGGTAAACATTTTAGCACTGTAATTACTGAAAAATTGGACCCTAGGCATCTAAAATTTGAACAGGGGCATACACAGGGGGAGTGGGGGTTGGGGGCGGCGCCATGGCCACCACGGCCGTCGTCGGAATCCAGCAAGGGGAGGAAGGGGTACCTGGCGGTGGAGGGGCGTCGCCGTGGAGGGTTTGGGGCGGCTGCGTCAGGGCGGCGGCTAGGGCTCCGTCGTCGAGGTTGCAGGCGGCTCCGTCGTCGAGGGCGGCGGCCGGAGAGGAGGGGCTCCGGTGGCGGCTAGGGCTCCGGCGGCGGTGGCTAGAGGAGAGTGAGAGGTGGGGGCGAATGGTGGTTACTGTGCGGGTTAGTTGGAGGTTAAGGCATACGGGTGGCGCATTTTGCCAGAATGCGCCACCAACAGGTTTCTTATGCGTGGCGCATCTCGGAAAAATGCGCCACGCATAAGAAACCTGTTGGTGGCGCATTCTAGCAAAATGCGCCACCCCTAAGAACACTTAGTGGCGCATTTCAACAATATGCGCCACCCCTATGCTTTTTTATTTTTTAATTAGAGTTTAAACAATTATTTATTTTTTTAATTAAAGTGAAACCATTTAAAAATAATAATTATGGAGTACATTTTTCTATAAAAGTGGTCAAACTTTATTAAGATTGACTTTGACCAAATCTTATATGCGGAGTAAAAATAAACGGAGGGAGTACTTGCTCTAACCGACCTTTTGAGAATGGTGCTTCGATTGTGTATCGTCGATGTTCATACACTTCAAACATATTAATGTGATCTTATCGATCCACGTACCATGCCTTAACCGTGTCGTCGCCGAACCAAGATCCACAAACACATGGTGTGGTGGCATTTGGAAACATAAGATTGTGATCATCAATTACAAAGTCATATTAAATCCATGCATACACAAAGTGATCATGAATTACAAAAGATTTTCTTAAATTTGGAGCTAGCTATCTAGCTATCGTTTCCTCATGATCTTCTTCTTGCCCTTCTTTGTGGTGGTTGAATAATTTAGGCCCGGGACGCCTTCACTTTTCCTCTTGAACAGGAGGTGACCTTTCTTCGGTAGGGTTGTGGTGTATGTATCCTGAGCGGCGTAGTCATCCTCCATCTTCGGGTCGCCGTACTTGTCAAAGTCTTGCTCGTTGGCAACTCCATCCATTCCGATGATGTTTCTTTTGCCTCTCCTTACTACAACGCGGCTCGGCTTTGATGGGTCGGTAATGAAGAAGCATTGGTCCACTTGGCTAGCCAGTACCCATGGCTCATTTTTCGCGGTGACGTTTGCGCCCGTAGACTTGGATTTGGCTTCGGGTATAACCATGATGGTGAAGTACCGGTCTTCTTTTACGACGCTCTTGGCCCATCTCACACGGAACATCGGCACCTTCTCTCCACAGTAGTCGAGCTCCCATATGTCCTCGATCCTTCCAAAGAATCTTTACTTGACGTCATCGGTGTAGAATATCCCCGTTACCCCTGAGTTCTGGTAATCGCAGTTATTGTCCTTTTCCTCCGTGTAAAATGTGTAGCCGTTGATATCATACGCTTGATAGGTCATCAGGTTGTGTGCGGCACCCTGTGACAAGGTGAATATCATCTTTTCGTCCTCGGAAACGTTCCTTCGCGGGGGATTAGCACGAAGCTCGTCCCTGAACCAAGTCATGAAACCGGAGTTGTGCTCTTTGATTAGCCGTGGATCTCGGTCCGTTATCGGCAGGCCCTGGTCACTGTACTTCTTCCTGATTAAATCCTTGTGCTTTACTATCCAAGGATCGACCAGCTGGATGTGTTGTAGCGCGACTAGGCTTGCTCTTTCAAAGTCGATGTCTCGACCGTCAAAGTTGACATGCATTGCGCGGCTTCTCTCGTGGTGACAACACCCATCGGTCCTGCCAAAGTGCTTGTTGACGGCCAGACCAACAGGGTTCTCGGTGTTGAGATAATTCGTGCAAAAAGAGATGCACTCTTCGGTTAGAAAGCCCTTCGCTATGCTTGCATCTGGACGGGACCTGTTACGAACGTATTTTTTGATGTGCCCATTCATCCTTTCGAACGGCATCATGCTGCGCAGAAACGCAGGCCCGAGTTGGATGATATCCTCCACGACGTGGATCAGCAGATGCACCATAATGTCGAAGAACGCGGGCGGGAAATAGATCTCAAGCTCGCATAGTATGAGCACGATCTCCTGCTGTAGCCTTTTGAGTTGCGTAGCGCAAATCGACTTCCGGGAGATGACGTCAAAAAAGTTGCAAAGGCCAAACAACGTTTTACGGACGTGCTCGTCCATTATCCCTCGCATCGCAACCGGGAGAATCTGCATCATCAGCACGAAACAGTCGTGAGATTTCATCCCGCTGAAACGCTATTTCGCCTCGTCTAGGTATCTGCTTATCTTCCCCGCGTAGCCGTTCGGAAATTTTACTCCTATGAGGCAGTGGATAAACCGCTTGATCTCCTCCTCGCACAGAGTGAAGCATGCCGGGGGGCAGTGATCAATACCGGCTCATCATCGTCGTCACTAGGGGGGTGAAGTTCCCTCCTGATGCCCATAAATTTCAAGTCATTCCTTGCTTTTGGCCCATCCTTGGTCTTCTCCGGCATGTTAAGGAGCGTGCCAAACAAGCTTTCGCACACGTTCTTTGTGATATGCATTAGATCAAGGCTATGAGGACTGCAGAGTAGACTCCAGTATTGCAAATCCCAGAAAACAGACCTCGCTTTCCATACCCTCATCAACGGTTGAGTCTTCTTTTTTTTCTTTCCCGGCGCGGGGCACTCTTTCCAAGTTTTCAGCAAGTTGTCGATTTCTTTGCCGCTCCTTCGAGCTGGGGGTGCTCGGAGCTCGTCGCTTCCATCAAACAGATGTCCCTGTTTTCTCCACGCGTGTTTCTTGGGAAGCCACCTCCGAGACCCCTGGAACACGGTTTTTGAAGATCCGGGATCTTTTGGTAGCTGGCGGTACGTTGTATTATCCATGCACCTAACGCATGCACAGAATCCTTGGACCACCTGCCCTGAGAAATATCCGTATCCGAGATAGTCGTGCACCGTCGTGATCACCGCGGCTTTCATTGGGAAATATTCTTTTGCCGCGGCGTCCCACGTATTGACTCCGTCTTTCCATAACGTTTCTAGCTCCTCTTTCAACAGCTGCAGATATAGATTGAGGTCCGTACCTGGTTGTTTCGGCTCTTGAACTAGCATACACATTGTTATGTACTTTTTCTTCATGCACTTCCAGGGGGGAAGGTTGTATATGCATACAAACACGGGCCAGGTACTGTGTGTGCTGCTCTGGCCGCCAAACGGATTGACTCCATCGGCGCTCACACCAATCCTGAGGTTCCTTGGTTCTTTCCCAAAATCTGGGTATTCGAGGTCCAACGCAGTCCATTGGCTACCATCTGAAGGGTGCCTCAGCATGTCCTCCTTTTCCGGATCCGGGTTCGGGTCATCCTCTTTTAGCTTCTTTCTATCCGTGTGCCAGGTCATGAGCTTTGCTTCCTCGGGATCTACAAAATACCTCTGCAGACGAGGAGTGATCGGAAAGTACCATACCACTTTTCTAGGAACTTTCTTCCCTCTCTTGTATCGACTAACACCGCACACCGAACATGTGGTTTTATCTTCGTCCTCACCCCGATAGATCATGCAATCATTTATGCAGACGTGGTATTTAACGTGCGGGAGATCGAGAGGGCAAAGGACTTTCTTGGCCTCAGCGATACTAGTTGGGCACGTGTTGCCCTTCGGAAGACGACCGTGCCAGAATGCCATGTTATCATCGAAGCTTTCGTCGGTCCATTTGTGTTTTGCCTTCATCTCCATAGCCCCAAGTGTTACATTCAAGCGGGTATCCTCGTCGTTGCATCCTTCGTACAACTTCGTAATCGCGTCTTTCTCGAGTTGCGCCATCTTGGCTTTCTCTCTAGCTGCACCTCTTGCGTTCAACGCCTCTTTGACAAGCAGCTCTTGAACATGAGGATCCCGCACCCAGCTTGAATCATCATGTCCGACATCTTGATCTTCATGTCCGGCATCTTGATCTACATGATCCGCTTCGGCATCTTCTTCATGATCATGTACGGGATGCTCTTCGTCATCTCGCCCGCCGCTGTTTTCTGGTTGCCCTTCCTCATTTACTGGCGCCCCACCATTGACGTCCTCCTCCTCACCAGCTTCATCACTTATCCATCGTGTGTAGCCATCCATCAAACCATTACGCTTCAGGTGTCTTTGCAATATTCCGGAATCAGGCTCGGTCACGCACTGCAGTTTGCATCTCCGACACGGACATCTTATATCCGACCTATTATTCCTTAGCATGTCGTTTGTCGCACATTGCATCCACCTAGCCACGGTGATATCGCTCAGCATCTCGCGGACCATGGTCGATCACCTGCGTGCACGGAGAGAGCAACACAATTATATATCACAGTCGTCGCCGGAAAAATTCGGCATGACCTTCCCTAATAATGCATGGGAGCATGCGGAGAGTGCGCTAGAAATTTGCTGAAACGGAAATGAATCGACATTTCGGCAAAACATTTGCCACCCAAGATACACATATACATCAAACCACCATAAGCTTCACACATACATCAAACCCAAGCTTCACATATACAACAAACCCCAAGCTAATAAAGGCAAGTATATGGGTCATAAATGGAACAAAAGAGTTTGGGAGGAGGTCCACTTACTTCAATATGAAACAAAATAGATGTAATGCCAAGTATCGATGGATAAATGGAAGAAATGAGGTGGGGAGGAGGAGAAAACCGAATAGCTCTAGGGTGAGAAGAGTGGATCTAGTTTGAGAATTGTGTGGAGTGAATGAGAGGTGGTAGGTGGGGTGGAGTAGATAAGGGCAGCTCTAGGCCTTTAGTGGCGCATATAGGAAGTCAGTGGTGGCGCATCTGTGAAATGCGCCACCCCTAAGCTCTTATGGGTGGCGCATTTCACGGATGCGCCACCCCTAAGGACCTTATGGGTGGCGCATTTACAGAATGCGCCACCCCTAAGCTCTTAGGGGTGGCGCATTCTGTAAATGCGCCACCCATAAGGTCCTTAGGGGTGGCGCATATTGGTAGATGCGCCACGTATAAGGTCATCCAGGCTGGCCCACTCTTAGGGGTGGCGCACTGGAAAATAATGCGCCACCCATAAGACCTTATGGGTGGCGCATTATTTTCCAGTGCGCCACCCATAACAGATGGTGGCGCATCGCTTTCTACATGCGCCACTAATAAGCTTTCCATGTATAGCTATTTCCCTAGTAATGGTATATGCATGCTTAGGAGTTTACCCCACTTAACTTGACTAGTATAGGTAGATTTCTTTATGCTTCACCTCTCACCATGGTTGTGTGATATGCCATGCTTGGGTGAGATACCATGTTAACAACCTTTGCTCATGTTGTGCAGCTAAACAACTTGAACCGTTGTAAACGTGCGGTACCGTCGTGTGTGACGAGTACTCCACTTAACCTGTTAGTAACCGCTCTCGACGATAGATGCGACACCGTAGTGCATTGCCTCGTGTTGCCTTCTTGTTGATGCTTGCTCGTGATTGCTTCGTAGTAATAGATGCTTGCTCGTCGATTGCCTTTTCCAGTGTTTCCTTCTTGTGTGCTTCCGCGGGTACCTCTCAGAGACGTCGCGAGCTTGTGATCGACTACACCTTCGGTTTCGTGTTCTCATCAGGTAAGGGGGAGCATATATCATGCTTATAACTTCCAGCTCACTCGCGCCTACGTGTAGGATAGAAAGATTGCATGATCCTACCAATTCATATTCATGCCAATCAAATAAACCCAACCAGCAATGTACTCCACATCCCAGCAAACCTTGTTCGGCTATGTTACTATTGCTCGCTGCTCGCTGCTCAGCCACTGCTTAGTATGCATGCTAGAATGTTATCAACTGTTATCCTGTTACTCCTTGGATTGGGCTATCACATTATTATATTTATTGTGGATGATGTGATTATTATAATGTTGACTATATTCGACGAAGGATGGAAGGTCTAGGCTATCCCGCCCCGACGCTTTGCTCCATTCGAGTCACCTAGGACCCGAGTTCCGGGTATTGTGTCTCTTGATGAGCGTGCCTAACTGCGTGGGGGATGGTATGGGGTCCCCTTTTCTTACCTACCTAGATTCAAACATTTCTAGTGGTGGCCCAAGCTGATTTACCATTTGAAAACCGTGTGTGTGTCTGTCGGGTTGCTCCTAGCAGACATTCTTTAAAACAACTTCGGCCAGCGGAGACATGGTTTCTCTTGTTGGTCCATCCCAGGGAGCTAGGGGGCTGCCCACATGGTTTGGGTCGCTAACCCGACCTCGTCTAGACGGTAGAGGCCAATTCGAGAGCGCGGTCGGTTTTTGAGTTGCATGTCGACTCACCGGGGGCCACTCGGATTTGTTCGTTGTTAGCTAGAGGGACATGTCGTTTCAGATCTCTCGGGACTAAATCATAAAATGGCTGCATGTGATGGCTAGAAACTGAGAGAGATGGGCGTGGGTGTGGAGCCTTGTAATGGGCAGTTGGTACACTGTAACACCCTCACCGTCATGAACAGTAATCACTTTGCTAATCAATGATTACTGTTGCTAATCATGCTTTGATCACCTTGGATCAAATCAAATTCAAAATGCCCCTTTGATGATATTAGAAATAATGTGGCAAATCAAACCTTGTCCAAAAATTGTGAAAGCAATTTTTAAAATGCCTAAAAATCAGTGGATCCCTTTCCTATCGTTTTGGGAATTTATTAAGCTTTAAAACAAATGCAACAAATAAAAACAGTAGCCAAATATCCCTTTTCATCTATAGAATAATTAAAACAAATGCTAAAAGAATTTATTTAATCACCAAACTTTTTGTAGCATTGCTACATATGGCAATACAAAAATAGGAGCAAGTCTCATGTCTAATAAAAATCATTTGATGGACCAACAAAAATAAAAGAATAGTACAAACAGCAAAGAAATGCAGAAAAGAAATAAAAGGATTCCAGCCCAGACCCGAAGTGCAACAAGTGCACAGTGCAGCCCAACTGGCCCACCCAGGTCGTCTCTCTCCCCTGTTCATCCCCCATGTCGTGGCGCGCATCCCGCGGTGCCACGGCCGTGGCCAGCGTCGTGGACACCATCCGCCGGCTAGCCGGCGAGTATAAGGGCCCCCGAGTCGCCCCCTGCCCCCCAGACACACCCTAGATCTGACCCCCTTCCTCCCCGCATCGTCCTTGTCGAGGGAAACCTGGTCCCGAGCCCGCCGTCGCCGTTCTTGCGCTCCGGCGTGGCCACTGACCACCCTAGCCCGCGCCACCTTGTCCCTGCGCCTCGTCGTCATCGACTATATCAACCAACACGAGGAATCAGGCCCGGAAGAACTTCTGCGGGCGTACGTCGTCGTTCCCTTCCCGCCTCCCCGCCGCCGTCGCCGAGAAATTCCGGCTGCACCCGGCCTCCCCCGGGCCTGCTGCCATCCTCTACACCCTCCCCGTGAGTTTCCGCACCGCCGCCAACCGTCCTCTTTGTTCCCCGTACGCCGTAGCTGTCTCCACCATGGTCGTCGTGGACTCACCGTCGTGGAAGCACTGGCCGTCGTGGCCTAGCGCACGCGTTTGGCGCGCTTGGTGTGTCAACGTGCTCCGCGTGCTCGTAGTAGTCGAACCCCCTAGCTCGCGCTCATGCAAACGCCTCGGAACGACGTCGCTGACTTCGCCTTTTTCTGGTCTCCGCCGTTCTCGTCGCCGTCACTGCTCCGGTCGTCTCCGGCGACGCCCCCACCACCAATCGACTCGCGACTCTCCCCTCGACCGAGCGTGCCCGAGCCCAGCCCCTCCTGTGGCCTGTGTTGAGCGCAGGCTCAACCTCGCCGCTGGCCGTCGTCGCCGGCAAACCCCTGGGTCGCTGCCCGGTGGGCCCGCCCTGTCAGGTAGTTAATTAGTAGGTAATGTGCCACTGACATGCGGGCCCAGTCCCCCCTAATCATTCCACGTTTCAATTAATATGAGAAAACACCTTGGGTCAATGACGTGTGGGTCTAGCCCATTCAACTAACCCCTGGTTTAATTAAACTGTTAATAAAAAGCCTGTGACACTTACACCTAGGGTCCACCTGTAAGTAATTAATTTAAATAAAATAAAAATTGGATGTCCCACTGACATATGGGCCCTCTGTTGATTATCTATTTAATTAAAGTTCATAAATGCCACTGTCACTGACTAGTGGGACCCACTGTTCAGGTTTGACCAGTCAATATCACTATTGTAGATAATGTTGAAATTAAATAATAAAAGAAATTCCAGAAATTCTTTTAAATTGATTAAAACTTTGATAATCAATATCTTTTAATCCGTAAGTCAGATTAAAATAATTTATACATGAAAGTTGATTAGAAAAATGCAACGAATACAAATACGCTATCTGTATGTCAACCACACCCCTCTAACGCAACGAACATCGACATTCCCCCCTCCTGGTCGTTTATCCGATAATTGCCTGATACCGCAAAACTCTCCGGAAGAAGTTATTCCGAACATGAAAGTTGTCCAGAATGGATCAACTAACACGGATACACCCTCTGTATGTTTGTCCGATGTCCACGACACCTCCGGCATGGTACCTTCCCCCTCCGGAAACCCTGTCCGGTAATTACCCAGAGCTGGCAGTTCATCCTCGGATGAATTCCCGCTCCGAGCTTAGTGCATCGTACTACCGTTGGAGCCCCGTTGCTTTGTATCTTCTATGTCATACATTTGTATTGCTATTATTGTTGTGTATTTACTGTTTATTCCCCCTTATTCTTTGGTAGACCCTCGTTGCTTCCGTCGATGACACCATCGAGTACGACTACTTCGTCGACGACCGTACCCCTACTACCGAGCCTCCAGGCAAGCAGAGCCATTCTATTCCCTAGATATTGCCTATCTTTCCGTACTTTTCTTGCACTAGGCATTGTTACTGCTGCTGCTACGTTACAATCCTATTCAATTGCATAGCATGTCATTGTCACCCCTTGATTACCTTTACGTTATCCTATGCTGCCTTATAAATATACATTATTTCAGCAGTTAGCCCTGCGCATTGTTAGTTACTAGGATTAGATAGCGTGCCGTGATCACTCTAGGAGTGATCGCGGAAACGATATATTACAACTGCAACAGGTATGGATCAATGCAGACGCCCTAGGGAACCTACAACGGCGAGATGCCGAGTCGCTTAGAGTTTGACTTACGCGTGGACGACCTCGTATTTCACTCTCGTCGGCTCAGTAGCGTAGCATCACCGGGATGATACGAGGTTTACCTCTTTAGTTCATTCCGCGGGTGTCTCGGCACCACCGGGGTGATACGAGAATATTCCTCTTTAGTTCATTCCGCTGATGTCTCTGTCAAGCCATCTCAAGTGTACCATCGAGGGTGATTCCTCCTGGTTTCACTTGATGGTAGGCACTCGAATCAACTGGTGTCCTTACAGGTAAGGAGTAGGGTGACCCAACGGTGCCCGCGTAGGGTATCTTAGCGGAACGACAGGTCAGGTGTTTTCCACCGGTGTGCGGAGGGCCTGGTACTGTTCGTGGCCGACAGATATCCTGTTGTACGAAAGTCGAGCTCTTCGGAGCAAACGCGAGACAAGGTAAGGAGACGGTTCACCTTGTTGGTAGCCGCACGAGTTGGTGGGACGACAGGGCAGGCGGCCACTGGCTCTGGTAATGGGGGTGGACCTGGCTGCTGTCGTTGTCCGCGACTCACCTAAATAAGGACAACGATAACGGTTGTTCCGACAAAAAATTAATAAAATTCTTAATGGGTTCGGCGGATGACTTGATTGGCTATATGCCTATACGCACTGCCTCCACGTGGGATTACGGTGTGGGCCCTCTGCGTTGTAGCCTCGTTCGAGGGCTCTTCAGACGTCAGATTTACCTCGGGATGATTTCCGAGCTTGGACCGCCTACTCCGGTAGTGGGAGGTGGGTCTGCTTCACCGGCCAGTCGCGTACCGTGCAGGAGTACAAAGGACAGGGGTACAAAGTTCCTTTGTACTTAGGATTTAGACCGGCGGATGGCCTCTCTGTTGAGATCGAAGGATGGACTTCGGCGTATCGGATAGCCTCGGTGGGGCATTCCCTAACAAGGTGTACGCCACCCTGGAGATCCGAGCGTGTAGGGTAACAGTAGTGCAACCCCTGCAGGGATCATAATCTATTCGGATAGCCGTGTCCACTGTAACAGGACGCTTTATGCTGAAGCCAGACTCTACTACTACAAACTACTACTATTAAACGGTTGGTTCCGGGTTTTCTTCCTCGTGGGGAAGTCGAGGAGGGGATCTCGGAGGCGTTTATAATTATTAATATTTACAACTTACTATTATACAATGCTGCATCAACTTCTGTTGCATTGTTATTACATTCATGCTATTGAACTGTTGGCTATTCTCTTCTTGCGCTTCAGGACTCGTTGGAAGATGCTAGTCTTCGATAGGCCTAGCTTCTCATCCTTATTTTGATTTCTACCTTGCAGTCCACTATATACAACCTCCCCTTTCCATTTGATACAAATGCATAAATGCTTAGTAGCGGACATAAGACTCGCGGGTATGCTAGATACTCACCTTTGCTTTATTTCCCCCTTTTTGTTTTGCCTGATCGGCCGTTGCAGTCGACGTTGAAGCCCAGGAGCAGGAGATCCCCGATGCCGACCACCGCAACGTGAAGATCCCCGATGCCTTCTTCGACGTCGAGTTCCCCTTTGAACAGGAGTAGTTTGGAGGTTCCCAGGCAGGAGGCCTCGCCTTTTCGATCGTTGCTCGTATTTGTGCTAGCCTTCTTAAGGCAACCTTGTATCCTTGTGTCTGTACTCAGATACTATTGCTTTCGCTAACTTTGTGCTTTCGAGCTGTTGTATTCGAGCCCTCGTGGCCCCTGGCTTGTATTATTTTATTTGTAGAGTTGTGTTGTGATATCTCACCGTGAGTCCCTGATCTTGATCGTGTACCTTGCGTGTATGATTACTGTACACGGTCTGATTTTGGGGGCGTCACATACACCCCTGCAGAGTTAAATCTTTTCGAGAAGCCGTGTCCACGGTTATGGACGACTTGAGACCTACTCCTTGTTCATAGACAACAACAACTGAGATAATCTTAATATAACTTGATCAACGTGTGTGTGCCTTGACTTCTTCTTCTTCGTCGGGATGCAAAGAGGAGGACAAGGATAGGATAGGTGTTATGCTTGCGTAAGTAGGTGGATAGCAAGACTTGTTGGAGGCAATTCCTCATTGAATGCTTGGTTCTCATCTTACTCTAAAATAGATCGTTAGCCACTCATACATTGCTAGTGCAACCGCAACCTCACCACTACCCCCATCTTACCCGTGAGAAGTTAGTTACAAGACTTTGATATATCTCACATCTTTCTTTTCTCTTCTACCTACGTTATGCAACGATCTTGTACTTCAGAGGAGCTCGACGACCCTTCTTATAAACTCCTTCACAAAGACTCGACTACGACTAGATAGGTGGATCCTGACGGAGAGCCTGGACCCGTGTGGTTACGGGAATGGTGTGTTTTACCTTTTCCAATAGGCATTTGATTGTAGTATTTACTCAGACATGTATCTTCCGCTGATGTATTGTATTTAAGGCAGCTGTATGCCGATTGTATGAGATGTTGTATCCTTGTATCTGTAATGTTGTGATATCACGTTGGAAATTCGGGGCATATGGCATTGTCATATGTCGCGGTGGGACCGATATGTGCTTCGTCCCCGGGTCTGGATGGGAACATCTAGATCTGGAACAGTACCGCATATCGGGCCTTACACCTACTCTCTTTAAGGATGCTAGAAATTATGTTATATCTTGTGATACGTGTCAGAGAGTTGGTAATATTAGTAGGAGAAATGAGATGCCTATGAATTACTCTCTAGTGATTGAGCCTTTTGATTGTTGGGGGTTTGATTTTATGGGTCCTTTTCCTCCTTCACACAAGTACACTCACATTTTAGTAGTTGTTGATTATGTAACCAAGTGGGTTGAAGCAATCACCACTGAGAGCTCTGATCATAAGACATCTTTGAAAATGCTCAAGGATGTAATTTTTCCTAGGTTTGGTGTACCAAGGTACCTCATGACTGATGGAGGATCACACTTCACACATGGAGCTTTTTGGAAAGCTTTAGCCAAGTACGATGTCAATCATCGAATTGCTTCACTGTACCATCCTTAAACTAGTGGGCAAGTTCAGCTCACCAATAGAGAGATAAAGTTGATCTTGCAAAAGAAAGTTAACAGTTCTATAAAGGACTGGTCAAAGAAGTTAGGAGATGCTTTGTGGGCGTATAGAACTGCTTACAAAAACCCCATGGGCATGTCCCCCTATAAGATGGTCTATGGCAAGGCTTGCCATTTTCCATTAGAATAAGAACAAAAAGCTTTCTGGGCTGCTAGAGAGCTTAATGCTAACCAAAAGTTAGCGGGAGAAAAGCGTTGTAACGACCCGATTCGCTAAGAATCCAAGTCTCTGTGCATTCTGTGCTAGTCCCTGGATCAATAGCTAGCACACACAGTACCAGATGTAATATCAAGAATAAACCACATGTGATATATATTACATCAAAGAGCCAGTATTAGAATAAAGAATACCTGCATAGCTCAATGTAATCTCAAACCAATCCACGTCTACAAGCATAGCAAATATATAGCAAGCACGTGCTAGGTTGTCTAAGCAAACAGGATAAGATCATATGGCTACCCTACCAGGTTTGCAGCAATAATAATATAAAACTTCCTGCAGATGCATATGGTGATATTTGCTACATGCATAAGTAAAAATATAGGTTGTGAAATGGTCAAAGTATGACTTGCCTTGTACATTCGATGAAGTTCTTCGCTCTCACGTTCCAGATAACTCTACTCGTCACACTCCGAGCAATCTATCATAAATGAAATAACTCAAATAAGCAATCATGCAAAAAGAAGGATTCAAAGATCAACAAATCAAACACAAAAAGGTTTAGCAACAAAAACAACTAGGATCGATATGGTAAAGGTGGCGATGTGCTCGAAGGTGATAGGTGAAACGTGAACTCGAGAGAGTCAACGGATAAAGAATTATTGCTATAAAAGATTATGACAAAAGGCATTATGAATTCAAGGTTAACATGATGTCAATATGAAAGGTGCGTGGATATCACCAGTAGGATGTCGCAAATGATCCGATATGCAAAAAGAATCACGTGAAATGGAATACTACAACACAAGTTATAGTAAAGTGATATATGAATTAAATTTAAATTCAACAGATCAAAAAGTATTTGAATATGGTGGACAAATGATATAGACAACAAGTATATGACACGAGTGATCATACGCAAAAAGAATCAATTGAATTGGATCAACGGTATAAAAGATACGGCCTCCGAAAGGTTGAATTTGAATCTAAATAAATTCGAATTCAAATAGTTTGATAAGTTGATTTGATAGGTTTACTGGATAGAGAAGCTCAAAATATAAATTTAGGCTTTTGAATCACCTAAATCGGACTAACGGTGTAAAAGATATGGCTAATACAAAACTGGGGACTAATCTGTGAAAGACAGTACTGAATCGTGAATAAGAAAATAAACTTCATCGCGAACAGGTCCTTTTTACTACAGGACGAAACTGCAGCTCGCCGATGATGATATGGCGATGGCACGGAAACCGAGGCGGCAGCGTAGCTGACTTCGAGGTTCGCCGACGGCACGGATTTCGAGGTTCACCGGCGGCATGGAAATCGAGACCGTCGGCGCGGAAATCGAGACAGTGCGTCATGGAAACCGAGGCTTGTCGGCGACACGAAACCCGAGGTTCGCCTGCGGCGGCATGGAAATCAAGGCGCGGACGATTTAGGGTTTCTGAAAAAAAATGAAAAAGAAAAATTTCGAAATCTTATATAGCCCGATTTTTTTTATAATCCGTCTCGGGCTCAAATTGCTCTCGCGGCGAGAAAGGGCTACTGGGCCGGCTGGGTACAATTTTTTTTTTCTTTAAATCCAAAAATTCAAACAATATTACAAAAATAAATACACATCAGAAAAATATAAAATAAATTCTTAAATTCGTCAAATAATCTAAAGAAAATTATGCAATGAACACATTTTCCAAAAAGATAAATAAAAATAAAGACATTTTTAAATAAATTCTTTTACTTATTAAATATTTCAAAACTCAACAAAAAGTTCTAATAATTATTTAAATAATTCCCACTCCGTTTTTTTAAGAAGTCATTTTATCTTCTCTCAAGTTGTTATTATTTTTGAATGGGAAATTATTTAAATAACACCAATTAAAATGAAATCACATTAAAACATTTCCAACTTTCTTTCATAATGATGGAGTCATTTTACCTTCTCTCATTTTATTTTTAGCTAGATTTGTTTTAAATGATAAATTCCAAAACACCAAAATTGAATATTAGGGGAAAGTCATTTTATTCCCTCTTATTTTTAATATTCAATTCAACTTCAAAAGTTTTAGTCTTACTGAAAATCAATCATATCAAGCAAACAATCATTATTATAATTAATTTATTAAAATTACAAAATTTAGAAAATTTTGGGATGTTACACACTACCACCCTTAAAAGGAATCTCGTCCTCGAGATTCAAAAAGGCTAGAAGGGAAAGGTTAGGGTTTGGGTCCTCATGACAATCCACCGATCCTCTGAGGGTCCAGGGTGCTACCACCCTTAAAAGGAATGCGACACGGTCTTGATGAGTCTTGCTCCATCGATGACATCCTTCATAGAGATTTCACCAACTCCTTTGAGGTCTTGAATCCTTAGTAAAAGAGGAGTCTTCAATATACAGAACCTTCATGGCTGATAAGGCAGGCGCCAATACTAAACAACTATCGATTCCCTCCTGGTGGTCATCATGGATAGTTTTACGGGATATCTGCAAGAAATGGTCTTGGTCTATACTCACCGTATAACTTACCATTATTAACGATAATCTTATATAGGGGTCAAACATCGAACCATTCTATGGTTTGGGTTTAACATCGTCGTCTCTTTGTTATAGGTAAGTCACTCAAGATTTACTATCCCGCATAGCAAGAGTGAATAATAAGAGTAGTCGGCATGGTGATCAATCCATTCCGCACCCAAATCATTACCTTGTATATGGTTCAACAAATCTCGCAATCCAACACTCGGACATCCTCACAAGCCTTGCGGAAGTCCTTCTTATTCATGAACTAGGTTCAGATAAATCCATGGTTCTACAAGGCAAACAAAACATCTATCATTTCTTCACAACTCTCTGGTTTACGCAGATTGCTATAAAACGTGTACTAGTGAACTACAACTTCCTTCAGGGTTATTCCTTCAGAAAGATTGTGCTTGCTTGTTGTAAGATCCTAGCACACGGGGTTATCCTTGAAGTCAGCACCGGTTGCATCCATCTTTATTCAAGCCTTGACATTAGCAGCCATTGTAGTAACTTCTTCAGTTTAAGGATGAGGATGAGGGGGAATAGAATGTAGCTAGCGAGGTAGAGGGAGAGAGATAGGGAGAGATACCCATACAAACATCACATTAGTTTTGAAAACATAAGTTCTGATGTGTAGATGTCGGTAAAAACCAAGAAATGACAGCTCACAAAACGATCTAACGATAGAAATCTTGAATCTTCCACGTCTTCAAGTCTTCCTGGTCGGTAGCTTTAGTTTTGCGTTGTTGAAGCAATCTTAGTATCGTCGAGTCACTTATCTTCATATTCTTCTTATGCTTGCGTCTCCTTCAGTCTTGAAGCATACTAAATAGATGAGGGGTCTAAGGTAACGTAAACTTATTCTACTCGCATAGAACAAAACACAAAGGACAACACACAACATCAATCAAAGACAACTCAAGGTCGAAGGACACAAGAAAAACTTCACAAAACAAACATGACATAAGACGTCTAGTTCAACCACAGCAAAAACACGCATCGATCGACATCTCCAGCTAACATTAAAAGGCACGGAAATCGAGATCGTCGGCGCAGAAATCGAGACAGTGCGTCACGGAAACCGAGCTCGTCGGCGGCGTGGAACCCGAGGTTAGCCTGCGGCGGCACGGAAATTGAGGCGCGGAAGATTTAGGGTTTCTGAAAAAAAAATACGAAAAAGAAAATTTTCAAAATCTTATATAGCCCGATTTTTTTTTAAATTCGTCTCGGACTCAAATTGCGCCCGCGACGAGAAAGGGCTACTGGGCCGGCTGGGTACAATTTTTTTTTCTTTAAATCCGAAACTTCAAACAATATTACAAAAATAAATAAAAATTCAGAAAAATATGAAATAAAATCCTAAATTCGTCAAATAATCTAAAGAAAATTATGCAATGAACACATTTTGCAAAAAGATAAATAAAATAAAGACATTTTTTAATAACTTTATTTACTTATTAAATATTTCAAAAATCAACAATAAGTTCTAATAATTATTTAAATAATTCTCACTCCGTTTTTTTAAGAAGTCATTTTATCTTCTCTCAAGTTGTTATTATTTTTGAATGGGAAATTATTTAAATAACGCCAATTAAAATAAAATCAGATTAAAACATTTCCAACTTTCTTTTATAATGAAGGAGTCATTTTACCTTCTCTCATTTTATTTTTAGCTGGATTTTTTTTAAATGATAAATTCCAAAACACCAAAATTGAATATTAGGGGAAAGTCCTTTTATTCCCTCTCATTTTTAATATTCAATTCAACTCCAAAAGTTTTAGTCTTACTGAAAATCAATCATATCAGGCAAATAATTATTATTATAATTAATTTATTAACATTCCAAAATTTAGAAAATTTTGGGATGTTACAAGTGTCTCATGAACTTGACTTCTCTAGATGAGTGGAGAAGTGAAGCTTACGAGTGTGGTAAAATTTTCAAGGAAAAAGTAAAGAAGTGGCATGATAGAAGGATTCTAAAACGTGAATTTAATGTTGGTGATTGATGTGCGAGATGATGATAATGGTTTCTCGCCCTTCGTTGATTACCCCAAGTGGAAGGTGAGATGTAGGATAGCAGCAAATTTCCCCTATGTAGAGGATAGGGTTTGTCTCCCGTAGGACTCTGGCAATGATAAGTAGCTGGCAAGAAAATAATGGCACCGTTTACGACAAACGTTGTTTCCTTGACCTGGACCTGCACAAAACACAAATAACTTTGCTCCCAACGAAGTTCAGAGAGGTTGTCAATCTCTCCGGTCTTGTTGTTTACAAAGGATCAACACACAAGGGATAATGATAATGATAGCAACTGAAAGTAAATACTGAAAAGTAAATGAGGGTGTGAACAATGATGAGAATATGGACCGGGGTCCCGTGATGTCCACTAGTAATGTTTCTCTCCCAAAAGACGATAAAACTGCTATGCGAGGTAAACAAATTACAGATGGGCAATTGAAAGGATTATAAACGCACCGCAATGCTAACTATGCTACAAAAGAAAGGAAGACGTTCATAAGCATGGGCAGCTCACGAGGTCTAAACCATGAAGAACAAAGAGGGGAGGAGAACATCACATAGCTACTGATCACGGACCCATGGTCCAAAGGAAACTACTCACGGCACATACGGGGAGCGTCCATGGTGGAGGGGAAGCTCCCGGAGGTCGATCCTCCCTCCGGCAGGGTGCCGGGAAGGTTCCTGATGGTGCTCCCAATCTTGGAAGTACGGCGGCGGCGGAACAGAGGCGAGATCGCGAAAAAGGGTTCTATCTTCAGAAGTTTCCCGTGGCAGAGAATAAATAGGCGAAGGGGGCAGCCAGGGGGGCCACCAAGGATCCATGCGCCCCCCTGGCGCCTGGGGCCCTGGTGGGTCCTACCTGGCCCCCCTTCGGGTCTCCGGAAGGTTCCTTCATGCTGATTTTTTATCTGATTTTTCCTGAATTTTTTGAGCACTTTTAATATGGGGGAAATTAGAAACTGGCACTAGGGTGCACTAAGTTAATAGGTTAGTCTAAATATGATCAAAAGTGTATGAAAGTGTATCTAGATCATAGCAATATCACACAAAACATGCATGGGGCAAGCAGAAATTATCGATACGTTTGAGACGTATCAACATCCCCAAGCTTAATTCCTGCTCGTCCTCGAGTAGGTAAATGATAACAAGCATAATTTATGTGGTGACATGCTAACAACCATATAAGAACTTTGAAAAGTAAAGCAATCAAGGTATGTGATTCAATTCAAGTCATAACATGCAAGATTCTATATTGGCATTGAAACGAGTAACAAAAGAACATTAGGTGCAAGAGCTCTCGCTGTCCGTGACTCGAATGTCTCAAAATGGTGTTTGCGTGAAAGAAGAGGGATAGGGAATACGAGAAAAAAGTATTTTTGTGTTGAGAAATCAATCTACTAAAGTTTCACACTTAGTCTTCTTTGGAATCTTATCTTGACTCGTCCCCAGACCACTAGCCAGGTACACGTCAATTTGATCCACTCTTTTTCGATATTTTGAGCACTCATGCAACGGATGAGCGTAAGAACGAAAGTTGACACTTAGGATGGCAAAGAGAGAAATATGGTGGAGGAGGAAGACAAAAAGGTGAGAAAGGCTCACATTAATGAGGATAATCATAGGCGAGAAGGACAAATGATAGATATGATGTGAGGATTAGGGATTGCCATGCAACGGATGCACATATGAGCTAGAGAGCTCTCTAATGGAAGTAGTGGGGTGCATCTAACTTGCTCGCTCATGAGGACCTAGAGCTCTTTTGAGGAAGCTCATCCTTGGAATATGCAATCCAAGTTCTATAGTGTGAAGGTCCCCACATAGCTATATGCATGAATGATCATCTCTATGGAGTACAAGGATAAGAGCGAGTACTAGTGTGGATCTTTCAAAAGGATAGTAGTGTTGCCCCTTTCTCTCTTTTTATTTTCTTTTTCTTTTTTTTCTTTTTTTTGGTGGCCTCAATGGCTCTTTCTATTTAACTCTCATTTGTCCTCTTTGGGATCTTTTATTTTGTCCACTTTGGGATCTTTTCCTCACTTAAGCGCAACACTCTAATTTACAAGAGGGTTGTCGGGGGAATGACCCCCGGGTAGGGTCACCCAGGGGAAACAATTCATCGAAACTAAGATCACTGACCTAATGGTCGCCGATCTAATCAAGGCCGAGCTGATCAAGACTTGGCGTACAGTGGGGATCAACATCTCATACACCTCGTACAAGTTCATTCAATGCGCAATCCCTGGAGATCGGGGCTGCCAGAAGCGTGCGATCTCCTCCAGCACCGATCACGTGGACAGGCCGACAGGCCTAAATCCCTAGCTCCACTGTTCAATAGCAAGGTCTACAAGATAGCGGCATGGCGAACCGCAAGTCTACACTGGGTCATCCGGTAGAGCACGATGTGAGGACCCTAGCTTGTCTGAGACTGATAGCTGGGCCCTCCCCTTTGTATGTTTACCTTTGTACCCCGGGCTCGGCCTATAAGAGCCCCGGGTACCCCTCCTGCGTGAGAGAGGGCGGAGCAGTTATTGCAATTTCACCCACTAGAGAGAGAGCAAGGAGAGAGCAGCGCATAGAGCCCTCTTCTCCTTCCTCTCAAACAGCTCAAGGAGCATTCATTGTAGCCAGAGTTATTGCATATAGCTAGCTCGACAGGACTAGGTCTGTTATCTCTACGGAGAGCACCAAACCTGGGTACATCGCGGTGTCTCACTGTGTGTTCCCACTCTCGATTCCGGTACCAGTGACACTAACCTCGTTTTGTCGCCTCTTTAGCCATCCCCATGGCATCTGCCGTTACATATCGACGACAGTTGGCGCCCACCGTGGGGAAGGCCGAGGCGTCGTTTGGAGTTCTCATCCGGACGGGACCATCATCTGCATCGCGCGTGCGCTTTGCCTCCGTCCAGGTTATGAGGAGCGGGGCATGGGACTACGTCATCGACAACGCCTCACGGTTTGGGGTTGGAATGCCACTGTCGCGCGGCGTCATCATTACTTTCGGCGGACATCGCGTTTTCGTCGCAGCACTTCCTGAGGTCTTCCCGAGGGAGGTACGGATGTTTTCTGAGCTCACGGATCCGTTGCCAGACGGGTCGGATGTTGTGGGAGCAGAGGGCATGACTGCGCACATCCGTGCGGAGGTTATGATGGCAGGGGCGTCTAGTCGCCACAATTCTACTTCGGAAACCCGAGACGCGAGGGAAGCAGCCACTACACCAGCGTGCCCAAGCAACCCACCGGATGTGCTTTGCACTCCCATGGATCTTCATGCCGATCCAGCTGTGGCTCATGCCGAGCTGTAGACGGCGCGCCAAGCTCTGAAGGAGCAGTCAGATCGGATGGATGCTGAAAAGCGTCGTCTGGAAGCGACGGTGCGGGAGTACAACGCAGCGCACGGTATCAAGCAGCGCATCATCCCACCCCCAGTGATAGATGACCTTCGCATAGCTGGCCGAGAGGTCGGCAGAGAGTTGGGAGGAGGCCAGCAGCCCGCGGCAACCACCATCATCGCTCCACATATCTGGTACATTTCTCCAGTGAAGAACATGAGAGTTGACGATCAAATCGCCATCGAGCTGGAGCATTTGGAAGGAGAGGAGCTGCAGGAGAGGACGCGCCGAATGCGTGATCTCCTAGCAGTGGCGAACCAGCAGCAGAAGGCGGCCACCGAGCATCAAGGTCCGGCGGCATCAAAATCAGTTCGGGCACCTGCGGGCGCAAACCAGCTGAATGCTCCACCTCGGCAGCACAGGCAAGCGTCCTCGCCGCATGGTAGCATGCACCGCAGTCGGAGGAATCAAGGGGTTGCAGGAGGCAGTCGGAGGGATGAGCCAGCAGTCAGCAATAGGCACAATGAGCAACTGGCGGCATCTGCTTGGCCAGCAATGAGTCAGCGACTGGGTCCCCGAGTAATCGGAGAGAATGATGCAAGGCACCGCATCGAGCAGTTGCAGCAGGAAAAGCAGCCAGAAGAAAATGCACCAGCGGGTCCAGCATGCTTTGGCCCGCGCATTCGGTAAGAGCAAGTCCCCAAAGTCTTCACACTGCCCAGGGACACCCCCAAGTACAATGGATCAGTCAAACCGGAGGATTGGCTGGTCGATTATATGACCGCGGTCGGCATCGCAGGAGGCAGTCGGCGTGTTGCAGTTTGCTATGTACCGCTCATGCTTCAAGGTTCAGATCGGTCCTGGTTGAACAGTCTGCCCAGCAACAGCATCAACTGCTAGAAAGATCTTGATGATGCGTTTGTTCAGAACTTCACCGGCACGTATGAGTGCCCAGGTCTGCCTCGGCACCTGGCGTTGTGTGTACAAGGAAAGGACGAGCCCCTTCGTGATTTCCTTCAGTGGTGGATCAAGTTCAGAAAAACTTGCGAGGGAGTTCATGAAATCCAAGCCATCTAGTACTTCACTGGCGGCTGCTTGGACGGGTCATTGTTGAAGCACAAGCTCCTGCGCAAGGAGATCACGTCTTTGGCTGATCTGATGAGAATAGCCAATTCATTCGCCGCGTCTGATGCCACAATGCGCCCGATCAAGTTGACTCCCAGTGGTTTCATCCAAGGGCAATCCTCTGGGCAGCAGCAGCAGTCGGCAGAAGCAAATGGGCCGAATGGTCCCAATCGGTGCGAGAGGCGCGAGATCCAGCGGAACAACAACTTTGGCAATAACAATAACACCCCCAGTTTCAAAAACACCCCCATCAAATTCAACAACAACAACAACACATGCTTCAACAAGATGAAGGATGAGCATCCGGATGCCCAATATGGCAATCTGCAGGTGGCAGTAGTTCAGCAGCAAGATGAACAAGTGGCTGCAGGAGGCAGTCGGAGGCAGAAACCTACAGAAAGACCGCAGGGCCCGATCAGGGCCCCATACACCTTCGAGGACATGATGAACCAGCCATGCAAAATGCACAGTGGACTCGGCAATCCCGCATCTCATACCACTCGGCAATGCATCTGGGTCGAGCGTCTGACGAAGGGAGGAGCAGGAAATCTTCCCCCACCACCACCCCCACCCTCAGGTCCACCACTAGAAAATGCACGTCAGCAGTTCCCGCGCCAGGACGCGGCATATATGATCTTCACCAGCGAGTTGGATGACAAGGGCAGTCGGAGAGCCCGAGAGCAGGCAGTCAATGCCACTATGACAGCAGTTCCCCAAAGGATGAACTGGTCGGACAATGTCCTAGCATGGGGCCCATAAGACCACCCGAGCGTAATGCCCAACCCAGGAAGCTACACGCTCGTGGTGGATGAAATTGTGGCAGCACCTTTGTACTCATGCAAGTTCACCAGGACTCTCATTGATGGAGGCAGTGCCATCAACATTCTGTACCGAGACACGATGATCAAGCTCGGCATCACTGAGAGCGAATTGGAACCCAGCAGGACCATTTTTCATGGGATAGTGCCCAGCCTTTCATGCACTCCGTTGGGATGAATTCGGCTAGAGTTAGTGTTTGGTTCGGAGGAAAATTTCCGCCGAGAGCCGATCTGGTTCGAGGTGGCCGATCTGAGCAGCCCATACCACCTTCTGCTCGGATCGCCTGCAATCACCAAGTTCATGTTCAACATTTTCCAGCCCTACCTGAAGATGAAGCTCCCAGGGCCGAATGGTCCAGTCACTGTGTGCGGTGACTACAAGAAGTCACTGGAATGTTCGTCCGCCGGCTACAGGCTAGCCGATTCTTTGGTCATTGATGCAGAACGGCGCCAGCTCGACAAGGTCGTAGCAATGGCCCAAGCTCAGATAAGGAACCCATGCCAAGCACAAAGACCAAGAGATCGGATGATGAGACTATTTTTCAGGCAGCCAAGGACAGCAAGAGGATCGCCCTGGACCCCTCCGACCCGAGCAAGTGTGTCATCATTGGGGTCGGGCTCAGCAGCAAATAGGAAGGCGAGCTCGTCGAGTTCCTCCATGAGAACCGAGACATCTTTGCATGGTCCCCACATGACATGCCTGGTGTATCGAGGGAACTCGCCAAGCACAAGCTTCACATCCGACCTGGATCCAAGACGATCAAGCAGCCACTTCGGTGCTTTTCAGAGGACAAGAGAAGAGCAATCGGTGACGAAATCGCCAAGTTGCTCGCAGCAGGATTTATCAAAGAAGTGTTCTACCCAGACTGGTTAGAAAATCCAGTTCTGGTTCCGAAGAAGAATGGAACTTGGCACGTGTGTATAGATTACACTTGCTTGAATAAGGCCTGCCCCAAGGATCCTTTTTCTTTGCCCCGTATTGATCAAGTGATTGATTCTACGGCTGGCTGTCAGCTCTTATGTTTTCTGGATGCCACAGCTAGCTATCACCAGATTAAACTTTCTATCGATGATCAAATAAAAACTGCATTTATTACCCCTTTCGAGTCTTATTGCTATATCACCATGCCCTTTGGCCTGGAAAATGGCAGAGCGACTAATCAGCGTACTATGCAGCGATGCGTCCGACCTCAGTTAGGTCAGAACATTCATGTGTATGTAGATGACCTTGTGGTCAAGTCGGTGCAAGGTTCAACCCTGTTGGACGATCTCAGAGAAACATTTGCAAACTTGTGGGCATACAAGATCAAGCTCAATCCAGAGAAGTGTGTGTTCGACGTGCCGGCCGGAAAACTGCTCGGATTTTCGGTCTCCGAAAGAGGCATTGAGTGCAACCCCGAGAAAATAGCGGCAATCGAGCGAATGAACAAGCCCAGAAGTCTTACAGAGGTGCAGAAGTTCACAGGATGCTTGGAATCGATCATGTTGGGGTTCGCAGCGGAAAACACAAATTTTTCCTAACTAGCATTTCCCACAACCCAAGATCTAGCTAGCTGTATTACCGTAACGGAAAGGAGTGCGGAATAACATACCTCGGGGTGTAGTCCGTTGCGCGGGAAATGTTCCCGCAAACGTGGCTGGTGTAGTCGAACAAGTTTCACAGCCCCCTGGCTGTGTTGAGCACACGGATGGCTGTAGTGCCACACGTGTAGCACCTCATAGAACTCGCACACGTACGAGACTCGATGACGACCTCCGTTCTCCGATCCAGCGAAGGTGGCAGAAGCAGACCTCCGGACGGAGCTTTGGCAGCACGACGGCCTCCGATCCTAACAGAGATGCCTCAATTCCACTACAGTCTCACACTAGGTAGCCCACCGTGGAAGAGACGAGGAAGGGGAGAAGACCGGAGAAAACCGATCTCAATTCGGAGTAATATTTATTTTCTCACGAATTTCGGTGTATTAAATATGTGCACCCTGCCCATCTATATATAGGCAGAGGGGAGGGAGTCAACCCCTCTCCCTTAGAAATGTGGGACTAAAGTCCCTTTGCTAAGGGGTTAGCCGGCCAAGGGGGGGGAGGGGGCGCACCCCTCATGGGCCCTAGGGCCCATGGCGCCTCCCCCTCTTTCCTTTTTCTTTTTCCCTTTTATTTCCCCTAATGGGCCTCTTTCATAAATAAGGCCCATAGCACTTTTCAATTATAAATAAAATGTTTTTAATTATTAATTCAATTAATTAATAACTAAAACATATTATTCCTTCTCCCGGCGCTCCGGAACACCTTCCAGCTCACTCCGAAACTCCTTCGGGTCAACACGAAACTTTTCCGGTGCTGCTTCCTTTATTGTCCGGTAACTCCGATAGTTCCGAAAAGGTCTCCGATTTCATCGAGCCCTTAAGTGTGTTACCCTACGGTCCGAGAACACTCCAGTCATGATCGAGATGAGGCTACGGTCAATGATCATCAGCGGGACCTGGATGCCCATAATGACCCATGTGCATTCCGGATATCAACACCGATTGGACCTTACGTCGTATAGCATTCCCTTTGTCAATGATACTGGATTGTTCCGAGATTCGATCAATGACATTCTATGTCTGGTTCAACCTCGTTCTGAACAAATCCTTATTCACTCGTTCCCGTGATATTCATCCCCGTGACCTAGTCACACGTTGCAGCTTTATGGATGGAATTTTACTGAGTGGGCCCCGATTATCTATCCATTATATGGATTGACAAATCCCGCTCTTGTAACAATACTACTCAACATATCTCCACGGAATACCCAAGATACAACTGTCATGACCCGCATATTTCCGTCAGGTGGTGGGATGTAATTCAAAGCTTCCGAGTAGATAGCAATTATATACGTACTCACGGTCAAAGGAACGGTCTACTACATTATGTAATTACAACACTAAACCGTCATATGATTGATCATGCTGTAATGCTTACTTTGGGTAATGTTCATCACGTCACTCATCCAGTGAGGTGATCTCATAGTCAAGAGACTTAATTGTCCATGATCGCGAAACCACGACCATCATGTTGACCATGAACTAGTTATTAATATAGAGGCTTACTAGGAACTCTGGGGGTTTCTATACCACACATGTATCATTGTTTCACTGATACAGTTCTAGCACGGTATGAAACTGGTTATGAACTTGCTTAGATATATTGGAATAATCATATATTATTTGTCTCTAGAGCATATATCCAACAGTCTCCCACTTGCACTAGAGTGCTAATAATCTAGCTACGTTTTCCCGATCATAACCATCCTATCACATAAGTGTTCATTGATCATGCTTTCTCATGGAAGAGGGTTCGTCAACGAACTGCACCAATTCAGATTTGTATGTTTCCTTTGCAACTGGCATAGGTCAACTAGTTTGACATGCCACTCATTATCATATAATGGTTGGATATAAGTTTTGCGGGAGAGTGAGACTATTATTTCACAGTATCCTTCAGTGATCCTTTGGTTCAGTCTTCAGAAGACTTATCCAGCGTCACATATATTGGGAAATACACTCGGACAGAAGTCCAAACTTCTTACGCTAAAATTTTATCCATACATCTACTTTCTTTAAGTAGTATTATGTTTGTAGTGTCGTGAACCTTGCTCACATTTCTTTCATCCCTTCGGTGATGTCTCTAATTCCATATAGACCCATAATATGGCTTGCAATTGTAATCTTGCATTACATTCAAGTCTATTATCCTTTCTATATTTTAGAGCATAGTCCTCAGTATTCCTCATATATTGAATTCATGGACTTCATTCAGATTCTGTGTTTTACTCCTAAAGCACATCGGAATCTGTTCTTCTTCCAAGAACTTTTGAGTCATTATGTTGTTGGATTCACAATGCATGTTATATGGTAGAATCATATGTCAAAGTACATATGAGATCACATGTCCTAGTACATGGTGCATCTCTATTCTTCCATCAAGACATTGCTTGTGATATTTGGATTTCATCCGTTATATAATTTCTAGCTACAAGACCATGTTTCTTGTCTAGAACATTATTCCAACTTTTCTTTGTTTCATCATACGTATATATCACTATAGATTTGAACGTGTGATGTGTTTAGTACATCATATAAAGGAAGATTCTTGTAATCTTGCGTTATATCTACCTTATGTTATATATATATATATATATATATATATATATATCATAATGCATATACGTGCATATGAGACGATTCTCCATATACATATATCATTCGCATGTCCATATATACATACACGTGATCATTCTCCATATATGTCATAACATGCATGTCTGAGATAATGATCATGCTCCCACTCAAATATATCCATCATATACTTATATATTTGTGGTTCAGCTTTCATCAAGTCATTGTATTGTTACTATGTCTTACATAATGACAATGCTCCCAAAGCTCCCACTCAGAAAATGCCCTCCGCATTCTAAGTTTCCGGAAGTCTTCAAAGCTCCCACTCAGTTTCATGAAACTGTAGGCCCACTCAATATTTTGGTCATTCACAAAAATCACTTGAACAAATCAAGGTTGAGGGTTCCTGTCTTGAGGTACTATAGTCCACCCTTTTAACGAAATAAACTTTCGTCATGCCCATTGCAATTCCCTTTCAAATCCCAATTTGATTGAGACGCAATTTCAGGCTATGGTCCATTGTAGTGTAAATGAAATATTTTATTGATAATAGCATTCCTACGTTTCCGTAGTCAATCAATATTGAACTTTGGTCATAACAGTTTTATGAGCCAAATAATGCCTTATCCCTGTTACATTATTCTCAATAACTTTCCAGTTTATCGGGAATATGAAATAACCGATTTATTTCACACGACGTGAGCCATCCTATATGCAACTCAATATTATTTCATTTCTCCTCAATATTATTCCTTTTGTTTTATTAAGAAGACTCACGATTATTGTTCTGTACAGAATGTTTTCATGACAACCTTCTAAATTCAACTAAGGCTTCAACTCATATACCAAGACCAATCGTCTTTGGCATATCCTTCCTTATATAGCGTCATTATAGCGGAACACGCTTCCATTGCAATACTCTGATATTCTGAAGGCAAGGTCCAATAACTTGGTCAAAGTTTCCATTATCTCCCATTGGATCCGTGTCGAGAGACTTCTTCTCGCACTACCAATCAAGCAACACAAATTTTTCTATTCGGGGAGAATATGTAATTTCAATTTCTTGTAGCTTTATCACAAAGAAATTCTTTCTTTAAGAAATCTTATAACACCATCATTTATGGAGCTATCTTGTCTCTTTAGATTCAGGATGGTTTCCTATTCGTGAAGTGGGTGTTTTAACTTAATGATTTAAACAACCTTTTTCGTTAATAATTTTAGTGCAAGGGGAAAGAACGTTTAGACCATACTACAATTTAGTATGACTACGAATGGTTTAAGTAGTCCAGCACTTTAAACTTCCATCTTAATTTGTGGTACAACTTCCACAAGTCTCCCATTATGTCAACTTTAATACTTATCACTTCAGATCATAGCTTAGTGATTTGTATCCTTATATTATTACTTCACACTGTGATTCCTGAATCTCAGTTTTATGATCTCAATTGAATACAACTTTCAATTAATCATATGAAGTCTTTAATGATAAATTATGTGCCCATTTAGTACATCATTTATGTATAATGATTGGCACAAGTTCTACTTGCTAGAATCTTGTCTTGGTCATATTTATTGCAGAGGTTCATAGATCGTGTATCTAATCCATCTCTTTCAATCAAGTTATGACTTTTATTCGGTAATGAACTCACAAGTTAATAGATCATACATTTAGTGAATTCATCAGTTATGAAATCACCTTATGCAATCAAAATCTTTGACTTGTTATTATCAAGACAACTTTATCATTAAACATTGAATATTACTTGACAACGATAGCAGTATTATAAATGATTTCTATCATAACATAAATCAAGACGTAATCAAAGTATAAGCACACTTTTATACATAAAGTTGGAACAACTGACTTGTCTCATTACATGAATAACTTTGTCTCGCGAGATGCAAGACACACAACTAAGTGTTCATACTATAATGATAACATAAGATTTATCTAATACTCTAAGTATCTCCTATGATAGATGTCTCGGCGGAATCCATGTTGGCAATCAACTGACTTGATATCCATCAACCTTGATTTCACCTCTTCCCGTCCATGCAACGGCAGGTCCTGTTTTCATAAAACGGAATAAGTATCATATACTCATTTACTGCAAGTGTTGTATAAGGGAGCAAACATTTATAAAGTATATCAAGTATATACCTTCTCCATCGACAACTTCTCCTTCAATGGGTCCAACTTCCAGATACTGAAGTCTATCCATGAAGTCAGAGAACTCGAGGCTTTCACCTCTGCCGACATAGCCATGGACATGGTTTGTATAGCTCGGTGGAAGCGAGTGTATATCGCAGACTCATTTGTGGTCCATAGTCAAAATCATCTACGAGGCTCAGATGTATCTCATGCCTCTTAGCCAAGTGTGCCTTCCGGCAAGAGCCTTCTTCCATCTTTGTAGAGAGAAACTCATTTTCTAACTCAAATCTGGAAACTCTAAACTGATGCATGTATAATGACTTCAGCTCGTCTATCATGTCATATGTATCGAACTCAGCATATTCCTCACGCAAGGCTTGCGGAATGCTGGTTTCTATGACACTTTTAGATATGGCATATGTCCTCCGACGATTCTGATAATCAGTCCCTGCTCGTGCATCCATGTCGTTTGCTGGAGGGTTTCCCACATGCTCTTTTGTTAAGAACGAAGGATTGGCTCTCTTGAGCACAGCTCTAAGGTATAAGTACCAACTAAGGAAATTTGACCCATTTTCTTTAAGTCTTTCACCACGTAAGAAAGAAACCAATTCAAGATACTGGGGCGTATCCATTTTCTACAAACATAATTGCAAGGAACACAATTAAGACTAGTTCACAACTATGAGATCATATAATCACATTATGAATGAGCTCGCACTAAAACAATCATCCCTAAGAAGGTTTAGTGGTTACATGATCCAGATTCACTGCTCGCCCTCGAATATCACACGGCCGACGGGTCAGTTTCAAAGGTAGACAACAACTTGTGCGATCACATTATCTGTATATTGTGACTCATGCTCGATCTTTCGATCTCTAGTATTCCGAGGCCATATCTACATATGCTAGGCTCGCCAAATTAACCTCCATGTTATATGCTTCTCAGCAAGGCCATATCTGCATATGCTAGGCTTGCCGAACCCAACCTCATGCGAACGCCGTTTAATATGTGTGACACCCGATATGTACGGAATGTCGGCCATATGGTAGATCCTTCCAGGTGGTGCAAACTTTGGTAGAATACTTGTGTTTGGCTTTGTTAAGGGATCATCTTATCACATGCTACCGTCGTGTATCCTATACTAGCAGGTTTTAAGATGTTTGAACTATGGCAACACTAAGTCTACAGTGTCTCCATCTGAGTTTGTTTTATCATGATGACGTTTACTACTTACTAGTAACACATAGCAAAGCTATCACTACATCACAATCAAACAAACGATAGCCCCCACTGAGCAATACAAAGTTTAGACGATCTAGTTGTATATTGCAAGTTTTACGTGGCTGCTAGGGCTTTCATAGTTAAACAAGTTTTAACCTACGAATCAACCACAACGTCAACCATACGATTGTCTCTATTACACCCCGCACGGGGCCCTCCATTGCAAATGCCACATCCGCTAAAGTAGAGAGACAGAAACCCCCCAGAGCCACTTTATACGGTACAAGCCGCATGTCAAGCGTGGAACCAGTCTCGCGTAAGAGTATGTGTAAGGTCGGTCGGGGGCCGCTTCATCAAACCATGCCGCAGATGTTAACAAGTACACGTGGGAGGGTAACAATCATACAATCAACGCCCACATCCCCGATGTGTTCTATCCGTACAGTAATACTAAGCATAGACCTAGCTCATGATACCACTGTTGGGGTTCGCAGCGGAAAACACAAATTTTTCCTAATTAGCGTTTCCCATAACCCAAGATCTAGCTAGCCATATTACCGTAACGGAAAGGATTGCGGAATAACATACCTCGGGTGTAGTCCGTTGCGCGGGAAATGTTCCCGCAAACGTGGCTGGTGTAGTCGAACAAGTTTCACAGCCCCCTGGCTGTGTTGAGCACCCGGATGGGTGTAGTGCCACACGTGTAGCACCTCATAGTACTCGCACACGTACGAGACTCGATGACGACCTCCGTTCTCCGATCCAGCGAAGGTGGCGGAAGCAGACCTCCGGACGGAGCTTCGGCAGCACGACTGCCTCCGATCCTAACAGAGATGCCTCAATTCCACTACAGGCTCACACTAGGGAGCCCACCGTGGATAGGCGAGGAAGGGGAGAAGACCGGAGAAAACCAATCTCAATTCGGAGTAATATTTATTTTCTCACGAATTTCTATGTATTAAATATGTGCACCCTGCCCATCTATATATAGGCAGAGGGGAGGGAGTCAACCCCTCTCCCTTAGCAATATGGGACTAAAGTCCCTTTACTAAGGGGGTGGACGACCAAGGGGGGGAGGGGGCGCACCCCTCATGGGCCCTAGGGCCCATGGCGCCTCCCCCCTCTTTCATTTTTCTTTTTCCCTTTTATTTCCCCTAATGGGCCTCTTTCATAAATAAGGCCCATAGCACTTTTTAATTATAAATAAAATGTTTTTAATTATTAATTCAATTAATTAATAACTAAAACATATTATTCCTTCTCCCGGTGCTCCGGAACACCTTCCGGATCACTCCGAAACTCCTTCGGGTCAACACGGAACTTTTCCGATGATGCTTCCTTTATTCTCCGGTAACTCCGATAGTTCCGAAAAGGTCTCCGATTTCATCGAGCCCTTAAGTGTGTTACCCTACGGTCCGAGAACACTCCAGTCATGACCGAGATGAGGCTACGGTCAATGATCATCAACAGGACCTGGATGCCCATAATGACCCATGTGCATTCCAGATATCAACACCGATTGGACCTTACGTCGTATAGCATTCCCTTTGTCAATGATACTGGATTGTTCCGAGATTCGATCAATGACATCCTATGTCTGGTTCAACATCGTTCTGAACAAATCCTTATTCACTCATTCCTGTGATATTCATCTCCGTGACCTAGTCACACGCTACAGCTTTATGGATGGAATCTCACTGAGTGGGCCCCGAGTATCTATCCATTATATGGATTGACAAATCCCGCTCTTGTAACAATACTCCTCAACATATCTCCACGGAATACCCAAGATACAACCGTTATGACCCGTATATTTCAGTCAGGTGGTGGGATGTAAGTCAAAGCATCCGAGTAGATAGCAATTATGCACATACTCACGGTCAAAGGAACGGTCTACTACGTTCTGTAATTACAACACTGGACCTTCATAAGATTGATCATGCTGTAATGCTTACTTTGGTTAATGTTCATCACGTCACTCATCCAGTGAGGTGACCTCATAGTCAAGAGACTTAATTGTCCATGATCGCGAAACCACGACCATCATGTTGACCATGAACTAGTTATTGATATAGAGGCTAACTAGGAACTCTGGGGGTTTCTATACAACATGTAACATCCCAATTTTCTAAATTTGGATGTTAAAAGATCATCATATGCATCTCATGCTGCTTCCGCATTTTTCTGGAGTTTTAAAATATTTTTAAACATTTTTCAACACATGGCAGTTCGCTGGAGAGAATATAAAAGGACTTATACCCATTTTTAATTTGTTGAAAAATAGTTTAAAATATGTTGGGAGACTTTTTAATTTTACTTTGGAGTTAAAGATATTTTCTATAATTATTTTGGGAATTTATTTATGCTCCGGTAAAGTTTTTAAATCAATTTTCGGATTTTTCGGTATTTTTAAAATGCCAGAAAAGTATTTAAAAATATTTAAAAATAAGTTGCAAAGTTTTTATTTTTACTTAATATTTTGGTAAAGCCAAAAATTCATTTTTAATATTTTAAAAATATTGGCGAAGACGGAATTTTAAACTAAATTTCTGTGATTTTTCTAATATTTTTTTGGGCCTAATGGGCCTGTTCTGTTTTTTTTTCCCGCAGACCGATTTTGTATTTATCTTGGATTTAAAAAAAAGGATTAGAGGCTGTCTATAAATAGCCCCGTTTAGGGCTAGATTATTTTTTCGCTTAGCGTTTTTAGGTTAGCCTAAACTAATCCGCGGGACCCGCCGCCGCCGACATCATCGACGACGTCATCGCTGGAGTTCGCCGGAATCTCGCCGGAGTTTCGCCGGAAAGTTCGCCGGAGTCGCGTTTTTCGCCGTTTTTCGAGGTATTCTCCGGAGCCGCCGTATAGCCGCCGACCCCGCCGCCCTAGCGCCGCCGCGCCGCCACCCCGGCCCGCACCGCCGCCGCCGCCTGGCCACCGCCGGCGAGCCGCCGGAGCTCGCCCGGCCGCCACGGGCCGCCGCCCGCGCTGTGTGCGCCGCAGCCGCCGTCCCGCGCGCGCCGCCGCCCGCGCCCCCGGCGCGTCCCCGCTGCCGCCGCCCCCCTGGCCGTCCCCGACGGCCACGGCCGCTGCTGGCCGGCCGACCTCGGCAACCATAGCCATGGCCATGGCCTTGTGCCCGTGCGGGAGAGACAGAACTCTGAGAAAAAAATTTGTTAGATGCGTTTTAAAAAAAATCCAGATCTGGATACAAAACAGCCCGAGGACCCGATCGCGTTTTTCGGAAAAAAATTATTTACGTCCGGGTCCTTTTAAAGTAGAGCACCCCGGTACCCCCCGGTGTCACCCCGATACCATATTTGCAGCTACTTTTTAACCGTAACTCGGAATTTGGCAATTCCAGTTGCGTTGCGACCGTGTAGAAATTCTCTATCCAGTAGACCAAGTTTTAAAGAAGTTTGAAGTTTTCAAATTTTATTCCCAAGCTGATCCAAATTTGAACTTCCGGCAGCCGTAACTTTTTACCGGTGCGCCCGTTTGCGCCGTTTCTTTTTGCGTTGTTTTTATTTTGACAAGTACTTTAAGTTTAGCTACTGTTAGGAAAGTGTTTCTAATGTTATTTGAATGTTTATTATTTTTTGAGCATATTTGTATTGAATATATGTTGATTGGTGCTATGTTTGCTCGTATAGATTGTCCGGAGTGTGCCGCCTCGTATTGTGAGGATTGTGACCATCAGGACCAGCAAGAAGGCAAGTGATTCTTTGACCATACTCATACCTATATTTTCTATATGCATTATGTTAAGAAATATCACCCTATTGCATGATAGGTAGTTTACTTTACTGTTGCTGCAAAAACCAGTTAGGATAGCCACCTATCTTGACTTGTCTACCGTAGATCAACCTAGCCGTGTTGTTGATTTATTGCTATGCTTTGTAGACGTGGTTTGGGTTGTGAGAATTCATGGAGTGCATGTGAGCTATTTAATAAACTGTGTAGCAACTTTATAATAATAGAAATCACTTCTGGACGGGCGGGTTGCATCCCGGTAGTTGTGCCTTGTCTAAGGACAGTGTCGTGGTTAAATGCACCCAATGGTTGTTTTGGTGGTGAACCGGGTGCGACATGCTGTCTACCCTCTGACGCAGTGGGCGCCGTCCAGGCTCAAAAAGATCAGACATGCAATATTACTAGTAGCTTCCGTGTACAGCCACTGGCTATATGGGCTCTGGCTTAGCACGAGTACGTTGTGGGTAACCTGGCCCTGGTAGCTAGCTGATGTAGATGTGTGTTAGGTGTACCGGCTACCAAAGGGTGGAGGCAACCTCTTCAGAAAGTCTTTGTCTGAATCTTCGGGTTGAGTCCAGTGGGGAACGTGTACAACCTCTGCAGAGTGTATAAACTGATCATGATTAGCCGTGTCCACGGTTACGGACAAACTTTGAGCAACTAGTCAGTACTGTTGATGAATGATCTTGACAGATGAACACTTAATAATAATTTGGTTGGGACAAGAGTAGCATGGGTTGCTGTGTGTTTCAGGTAGACTTCAACTTAAAACTTTGACTAGTTTAGTTCAGGAGAAAATTGGCTTTCAGCAAAACAAAACCATAAGCCTTTCCTTTGACTTACCTTGCATGTAGCTGTAGGTCCTTTATATAAACTTTTCCGTGTCACTTGCCGTACAAATCAGATGTACTGACCCGTTGTCGGGCTGTAACCTTCGGTGTTGCAGGTTTTTCAGACGATCAGTAAGGTGCGTTTAGGGGTTGCGAGTCTACACTCAGCATGTTCGCATGTGGCTGTTCATGGGACTCCACGTTACTTGCTTTTGCTTCCGGTATATTTATATTGAATAAGCTAGCCTTGAGCTATGCAACTTGTTATTTGCTTTACTCTGGATCATACGTTGTAATAATGATGCACTTGTACTTTGATATTCATCTATAATAGTGTGTGTGATAGCGAGTTCGATCCAGGGACTGGCACTTGAGCACAGAGACTTCAATTCTGTGTCAATTGGGTCGTTACAGATGGTATCAGAGCAGTGTGTTGACTGTAGGACGTGACCCTAGAAAATGGAGTAGAAAAGCCATAGGAATCAAAATATTTCTTTATATCACTCTGTCTTGTACTTACTTACCTTCTCTATCTCGTATTCATACATGTTCTAATCTTGCCTTACCTCTCTTTGATTATAGATGACCACTATATCATACCGCGCTATGGCATTTGGACCTGAGCTCAGGGGGATTTGCCACTTCCTGAACATCTATGCGCCAGTCTTTCAGCCGGACATCGTGGAGACAAGGGGAGCTGATGACTACTGGCAAGTGGAGACTTTCATCCTTGGAAGCATGGAGAATGAGGAAAGGTTGATCACGGAGTCCTTCGAGGTGCATGCCCAGGAGAAGGAGTGGTGTGTGCGCATGGCCGCTCACATAGCTCTTGGACGCATTGTGGAGACGTATTCCGCCCGACTAAAGGGTACGGTGTACGCGGAGATGGCCAAGGTTCTCCCATCGGGGAACATAATACCAAAAAGGTTCAGGTATGTGCCTGGGGCCATTTGGCCAGGTACAACCAGCTACATCATCCAAAGCCTGGAGAAGCACATCCATTGCTTGGAGAAGTGCACTCAGTCAGACCTCTACACCATTACTGAGTTGCAGCAGAAGAACACCAGGCTCAAGAGGGACAACAACAAGCTGAAGAAGGAGAAGTTGGAGATGCAAGCGGAGATGACAAGGCTGAAGGAGAAAATCAAGGCAAATGGAATTGAAGAACCAGAAGAGGAGCCAGAAGTAGAGACCTCGGCAGAAGAAAAGGAGCCGAGTCCCAAAAGGCGCAACCGCATTAGCGGGCGCGAATACCGCATGTTGTTTAGCAAAGACAGCATTAAGAATTACTTCGTCCAAAATTAGTGCACTACCGTTATCGTGTTAGCGTATTTGACCATGTCGACTTATTCGGTGTGGCAATACTAGGTTGCTTGATATACTCTTATGTTATTCGTGGTTGTGTTGAGGATCTTATATTACCTGTGGTTGTTGAGGATCTTATATGAGTTATAAAATATATTTTAAACTATATGGTGTGATATGTGATGGTTTTCCGTATGAGTGCATTGGTTGATGATTGTTATATGTTTGATGTTATGGTGATATTGGTTGGTGAAGTTGATTGGTGATATATGTATTGTATATATAATGTTTGTCATGGTCATCATAAGCATATGGATAGGAGTATATTTCCCTAGCTACTTTCTGTCGAAATCTTACCTATTCTTACCCAACAGATGCCACCGAGACATGATCCCACGGGGAATGAGAACAACAACAATGGAGTGTCAGCTTACATGCAGCAGTTACTTCAAGGACAAGATCAGTTGATCCAGTTGCTCACTCAGAACATGGGCAACAACAACAATGCGCCACCACCACCACTTGTGGACACGCTGGCAAGGTTCCTGAGGTTGAATCCTCAGAGTTTCTCTAGCACTCCTGAGCCCATAGTGGCGGATGACTGGCTTCGTTCAGTGGGCCGGAATATGGAGACAGTTGGCTGCACTGAGGAAGAGAGAGTGAGGTTTGCCTCACATTTGCTGGAGGGTCCTGCCGCTGCTTGGTGGGACAACTACTTGCTGACTTACCCCATCGACACCATCACTTGGGCGCAGTTCCAATCTGCCTTTCGCGCTGCACATGTTTCAGCAGGCGCCATGAGCTTGAAGAAGAAGGAGTTTCGCAGTTTGCGTCAGGGAGGTCGTTCAGTGGCCGAGTATGTTGAGGTGTTCAACAAGCTTGCCAGATATGCTCCAGATGATGTCAGGAATGATGTTGCAAGGAAGGAGAAGTTCTTGGAGGGGCTGAATGATGAGTTGGGAGTCCAGTTGACAGTGGCTACTTTTGCTAACTGCCAGGCGCTCATAGACAAAGCTATTGTGTTGGAAGGCAAGCAGCAGGCCATTGAGAACCGCAAGAGGAAGTACAAAAACAACAATGGTGGCAAGTATAACTCTAGACCGCATCAGAAGCCACGCAATTCCTATGCTAGCAATGGAGGACATAACCATGGGCATAACCACAATGGTGGGAATGGTCATGTTCACAGTGGAGGACACAACCATCATGGTGGGAATGGTCACAACCATAATGGCCACAACCACCACAATGGTAACAAGAATGGCAATGGAAATGGCAATGGCAATGGAAGGAACAATGGGAGAAGCAATGGAGCCAATGGAGGCAATGGAAACAACCGTCAGAATGGCCAGGCACCAAAGGACTTGAGTCACATCCAGTGCTTCAGGTGCAAGAACATGGGACACTATGCCACAGACTGCCCAGAGTCCTATGGGAATGCAGTCGCCAAGCCCAATCCTTTCAAGGGTCATGTGAACCATGTCAACGTGGAGGAGATCTATGATGAGCCTGATGCTGTGATTGGTAAGTTCTTTATCAATTCAGTACCCGCACTTGTTCTTTTTTATTCTGGTGCATCGCATTCTTTCATATTGAGGGTATTTGTGGATAAGCATGAGTTACCTACCGTAGTTCTTAAGTCATCTATGCTCATAAGTTCACCGGGAGCGGAGATGTCAGCTAGTTTGGGATGCTATCAGTTGAGCCTAGCCATAGGGAAGCATGTTTTTCTACAGATTTGATTGTGTTGAAGTCACAAGGTTTGGATATTATTTTGGGCATGGATTGGTTAGCCAAGTACCAAGGTGTTATTGATTGTGCCAGTCGGTCTATCACTCTCAGTACACCGAGTGGATAGAAGATCAGATATGTGTCCAAGTATAAGCATCAGCACGCGCAGGTGAATTCTCTTAAGGGGGGTAGCCTGGATGATGTGCGTGTTGTGAGGGAGTATCCGGATGTGTTTCCAGAGGAGTTGCCAGGTATGCCACCGGATAGGGAGATTGAGTTCCTTATTGATTTAATACCAGGCACTGGGCCTATTGCTAAGAGACCGTATAGGATGCCCGCTAATGAACTTGCAGAGTTGAAGGAACAGATAAGAGAGTTGCAGGCAAAGGGGTTCATTCGCCCAAGCTCGTCACCTTGGGGATCTCCAGTGTTGTTTGTTGAGAAGAAGGATGGAACCCAGAGGATGTGTGTGGATTACCGTTCTCTGAATGATGTTACTATCAAGAACAAGTATCCTTTACATGTGATTAATGATCTATTTGACCAGTTGGAGGGAGCTTGTGTATTCTCTAAGATTGATCTTCGTTCTGGTTATCATCAAGTGAAGATTCGGGAGAAGGATATTCCGAAGACTGCTTTTACTACAAGGTATGGGTTGTATGAGTATACCGTTATGTCATTTGGATTGACTAATGCTCCTTCATACTTCATGAATATGATGAACAAGGTGTTTATGGAGTTCTTTGATAAATTCGTTGTGGTGTTCATTGATGATATATTGGTGTATTCCAAGAATGAGCAAGAGCATGGGGCACATTTGCGTTTGGTATTGGAGAAGCTCAGGGAGCACAAGTTGTATGCCAAGTTCAGAAAGTGTGAGTTTTGGTTGAAGGAGGTCAGATTCCTTGGACATGTTGTGTCAGGAGAAGGAGTAGTTGTGGACCCATCCAACGTTTCAACAGTTACAGAATGGGAGACACCCGCGTCAGTGGGAGACATTCGCAGTTTCTTGGGTCTTGCAGGATATTATAGGAGGTTCATTGAGAATTTCTCCAAACTTGCAAAACCGATGACTGAGCTGTTGAAGAAAGAGAACAAGTTTGTTTGGAGTGAGGCATGTGAAGCCAGCTTTCAGGAGTTGAAGAAACGGTTAGTAACTGCACCTGTTTTATGTTTGCCTGATATACATAAGGATTTCCAAGTATATTGTGATGCATCTCGTCGTGGACTTGGATGTGTTTTGATGCAAGGAGGTAGAGTTGTTGCTTATGCTTCACGTCACCTTAAGAACCATGAGCAAAACTATCCTACACATGATTTGGAGTTAGCTGCAGTTGTTCTTGCATTGAAAACATGGAGGCAATATCTTGTTGGTAATCATTGTGATGTTTTTACTAATCATAAGAGTTTGAAGTATATCTTTACTCAGAAGGATTTGAATCTCAGGCAGAGCAGATGGCTGGAGCTTATTAAGGATTATGATTTGAATGTGTTGTATCATCCTGGTAAAGCGAATGTGGTTGCTGATGCATTGAGTCGTAAGAGTCATGTCAATGTGGCTAATGTTGAGGATATGCCACGTGAGTTTCGTGAGCAGTTCAAGAATCTCAGGTTGGAGATAGTTCCTAAGGGATATGTGGCAACATTGGAAGTGAAGCCCAATCTGTTGGAAAGAACCAGAGAAGCTCAGAAGAGTGATGCAGAAATTGATGAGATAAAAGTGAATATGACCAAAGGGAAAGCAGAGGGTTTCCGTGAGGATGAGCATGGAGCCATTTGGTTTGAGAAGCGCATTTGTGTACCGCAAGACGCAGAGATCAGGAAGTTGATTCTTCAGGAGGAACATGATTCACCTTATTCTATTCATCCCGGGAATACCAAGATGTATTTGGATTTGAGGGAGAGATTTTGGTGGCCTAGCCTGAAGCGGGAGATAGCCCAGTATATTGCTTTGTGTGATGTTTGCCAGAGAGTCAAGGCTGAGCATCAGAAGCCAGCAGGATTGTTGCAGCCTTTGCCGATACCAGATTGGAAGTGGGATCAGATAGGTATGGACTTTATTACTGGTCTACCTAGGACTCGGTCAGGATATGATTCTATTTGGCTGATTGTTGATCGTTTGACCAAGGTTGCTCACTTCATTCCAGTGAAGACAACTTACAACAGCGCCAAGCTAGCCAAGATTTATATGTCCAGGATCGTGTGTTTGCATGGAGTTCCAAGCAAGGTTGTGTCTGATAGAGGTACTCAGTTTACTTCGAAGTTTTGGCGTCAGTTGCATGAGACCTTGGGCACTAGGCTGGAGTTCAGTACATTGTTCCATCCTCAGACAGATGGGTAGACCGAGAGAGTCAATCAGATCTTGGAGGATATGTTGAGGGATTGTGCGTTGGATTATGGTTCGAGTTGGGATGACAACTTACCGTATGCTGAGTTGTCATACAACAACAGTTACCAGGCTAGTCTTCAGATGGCACCATTCGAGTTACTGTATTGCAGGAAGTGCAGGACTCCGTTAATGTGGGATGAGGTAGGAGAGCGTCAGTTGTTTGGACCTGACCTGATCAGAGATGCCGAGGAGAAAGTCAAGTTGATCCGTGATAGACTGAAGATAGCACAGTCTAGGCAGAAGAGTTATGCAGATGCGAAGCGCAAGGATGTAACCTTTGAGGTTGGAGACCATGCGTATCTCAGAGTTTCACCAATTCGCGGAATCAGGAGGTTTGGAATCAAGGGCAAGTTAGCACCATGTTTTGTGGGGCCTTACAAGATCTTGGTGCACAGAGGAGAGGTAGCTTATCAGTTGGAGTTACCAGAAGCTTTGTCAGGAGTTCATGATGTGTTTCACGTGTCCCGGCTGAAGAAGTGTCATGCATAGATGGCAGATATTCCTTTGAGAGATACAGTACCACTTGAGGCAATTCAGTTGGAGAGTGACTTGACTTATGAGGAGAAACCTGTGAAGATTCTGGAGACTGCAGAAAGAGTTATCCGCACCAAGACGATCAGACTATGCAAGGTTCAGTGGGATCATCACACCGAAGAGGAGGCAACTTGGGAGCGTGAAGAAGATCTGAAGCAAGATCACCCGCATCTCTTTGCTAGCCAGCCCGAATCTCGAGGACGAGATTCATCTTAAGGGGGGTAGGTTTGTAACATCCCAATTTTCTAAATTCGGATGTTAATATATCATCATATGCATCTCATGCTGCTTCCGCATTTTTTTGGAGTTTTAAAATATTTTTAAACATTTTTTAACACATGGCAGTTCGCTGGAGAGGATATAAAAGGACTTATCCCCATTTTTCATTTGTTGAAAAATAGTTTAAAATATTTTGGGAGACTTTTTAATTTTACTTTGGAGTTATAAATATTTTCTAAAATTATTTTGGGAATTTATTTATGCTCCGGTAAAGTTTTTAAATCAATTTTCGGAATTTTCGGTATTTTTAAAATGCCAGAAAAGTATTTAAAAATATTTAAAAATAAGTTGCAAAGTTTTTTTTTTATTTAATATTTTGGTAAATCCAAAAATTCAGTTTTATTATTTTAAAAATATTGGCGAAGACGGAATTTTAAAATAAATTTCTGTGATTTTTCTAATATTGTTTTGGGCCTAATGGGCCTGTTTTGTTTTTTTTTTCGCAGACCGATTTTGTATTTATCTCGTATTAAAAAAAAGGATTAGAGGTTGTCTATAAATATCCCCGTTTAGGCCTAGATTATTTTTTTCGTTTAGCGTTTTTAGGTTAGTTCGCCGGAATCTCGCCGGAAAGTTCGCGGAGTCGCGTTTTTCGCCGTTTTTCGAGGTATTCTCCGGAGCCGCCGTATAGCCGCCGACCCCGCCGCCCTAGCGCCGCCGCGCCGCCACCCCGGCCCGCACCGCTGCTGCCACCTGGCCACCGCCGGCGAGCCGCCGGAGCTCGCCTGGCCGCCACGGGCCGCCGGAGCTCGCCCGGCGCGTCCCCGCCGGCCACGGCCGCTGCTGGCCGGCCGACCTCGGCAGCCATGGCCTTGTGCCCGTGCGGGAGAGAGAGAACTCTGAGAAAAAAAAATTGTTAGATGCGTTTTGAAAAAAAAATCCAGATCTGGATCCAAAACCGCCCGAGGACCCGGTCGCGTTTTTCGGAAAAAATTTATTTACGTCCGGGTCCTTTTTACAGTAGAGCACCCCGGTACCCCCCGGTGTCACCCCGATACCGTATTAGCGGCTACTTTTTAACCGTAACTCGGAATTGGGCGATTCCAGTTGCGTTGCGACTGTGTGGAAATTCTCTAGCCAGTAGACCAAGTTTTACAGAAGTTTGAAGTTTTCAAATTTGAATCCCAAGCTGATCCATATTTGAACTTCTGGCAGCCGTAACTTTTTACCGATGCGCCCGTTTGCGCCGTTTCTTTTTGCGTTGGTTTTATTTTGACAAGTACTTTAAGTTTAGCTACTATTAGGCAAGTTTTGCTACTGTTCTTTGAATGTTTATTATTGTTTGAGCATATTTGTATTGAATATATGTTGATTGGTGCTATGTTTGCTCGTATAGATTGTCCGGAGTGTGCGCCCCGTATTGTGAGGATTGTGACCGTCAGGACCAGCAAGAAGGCAAGTGGTGCTTTGACCATACTCATACCTATATTTTCTATATGCATTATGTTAAGAAATATCACCCTATATAATGATAGGTAGTTTACTTTACTGTTGCTGCAAAACCAGTTAGGATAGCCACCTGTCTTGACTTGTCTACCGTAGATCAACCTAGCCATGTTGTTGCTTTATTGCTATGCTTTGTAGACGTGGTTTGGGTTGTGAGAATTCATGGAGTGCATGTGAGCTATTTAATAAACTGTGTAGCAACTTTATAATAATAGAAATCACTTCTGGACGGGCGGGTTGCATCCCGGTAGTTGTGCCTTGTCTAAGGACAGTGCCGGGGTTAAATGCACCCAATGGTTGTTTTGGTGGTGAACCGGGTGCGACATGCTGTCTACCCTCTGACGCAGTGGGTGCCGTCCAGGCTCAAAAAGATCAGACATGCAATATTACTAGTAGCTTCCGTGTACAACCACTGGCTATATGGGCTCTGGCTTAGCACGAGTACGTTGTGGGTAACCTGGCCCTGGTAGCTAGCTGATTTAGATGTGTGTTAGGTGTACCGGCTACCAACGGGTGGAGGCAACCTCTTCAGAAAGTATTTGTCTCAATCTTCGGGTTGAGTCCAGTGGGGAACGTGTACAACCTCTGCAGAGTGTATAAAATGATCATGATTAGCCGTGTCCACGGTTACGGACGAACTTTGAGCAACTAGTCAGTACTGTTGATGAATGATCTTGACAGATGAACACTTAATAATAATTTGGTTGGGACAAGAGTAGCATGGGTTTCTGTGTGTTTCAGGTAGACTTCAACTTAAAACTTTGACTAGTTTAGTTCAGGAGAAAATTGGCTTTCACCAAAACAAAACCATAAGCCTTTCCTTTGAATTACCTTGCATGTAGCTGTAGGTCCTTTATATAAACTTTTCCGTGTCACTTTCCATACAAATCAGATGGACTGGCCCGTTGTCGGGCTGTAACCTTCGGTGTTGCAGGTTTTTCAGACGATCAGTAAGGTGCATTTAGGGGTCGAGTCTACACTCAGCATGTTCGCATGTGGCTGTTGATGGGACTCCACGTTACTTGCTTTTGCTTCCGCTATATTTATATTGAATAAGCTAGCCTTGAGCTATGCAACTTGTTATTTGCTTTACTCTGGATCATACGTTGTAATAATGATGCACTTGTACTTTGATATTCATCTATAATACTGTGTGTGCCAGCGAGTTCGATCCAGGGACTGCCACTTGAGCACAGAGACTTCAATTCTGTGTGAATTGGGTCGTTACACAACACCTGTTTCATTGTTTCACTGATACAGTTCTATAATGGTATGAAACTGGTTATGAACTTGCTTAGATATATTGGAATAATCATATATTATTTGCCTGTAGAGCATATATCCAACATCTCAGCCGATTCCTCAGTCGGCTGGGTGAGAAGGCAATTCCTTTGTATCAGCTGATGAAGAAGACGAACAAGTTCGCCTGGACTCCACAGGCAGACGAAGCATTCAAGCATCTCAAGCGCATGATGTCCACTGCTCCGGTACTAGCAGCTCCGATTGAGAAAGATCCAATGATGTTGTACATCGCAGCAACCACTCGGGTGATCAATATTGTAATGGTGGTTGAGCGTCCTGAAAAGGACAAGGCACAATTGGTCCAGAGGCCAGTATATTACGTTAGTGAAGTGCTCTCAACCTCCAAGAAAAACTTCCCCCATTACCAGAAGATGTGCTACGGTGTGTACATGGCGGCAAAGAAGCTAAAGCCTTATTTCCAGGCGCATCCGATCACAATTGTCAGCTCGGCAACGCTGGTGGAGATCATCGGCAATCGGGATGCATCTGGACGGGTGGAAAAGTGGGCCATTGAAATTGCAACTCATGGAATCAAGTACGAGTCGCGCACTGCAGTCAAGTCTCAAGCTCTGGCAGATTTCCTGGTTGATTGGGAAGAAACCCAGTATGCGCCCCCTTGTCCGGACTCTCAGTTCTGGGAAATGCACTTCGATGGTTCCAAGATGATGACCGGACTAGGGGTTGGCATTATTCTCACTTCTCCAAAAGGCGACAAGCTCAAGTATGTACTACAAATCCATTTTGCAGCATCAAACAATGTGGTTGAATATGAAGCCTTGGTACAAGGTATCCGATTGGCCAAGGAGATTGGCATTCGGCGGATTTTGTGTTATCGAGATTCCGATCTGGTGGTGCAGCAATGCACTGGTACTTGGGAAGCAAAGGATGAAAACATGGCAAGCTACAGATTCCTTGTGCAGCAGTTGTCTTTCTTTGAAGGGTGCGAATTCTATCATGTTCCCCGAGCTGAAAATGAAGCAGCAGATGCACTTTCCAAGCTGGGGTCCACTAGAAAGGAAATTCTACCAGGAGTGTCTCTAGAAAACATCTAGAAGCCATCTATCAAGCCTTCCCCAGAATTAGAGTCAATCTTTATTCTGGCCGACCTGAAGATGGCAGAGCTTGAAGCAAAGAAATTGGCAAAAAAGGAAAAGTTGGAGAAGCATTCGACCGCACCAGGGGCTGCCGATTGCGAACCATGGGCTATTATCGTCAGCTCGGGGACTGAGATGGTCACGCAAGATGCAATCGCCTCCTCCTCCTCCGACCTGCCAGTAGCAGAAGCCGAGCAACCAGAACCAGAAACAGTCGCTGTAATGGTGATTGTTGTGGCTCCATCATGGGCAGAGCCGATCAGAAAATTTTTGGTGGACATCACACTCCCCCAAGATGAAGTAGAAGCTCGGAAAATCCAGCGCCGATCTGGAGCATACACCATCATCAACAACGAGCTAGTGCATCGAAGTGCGACTGGAGTTCTCCAGCGTTGTGTGGAAGAAGACAATGGGCTGGAGTTGCTGCGAGACATCCACTGTTGGGGCACGCGGTCCGCTACGCTAGAGCTAAATCAAAATTTTCTACCGCGCACAACCAAGATCACTGCTACTGGAGATGAACTACATGATTATGGTTTACCACTAGACGTGCAGTCACTGCAGCGGAAGGAGAGTTGGTGATGCACGTCGGCGGCTGCTGCTCGAATCCCTCGAACCGATCCCTCGTACCGATCCCACGAACGGAGTCCCGCGATCTGGTCCCGTGAACAGTTCGTTCAAGCGTCGCAGGCGCAGCGCCTCCAAGGGATGCACACGTACAAGGAGGAGCGTCGGGCCGCGGACTTCTAGGTTCGGCGGCTCGGCCTGGAGGTGGAGTGGTGGCTAGGGTTGTGGTCTGACCTATCCCCTTCGGGATTCACCCTAGCCCTTATATAGGCGCCCGCGGAATGGCCTCAACCCTTGAGGCAATCCAGACCCTCCATCCATATTCCATTTGGATCACATCCGAATGGGCTCCTTTCCTCTTAAGCGTGCGACCCTATAGGTTCACGTACACATGGACACGTCCCGAATCACATCCGGTTCTATAGTCGGTAGCGGTTCCTAGCAGAATGTGCCGACTCCCATATATGCGTAAAGTCATAAGACGAACCATTACAAAGTGTCATATGCAACATTCCTTTTGCCTCACGATATATGTTGTCAAGCTCAAGGCGAGTACTTGTCACCCTTGTGATAGCTTGACCTCTCTTCTCGAAACCGTGATACAGATTCCTGAGCCGGGTTAACACTTAACCCATATCGCATGGCCATGCTTTCTGAATCTTATCACTCGAGAGGGCCCAGAGAATATCTCTCCAAAGTGGAGGGGAAAATCCCATCTTGATCAACCATGTCTCGCGGCATGTATCATGACTCACCCGTAAGCTACCTTTATAACTACCCAGTTACGGTGTAGCGTTTGATAGTCCCTAAGTGAGTCATTCCTCATCCCGAGAACATGCGAGGACCTCAGGTCTAGGACATGGCATATACATTGTACTGAGACTAACAGATGACAATATCTCGTTGCGTCTCAAAGTGGGTCTCTGTCCAACTTAGTGATCCCATCACTAAGTCCATACTATCGGTAGCATCTCCATGCTCATGACTTGTGAAACATAGTCATCAACCAAATCATATACTAGTCAAGGATATGTGTCCGCATAACCTTATCAACTAGGGACCATTAGAACAATCATCATGGAATATATAGTCTCACAAACAAGTCACATACTTATTGATACATATCAGTGATGATGTTCAAGGACAATACAAATAACTCATGAATACATAAGGAGATAACATCATAACATGATTGCCTCTAGGGCATATCTCCAACATCCACCAGGGAGAGTGTGGTCACCATGCATCAGCTATAGAAATAGTTGCCAAGGCTTTTCGGCACGGTTTCTACTGGACGACTGCGAGAGCATGTTGGGTCTCGCAGCAGAAAACAATATTTTTTCTAACTAGCGTCGCCCTTAACCCAAGATCTATCTAGCTGTAATGCCGTAACGGAAAGACTTGCGGAAACATACCTCGGGGTGTAGTCCGTTGCGCGGGAAACGTTCCCGCAAACGTGGTTGATGAAGCCGTAAACCTTTCACAACCCCCTTGGCTCTGTTAGCACCCTGTTGGGTGGTAGTGCCGCACGTGAAGCACCTCTTAGTACTCGCACACGTACGGACTCGATGACGACCTCCGTTCTCCGATCCAGCGAAGGTAGCGGAAGTAGACCTCCCGGAACCGGAGTTTCGGCAGCACGACGGCGTCCGCGTAGCAGAGAATCCTCAATCCCAGCAGAGGTTCCAGACAAGGGGACCCCGGCTTGAGAGAGACAAGAGAGGGGAGAAGACCGGTGAAAACCGATCTCAATTCGGTTTAATATTGAATTCTCTGCGAATATTTCTGTCTTAAAGAAGTGCACCCCTGCCCATCTTTATATAGGCAGACGGAAGGAGTCAACCCCCCTTCCCTTGGAAATGTGGGACTAATCCCTTGCCAAGGGGGGAAGGTGCGGCTAGGAGGAGGGGGAAGTGGGGCGCCACCCACATGGGCCCCAAGGCCCATGGCGCCCCCCCCCTTTTTCCTTTTCCTTTTCCCTTTTATTTTCCTCCTTCCCCTAATGGGCTTCTTTCACAAATAAGGCCCATTGAACTTTTTAATCTGAAATAAATTATTATTATTAATTAATTCACTTAATTAATAAATAATACATATTATTTCATCTCCCGATGATCCGGAACTCCTTCCAGCTCACTCCGAACGTCCTTCGGACCAACACGGAACTTTTCCGGTACGTCTTTGTCTCTTCTCCGGTAACTCCGATAGTTCCGAAAAGGTCTCCGATATTCATCAAGCCCTTAAGTGTGTTACCCTACGGTCCAAGAACACTCCATTCATGACCGAGACAAAGGCTACGACCAATGATCAATAGCGGGACCTGGATGCCCATAATGACCCCTGTGCATTCTGGAAGTAACCGATTGAACCGTACACGTTGTATACCATTCCCTTTGTCATGCAATACTAGATTAGTCCAAGATTCGATCAAATGCATCCAATGCATTAGTTCTATCTTGTTACCGACAAATCTTATTCACTCGTTCCGTGATATTCATCCTTGTGACCTAGTCACACGCTGCGCAGCTTTATGGATGCAATCTCACCGAGTTGGACATGAAGTATCTTTCCATTATATGGTTTGACAAATCCCGCTCTTGAATCAACACTCCTCAACATATCCCATCGGATAGCCCAAGATACACCTTTATGGTCACCATGTTTCAGTGTGACGGTTAATGCACTCAAAGCATCCTTAGAAGATAGCAATTATGCGTGATCTCACGGTCAAAGGAACAGGCTACTACGTTCTGTAATTACAACACTAAACTTTTACGATTTGATCATGTTGCAATTCTTGCATTGGGTAATGTTCATCACGTCATTCATTCAATGAGGTGACCTTACCATCAATTGACTTGATTGTCCATGATCGTGAAACCACAATCATCAGTTGACGATAAACCAGTCATCATGAGAGGCTGACTAGGAACTCTGGTTGTTTCTATACCACACCTGTATCATTGTTTCACTGATACAGTTCCATCACAGTATGAAACTGGTCATGAACTTATTTAGATATATTGGAATAATCATATATTATTTGCCTCTAGAGCATATATCCAACAAAGCAGTGGCAGAAGATCTAGTCAAGCACTGCAACGGGTGTCAGAGATTCAGAGCCAAGAGCCACTTACCAGCCTCAGCACTCAAAACCATTCCGATCACACGGCCATTTGCAGTTTGGGGTCTGGACATTGTTGGACCGTTCAAAACAGCCAGAGGCGGCATGACACATTTGTTGGTAGCAGTGGACAAGTTCACCAAGTGGATCGAGGCAAGGCCGATCAAGAAGCTAGATGGACCGACTGCGGTCAATTTCATTGTGGACATCACAATCAGATACGGAGTGCCGCACAGCATCATCACTGAAAATGGAACAAACTTCGCAAAAGGGGCGCTAGCTCGGTATGCCTCCGAGCAGGGCATTCGGCTGGATGTAGCATATGGAGCTCACCCCCAGTCAAATGGTCAAGCAGAGAGGGCAAATGGCCTCATTCTGTCCGGAATCAAGCCAAGATTGGTGGAACCACTGGAGAGAGCGCCTGGCGTGTGGCTCGATGAGCTGCCAGCAGTGCTTTGGAGTCTACGTACCACACCGAACCGTTCAACTGGATTCACTCCCTTCTTCCTCGTATATGGTGCGGAGGCAATTCTTCCCTGTGATATCGAGTTCGACTCACCTCGTCACGCCATGTACATGGAGGCAGAAGCCAAGGAAGCTCGCGAGGACGGTGTTGATTTGAGAGAAGAAGCATGTCTCCTGGCCTTGTCCAGGTCGGAAATATACCAGTAGAAGATGCGTCACTACCACAGCAAGAAGATCTATCCCCTAGATTTTCGTGAGGGTGACTTGGTGCTGCGCCGAATCCAGAAATCGCATGGCCAGCACAAGTTATCCTCTCCTTTGGAAGGTCCATTCGTCGTAAGTCGGGCGCTCAAGAACAATGCATACTACCTCGTTGATTGCAGAAAGCCGACCCGATATGTGGATACTTCAGGACAAGAAACGGAGCGTCCATGGAATGCCGAGCAGTTGTGCCCG